>OY740792.1:55366163-56689790 GCA_963514005.1 Raja brachyura
CTAAGCCCCTTGAAGGTGTTTTTGCACTAACGATGTGGTTTTAATAATTGAATATCATGTATGTGCAGTGTGTTTACAGGCTTGCAATACTGCTGCCAGCAAGAATTTCATAGTTTGGTTGTCAATGCATATGGCAATTAAACACTCCCTTGACTATCATCATCTGTCACAATTTAACTTCCCTTTAAGATTCATTTCAATTTCCTTAAGTGTAACGTTCCTTATGTAACCCCATCTCTCTCTGCCTTCTCCTCTTTTAAAAAGCTGCTTAATATGAACCTATTGGACAAATCTTTTGACTATTACACCAGACACCTCTATGTGACTGCGTGCTAACGTTTTGTTTCTGAATAATCTTGTAAGCCCCTTGATACATTACATTGCATCAGAGACATTAGAGTACTTCAAACATAGACCAGTAAAGCACAGAAACTGGCTCTTCAGCCCATAATGTCAATGGCAAATATGATATCTTCTTAAACTAATTTCTTCTGCCTGTATGTGATCCATATCCTGCCATTCCCAACAAATCCATGTGCCTATCTAAAAATCTCTTAAACACCACTGTTGTATTTGCCTTCGTCACTGCCCTGGTGCCATATTCTAGACACCAAGCATGAATACATTTAATGGTAATGTTAGCTCTCCCACTAAATGATTTTCTTCTCACCTGTAAAATTGCAGCCTACACCACCACTGAATTTCATTTCGGAGTCACGTGAGTGACTTCGTGAAGAGCCCGCCGGCGCGCATGCTCGACATATCGTCGTAACGCGTTGCTGCGACGGCTGGCGGTGGAGCGCGCTCCTCGCCAGCCCTTCATAAGGGGCCACGGAGGTGAGTATTCCACCTTTAGTTGGTGGTCCTTGTTGTCTGATTATGTCTTGCAGCAAGGACATGGATGGGAGTTCGAAGGGCCGGAGGACGTCAGGACGAGTTCGCCGGTCAACAGTTCCCGGGCCTTTACCATCGGCAGTACCTGCAGCGCAGGCCGGGACTCAGGCGGAGATGTGGGTAAACCCTGTGTTCACAGGTCCAGATCCGCCAGCACACCACAGCTCGGAGGAGTTCGATGAGGAGGAGTGTGGTGTGCCGCCAGAGCAGGGGGACCCTGCCATGGCAGTCAGGTTGTCAGCGGGCTCGCTGGCGACCTCGAGCAGGGCACGTGCCGTTGAACGGCCTGTTCCACTCAGCCCTCCGAGAAGAGGGAGGGGAGGAGCCCAGAAGCCTAACCCTGTTAGGGCTAAGGCATTGCCTGTCGCGGAGGAGCGGTCAGGTTCCAGGGCGAGACCCGGGGCGGCTGTGAGGTCCAGCCGGCACACCCCAACTCTCGACGCCGGGACGGGTCGGTCGAGTCGGGTCTCGTCACGGTCGCCGAGCCCCCCATGGATGGGTGGGCGAGACCATGCGTCGGCAACGTCCACGATGTGGGCAGCCGGCAAGACTGCGCGGGCCCCAGGCAGCCATGCTTCGGCTGGTGCCGACACCTCGCCGCGAGTGCCCTTAGTGGCAGCGGCTTCAGCTCTCGCTAAACGGAGGCGATTGAACAAGCCCGCGCAGGAATCGCGCAGTTTCGCCTCGGCGGCTGTTCGCGACAACTACCGGCACCGGCAGGGCCTCGACGAGGTGCGGGCCGATGACAGGAGCCCGGTTTTCTTTTCAGAGCCGGAGGACTCCGACCACCTGAGTGTTCAGGGTGAAGGGCGTATTGACCGTATGGAGCGGCTGCTGGAGCTCCTGCTTCAATGACGAGCTACTAAAGCGTCAACAACAGCAGGGCAGCAACAGGCACAGGGCGTCTTCACCAACATCTACTATCAGCCTGGAGCAGCACGAGGAGGAGGTTCTGGTGGATCCCGTACCACCTCCGGTGGAGGTGCCAGCGGAGGAACTCTTGGATGTGGCGACCAAATTCGCGGCCCCACATACGGCTGGTCTTCCTCTAAATACAAAGCTGGCAGCCACAGTGGACTTTCTTAATAATCAGGTGCTGCAGGAAGAAGTCCTCATCCAGGCTATGAGCCGTCACAAGGCTCCATCAAACTGCAACTCCCTCAACGTGCCTGTGGTCAATACGCCAATATGGGGCAACATCAGTGCGGCTATCCGTCAACAAGAGCTACAATTGCAGCGGATCCTGAAACTCCTCACGGCCGGTATTACCGCCTTTGCGCGGTCGGTGGACGGGGACGAGCTGAATTTGGACCAGGAAGATGCTCTGGCCTTATTGTGCGCGACCCAGCACGAAATCAACGGGTTTCGCAAAAATAGCATCCGCCCAGCACTCAACCCGAAGTTTGCAGGATTGTGCAAACCACCGCCGCCGCCGCCGCCCCGTCAGCTCTTTGGTGAGGACCTCTCGAAGAGAGTCAAAGAGCTTGACGAACAAGCCAAAACGGTGGGGATCATGCGCTCTAAGAGTGCCCCCACACCGTCCGGCTCAAAAGCTCCATACATTCACTCACGAGGGTCGGCCAGTGCCTCGACGAGGACTCACCCTCTAGCTCCACAACGACAACAACACCAGAACCAGCACCAAGGGTCTTTTTTAGGACAGGGTCGGCAGAGACCTTTGTGGAAATCGAAGACGCCGCGCCCTCAAGCCAACCCAGCACCTCCACGGCCACCCACACGTGTCAAGGACCGCCGGTAACCACGGAGGTGAGGGGGTCTGGTTCTCTCTTTTCTCTCTGTTTAACTTCCCATGTTGGTGGTCGTTTACGGTTGTTTTTGGATGCATGGGGTAATTTTACTGGTGATGAGTATGTGTTGCGGAATATTCAGGGGCATAAAATTGAGTTTATTAATGGCGACATTCCTCCATCCCAGCACATGCCTGGTCGTACGTTCAAATTGTCTGCTGCAGAACAGGCAGCAGGTTATAAGGAAATTTTAAGTCTGGAACAGAAGGGTGTGATTGAGAAAACGGTGCATGAGCCAATTGAATTTGTTTCGAACATATTTACTAGACCTAAGAAGGATGGAGGCTGTCGTGTCATTATTGATCTAACCCGTTTGAATACGTTTGTAACATATACTCATTTTAAAATGGATACGTTTGAAACAGCCAAATCATTGATTTCTCATGGCTGCTTTATGGCATGCATTGATTTAAGGGATGCATATTATTCAGTATCCATCCAGAAATATGATAGAAGGTTTTTGAAATTTATCTGGATGGGGCAACTTTGGCAGTATAAGGCTTTGCCTAATGGGCTCACTACAGCCCCTAGATTGTTCACTAAATTGGTGAAGCCAATCATGGCTTATTTGAGACAACGACATCATATAGTTATGGCCTATTTAGATGATGTCTTGATTGTGGGCCACACCCTGCATTTGGCTGAACAGGGTGTTGCAGCTGCTGTCAATATATTTCAACAATTAGGATTCATTGTCCATCCAGAGAAATCGAAGTTCTGCCCTGCCCAGGTAATTAATTACCTAGGGTTCACGGTGAACTCAATGAGTATGAGGATAACTATACCAATTAACAAAATTGAGGAAGTCACTCAGGTGTGCAGAGATTTAATTGGCACCAATATACCATCGATTCGGCATACAGCCACAGTAATTGGCAAGCTAGTGGCTTTGTTTCCGGCAGCACGATATGGACCTTTGCATTATCAGAATTTGCAAAGAGCTAAAATTATTGCGTTAAAACGGAACGCTGGTCATTACGATCGATCAATGCAGCTGCCGTCCGAAGCGATAACTGAGTTGCAATGGTGGGTGTGTCACATTAGCAACTCATTTAAGCCTGTTAGGGAGGCTAATCCGGTGGTATATTTACAGACTGATGCAAGCTCCAATGGCTGGGGAGCTACTGATAATTGCTCTAGTTGTGGGGGCAGATGGGACACCCTTGAGGCATCGATGTTGTTGACTCAAGGGATTAACTATTTGGAGTTGCTGGCAGCATTCCACGGACTTCGTGCATATTGTTCCTAGCTTGTTGGAGCACACGTCCATCTCCAAATAGACAACACCACAGCTGTGGCATATTTAAACCATATGGGTGGTACCAGGTCAGTTTCGTGTGACAAATTGGCTAACTCAATTTGGCTCTGGTGTGTTCAAAGAGACATTTGGATTTCAGCTACCTATTTGCCAGGTGAGCTTAATACTGTGGCGGACACCAGGTCACGCAAATTTAATGACAACATTGAATGGATGTTGCATCCTGAGATTTTTTCTAAAGTCACAGCCAAATTTGGTAAACCGGACATTGACCTTTTTGCGTCACGGTTAAACCATCAGGTACCAGCCTACGTTTCATGGGAACCAGATCCTGGGGCAATAGCGCTAGATGCATTCTCGCTGGACTGGGGGAATTGGTTTTTCTATGCCTTCCCTCCGTTTTGCCTCATCAGTCGGGTATTGCGAAAGATTCAGGCAGATGCTGCCAAGGGCATCCTTATTATACCCGACTGGCCCACACAGCCTTGGTATCTGGTGGTCTTTGACATGCTCAACGAACCTTGGGTCCTTTTGAGGGGTTGCCCACAATTGGTTACTCACCCTGTCTCAGGGGAGCCACATCCCTGCCATGGCTACTTAAAGTTGTTGGCTTGCAGGTTCTGAACAGGCCGTTAGTCCAATACGGCCTCTCGGCTCGGACCATGGATACCATCGGGGCGTCGTGTCGAGAGTCCACAAGGCGAAGATACCGCTCGCATATTAAGAAGTGGGAAGCCTACTGCAGCCGCTCTCGCATCACGTACGATGACGTGACAATAACCGACGTCCTGGAATTCCTCGCGGGGTTGCACCATGATGAACACTTAAGTTACAGTGCCATCAACAGCACCAGAAGTGCGCTATCATTCTACCTCAAGATTGGGGTAGGATCCAACAGGCTAGTGTCCAGACTCATGCGGGGTATATTCAATATGAATCCGCCTACACCACGCTATAATATCACCTGGGATGTCAGGGACGTATTAACCCTGCTCAGGACGTGGTCTCCCATGGAAGGGCTCCAACTGGACCAACTCACCATGAAGCTGGTGATGTTACTAGCGCTGACTTCAGCTCAGAGGGTACAGACACTACACAAACTTCGTGTCGACAGAATGACATCTACCCCTACAGAAGTAGTCTTTTTCATTGACGAGCTACTGAAGCAGCATAGACCTGGGTGCACAGGGCTGCAGCTGAAGTTCCCGGCATACCCCGCAGATGCTAGGCTATGTTTAGCCTCACATATCCGCCACTATGTCAAGGTGACGGCACGCATCAGAGGAATGGAGAGATACCTGCTTGTCACTCATAAGAGACCTCATCATCGAGTCACAGTCCAGACGATATCCAGGTGGCTTCGAGTCGTCTTGGGTAAGTCAGGTATCGACACTAATGTGTTCAAGTCTCATTCCACCAGGGCTGCATCGACGTCAGCGGCGAGGGTCATGGAGGTGCCCATGGACCAAATTCTCGCCACAGCAGGATGGGCGAATGAAGCTGTGTTCCAGCGTTTTTATAACAAGCCTGTTGCTGCTCCTCTACAGTTCGCAGAAGCCGTGCTGAATGCAGGTCAAGAACGTGGAGATGTCCCCGCATGAGGGGTTTTTGATTTGTTATTAATAAATATGCTCTTGTTTTGCAGTATGAACTATTGAGCCAGTTTGTTCCTCCCATCCATCCCTGGTAGTGGTGTGTCAGCATGGACGTGGTCCAGGGCGTGTAATCACAGAAGCTTTGAAGTCTTCACGAAGTCACTCACGTGACTCCGAAATGAAATAGTAAGATTGAACGAGAACTTACCAGTTCGAAGGTTGATCTTTATTTCATGAGGAGTCGAAGTGAGGGATTTCGTGCCCTCCTCGCCCAACCCTCAATCACCTTCATCTGGTAATCTTAGTCAATTCAATCATACTATGCGAAGTCATTTCTATTGTTGGTTCTGTGATTCCACGCCGCTACTTTGAAGTATGTCGAGCATGCGCGCCGGCGGGCTCTTCACGAAATCCCTCACTTCGACTCCTCATGAAATAAAGATCAACCTTCGAACTGGTAAGTTCTCGTTCAATCTTACTATTCCCAATCACTGACCCGCACTGCAAGTAAAGGCCTGTCCCACCAGCATGCAATTCTATGCGATTAGTGCGACCTAACGTGGTCGCTTCAGCCGTCCGGCATCGCGGGGCCGGTCCCACTTCGATCGCCTGAGCCGTGCGGAATTGTGCGGAGTTCGTCCCGAGTTCGTCCCGACACCGCGCAGTGCTCCGAAAAACTGACTATGTCCAAAAATTCCGCGCGCCAACGGCTTGTCGGCTCGCAGTCGCCTCGACGCACTACACACCGCCCCGACATCGTGCCTCCGTGAACCTATCTGTAGGTGCCTCCGTGACCCTCTATGTGTGTGGCTTCGTGGCCCTCTGTGCGTGTGTGCTTCTGTGCCTCTCTCTGTGTGCCCCTCTCTGTCCTGGCGAACTTACCTTAGACTTCGCTCCAAGTTCGCCTCACTTTGCGCCGCGTTGCGCCACTCACCCGACCTCCGCGCGGCCCCTACTGCCGGTTTGGTTGCGCTTGCCGCATGCAGGCGCATGCTGGTGGGAACCGCCCTGTACAGGGGATCACCCGACCTCCGCGCGGCCCCCGCTTCTAGTTTGATCGCGCTCACCGCATGGAGTTGCATGCTTGTAGGACAGGCCCTTAAGTTTTGTAGAGAAGGAATAGGTGACATTTCAGGTTGAAAGTGTCCCAACCTGGAACGTCACCCACTACTTCTATCCAGAGATGCTGCCTGTCCTGCTGAGTTGTTCCAGCGTTTTGTGTCTATCTTCAGTGTAAACCAGCACCAGCAGTTCCTTCCGACACAGTACGTTTTGTGCATCTTTGCCCTGGATATCAAAGGCAATGCCTCCCCACACAAAGTTGATGGGCAAGTGGATAGCAGACATCTTTTCTACACTTAAATGATTTTCCTTTCACTGTGGTGGGAAATGTAGTAATACTGATGAAATCTCCTGGCCTTTTTTCCGGCATTTGGTTGGTTGCCATGACAAATATCCTAGCATGTGAAGATTTAATGCTGATAGGAATAAATCAATTTGAGACAATCCACAAGTGAAGGTAATTACAAGGACCATATTTTAAAACATTCTCCTGGGAGTAGTGTCTCTAAATTCATTCCAATAGTGCAGTCTGTGCGATATTGTCAATTCAAATAGCAATGTAACTGAGGAATACATCATCAATAATAAAGTAAATGCAAGTATTGGGCCACATTTTAATCATATACCTGTAGTAGATACAGAGTCAAGAGGACTTATTTATATTTATTTTTGAGAGTGCAAGCAGCCAAGTTCTTGAAAGGCTATTTTGATCATGATTTGTAGCATGATATAGACTAATACTGACCCGATTGGAAAGAGGACTCGGGGAAAAACGGTGATAAAAGACACCAATTTGTCCTTCCAGAAATGTATTCCAAAAGGTTTTTTGACATAACGGGATAGTCTATGAGAGGAATTGAAGTCAGAAAAGTGCTAGGTGTCGCATGATTGGGAGAAAAATGGTCACTTTGGGTAACGTGGGTGACGAGGTGTTCCATCCTGAGGTTTCACCAAGATTATTTGTCATTCAATTGTCAATTAACTTATAGATGGCACCTACTAACAACTTAAATACATCACTCATGAAAGCACCTGTTCATACAAACTGCAGTAGAAGTCTGGAAAACGGCAAAAGAAATGGGAATTAATTTAAAATGTTTGAGCTATTATTTAGTCTAACTCTAGTTCATAATGCACATAGAGAGTCATAGAGTCATGTAGTATGGAAACAGGCCCTTCGGCCCAACTCATCCACGGCACAACATATCCCAACTGGTCAAATGTGCCCATGTTTGGCCCATATTCCTCTAAACCTTTCCTGCCCCATGTACCTCTTCAAGTGTCTTTTAAATGTTGTTATACTTCCTGTATCAGCTACCTCCTCTTGTTCCACCTACCACCCACTGAGTGAAAATGTTGCCCCTCGGGTTCCTATTAAACCTTGCTCCTCTCACCTTAAACCTATGTCATATGGTTCTTGATTCTCCTACTCTGGGTAAAATACTTGGTACATTCACCCTACCTATTCCCCTCTATATGATCACTACTCAGTCTCCTGCGCTCCGAGAAATAAAGTTCTACCCTGTCCAAACTTCCCCTATAGCTTGGCCACTCAAGTCCTGGCAACTCTAGAGTTGTGAATTTATGGAATTCCCTGCCACAGAGGCCATTGGAGGCCAAGTCACTGGATGGATTTAAGAGAGAGTTAGATAGAGCTCTAGGGGCTAGTGGAGTCAAGGGATATGGGGAGAAGGAATGCACGGGTTATTGATAGGGGACGATCAGCCACGATCGCAATGAATGGCGGTGCTGGCTCGAAGGGCCAAATGGCCTCCTCCTGCACCTATTTTCTATGTTTTCCATGTAGCATCCTCGTATATTTTCTCTGCACTCTGTACAACTAAATTCCATCCATCCTACAGCAGGATGACAAAAACTGAACACGGTACTCCAAATATAGTCTCACAAATGTCTTGACCCAACTTCTATACTCATTAATCTGAGTGATGAAGGCCAATGCAGCAGGTGCCTTCTTTCCCATTATATCTATCTGTGACAGCACTTTCAGGGAACTCTGTGCATGTACCGCTAGATCCCTCTGCCCAACAACACTTGCCAAGCCCTTACCATTTATTGTGAAGAGCCTGCCCTGGTTTGACTTCCCACAAAACAACACCTTGCATTCATCTGCATTAAATGTACATGTTAAATGTATGTCTTAGTGTTCTTCAGCTTGTTTTATGTGTGTGTGGGGGGGAACCTTTTTTAAACTCTTTTTTTCTGTATCGTATCTCCGTCCGCACTGCGGCCTAACATGGAGGAGTTGCCGGTCTCTGCCGGAGACCGACTTCGGGAGCTCCAACTGTGGGAGCCTGTGGACTTACCATCCATCGTGGAGCTTGCAGTCCCTGGTTAGAGACTGATTTCGGGAGCTCCAAGCCGCAGGAGCTTCGACCGCCCTGACGTGGGAGCTTTGATCGCCCGGACGCGGACACGGGGAACTTCGATTGGCGGCTGCGGGAGCTTCAATTGCCCCGACTGCGGATGGTTCAACTGCCCCAACCACAGAAGAATAAAGAGGAAGAAGATTAGACTTTATTGCCTTCCATCACAGTGAGGAATGTGGATGTTTATGTTAACTTTTATGTAGTTATCTGGCTTGTTGCTCTTTTTAGTATGGCTGTATGGTAATTCGATTTTCACTGTTCCTTAATTGGTACACGTGACAATAAACTGATCTTTGAACCTTAAACTCCATTAGCCATTCCTCAGCCCACATGCTCAGCTGTTCAAGGTCCTGCTGTACGTTTTGATAACTATCTTAACTGCCTAAGATACCACCCACTTTAGTGTCATCTGCAAACTTCCTAATGATAGATAGATACAAAGTGATGGCTTAACTCAGCGGGTCAGGCAGCATCTCTGGAGAAAATGGATAGGTAACGTTTGGGTTGGGGCTGTTCTTCAGACTGAAATTTAGAGGGGGGTTGTAGTGAAGATCTGCAGGTGAGAAAATCCCAGGACAGGTCAGGGCCGGCACAAATTATCTCAGGCAGGGTGGTGCCTGGTAAGGCCATTGTTGACCAGGGAACTAAAGAGGAAAATATGGTGGAGAAGTGTGGAACTGATTGAACGACTCGGATGGTGGAAGGGGTCAAAGAGGGAGGAGGAGGAGAGGGGAGTGTAAGATGAGAGAACTCAATGTTCACACTGCTGGGTTGTGAACTACCCCAGCACAATATGAGGTGTTGCTCCTCCAATTTGCGTGTGGCCTCAATCTGGCATTGGAGGAAGCCCGGGACAGAAAGGTCAATGTGAGACAGGGAAGGGGAGTTGAAATGCTTGGCAACTGGGAGTTCCCAAGGGTCTCGGCGGACCGAGTGTAAGTGTTCAACGAAGTGGTTGCTGAGACTACATTTGGTCTCGCCAACGTACAGGAGCCCACATTGGGAACACCGGATGTAGTGGATGAGGTTGGAGGAGGTGCAAGTGAACTTCTGTCTCACCTGAAAGGACTTGTGGGGTCTCCGGATGAGTCAAGGGAGGAGGTATAAGGGCAAGTGTTGCATCTCCTGCAGTTGCAGGGGAAGGTACCTGGTAAGGGGGCGGTTTGCTTGGGAAGGGATGTGAACAGACTGGTTAAATGGTTAAGGTGGAGGAAGGAGGAGTTGTAAACCAGTATCTGCAGTTCCTTGTATCGACAACTCACTAATCATGTCTTGTACATTAAACACTTGTACACTCTTCATGATCATATTGGCAAAGATCCTAAAGGAAAGAAGTCAATTTGCCCCAAATGTTAATGGGCTAAAAGATTTAAATTGTAAGTAGCAATTGTCTGAATTTAGAAGATTAAAGGCTGATGTAAGTGAGGTGTTTAAACTGAGGAAATAGAGCAGATCGAGAAAAACCTGCCTAGAAATTCATTGGCAGTCAGCAGTGCTAAGCAAGCTACAAGGCAGCATTTGTCATTTGCATTTGTGCTTCCAAAATTCAGTAACCACATCAAATTGCCAAATACATGAAATTTGATTGTTTAATCTGAAGCTCAAGGATTCCAGAAAGCATACCTTTGACCAAACGTGAATGGGAATGAATAGAGCCAGGAAAATATCCAGTCTATTTACCATTCCTTGTCTCCAGAGATGCTGCCTGTCCCGCTGTGTTACTCCAGCATTTTGTGTCTATTTACCAGCAAGTCGTTCAATGTAGCATTGTCTGCACGGTTCATCCCGAAAATGCAGTCAAACTGCATGGAGAACTCAGAGAACGTCTTCAGCTAATTAAAAGCAATTTCTTCATTTGGTTTCTTTTGTCACTTCCATGTTCAGGTCTCTTTGGGCCAATTGTGTTGCTGTCTAAATTTTCACAACAGTTCTAACGTTGCCGTGCTGGGAATCTCATGTAAATAAGTAGATGAATACCAATGAGGGAAGGCAAAAGGCTTTAGTATGCAAAATAAGTCACTCTGATTTACCAACACCTATTGACAGGCACCAATGCCATCATTGGTTAAAGGACTCGAAGGGCCGAATGGCCTACTCCTGCACCTATTGTCTATTGCCCATGGGGAGGACACTGGTAAAATGTTATGCAAAACAAAGCTATTCACTGTATCTCGGTACACGTGACAATAATAAACCAAAACCTACGTGGTTTAATTTTATTTATGTATCGTTTTTTTTAATATGTTCAGTTTAGTTTATTGTCACGTGTACCAATATTTTTGTTGCCTGCTGACCAGTCAGCAGAAAGACAATACATGATTATAATCAATCCATTTACAATGTATAGATACATGATAAGAGAATAACGCATTTAGTGCAAGGTAAAGCCAGCAAAGTCCAGTCAAGGATAGTCTGAGGGTCATCAAAGAGGTAGATAGTAGTTCAGCACTGCTCTCTGGTTGTGGTAGGATGATTCAGTTGCCTGATAACAGCTGGGAAGAAACTGTCCCTGAATCTGGTGGTGTGTGTTTTCACACTTCTATACCTTTTGCCTGATGGGAGAGGGGAGAAGAGGGACTCGTCCTTCATTATGTTGCTTGCCTTGCCGAGGCAGCGTGAGGTGTAAATGGAATCATTAGAAGGGAGGTTGGTTTGTGTGAGTCAGTGTGCCCGTGCTGCAGCTACTGTTGCAAGCAAGATCTTCATTGTACCTGTAGCTCACCGTACTTGTGCAGATGACAATAAACTCAACTTGACTCGACTAGACTAGTGGACAGTACTCCTTACCTGGCCTGGTCTGCATGTGATACCAGTACTACCCCAACACCTGGTTCACAACTGCCTTCTGAAGTGGCCCAGCGATCGAGTCAGTTGTAAAAAACTGAAAATAGCGCCTTTCGTCAAATGCATGGCAGTGGTTCCAGAAGAGAGTCCCTAAGCCCCTCTTTAGGATTCAATGGCATGTTACCAAATAAGAATAAAAGAGAGCAGCATAGAACCCCAATGAGCAGCTGGTACGCTGTGCAATTTGTAACGTCCTGCCATTGACTGCTGCTGATCTATCTCTACACTGGGCTTGCATGGTGATTGCCTCTTGGTACGGTTTTTCCAGCACCCCATTTCTAGGCAGCAGATGCAAACTGAGGGACAGGAGACTGCAGATGCTGAAATCTAGAGCAAAAAAAGGATGAGCAGCTGGAGAATCTCATCTGGGTCAGTCAGCATCTGTGGAGGGAAAGGGACATTCAATGTTTCAGATCAGAACCCTTCCTCTAGACAGGTCTATGAGAACTCCTGTATTAAAAGGATAAACACCAAGGACAAAAGGCACCTTAGCCCTTTGATAGGGATGTGAGCATGTATAGATCATCGGAGGTCACTCGAAACGCCTGTGCGTGACTTTGTTTAACATGGGGAGGCTGTTGCACAGACAGCTGGTCCTTGACAGATCTGGGTGAGAATCCAGTGGCATGGAATCCAAGACGACCGGGGACCCTTTTCTGCTGCAGTCTTCATCCTCCTTTCCCAGCCGTTGTTCCTCCCTCGCGGCCTAACTGCTTGGATTGGTGCGGCCTCTCCCGGAGTCAGGTCCAGAGCTTCAGCAGCGGGCGCAGTGCGAACTTTTCATCGCGGAGCCGGGTGACCCCTTGCCGAGGGTCGCTAGAGAAGAGCTCCAACCAGTGGACCGTGGAGTACGACGTCCTGAAACGCAGTCTGCGGAGCTTCGAGCCGCGGGCACGGTGTGGACTTTCCATTGCGGAACCTGGCATCACTTGCCGGGGGTAGACAAAAGTGCTGGAGAAACTCAGCGGGTGCGGCAGCATTTATGGAGCGAAGGAAATAGGCAATGTTTCGGGCCGAAACACTTCTTCAGACTGATGCAGGGTGGGGGGGGGGGGGCAGGAAGAAGAAAGGAAGAGGAGTAGCTCAAGAGCTGAGGGAGAGATGAGAAGGGGAGGAGACAGCAAGGGCTGTTCAAGCCGCTGGGGTGTAAACTGCCCAAGCGGAATGAGGTGCTGCTCCTCCAATTTCCGGTGGTCCTCACTCTGGCCATGGAGGAGGCCCAGGACAGAGAGGTCGGATTTGGATTGGGAGGGGGAGTTGAAGTGCTGAGGCACAGGGAGATCAGGTTGGTTGATGCGGACCGAGCGGAGGTGTTCGACGAAAAGATCGCCAAGCCTACGCTTGGTCTCACCGATATAGATCAGCTGACATCTAGAGCAGTGGATGCAGTAGATGAGGTTGGAGGAGGTACAGGTGAACCTCTGTCGCAACTGGAACGACTGCTTGGGTCCTTGAATGGAGTCAAGGGGGAAGGTGAAGCGTCACGCGTAGCGTCTCCTGCAGTTGCAAGGGAAAGTGCCCGGGGAGGGGGTGGTGCGGGTAGGAAGGGAAGAATTGACCAGGGAGTTACGGAGGGAGCGGTCTCGTTGGGGAAGAGCTCCGACCGCCGGCCTGCAGCCTATGGCATCGTGAAGCCCCGGTCTCCGGTAGGAAGCGGCCGATTCGGGACTTCCAAGTCCATCCGTCCTGACCTCGGAGTTTCGAGCATCCCGACGTCGGAGTTTCGAGCATCCCGACGAGAGGGCCTGTACATCGGGCTGTCCGTAGCGGCGACTGCGGAGGGTTCATGGCCCCAACTATGGATGAACAAAGGAGGAGGACTGGCTGAAAGTTGTTGCCTTCCACCACAGTGAAGAATCTTGATTCCACTATGGTGGATGTTCATGTTATATTCTATTGTGTATTGTGCTCTTTTGTTTGTATGGCTGCATGGCAAGTCAAATTCCACTGTACCTTAACTGGTGCATGTGGCAATAAATGTGAACTTGAACTTGAACTTGGATAGAAGGAATGAGTGACGTTTCAGGTCGAGGCCCTTCAGTCTTGACCTGAAACAGCACCCATTAGTTCTATCCAGAGATGCTGCCTGCCCCGCTGACTTACTCCAGCATTTTGCGTCTATCTTCACCAGGATGATGCCTGGAATTGAAGGCTTTATTTCCAGGAGAGGTTGGACACGTTTGGTTTGTTCTCATTGGAGCACAGGAGGCTGACAGGTGAGTTTATATAAATTAAAAAGATATGAAGGCACAGATAGGATAGATGGTCAGAATCATATTTCCTGGAGAAGGGGTATATCTGATCTCTTTGGATAGACTGCAAAGTAAAGCTTTTCACTCTATCTCGGTGCATGACCATAATAAACCTACACCTAAACCTAAAACTACAGAACATAGGTTTAAGATAATGAAACAGAATATAGAACTGGTGAGCACAGAAACAGATCCTTTGGCCTGTCATATCTGACTAATTGCATCTGCCTGCACATGGTCCGTATCCCAGCATTCCCATCTGTTCATATATCTGTTCATATGTGTCTCTTAAATGTTGCTCTTGCATCTGCTTCTACCACCGCCCCTGGCAGTGCATTCCAGACATCGACCGCTCCAAGTGTAAAAAAACTTTGCCCCTCTCTCCTTAAACCCATGCATTCTAACATTTGACATTTCCACCCTGCAGGCAAATACTCTGAATATCTACTTTATTTCTGATGCTCATCATCTTATAAACTTTTATCAGGTCTCCCCTCAGCCTCTGACACTGCCGAGAAAACAATTTGTGTTTGTCCAACCTCGCCTTATTGCTAGCAAATCCCAATCCAGACAGCATTCCAGTGAACCTGTTCTGCACCCTATCCCAAATCACACGTTCTTTCTATAGTGTGGTGACGAGAATTGCAGATAATACTTCAACTGTGGCCAAACCAAGGTTTTACACAGCTGTACGGTGACAGGCATTTTTTATACTCCATACCCCAAGCAATGCCTTGCAAGGGAAGCCTGTTGTATGCCTTCTTTGCTATTCTATGCACTTGAGGCAGGCAAAGAAAGCAGACAGTGCCTTTAGGGAGCTGTGGAATAGCATCCCCACATCCCTCGGTACAACAATTCTCCTAAGGATCCTGCCATTTATTGTATACTTCCCGCTTACGTATAACCTCTCAAATTTCAATACCTCACATTTGTTCAAATTTAATTCCATCTGCCATTTCTCCGCCCAGATTCAAACTGCTCTAGATTAAACATAGAAAATAGGTCCAGGAGGAGGCCATTCGGCCCTTCAAGCCAGCACCGCCATTCATAGAAACATAGAACATAGAAACATAGAAAATAGGTGCAGGAGTAGGCCATTCGGCCCTTCGAGCCTGCACCGCCATTCAATGTGATCATGGCTGATCATCCAACTCAATATCCCATACCTGCCGTCTCTCCATACCCCCTGATCCCTTTAGCCACAAGTGCCACATCTAACGCCCTCTTAAATATAGCCAATGAACTGGCCTCAACTACCTTCTGTGGCAGAGAATTCCAGAGACTCACCACTCTCTGTGTAAAGAATGTTTTTCTCATTTCGGTCCTAAAGGAATTCCCCCTTATCCTTAGACTGTGACCCCTTGTTCTGCACTCCCCCAACATCGGGAACAATCTTCCAGCATCTAGCTTGTCCAACCCCTTAAGAATTTTGTAAGTTTCTATAAGATCCCCCCTCAATCTTCTAAATTCCAGCGAGTATCCATTCATTGTGATCATGGCTGATCGTCCCCTATCAATAGCCCGTGCCTGCCTTCTCTCCATATCCCTTGACTCCACTAGCCCCTAGAGCTCTATCTAACTCTTGCTTAAATCCACCCAGTGACTTGGCCTCCACTGCCCTCTGTGGCAGCGAATTTATAAATTCACAACTCTCAGGGTGAAAATGTTTTTTCTCAGCTCAGTCTTAAATGACCTCCCCTTTATTCTAAGACTGTGGCCCCTGGTTCTGGACACGTCCAACATTGGGAACATTTTTCCTGCATCTAGCTTGTCCAGTCCTTTTATAATTTTATATGTTTCTATAAGATCCACCCTTATCCTTCTAAACTCCAGTGAATACAAGCCTAGTCTTTTCAATCTTTCCTCATATGAGTCCCGTAGAGTCCTGTAGATAGATTCTTGATTAATACAGGTGTCAGGGGTTATGGGGAGAAGGCAGGAGAATGAGGTTAGGAAGGAAAGATGGATCAGCCATGATTAAATGGCGGAGTAGACTTGATGGGTCGAATGGCCTATTTCTACTCCCATTCCTTATGACCTTATGACCTTATGGCAAACTAGTGTTTAATGCATTCTGGTACAATATCTTGAAGAACTTCGGTCTTAGGGTATACATCTTAGGGTAGACATCTTAGGATAGACCTTGTGATACATCTTAGGATAGATTTTTAATCACCCGTAAACTTGTGCTATGTTATCTCACTTTCACGTCCTACACACTTGGGGCAATTTACAGAAGCCGATTAGCCCACAAACATGCACGTCTTTGGATTGTGGGTGGAAACTTGAGCACCCGTAGAAAATCGGTCACAGGGATACAAACCCCATCCAAACTCACAGCATCCGCAGTCAGGATGGAACCCATGTTTCTGCCGTTGTGAGGCAGCAGCTCTACCGCAGCGCCAGTGTGCTGCCACTGTGCCTTTTCCTTGAGGTTTACACACCCTAATAAACCTTGAGGCCACCAATACCTCCTCTTTTGTCATTACAGAAATGCTCCAAGACGCCACTATTCATTTCACTTATTCCCCATCAATTGGATAGCAATGACGGGACGTGAAGGGTCGGGATGGGTTGGTTGTTGGCGTGGTGGGAGCAGGAAGCTAAGGCGTTCAAAGGCAAAGGCTGAATACATTGAGATTAAATTGAAGCATCTGACCTGGTGTCGGCATGTATACAATTCACAGCGGATTAAACGGAACACAATAGGTGCAGATGTGAACTGACGCAGATCTCTGGGTTGCTTCTGTGCTGTTACTGTTTTGCAACTATGAAATAAGAGGAGCACGGTGAAAGGATGCAAAAGGTTGGTGGGTAACGTAAATCAAACAAAGACATTATTGTAAACATATTACAATAAAAGGCTTGTCAGAGGGAGGGTGTGGCTAAATAGGAATAAGGAAAAACGTGTTTAGTGAAGTAATAGAGAAGGCTGAGAAAGCAGTTGACACATATGCGGCGTTTCAAAACACACTTGACAGAAAGGATAAGGCGATGCTATGTTTGTTAGGAAACCATCTGGTTCTTGAAAGAGAGGGATCGAGTACAAGAGCAATATGATTTAGGATGAACCTGTACAGAGCATTGGATGTGTCTGCATGCGATGATGCACAGAAAGGAGTGAGTAGCGTGGGGCGGTGATGAGCTGTAGTGGAGCTGAGGAACTCACCTCTTAGTATTGCAGTTGTATTAAAGCACCTAACACAAAAATGGATGTGTTATTTGGCAGACTCCATTACCCCAACAAACTTATTGGTAAGACCACGACAGACGTGGAATATCTACAGGGATATCCGATACATGTTCCATCCAGTTCCAAACAAATTATAATGGTGAAGATAGACACAAAATGCTGGGGTAACTCAACGGGACAAGGCAGCATCTCTGGATAGAAGGAATGGGTGACGTTTCGGGTTGAGACCCTTCTTCAGAATGTAAGCCAGCATCTGCAGTTCCTTCCTACACAAATTCTAATGGTGTGGTCCTAAACCACCATCAACACTTGCTTAAAAGGCAAAGTACTGAAGTAACTCAGCGTGTCAGGCAGCTTCTGGGAAGGTAATGGATAGGTGTTCTTTTGAGTCAAGACCCTTCTTCAGACTGATTGTATAAAGGGGGAGAAATATAGAAAAGAGGTAGGGTGGGGCAGGACAAAGTCTGGCAAATGAAAGGTGGTTACAGATGAGGGGGGGTGGCTGATTTTGTGGACATAGGCTAGCGATGAAAAGGAGACAAGGTGAACAGGAGAAAAAGGTGTGTTACCCTTTATCCCTGCGGTTATCAAACTGTACAACTGCTCCCCCTTCTATCATGGGGTACACTGAGTCCCCTCCACCCGCCCCCATCCCCCCCCCCCCCCCCCCGCCCACCTTCATAGAGTCTTGGAGTGAGATGGGGGTGGAAACAGGCCCTTCGGCCCAACTTGCCCACACCGGCCAACATGTCCCAGCTACATGTCCCACCTGCCTGCGTTTGGTCCATATCCCTCCAAACCAGTCCTATCCATTTACGTGTCTATCTCTTTCTTAAACATTGGCAAAGTCCCCGCCCCAACTTCTTCCTCCGGCAGCTTGTTCCATACACCCACCACCCTTTGTGTGAAAAAGCTAGTGCTCAGATTCCTATTAAATCTTTTCCCCTTCACCTTAAACCTATGTCCTATGGTTTTCGATTCACCTACTCTGGGCAAGAGACTCTGTGCATCTACCCGACCTATTCCTCTCATGAATGTTCGGTGAATCGGTCACCTAGTCTAAGCTTGGTCTCACCAAAGTAAAGGAGGCCATATTGTGAGTACCAAATACTGCATATGAAGCTCTCTTTCACCTGGAGGGGCTTCTGGGGTACTTGGATGGCGATGTGGGGACAAGTTATACCTCCTGCAGTTGCTGGGGTAAGAACATGGGTAGTGGGCTATTTGGATGGGAAGGGATGAGTGAACCAAGGGGCTGCAGAGGAAGTGGACTCTAGGAAAGAGCGGCTGGGATGGGGATGGGAGAACATGCACGATTATTGTGTTCAGGGACCTCATAGCTATCTTTAGGGTGATCTAAGCACATCAAAGCTGTACACTGCCAAATATCAGAAGGAACTGTAGATCATGCAAGAAATCAAATCCCAAATTTGTTCAGTGGAAGTGCCCACCTGAGACTGTTTAAACTCAAGTGGAGAAGATTGATGAGAATGAATAAAAACCTTTCAAAATTATGAAGGATTTTTCAGCTGGAATAGAGAAATACTATATCCATCCGTTACAGAATCACCAATAAGGGATAATTTAGACTCATCACTACATTCAAAGACAGAATAACTCCTATTCGAGGTTGACCACTGCAGTACTGAGAATGACTGAAGCAGGGAATGGAAAAGACATATGAAATAACAGAAAATATTAGGACAGTAACAGGACGGGGACAAAGCTATTATTTTACATCTTTTTCATGATGGCACAAACATAGTATTGTAAGCATTTCTTGTAAGCATCTCTACTCTATGAAATTGTGTTACCTATTAGAATTAATGGGGGTCATTTCAATGTAACCGAGGTTCTGAAGTCAGTCTGGATGCAAAGTCCCCCTGGCCCAAATCTTCCCTGTACAACACAAAGTGCTGGAATAACTCATCAGGTCAGGCAGCATCGATGGAGATAAAGAATGGATGACGTTTCGGGTCGGAACCCTTCTTCAGTCTGAAAGAAAACAAAACGCTTTCAAAAACAAAACAAAACCCCGCCCTTTGTGTGAATAAGCTACCCCTCAGATTCCTATTAAATCTTTCCCCCTTCACCTTAAACCTAAGTCCTCTGGTCCTCGAATCACCTCCTCTAGGCAAGAGACTCTGATCTTTATTTTCAATTCTTCTAGGAGCTGAGTTCTCCCATTCCTTTGTTTTGGGCCATTCTATTTCAACAGGTATAAGTAGGTGAAGTCCAGTGGGCAGTGTTCTCACCCTGATAGGAGGGAATTCAGTGCATGCTAGTGCTGCTCTGTTGCATTTTAGGATGCAGGGCAGCCTGAAGTGTAGGCACTAAGGAAGACCATGCCGGCTGCTGATCAGGCCTACACCATCCCTCCACAATGGGACCTCCACCAGAAATGTGGGTTAGTACTGGTGCCGGCTTCTCAGAAGAGGTAGCTCAACATCATGCCTATTGTGGGCAGAAATCTTCCCAGCATTGGTTTATGAGCTGTCGGCTGGTGCACTCCTCCAGTATAGTCTTGACAATCTATGTGCAGTGAAGTTAAAATCAAATTTGTTCCACTTGTTCAGATATGGGTGTACGATGAATTGTTATTTATATGTAAATGTGCACATTATATTGGAAAAGCACATGTTCACGTGAATACACTGCTTCCTTTGTGCGGCTTATATTCTGGTGCGACTATGTGAAGAGTGCAGCTATGATATGAGTTAATTTATTCTGGATTAAGCAAATGCGATTTTAAAAAAATGCCAAACTGTTCCAGTTTCAAAGACTGTAATTTAAAACAAAATTAAATGAACATCTTTGCAAAGCCCAAACCTAACTCTGTCACTACATTTTGCATCTCAATCAGTGTTAATGTAAGATAGGTAATGAGGAAATGCTTCTGGCTGTCAGCATGTCTTTAGCAGTGCGGCTTTAAGAAGCTTCTGCACAGGCGTAACAGTCATTTGCAGAGCTTGCTGTTGCAGCCTGCAGAATTCTGCTTGCTCAGTATTTCAGTCGTAAGAAGACAGGGCACACACTGCACATCTTCCTGATGAGCGGACCTGAAAAAACTTCTTACAGTTATTCTCTTTTTCTGGTTTTGTGGCCTTTACTGAGCAATAATTGAAACTCGTGTGCAATGGGTTTCTTCCCGAACTTTATTCATCTGGTTGGGAGGATGCTGATGATTTGATGACAGGACAGCACGGCAGTCTCACCGGTGAGTAATTATGCCTTTTACTCTACAATATTTGTATTTTTGCTCCATTTTTGTGACATTCCCTGCACAACTGCGTTATTCTTAATTTCAGCTGATTCCAGAGAAAATCTCGAAAGGCATAATACTTAGCAGTCTTTAGGTTTGTAATCAATAATCATCTACAATTGGAAATAGAGACATTTTGTTGCTTGTTTTCAAGATATTATTTCACCAATTATCTGGCATTATTTCCAAAGCTATGCAGGCTTGCAGAAAATGTTCAAACTTCTAATATCTGCAAGGAGCTTATGATTCAGATTAATGTCAGGGATGTATATTCAAAGTTTAAATCATGATTATTATTTTAATTTTGGCTGAGCGTCAGATATAAGCTCACACATTACACGTACTGTTTGACCTGCTTGTGGAACACATCTTTTAAAGCTCTCTCACCAGAAACTGTCAGAACAGAAATTACAAAGCAAAAATGGTCATGCATTATCAAGAATTCTGCATGGATCATCAAGATTGGGAAAGTTAATGGTGAAACCATTTATCACAAAATGATTAAGAGAGTATCGAACTTTCAATCGACCTGTTAGATCGTCTTGGAGCATGCAAATGGCAGCAGTGTCTGTGATTCTTGGGTTGGCTTCCAGAACCCCAAGAGTGCTTTAGAAATCCTTTGAACATAGAGGACATTAGTTGACAGGCTTCCTTCACTGAGAAGGTATCCATGTACAAGCGAAGGACAGATCTACACAGAGGGCAACTGAGCTATAACATGACACAGAAACCAGTTGTTACTTTTACAAAGAACCCATGACCAGGACTCTTCTCAAACACCAACGGGTCGGAGCCAACAAGCAAATCTGTGAAGCTGACGGACCAATGAGGTCAACCAAGGAGGATGCTGAAAACCTCTGCGGTATCTTCGCTGCCTCTGTAACTTATGTCATATTATTTCATCTGACTGAAATTGGATAAAACTACAAAACGGTTGAAAGAAAGAAGTGACATGGTTTGGTCATTTGAAATGGCAATTGATGCTGGTGAGAAGGTTCTCAAAGTTGTTCTATAATTACTTGGGCCTTTGAGGACTCTGTTGTTAACGGAGATTAATAGAGGTTAATGGAAATAAGAGATTCACCTTATTTAACCACCAACCATAAGGACCTGCTATAAGGAAAATTTAGAGTTATGCCACACAGAAACAGGCCCTACAGCTCAACATGACCATGCTGACCATGCTACGATAGTCCAACCTGCCTGTGTTTGGCCCATATTCATCTAAACCTTTCCTATTAAGTATCTGTTCAAATGCACTTTAAATGTTGTTAAAGTACCTGCCTCAACGACCTCCTCAGGCAGCTTATTCCACATACCCACCACACTCTGTTATAAAGTTGCCCCTTGGGTTCCTATTAAATCTTACCCCTCACTTTAAATCTATGTCCTCTGGTTCCTTTTCCCCCCCTAGTCTGGGTAAAATAATTCACCCTATCTATTCTTGTCATGTTCTTCCACACCTCTATATAACCACCCCTCATCCTCCTGCTCTCCAATGAATAAAGTCCGAGCCTGTCCAACTTCTCCCGATACCTCAGCAAAATATCCCAAGTCAGTCTCAATGTTGACGATTGAGAAAATGTTATCTTGCTTCAACTGACCATCTCTCAGTCTGATATTCAATGATGTTACTGTGACAGGTTGACGCATTAGGCTCAAATGCCAATTACTGGCCTATTAATCCATGTCATACGTAATTGTGGGACAAGCATTGTAGAAGTAAGGGAATTTCAGAGAACACAGAACAATGAGTAAATCTGAAAAATAAACAGTGAAAGTATCCTGAATTGATTCATGCAGTCTAAAGGCACAGAAATTGAATTCACTCTCTTCCACCAGTTGTTGAAGGGCATGCTTTTACTTGGCTTCTTGCACCATATGTGTCACTGCCATTATCTTTAAAGACCTCCAGTAAAGATACTGCCCGTTGAAATTTGTGATTCGCTACATCGATGTCCACACGAAGAAAGACATTTCAGCTGGTAAAATTTCAACTGCATTTTGAATTTTTTTTAATGTACAAGAGACAGTTGGAAAACAGCAAGCAGGAATTTAAATCAAGTTTTCAACAGAGAAGTTATTACCTCAGGGAGATCTCCGTACCCTGAAAAAATATTTAATAGTTTCCTGCTACGATAAATCCATTCCTGTGTAAAAAGGGCTCCTAAAATCTCTACTTCCTGTAGTTTCAAGTAGACCACAACATATTATCTCAAGCCACAGAGAGTATGCAGCATCAGCAAAATTTGTGACTCATTTGTTGCCTCAGTCCAACATTAATATTCTAGAGGAGATGTTACTATTTCATTTATACCTGTAGATCCATGAGGAATATATGAGAAGGAAACAATGGCTCTCTCCTCTCGTAGTAGTTTGGATGAGTGAACATTTCCTTGACTTGTGAGAATATCCTCCCATGTTGAAATATTACTTCTTATAATGACATAGGAGGATATTCAGCCTATGCCAGCTCCCAGAAGAGTAATCTAATCCTGGCACATCCCATTTGCCTGCACCCCATAGAAATCTGGATAGGAGCGGCAGTAAATGAAGTTGGACCTTGGCCATCTTCACTAGTTTCAGGTCCACAAGTCAATGAGAATATTGATATTGGAGGCATCTCAGAACATGGATGATGACCAAAGAAAACAAAATGTCGAAGCTCAGAGAATGGAAAACATTTGGAAACACCAGGCACAGGATCAGAGGCGAGGAACTGTGTTATTAATAAGAAGTGATCAAACTGGAAATAGAAAGGATTAAGGCTTAAACATATGGATGAAAGTGAATATTAGTGGCAGATTATTGATTGTTCATTGTGACAGAGCTTACAGTGCAGAAAATAGGCCATCCATTCTGTCAATTGATTTTTCATTGCTATTTTTTGATTTTGCACAAGCACCAGCCATTTTCACACCATCTGAGTCGATGAGCATCAACTCATGCACGTAGCTGTTTTTTTGGTTGCTATTTTAGAATGCCAATGCAAAATGGACAGATCATTGAAAAAGGTTGAGATAAAGGTGGATAATTGAGAAAGAGAGCTGGCACAAGGAAGAGGAGGGGATGGGGAAGGGGGGGGTGGAACAAAGGAGGACCTGACATGTGATACTTTGTAACTCTGTCGGCGCCCTTTATGTGGCGACCCTTTGCATACCTTGGGTATGCAAAACAAAGAATTTCACTGTGACTCGTCACATGTGACGATAAAGCATTCATTCATTAGAATCAAAGTAATATGTTGGTCGTGGGGACAATTTCAACTGCCTGGCAGACAGGGAAGATCTGAGGTAGACTGAAGCGAAGGGTACGAGGCAGTGAGGAATAAGTTCAATGGGAATTATTTGATCATGCCCTTCAGTCAGGGACTGCACTGAATCATCCCATTCATTGCTGGCGTGAATCGTGCAATTTGGTGGCATCCGTATTTCCAGTCCCTCTTTGAAAAAACTCTGTACAGTACCCCAAAGTTAACGGAGTAAATTTCTGAGGCAGATTGCACTGCACTGATAATAAGTTGCTTTACGCCACAGATTGTGGATGAATTTTAAAGCGGACGTTCTTAATAATATTATGTAGGATGATGCACCTAGATTTTTTTTTCCACTTTAAGTAAAATTACAAAGGACTTTAAGGGGCTTCCAAGAAAAGAGAACATTGATTGTATTAAAGGATGTTTTGTATATGACTATGGGCTAAAAACAATAAAGGGGATGGTGCAGTGCCGTAGCTGGTAGAGACCCGAGAGACCCGAAACCAGAGACCCAGGTTTGATCCTGACTTTGGGTGCTGTCCGCGTGGTATTTGCACCTTTCCTTAGGGTTCTCCAGTTTCCTCCAACACTGAAGACTTGCAGGTTTGTAGGTTAGTTGGCCTCTGTAAAATTGGCCCCAGTATGTGGAGAGTAGATGAGAAAGTGGAATAACACAGAACTAGTGTGAATGGGTGATAAATGGCAGGTGTGGGCTCAGTGGGCTGAAGGGCTTGGTTCCATGTTCTATCTCTAAACTTTGAACTCTACTTTAGTACAACACATATAATGGAATTTTTACATGTCATGGGGAAGAATATTAATTGATAACCAACATTTAAAATGTGTATACATTCTCCTCCTTTACCAGAAATTGCAGCAGGATCTTGATCGGTTAGGCAGGTAGGCTATGGAATGTTTAATGGAATTTAATGCAGAGAAATGTGTGGTGTTGCATTCTGGGAAGTCTAACATGGGCAGGACCTACACAGTGAATGGTAGGCCTCTGGGGAGTGTTGTAAAGCAGAGGGATCAAGCAGTGGAGGTACATAGTTCCTTGAAAGTGGTGTCACGGGTAGATAGGGTGGTCAAAAAGGCTTTTTGATATTGTGTTCAGTTTTGGTCACCATTTCATAGGAAAGATGTTGTCAAGCTGCAAAGGGTGCAGAGAAAATTTACGAGGATGTTGCCAGGACTTGAGGGAATGAGCTATAGGGAGAGGTTGGCCAGGGTAGGACTTTATTCCTTGGAGTGCTGAGTGCAAATCCTGAGTGGAATAGATTGGATAAATGCACAAACGCACGCAGGCAGGTGGGATTAGTGTAGATCGATGTGGGCACATTAGGCCGAAAGGCCTGTTTCCACACTGTACAACTCTATGACAATAACTCTAAAGCTAATTTTAAAATTGCTTACAATACATGCACTCTATGGTAATAATATTACTCTATTCATCCTACTTTATGTCCAATGTTTTTTGCTTTTGGAATGTATTGTGCACAAGCTGGAAGAATTAGATATTTAGAAAGCCCTTTGGCCAGATGAAATATATTTGAGAGTCATAATAATATTAGATAGGGATACTCAAGTTGTTATTTTCTGAGCTACATAAATAATGGAATATTGCCTGAGGGCTGGGGTCCCATGAATGAAAGAAAACTATAAAGACCATGATTGCAGGTCATACAATTGTGAAGTTTAATTGAATGGCCTTTACACAATATTCTATATGAACACATTAGAAGGTTGAATGTTACATCAGTTACCAGCTTGGAAATAATGACACCAGGACTGATATTTACATTTTATTCATTTATCCGATCCAGGCATCACCGCTGAGAGCAGCTTATACTTTTTATGTGTAATTGCTCTTGTGAATATAGTCATGAGCCACTTTCTCGAAGTGCAGCAGTCTTTATAGTGAAGGTACTCCCACAGTAATGTTGTGAATGGCGTTCTTGGACTTGGACTTGGACAGAGTGCATTGTGGCTATTTCTTTTGAAGTTGTGATATATGATATTATAAATGGCACGTTAGATGTTTGCATGTCACGTCAGTTACCAATTATGACAACGGCAACTTGTATTTACCTTTTATTTATTTACAGAATCCAGGCATCTTGTGGTAGTGACATCCCCTTGCACCTTTTACCTTTATCTTTCCAGGTAATTGAATTGGGAGACAAAGTCAAAGAAGCACTGGTGAGTGGCTGCCATGCAATTGTAAATGGGGTGAATGGATGATCAGGTGATGCCTTTCAGGCAGGAAGCTTTACCTTGAGAGTTATTATGATTCCAGATAGTTTCCAGCTGCACCTACCAGGCAAGATGAGAGTTCTCCATCAGAGCCTTGAACTGTGTGCTATTGTGTTAGAAAGACTTTGGAAATTCATATTCTTGCAACTATTTATGCAATTTGTCTGATTAATCTTTTGATCAATTTGGTCCTCAGGATATTGACGATAGGTGATTCAGTGAGAGTAATGCTGTTATATAATTTGCAATGCAAGGAGAAATTAAGTAGACGAGACTTGCACTCTCTTCAGGCTAGCAGAATGGTGGGTGATCTCAATGAAACACACTGGAACAGTGTATAGAATATATGCTGTTGGTGGTTCCCCTGGCCAGGGTTCTAGAACTGGAGTCACAAACTCAAAACAATGGACTGGCCATTCTTTTCAGAGAGAAATGAGAAGAAATATCTTAACCCAGTAGGCTGTAAATCTTTATAAGTTAAGGGCCTGTCCCACCAGCATGCAACTCTATGCGATGAGTGCAACCTAACGTGGTCGCTTGAGTCGTCCGGCGTTGCGGGGCCGGTCCCACTTCGATCGCCGGAGCCGCGTGGAATTGTGCAGAGTTCGTCCCGACATCGCGCGGGGCTCCGAAAAACTGACCGTGCTCAAAAATTATGCGCGGCAACGGCTTGTCGGCTCGGTGTCGCCTCGACGTATTACGCACCGCCTCGACGTCGTGCCTCCGTGAACCTATCTGTAGGTGCCTCCCTGACCCTCTCTGTGTGTGGCTCCGTGGCCCTCTCTGTGTGTGCCTCTGTGCCCCTCTCTGTGTGTCCCTCTCTGTCCTGGCGAACTTACCTTTAAGACTCTGCTCCAAGTTCGCCTCACTTTGCGCCGCGTTGCGCCACTCACCCGACCTCCGCGCGGCCCTCGCTGCCGGTTTGGTCGCGCTTGCCGCATGCAGGCGCATGCTGGTGGGAACGGCCCTGTACAGGGATCACCTGACCTCCGCGCGGCCCCCGCTGCCGGTTTGGTCGCGCTCATCGCATGGAGTTGCATGCTGGTGGGACAGGCCCTTTGCTATCCAGGAGAGGTGCGAATATACTCAGTTGCTGAGTTACGTAAGAAGAAGGGGTAAAGGGCCTGTCCCACTTGCCAATTTTTTTCGGCGACTGCCGGCATCATTGACTGACATTTCAGGTCACCAAAAAAGTTGCGGCGTGATGCGGCGTGATGCGGCGGTGACGCGGCGTGATGCGGCATGATGCGGCGTGATGCGGCGGTGATGGGGCGGTGACGCGGCGTGATGACGTGTTGACGCAACATTCCTCAAGTGTCGCAACATTTTTTTTGTCGCTGCAGGATTTTGAAATGGTCAGAATTTTTCGGCGACCCTGACAATGACGCCAGCAGTTGCCGAAAAAATCGGCGAGTGGGACAGGTCCTAAAGCCATTTAGAACGGAGATGAGGAAACAGTTTTTCATACAGAGAGTTGTGAGTCGGTGGAACTCTCTGCCTCAGAGGGCGATGGAGGCCGGTTTTCTGGATACTTTCAAGAGAGAGCTAGATAGGGCTCTTAAAGATAGCGGTCAGGGGATATAGGGAGAAGGCAAGAACCAATTGTGGATGATCAGCCATGATCGCAATGAATGGTGGTGCTGACTCGAAGGGCCGAATGGCCTACTCCTGCACCTATTGCCTATTGTCTATTGTCTTTTGTCCATTCAAGATCTTTCAATATTAATAGAATCAAGTGCTGTGGGATTAGTGCGGATAAATGGGACTGAGGTAAGAGATGATCCATGATCTTATTGAGGCTTGACGGCAAAGTGACCTAATCCTGCTCCTGTTAACATAGAAAATAGAAACAAAGAAACATAGAAAACAGTTGCAGGAGTAGGCCATTGAGCCCTTCGAGTCAGCACCACTATTCAATATGATCATGGCTGATCATCCAAAGTCAGTACCCCGTTCCTGCTTTTTCCCCAGATCCCTTGATTCCTTTAGCCCCAAGAGCTGAATCTAACTCTCTCTTGTTTCTCATGATCACCTGCTCTTACATCAAAGTTAGGTGATTGCACTCTCTCTCGTTGGAGAGACTCATTACCTGTCATGAATGTTCGCCATCCTTAGAATAAAGAAAGTAGACCATTCATTTTCCAAAAAACAGACAGCAAAATGGCATTGGTAGTTGAATTTCACCCCCAAAAAGCTTTATTTAGCAATCCAAAGTTATAATCCTCTATTTCTATAATCAATTTTTGTTTACCTGCCAAGCGTGTACAATGGTCGGTTAGCTTATTGATCTTTTGATTTTTTGGGGGGGCAGAGTAACCAGAATGTTAAACCAAAGCCAACACGGGTTCTTTCCAGAACATCTTCCTTTTCCAGTGCCTGTACTTTGCTGGTTCTTCTGGACTAATTTGTAATAATTTTTGCCTCTAGATCTCATAGCAGGAACCATCTTGCTGATATTGTTATAAACTCTGACAGCCTTTTGCCTTGTTCTGAGTGTCTGACAGAGACTGTCAATGAAAGGAATTGTGTGTCAAGTCGTTGTTCTTTGTTCCTCTACGAGAATGTTTCAGTAGATGCTGACTTTGCATTCCAAATGCCATCATAAACAATCAGTCCACAAAATCCTCCTTGTAACGCAATGTTTTGAGAAAATCTAAACAAGTACTTACATTCTCTCTTTTATGATCTTGTAACTTCTGTATTCAGGTAGCGTATGACATATTTTGCTCAACATTATTTTTCTGAGTTTGTCTTGGAATTCTTCCTGCAAATTTATTTATCCTTCCACTCTTTTTTTTTACCATTTCTCTCACCATTCAAGTGTAGTTACTTAATGACAAGGAAGAAATGTATGTCTTCAAATTCCCTGACCTTGCCAACCCATGGCACCTATCCCGGCTGAAGTGTCATTTAGAGTTGCTTATGTTAATGCTTTCAGAGTTTATTTGAACCAATTATTTTACTCAACTTTTCTTAGTACCATCAGTGATGTAAATTCAATGTAAAAGGTTAAAAAATGGTGCAAACAATGAGACCTCAAACTAGGGTTGTTGAAGTAGGAGTGGAGTTGCGATTACTGGGCAGATTGGCCAGCCGTTCCCTTGGTCTGTTGCTCATCCCTGGAAGGGGATACAGGTATTCTAGTCAGCGTTAACTCCAAAGAAGGGACAAAGGAACTGAGCGATACTCAAATGGATTGCTCAGGAACTGGCAAATCCCAGAGAGAGAGCCTTCAGCCAATCAACAAGGAATAGTCTGGTCAGATGGAGCTAAACAAAGAAATTATCATATTCATGCATCAAGAGTATTGTGCTGCATTTTTTTCAACTGTTTTCTTTGATAGAAGGACTTGAAACTAAATAGACACAAAACCCTGGAGTAACTCAGCGGGACAGGCAGCGTTTCGGGAGAGAAGGAATGGGCGACATTTACGGTCGAGACCCTTTTTCTGACATGACCTGAAAGGTCACCCGTTCCTGTTCTTTCTCTCCAGAGATGCTGTCTGTCCCACTGAGTTACTCCAGGATTTTATGTCTATCTGCAGACCTTTCCTACACCAAGTATGACTTCTGATCTGTACAATACTCTAATGATTATAAAACAAATTGGGCTAGTTATTCATTCCTCACCTTAGTACACCAAAGTATTAATCAGTCTAACTCTTGGAAATGTGTAAAAAGGCAATTTAAATTCATAACAGCTACTTCATATAATGTGCACCATGCATTGATTTAACTGGAAATTGAACAGTACAGGCAAATTCTTAATCAAACATGACAAGTGATCTACATTCTGGAGACAGCAGTGGCGCTGAGTTCAAAAATGTACACAGCGCAGACACAAATATTTTATCTGTCACTTTAGAGGTTTTAGAAGTCACAAATCAATCGCTGCAAGTAGCTGGATTAAAATGATGCTTGTGGGCAATATCTTATTCATGTCTCCAGTGAACTCTGCTGGTAGTCATAAGGAAAGCTCTTTAATGTATCTAAACTGGTGCCATGTAATCAACATCATACCCCAGTGTGATTTTAACAGCTTAGTGCCCAGAACCTGCATTGTGGACCTCAAACTGGCAAAACCAGGTGAGGGAGCATAAAGTGCTCAAAATGGCAAACGTTACAATTATTTACTTGACTTCCCAAGGAATGCCATCACCTCTGCGCAAAAATAATTGCATACCTTTTCACAACTTGCTGGAACTATTTTCAGTTAGGAATTGTTGTGTCACAGAGCTGCTGTATAAAATCATGCCAGGAATAGATCGGGTAGATGCACAGAGTCTCTCGCCCAGAGCAGGTGAGTAGAGAGACGACCAGAGGACATAGGCTGAAAGTGAAGGGGAAAGGATTTAATAGGAATCCGAGCAGTAACCTTTTCACACAAAGGGTGGCGGGTATAAGGAACAAGCTGCCACAAGAGGTAGTTGAGGCAGGGACTATCCCAACATTTAAAGGCAGTTAGGTACATGAATAGGACAGGTTTGGGGCGATATGGACCAACGCGGGCAGGTGGGACTGGTGTAGCTAGGACATGTTGGCTAGTGTGGGCATGTTGGGCCGAAGGCCCTGTTTCCACACTGTATCACTCTATGAATCTATGATGGGACATTGACTCATCAGTATACTGAGAGCAAGGCTTCAAGCCCAGGCAGTCTCTTGGGCAGTGGGCTGCAGCATCAGAACAATGAATGTGTGGCATAAGTTTCCAACATTAAGGTTGGCCAATTCTCCCTCGAGGGTGCTGTCTAATGGACGAGAGAAAGAAACAACTTTGTATTGATCTAAATATATCAAGGTAACATTATTCAAACTCTGAAGTGAGGGAGAGGGAAATAAAAAATGGATTTGGATTTCAATTTGAACTTTCTGCCAAGCTTTCTATCTGTGGAAATTCTCATTGGCTCACATTGAGGTTGCTCTTTTTCCTGGATGTGTTTTGTGCAAATATTATTTGGTTACTCAAGCCTGAAGACTGCAATGTCCAGGTTCAGAAACAGCTTCTTCCCCACAGCCATCAGGCTACTGAACTCAACTCAAACAAAACTCTGAACATGAATAGCCCATTATCAGTTTATTTGCACTTTATCTGTTTTATGTATTCATGTGTGTATATATTTGTACAATGGCATATGGACACACTGATCTGTTCTGTATTCATACCTTCTATATTCTGTTGTGCTGAAGCAAAGCAAGAATTTCATTGTCCTATCTGGTACACATGACAATAAACTCTCTTGAATCTTGAATAAACTTCTCTCCAGAGATGCTGCCTGTCCCAGAGGTACTCCAGCATTTTGTGTCTGTCTTCGGTGTAAACCAGCATCTGTAGTTCCTTCCTACACATTGAATAGACTTCATCAGTGCATTGGCAAAGGTGATACTTGATCATGAAATTTGAAGGCAACAACCATCTCTAGTTCTTATGTGGTGTATGAAGAGAGCATGTGGATGATGTGAAAGGCAGATAACTAATGTAACAAATATCCCACCACTGAAAGGTAGTGGTACCCAACCTTAGTTTTGCGGCTCAAAGGAACCAGCTATATGATCCAATGCACTCTACAAGGACGTGGGCAAAGATTTGTCTATCATCCAAATACAAATTGTAAGACCGGACTATATTTTAACTTGTTTAACAGACTTCTTTGCCAGTACAGTCAGGAACTGGATATGAAGTTGTTCTGAATTCAGGCTGTCAATGTGGAGAGCCACAACCATTCTCTGAAGTGTGAAGTGTAACGCCAGCCATCCTTTCTCAGTTCCTCAGAGTTCCAGTATGCAGCGTGAATCGTAAAACAACGTTTGTATTTTGTACATTTAACTGGAGGTCAGAATAAAGACATCTGATAAAATAATGCCGACCAACAAAGTAATTGAACTGAAGATGGAGTAACTCACCTTTCTGGAGAAAAATAATAGGTGACATTTCTGGTCAAGTCCCTTCTTCAGACTGAGAGTCAGGGGAAAGGGAAACGAGAGGTATTGACAGTGATATATTGAGATACAGAACAAATGAATAAAAAATATGCAAAAAAGTAACGATGACAAAGGGAACAGACCAATTGTACCGACCAACTGGCCGTTTGGTTGGTTGAGAATTGAGAAAAAGCAGCATCATTGTGGCTCTGCTATTAATAGATTTAATTATTCCCCTTTGATATTCAGATTGCACAGATTTTAATATTATATGTGCACATTCATTTGAAACTATTTGTTTTAGTTATGTTCTGTAATGCACAGGCAAATCAACTATTTAGAAAAGTAAACCTGAACAATTATCCTTAGTATAAATGGGTACATTCTTATCTATTTTGCAATGATGGATCTTGGTGTAATTTATATTTTTTTAAATGCCCTGACCAATGAAGGCAACATACCATATGCCTTGTTTACCAACCCATCCACTTGTGTTGCCACCTTCAGGGAGCTATGGACTTGCTGATCTATATCCCACTGTATACTTTGACAGCCTTTCTCACAGTCTGCAACTCCGCAATCTTTGTGTCGGCTGCAAACTAACTAACTAACTAACCCATCTACGTTTATGTCCATATCATTTAGATGTATGATGTTCTCAAGAGAGAGTTAGATTTAGCTCTTAGGGCCAACAAGGGATATGGGGAGAAAGCAGGAACGGGGTACTCATTTTGGATGATCAGCCTTGATCAAGAACAGAGGTCCCACCACAGATCTCTGAGGAACTCCACTGGTCACAGACGTCCAACATGAATAACACCCCTCTACCACAATCCTCGGTCTTCCATCAATAAGCCAGTTCTGCATCCATACAACCAAGTCACTGTGAATCCCATGCACCTTAATCTTCCGGATGCTTTGAGGGGCTTTATCAAATTCTTTACTAAAATCCATGTAGATAACATTGATCAATCTACCCTCATTGATGACCTGCATCATCTATTCAAAAAGCTCAATCAAGTGAGTAAGACATAACCTATTGCATACAAGCCCATACTGACTCTCTCTAATTAGCCCATTCTTTTTCAAATGGGAGGAATTCTATCCTGAAGAATCATCTCCAATAGTTTCTCAACCAGTGACGTGTGGGTCATCAGCCTCCATCTCCACTTCCTTTCTTAAACAATGGAATAACATTGGCTACTCTGCATTCCTCCAGGACCTTGTCTGTGCAATCTCCTCTCTTGCTACTCATAATCATCTGAGATAGATCCCATCAGGCCCTGGGGATTTATCCGCCTTAATGTTCTTCAAGAGGACCAAAAACCTCCTCCTTCTTGATTTCAAACTGCCCCTGCATATTAGTGTTCTCCACATCAACCTCACTGCCCTCAATGTTCTTCTCCTTGGTGAATACAGAAGCAAAATACTTGTTTTGTACCTCACCTACATCGTCTGACTCCAAGCACAGATTCCCAACTTTATCCTTGAGCTGTCCTACCTTTTCCCTGGCTACCCTGTTGTTTTTAATGTACGTATGAAAAGCCTTGGGATTTTCTTTCATAATTCATCAAAGCCAATTCTTAGCCCACTTTGGCCCTTCTAATTGCTTGCTTGAGTTCATTCCTACTTGCTTTACATTCCTCACAGCCCTCTCTGATTTCATCTTCTTAAACATACATGCGCTTCCTTTTTCTTTTTGACTATATTTCTAACCTCTTTGGTCATCCAAGGACCCCCCGCCTCTCCTCTTTACTGGAACATGCCATTCCCAAACTTTGGTCAACTGTCCTTCAAACAATTCCTTGCTAGCAAATAAAAAAAGACACAAAATGCTGCAGCATCTCAGCGGGTCAGGCAGACTGAAGAAGGGTCTCAACCCGAAATGTCACAAATCTATGTTCTCCGGTGATGCTGCCTGACCCACTGAGTTATTCCAGCACTTTGTGTCTTTATGTGTAAACCAGCATCTGCAGTTCCTTGTTCCCATGTATCAGATGTCGACTTGCCCAATAACCATTGGTTCCAATTTATTCTCCCTAACTCCAGGCTAATGACCTTGTAATCTGCCTTACTCCACATTGATTTCATTCCCCTTAGTCCAGACTTATTCCCATTCAAAGCATTCTTAAACTTATGGAGTTGCGATTGTTATCCTATCATACATTGCCTATCAGCTGGTATTCTAGGAGCTGCCTGGGTCTCACTTCAGTTGAGATTAATAGAACCAAAAGACTACTGCCTTTGGTGACCCTTAACTATATGTTTCTTGGTACAAACAATTACATATTCATAAACTATGGAAAGGCGAACGGTGTTGAGAAAAGGCTGCCCCCAGACCGAGAAGACCTCAGAGTCCTGCCCACTAGGAACAAAGTAAAGAAAACATGTACAGTTCAGTTCAGTCTATTGACACGTGTACCGAGATACAGTGAAAAGCTTTTGTTGTTGCGTGCTAACCAGTCAGCAGAAAGACAATACATGATTACAAGCGACCCATTTACAGTGTGTGGATACATGATAAGGGAAAGTTATTTCAATGAATTTGCAGGGTACAATCAGAGTCATGTGGATCAATTTGCTTTTATTTCTCTTAGAAATTGCAAAATGAAATAATATGTGTAGGAAGAAACTGCAGATGCTAGTTTAAACTGAAGATAGACACAAAAAGCTGGAGTAACTGAGTGGGTCAGATTGCATCTCTGGAGAGAAAAACAGGTGGCATTTCGGGTTGAGATGTTGTGTTGTGTTTGTCCTTTTCTCATGGCAGTCTGCCTTTCCAGAGTTTGAATACGTAATCGATTGCACCAAGAAACGCATAGTTTTGAGTGCATTGTAAGAAAAACAAGGAATAGCACCTATATCCAGTAGTTTTGGATTGTTGTTGTCTGTTATATGAGACTTTCAAGGATAAACATCCATCACAACGTTACTTTCCTGCTGCTGTCACATACAATTTAATTCCGTCTTGATTTCAACCTTCAATGTATCCATTTCATGGCATCCATATTCCTCTGGGTGATAAATGTCTCCTCATGTTAGTTCAAATAGGGACAATGACCCATAATTCTAAATTCCCCAGCCCAAACAGAGCAAGGTCACCATGTCTGCATTGAAGAATGTTAACATTGGGCTAAAATAAAGTGCATTCAGGAATGCAGAAACCAGCAGGGATACTGGCAAGTGGAAAATAAGTTTAAGAAAGGTAATGAGCAAGGACATCAAACTTTTTTTTACAAATAGGGAGATGAGACCATCAGGAGCAATGCATCAACCTTGAAAATGGGTACTGATGATCTTGTAAATTATAGGAAGGAAATGGCTGTTATGTTGAACATTGATTGATTCCACCAAGATGGGGGGAACAGCACCACATGTTACTCTTGGGCAGCTTACAACCCTACATTATAAAGATTGAATTCTCCAATTTTAGATAGCTAATGTCCAACCACCCCATTTACCTTTTTACCTCTCCCTCTCTTCTCTGTACCCGATCTAGATGCACACCCATTTCTCCTGTTGTTCCACTCCTTTTCCCCCTCCCCTACATCCCTTTCTCTGGCCTCACTTTTCTTTTCTCCTTATAACACAGCCTTCTGTCCCCTTTTAATCTCTGGCCTTTGTCCACCCATCTTCAGTGTTTTTGCTCAGAATTTCAGCATCTGCAGCTCATCGTGAGCAATACGACCAGTTGGCTTGGTCAGAAAACAACTCGATTGTGAAATTAAACTCAATTGTTTGAACAGGCGGCAGAAATGACAAGCGATCTATTGATATTGACATATTGTACACAGTATATTATAAAGCCCCTCGTAGGAGACTTGGCCAAAGCTGAAGCTCATCGATCATAAATGATCTGGTCAGGAACAAAGTTATGCAGCAAAATACATTGGTGAGGATAATAGGCAGGTGCGTGCTGTAATCAACAGTTTCTATCTCGAAGGAAAGGTGTTGGTTCTGCCCAGCCAGCAGTGCTCACTGGATTCATTCCAGGAAAACAGATCAGCAGACCTAACCTGGCAAGAAATGACCATTGATCCAAGGATGTGATGAGCTAGATAATTTCATACATAATTGGCTTCATGGTCGGAAGCAGGGGGTGATGGTGGAAGGATGTTTCTCGTACCAGAGGCCTGTGACTAGTGGTGTGTCTTAGGTGCTGGGACCATAGCTATGTGTTGCCTATATCAATGATTTGGGTGGGAATGTACAATGCATGGTTAGTAAGGTTGCAAATAACACTAACATAGATGATATTGCAGACAGTCATAAAGGTTGTCAGGAATTATAGAGAACTTGTTCAGCTGGGTAAGTAGGCCAAGGAATAACGCATGGAATGTATTCAGATAAGTGCAAGGTGTTGCATTCTGCAAAGTTAAACCAGTTTAGAACTTCCACAGTGAAGAGTAGGGACCAGAACAGACGGACCTAGGAGCTCAAGTACATAATATTGTTCAAAACCATCTCAATTCACATCAAGTCAAGAAAAACAGTTCCCCGAAAGTGGCAGCACAGGCAGATAGGGTGGTGAAGAAGGCTTTTGGTACATGGGCCTTCATCTGTCAGGGCACTGCGCATAGTTTAGTTTAGTTTAGAGATACACAGTGGTTACAGGCCCTTCGGCCCATCGAGCCACACCAACCATTGATCACCCATGCACTAGTTTTATCCCACTTTCATATCCTACACACTAGAGGCAATTTAGAGAAACCAATTAAACTACAGACCTGCACTTCTTGGGAATGTCAGAAGAAACTGATACAGGGAGAATGTACAAACGCCACACAGACAGCTCCCACAGTCAGGATTGAACCCGAGGGCTGTAGCGCTGTGGGGCAGCAGTCTATCGCTGCACCACTTTGCCGCCCATATTGGGAATGTTGTTATGTTATATATGGGACGTTCTGTTACAGTTGTGCAAGACATTGGTGAGACTGCATTTGGAATATGGTGTTCACTTTTAGTTACACTGTCATGTCGCTAAGCTGAAAAGGGCGCAGAGAAAATTTACATCAATGTTACCAGGAATCAGGGCCCTGAGCAATAGGGAAACTTTGGGCAAGCTAGTACTTTATTCCTTGGAGCGCAGGAGGCTAAGGGGTGATCTTAGAGATGTTTAAAATCATGAGGGGAATTGTAAGGGTGAATGCTTAGAGTCTTTTACCCAAAGTAGGGGAATTAAGAAGTGGTTTAAGATGAGAGGGGAAAGATTTAACAGGAACCCAAGGGACAACTTTTTCACCCAGAGGGTGGTGGATATACAGGATGAGCTGCCAGAGGAGGTAGTTGAAGCAGGTAAAATACACTTGGACAGGTACATCGACAGGATAGGTTTAGAGACTATGATCCAAAGGCGGGCAAATGGAACTAGCTTAGATGGGGCAGGTGGACAGAAATTCTGGAGAAACTCAGCGGGTGAGGCAGCGTCTATGGAGCGAAGGAAATAAGCAATGTTTCGGGTCAAACCCTTCTGGGACATCTTGGTTGGCATGGACAAACTGGGCCAAATGGCCTGTTTCCGTGCTGTATGACGTTATGACTCAATGTCTCTAGGTGCATGGCTGGAAAGGTTTAGAGCGATATGGTTTAAACATGGGCTAATGTGACTAGCTTAGATGGGCACTTGGTCTGCATGGACTAGATGTGTGGAAGGGCGACTCTATGAGTATGGGAGTATGGGACGTCTGGCCCAGAGGAGGTGAGCACCAGGAGATTTAAGCACTTTTGTCTTATTTGTGTAAACCTATCTTGTAAAGAAAGTACAGACAGGATGTTTTAAGTCTTTACGACCTTTTCAGTATGAAGCCACGGTGCTGACAGCATAAAGAATCATTAGACTTTAGTATTGAATTAAATCTCAATCCTGTGAATTGAAAGTGCTTATAGGACCCAGATTAGAAGTTATTAATGACTTGTTTTAAGGTATTTGACTTTTATAAATGACAGTTATTGAGTTATGCTGCCTCGTCCGCTGAGTTTCTCCAGTATTTTTGTCTACCTTCGATTTTTCCAGTAACTGCAGTTCTTTCTTAAACATTTATCGAGTGATACTTTATGAGTCTTAAAGTGTGGAAACAGGCCCCAAGGCCCAACTTGCCCACACCAACCAACATCTACACTTGTCCCATTTGCCTGCATTTGGCCCATATTCTTCTAAACCAGTCCCATCCATGTACCTGTTTAATATTTCTTAAACGTTGCGATAGCACCAACTTTGTTGTAAACTAGATGTTGCTTGGTACACGTTTCCCGCGACTTATGTGAATTGGAAATTGTATGGAATATGATATAGCTTTGAACAATATTATTGCCAGTAGAACCAACATTATTGCAATCATGTATAGAAATATGGATGTTGTTATTTGTCTTTTCAGTATACACACAAGCTAATGGTTAAACTGAGGTTTTGGATCCAATTTTAAACTCAGGACTGACAGGTACGTAGGAAGACATCAGTCAGAATTGCAGCAATGTTCTCCCTTTGGACTCTCTTTGTTTAGATACCACCGAGAATTTTAAATGGCTCATATTTCACTGCTGATTTTTTTTGTGCATTGCAGTTTTGAATAATATAATACTGGCTGCTCACAGTAGATGGAAATTGGGCATTAATGCAGGGCAGACTGCAGGGAGGATCCAGTGAAGCATACAGTGATGTTTTTTCTATTACTGTAACAAGTATTGAGGCAATGTGATGCCCATGAACCATGTAAGCTGAGCAGCAAGAGAGATTCTCGTCCTTTAGGATGGATGTGAGAAGATCCAGGAGTGGTTTCACTACTAACTGTTTAAAATACTTTGTGAAATTTTCAGTTTGATGGAATAACATAAACCCATTTCAGTGCCAGCGGGTGTAGACTTCAGCCCCGTTGAAGCGATCCTTTAGCTTCAGCAACTACACCCGAGGTAATCACTCCATCTGCTGTGATGCCAGGTGCTTTCAGATGCTCATTGAGAGTTAAGCAAGTCTTCTTCATCTGTGTCATCCAAACTTACTTTTGTTCCACTGTTAACAATTATGTTTCAGTCATAAGATTCGATATCTAGGCAGAACATATTTATTACATTTAAAATAAAAAATCAAGTCTGTGCATCTTCTGCACAATGTTTATGTAATGGGCTAAATATTTGACGAAAGAATAGGTCGGAACACCATTTATTTGTTGGTCTGAAAGTAAACATATAAAGGGCCTGTCCCACCAGCATGAAAATCTATGCGATGAGCGCGACCTAACGTGGTCGCTTGAGCCGTCCGGCGTCGCGGGGCCGGTCCCACTTCGATCGCCGGAGCCGTGCGGAATTGTGCGGAGTTCATCCCGACATCGCACGGGGCTCCAAAAAACTGACTATGTTCAAAAATTCCGCGCAGCAACGGCTTGTGGGCTCGCAGTTGCCTCGACGCATTGCACACCGCCTCGACGTCGTGCCTCCGTGACCCTCTCTGTAGGTGCCTCCGTGACCCTCTGTGTGTGGCTCCTTGGCTCTCCCTGTGTGTGCCTGTGCCCCTCTCTGTGTGTCCCTCTCTGTCTTAGCGAACTTACCTTTAGACTTCGCTCCAATTTCACCTCACTTTGCGCCGCGTTGCGCCACTCACCCGACCTCCGCGCGGCCCCTACTGCCGGTTTGGTCGCGCTTGCCGCATGCAGGCGCATGCTGGTGGGAACGGCCCTGTACAGGGGATCACCCGGCCTCCGCGCGGCCCCTGCTGCCGGTTTGGTCGTGCTTATCGCATGGAGTCGGATGCTGGTAGGACAGGCCCTTTAGTTCAGTGTGGCGGCCCCTGGTGGTGGGCCACGCACTGTACATAACCTTCAGCTCTGGGGGGACGGGGGTGGGGATGGGGGGGGAACTCACCAGGTCCCCGGTGATGAGAGGTAGGGGTCATGTAGTGGTCACGGGTGCCTCTGGGGGTTATTTAGGGCACACACGGGGTGGGAGTTAGGAGACTTGTAGCAGCATTAAAGAATCTCGTGCTGGACAAACTTTGTGTCCTGCCTCGTTCTTTGATGGACTGTTCCGTGTCTACCACATCACTTTAGTTTATGGTCACGTGTGGCGATGTACAGTGAAACGTTTTTGTTGCATGCTAACCAGTCAGCAGAAAGACAATACATGATTACAATTGAGCCATTTACAGTGTACAGACACATGATAAAGTGAATAACATGAATGACGTTTAGCGCAAGATAAAGCCAGTAATGTCCAATAAAAGATAGTTGGAGGGTTTCCAAAAAGGTAGACAGTAGTACTGGACTGCTCTGTAGTTGTGGTAGGATGGTTCAGTTGCCTGATAACAACGGAGAAGAAACTGGTTATGGCAGCTGCAGTTTCAGTGGGAATGTAACAGAGTATTAAATGTTTAAAAACATGTTATTCATGGTATTATATAAAGACTGCAGTGTTGGAACTGGGGATAATATTTGCCAGATTACATTGCAAAAAATGTAGCTCTGACATTTTGGACTCTACTAAGGATGGTACCAGACTGAAATGCTTCCAGAATAGATGGATAGAGAGTCTACAACCTTCTATTCATTCCTGATCCACCTACTAGCATTTTCCTCAGGAATTCTGGGCAAGAGGACGGCATGCTGGCGGAGCGGTAGAGTTGCTGCCGCGCTACGCCAGAGACCTGGGTTCAATCCTGACCATGGGTGCTCTCTGTACGGACTTTGTACGTTCCCTCATGACTCGCTTCGGTTTTCTCCGGGAGCTCCAGTTTCCTCCCACACACCATAGACGTACAGGTTTGAAGGTTAAATGGCTAGGTATAATTGTAAGAGTAGAGTTCGTGTGTGGATATCGCTGGTCGGCGCAGCCTCAGTGGGCCGAAATATTGGACCTCGGTGGACCTGCATACTGACAGGATCTGGAGTGTTCTGCAGCCCAAAGAAAGGAGAAACCACCAAGAAATAAAGTGCACCTTGTTGCCCAACGGCCGAGGGTAAATCAGCCTGTAATATGCATGGATAAGCTGTTAAGCTGCACTGCCAATAGTTTCCTGTTGACTTCAATTGTGGAGTCCAATTGTGCTCCTGAACTGGACATAAATCACTTGTGTTCTACCCCACAATCTTCACCGGCATTGCTTCAGCAGTATCCTTGTTTCCCAGCTATACATCTGCATGGTAATGATTCATGTGTAAGAAAGAGCTGCAGATATTGGTTTAAATCGAACGTAGACACAAAGTGCTGGAGTAACTGGGTGGGTGAGGCAGTATCTCTGAAGAGAAGGAAGGGGCAGCGTTTCAGGTCGAGACATTTCCTCAGTCTGAAGAAGGGTCTCAACCTGAAACGTCGCCCAGTCCTTCTCTCCAGAGATGCTGCCTCACCCTCTGAGTTACTCCAGCATTTTGTGTCTACCTGGTAATGATTCATTCCATGCATTAGCATTACATGGAAGTGTTCTTCAGATTCAGATTCAGATTCAATTTTAATTGTCATTGTCAGTGTACAGTACATAGACAACGAAATGCCTTCTTCTTTAGTAGATCTAAAAAAAACGGTAAAATCACTTCCCAGTCAGCAGGGTGATGCCAGTCTTGTGCTACCATAATGCTACTAACACCATTAAATGATCTCATTATAATTTTGCATTGTCCAAGAATATCACTGCTGAATAACTGAGCTCTACAATGGAAATGGCAAGTGCCAATGCACGGTAAATTGCAGCATTATCAATTGTATGTGTTAACTCCTCGCCTTCTATGCACCGTACATAAGTGAAACACAGCTTAATGCACTTTTTTAATTATATCATTGATGTTGTTCCTGAGTTGCTCAGCAATGAGGTAGAGATGTATTATCAAAGCTTCTCGGCACTGTCACAGTGGAACCTATTACAGCTTTGCTGCAGTATTATAATTGGAACAGCGAGAGATATCACGGAGATGCCTCCTTCCTACCATCTCCTTGTTCTGTTTGAGAATTTGATGGTTGCAAAATAAAATGGTTGGTCGATTTCTTTTAAATGCTTCATTTCAAGGATCAGAACAGGTTCACATGAATTAGAGATTACAAAATAAGTGTTCCAGGGTTTTCATTAAAAGCCTATTCACGTGTAGTAGATTTCCAATAGATTCGCTGATGTTTGCTCGTCTTGTTAGAATGCGAGGCTGCTCGGGGGATCAGAGAAAAGTACTCTAATATTTAGAATATAGCTGAAACATTCCAATGATGCTGTGCTAAAAGTAAGACTGAAGCGATTTATCTCCAGGTATCCAGTGAATCTGGAAAGTTGTCAAAAGCATTCAAGTAAATTAGCTGCATGCAGCATTCATAATAACATGACATTAATGCTAATCTTTCTAAATGGACACAGTCTGTGTGCTACTGAGTGCAAGGATGGCTGTTATGAATGGCGTCTGGGCAAGTAAGCTGGTTTCTTAGTACAGAATCAGTTTAGTTGTACGTATATTTCTTCAAATGAGCCCAATTTGCACATTAGCTTTCTGTGTGGTTCAACAGGAAGATTTAGTACTCAATCGTGAGGATTATTGAGCCGGCTCTTCCAAAATAAAATGGAAAGTTCTGCAGGCCCGGAAGCATTTGTGGACAAAAGACATAGAAGTAACATTTCAGCTTTGTGACCCTTTGTTTTAAGTTGCAGAAAAGTGGGGAAAGATAGGACAAAGAGGATGTCTCTGTTAGAGTGAAATTAAGTGGGCTAATGTGGCCATTCAAGGCAGTGTTCTGCTATGTGGTGCCAATAGTGGGTACGTGGGACATCTGCAGCATGTCAGGTTGTACTGATGAAGAGAAACAACCCAAGCTGAATCACTGGGGGAGGACTGGAAGAGATGATCAGTTCTGGAACAGGTAGAAAGAAAGTGCGGGTTTCAGGAAATTGGAGAGTTCAGTGTTGAGTTCAGAAGATTGCGATATGCACAGATTGCAGGCGAGCTCCTCAACCTTACCTCGGGTCTCAATGTCATGCAGGAGCCCACAGACAGATAGGCCAGACTGGGTGTGGAATGGAGAATTGCAGCTGGAGACAAGTGGAAAATGAGGGTTTGTCCTGCGGATTGAACACAGATGCTCTGCAAAGCGATCACCTAATCTGCGTTAGGTTTCCACTGAGTAGAGGAGGCCATACAGTGCATTCAGAAAATATTCAGAACCCTTCACCTTTTCCACATTTTGTTACATTACAGCCTTATTTTAAAATGGATTCAATTCATTTTTTTTAATCATCAATCTACGCACAATACCCCAGAATGATGAAGCAAAAACAGGTGTTTAGAAATGTTTGCAAAGCAATTAAGAAGAAACTGAAATATCACATTTACACAAGTATTCCTGACTCACAATTGAGCTCAGGTTCATCCTGTATCCATTGATTATCCTTGAGATGTTTCGACAATTTGATTGGAGTCCACCAGTGGTAAATTAATTTGATTGGACATGATTTGGAAAGGCACACACATGTTTAGATAAGGTCTCAAAGTTGACAGTACATGTCAGAGCAAAATCCAAATCATGAAGGCGAAGGAATTGTCCGTAGATCTCCGAGACAGGATTGTGTCGAGACACAGATCTAGGGAAGGGTATAAAACAATTTCTGCAGTATTGCAGGTCCCGAAGAGCACAGTAGCCTCTGTCATTCTTAAATGGTCAAACTTTGGAACCACCAGGACTCTTCATAGAGCTGGCAACCCGGCCAAACTGATCAAACGGGTGAGAAGGGCCTTGGTCAGGCAGGTGACCAAGAACCCGATGGTCCCATCTCCACAGAGCTCCAAAGTTCCTCTGTGGAGATGGGAGAAACTTCCAGAAGGACAACTATATCTGCAGCACTCCACCAATCAGACCTTTATGGTAGAGTGGCCAGATGGAAGCCACTCCTCAGTAAAAGGCTTAAGACAACCCACTTGGAGTTTGAAAAAAGGCATGAGAAACAAGATTCTCTGATCTGATGAAACCAAGATTGAACCCTTTAGCCTGAATGCCAATCGTCACGTCTAGAGGAAACCAGGCACCGCTCATCACCTGGCCAATACCATATCTAAGGTGAAGCATGGTGGTGGCAGTTTCATGCTGTGGGGATGTTTTTTCAGCAGCAGGAACTGGAGGGGTAGTCAGGATCGAGGGAAAGATGAACGGAGCAAAATATAGAGAGATCCTTGATGAAAACCTACTTCAGAGCGTTCTGGACCTCACACTGGGACGGAGGTTCACCTTCCAACCGGACAACGACCCTAAGCACACAGCCAAGACAACACAGGAGTGGCTTCGTGACAAGTCTGTGAATATCCTTGAGTGGCCCAGCCAGAACCCGGAAACTTGAACCCGATCGAACATCTCTGGAGGGACCTGAAAATAGCTGTGCATCGACGCTCCCCATCCAACCTGATAGAGCTTGAGAGGATCTGCAGAGAAGAATGGGAGAAATTACCCAAATACAGGTGTGCCAAGCTTGTAGCGTCATACCCAAGAAGACTTGAGGCTGTAATCACTGCCAAAGGTGCCTCAACAAAGTACTGAGTAAAGAGTCTGAATACTTATGTAAATGTGATATTTCAGTTATTTATTTTTACTTTGCAAAAATGTCTAAACAGCTGTTTTAGCTTTTTTATTATGGGGTATTGTGTGTAGATTGATGATTAAAAAAGAAGAATTTAATCCATTATATAATAAGGCTGTAACGTAACAAAATGTGGAAAAAGTGAAGGGGTCTGAATACTTTCAGAATGCATTGTATAGTGAACAACACATGTACTAATTTGGAAGAAGTCCAAGCGAATCACTGCTTCATTTTGAAAGACTATTTGGGTCCCTGGATGGTAGGAAGGGTCAGATGGGATTCTATTCCTCAATCCAGCCTGCCGTATGGCATCACCACTTGCCCTCACTTACTTGGCTAACATCATTTATCCTTCACACTCTGGAGTCAAACAGCAAGGTCTCAAACAGTAAGGTCTCAGCAGGGTCACTGCCCCCTGACAGTTCCTGAGGCGAGTCAAGAGTGTGTTACTGTCATATGTTCCAGTTGAACAATGGAATTCTTACCTGCAGCAGCACAACAGAATGTGTAAACATAGTACACTGTAGACAATATAATAAATGAGAAAATACTTATACACACACACATATACACACGTACACACACACACACATATATATAGTGTGTATATATAGAGGGTATAAGTGTCTATATGTTCACTTGTACATACATACATTCACTTAAAAAACAAAGGACTTGTTGTGGATTTTAAGTTTTTGAATACCTCTGACGTTCGGAGACAGTTAAACATTTTTCAGAGACATTAACACTAATGTGAAAATATTAAAAATTAAAAATCCTAAGTCATTTAAAACGCATTAAAGCAGTCCAGGGAAATCTGGTTGCTGTGTTGCTCTCAGTGAGGGGACTTCATTTGTAGACCATTGGGATAGAGTTGCAGCAGTGGATTTGGAGGAGCCTGCAGGAATGATCCATGAACACACGGCACAGTGACGCACAACCAGCTGAGAGGCTGCAGAGGGTTCGAAAACCTCCAGAGCAGCAACACGCACAGGACAAGGAAAACATAAAGACTGCATCCTCCAGGTGCTGCTGAACAACAAGTAAATAATGCAACCCATCGGACTTGCAAAGATGCAACTTTGCACTTTCAGTCAAACTGGGACGAAAGATGTGATTTCTTAAGCCTCAGCGGAAAATAAAACCGTGGTTATTAAAGCTGCATTCAGCAACCTATCTTGCAAATACATTTCTAATCTTGTCAAAAATATATAATATTCAGCAGCTTTTTGGTGTTCCATGCAAATGCCTTTCAGGTACCCAGTTGCAAACCTCAGTTGATAGTGAAACCATGGCAGGTGGCACTTTACAAAGTTACAGAGCTCATCTCTTCTGTCCGCATAATAGCAGCACATCATGCGGATACAATTAAACTTCTGCTGAGATCTAATTCTTAGCTCAAGCAAAACGTTGAAATATTTAACAAATTCCTCTTTTATATCCCAATATCCATGCTCACAGGAAGTTAAACTTAAACATCAACCCTGGATCTCCTCACTCACATCTTGCCCTCTGGTTCCATTATGTTCCTACTTCCACATGTGTGCCGCCCTCAAACCTATTGCAGGCTCCAGCTTCTTCTCAGTGGCCATTTAGGGAGTGAACGGCACAGTGGGGCATGGGGTGGGTGGTGGACATCCCACCACAGTCTTGAGGGGGCTTATGGCAGCAGGAAAATATATTTCCTCACCCGCGACATTCAGTGGGTGAGAGAATATGAATACAGCAGACCACTCTCCAGTGACACGGTGGCACCTTACAGCGCCAGAGTCCTGGGTTCGATCCTGGCTACAGGTGGAGTTTGTACGTTCTTCCTGTGATCGAGTGAGTTTTCTCCATGTTCTCCGGTTTCCTCCCACATGCCAAAGACGTGCAGGTTGGTAGGTTAATTGGTTTCTGTGAATTGTCCCTAGTGTGAAGGATAGAAGTAGTGTGTGGGTAATGGCTGGTCGGCACAGACTTGGTGGGCTGAAGGGCCTGTTTCAATGCTGCATCACTAAACCGAACTTCACTGAATTCGTTTTTTTTTCTGACAACTTAAAAACTGGAAATATCAAAAACAAAAATAATGTTTTTTAAAGATTGTGTAACTCATCCTTCTTTCAGCCACATGTGGGAGAAATCATTGCCAAGACGGTGTGATGGTGAAGTAATCAAATCCCTCTGTCAACACATCCTGAATTGCAGCAGACAAAAAAACACTTCCAATTTTGTCAGTCGTGACACTGTTTCATATTCTTCAAATGAAATTTCAAATTTGACTCTTTCTTCTCTTCCAAAAAATTATAAATGTCAAAAATGCTCAATCTGCATTGTCACTTGGAACACCAACTGTGAGTACCACCCACACACGATCCCCATGGTCTCATTTAATCAGACCACTCACTTTCTTGCAATTAGGTCATGCACACACTCCCAGTTGTAAGATCCCAGATCATCAAACACTGAAAACTAGCTACATGCTTAATCACATTGAACTGTGCAATAAGTATATACGCAGGTGGAAGATGCTGCCCGTACTATCTGCATTCTGGTGGCAATATTAATTCTTAGTTTAGAGATACAGCACAGAACCAGGCCCTTCGGCCCACTGAGTCCACACAGCCCATTGATCACCCATTCACACTTGTTCTGTGCTATACCACTTTCAAACTCCCTAGACACAAGGTGCAATTTACAGTGGCCAGTTAGTGTACACACCCACATGCCTTTGGGCGACCCACGGAGCCAGAGAAAACCCACACGCAGTCACAGGGAGAACGTGCAAATTTTACACAGGTCAGGATCGAACTCAGGACCCTGGTGCTGTGAGGCATCGGCTCTACCAGCTGCGCCACCATGCTGCTCAATTTGACAATTTAAGTTTCAACCAATATGACTTATACCACTGCTCTCATGATAAGTCTCACCAATACTCTTCGGTTCACACCAAGTCTTGTTAGGACCCACAGTAAAGATAAAGCTCAATAATGAAATTCTCAACCTTTCTTTCAAACTGCGCCATGGCTGTACCTATCTCTGCAATTTGTAGAAATAAGGAACTGCAGGTGCAGTTTGCAAAAAAGAAAGAATGTGCTGGAGTAATTCAGTGGGTCAAGCAGCATCTCTGGAGAACATGGAGAGGTGACGTTACAGATTGGGACTCATCTTCAGAATTAATCTCCAAAGACTGAATCTAAAGACAGGTCCTGATTCAAAATGTTACCTATACATGTTCTCCAGAGATGCTGCCTGACCCACTGAGTTACTCCAGCACTTTGTAGCTACCTCTGTCATTTCCTCTGCAATGGAACTAAGCCCTTTCAATGTTGACTCCTTGGCTGTTCTCTTCACAGCCACACCAAAGTTAACCTAACCTGAACTCTGCAATTCCTTCCTTAAACTTCTCTGACACTTTCTTCCCCTATCTCTCTAGATTGTTCTCATCCAAACTTAATGCTTTGGTCTAACTTTCTAAATATTAATAAGCAGCCATTATGCAGCTCAGACAAAGTTTGTTTGAATAGGCTGCTGTGAACGAGAGCTATCTCAGACAACTTACTGTCCAACATAAATATAGGTCATTGTTGTCTACTTTTTGTAAGAAGACAAATAAGAATTAAGCTGAATCACGACAACCCCCCGAAAAATTAGGCTGACGTTATGAATTATGCATTCAACTATTTCACTTTTGCTGCATCGTGAATACCTCCAGTCTTTTACTGGCAGCGATTTCTTACATTTTAACAGCATAATTTGGAGAATATCTCACATGAAATATTTGACATTTGCATTTCCTTTGCCAACAGAGAGCCCTTAAATACTTAATAAGCCTTATTGTCACGAACTGAAATACAATGGATCTTTGCAAATCTTAGCAAAAGAAAATCCTTCTGAATACATAAAAGTGGCGCCCAGATTTTAAAAATAAGATTACATTCTTCAATAAGAACAAATAGACCAGTTACATGTCACATAATGGGTTTAACAAAAAAATGCAGTGCCTATCTTGTGATGAGCAGTATTCTTTTGTTGAAATATGTATGTTGGACTTAAGATTGAAAAATATCAAGCTTACATTGCATTTTTCATTTCACTTTGTTCAGCCATTTTATAAAAGAAACAATTATGAATATTTAGAAGTCTGTATTATACTGAGTTCAAACTAAAAAAAAACCCATCCAACATCAAATGGCCTAAATTTGAATCCATTTATCACAGTAACTACTTTTATAGAGTGGTGATTGAAAAGTGTTCTTTCTAAATGTAATAGATAAAATAACCTATTCACAAAAGCTCTATTTTAACAAGCGCAGTATCGTTTAAGGTCATACAATTCCAGTGTTCATTAAAAGACGTAGGTTTGAAGAGCGTGGTTCTAACTCATCTGATGAACGCTAATTGTCACATGTAAAGTCAGGATGATCCAGAGATGCCATTCAACAGCAGAAGGCTTCAAAACAAAACCCTATATAGCCTATAAAAGCCTATAAAGCACACTATCTTGAATGGTTTCACAATATCCGATCAGAACTACAGATGCTGGTTTACAAAATAAGAGGTTGCAAAATGCTGAAGTAACCGAGTGGATCAGGCAGCATCTCTGGAGGACACAGACAGGCGATGTTTTGGGTCGGGAACTGTCTTCAGGCTAATTGTGGAAGCAGGAGAAAAGGGCAAGAGAGGTGGGGGCTGTAATAGTGCGTTGGCATGTACATATTTTCTTAATGTTTCCCTTGGGTTTGGACTTCAGGGTCACCAAGAAAATGCCTTTCAATGTGAAAGAGAAGTCAACTGATATCTACCAAAGTCCTTAAATGCCGAGAATTTATTTGAAACCATTTTTGTCGCAATGGCCTCACTGGTCGCACGTGACAATCCCTACCGATGAGATCAATAGATGGGTAGATCTTATGAATTGGAAAACTCACTACTTTGTCTTATAATCAATTGACAGCTACATTTCTGTATAAATGGCAATGATGTAGATAAAAACTCTCTGAGCAGCTTTCAGGGGGTTTGGGGGGTTCAAGTGGAATTCATCTCACTACTAGTTTACCACATATTTTGCACAAAGACCAACATTGTGTGTCGTATCTCAGTTTTCATCCAGCCTAAGTTTGCATCAAGCAATTTCAGTTATTGTGATAACTTAACTCTGCTTCCACAAGTGACACTATCATCAGGTAACATGACTGTGGGTTTAATCAGTAACGCTTTCATACCTGAGTCAGGGGATTCAGCTTTGAAGTACCACTCCACAGGTAGAAATGTGAGAGTCTGGGCTAGTGTTTTAGTGTAGAACCACGAGGGTGCTACATTTTTGAAGGTGATGTCTTTTTGATGAGCATGAGAGACCCAATGCCTTTAATTCTATGAAGAACAAGGGAATTATTTGCAGTGTGTAGTCTATTTTTATCCCTTAAACAGCATTACAACAAAATGGATTACCTGATTAATATTCATTGCTGTTAGCAAGAGTAAGTGTAGTCTAAATTGATTGTTGTGCAACCTATATTAGCATTCTTATCGTGCATGTTAAGGGATTCATGATGGAATATTTTTCTTCATTCAGGCTACAAAAGAGCCAAGGAATTACCATTTTAATGACAATGTTGTGCATCAGCGTTCAACATGTTTATGTTCCTCTGCCATTTAAGAGCAAATATTAATGTATTTGTGTATTTTTGTTAATATCTCTGGAAAAATATTGGACAGAAAACTGCAGATGCTGGAAACCTGAACAAAAACAGGGAGTGCTGGAAGCACTCAGTGGGTCAGACAACATCGCTGTGGAGAGATTCATAGCGGTGTGTTCCGGGTCTGTTATTGGTACTGTCTGGCCTGCTGGATGCTTCCAACTCTCTTGGCAACATGGAAGTATTAAGCTTGTATGCTCCAATGAGAACGGTAATTTCTTAGCTATAGATTGGAAGGTGACATAATGGCTCAACAGGTCCAACAACCTGGCTCTGTTCCTGACCTCTGGCACTCTCTTTATGGAGTTTGCATGTTCTCTTCGCGAACTTGTGGATTCCCCTGGATGCTCTGGTTCCCAATATCCTAAAAATGTTTTGGTTGGTTGTTTAACTCACTACTTTAAATTTCAAAAGTGTAGTTCAGTGGTAGGTGAATCATACGGATGCTGATGGGCATGTGAGACAGAATCATTTACTTTTTTGTTTCTTGTCCCAATTTATTTATTTATTTATTTATTTTTAGCTTGAATTGCGGAAAAAACGAAAGGAGAAAAAGCAATGAAGAGAAAAGGGGAGATGTGCAAAGATAGAACCCCTAGACTACCAAAGTAGTGCAGCCAAAGAGCGAATAAATGAAAGAAAGAAGAGAGGAATAGAAAAAAAATAAAAGGACAAAAAGAAAAAGAGAGAAAAAAGTGGTGATATACCTGCCTCACATCCCTCCCCACCCACCCACCCACCTCACCCAACCCGTAATTAGATTTAAATCCAAAGTTGTGTCCATGTCTTCGATAAATGATCTGGTTTTTCTGCCAAGACAAGTCTAATATTTTCAAGATGCAGTGTCTCGGACATGTTTATAATCCACATCTTAATAGTAGGGACTGATGTATGTTTCCAGAATTCCAGAATCATTTACAGGAAAATAAACGTGGGATTGAGATGTAATGGGATTGCTCTGGGAGATAGCGTGTATGTGATGGGCTGAATAGCCTCCTGTCGTAAAGAATGGGAATAAAATGTATTTATATTTCATGCTGGAGCAACTATTTCATAGGTACAGTACAAATAAGACCCAAATTCCGAATGAAGAACAGCATTCAAAAGGATTCAGGGAAAATGGAAGGAAGAAACAGTGGGACTACCATCCCAGGATCATTCCTGGAGACAACATGCATAAACGGCATGAGAAAGGAAAAAGGGGAAGTCTATGTCAAACACTAGAAGTGTTGCAAGAGTCTAAAAGTCCCTGGAACGTCTCAAAATTTAAAATAAATTTGAGAAATCAAAAAGAGGACGCGAGTGAAGATTTTTAGATAGACACAAAATGCTGAGTAACTCAGCGGGACAGGTAGCATCTCTGGAGAGAAGGAATGGGTGATGTTTTGGGTCAAGACCTTCTTCAGACTGAGAGTCAGGGGAGGGAGAGACACAGAAATGGAAGGGTAAGTTGTGAAAACGAGAGATCAAAGGGGACGAAGTTTAAGGAAAGTGTAGAATAGATCGTTGTTAGCTATGGGGAAGATGACAGCGAGGCATACAGAGATAACATTTCATCAGGAAGACAGTCAGACTGGTCAGAGAACTGGGATAGGGGAGGGAAAGCAAGAAGTTTTTAATTACGTGTCACACCGTGCTGCAGCCCCAGGTTCGATCCTGACCTCGGCAGCCAGCTGTGTGGAGTTAGCACATTTTCCCTGTGACTGCATATGTTTCCTCCAGGCGTTCCTGTTTCCTCCCACATCTCAAAGACGTGCAGCTTTGTTGGTTAATTGGAGTTAGACACACAAAGCTGGAGTAACACTGTGGGTCAGACAGCATCTCTGGAGAAGAGGAATAGGTGACGTTTCAGGTCGAGACCCTCTTCAGAGTCAGGGGATAGAGAAATGAGGGATATAGATGGTGATGTACAGACAGTGATTGGAATCTGTAACTCACCCCTCATGTGCAGGGAGTGGAAGAAAGAATGGTATAACGTTGAACTAGTGTGAATGGGTGATTAATGGTCGGTGTGAGTCTATTTCCGTGCTGTATCTCTACTCTGATCTAAGTATCAAAGATAACAGATTTGGAAATGCATACGTCATCAGGTCGAGATAGATCTGACCTGTTGAAGAAATAAGGGAGGAAACGGCTGAAGCTCTGAATGTTATTGATAGTGGGGAGGAAAGATTGAGACTGCAGGAAGATGATCACATTACAAGATAGATGGAATGCCCTGGGAAGGAATAAAAGGACGTTGTCAGGCTTGGTAGGTTGAAAATTAGAAGAAAGATTGAATAGGTTGAGGTGGATTTATTTCAAACAGATGAAACTGAGGAAGTTTAACTGGGAGGTATAAAAGTACAAGGGTCTTAGATGACATGAATGAAGAAGGAACTATTTCCCTAAATAGAGGTCTCGGCAATAAAGGCATGATTTTAAACTCATGGATGGAAGACAAGAAAAAAATATGTTCACCAAATCTTTGATGAGGTTCAATAGTTTGCCAGCAAACCCAATGTAGAGAGTGCAACCCTCATCACATTTAAATAATACCATGATGTGTACATGAAGTGATGTTCGACCTCTTAGTGCTATAGTCTTCGTGCTGGAAGATTGAATCAGGCTGTTTCGTTCAACCAGTACCGGCATGATGGGCTGAATGGCCCCCTCCTGCCGTCCAACGCTAGAGTTGTTGCCTCACAGCGCCACTGCTCAGGGTTCAATCCTGACTACGGGAGTTCTCTGTACAGACTTTGTACGTTTTCCCCGTGGCTGCGTGGGTTTTCTCCAAGATCTTCAGTTTCCTCCCACACTCCAAAGACATATGGATTTGTCGGTTAATTGGCTTGGTATAATTGTAGATTGTTCCTAGTTTGTGTAGGGTAGTGTTAGTGTGCATGGATCGGTGGCCGGTGCGGACTCGGTGGGCTGAAGGGCCAGTTTCCACGCTATATCTCTAAACCGAACTAAACTAAACTAAATGATCCATTATTTCATGTCTATGAACACTGGCCAATTTTGATTTTTGAAAACAAATTACCTGATATAACTCCGTGCTGAGGTAACTCAGCAGGTCAGGCAGCATCTGTGGAAGTAGTGAATTTTCTACTGGAGTTATTTTGTATATACAAAGTCCAACTGGAGAGTGGTCTGGTGCTATGAAGGAGTTTTCATGTAATTTTGACTTCTTATAACTTCTCTGTGATGGCACTCAAAATCCCCGTGGAATTTCAACAATCCCTCTGCACTGCTATCACCCAGTTCCCATAAATGCTATTCAGATTTACATAAAGTATGATTTACGTCACGCTGCATCGGCAAGGCCAGCAGCATAATCAAGCACGAGTCTCACCCTGGCCATTCCCCCTTCTCCCCTCTCCCATCAGGCAAAACACCTCCAGATTCGGGGACAGTTTCTTCCCAGCTGTTATCAGGCAACTGAATCATCCTACCACAACCAGAGGGCAGAGCTGAACTACAATCTACTTCTTTGGTGACCCTCGGACTATCCTTGATCAGACTTTGCTGACTTTACCCTGCACTAAACGTTATCACGTATCTGTACACTATAAATGGATCGATTGTAATCCTGTATTGTCTTTCTGCTGAATGGTTAGCAAGCAACAAAAGCTTTTCACTGTGGTACATGTGCCAATAAATTAAACTAAACTGAACAGTGCATAGTCATGATTAGCATTTCTGCATTAACAAAGCTTTTTTCATCATAACTTCGTCTTTGCCTGATTTTTAACAGTGATTTACAATCTGCTAACACATTTACGGAAACTCCTGGCTTTGAAATGTGTAATTTATAAGGATCCAATTACATTATCCAATACACAAGGAGCGAATCATGACACACTTCATTTAATGGTCCTTTAGTAGTTCATTATTAGCTAACCAGCCAATAACGTGTCAATATTTCAAATTTCATGAATCCAGCTGTGATATCAGCTCAAGAATAGTGAGCTGGTTTAAGATTTACTTATGAGGTTCAATCCATCTTGGAGAAGATACACCAATGATAAAAGTTCTGAGGAATGTAACGAGAAAACACTCATCTTTCTTCGGTAAACGTCTAAGGAATTATTGCTGTCTTGTTGAAGTTATAAGGTCAAAAGTGGGAAGTGCAGAATTAGACCATTCGGCCCATCAAGTCTACTCCGCCATTCAATCATGGCTATCCCTTTCCCTCCTAACCTCATTCTCCTGCCTTCTCCCCATAACCTCTGACACCCGTTAGGATCTGTTCTATTGTAGGATGAAGAAGCTTGCATCTTTCCCAATCTTATAAAATCCCAAAGGATTTTTTTGTTAATTTAAGCCATGTAATGCAGAAGAAGCAAATGCCTCAGAGCCTCCCACTAAGATACTGGAAAAGCTGTTGGTATTTGAAGCTTGGAAAAAATAAATAATTTAAATGAATAAAATCCCTGCAGCATTTTCATTCCGTGGTTATTTTGTTCCCACAGAGATGGACAATTTCTGGCAAATCACACACTAAACACTGTTGCAACCCAGGGAGTTGTCAGTCCTGTGACACAATCCTAAATCACAGCAATGACAAGTGACACAGTGGCACACACGGCAGGGTTGCTGCCTCACCTGAGACGCAGGTTCAATCCTGACATCGGGTGCTGTCTATGTGGAGTTTGCATATTCTCCATGTGACTGTGCGGGTTTCTTCAGGTGCCCTGGTTTCTTCCTATATCCCAAAGAAATGTAGGTTTGGCGGTTAATTGGCCGCCATAAAACTATCCTTCATGTAGGGAGTTGATGGGAAGTGGGATGACACAGAGCACATGTGAATGGGTTGGCGTAAACTTGGGGTCTGAAGGGCCTGTTTCCGTGCTGTATTTCTAAACTAAACTAAACTAATGCCAAGCTTCAGATCAAACAGAATATATGGATTCATCATGCCACAACTGATTAAAATCCGACGTTCTTTTACTTTGAGCATATTTTCTTTTTTTAAAGGTAAAACTAATGAGAAGCAAAAACATAGCAAAAATGTTTATTTAAATAAAGCCATTCACATCAGTAGTCTAAACCTACCTCCAATGCAATGTAAGTTCCACAGCAGCAGTGTGTAATGTCGGAAACCTGTGCAAGTGAATGATCACTTTTGAACAAAATGAACACAAACATTTGTTTACATTATACAAAAATTACAACAACTTTTATTTCGTATTTCTAACCTACACATTGGATTAAAATATTCTACAGAGGCAACAGAGCAGCTAGCCGAACCACACAAGCATCGGCTTGCATTCTTAGTACAGAATGAAGATTCAGTTCCATGGGATGATTGGAATGATTACAGATGGCCAGAACTAATCAATGTCTCACTAATCAATATTAATTACTTTTAACACTACAGTGATCCATGCATCTACCACTCACGGGACTGACCACCAAACAAAGGTCACCCAAATGGATTTGAAGTGCTTTATCGACATGAGACAGAAAATATAGATTCCCGGTTTCCCACACCTTCTGACTAAAGGGCCTGTCCCACTTGGCCGTCATTTACGCGACAGGCCGGTAGTGACTGATGCGCGACGGTCGCACGCGTCATCATGCGTCCGCACAGCCGTCTGGAGCGCGTGACGTCATTTGAAGATAGAGACAAAATACTGGAGTAACTCAGCGGGACTGGCAGCGTCTCTGGAGAGAAGGAATGGACCATGTTTCAGGTCGAGAATCTTCTTCAGTCCTTCGGGTCGGGTCTTTCAGTCTCGACCCGAAACGTCACCCATTGCTTCTCTCCAGAGATGCTGCCGGCCCCACTGAGTTACTCCAGTATTTTGTGTCTATCACCAATCGTCTTGGCCCGCTCTGGGAGTAGGAGTAGGGGCGGATCCGGATCCGCAACGGCCGTGAGCCCCAGTCCGAGCTCGGCGATCGTTTGCCTGTTTCTGCTGCTGTTGGAGGTGAGACGTTGCGCCACGCCAGGGTCTTGGGCCTGTCCCACTTTGGTCGTCAGTTACGCGACAGGCCGGTGGCTCGCAAAGATTTTATGCAGGACGAAGTTCACACTCCTCCGCACCATACCATGCGCCCGTCCCGCGCTACCCACACGCTACCCACACGCTAGCAGGTCTCATAAATGGCGCGCAAATGACGGCCAAGTTGGACAGGCCCTTAACTGTGACCATGTTGAAGGTGCATCAGGTAAGTAAAAAATGTTCCACAGATTTCTTTCCCCATGTTCTGAAATTGTAATGCCAACTTTTACATATTGAGTCCAGCATGTCATATTGACACCTTCAAATCTTTCACTTCTGTTGATTTTAACACAAGTCCAGTTTGTTAAAGAACGTGTCTGCAAGTTGGTTATAAGGAGAGGCTGGACAATCTTGGTACAATCTGAAGAAGGGTCTCGACCCAAAACGTCACCCATTCCATCTCTCCAGAGATACTGCCTGTCCGAGTTAAGGGCCTGTCCCACTAAGGCGACTTTTTCAGGGTGACGCGGCGTGATGCGGCGTGATGCGGCGTGACGCTTGTATTGTCGTGAGCCGTTGCCTCCAGTGTCGTGGCCTTTTTCTTGTCGCCGCTTGGTTATGAAATGTTCAAGGCCCATAACTCCAGCGTTTTGTGTCTATCTTCTGGACTATTTTGGATTGCTTTCTGTTAATTGAGGTGGGTGGGGGCAGGGAGGACAACGTAATAGAGATTGATAGAATTATGAGATGCATAAACATGCTGGATAGTCCGTGTGTTTTTTCCTGAAGTGGAATTGTCAAATACTAGAGGGCACACCTTTAATGTGAGATGGGGAAAGTTTAAAGCAGATTTACAAGGCTCATTCATCTCACACCAAATGCTTGGAATACCCTGCCTGAGGACGTGGTGGAAGCAGATACAAAAGCATTTTTTAAGATGCATTTAGATAGACATATGAACAGGCAAGAAATGCAAGCATTCAGACCATGTGCAGGCAAAATTGCTAACGTGGTAGCCACAGACATTGTGGGCTGAAGGGCCTGTTCATTCTTGTGCTGTACATTGCTACATTCTATGTAAAAGCAAAGATTTTGCTTAGTTGTAGAGATGTGGTTTGCACTCGCTATATATTCGGTGTTGTTACTTGTGTCAGCAAACAAACAGGTAGAGCAATAAACAGCATTCTTTAATGAATCTATAACTCAGATAAACAGCCATAGAATTATCAAGTCTAGCAGAAAGGAGATGGGGCCTTCTGTGTACCATGTCCATGCCAACCATAGAATATCTCCATGTTAATCCCATTAACCAGCACTTGGCCTCAGAGTTCATATACTTAGTAAATGCCATGAGAATCTCTTCCTCCACCAGTCCCTCAGGCAGTGTATTCCTAATGGGCCCGTCCCACTTAGGCAACTTTTTAGGTGACTACAGGTGACTAGTCTGTCGCCACATGGTCGCCGGGGTGTCGCTGTATGGTTGTGAGTAGTCGCCTCAGTCGCCCAAAGAGTCGGAGCGTCTTTCTGTTTGCCGCTGGATTTTCAACATGTTGAAATTTTTTTGGAGACAGTCGGCGATAGTGGGTTTGATGCCAATGAGCGTGGCTTGACTTCTCCTGACGTAGGTGCTGTCGTAGTTGTCGTCAGGTTAACGTAGGTTGTCAACGGTGCTGACTTCGTTTTCTTTGTTGTTGTTAAAGTAATGATACTATTTCAAATTTTATGTCGAAGGGGGGGTCCAGTCGCCGGTTTTTCGACGACCTGCAACGACTATGACAATCCCCGGCAGTCGCCTATAAATAGCCTAGGTGGGTAGGCCCTCTATTCTAACAGCCCCCGAGTGAAAAAAATCCTTCCTCAGATCTCCTTTAAACCTCCTAAAACTGCAAATCCACCATTTCTATGCCACTCACAACTTCAGTCAGGAAAACAAGCTCAGCCTACACTGTGTCCTCCCCAGAACTGCAACACCACAAAAAAGCAGAAAATGGTGGAAACACTCAGCAGGTCAGGCAGAATCTGCAGGAAGCCAGCAGAGTTGTATGTTTCATGTCAAAAAAGCCTTTGAATGAATTAAAATTCAGTGTTTGGTAAATTAATGCATAAGTTCATGCAACAATCTGCAGTTATTTCTTAAAGATATACTGTATGTCCAGTCACGTTCGTTGGGTTAATTGACATCTGTACAAGTACGGTGAGATACGGGTACAATGAAAATCTCGCTTGCAGCTCTATCACAGGCTCATGGACCAAGACACTTGCGTTCACTCCATTTAAAATAAGAGATAAATCCATAAAATCTAACAACAGTTTACAATATGAAATTCTATAATTGGTTCACTCCTTCACAACTGCATTCTCTCTCTTCATTACTTTTCACTGAATTCCTCAAGGCAAGACACTTCGACACTTCTGAAGTATGCAATCCAGGCATTGGCAATTCTGAAGAATCCTTCAGAGAGCCCTCACATATATCTGGTTTCACATCTTCTGCAAATCCGCCTCAATTTGATCGACGCATAACGCGGATTCCAGGTCATAATCCTTCTCCCTCACCCATACACACTAACCTGTCACAGCTAAAAACTACCGCAGGGGACAATTAATTTATCAACAGTGTCACCATTGTACTTTGTATTTGGTACATTAACGAATGCCGCAACCAGGTTGCAGTTGCTTCTTAAAACATTGTGCCCTGATCTCACGACTCTCTATAGACACTGGATCTGCCCACCATCCTGCTGCAATGTTTGGAATCCTGAAGTAATTTCATCTGAGGTTCCTTTTCTGGATCATAACATCATAAAGTCATAAATTCATAAGTTCTGGAATTGAAATTGGGCCATTTGGTCCATCAAGTCTCCTCCACTATTCAATCATGGCTGATCGATCTTTCCCTCTCAACACCATTTTCCTGCCTTCTTCACCTTAAAAATATCCATTGACTTGGCTTCCACAGCCATCTGTGGCAATGAATTCCACAGATTCACCACCGTCTCAATAAAGAAATTCCTCCTCGTCTTTCCAAAGGTACAACTTTTTATTCTGATGCTATGGCCTCTGGTCATAGACTCTCCCACTAATGGAAACATCCTCTCCACATTCACTCTATCCAGGCCTTTCACTATTCGGTAAGTTTCAATGAAGTGTCCCCCCATCCTTCCAAACGTTTGTGAGTACAGGCCCAGTGCCATCAAACGCTCATCAGATGGTAACCCACTCATTCCTGGGATCATTCTTGTAAATCTCCTTTGGACCCTCTCCAGAGCCAGCACATCCTCAGATGTGAGATCCAAATCTGCTCACAATACGGCAAATGCCGCCTGACCAGTGCTTTATAAAGCCTCAGCATTACATAACCTGTTTTTACATTGTAGTCCTCCCAAAATAAATGCTAGCATTGCATTCGCCTTCCTTACTACTGATTAGACTTGCAAATGAGCTTTTTGGGAATCCTGCACCAGAAGTCCCAAGTCCCTTTGCGCCTCCGATTTTTGAATTCGTCCAGTGTGGAAACAGGCTCTTCAGTCCAACTTGCCCACACTGACCAACATGTCCCATCTACAATAATCCCTCCTTCCTGCGTTTGACCCATATCCCTCTAAACCTGTCCTATCCATAAGAATATCCAACTTCACGAATTTCCCGCTTTCAACCTTACCAAATTCTGACTATGCTGTTTGAACTGGCATTAGTAAGTCCATAAAAGGACACAAAGTGCTGGAGTAACTCAGCAGGTCAGGCAGCATCTGTGGAGAACGTGGATAGGTGACGTCTCGGGTTGAGATCCTTCTTCAGATTGATTGTGGGGGGAGAGGGGGCGGGGGGAGAAAGATGGTGCAGGGGAGATGTAAGGTAAAGTGTGTCATGTAATAGGCTTGCATAGGCGAGGGGGGTGTTTGATAGGCAGATGGTTGGTATTTTGTGTGGTTTTGTGTATCAACCAACTGATGTTCTTCATTTCTACAGTTAGTTAGTCCATATCTGCTTGTAACACCATTCATAGAAACCACTGACTTAGAAGTCCCTCCACATTGTGCAGCAGGCATGGACTTACTGGAGAAACTCATAAATGCAGATGCTAACTTAAAACATCCATCTTAAACTGCACACGATTCAGTCCATTCAACAATTCTGCAAATAGAAGGAGCCTGATGGACACTGACCTCCTCTCCAGAACTCGTGCAGTTTCATCTTCTCTGTCTACACCTTTACTGGGCTCAGTTGAGATTATCCCAAATGCAACAGCCTTTTTTGCTGAGTTTATTTCTTCCCACTTAGACTGTCAATTTTTGGGTGACACAACTGATACCATAAACATCTGTGAACTGGTTCCTTCATAGAGCCCTCTCACCTGTCTGCCCTTATGTTTGGTGAATCGTCCCAATGACCTGAAATTGCCAGGACATGACAAGTGACACCTCTGTTCAGATTGATTTCACTGGGTTGGGTTCAAAATATATTTTTCCTCTGGAGCACAGGTCCAATTATCTCTCTAGCTAATTATTTTGGTTTGAAAGCCTTTTTCAGAGTTTTAATGTCACCTCTGTAATCAGCACCTTCTACCTGAGTATTTTCTTCAAACATATCTCCTTCGTTTGTTGCCTGCAGTAAAATAGACATGTGCCCAGCCCAGTGGACACCTGAGCAGTCAGCACGACAAATATATTGCCTATGGAAGAATGTCCGCAGTGTTCTCTTTATGTCTCAAATTCTTTGTTAATATTACCCACTCCAATTGCGCACCCACCTCTGATGATATCACCTTCCCATTCACCACCATGCTGCCTCAGCACACTCACTGGCTTTGTGCCACATGGCTTGTCTTTGGTTTCTTTGTACACAACAGACAGGCACACACACACCCATGCACACACACACCCATACACACACAAATTGAGACACTGACACATGCGCACACACACACAAAGACCAAGACACTGACACACACACCGGCACATAGACATACACACACATGCACACACAGAGACAGGCACACATACATACACACACACAGACACATATACATTCACACACATGCACAGACTGAAACAAAGACACACAGATACACACACAGACTGACACGCGTACACACACGCAGATACACACACACACACTGACACACACACCGACACACACACCGACACACTGAAACAGACTTGCACACACATGCGCACACACACACACACAGACACACAGACACAGATACATTCACTCACACAGACACAGACTGAAACAAACACACACACAGATACACACACTGATTGAGACACACATAAACACAGATACACACACACACGTACACATAGATACATACACACGTACACTCGTATGCACGGATACACACACACTCACATACACATATGCTTTGGTCAAACCACTGCCTCCAGGAAGGACTCACACTTACTACTTGGTCCTGTTTCCAACTCATTTCCCATCAGAATAACTGTTGTCAAATTCCATCTGTGTAGATGTCAATTAATTGCTAAATGATTGAGGTAGGTTATTATTGTGGCCACGTACTGTGGTACAATGAAAAACTTTGATCTGCGTGTTATCTAATCAGATCAGATTATACTATACAGAAAAGATCCAGAGAGGGTAGAAAACTGGCAAAGGGGGGTCCAAGCAGAAGAGGAATGTTGGAGAGACACAAAAAGCTGAAGTAACTCAGCGGGACAGGCAACATCTCCGGTGAGAAGAAATGGATGACGTTTAAGGTTGATACCCTTCTTTAGACTGATTATTGATAAGGAAAAAGAGAGATATAGACAATGATGTGGAGAGATAATGAACAATGAATGAAAGATATGTAAAAATTTAACAATGATAAAGGAAACAGGCCATTGCTAGCTTTTTTTTGGGTGAAAACACGAAGCTGGTGTGACTTGGGTGTGGGAGGCATGGAGGGAGAGGGAATGCCAGGGCTACCTGGAGCTAAATAAATCAATATTAATACCTCTGGGCTGTGAGCTACCCAAGCGAAATATGAGATGCCGTTCCTCCAATCTGCATTGGAGACGGATACAGAGTGCAGATTATATTCTCAACATTTAGTTTAGAGATACAGCATAGAAAGAGGGCCTTCAGCCCACCAAATCCATGCCAACCAATAAGCACCTGTAAACCAGTTCTATCCTACACACTAGGGGTAATTTACAGAAGCCAATTAACCTACAAACCTGCACATCTTTGGAATGTCAGAGGTAACCGGAGCACCCGGAGAAAACCCACATGGTCACAAGGAGGGCATACAAACTCCATACAAACAGCACCTGTAGTTAGGGTTGAAGCCGGGTCTCTGGCGCTGTCAGGCAGCAACCCTACCGCTGTGCCAGCATGCCACCCCAATGTAGCGCACCAGTTCTATAGACAAAGTTCAATATTCGCAATCGGATGGAGGTGAATCGTATAGTCCCCATAGAGGCTTAAGAAAGGACTGTACAGATGCCGGATACCAGACGGGAGGAAGCTGTTCCTGAGACTGGTGGTGTGTCCTTTCAACCTTCGGTACCTTCTGCCTGGTGTGAGCCAGAAACCCGGGTTTGATCCTGACTACGGGTGCTTGTCTGTACGGAGTTTGTACAGTACTTTCTCCCCGTGACCTGCGGGGCTTTTCTCCGAGATCTTTGGTTTCTTCCCACACTCCAGAGACGTACATGTTTGTATGTTAATTGGCTTAATGTATAGGGTAGTATTAATGTTCGGGGGTCGCTGGTCGGTACGGACTCGGTGGGCCGAAGGGCCTGTTTAAACGCTGCATCTCTAAACTAAACTAAACTAAACCAAACAAAGGAATGACCGGGTTGGGACAAGTCTGTGACTGTGTCGGCTGGTGATGACTGCACCTGGATCACCACCCTACCCTTCTGGTGAAGGCTGCCTGTGTTCACATAACTCTCATCTGATTTGTTGATTCACTCACTGTCTCGGGTGCTTGTATGGCAGCTATTGAGCTACATCTTTCTACAGTAATCGCATTTGAGCGGCAGCTTGTGATCCTTTCTTTCCTGTTTGCCGAACACAGACTCCCTAATGCCCCTGTGACCCACATGACCAGAGATCAGGAAGGAACTGCAGGTGCTGGTTTATACTGAAGACAGACACGAAAAGCTGGAGTAAATCAGTGGATCAGGCAGCATCTCTGGAGAAAAGGAATAGGTGACGTTTAGGGTGAAGACCCTTCTTCAGGCTGAGAGTCAGGGAAACGGGAAACAAGAGATAGAGCCAGTGATAAAGAGAGAAATAGAATAAATGAATGAAAAATTAACGATGACCAAGGAAACGGTCATTTGTATAACTCGTTAGCACCTAGCCCACAGCCAACAATGGACTGTTTCCTTGAACCTCATTACTTTTTCTGCGTATCTTTCATTAATTTGTTCCATATCTCTCTGCATCACCGTCTATATCTCTTGTTTCCCTCTCCCCTGACTCTCAGTCTGAAGAAGGGTCTCGACCCAAAACATCACACATTCCTTCTCCCCGTAGATGCTGCCTGACCCACTGAGTTACTCCAGCTTTTGGCGTCTGTGGCCAGTGTTCAGTTTGGATGAAGCCAGTGCATCATTAAATGCGAGCGACTTCTAGATCTCCTCACTGCCCAATACTAAGACCTTATCAGAAAAACAAATGCTCAATCCATATCACGTATTCCGATCTATGTTCTTGACCACTTGCCCATAACCATGCCCAGCAAGTGGATCTATGGATGGACACAAAATGCTGGAGTAACTCAGTGGGACAGGCAGCATCACTGGATGGAGGAATGGGTGAGGTTTCCTTAGACTCTGAAGAGCAGAGGTCTGAAGAAGGGTCTTGACCCGAAACGCCACCCATTCCTTCTCTCCAGAGACGCCGACTGTCCTGCTGAGTTACTCCAGCATTTTGTGTCTCTTTATTTTAAACCAGCATCTCTAGTTCCTTCCTACACATGGACCTATGGAGCCATACCCCCTGCAAGAAACTTTTAACAAAGCAACTACTTTAGCAATTTGTTAAAGACAATTTGTTTTCACTTTTATGATTTTTTTTGAGTCCCATGATTGGGCATTTGTCAGGCCAAAGTAAGATATTTTTCCTGAATTCAAAAATATTCAAAAGTATATTTGTTTTGCAATTTAAGAGTGTTAATGAATAGTAAGATTAAACGAGAATTTACCAGTTTGAACTTTGATCTTTATTTTATGAGGAGTTACGATGAGGGATTACGTGAAGAACCCGCCAGCCCGCATGCGCATCAATCTTCAAAGCAGCTGTGTGAAATCACAGATAACAGTTGTTGAACTGAATATAGTAAGATTCGAGAAACTAGAACTACCAGTTGACCTTTATGAGAGAGGGTTGGGAATGGAGGAAAGACATAATGAACAATCCTCCCCTGTGTAGCGAGAATGCATCCATCGCCACTGCCCCTGAGAATTGCACCATGCCAGATATTTTACAACTGGTGATTGAGACTAGATGCAACCAAATCGATATTTGGTGTTCCATCAATCCACCATGTCATTAGATACTTTGTGATTCAACATCCGTTCTGTGTTGTCATTGACTTACGTGATGTTACACCAGCGCCAAATGAGGTTAGGTAAACTATCACAGGATATTAGCTTGATTGAACCCCTGTGATTAATATATGCCACCACCGTAGTGTGTCAACTTGTAGGTGGGCATGCAGATATGCATTTTCGCACAATAAGCCTTTAACCCATAGAGTGCACCTAGTGATTTTAGGTAGTTGATACCACATAACTGAGGGAATGGTAACTCATGCACATCCCATCTGCCTCTGCGACTAGAGATGGGATAGTAATTTACCATCTTTGAGCATTATCACCAGTTTGTAAGATAAGTGAAGGTTAAATGACCAAAAGTACTGGAGCAATGCTGAATACTGAATTGCACCATTGTAACTTTGGTGGCTTCAGCTGATAATTGCATAGATCTGTTAACAATGACCTACATGGCACCTGAGAAGTTACTAGCATGTTGTAAGTTCTGATAATGCAAAAGTCCAGTTTGCACAGTTGAAACCCAGCTGCTAATTGCCAATTACACTTATTGAATAGAAGGCTGCTTTATAATTAAAGGCAAATTAATAATTAAAGGTGAACCCCAATAATCAATAACGGTAGATGGTATCAACTAAAAATTTAACTGGATAGATGAGGAGCCTCAATTTCTTAATTATTATTTGCAGCTGAAACAGCATCCAGATAAGCCCGAACAAGTGTTTTTGAGCTTTTGGCAGTCCAAGCACCAGTTTAATCATTTGGTAAGTAACCTGGGAGCTGAAGTTAGCCCATTTTGCAACGCTTTAACTGTTATCATTGTCCCATTCAAATGTCTCCAATGATCCCTGAGAATGGAAATCAGTTGTTTAACAGGAACAAGATTCCACATTCTGAAAAGTCTCTGTTGCACATACAAGTTAAATCAAAGATGAACAGGCCACACTTGCCATAATTCCGTGCCTACCTTGAACGACAACTTTGACCTAATTTCCGAGCCATTCTGGCCATAATACTGAGCCTGCCTTAAAAGACAACTCCAGCCATATTTCCAAGCTTGTCTCGGAAGACACTCCTGGCCGTCACACTGAGCCTGCCTCGAAAGGCAATTCTGGCCCTAATTCCAAGCCATGCTTAGAACTCTTGTATACTGTGCAAAAATAAAGCAATCACATGTTATCAATGAATCTGAATCTCATGTTATCATTGTCATTTGTACAAAAAACAAGCGTAAATATTACCAACTCATAAGTGGTCCACATACCCCATGTTTTGGAAGAACCAGACCCACCTACCTCCATGGCTACCGGTGGTCTATCTAGGAATGATAGGGTGTGTGGATTCCATATTTCCTGAGACCGGCTTGGACCTTGGCCTGAAAGACCTCTGCCCAGCTTTCAAGCTGCTATTCGCTTCAGTGAACTGCTTACTGCCAATGAGCCATGGGGTGTGTCGTCGCCGAAACAATTTGTTCGTCATTGGTCCCTTGATTGGTCCGACAGCTTTTGCTTCCTCATCCAGGTTTACCTGTTGGAATAAGCCTTACCTGAAGTGAAGCTTCGGCGGCTGGTTTCTTTTCTCCAATGGCACCCCTCATAGTGCTGTTCACTGCCGGCCGTGAGGGGAAGTCTGATCCCTTCCGGGTTTTCTGCCCATGGCAGTAACCCTTTAGTTTGCGAGTATTTCCTTGAAGCCATATACATGTGCTCCAGTATGTTCCACAGACATACGTCGAATTTGAAGTCAGTTACACACTGACCACTCGCACTCCCCCCCACAGAGAAGGAGATTCGTAGGCAGCCCAGATACCTGCGCTGACATGGCCCCTCCTTCGGACCTATGTCAGGATTTTTGCTCTGAGTCAGACCGAAACTGACAATGAATGCTCCCCTCCTCAGAGAGGGAGACATTGTGCAGCCCTAAAAAAGGTGCCACTGCCACGGATTCCCGAGGAGACCTGTGCTGATAACTCCCTCCTTTGGAGTATATCATTGTGGAGCACGTCTCCATCAGGTGCTCCAACCCCTGGCCCGACCCGTTCGAGTTAAAGGGCCTCTTCCCTATGCTCCCCTCCGAAGAGAGGGAGATATAATTTTGTGGCTAACCCCCCAAGCGGGGTTGCCTAGGTGCTCCTGGCCCGACTTGTTGGAATAAACGGGCCTCTTTCCTACGCTCCCCTCCGCAGAAAGGGAGGTATAATTTTGTGGCTAACCCCCCAAGCGGGGTTGCCTAGGTGCGACCGGCACCAGTTGGAAGCCGCTGGCTCCACCGCCAGCGACTCGAAAGCGAAGTCGACCGCCGCCCACTACCCGCACTTCCGTGGTCGCTGAGCGGGTTCCCCGTGGTCCGTGGCCGGGATTCCCCGAGGTCATGAACGGGATTCCCTGCGGTCTAACTGGGATCCCCCGTGGTCCATGAAGGGTTCCCCGCGGACGCCCGGAATTCGCCCACGAATTTCAGCAGGAAGACTCTGTAAACAGAGAATCCTGCAAAAGAAAACACAAACTGGGAATAAGTTTAAAACTTACCTTGCAGGGTTAAACTTACCGCTGACAGGAGCAGCTTTCCTGCCAGTCAGTCATCGCGCCATGCGCTAGACGTAAGGATGCGCATGCGGGCTGGCGGGTTCTTCATGTGGTCACTCACGTGACTCCGAAGCAAAATCTGTACAATTACCTTCACCGCGGTCTCTAATGGGCCAGGAAAGGACATCAAATGTTGGAGTAATGTGGGTCAGGCAGCATCTGTGGAGAACATGAGTAGGTGACGTTTCTGTTCGAGGCCCTTCATCAGGTGACCTTTCGGGTCGAGACCCTCCTTCAGAAGATGGTGCCTGGCCTGCTGAGTTACTCCAGCACTTATGTATTTATGTTCTCCAGAGATGCTCCCTGTCCCACTGAGTTACCCCAGTACTTTGTGTATGCATGTTCTCCAGAGGTGCGGCTGGACCCGTTGAGTTACTCCTGCACTCTGTGTCCTTTTGTTAATTGATTACACACAAGGACACAAAGTGAACCTGCAATCAGCATCTGCAGTTCTTTGTCTCTGATAGGTCAGTATCTAACGGACATCATGCCTGGGAGCTCCTTGGATCTGATTTGATATTGGGGCTCTGAAGAAGGGTCTCGACCCGAAACATCACCTGTTCCTTCTCTCCACAGATGCTGCCTGTCCTGCTGAGTTACTCCAGCATTCTGTGTCTATCCTTGAGATTGGGGCTGTCAGACTATAGGCCACAGCTCAGGGAAGATTGTGTTCACATGGCATTGGCCCTATTGATCTCAAGCTGCTGGCTCCAAGAAATGTGTGTGCACCAGACAATGGCCTTTTCGCCTACAAGCTGCAGCCTCCAACTGGTGCAGACCCAAGTGACATTAAACCCCATGCAGGCTCTAACGCGAGTTTACAATGACAAACCATATCTTGAAATTAAAAGAGCAAAAGTCTCAACAGACATTGTTGGCATTTTATTTCCACAAGCTATAATTACTTCTCTAATAATAGCCAGAATGGATTTTAATTTATACTATTATGACAACAGGGATGATTCTGTTATTTTTAGATTACTTCATTTTCTCAAGATGTAGGCAAGACTAAGACACTGCTAAGGCAAGTATTAATTGTGTAGGAAGGATGCAGCAACTACAGATGCTGGCTTACACTGAAGATAGACACAAAAAGCTGGAGTAACCCAGCGGGACAGGCAGCATCTCTGGAGAGAAGGAATGGGTGACGTTTCAGGTCGAGAAATTGCATCGGAGAAGGTGGTGATGAGCCATCGAGATACCTGTGCCACTATCTGCAAGTGTATGTGCTACTTGAATAAGTTGAATAAGGACAATGTTACCTGGTTAATCATTGAGAAGGTAGGATCACTCGTGGATAATGGGAAGGATTTATGCTTGGAGACAGAGTATGTTGGTGAGGTTTTAAATGAGTACTTTGCATTGGTAGTCATCAAGGAGGACATGGAAAGAGATAAGTGTGGGGTATACTAATATGCTAGGGCATTTTAGGATCACAAAGTTTAGTTTACTTCAGTTTAATTTATTGTCATGTTTACCGTGGTTCATTACAATCAAGCTGTCCACAGTGCACAGATACAGGATAAAGTGAATAATATGTAGTGCAAGATCAACAAAGTTAAATAAAGTCCTATTAAAGATAGTCTGAGGGTCATCAATGAGGTACATGGTAAGTCAGGTCCACTCTCTAGTTGGTGATAGGATAGTTCAGTTGCCTGATATCAGCTGGGAAGAAACTGTCATTGAATCTGGAGGTGTGCGTTTTCACATTTCTGTATCTCTTGCCTGATGGGAGAGGGGTGAAGAAGATGTGAATGTGGTGAGACTGCTCCTTGATTATGCTGGTGGCCTTGCCGAGGCAGCATGAAGTGTAGTCTGCAATTTAATGCGGTCTTGGATGGAACTGGTCTCAAACCAAGCTGTGATGCATCCTGACAAAATACTTTCTTTGGTACATCTGTCGAAGTTGGTGAGAGTTAAGGACATGCCAAACATCCTAAGCCTTCCAAGGAAGTAGAGCATTGGGGTACATTCTTGGCCATTGCTTCAATGTGGCTGGTCCAGCACAAGTTGCTGGGGATATTTACTCCTAGGAACATAAAGCTTTCAACATATTCTCCTTCGGCACTGCCAATGTATGTGTACCCCTTCACTTCTTGAAGTCGAGCACAAACTCAAGACTCGAGTCGAGTCAAGAGTGTCTTATTGTCATATAGAAACATAGAAACATAGAAAATAGGTGCAGGAGGAGGCCATTTGGCCCTTCGAGCCAGCACCGCCATTCATTATGATCGAAGGGCCGAATGGCCTTCTCCCCATATCCCTTGATTCCACTAGCCCCTAGAGCTCTATCTAACTCTCTCTTGAATCCATCCAGTGACTTGGCCTCCACTGCCCTCTGTGGCAGGGAATTCCATAAATTCACAACTCTCTGGGTGAAAAGGTTTTTCCTCACCTCAGTCTTAAATGACCTCCCCTTTATTCTAAGACTGCAAGACTGGTTCGGCAACTTGAACGTTCAGGAGCGGAAAATATTGCAAAAAGTTGTAAACACTGCCCAGGCCATCACCGGCTCTGACCTCCCAGAAATGTCCCAGATAGAAAATGAAATTCTTACTTGCTGCATCACAACAGAATATGTAATCATAATAAATAATATAACAAAAACTCAGAAAAAAAGGAACAAACAATAACAGTGCAATAATAATAATAATAATAATAGTCTATTGTAGTTCAGAGCTTATGAGGTTGTAGTGCTTAATAGCCTGATGGCTGTAGGGAAGAAGCTGTTCCTGAATCTGGACGTTACAGTTCTCAGGCTCCTGTACCTTCTTCCCGATGGCAGTGGTGAGATGAGTGCGTGGCCAGAGTGGTATGGGTCTTGAAGGATGTTGGCTGCCTTTTCGAAGCAGTGACTACAATAAATCCCTTCGATGGTGGGGAGGTCAGAGCCGGTGATGGCCTGGGCAGTGTTTACAACTTTTTGCAGTCTTTTCTGCTCCTGGACGTTCAAGTTGACGAACCAGTCTTGCTGACATTCTGGGAAAGGTTTGTGTCTTGGCACAGGTTATGAGGTTCTCTATCTCCTTCCTGTACTCTATATAAATGGAGTGTTGAAGATAGTGAATGATACACTTGCCCATTAATTGAGGCATTGACTCCAGTGACCATGTGGCAGATTTATAAATCTTTGGTTGGGCAGAAATGAAGGAATCTTGATATATTTCCAGTCAGTAAAGTGGAAGGTTTGGAGGGGAATAGTAAGATTGAACGAGAACTTACCAGTTCGAAGGTTGATCTTTATTTTATGAGGAGTCAAAGTGAGGGATTTCGTGAAGAGCCCGCCGGCGCGCATGCTCGACATACTTCAAAGTAGCGGCGTGGAATCACAGAACCAACAATAGAAATGACTTTGCATAGTATGATTGAATTGACTAAGATTACCAGATGAAGGTGATTGAGGGTTGGGCGAGGAGGGCACGAAATCCCTCACTTCGACTCCTCATAAAATAAAGATCAACCTTCGAACTGGTAAGTTCTCGTTCAATCTTACTATTTCATTTCGGAGTCACGTGAGTGACTTCGTGAAGACTTCAAAGCTTCTGTGATTACACGCCCTGGACCACGTCCATGCTGACACACCACTACCAGGGATGGATGGGAGGAACAAACTTGCTCAATAGTTCATACTGCAAAACAAGAGCATATTTATTAATAACAAATCAAAAACCCCTCATGCGGGGACATCTCCACGTTCTTGACCTGCATTCAGCACGGCTTCTGCGAACTGTAGAGGAGCAGCAACAGGCTTGTTATAAAAATGCTGGAACACAGCTTCATTCGCCCATCCTGCTGTGGCGAGAATTTGGTCCATGGGCACCTCCATGACCCTCGCCGCTGACGTCGATGCAGCCCTGGTGGAATGAGACTTGAACACATTAATGTCGATACCTGACTTACCCAAGACGACTCGAAGCCACCTGGATATCGTCTGGACTGTGACTCGATGATGAGGTCTCTTATGAGTGACAAGCAGGTATCTCTCCATTCCTCTGATGCGTGCCGTCACCTTGACATAGTGGCGGATATGTGAGGCTAAACATAGCCTAGCATCTGCGGGGTATGCCGGGAACTTCAGCTGCAGCCCTCTGCACCCAGGTCTATGCTGCTTTAGTAGCTCGTCAATGAAAAAGACTACTTCTGTAGGGGTAGATGTCATTCTGTCGACACGAAGTTTGTGTAGTGTCTGTACCCTCTGAGCTGAAGTCAGCGCTAGTAACATCACCAGCTTTATGGTGAGTTGGTCCAGTTGGAGCCCTTCCATGGGAGACCACGTCCTGAGCAGGGTTAATACGTCCCTGACATCCCAGGTGATATTATAGCGTGGTGTAGGCGGATTCATATTGAATATACCCCGCATGAGTCTGGACACTAGCCTGTTGGATCCTACCCCAACCTTGAGGTAGAATGATAGCGCACTTCTGGCGCTGTTGATGGCACTGTAACTTAAGTGTTCATCATGGTGCAACCCCGCGAGGAATTCCAGGACGTCGGTTATTGTCACGTCATCGTACGTGATGCGAGAGCGGCTGCAGTAGGCTTCCCACTTCTTAATATGCGAGCGGTATCTTCGCCTTGTGGACTCTCGACACGACGCCCCGATGGTATCCATGGTCCGAGCTGAGAGGCCGTATTGGACTAACGGCCTGTTCAAAACCTGCAAGCCAACAAATTTAAATAGCCATGGCAGGGATGTGGCTCCCCTGAGACAGGGTGAGTAACCAATTGTGGGCAACCCTTCAAAAGGACCCAAGGTTCGTTGAGCATGTCAAAGACCACCGGATACCAAGGCTGTGTGGGCCAGTCGGGTATAATAAGGATGCCCTTGGCAGCATCTGCCTGAATCTTTTGCAATACCCGACTGATGAGGCAAAACGGAGGGAAGGCATAGAAAAACCAATTCCCCCAGTCCAGCGAGAATGCATCTAGCGCTATTGCCCCAGGATCTGGTTCCCATGAAACGTAGGCTGGTACCTGATGGTTCAACCGTGACGCAAAAAGGTCAATGTCCGGTTTACCAAATTTGGCTGTGACTTTAGAAAAAATCTCAGGATGCAACATCCATTCAATGTTGTCATTAAATTTGCGTGACCTGGTGTCCGCCACAGTATTAAGCTCACCTGGCAAATAGGTAGCTGAAATCCAAATGTCTCTTTGAACACACCAGAGCCAAATTGAGTTAGCCAATTTGTCACACAAAACTGACCTGGTACCACCCATATGGTTTAAATATGCCACAGCTGTGGTGTTGTCTATTTGGAGACGGACGTGTGCTCCAACAAGCTTGGAACAATATGCACGAAGTCCGTGGAATGCTGCCAGCAACTCCAAATAGTTAATCCCTTGAGTCAACAACATCGATGCCTCAAGGGTGTCCCATCTGCCCCCACAACTAGCGCAATTATCAGTAGCTCCACAGCCATTGGAGCTTGCATCAGTCTGTAAATATACCACCGGATTAGCCTCCCTGACAGGCTTAAATGAGTTGCTAATGTGACACACCCACCATTGCAACTCAGTTATCGCTTCGGACGGCAGCTGCATTGATCGATCGTAATGACCAGCGTTCCGTTTTAACGCAGTAATTTTAGCTCTTTGCAAATTCTGATAATGCAAAGGTCCATATCGTGCTGCCGGAAACAAAGCCACTAGCTTGCCAATTACTGTGGCTGTATGCCGAATCGATGGTATATTGGTGCCAATTAAATCTCTGCACACCTTAGTGACTTCCTCAATTTTGTTAATTGGTATAGTTATCCTCATGCTCATTGAGTTCACCGTGAACCCTAGGTAATTAATTACCTGGGCAGGGCAGAACTTCGATTTCTCTGGATGGACAATGAATCCTAAGTGTTGAAATATATTGACAGCAGCTGCAACACCCTGTTCAGCCAATTGCAGGGTGTGGCCCACAATAAAGACATCATCTAAATAGGCCATAACTATATGATGTCGTTGTCTCAAATAAGCCATGATTGGCTTCACCAATTTAGTGAACAATCTAGGGGCTGTAGTGAGCCCATTAGGCAAAGCCTTATACTGCCAAAGTTGCCCCATCCAGATAAATTTCAAAAACCTTCTATCATATTTCTGGATGGATACTGAATAATATGCATCCCTCAAATCAATGCATGCCATAAAGCAGCCATGAGAAATCAATGATTTGGCTGTTTCAAACGTATCCATTTTAAAATGAGTATATGTTACAAACGTATTCAAACGGGTTAGATCAATAATGACATGACAGCCTCCATCCTTCTTAGGTCTAGTAAATATGTTCGAAACAAATTCGATTGGCTCATGCACCGTTTTCTCAATCACACCCTTCTGCTCCAGACTTAAAATTTCCTTATAACCTGCTGCCTGTTCTGCAGCAGACAATTTGAACGTACGACCAGGCATGTGCTGGGATGGAGGAATGTCGCCATTAATAAACTCAATTTTATGCCCCTGAATATTCCGCAACACATACTCATCACCAGTAAAATTACCCCATGCATCCAAAAACAACCGTAAACGACCACCAACATGGGAAGTTAAACAGAGAGAAAAGAGAGAACCAGACCCCCTCACCTCCGTGATTACCGGCGGTCCTTGACACGTGTGGGTGGCCGTGGAGGTGCTGGGTTGGCTTGAGGGCGCGGCGTCTTCGATTTCCACAAAGGTCTCTGCCGACCCTGTCCTAAAAAAGAGCCTTGGTGCTGGTTCTGGTGCTGTTGTCGTTGTGGAGCTAGAGGGCGAGACCTCGTCGAGGCACTGGCCGACCCTCGTGAGCGAATGTATGGAGCTTTTGAGCCTGACGGTGTGGGGGCACTCTGAGAGCGCATGATCCCCACCGTTTTGGCTTGTTCGTCAAGCTCTTTGACTCTCTTCGAGAGGTGCTCACCAAAGAGCTGACGGGGCGGCGGCGGCGGCGGTGGTTTGCACAATCCTGCAAACTTCGGGTTGAGTGCTGGGCGGATGCTGTTTTTGCGAAACCCGTTGATTTCGTGCTGGGTCGCGCACAATAAGGCCAGAGCATCTTCCTGGTCCAAATTCAGTTCGTCCCCGTCCACCGACCGCGCAAAGGCGGTAATACCGGCCGTGAGGAGTTTCAGGATCCGCTGCAATTTTAGCTCCTGTTGACGGATAGCCGCACTGATGTTGCCCCATATTGGCGTATTGACCACAGGCACGTTGAGGGAGTTGCAGTTTGATGGAGCCTTGTGACGGCTCATAGCCTGGATGAGGACTTCTTCCTGCAGCACCTGATTATTAAGAAAGTCCACTGTGGCTGCCAGCTTTGTATTTAGAGGAAGACCAGCCGTATGTGGGGCCGCGAATTTGGTCGCCACATCCAAGAATTCCTCCGCTGGCACCTCCAACGGAGGTGGTACGGGATCCACCAGAACCTCCTCCTCCTGCTGCTCCAGGCTGATAGTAGATGTTGGTGAAGACGCCCTGTGCCTGTTGCTGCCCTGCTGTTGTTGACGTTGAAGCAGGAGCTCCAGCAGCCGCTCCATACGGTCAATACGCCCTTCACCCTGAACACTCAGGTGGTCGGAGTCCTCCGGCTCTGAAAAGAAAACCGGGCTCCTGTCATCGGCCCGCACCTCGTCGAGGCCCTGCCGGTGCCGGTAGTTGTCGCTAACAGCCGCCGAGGCGAAACTGCGCGATTCCCGCGCGGGCGTGTTCAACCGCCTCCGTTTAGCGGGAGCTGAAGCCACTGCCACTAAGGGCACTTGCGGCGTGGTGTCGGCACCAGCCGAAGCATGGCTGCCTGAAGCCCGCGCAGGCTTGCCGGCTGCCCACATCGTGGACTTTGCCGACGCATGGTCTTGTCCACCCATCCATGCGGGGCTCGGCGACCGTGACGAGACCCGACTCAACCGACCCGTCCCGGCGTCGAGAGTCGGGGTGTGCCGGCTGGACCTCACAGCCGCCCCGGGTCTCGCCCTGGAACCTGACCGCTCCTCCGCGATAGGCAATGCCTTAGCCCTAACAGGGTTAGGCTTCTGGGCTCCTGCCCTCCCCCTTCTCGGAGGGCTGAGTGGAACAGGCCGTGCAACGGCACGTGCCCTGCTCGAGGTCGCCAGCGAGCCCGCTGACGACCTGACTGCCATGGCAGGGTTCCCCTGCTCTGGCGGCACACCACACTCCTCCTCGTCGAACTCCTCCGAGCTGTGGTGTGCTGGCGGATCTGGACCTGTAATCACAGGGCTTACCCACATCTCCGCCTGAGTCCCGGCCTGCGCTGCAGGTACTGCTGATGGTAAAGGCCCCGGAACTGTTGACCGGCGAACTCGTCCTGACGTCCTCCGGCCCTTCGAACTCCCATCCATGTCCTTGCTGCAAGACATAATCAGACAACAAGGACCACCAACTAAAGGTAGAATACTTACCTCCGTGGCCCCTTATGAAGGGCTGGCGAGGAGCGCGCTCCACCGCCAGCCGTCGCAGCAACGCGTTACGACGATATGTCGAGCATGCGCGCCGGCGGGCTCTTCACGAAGTCACTCACGTGACTCCGAAATGAAATCTGCATGTAGTGGAGCTACCAAGAGCCTGCTCCCCTTGTCCTCCGTAGTGGAAGAGGTCACAGATATGACAAGGGCTTTGCAATAGTTCCAATTGTCTTTTTTTAGTTTTTAGTGATGCAGCGTGGAGACAGGCCCTTCGGCCCACCGGGTCCATGCCAACCAGCGATCCCCGCATATTAACACTATTCCTACACACCCTAGGGAGAATTTTTACATTTTACCAAGCCAATTAACCTACAAACCTGTATGTCTTTGGAGTGTGGGAGGAAACTGAAGATCTCGGAGAGAACCAAGCAGGTCACGGGGAGAATGTACAAAACCCGTAGTCAGGGTTGAATCCGGGTCTCCGGCGCTGCAAGCGCTGTCAGCCGGCAACTCTACCGCTGCACCACCATGCTGCCCTTTACATTTTACATGTGTGGTACACTTTAAATATGTGACATTTGCAGCCACAGTGGTGATGGAGGCAATGAAGTCCAATCAAGTGGGCTTTTGGAGCTGCACTCATGCCAGCAAGTGAACTGTACTCTAGCTCACTGCTGGCGTGGATTGTGGGCGGGTGGTCAGCCTTGGGCTGTCTAGAGGTGAGTCACTGAATGCAGGCAACCCGGCATTTGACCTGCTCTTGTGGTCACGCTATTCGTGTGGCTGGTCCAGTCGAGATTCTGATCAGTTGTGAACTTGTTGGATGTAGACAAGGGAGGGGGGGGGGGGGGTAATGAGGGGTGGGAAGGGGAGGGGGAAATGCAGCAATGGTGCTACCATGGTTGGACTCTCTCTTTCGTCGGAGGTGGCATTGCCTGGGATGTTTTGAAATTGGATCGTGCCAGTTATCCGCCCAAGCCTGAAATTTGACTCAATTTCCGATGAGATAAATCTTTACCGATAGACTGTTAACAATTCAATAACGGCCACATCCAATCAATGAATTAGTGCAAATTTGCAAATGACTTGTTAAATGATTAAATGCCCGCAGTATGTTGAACTGTCAAGGAAATAGAACATCGGACAAATATTTGCATCTCTAGTGATTGTAGGAAGAGGAATCTGACCAACAGCAGCGACCACACACATGACCCTCTGTCTGCCTTGGTATGTGGTTAGGTTGCATATAAACAATATTACAAGACTGCTTAACACACAAACAGCTTGATGCTGTGAATGATTTCAGTGTAGTGGAGAAAGATTGATGGTGCAAATTAACTGCTTATCGATTTTATTCACATTGGTTAAGCAAGGCTTCAGGCATATATTGACCTTGTCCATCAAATAAAATGCACCACATTATTGTAATCCGTTCAATGGCAAGCATTCAACGTGACCACTGTTACATGAACGCTGCCAATATCCGTCCTGGAGATTCAATGCCGACCTTTACCGAAATGTCAAAGTTTAGAATTAAGCCTTTTGTAATGTCTGTGGGAAATGGATGTCAGCCTTTATCTAATTATATAAGCAGAATAAAAGCCCAGCTATGTTCTTAATCAAGTTGGCATAGTCAACATAATTCACTTTAACTCAAACTGCGGACTATCGGATATTATTTCAACCCCACTACTTGGCGACAGATTAATAATGGCAACTCCAGAGATGGCAAACACTATCTCCAACATAAGGAAGTGAGGCTGTGACCCTCTGTTGCTTGCCCTGAGAAGTGTGTGGTGCTTGTGTGATGCCAGTCATGTGGGTACAGTTTGCAGTCTGAGCAAGCCATGAAAACTGGATGTTAACCTTTTAACATTTGGTTTGATATTTGAAGATGCATTTTGTGACCTGAATCACTCATGCAAGTTCACATTGAACTTCCTGTGGCACCATAACGCGGTCCTTAGGGCTTAACACCTGGCATTGAGTAACACAGCCATCTGGTCAACTGCTCTCTGGGAGTTTTTGTCTGGACTTTTCAGCCCTCTGTGGATCACATGCCTCCTTTATTCCACCTCCTACACCATAGCCTTCAGTGCAGAGTTGGAAGGCCAGCGAGCTCTCGCCTGTATAGTGCCATTCTTCAGTCTCTCCCTGAACAATGGCCAGCATTCGTATAACAATAATGTACATCTTTTAAGAGCTATTAGCTGGTTTTAAGAAGTGCTGGCTGGCTTTGAACAATGTTAACTGTACAGAATATTTGGCCTTTGCTGAACATTTGGACGATTAAACAGTAGGGTTAACGATGGGGATAATGACACCAACTTGCAGGGAGCATGAATTAACATTTGCCTGGAACAGAAACAAAGAACAAAGATTAATTATGTCTCATAATGCCCATGCTTGATTTTGATTTATTGCATTCACTTCTTACTGAATTATTCCATTTAACTGTCAACAGAAAAATAAAGATGACATGCTGATGGATTGAATAACTATTGATGTTTTAAGATGATACCATCCTTTAAAAAGCTTGTAGCACGGTGGTGTAGCAGTTGAGCAACTGCCTTACAGCGCCAGAGACCCGGGTTCGATCCCAACTATGGGTGCTTGTCTGTATGGAGTTTGTACGTTCTCCCTGTGACCATGTGGGTTTTCTCCGAGATCTTAGGTTTCCTCCCACACTCCAAAGACGTACACATTTGTAAGTTAAATGGCTTAGTATAAATATAAAATGTAAAACTTGTCCCTGGTGTGTGTGTAGGGTGGTGTTAATGTGCGGGGATCACTGGTCAGAGCAGACTCAGTGGGCCAAAGGGCCTGTTTCCGTGCTGTATCTCTAAATTAAACTAAAACTAATGCCAATGACCCACAGGTTTACCTGACAGCCTTGAAGCTTGAGGTATAAAGTATGTGGTGAATTTGTTACTTTCTCCTTTAATCCATGTGAACATATGATTGTAACTAGCTCTTTATGAAATTCTTTGTTGAAGCCTTCCGGTGAATATAAATTCCTGCTAAACTAGCATGAAAGGTCAACAAAACTGGCATTTGATATTTCATTGGTAATTACCTAGAACGCACACACTGACCTCATCTCGACACTCAAGTCCTTTACTATAATAGAGGCACTTCATTCTAAATCCCCTCTTACAGCATCAGTTATTCTTCCTTCCCTTACAGGTCAGAACTCTCAAGATTTGACAATATCTTCAGCTGTTCTTAAAGCTTGAAAGAATAAGCAAATATATTTCAGATATTTTATCTTCAACTGCCTGTGTATGTTTCAATGTGATGTTACAGACAAATTCTTCTGTGTCATTTACGTCCAACGACTGTGTTCTAAGGGCAACCATAGGCCGGTCTTCCAATTATCCAGCTCCTGTTAACTGGATGCACTCTTGTACATGCTCCATGTTAAAGGTTCATTCACTTTAGTAAGAGGACAGTTGCTTCTCCGTTAAGTTCACAAAGGTTACGTTCATTGACGTACTGAATCTCTCCAATCTTCTAAGGAAGTGGAGGCGTTGATGGGCTTTGTTTATGATTGCATCAATGTGCTGGATCCAGGACAGATCTGGGGTCAAGGAAAGAGCACGTCGCAGCCCTGTTTCCACCAATCCTTCCACCACCACGCACAAGAAGCACAAGAAACGACAAGACAGACACCATTCTATGATGATGCCGAGAAGTGTGTTCAGCTCTGGCTGAACAACCTCTAATCTTGTGTGTGGACTCGATGAGAAGGAGGACAGATCTTCAGAGAAAGGCACGCCCAGGAGATTGAAACTTTTGACTCTCCACCACCGACCCGTCAATGAAGACAGGTATGTGGATCCTCGTCCTTCCTCTTCCAAAGTCCACAATCAGTTCCTTGGTCTTACTGACGATGGGAGCAAGGCCGTTATCCCAGCATCATTCGATTAATCAGTCGATCTTCCTTTTATATTCCGACTCATCATCATCTGTAATTTGTCCAACAACGGTGGTGTCGTTGGCGACTTGAAGATGGAGCTTGCACTGTGTCCAGGTCGTGCGTATAGAGTGAGTAGAGCAGGAGGGTGAGCGCACATCCCTGAGGTGCTCCCGAACTGATGTTTATCGAGGAGCAGGTTTTATGCCAATTAGTACAGATTGTAGTGTGTGGATGAGGAAGTCAAGGATCCAGTTGCAGAGGGATGCACAGAGACCCAGCTCCATGAAGAGATTTAGTAATACATAGACCCTGTCTGAAAATTCAGAAGATGTGAGCACAAATTTAGTTTGAGAATTATAAGCACGTGAAAATGAAAAGTGACTCCAATTAGTTAGAAAACACTTCCTTAATCTCACAATGTTGCTCCTTCAAGATTAATGTCGATGGGCCTTTCATTTCCAGCTTCTGAAGGCATTTGACAGATAAATATTAATTTTAAAAGCCTGACGTAAATCTTACATTCTTTATGGAATAAGTCATTCAGACTAATGACTGCTGCACAATGCTTTGTGCCAATACATTCTGGAAAAAAAGAAGTGCACTTTTCAAATCTGTCAAACTGTAGAGATTACAGTTCTATGAACAAGCAATACTTACATAAGCACTCTTCATTAAATGGCTTTTCCCACTCAGCGTTGGAGCCTCATGGGCCGCTGCCTGTGAAGGCATGAATGACTGGGAAATATACTTATTTTATAATGAAGGATGAGAGATTTTACATTTCCTTTTCTAACCAAGGACCCACCAAGGAAGTCATAATCTCCAAAGATCAACACAAAATGCTGGAGTAACACAACGGGACAGGCAGCATATCTGGAGACAGGGAATAGGTGGCGTTTCGGGTCGAGACCCTTCTTCAGACTGAGAGTCAGGGGAGAGGGAAAGTTGAGGTATGAAGAGGTTCTTTTTTTTTGATTAATAATGTTTTTATTAGAAGTCATATACAATAGGGTACATTAAGAATAATATAATACATTTTATATGCAACTTCTGTTTTTAAGTTTAATAATAAAACAGTAATATAAGCAAAAAGAGAGAAAAAGGAAGTTAGGTAAGATGAAGAAAGTGATAGCCCGTGAAAAGTACAAGAAAAAGAAAGAAAGGAGGAGAAATATAAACAAAAGAAAATGGAAGGGATATACCTAATTTGTATCTTTGCGCACCCCTCACCCGGTTCTGTAACAGTTTATTTTCAGGATTATGTTGCACCATGTGCTTGTAATAAATCAATAAAGGGAGACCAAATCTTTAAGAATTGGTCTGATTTGCCTGCTAGGATGAATCTCATATCTTCTAGGTGTAACAATTCAGACATGTTTGAAATCCACATTTTAAGCGTTGGTGTTTGTTCATTTTTCCAGAATTTTAATATACGTTTTTTTGCCGTTATTAAGCCATAATTAAGGAAACTCTCTTGGAACGAAGCCAGCTCAGAGCCGGTCTCCATTGTTCCAAACATAATCAATTCTGCGATGGGGTTCATTTCTGTTTTAAATACTTTTGTAAAAATGTCAAAAATTTAATTCCAAAACTTCTGAGGTTTTATGCAAAAGACAAAAGAGTGTGCTATAGTTGCATCTTGAGATAAGCATTTATCACAGATGGGTGAGACATTTGGAAATATTTTATTCAATTTAGTTTTTGAGTAATATAATCTATGTAAAATTTTTAATTGAATTAAGGTATGTCTTACATTTATTGAGCATTCATGTACATATAGCAAATATTTATCCCATCTGTCTTTCGAGATATTTATAGATAATTCTTGTTCCCAGTCTCTTCTGATTGCATCAGATGGTGGTGTCTCTATGTTTAAAATGATATTATACAAATATGATATTAAATTAGTAGAATCCGCCTTTCTGTTCATAGCTTCATCTAGTATATCTGAACTCAAAGTTTTATGTTCTTTTGTACGTATTTTCAAGTAGTCACGGATTTGAAGATAATTAAAGTACTGATTACTTTTCAGGTTATATTAAAGTTGTAGTTGTTGGAATGATAAAAGATTTCCCATTTCTTACATTTCTCCAAAGGTTTTAATTCCTATTCTTTCCCAGTGTGTAAACGTTTTATCGATAGTAGATGGTTTAAACGACGGATTATTAACAATAGGAGAGAGACGCGATAGATTTCTTAATTTGAAAGTTAATTTTATTTGTTTCCATGCTCGTATTGTACTATGAATAATTGGACTTTTCTTGTATATTGTACTACTCAATTTTATCGGTGAGAGATGGATCGCTCCTATATTAAAAGGAGAGCAGTCCTCTCTCTCCATTGCTATCCAATCTACCTGTTGGGCAAAATTGTCCAACAAATAAATTATATTTGTAATATTCGTTGCCCAGTGATAGTACAGAAAGTTGGGTAGTGTCAGTCTGCTGAATTCCTTGGGTTTACACAGGTGTCTGCTTTGAATTCTATGGGACATAGTCCCATATGAAATTTGTGATATCAGAGTCAAGTTTTTTTTTAAAAATTAGGTAAATATATTGGTATTGATTGAAATAAATATAAGATTTGTGGCAGAAAAATCATTTTTATCACATTTATTCTGCCTATTAAAGATGTATCAAGAGGTTCAAAGAACAAAAGAATGAAAGCTAGGAAAAGAACAAATCAAAGCTGGCAACGGTGATCAAGGAAAAGTGGAGCCCACAATGGCCCATTGTTGGCTGTAAAAAAAGCGATAACATGTAGATACAAACAGTGAAACTAAACAAGATGACAGTGAAACTAGTAGGATGACTAGGGCGGGGAGGGGGGGGGGTGTAGAGAAAGGAAATCAAGGGTTTCTTGAAATAAGAGAAATCAATCCCCAAAACTGCATATGTTGCAACCTCCATCATCCTGTGTTCAAAAAGGGCCTGGAATTAAGTGAAAGTCAGCCACTGCCTTCCTTTTCTTCAAGAACCATTGTAGCTCAAACATAGAAACATAGAAACATAGAAACATTCTTAGGCCTCCTTTGGTCATGGTGCACCATGGATGTCTCCAGGGTGCTCTTCCCTATATGGAGGATGCCTGTGCGTGACTTTGTTTAACGTGGGGAGACTGGTGCACAGACACCCACCCCATGGTCCTTGATAGATCTGGGTCAGGATCCAGTGGCATGGAGTCCAAGATGACCGGAGATCCTTTTCTGCTGCAGCCTTCATACGTCTTCCCAGCCGTTGTGACGCTCCACTAAAGTCAGCCATCGTCCTCCGCCTGTTCCACTGTTGAGGTCTTGGTTGGATTGCTCTTTGTCAGAGACCTCCTCCTCGACCTTACCACCATGGGTGACCCTACCAAGAGCACAGCTCCAGATGGCATCGCTCTCAGGATCTCAGGTCCACACAAGCTTCTCTACCACGACAAGGCGACAATCCACGGAGAAACATAGAAACATAGAAAATAGGTGCAGGAGTAGGCCATTCGGTCCTTCGAGCCAGCACCGTCATTCAATATGATCATGGCTGATCATCCAAAATCAGTACCCTGTTCCTGCTTTTTCCCCATATCCCTTGATTTCTTTAGCCCTAAGAGCTAAATCCAACTCTCTCTTGAAAACATCCAGTGAGTTGGCCTCCACTTCCTTCTGTGGCACAAAATTCCACAGATTCACAACTCTCTGGGTCACTTCCTCATCTCAGTCTTAAATGGCCTACCCCTTATTCTTAAACTGTGACCCCTAGTTGTGGACTCCCCCGACATCGGGAACATTTTTCCTGCATCTAGCCTGTCCAATCCTTTAAGGATTTCATATGTATAAATAAGATCCCCTCTCATCCTTCTAAATTCCAATGAATACAAGCCCGGTCGATCATATGTCAGACCCGCCATCCCGGGAATTAAACTGGTGAATCTATGCTGCACTCGCTCACTAGCAATAATGTTCTTCCTCAAATTAGAAGACCAAAACTGCACACAATATTCCAGGTGTGGTCTCACCAGGGCCCTGTATGCAATATGTCTCAAATATGTTGCAAGGTGAGAGATTAAGCAGCCATAAACATCCAATGTGAGCAAGTCTCATCCAAGTATTTCCAATAGTAGCAGATGTGTTTAGTTTAGTTCAGAGATACAGCCCAGAAACAGGCCCTTCGGCCAACCGAGTCAGCACCGACTAGCGATCCCCGCACAATAACACTACCCTACACACACTAGGGACAATTTACACTTATACCAAGCCAATTAACCTACAAACCTGTATGTTTTTGGAGTGTGGGAACTAAATATCTCAGAGAAAACCCACATAGTCACAGGGAGAATGTACAAACTCCGTACAGACAACACCCGTAGTCAGGTTTGAACCCGGGTCTCTGGTGCTGTGAGGCAGCAACTTGGCGGAGTGGTGGGTCTCTGGAATTCTCTGCCACAGAAGGTAGTTGAGGCCAGTTCATTGGCTATATTTAAGAGGGAGTTAGATGTGGCACTTGTGGCTAAAGGGATCAGGGGGTATGGAGAGAAGGCAGGTACAGGATACTGAGTTAGATGATCAGCCATGATCATATTGAATGGCGGTGCAGGTTCGAAGGGCCGAATGACCTACTCCTGCACCTATTTTCTATGTTTCTATGTTTCTATGTCACTGTGCCGCCCGGGTGGCAAAGCTTAAATTAAATATTTCTTCAAGGAGATCCAATGTCACTATGTCTAGGTATGAATTAACTTCCGTTGCTTAGCATTGGATATAAAATATCCATTTTGATGTTTGCTCTGCCTTCGGAGAAAGCTGCAGTTCTGCTCTGACTCAGCAGGTGGCACTCACGAGCAAGGTTTGAAAGGCAGATGGTTCCAATCTTTCTCCAGAAACTTCTTATTTTTGCATATGGCGTGCACAGCCTAAAGTTGTAGGAGAAACTTGTTCTATTTGATCTATTTGTTTGAGCACTAGGCAACTGCATATGTGGTTTGACCCCCAAAAAACGGTTACAAAAGATTTCTCAACAGTTTTTTTGTAGTGTCATGTGTGCTTAATAACATACCAAAAGACTACCACAGTCAGACCACTGGAATGGTCTAATTTTCTAGATGGCGTCCAAGATGGCCATCACATCCTTAAAATACCCATTATTCTTTCATTATTCATCATAGACAAATAATTTTGGCACCGAACCCATGTTTTGGGGGTCTAGGAATTCAATTAGCATATTTAAATTATAGTAAAGTGAGTACATAATTGTGAAATCCAAGATTGCGGACCAATATGGCCGCCAAGCTATGAAAATGCCCATTACTACTTCATCATTCTTCATAGACAAGTAATTTTGGTGTCTAACCCCATGTTTTGGAAACCTAGGAACCCAATTAGCAGATTTAAAATATAACCATATAACCATATAACAATTACAGCACGGAAACAGGCCTTCTCAGCCCTTCCAGTCCGTGCCGACCATTTATTTTCCCCTAGTCCCATCTACCTGCACTCAGACCATACCCCTCCATTCCCTTCCCGTCCATATACCTATCCACTTTACTTTTAAATGTTAAAATCGATCCTGCCTCCACCACTTCAGCAGGAAGATCATTCCGCACAGCCACCACTCTCTGAGTAAAGAAGTTCCCCCTCATGTTACCCCTAGACTTCTGTCCCTTAATTCTCATGTCATGCCCTCTTGTTTGAATCTTCCCTACCCTCAATGGGAAAAGCTTATCAACGTCAACTCTGTCTATCCCTTTCATCATTTTAAAGACCTCAATCAAGTCCCCCCTTAACCCCTTTTTGCTTTATTTTTGGCCAGTCCATATAAAAATATGAATTTCTACCTGGAAGAAATGGATCAGCAACCAGATTGGTTAAGGATGGAAAAGGAGTATTGTTTGCCTTTTGAAATTGGTTCGATTATATTTGCGCCCACAAAATTGCACAAAGTAACATAGGGAAAAGCTCTATAATACATAGTGGTAAAATATAGTGAAGTGATTACATTACAAAGTGATTACAAATCCCATAATACTTATTTCTGAAAAATAACTTTGATCCGCACCAGATTTACAAATAGTAATTGTCATGCTCTTCCTCCTGTAAAGGCTGATTATGTGGGTTCTCACAATTCTCGGCTTGACATGGTCCGCAAGCGGGCGTACATGGTAGTCCGTATCTTCTGCAACTACACCATCTTGTTCGTCAGGCAGTTGTGCAATTACGGTGGACCACCAGCAGGAGGCTTTCTGGGGCAGCACTTTTGTTGGTCGTAACTGGCACAAACCGATTGTCCTCCAGTTTCTATCCCCAATCCACCGCATTCATGTCACTCTCGTTGCCAGTCCTCACCATGATCTGGTAATACACTCTAAGGCAATGATATCTGGTCGAGGGCTCGGTAGGAGGAAGATGTTACATAGAAACATAGAAATTAGGTGCAGGAGTAGGCCATTCGGCCCTTCGAGCCTGCACCGCCATTCAATATGATCATGGCTGATCATCCAACTCAGTATCCCGTACCTGCCTTCTCACCATACCCTCTGATCCCCTTAGCCACAAGGGCCACATCTAACTCCCTCTTAAATATAGCCAATGAACTGCCTCAACTACCCTCCGTGGCAGAGAGTTCCAGAGACCCACCACTCTCTGTGTGAAAAAGGTCCTTCTCATCTCGGTCCTAAAGGATTTCCCCCTTATCCTTAAGCTGTGACCCCTTGTCCTAAGAACCTCCCCAACATCGGGAACAATGTTCTGGGGTAACAAATGACTTGGCACAAACGATTTGCTTGCAAAGAAGGTTGTAGCACTAAGAAGCGAGTGAATCAGTACTCTTTCCACCAAGCATAACTGCCATCGCCTTGCTCCCAAGGTCCTCTATGACATTGTTTGTTTGATTTGGAAGCAGAAATGCATTGGCACAGGTCTGGGTGGTCGATTCACCATTCGCAAGTCTCTGAAACGCTGACTTTTTGCCAACACTAAAAATGCGCAAAGTTGTATCACATCCTGTGAAAGCATGAATAAACTGAGAACACAAGTCACTACCCAGGACTTGATTCATCTCGATGATGTCGTACACCTTAGGAACTGTGCACTTGTCAAAGAGGGACGTAGGGAATGGGCTTAGCTCATAGCTCATTACATCTTCCAGTGAAAGGTCTCCGGTTTTGAACCCAAATAAAAATCGTTGGAACAGCAGAGCTGGTACAGAGAGATCTCGTTTCATCCTTGCTTCTGTTGATTCTCAGTGTTGCTCGCTGGTCGTGTAGGTGAGATCATTGAATTCCTGCATGGTGTTGTTGTATTCAGATGTAATGGGTGTGGACATTTCTTCGGTCATTCCACTTCCATGAGGCATTCCTGTAGTACTCTTCAAGGACCGTATCAATGTTCGTGAATACCATTCTTGAGTGTTGTGACAGTCGTTCGGATGAATGGGCCTTCACTGTGAAAGGCAGGATTGAATATTATGGCTGAGGACTGTATTTACCATCACTCATGCATTGGCAATTTCCGGTCTGGGCTTCGCACACCACTACAGTTCCAGAATGTCCCAGATGCAAAGCGCAGAAAGTCTGGCCGGCCCATAAACCAAGATCAGGAGCAAGCATTCATGAATGGTTGCTCTTACCTAGAGAACAACATGAAGGACAGTTGACAATTTCACATTTACGAGATAAAATGACGGAGTTTCTGAAAAATACAGATTCTGTACCATTTGGAAATCAGTACCTTATGGCAGAAATTGAGAGAACAGAATGGGGACAACGTTCATTTTGCTGAAAGGGAAGGCCTCCATGACATAGTGACCACGAGAGAAAAGACATCACAGATACTGAGACCTTATTTCAACACCCAAGCAAAAGACGAAGAATCACAGAAACAGGCGATCATTGAAACAGCAGCGCGACTCATTAATGTGCCGTCGCTTATAAATCAGTATCCGAGTCCAATGTGCCGTCGCTTATAAATCAGTATCCGAGTGCAAAATCACACAAGCTTGATACTGCCCTTTCATTTGTTCCTGAAGCTCTGCGGACATTGTTGAATGGTCTTTTTGTGGGTAAGGAGACAAGACGAAACGTTGCAGGATAAGGACACGCAATTGTCCAGGTAGTTCGACCACGTGCCTTTGTCGCTCCATTACAAGTTGGCCTTGCAGTGCAGGCACATAATTTGTATCGGTCACAATTCCTCGTGGATACCCCTCATCAAATGGGATTTAGTTCTTCTTATAAAGAAGTCTTGCATTTTGAAAAGAACGCAGTGGATTTAGATGCTCCAGACATGTTAGCAGATGACATTGATTTGCTGGACTAGGCACTTCTTTACACCGGGGACAATGTTGACCACAATATCCTTACTATCGATGGCAGGGGTACTTACCATGGAATGGGAATCATGCTAGCACTCACCCCAGGGCGAAAGAAACCTTGTGTTATTCCAAGGAAAGTGTCATGTTTGTTTTTATGAGGCAGACCAATACTTGCATTGGAAATATTCCTTTTTATGCTAATATTACACATAAAATGGATCTTGGACCCCATCTTGAAAAGTAGATCTTTCCAGTGGTCTGACTGTGGTAGATTTTTGGTATATTATTAAGCATATCTGATACTACAACAAACCATTGAGAAACCATTTGTCGCAGTTTTTTAAGGGTAAGGTGGTTTTTTGTCATATATGCAGCCGCCTACATGTCGGGTTGATTGCATTAGTCCAAACAGGGTGGACCACGTGAAGGTTGCAATTTCCCACCACTCTCCAGAAACTGAGCACAGGGGAATACAGCATGATGGCACAACCAGTAGAGCTGCTGCCTCACAGTTCCAGAGACCCACAGTTAATCCCCACATGTATTGCATGTGTGACAATTGCACATTCTCCCTGCGGCTGCCTGGGTTTCCTCTGGGTGCTCCCATGCCCACCCACATCCCAAACACGTGCACGCACACCCCCATCCATATTAATGGGACGGAGGTGGAACGTGTTTCCAGCTTCAGGTTTCTGGGGGTCAGCATCTCTGATGACCTCGCTTGGACCCACAATACCTCTACACTGGTCAAGAAGGCTCACCTGCGTCTCTTCTTCCTGAGGAGACTAAAGAAGGTTCATCCGTCTCCTCAGATTCTGGTGAACTTCTACCGCTGCACCATCGAGAGCATCCTTACCAACTGTATCGCTGTATTGTATGGGAACTGCTCTGTCTCTGACCGGAAAGCACTGCAGAGGGTGGTGAAAACTGCCCAACGCATCACCGGCTCCTCACTCCCCTCCATTGAGTCCGTAGCAAGCGATGTCTGCGAAGGGCGTGCAGCATTGTCAAGGACTGGTCTCACCCCAGCCACAGACTGTTTACCCTCCTCCCATCCAGGAGGCGCTACAGGTCCCTCCGTTGCCGGCCCAGCAGGTTCAGGAATAGCTTCTTCCCTGCGGCTGTTACACTACTTAACTCTGCACCTCGGTGATTGCCAGTCACCCCCCCCCCCCCCCCCGGACGCTCCTTCACCCAGTATAATTGCACTACTGATACTGTTTGTACATATATATGTATTTTACCATTCATTATTCTAAGTTCGCTCTTCTGGGGAGAGGCTAACTGCATTTTGTTGTCTCTGTACTGTACACTGCACAATGATAATTAAAGATTGCATTGAATTGAATTGAATTGAATTGAGAGGTAGATCAGCCATGATTGAATGGCAGAGTAGATTTGATGGCCAAATGGCCTAAGTCTACTCCTATCTCTTATGATCTTATGAGAGTGGGATTAGTGTAAATGGGAGCTTGGTGATTGGACTCAGAAGCCACAGCGCCTGAGATGTGCTGTATATTACAATGTTACAAAATGTTGGATTTTAAAAATCAAGTCTGCAATTTATCCCATCAGATAAAGCATAAAAAGAAGTTTAATTTGACACCTAATTCACTTTCATATCTTCAGTACTCAGAAATTAACATCTTGTTCCCCATTGCCTTTCCATTGACTTAACACAAAAGCTGTGATCTAGGACAGTCAAAAGCCCATAACATTCTTAAAAATTAAGAGAACTCAATGAAATTTTCAGTTATTATAGATTGAAGCATTCTGAAACAAATATGAAACAATCTTACTTGGATGACCTGAAATTAAAGCATATAATTAGTTAGTTACCTAATTGTAGCTAAGTACAAAATTCAATTACTAGATCTAAACATCTATCCATTTCTCAAGAAAAGATAAACATTTTTAAATTGCCTAAGTGTCCAAATAACATTCACACAATAATTCACAATATAACGTTATTTTTAAATCTAATTTTCATGAATTTATAGGCCAAATGGAAGGAATTTAGTGTTTAATTCCCATAAATTAATGGCCATTTAAATCAACTTGCGAGTGGGTTTTAGTGGAACGCGGTTGGAACGTTGCGGTTTGCGGTGAATTTAACCCACAGTCGGCAGGAAAAACACTGCCGGTTCATATATTTTTTTTGTCCCCTTTTCGCAACATGAATATTTGATTAAAGGCTTCCTAAGAAGCGCGTTTTTATCCCCTACGTAAAATCCTTCCTGTTGTCGGCGCTCACGGCTTTAGAAGATGATTTTTAAATTACTCTAGCTAATAAATGATCTAGCGTAGTTTAAAAATACCTTCATAAATCAAATGTCGGAGCGATTTCTCTTCAGCAACGAAATGCCCTGAGATGAATCGATTTGGAGAAAAACGGCACTTTAAACCCGCCCACTTCTGAAAGGCGCCAAAGTAGCGCACATGGGGAGCGGCAGAACTGCAGCGCCGCTCAAGGTAAGTTTTGTAACATACCTACTGTATATCTCGATGATGTTTGTGAGGAGCTTGTTGTGTACAAATTGTCTGCTGTAGCTCCGGTCTTGCCACAATCAGCCTATTTCAAAAGTGCTTCGCAGAATGTAACATGTTAAGATATTTCGAAAGGGACAAGAGAAACATTATATAAGCATTGTGTAAGTCTTTGCTGACTACCTTCAGATGTCCAAGCACCAGGACAATAACCATGCAACAGGCAACATGTCAAGATGGCAATCGGCAGTGTAAGCGGCACCAAACTATTGTGCAGTTTACACAAACGTTTCATATCTTGAGGATTGCTTTGATACCTGCAATAAAACTAATTGCAAAGGTGAAGGGTCATATGGTAATAATGAAATATGGACATGTTTAAAGTTAGCTTATGATATTGAAACCATACATTTATCACAGCCAACACCAATACCAGTGATGCCTGCGTCACAATCTCTGAATTACTTGACCTACATCCTACAAATTAAGAAGTGACCTCGGAAATACAGATTATCTGCTAAAGTGACCAATTAGTCATATTGGGACTTATTCAGATACCCAGTGCCCCAGCCAACTTTATGTTATATGATTATATATAGAAAATTATATATAACGAAATTACAAAGAGCTGATTTTCAAAGTAAGTTAACACACAGGGGAGTCGTCAAAGATTGATGGGGACTAGTGGGAAGAATTCCAGTTAAAATTAATTTTTATGATCTTAGGCCAATTAGTAGCAGGCACAGTAAAACAGCCAAAACTGCCACTAATTAAGCACTAATCAACTGCAGAGTTGGATTTTATTTGGGCAGAAAAGCCCCAAGGATAACTGACACAAATTTTTAATATTTATTTTGTGATTCGACCTGTGAATGACAGCAAGGCAAAATTAAGAGAACTTCATCTTCAATTTAGCTGATTGTCACGTGTGCTGAGGTAGAGTGAAAAGCTTTGGTCGCATGCTAAGCAGTCAGCAGAAAGACAATATATGATTACAATCGATCCATTTACAGTGCATAGATACATGTTAAGAAGGCATTTAGAGAAGATGTATAAAGTGGGCAATTGGTGGAACTGGATGATAAGGGAATAATGTTCAGAGCAAGGTAAAGCCAGCAAAGTCAATAGACAATACACAATAGGTGCAGGAGGAGGCCATTCAGCCCTTTGAGCCAGCACTGCCATTCACTGTGATCATGGCTGATCATCCACAATCAGTACCCCGTTCCTGCCTTCTCCCCATACTCCTTGACTCCGCTATCTTTAAGAGCCCTATCTAACTCTCTCTTAAAAGCATCCAAAGAATTGAACTCCGCTGCCTTCTGAGCCAGAGAATTCCACAGATTCACAACTCTCTGGGTGAAAATGTTTTTCCTTATCTCTGTTCTAAATGGCCTACCCCTTATTCTTATAATGTGGCCCCTGGTTCTGGACTCCCCCAACATCGGGAACATGTTTCCTACCTCTAGCGTGTCCAATCCCTTAATAATCTTATATGTTTCAATAAGAGCCCCTCTCATCCAGTCCAATCAAAGATAACCTGAGGGTCACCAAAAAGGTAGATAGTAGTTCAGCACTGCTTTCCCAAGCTCTAGATCCTCTGGAGGACAAATCGATGGCACTGATTCTGACTTGAACTGCGCCTGTGGAGAGGTTGGTGATCTGTAGTGGGTTTGCTCCATCCCTCCTCATTCCCATTTGACCTCTGGCTGACCTCCCTTCCCATGAAATTCTCCTCTCAGTCCGTGTCCCTGCCCAGCTTCAAACTTAATCTTTTGCCCATTACCTGATTGGCAATCTCTCTCCTTCTCACGTAGGACCCTGGTAAAAAATGGTGGATCCTTCATCTGCCTGAGCCCAGTTCTCTGGATCCCTATCCTCCAGTTCCACCAATTGCCCTCTTTACCTCACTAGCGTTACACATCTTCTCTAAATGCCTTTATATTTCCAGCACCATAGAATCATAGAAAATAGGTGCAGGAGTAGGTCATTCAGTACCTGCCCTCTCCATACCCCCTGATCCCTTTAGCCACAAGGGCCACATCTAACTCCCTCTTAAATGTAGCCATTGAACTGGCCTCAACTACCTTCCGTGGCAGAGAATTCCACAGATTCACCACTCTCTGTATGAAAAATGATCTTCTCATCTCGGTCCTAAAACACTTCCCCCTTATCCTTAAACTGTGACCCCTTGTTCTGTAGTTCCCCAACATCGGGAACAATCTTCCTGCATCTAGCCTGTCCAACCCCTTAAGAACTTTGTAAGTCTCTATAAGATCCCCCCTCAATCTCCTAGATTCCAGCGAGTACAAACCGAGTCTATCCAGCCTTTCTTCATATGGAAGTCCCAGAATCAGTCTGGTGAACCTTCTCTGTACTCCCTCTATGGCAAGAATGTCTTTCCTCAGATTAGGAGACCAAAACTGTACGCAATACTCCAGGTGTGGCCATACCAAGACCCTGAACAACTGCAGTAGAACCTCCCTGTTCTTGTACTCAAATCCTTATATGACGAGCATCACAACACTAATCATGTTAGATGGTAAGAGAAGTTGTGCTGAAAAGGGAAACACACAAAGAGACTCTTTAGTAGCCCACTGCTACTGTCAATATTTGTTATTCCTTTGAGCACAGCATATGACATCACTGGTCTTTATTTTCCATCTCTAAGTGTCTATCAACGACTGTCTGGAGACACAAAGTGGGGCAGCACGGTGTCGCAGATAAATATGAGATGCTGTTCCTCCAATTTGCGTTTAGCCTCATTCTGGCAAAGGAGGAGGCCTTGGACAGAAAGGTCAGTGTGGGAATGGGAAGGGGAATTAACACAAATTGGAGGAACAGCATCTCATATTTCGCTTGGGCAGCTTACAGCCCAGTGGTATGAATATTGATTTCTCTAACTTCAAGTAACTCCGGCAACATTCCCTCTCTCTCTCCCCATCCCTCCCCCACCCAAGTCGTTCCAGCTTCTCGTTTCACCCAACCCTACAACTGGGCTGTTTACCTTATCACCGTTACTTTTTTGCATATCTTTCATTCATCTATATCTCTCGTTTCACTTTCCCCTGACAAGTCTGAAGAAGGGTCTTGACCCGAAACGTCACCCATTCCTTCTCTCCAGAGATGCTGCTTGACCCGCTGAGCTACTCCAGCTTTTTGCGTTTATCTGTGGTTTAAATCAGCACCTGCAGTTCCTTCCTCACACAATGCGGCCTTGAGGTGCTCCTGTGCTGAAGGTCAGTGAGGAGGCAGTGTTGTTGCCAGTTCCTACTGATTGAGGTCTGCCGATGAGGAAATCAAAGATCCCGTTGCACAGGGACGAGCAGGGACCCAGTTCCCTGCATTTGACGATATTTTCAGAGGGTATGATTCTGTTGAACGCCAAGCTGTAATCAATGAAGAACAGCCTGATGTATGTGTTTTTGGTGTTTGTGGTCCAGCACACAACTTGTGAGGTGGCATCTGCTGTTGATCTGTTGTGGAGGTAGGCAAATTCCAGTGGGTCCAGGTCCTTATTCAGGCTGGAGTCGATATGCATCACAACCAACCTCTCGCAGCTCTTCATCACCGTGGAATGCCTCGCCAGCGGGCACGACCTCCCATGGCCAACCTGGAAGACCCTCAACAGATTACGAGTGGAGCAGGGGAGGTGCAAAGCACTTATGCAAGCATGGAACTACCAGGCAGAAGACACATGCAGCTGTGGAGCAGTACAGACAATGTCCCACCTACTGGAGTGTGACAACGCCCCCCAGTGCAGCCCCCAGGACCTTGCTGAACTGACCCGACCAGCTGTGACCTGCGCCAGACACTGGCAGAACGACATCTGAGATTGCAACGGACTCGAAGAAGTAGATCACCGTGGACGGAGTGTCACCGGTCAACAGCCGTCGAGACCTGTCACCTCACTCTTCTTGGTCACCATATTATGAATATTCTTTTAAAGCAGGTGGGGCATCAGACTGTAGAAGTGAGAGGAGGCTGCGAAGATTCCAGGCAGTCGGTTCACGCAGGTTTTAAGAACGCGGCCAGGATTACCATCAGAACTGGGTGCTTGCCAAGGATTCACCCTCGCGAAGGATCTTCTGAGGTCTGCCTCAGAGATTGTGAGCATTGAGTCCGGGACTCTGTGAGTTCTCGAGGGTACATCATTGTTTCCCATTCGAAGCAAACACAGAAAGCATTGTGCTCGTTCAGGAGTGATGCTTCACTGTCACTTCACATGTTCATAAGTTCTTAAGTGTTAGGAGCAGAATTAGGCCACTCAGCCCATCAAGTCTACTCCGCCATTCAATCATGGCTGATCTATCTTTCCCTCCTAGCCCCATTCTCCTGCCTTCTCCACATAACCACTGAAACCCTTGCGTTACTTTACCTCACTTTGAAGGAAGTGATGTCGTAAAAGCCCTTCTCCAATTGTTGAGAGTCCATCTAATCCTCCAGTTTAGACTGAAAGTGTTTATTTGCTTTCTTGAAGGTTGAACCGGGACCATGACCCAATATCACTTGAATAAAATATGATACATCACCTTAAAGTTTGAATAAAGGGCTAATGAGAACTGAAAATCGCAACGGAGACGAGGAAACACTTTTTCTCACAGAGTGGTGAGTCTGTTCTCTGGATGCTTTCAAGAGAGAGCTAGATAGGGCTCTTAAAAATAACGGAGTCAGGGGATATGGGGAGAAGGCAGGAACGGGGTAAGGATTGGGGATAATCTGCCATGATCACATTGAATGGCGGTGCTGGCTCGAAGGGCCAAATGGCTGATACTGCACCTATTGTCTATTGTCTATTGTCTATTGACGCAGATTCAGCTGAATCCATTGCAGCATGTTACAATATGGTCATTATATAGCGGTAAAGTGTTGCAAGGTGGCACAGCAGTAGAACTGCTGCCTAACAGTGCTTGCAGCACCAGAGACCCGGGTTCGATCCTGACTATGGGTGCTGTCTGTACGGAGTCTGCTCGTTCTCCCTGTGACCACGTGGGTTTTTTCCGAGTTCTCCCACACTCCAAAGACATACAGGTTTGTAGGTTAATTGGCTTGGTATAAATGTAAATTTTCCCCAGTGTGGGTAGGATAGTGTTAGTGTGCGGGGATCACTGGTCGGCGCGAACTTGGTGGGCCAAAAGGCCTGTTTCCTCGCTGTATCCCTAAACTAAAGTAAACTAAACTAAACTAGGAATAAAGTGCACTGAAATGTCCATGGTGTGTTTGCCTCTCCACCTCCTTCCCATACACTGTGCACACCCCTCCCTCTGGTGGTGACTCAGGGTAGTGTTTAAATCAGTGGCTCCCAACCCGTTTCATCTGCGGATGAAACTTGATTAGACATTTGTATTTAAGGCCCATATTTTAAGATAACATGATCGATGAATTGATAATTCTGTGAAAACAATTTGAGTTTTCATAAATTTAAGCTTTGCAACTTCTTAATCACAGAATTAAACCAATTAATCAAAGTCAAATTAAATAATTGAAAACTAAATTAAGGCATGAAATAAAAATTTGATGGCCCTGTTTTAATCCTTCGCCACCCAATTTTGGTCCGCAGGGGTGGAGATGGGAAACCAGTGCTTTAAAGAGAAGTAGATAAGCATGAGGGAGAGAGGAATACAAGGGTATGCTTAAGTCCATTTGGAGTATAAAAGGTGAAAGTGTCTAGTTAGACTGAATGCCTGATTTAGTTTTAGTTTAGTTTAGAGATGCAGCGCGGAAACAGGCCCTTCGGCCCACCGAGTCCGCACCGACAAGCGATCCCCGCACATTAACACTATCCTACACACACGAGGGACAATTTACACATATGGCAAGCCAATTAACCTCCAAACCTGTACGTCTTTGGAGTGTGGGAGGAAACAGAAGATCTCTGAGAAAACCCATGAGGTCACGGGGAGAACGTGCAAACTCTGTATGGACAGCGCCCATAGTCGGGATCGAACCTGAGTCTCTGGCGCTGCGAGCGCTGTAAGGCAGCTACTCTACCACTGCCGCCCTTTCAATACTGTGAATTCTACATTAATGAAGAATAGGACTGTCATGTGAACAGGAGGGGAGAAATTGTACTCCGTGTACCATCTTGTACAACTTTCCCAGAATTATTTACCTCGACCACTATTTACTTCTTCCCACAATCTAGAGGTTATGAACACTCTGCAGTGACCTTGATAAATCGATGTTTCTATTTCCTCTTGCTTTTTCTTCAGCTTTGCAACTAAGGTCATAAGGAATAGGAGTAGAATTAGGCCATTTGGCCCATCATCTGCGACATTCAATCATGGCTGATCTATCTGTCCCTCCTAACCCCATTCTCCTGCTTTCTCCCCATAACCCCTGACACCCCTACTAATCAAGAATCTATCTATCTCTGCCTTAATAATAGTCACCGATGTGCTACAGATTCCACAGAACTAAGGCCTTAACTTCGCCAGTGATTTTGAAAAAAATAAAAACAAGGATTGTAGAAGAAATAAGAATGACAGAAGCTACCTTTTGGTGAATCCATGGGAAATATGAGAGAGATTAAAGGAAGTGTATGTTTATTATCTGCTGCTCTCAATAAAAATGATCAAAAACCTCAATAGAGAATGAAAATGAATTAACGATTCTGAACCTCGAATTAAACATCACTGATCTGAAGCATTTACTATGCTTCTATCAGACTAGATGCTGCCTGACCTACTAAGCATTACAGCAATGCCCAGTGTTTTGATTAAGTAATTTTACTATTGTGTCAAAACCACAACAGCAACAGCAATGATATTCATGCACTTCTCAATAACTCTCAAGGGATCGCGGTTCCTGTGCACTTAGACAATGTCTGAAGAGCCATAATCATTAATGTGATATTTGAACTCCAGTCACATTCTGCAAAATAAATTATACCAATAATATTGCTTGATATTCTCCCAAATTGTGATTGCGAATGTGACGTTTCCTCCATCTTTTTTTTACTGTCTCTTGAATCAAAACATTAAAACGTCTGGTCTTTCTACTTTGTGTTTATATTGTTATTGGTATGTGGAGCCTCTTGGACACCTGCTTGATGACTGTAGTCCAATGCATCTCGTCAGATGTGTAATTCATTTTCGAACTGATGATTTTCAATTTGATCAGGAGATTGGACAAATACAATAAGGAAAAGCACAGTTTTGCTTTCAAAAGGAAAGTAAATAATTCCATTGTTGTAGGTAAAGATTCTTCTAAATCTTTACAATTTTCAAAATGTTTATGCAATCTAATATTAAAATAGTTGCAAAATGTTAGTAATAAATAGGCCTCAGAAAAAGAATCACAGTTTTGCTTTTGGTTTTACTAAGATATATATTGTAGTTTAACTTTAGAGGTACAGCATGGGGACAGGCTCTTCGGCCGAGTCGACCAATGATCACCCCGTACACGAACACTATCCTACACACTGCGGACAATCTTTACAATATACCGATGCCAATTAACCTACAAACCCATCCGTCTTTGGAGTGTGAGTTGAAATCGGAGCACCCAGAGAAAACCCTTGCATCTTAGGGAAAACAGACAAAAACATTACAGACCAACACCCATGGTGAAGATCGAACCCGGGTCTTTGGTGTTCTAAGGCAGCAGTCCACCGCTGCGTCACCTGTGCCACATTGAACCCTTGAAGTAGAATAATATTTATTTTTGCCGCATGCAACCTAAAATCGTAGCCGCTGAAAGAAATGTTATTCTACTTCAATATTAAGAAGAAGTGCAGTGCCTGCTATCTTGGTGAAGATTTGAGGTCTATTAAAAAGCTGCAGTGACCGGCTAATAATGTCATACCACATACTGGATTATGCCATCTAGACTGTGTGAATGTACATTCTTTGTACATTATTCAATTCAATGATCCTTAATCCCATCATTAAGACATGCTTTGAATTCGTATATTCCCCGCAATAGGACGTTGACAATGGCTCTGCCTAAAGCTATAAGAAATTACAGCGGGTTGTAGACCCAGCCGAGTCCATCATGCAAACCATCTCTGCTTCCCCCCACCCCCACCCTCACCCTCACCCTCACTCTCAGGATGTTCTTTTAGGCAGGAGATGAGGAGGAATTTCTTTAGTTAAAAGGTGGTGAAACTGTGGAATTTGTTGCCACAGAAGGCTGTGGAGGCAAAGTTAGTGGATATATTTAAGGCAGCGATAGATTGTCAGATGTGTCAGAGGTTATGGGGAGAAGGTAGGAGAATGGAGTTAGGAGGGAAAGATAGATCAGCTATGATTGAATGGTGGAGTGGACTTTAGGGGCCGAATGGCCTAATTCTACTCCTATCACTTACGATCTTATGATCTCATCAAATCCATCTACACTTCACAATGCCTTGGGAAAGCAGCCATCATAAGTAAGGATCACCTCACACTCCGGTAATTCTATATTCGCCTCTCTCCCATAGGGCAGAAGATAGAAATGCATGAAACCACCCAGATTTAAGAACAGCTTCTGCCCTGCTGATATGAATTCCGGAATTGACCTCTTATATGCCAGGGATGTATCCCCGATCTCTCAACCTACCTTGGTGTGGCCCTTGCACTTTTTTAAATCTGCACTTTCTCCGCAGCTACAACACTACATCTGCAGTGTGTTTCCTTTCTCTTTTCACACAACGTGTATGGTTTGATACTACTCATGCACAATATGAATTGTCGGGATATGTTTTTCACTGTATCTCAGTGCACTAACAATAATAATCCAACCACACTATCTACTGGTAATTCTTTACTGTTGCATTTGTTGCATCTCTATAAGCTCGCCCAGTCAATCTGGGGTTAAAAAAAGTAGAGAATTTGAAGAGAAAGTTGCTCATCATATAACAGTTAAAGGAAAGTGTGGTCTTGTTACAATTAAATGTTTTTTTAGGATGCATTTTTTTCGAACATCCTGCCTCTAAATGTCTCACTGACAGAAATGGTGTACTGCACATATGTGAAATTGGACATTAAGCAACACTTGCTTGTGGAGTGAAAACATTATTTACAATTATTCTTTGTTGCTTTCAGAGCATTGCAAATTGTGTCGGGAACCTCCAAATTCTATTTGACGAGAGGCAGGGTTGTAATTGTACTCAGTGGAGTGAAGTGCTGCACAAAAAAAATAGAAATAGGTCCATTAACTTGACAGGGTTGATGCATATGGTGCTGATTGTACTTTCACTGTTTTGTGGCTCCGGAAGAGAGACATTTAGTTTCACTTAAGCAAGCTTGGAAGAGAAGATTTGAGAAGTGTTTTTTTTGCTTGTGAAACACAAATCTAAGACTGGCAAAAAGCTAGAGTATTATGTTGGCCAGTCACATACAATTCATTTGGAACATTGAATGAAAGCTTCAACCAAGCATTGCAGTGACAGATGGAACTGCATTTGAGCAGGTGGGGCTTGGGCCTGCGTTAATGAAAGCCTAGAGTTGCAGACACCTGATGCAGCACGGTGGCGCAGCGGCAGAGTTGCTGCCTTACATTGCTTGCAGTGTCGGAGACCCGGGTTCGATCCCGTCTACGGATGCTGTCTGTACGGAGTTTGTACATTCTCCCCGTGGGTTTTTTACGAGATCTTCGGTTTCCGCCCACACTGCAAATATGTACAGGTATGTAGGTAGATTGGCTTAGTATAAATGTAACATTTTCCCTAGGGTAGTATTAATGTGCGGGGATTGCTGGTCGGTCGGGACTCGGTGGGCCGGAGGGCCTGTTTCCACGCTGTATCTCTAAACTAAACTAAACTAAACACAGACACCCACTTTCAGGTGAAGGTTTGCACTGTGACGTCACTCTCAGGGAACTGTGTAATGGGCTCCTAGAAGCATTTGGTTCTACAACACAGTCAGGGCCCTGCCTTTCGCTGTGAAGGTCCTGCCCTGGTTTGATTTTCCAAATTGCAACTCCTCGCACTTATCCGTATTAAGATCAATCAGCCATTCTTCAGCCTTCTTGTCCAGCAGAACAAGATGCTGCTGTCAATTTTGATAATCATCACAGTCTATGATTACACCTACTTTGGTGTCACTTACAATCTGTAAATACACTTCTGAAGATGCATTTTAGACAATACCCTGAGTGGTTACATCATAGTAGCAATGTTACAAAATTTTGAGATTTTAAAAATCAAGTCTGCAATTTATCCCATCAGATAAAGCATAAAACGAAGTTTAATTTGACACCTAGTTCACTTTCATATCTTCAGTATTAAGAAAGTTATGACCATTTTCATACTCGGACATTAGCATCTTGTTCCCCATTGCCTTTTAATTGACTTAACTCAAAAGCTGTGATCTAGAACCGTTAAAAGCCCATAACTTTCTTAACAATTAAGAGAATTCAATGAAATGTTCAGTTATTATAGACTGAAGCATTCTGAAACAAATATGAAACAATCTTACTTGGATGACCTGAAATTAAAGCATATAATTACTTAGTTATCTAATTGTAGCTAATTACAAAATTCAATGAGTAGATCTAAACATCTATCCATTTCTTAAGAAAGGATAAACTTTTTTTTAATTGCCTAAGTGTCCAAATAACATTCACACAATAATCCACAATATAACATAATTTTTAAATCTCATTTTCATGAATTTCTGGGCCAAATGGAAGGAATTTAGTGTTTAATGCCTGTAAATTAATGGTCATTTAAATCAACTAGTGAGTGGGTTTTAGTGGAATGCGGTGGATTGGAACGTTGCGGTTTGTTGTGAAGTCAGGAGGAAAAATACTGTTGGTTCATACATTTTTTTTGGACCCCATTTCGCAACATGAAAATATTATTAAAGCCTCCATAAAAACCAACTTTTAATATAAAAATAAACTGTGTACCTTTTTTTCTCCCCTACGCAAAATCCTTCCCGTTGTCGGCGCTCACGGCTTTTGAAGGTGATTTTTAAATTAGATAATAAATAATCCAGCGTAATTTAAAAATACCTTCATTAATGAAATGTCGGAGCGATTTTTCTTCCGCAACGAAATCGCCCGACATGGATCGATTTGCCCTGTCTGTGGAAAAACGGCATTTTAAGCCCGCCCTCCTCTGAAAGGCGCCAAAGTCACGCACACGGGGAGCGGCAGAACTGCAGCGCTGCTCAAGGTAAGTTTTGTAACATACCTAATCATAGCATGGTCGTTTCAACATGCAGGAATGTCTATTGTTACAGACATTATAGGTAGGCTCACCCGGTGCAATGTGTGGGAAGGAACCGCAGATGCTGGTCGATGCCAAAGATAGACACAAAATGCTGGAGTTACTCAGTGGGACAGACAGCATCTCTGGAGAGTAGGAATGGGTGACGTTTTGGCACAAGACCCTTCTTCAGACTGGGGCCTCAACCCAAAACGTCACCCAATCCTTCTCTACAGAGATGCCGTCTGTCCAGGTGAGTTACTTCAGCATTTTGTGTCTATCTAGGACACAGCCCTCCCCACCAGAGAAGCCAACGACATGAAGTGATGCCTCAAGATGCTGGCATCTATCATCAAGGATCATGACCATACCCTCTTCTCACGGATACCATTGGGCAGGAGGTACAAAAGTCTGAAGGCACACACCAACGGGTTCGGCAACGGTTACTTTCATCAATCATCAAGTTCTTGAACCAAGCCGCACACCACTAATGTAGCTCAACAACAGAACACCATGGACCCACCTCTTGCACAACCATGGACGTGTTTCTTTGCACTAATGTCTTTTTTTTTCTTTTTGCAGCAGTTTTATGTGTAATTAAAGTATAATTTAGGATTTACCAGCGTCTAGGTGCTGGCAGTAGTGAATTCCTGGCAGCTGGCATTTCACAAAGGAAGAAAGATTCTAAAGGGAGTAGGAGGCAACCGTGACTGACAAGAGAAGTTAGGGATAGAATAAAACTAAAAGAAAAGATGTATAACACAGCAAAGAGTAGCCGGAAGCCAGAGGATTGGGAAACTTTCATAGGACAACAGAAGGAAACAAAATGGGCAATACTGGCGGAGAAGATGAAGTACGAGCGGTAGCTGGCCAGGAATATAAAGAAGGACAGTAAAAGCCTCTTTAGATATGTTAAGGGAAAAAGAATAGCAAAGTCAAATGTGGGTCCCTTGAACGGGTGAAATTATTATGGTGAACAAGGAAATGGCAGAAGAGTTGAACAGGTACTTCAGATCTGTCTTCACTAAGGAAGACACAAACAATCTCCCAGAAGTACTGGAGGACAAAGGGGGTCGAGGAACTGAAATAAATTTTCATTAGGTGAGAAATAGTATTTGGTAGGCTAATGGGACTGAAGGATGATAAATCCCTTGGGCCTGATGGTCTGCATCCCAGGGTCCTCAGGGAGGTGGCTCTAGAAATAGTGGACACATTGGTGATCATTTTCCAATGTTCAATAGATTCAGGATCAGTTCCTTTGGATTGGAGGATAGCTAATGTTATCCCAGGTTTCAAGAAAGGAGCAAGATAGAAAACGGGTGGTGGGAAAGATGCTGGAGTCAATTATTAAAGAGGTAATAATGGGGCATTAAAAGGATAGCAGTAAAAGGATTAGTCGAAGTCAGCATGGATTTATGAAAGGAAAATCAGGCTTGAATAATCTTTTGGATTTTTTTGTGGATGTGACAAGTAAAATGGATGAAGGGGAGCCAGTGGATGTAGTATATCTAGACTTTCAGATAGCCTTTAATAAGGTCCGCATGGGAGACTGGTGACTAAAATTAGAGCACATGGTATTGGGGGTAGGGTGTTGACATGGATAGAAAATTGGTTGGCAGACAGAAAGCAAAGATAGGAGTGAATGGGTCCTTTTCAGAATGGCAGTCAGTGGCGAGTGGAGTGCCGCAAGGCTCGGTGTTGGGGCTGCAACTGTTTACCATATATATTAATGATTTGGAAGAGGGAATTAGGAGCTACGCTAGCAAGATTGCGAATGATACAAAGCTGGATGGTAGTGTGAACTGTGAAGAGGGTGTTATGGGGTTGCAGGGTGACCTGGACAGGTTGAGTGCGTGGGCAGATGCGTGGCAGATGCAGTATAATATAGATAAATGTGAGGTTATCCACTTTGGCGGCAAAAGCAAGGGGACAGAATATTACCTCAATTGGGTTAGGTTAGGTAAGGGGGAGGTACAGCGGGACCTGGGTGTCCTTGTACACCAGTCACTGAAAGTTGGCGTGCAGGTGTGGCAGGCAGTGAAGAAAGCTGGTGGAATGTTGGCCTTCATAACAAGAGGATTTCAGTACAGGAGTAAAGAGGTTTGTGCAGCGTCTGGACTCGTTGCGCCGTAATGAGCGCCATTAGCATGACCACCTTGAGGGTGAGCATGTGTAAGGATAATGTGGTGGCTGGGCCCCACTGACGGAGTAGCGTTAGCACTACACTAACATCCGATGTGTTGGTATATCGTGGCGTGGGGGGTGCAGTGTTATATAAGCCCTTCATGAATCTGGTGATAAGGGGATGCTCTCCCACCGGTAGGGCCCCTGTTCCCAGTACTATATATGAGGACAGTGCACTCCTGGCACTGTTGATGGCACTGTAGCCTAATTTCTGATAAATCTGTTAAAGGTAAATAGAAATTCTAATATGTCCGTGATGCCCACAGTGTCATATGTGATGTTGGATGCCCGGCAATATGTCTCCCACTTTTTGCTGTGGGAGACATACTGCTCTTGTGTGCTGTCCCTCCAGGCCGCTGTTATTACATCCACCGTTCGATCAGCCAATCCGAGTCCCAGGAAAGTTGTCCACAGAATCTGAAAACCAACAAATTGATTCGGTCATGTAGCGGATGATGGCCCCCCCGTTACCGGGTGTACCAGCAGCTCCCTGCTGTTGGGGACAGCCATCATGGGCTGTGTCATGATTCCCAGAACAAGTGGGAACCAAGGTTGCGTAGGCCAATCTGGCACCACAAAAATGCCGGTGGCATTGTCTTGCTTTATTTTGACCAAGCATTGGCTGATGAGGGAAAAGGGAGGGGAAACATACAAGAACATTCCTCCCCAATGCAGTGTGAAAGCATCGACTGCTAATGCCCCTGGGAATGGCTCCCATGAGGCATATTTGGGTAACTGGTGATTCAACCTGGAGGCAAACAAATCAATATCCGGCGTGCCATATCGGCTAACCATGTCAGTAAACACTACATGATTCAACATCCATTCTGTGTTATCATTGAATTTCCGTGATCTAGTGTCCGCCACCATATTATACCTACCTGGCAGGTAGATGGCTGTGACCCAAATGTTCCTTGCAATACTCCAATGCCAAAGGAGGTTTGCCAATTTATCACATGACTCAGATTTTATTCCACCCATGTGATTGACATACGCCACTGCCATGGTGTTGTCAATCTGTAGTTGTACAAGCACATGATGCATATTGCTGCAATAAGCCTTTAAGCCATAGAGTGCTCCCAACAATTCTAAGTAGTTGATGCCATATTGTTGTAGTATTGATGATTCTTGCACATTCCATCTGCTTCCGCAGCTGGAGCTGGTGTCTGTTGCCCCCCAGCCCAGGCCACTCGCATCGGTTTGTATTATTACTGATGGTGTGTCAATTTGAATTTTCTTAGAACAGTGATGTATATTGGTGGCCCACCAGTGTAACTCTTCAATAACATCTGGTGGTAAGTGCATATGTTCCTCGAATTTGCCTGCATGAGCTTTGAGGGCCCGTTTCTTTGCTCGTTGTGCATTTTGGTGGTGCGAAGGTCCGAAGTGTACGAACCTGGAAAGTCCGAACCTGGAAAGGCTGCCACAAGCTTGCCAATTATGCTTTCTACTTGTCTGATTGTTGGCCGCTGGTTAGCAATTAGCTTATTGCAGGCTTCCTTCATGTTTGATTGCTTGCCAGCTGGCAGTCACTGACATTTGATTTGAGTTGATTGTAAACGCTAGGTAATCAATTACCCTGATTAGAGTCAATTTAGACTTAACTGGATGGATTACAAATCCCAACCCCTCAAACATGAGTTTGGTAGCCGAAACAGATGCTATTGCTGATTCCTTTGTGTTGCCAATTATTACAATGTCATCCAAATAAGCCTTCACAATGTGGTTCTGAGCTCGTAGCAGTCCCAGAACCGGTTTTAGTAATTTTGTAAAAAGCCTGGGTGCTAAAGTCAGCCCATTTGGCAGTGCCTTGAATTGCCACATCTGCCCCATCCAGTTAAATTTCAAATATCTCCTGTGTTCCCTGTGTATTGGTACGGAGTAATAAGCATCTTTTAGATCAATGCAAGCCATATAACATCCTTTGGAAACCAGCTGGATAGCTGTACCAAAGTTGTCCATTTTAAAATGTTTATACTGCACATGGGTATTGAGTTCCGTCAAGTCTAGGATAATACGACTCCCTCCATCTTTCTTTTGCTTGGGAAATGTATTAGATACAAATTGGTGTGATTCTGGGCGAGACCTCTGAATCACCCCTTTTGCTGGTAAAGCCTGAATTTCAGCCTGTATCTCAAATCTTTCCTGTTGTGGGAACAGAAATGCGCGATTTTGTACATTTTGAGTGCGTGGTGGTGAGCCAAGAAGGAACTCAGTTTTAAACCCCTGTGCACTGTGCAGTATGAACGGGTCTGCTGTAATCCAAATCCATTCATTCAAAAAATGTTGTAGCCTCCCCCCAACTTGTAAGTTAGAGGTGTTTGATTTGTCCCACAAGGGACTAGAAGGTCCTACCTTAGGTGTTACAGCCTGTGTGGTTCTGGCCTCCTGCCTCCCTCCTTGGGACTGCTGGACTCTGCCTCCTGTCCATGAGCCCCTAGGCTGGCTGCGCCTGTTGTGGAAGGTGGCATAGGGATGCCCTCGTAGTGATGAGCCCCTGGGTGGAGTTGAGGCTCGGCTCATGAGGCGGAGAGTCTTGGCCTCATCTTCCACTCTCGTACCTGCTTCGGCAGGTCTGCCACAAACAGATAGTTGGCTGGCTGTACATTGCTGGCTTTGCACAGCACCACAAACTTCAGGTTTAGTGCGGCCATATTGCACTCTTGCGCAGACAGTTTATCTCAAACAGGGCTTTGCAGAGGAGCCCCACAGCATCCTGCTGTGTCTCAGTTAGCGGCCCGCCATCGAGAGACCTGGCAAAAGCCTAAGGCCAGTATTTTTAGAATTTTCTGGAGTTTTACCTCCTGGGCTCTTACCCCGGGCCCAATATGGCCCCAGATGGAGTGGTTAACGGCAAGCACACTGTGGGAGGCACAGTTGACAGGCGTACTGTAGTGGCCGGTGGTCTCCTCCATTACCTGGTCCTTTAGCTGTTGTGAGGCCAGGTAGTTTATGGTAGTTCATCCAAGGCCTCTCCTGTTTGTGTAGGTATGGCGAACTTGGACGCCAATAAAGGCACTGTAGCCCCTAGGTCCCCATGGTGTTCCCCTAATGTGCCTCCCTGCTCTGAATCAGGATACTGCTGACTCCGTGTACTCCCCTCTATGGATAGGGAGACACTTTGCAGCCCTGTATAAGGTGCTGCTAACGCGAGCTCCTGTAGAGACCCGCCGTGATATTGTTCCCTCCTCTGGAGCAGATCAGTCTGGAGGCACCTCTGCAACAGGTGCTCCATCTGGGAGAGGCGCCCGCAGACACTGCTCATAGTGGGAGGTGATTCCTCCGGCCCGGACTCATCAGAGTCTACGGGTCTGGCAGACTTGTGGGTGGCTTTGCGCCCCGGCGGGGCTGCCACGGTGCTTTCCTGTAGCACCAAGTCTGCTGCCGCTGGTTCCAACACCAGCGGCCTTGAAGGTGACTTGGACAGCCGTCCGCTACCTGTAGCACCATGGTCTTCCATAGCCAGTTTCACAGACTGTCTCTGCACCTTCAACATGGTAGGTTCGTTCTGTTGATAGAAAAAGTAACAACTGAAACCCACCAAACAACGACCGTAAGTAACTAATTTAAACCACTTACCTCGGTGTTTAAAACTTACTGCTGGAGAGACGCAATTGCGCCTGCCAGTCCGTCGTTGGCGCATGCTTCAGACGTAATGACGCACATGACGACTAACGGCCTTCTTCACGTAGTCACTCACATGACTCCAAAGTAAAATTGTAATTCTTGGTTGGTGCGCATTAAAGGTAGAATATCCTTTCAGTAACAACAGGCCATCAATGTTATTTCAACATAAGGCATAAACAGATGTTCATTGTTAAAGTATCTGAATCGGAATGATTCCATTGTCAATCACTTGAAGGATGATTGTCATTCATACTATGTTTAACATACTGAATATCAACAATTGTATTCATTCAAACGACAGCAAGTAGCAAACTAATTTCATACCATTGGAATACTTAGTTATTATTAAGCATTTGAATATATATATTAAATATGAAAAAAATGCTGGGGCAACTCAGTGGAACAGGCAGCATCTCTGGATAGAAGGAAATGGGTGATGTTGAGACCCTTTTTCAGACTTAATCTGAATAAGGGTCTTGACTCGAAACGTCACCCTTTCCTTCTATCCAGAGATGCTGCCTATCCCGCTGAGTTACTCCAGCATTTTGTGTTTCCCCTTGGTGTAAACTAGCATTCGCAGTTCCTTCCGACATGTTAAATATGTATGCATGTTTCACTCTAAGTATGACTTTAAAAGATCACTAAAGTAAGCCGCACTGCATTTTTGTTATCTTTATGGGTGCCAAAGCATTTGTGAAGACTAAAACCTCACTGAAAGCGGGATGCTTTCATTATGGAATAATGAAAAATTGAATCATTCATCATGTTTTTTTCTGCTGTAATTAAACAGAATCGATTAACTGACAAATGGCGTGATATTAAAATGCCTGCATACATGTCGGAACACAAAATTGATTATCCAATATCCAAGTTTAAATAGCTCTCTATTTGGTTTGAGTTGAAATATCCTACCTGCAACCAACCTAAGTAATATTAACTAAGACAGCAATCAACTGAGGCAATTGACTAAAGTCCAGCTGTGGTGAAAATCCATCTCACTGTAGGGTTACCAAGACATAAAAAAGTGAATACAATGAACATGCAGGACCACCAACAGTATTATATTTAAAATTAAAATCATATAATTTGGGAAATATTCAACAATTCAGAAGACATCTGTTGGTTTAGCATTTCACACTTTCAACCATTCAAGGTTCAGGAACAGCTTCTTCCCTGCAGCCATTATGCTGTTAAACACTATAACAGGGCTGCCAACTCTCACGTATTGAGCGTGAGAATCACGCATTTGGCCAAATTCTCACGCTCTCACGCTGATCACAAATTTCTCACGCTCTGTCGTGAGAAATTCTGTGATCAATGAAAATTTCAAAACTCAAATCAAGTGCATGGGTCACGGGTGTTGGAGAGCCGGGGCTGGTGGGGGATGGAAGCAAAAGCAGCGGCGGCAGATGCGGACGAGGAGACGGGGCTGGCGAGTGTTTGCCGGGCTGGCGAGAGTTTGCTGGGCTGGTGAGTCGCTCGCTGCAGCTCTGGCCATGGAGCTGCCTCAGTGCAAGAGTCCCGGGCCATCGGAGGCATCGGAAGCATTGCAACGCTGCCGTGAGAGTCACTGTGCCGAATTCGCCCAGGGGACCGGCATGGACCAGGCTGCGGCTCGGTGCATCCTGGAGGACCGGGCAGTGAATGAGTGTCACCCAGCGCAGCAAGTAAGGCCATATCCTGCTCCTGGCGGCAGTCGGAATTTAAGGATTTACAGGAAGTGGCTGACATGAGCGAGGCCAGCGAGCGGCAGGAGAGAGATGCTCACATGGGCCACGGAACTGGGGGAGCTGCAGCCCCACACTTTTTTGGCTGCACATGTTCCAATATCTCCGGCTTTGAACGAGACGCTGCTGTGCTCTGAGCAACCTGGTCGTGGGTGTTGGAGAGCCGGGACAGAGGAAGGGAGTGATGGAAGCAGAAGCAGCCATGAGGGCAGATGCGGACAGGGAACCGGGACTGGCGAGTGTTTGCCAGGCTGGCGAGTCGCTCGTTGCTGCTCCGGCCAAGAGTCCCGGGCCGTCGGAGGCGTGGAAACGTTGCGCCGCTGCCGTTAGAGTCTGCGCCAAATTCGCTCAGGTGATCGGCATGGATCAGGCTGCGGCTTGCTGCATCCTGGAGGACAACCAGTGGCTGCTGGAAGTAGGTACCAAGCACTGGGTAGAAACGGTGGAAGATAGTGGCCTTCAAATGAGGGTGGTTGGAGAAAGCATCCTGCTTGCCTGCTAGATTTTCACTTACTGTAACTGCAGGAAAATTGTTCCCGGTGTTAGGGGAGTCCAGGGGACACACACAGTTTAAGAATAAGGGGTTGGACATTTAGGACTGAGATGACGACAAACTTTCTTCACCCAGAGAGTTGTGAATCTGTGGAATTCTCTGTGGAAGGCAGTGGAGAGCATTTCGCTGGATATTTTCAAGAGAGTTACATTTTGCCCTTGGGGCTCATGAAATCAAGGGATATGGGGAAAAAACAGGAAAGAGGTACTGATTTTAGATGAACAGCCATGATCATATTGAATGGCAGTGCTGGCTTGAAGTGCTGCACCTATTTTCTATGTTTCTATGCTTGAGTATATGGCAATAAAACTCGACCTCTTGATTTTGAAGCATTCATGCATGGAGCAGGTATAATGTAGTCATAGTGTAATACAGTGTGAAAACAGGCCCTTCGGCCCAACTTGCCCACACCATCCAAGATGTCCCAGCTACACTACCTGCTTTTGGTCTATATTCCCTCCAAACCTGTCCTATTCATGTATCAGTCTAACTGTTCCTTAAATGTTGGGATAGTCCCTGCCTCAACTACCTCCTCTGGAAGCTTGTTCCATACACCCACCACCCTTTGGGTCGAAAAAGTTACCCCTTAAAAGTTACCTCTTAAAAATACTTTAAACAAAAACATTGAAATCAGACTTCTACAATGTACTAAAACATGATTTTAATACATCAAATTTCAAAAAGCACCCTCCCTCCCACACCCTCCCTCCACTGGTTGCTCCACTGCCTCGCCGGGTACCCCCAAGGCCAGTGATCAGTGATCGCTCAGCCTCCCCACTTTCAAAAACGCTCCGTGGCCTCTGGTTCAGACAGAGCACTGCCAGATGTGAGCCAGTTGTCCATGATGTCTGGATGCCAACGCTCAGCGCTTCGTGTTTCGGAGTTGGCTAATGTTATTGATTTGTAATTAGCCTGATTTGTAACTAGTTGACAAAACCTTAATTCATTCATCCGGAATATCCAGGGGGATGGGATAAATGTAATATTAAAATTACATGCAAGGTGTCAGGCTGTCTGTCACAACCCTGATAACCCATTATTTCCTTCAGTTAAATATTGAGAAGGTAGCATGATTGTCCTTTGCCACTCAACTATTATGTTTGTTTACCTCACTGACTATTTCTAAACCCCCCCCCCACAAATACCTTTGACAGGTTGAATAGAAATGTCCCCAATCTTGTTGTTTTATTAATTGAACACGTAGATGAACATCCTCAAGGAGTGTAATCAGATGGAAACGGATTCAGATGTGATGTTTAAGAGCTTATTCAAGGAAGGGGCATATTTTAAAGGAGTGACAGAGATACTTGCAGGAGAATGCGTTATGAGGTTATTATTTGTCTTTAGTTTTAGCTTGAACCAGGACATCTGAAGATTCAAAGTTTAATACAGTAATTGTGCTGATACTGACTCTAACCAACCACATAATGAATATCATCCATTCTGGAGGTTTTATTTGTCTGATGCCATTTAAACTTCACTTGGATTTCAATCACTTCAATGTAAAAGTAATTACCCACGGTACATATTAACTGCAATATAATAATGTATGCATGTTGGTTGGTGCAATCAAAACAAAGATCTTTTTATCATTGTTGTGTTATGAATAGCACAGAAAATATTATGTACTCTCAACATCGCATTAATTAGAATATTATTGTTTAAATACATATTGTTATTGGACTTTGCATTTCGGAAAAGTCCCAGCTGAGAGGAAGACAGCAAAATACTGAAAATATTGGGGGTGAAAATGACTTCAGACCAGTTTGTTGAGAAAATGAAGGAAATGGTAACAGAATACATACAGCTGACTGAGTATCATTTTATGGATGCGAAATTGTGTTCAACCAATTGATGACTTCCTTGACAAAATAACTAGCATGTTGAATAACAAGGAAGCCAATGGATGTAGCAAAATTTGTTACACATAAAAGGTTACAGCATTAGATAAGCACCTGTGGACTTGAACATAATAGGTTAAGTCCACGGGGTCAGATATGGGGTTTTATGTGTGGGGCCAGATATATTGTCCGTGCAGAGGGGCTAGGAGCAAGGCCAAGTGTACATCCAAAATCAAGGTCTGGAATAGTACTAGGTGTGCAGTCAAAGCTGGGAAAATGTTCAGCAATGTGAACCTAAGCAGGTAAGCAGCTATGATCAGGGGAGAATAGGGGGCCAGGTGTAAGTAAGGCTGGACTCAGAGTCATGAATGAAAGAAGGTATGCAACTGGAGTCAGGATCAAGAGTAGCACCAGGTATGCAGTGAGACCCAGGTTGGTCAACATGGGCCAAGTGCTTGATTATAATCTGATTTCCATACATGAATACACTAAGATCATTCATGTGCTGCACCTGTTGATCGGAGCCTGGCCCGTGGAATGTAATTAGGACTGTAATTTAGCCTAACCTTATTCATAGCGAATCCGATTTAAAGCATAAATATTGCATTCAAGTGTAAGTTAAAAAACTCGCTACAGTATGCACCAGATTGCACAATTTTAAGCTGAAAAATGCAAAAGCTCTGTACCAATGGGAGGGGTGCACCCACCTCCTACACCCTCCCCCCCACTCCCCCCTCGGCCACTGCGCTCCCTCGGGCTTGGTCTCTCGCAATTTCTCACTCCCAACTCTCACCGAATGTTGGCAGCCCTGCTATAAATAAGCTCTGAGTTGCATTGACGATTATTGTTATTTTATGTGTGCATGTGTGTCAATATATATATATGTATGTGTATGTATGTATGTATATGTGTGCATGGGTGGGTGCATGTTTATATACACAATGAACATTTTTTCTTGTTTATTATATTGGTCACAGTGTATTATGTTTACATATTCTATTGTGCTGCTGGAAGGAAGAATTTCATTGTTCTCTCTGGGACATATGACAATAAAACATTCTTGATTCTTGATTCATCAGAATGACCTGAAACATTAACTGGTTTTCTCTTCCTTCAGATGCTTCCTGGCAGCTGAGTATTTCTTGCATCCTGTCTTATATTTCATATTTCTAACTTTTACTCAAACACTTTTTCTACACATACAAATGTAATTATAAAAGGAATTTCAAAGCGATCTTATATTGACTGTAACTTGTCAAATGTGCCTTTGCCCAGTGGGAGTATAGATGCTGAACTCGGAACAAAGATACATTCTGGGCCTAAGATAGACACAAAGCGCTGGAGTAGGCTTGTTTCCTATTTAATTCTCTTTAAATCAATATTCCTCCACTCAGCTAAATTTATTATACGTGTTGATTATTTTCAGAAAATAATTTTGGACATTGGTGCCTTTAGACATTCAAGACAGTGGTTTATTGAACTATGGTGTTACAAATAGTGTAAGCATGGAATGCCTGCTGTCGGACTCTGTTGTGGCTAGCTCAATGAATACACGTCCAACACCGACGACACCTTGTAAGAAGAGTTTATTTCCGACAACTACCAGAAACTTCTAGAAGGTCACATGTTATCAGTCACGAGGCACAGGCACACCTGCCAGCTTCTACTCCTGGCCTCAAGGGGCGCTGGCATTCATATTACATTTACATTACAGATCCCAACCTGAAATGTTGCTTATCCATGTTCTCCAAAGATACTATCTGACCCGTTGAGTTACCACAACACTTTGTGTCCTGTTTGTAATCCAGCATCTGCAGTTCCTAGTGTTTCTAATCTCCTTCCCTGACGACAACAACCCTTTCCTAGTCACTCGAGCATTTAACCCTTTTGTCTCCAGTGTTATTTTTCACAAATTGGATTCCAGATTATTCTTTGCACCAAAATAATGTGATATTTAATGAGTTATTGTATATATTCTTTACCTGGTTAGTATTAGAGTGTAATGCTCATTATTTCTACAGTTGAGGTTAATCATATTATGGAACAATCAGGGTTGAGCAAAATTGTGGAATTATTGCAGAACGGAAGGAGGCCATTCATCCCCTCAACCCCATGCTTCCCCTTTGTGGAACAATTTAGTCAGCCCCATTCCCACGCTCTTTCCCCTATCCTGCAATTTAATCTTCCTCACACACCAATCCAAATCCCTTTTGAATGCACTGACTTGATTTGTGTCCACTGCCCTCACATGAGCTGAGGTCCAGATCATTACGCAACCATGATGAAAATCGTTTTTCAGTCACTTTGAATCTGTATTCTGTGTTTCATGAAATGTCCATTCATGGCATGCTTCAATCACCATCATTAAATTATAGTGTAGGAAGGAATTGCAGATGCTGGTTTACACCGAAGATAGACACAAAATGCTGGAGTAACTCTTCAGAAGAAGAGCCTCGACCCGAAACATCACCCATTCCTTCGCTCCAGTGATGCTGCCTATCCCACTGAGTTACTCCAGCATTTTTATCTGTCACTAAATTATATGCTGGACATTGCTTTCTCTAAGAGTGGCTGTTGTGCTTCCCTTCACTATGATGGCAAATATGTTTTACAGTAATTCATTGATAATAATGCATTCAGGGCTCTGAGTTTTGAAATGAGTTATATAAATGCAAGTTCTTTCTTCAACCTATAAATATGAATGTAATACCAGACCAGGTGCGGACTCGTTGGGCCCGTCCCCCAACACAATATTCCACCACTCACCCATAGCCCCCAACCGTGCAGGCACGGCAGAGTGGTTCCCAATGTGACACCAGAGATCCCCGTTATGACCAGAGTCACGGCAACCCTCCTGCAACTGCGCCTCGCCATCCCTCTTCCTACCCCTATCCTCCTCCATTCCCCCTCATCCCCAGCACTCCCTCCCCCTCTTCACCTTTGTCTTTCCCGTCTCCTACTCCTCTCCCCAACTCCCTCGCTCACCTCTCCCTCCTTCTCCTTTACCCTACCCACAGTCACTCCCTCCCTCCCTCCCTCCCTCCCTCCCTCCCTCCATAACCCCTCTCCCTTCCCTGCCCCCTCTATCTCCCTGCTCCTTACTCCTCACCTCCACTATCCCACTCCCTCTCTCCCTCCTCACCTCCCCCACTGCCCTCCTCTCCCTCTATCACCCACTCCCTACCTCCCCCATATCTCACCTCCCCCACATTGAAAATCTCATCTCCCCCACATCGAAATTTTTTTTTTAAATGCACCGTTCCCCTTTTCCCACCCCCGCACAATGAAAATCATGATGTTTTCTTTTTAATGAAAATCTCAATGCAAATCGAGTTATTTCTTTAAAATAACCTAAACACAATGTTAGGTGTTAATGAAAGAAGAATTTGATTGTCTTTTTGAAAATCGCGATTTTCTATGTGAATGAGATTCGGGATTGCATTGTGACGTCGAACAAGCGGCTGACGGCAGGGCAAGTGGAAAAGTGATTTGAAAAGTGATTTTTGTAAAGTTTAAAATGTCAATAACTTGTAAAAAATTCCATCAATCTGAACAAAACTCGTTTGATTTACATCACAGGACAATGGCAAAGTAGGCCAAAATTTGTAGTGCTATCGTGTACCATTTTGGCGGGGTTGTGGGATCTCATGCGCACGCATACAAACAAACAAACAAGATGAGAATTTTAGTTATATATAGATGAATGCAATAAACATGAACATCGTATTACACTACTTAAGTTCTGGGCTACGAGTCATTGTATTTTTGCAAATGCACCATTTAAATTATCATATTATTTCATTTGGTTGAATGCCCACCAAACACAAATATATATACTTTTGTGATCTGGATCTATGATGTTATTTTTTTGTTCTGCTTGAAGATATAGATGAAGAAATGAGGCACCTTTCCAACTGTGAGTTCCCAACAAAATGCCAAGACGAAGAAACCTTCTCACTGCAATCCTCATTGTTTTACCCTGGACCATACTGCTGACTATTTGGCATCAGAACTCAAGAGATTTTTATTTTGCCGTTAAGAGAAGTAGGTGAACACTTTGTGGCCCCGTGTGACTTTTCATTATTCATGAATTCATTAGCTATGAATTAATGCTGCCTTTCATGTTCTGCCATCTATGCGGCAGACCACATTTTAAATAAACATATTTGATGTAGAAGATAGACACAAAAAGCTGGAGTAACTCAGCGGGTCAGGCAGCATCTCTGGAGAAGAGGAATGGGTAATGTTTTGGGTCAAGATCCTTCTTCAGGCTGGTTCTTGGCTCCAGTATGAGCACCTTCCTTCTCAAATGTACTCAGCCACAAACATTAGGAGCAAATACTTGGAAATCACTGGTGCTCCACCTTCAATTTCAAACAATAAATAGCAGCATCTTTGAAATGTCCAGCTATTTACATGGAAGTGGGTCGAGATAGTTTTGAGAGTCAATGGGGAAGATCAGTTGGACCATCTCCGACACCTACCTCCCCTTTCTTGATCCCACTGTCTCCATCACTGATGTCTATTACAAACCCACTGACTCCCGCACCTATCTCGACTACACTTCTTCCCGCCCAGCTTCCTGCAGAGACTCTATCCGCTACTCCCAATTCCTCTGTCCACGCCGTGTCTGCGCCCAGGATGAGGTGTTCCATACCAGGACAGCCAATATGTCCTCATGCTTTAGGGAACGGGGGTTCCCCTCTGCCATCATAGATGAGGCCCTCATTCATGTCTCCTCGGTACCTCGCTACTCTGCCCTTGCTCCCCCTCCCCCTAGTTCCAACAGAGACAGTCCTTTCCTTTCACCCCATCAGCCATCGCATACAACACATAATCCTCCAAAATCTTCGCCACTTTCAACAGGATCTCAATACTAGTCACATCTTCCCATCTCCACGCCTTTCCGCCTTCCACATAAACTGTTCCCTCTGCAACACCCTGGTTAACTCATCTCATCTCACAGCATCTCATTTTTTGCTGGGGCAGCTTACAGCCCAGTGGTATGAATATTGATTTCTCTAATTTCAAGTAATCCTGGCATTCCCTCTCTCTCTATCCCTCCCCCACCCAAGTCGCACCAGCTTCTCGTTTTCACCCAACAAACAGCTAACAATGGCCTGTTTCCTTTATCGTTACTTCTGTGCATGTCTTTCATTCATTGTTCTTTATCTCCCTACATTACCATCTATATCTCTCATTTCCCTTTCCTGTGAGTTTCAGTCTGAAGAAGGGACTTGACCCAAAACATCAGCCAGTCCATCTCTGCAGAGTCCCAATGAGTTACTCCAGGTTTTCTGTGTCTATGCATTCCTTCATGGGCTGTTTATATCACCGTGTTACTGTTTTGCATATAAGATTGTTATCACTCTAAGGCCAATGTGTTTACATAAAAGCACAGAGCCAATTGTACTAGCATCTGATTGCACCCCACTCAATCAACAGTGCTGGATTTCACTGATAAAATAGTTTACATTTAGACAGAATCTTTCCTGAGCTTGTTTGGGTTAAACTATGCATGAAAAGTGAAAAAATAAAGAGAAAGGTATTTTGCGCTATTCCAGGTGTATAAAGAAATGAAGGTGTTGGAAATAAATTCTCCTGTCATTGTCAATTGTGAAGACAGAGGATAATTTAATATCATAAATCAGTTCCTGCTCTAATGCCAATGAGGTCAGTATCTAAATGATAACGCTATCTTGGGCTCCATATTCCTTTTGACATTGCGGTCTTGTGTTACATTCTCACCCCAAAGGAGGGATATTTAAGCTAGAATTACTGCATTAGTCCTAAACAAGCAAGAAGATGCAATATAAATATCCTTACACACTTAGTTTGAGGCCAGTTTAGTTCAGTTTAGTTTATTGTCACATATAACGAGGTACAATGAAAAGCTTTTGTTGCATGCTAACCAGTCAGCGGAAAGACAATACATGATTCTAAGCTGCCTGGTTCATCCATTTTTATAGTTGTCAGATTCACAGTTTCCATTATCCAGAGAAAATAATTTCCATTGCTGTCTCCTCCCCTTCCTACCTCTCCCTCAGCCCTCAGGCTCCTCCTCCTTTTTCCTTTCTTCCCCCTGCCTCCCCCCAACCTCCATCAGTCTGAAGCATTGCCTATCTCCTTTGCTCCATAGATGCTGCTGCACCCACTGAGTTTCTCCAGCATTTTGTGTACCCTCGATTTTCCAGCATCTGCAGTTCCTTCTTTAACAAAATAATTTCCCTGTTGGATTTACCATTAATTTCCTTTCTTTATGATTAATGGAATGAGTTGTGTGCGGGCAAAGGTAATCCAGTAAGTGGATGAAAAATGCTGGAGAAACTCAGTGGGTCAGGCAGCATCTATGGAGAAAAGGAGTAGGCGACATTTTGGGTCGAGACCCTTCTTCCAGTACGTGGAAGGCTTTTTTAAGTGAGATAGTGAGAGTTCAAGGATGTTCCTGCTAAAGTAAAGAACGAGGAGATCAGGAAGAAGGAACTCTGCAAAACAAGAGATATTGAGGGTTTGGTCACAAAAAAAAGGAGGCAATTTTAGGTACGAACTGTTGGGATCAGATGAATCCCTGGAGAAGTAAGGAAACGCACAAGTGTACTGATGGAAATTGGGAGGGCTAAATGATGGAATGATATGGCTTTAACAGGAAGATTAGGGAGAATCCAAAGAGTTTTTGTAAGTTTAGTTTAGTTTAGTTTAGAGATACAGCGCGGAAACAGTTCCTTCGACCGACCGAGTCCGCGCCGACCAGCGATCCCCACACACTTACATTATCCTATACACGCCACGGACAGTTTACAATTATACCAAGCCAATTAACCTACAAACCTGTACCTCTTAGGAGTGTGGGAGGAAATCGGAGATCCCAGAGAAAACCCACGCAGGTCAAGGGGAGAATGTACAGATTCCATAAAGACAAGCACCTGTGGTCAGGATCAAGCCCGGGAACCTGGTGCTGTAAGGAAGCAGCTATACCATTGCTCAGATATTAAAGGAAAAACAATAACCAGGGAGATAATAGAGCTCCTCAAGGATGAAAGTGGACATCGATGTTTGAAGTCGCAGGACATGGATGAGGTCCTCAGTGATTATTTATCCTTTGTTTATACCATGGAGAAAGATGAAGATTAGTGAATTCGGGAAAGTTAATGTGGATGCCTTGGGGGTAGTTTGCATTAAAGCTCAAGATGTGGGTGTGTGTCTTAAAACGAATGAAGGTAGATAAATATCCATTGCCTGATCAGGTATATCCAAAATTATTGTGAGAAGCCAGAGAAGCATATGCGAGAGCACTGACTGAAATGTATAAATCATCGTATCATATGAACAGTGAAACTAACAGGACGATGAGGGTGAGGGAGGGACACAGAGAGAGGGGGAGGGAGAGGGGGGATAACGTTTGCATACCCTCGCTCCCCATCCCTCCCCAACCTTAGTCATCCCACTAGTTCCACTGGTCGTATCCCTTTATTATCAAGCTCTGATTTGTTTTGAACCTTTTCATACCTCTAGTTTCCCTCTCCCCTGACTCTCGGTCTGAAGAACGGTCTCGACCCGAAACATCATCTATTCCTTTCCCCTGGAGATGCTGCCTATCCCGCTGAGTTACTGCAGCATTTTGTGTCTAATACACATTTTATTGATCTGTTCTACAGTATCGTTGATTATTTTTTCCGTTATAAAATTAATATCATATTTTTTGTAAGGCGATCTTTGTTTTTGCTTCCAACATGCGTCATCTCCCATTGATTTATTTTAAAGTCAATTTGCCGTTTAAACGCTCTGTGGTTGACAGTGGACACTCCCATTGACTGCTGAGGAGGCTTTGTATTTGAGAAGATGAGAAGGAGCATGGGGCCAAGAAGAAATACAGCATGAGCCACTCAGTACTGTACCTCCCTGCTGAAGACCACACACCCTCCCCCCATATCACACACTTGCATAAGCACATAAACAAACTCACATGCTGTCTGTCAGTTTGATTATAGGGCTTTGAGGAGGCTTGTAAGCACAGCAAGTCAAGTTTAAACGTCATTAAAGCAGAAACTGACAGATGAGTAAAAATAATTTGTAAGAATCACAATCAATCACAATCACAATAATACTTTATTAGCCAATATGTTTTGCAACATACGAGGAATTTCATTCGCCAAGTCAGTCATACAAATAAAAAGCAACAGAACACACAAAACACATTTTAACATAAACATCCACCACAGTGACTCCTCCACATTCCTCACTGTGATGGAAGGTGAAAAAAAGTGCAATCTCTTCCGCAGGAACGGCAGACGCTGATTTAAACTGAAGATAGACACAAAAAGCTGGGGTAACTCAGTGGTAGACAAAAGTGCTGGAGAAACTCAGCGTCTATGGAGCGAAGGAAATAGGCAACATTTCGGGCCGAAACGCTTCTTCAGACTGGGGGACCCAGCGGGAAAGGTAGCATCTCTGGAGAGAAGGGTGATGTTTCGTGTCAAGACCCTTTGTCATACGTTTAGGGATAAGGGAAACGAGAGATATAAACAGTGATGTGGAGAAATAAAGAACAATGAACTAAAGATATGCAAAAAAGTAACAAAGGTAAAGGAAACAGGCGATTGTTAGCCGTTTGTAGGGTGAAAATGAGAAGCTAGTGCGACTTGGGTGGGGGAGGGATAAAGACAGAGTGAATGCCGGGGATACCTGAAGTGAGAGAAATCAATATTCATACCATTGGGCTATAAGCTGCCGAAGCGAAATATGAGATGCTGTTCCTCCAATTTGTGTTTAGCCTTACTCTGACAATGGAGGAGACCTAGGACAGAAATGTCTGTGTAGGAGTGGGAAGGAGAATTAAAGTGTCCAACAACTGGGAGATCAGGTGGATCCACAGGAAATGGTCGCACAGTCTGCGTTTGGTCTCACCGATGTATGAAATTCCACATCTTGAACAATGGATACAGTAGATGAAGTTGGAGGAGGTGCAAGTGAACCTTTGCCAACCTGTGCAACCAGCTCTCAGAAAGATTGGCTGTAACTTATTCCACTTCTCTAGAACTTAATCTTTTAATCTATATGTTTGATGGGGCAGAAACTGCCAAACTACTTTCCAAGGTTCTCACCAGTAGTTAAAAATGGATACAAGGAAATATTCCAGAATAGGACATTTTACATACTTGTTATATCACAGAATGAGGCTATTCTTCCCTTCAGATCCACACTGGCTCAGAGCAAGTCAACCAATTTCTCCTCTTCCCATTATATTTGTATCCCTGCAACTTATTCTCTCTAGTATGCTCATCAGCTCCCCTGTACTTCTTCTGCCCCATACCCATATTAAAAGCTAATTTAAACGAGCCAGTTAATAAATTGGCTATTGCATTTCCTGTATTACATCAGCAAACATCTAAATTCACGTAAAAATGCGCTTGGAGTTTCATGGAAGATGCATTTATAAATGTATACTTTCTTGCCAATTGCCCCTGATGCTCACACTTTTGATATTGCCATGGCAAATAGGTAATATCTCTCCTCAGATCATGGATACGTTTTTGATTTATGCAGAATATGTAAAATAAAAACAAAAAATATAAGAACTGGTCCAATTTTCTACAGTTTGCAAATTAGCATGAAAAAGATCAGCTTGCATTTTCTCAGTCTTGGATCAAGTGAATGATATTTCATTGATGGAGCTGTTAATTGATTGACCCAAAGCCATAATTAATATCTTCTTCCCTTTTATTTTCAGAGGAACCAGACAATGGAACAAAAAGAGCACTCGTCAACAGTTCACAAAGCAAAGAAGAACAGGGTGTCTGTATTCACCAGCAGGCAGGGGGCACTCAGACCTACATCAAGCTGGAATATGTTTACACTAGGCCGCCCCAGTGGTCGCAGTCCTTACCAACCATTTATGTGGTAACACCAACCTACTTCAGACCTGTGCAGAAAGCAGAGCTGACAAGACTAGCTAATACCTTCCTCCACATACAGAACCTGCACTGGATTGTGGTGGAGGACTCGCCCCGGAGGACTGGTTTGGTTGCATTGCTACTGGAGAGGAGTGGACTGAATTTCACTCATTTGAACGTTCAAAGTCCAAAAAGTGTGAGGTTGGGCCTCACTAAATCATCATCGCGTGCTCCAAGGGGCACCTTGCAGAGAAACCTGGGCCTCCGCTGGCTGAGAGACAGACTGATCCCAAATGATTCATCAGAGGGTGTTGTTTACTTTGCCGATGATGATAACACCTACAGTTTGGAACTCTTTGAGGAGGTGCTCACAGTTAATCAAAAATAATCTTTGTATTAAAAATGAAATAGTCAATTCTTACATTTTACAAATTTAGACCATTTGACCACTCCACGTGCTCCATTATTGATTTTTTAAATTTCAGTGGGCACCAACATAATGAGCATTCATTCATAGAAACATAGAAACATAGAAAATAGTTGCAGGAGTTAGGCATTCGGCCCTTTGAACCTGCACCGCCATTCAATATGATCATGGCTGATCATCCAACTCAGTATCCTGTACCTGCCTTCTCTCCATACCCCCGATCCCATTAGCCACAAGGGCCACATCTAACTCCCTTTTAAATATAGCCAATGAACTGGCCTCAACTACCTTCTGTGGCAGAGAATTCCAGAGATTCACCACTCTCTGTGTGAAAAATATTTTTTTCTCTCGGTCCTAAAAGACTTCCCCCTTATCCTTAAAATGTGACCCCTTGTTCTGGACTTCCCCAACATTGGGAATCACACCTGGTAGTTTATACAAATCGATAAAGCCATTCCGGCAAAGATACTTTTTAAAATATTTCATTATATTTTTCTGTAATTAATATTAGTGTCATCGGAATCATGCTGGGTTTTGAGCTTCTGAATAGGTAAATTGCACTTTGGTTATTGATTCATCTGGTATTTGGTTCACTGGGCTGAGAGATACATTAGTTTTAACCTGTAGGTGAGAATGAGAATTTTGTCGCACTCCAAAATTTATCTCTGGAGATAGACACAAAATGCTGGAGTAACTCAGCGGGACAGGCAGCATCTTCGGAGAAAAGGAATAGGTGATGTTTCGGGTCGCGACCCTTCTTCAGACTGAGATTTGGGGGAGAGGGAAAATATAGGTATGAAAAGGTGAGTCATGAGATATGCAAGGGCAAGGCGTGAGAATGACAGATCAAAGCAAACATTGATAAGGAAATGTAGAATGGTTCATTGTTGCCTGAGGGGAAGGTGACAAGGAAGCATAAAATCAGTAACATTAATCAGGAGGATGATTAAAAATGAGTCAGAGACTAGGGTGGGGGGTGGGACAGAGAGAGAGGGAAAGCAAGGGTTACTTGAAGTGAAAAAAATCAATATTCATTGTGATGGGTTGTAAGCTGCCCAAGCAAAATATGAGGTGCTGTTCCTCCAATTTGCATTGGGCCTCACTCTGACAGTGTAGGAGGCCCAGGACAGAAAGGTCATTATGGGAATGGGAAGGGGAGTTAAAGTGTTTAGTAACTGGGAGATCTCATAGGCCTGGGCAGACTGAACGGAGGTGTTCAGCGAATCGATTGTCGCGCCTGTGCTTGGTCCCGCCGAGTTGAATATTAAAGACATGTTCTGTCTTATGTGTGGATACACTGTCCACTCCCTATTGTCAACCTATGAATGCTGAGAACCAACTTCAGGAGTCGTAAGAATCAAGAGTGCTTAATTGTCATAAGCACCTGTACTAGAACAATAACATTCTTACTTTGCTGCAGCTTTATAGGCACATTGAATGCAACACGACAAATAAATATCCAATTACGTTTCAGTTAATCTGGGTAAACAAGACCAAGATTGTGCAAGGCCTTTGTTTGTGCTGAGGTTGTGAGGTTGTGCTAAGGATGTGTAGGGAATTCAAAAGAGTCTGGAGAGAATAAATATTATTTGCAAGGTTTTGACAGTATAGCCTTGACAATATTCAAGGTCAGTAATCAGTGTTTTTGAGATAAACTTTAGGAATGATGTTAGATGAAACACATTTTATTAAAATAGAAACCTGTGACTTTATAGAAGGAAACCAACAGGGTTTTTTTTAGGATACATAAAATGGCATGTGGAAAACCTAATAGCATTTGAAACGTTGGATGAATAGCCAGAAAACAGACCATAGCTATGTCTTGGGGACAACCCTACAATCAAATAACTAGGTAGACACAAATGCTGGAGGAACTCAGCGGGTGAGGCAGCATCTATGGAGCGAAGGAAATAGGCAACGTTTCGGGCCGAAACGTTGCCTATTTTCTTCGCTCCATAGATGCTGCCTCACCCGCTGAGTTTCTCCAGCATTTTTGTCTACCTTCGACTTTCCAGCATCTGCAGTTCCTTGTTAAAAATCAAATAACTAGAGCTGTATTGTATGTTAACAAATGCAGTAAATGGTCAAATAAAGTTTTCAGTTTTATATTTATCAGGCAACAAAAGTGAAGACAGGCAGTTTAAAATAAGCTTAACTCCCTCTATTTATATTTTTCAGATGCGATTCACTAAAAAGGTATCGGTATGGCCTGTGGCTTTTGTTGGTGGACTGCTGTACGAATCTCCCAAAGTGAACACTGCAGGAAAAGTCGTCGGTTGGAAAACTGTCTTTGATCCAAATCGACCTTTTGCTATTGATATGGCAGGCTTTGCAATCAACGTTAAACTGATACTTGAGAAATCTTCAGCCAACTTCCAGCTGTACGGCATCAAGGGAGGATACCAAGAGACCAGCTTGTTGCGCGAACTTGTAACTTTAAGAGAGCTGGAACCTAAAGCTTCAAACTGCACTAAAGTAGAGTAACGTTCCAACCAAGTCTCATTTAGCATAGAATGTTTACTCTTTCTCAAGCAAACCTTTATGATGTATAGCTCTCCATCAACTCGAATCAAACCATGACATTGAAAGTCAATCAAGCCACTCATTCTAAAGTTTTTGAGCTAATGTCCAAAAATAGGCATTACTGAGAAACAGTGGTCAGTTGTAAATGGACTATTGGATCCCTTTAGACAAGGAACATTGCCAGTGTAATGAATCTTGTCTGTAATGGTCACAATCAATGTACCATTCCTTTTGGGGGGTAGTCCATTACTAATTTCCTAACCTTCACCAGGTGAAACTCTTAGTGTGTTGTACTTTAAACCTTCTCTCCTGCTATACGCCAGTACAGACTTATTCAAGATGCAATGTATAACAGCAGGTGAGAACAGTGAACTGCAACCAGCCCAACCCATGATCCCCAAAACAAACCTCTAAATCTACAAGAACACCAGGTAATGTTGGATTTATGTAGGCGATAGGAATTGTCGAAGCCTGCAAATCGTTGGCCTTGTAGTGTCATTTTTTTAAATTAATTTCTTCGCAAGGCCCAAGTTAATGCCAGTATTTGATAATTTCCTTTGCCTTGAGAAGGAGATGATGAGCCAGTGTCTAGATCTGCAGCAACTCTTCTAGTTAAGGCACCCACCATTGGAGAGAGAGACAGACAGACAGACAGAATTCAGACTTGTCAATGAAGAAGAACCAGTAATATATTTCTGATTCAGGTTGGTGTGGGATTTGGAGGGGAACTTCTGAAAGTGCACCTGCTTCATTTTTTCTTTGGTGGTAGTGATTGTGAGTTTGAGATTGAGATACATCTTGTCAAAAACCACCGTATATTTTGCAAAACAGTGCAGATGGCAGACAATGTGTGCTGGTGGTATAGGAAATAAATGTTTAGAATGGTGAATCGTGAAGGTTGCTTTAGATTGAAATGAGGAGAAACATCTTCACTGAAAGGATGGTGAACCTGTGGAATCCTCGTCTGCAGGAGGTTGAGGAAGCCAAGCTGTTGGATGCACGTAAGAAGGGGGATAGAGATTTCTGGACACAAAAGGCACCCAAAGCAGTGTGGGAGAAAATAAATATGGTATTGCATTGATGGTAATCTGTGATTGCACTGAATGGGAGAGAAGGCTCAAGGTGCCAACTCTTAGGCAACTCTTGCTCTTCTTTGTCTACACCTCTGTGTTTCCTTTTACACTTTTGTGGCTTAGACGTTATTTACTACCAAGGCTATTGCCGAGGTTGTGCCGCACGCAAACATGAACTGCTTTATTTGCGAAGGAGTTGCAAATAGAATCCAACTTTGTGTAAAGATAGACAAAAAATGCTGGAGTAACTCAGCAGGACAGTCAGCATCTCTGGAGAGAAGGAATAGGTCTTTCTTCAGAGAGTCTGAAGAAAGGTCTTGACCAGAAATGTCACCCATTCCTTCTCTCCAGAGATGCTGCCTGTCCCGCTGAGATATTCCTGCATGTTGTATCTATCTTCTGTGTAAACCTGCATCAGCAGTTCCTACCTACACCAACATTGTGTAAACTTCAGCAAAGAGCAAATAGATGACTTGAGGAGAGGAAGGCATCCTAATGCTTTCTCTTTTATTGTTATGATGAAGAGAAGGTTATTGATCATGTAGCTGGAAGCGGTTGGGTCCGAGGACCCTGCCCAGATGAACTCCTGCAGTTTATCTTTCAGGAATAGGATGATTTGAGAGCCAAGAGTGTTAATTAGTCAAAGGTACCAACAAAAGAATAATGATTTGCTGCAACTGAATATGCCTGTAAATGCGATAGCACACAGATAATACATACAGGTCCACCACCCATTATCCGGCAACTGATGGTTTGGCACTTCCTTTAATCCAGACAAAAATACGGAACATTGCACATGGTGCATGCTCTTTCGGGACGCTTGCCTCGGTCCTGAGTTAATTGGCTACTTCTTTGTTAATTGTTAATTGTTTATTTAAATTTCTAAGAGTCCATGGTGCTTTAGAGGCACGAGAGGGGGGTGATTAGTGGGTCAGAGGTGTATTGTTGAATTATTATTACGTGACCTATGTTGTCCGGACAAAATGGATAATCCAGCAAGGCTCTGGAACCAAGGATATCAAAAATATAGTACATTAATCATAATACTAGCTAATCATTATAATACAAAATGAAATGGAGTCTGTAGTTCAATTAAAAACACAGTCCATTGAAGATCATAACTGCTAAGGTTGGTGTTGTGGCGTTTTCAAGAGCCTGGTGGTTGCTGGAAAGAAGCCATTCATGACCTTGGTGGTCACGGTTTTCACAGCTTAATGTGGGCAAATAGGATTAGGTCAGCATGGATAAGATGGGCTGAAAGGCCCATTTCTGTACTGTTCGTTTCTATGGCTTTATGAATGAATGAATGAATCTTCTTCTTCTTGCATATGGCGTGCACAGCCTAAAGTTGTAGGACAACTTGTTCTATTTGATCTTATTTGTTTGTGCACGCCGGGTTGATTACATTCGTTGAAACAGGGTGGACCACGTGAAGGTTGCAATCTTCCACCACAATGAATGAATACGTTTATCAAGTCAAGTCAACTTTATTTGTCACATACACATACAAGATGTGCAGTGAAAGAATTGTGCAGAAGAATTCACATATAAGGCATTTGCCTTGGTGCTCCGCCCTCGTGACAACATGACACACAGTGACAATTAGGCATGACACCTAAAACATTAATAATAAAACATTATTGATTATTATTTGATTATTATTATTGATCATAACAACATGATTTCGCAGACCAGCCACAAATGTTGGAATCATGGCCAATTCTTGGATTCATATTCCAGTATTATACACAAAAGATTTTACGATGCAAATTTCTAATTGGGTTTGAGGTAGGAATAAAGTTAGTAGCCAATAAACTGATGGTTTTAATGCACATTGTTATAAGTTATGTAGAATTAGTTTTAAATATTACATTGTAATTTCCTAGCCACTAATCAAATATTGTAGCGTGTGAAATAAATTTGAATAAAACTCTTGCTAATTCAACAACTGAAGATTGTAAATTCATGATGCAACCAGAGAGCAGTGCTGAACTACTATCTACCTCTTTGGTGATCCTCGGACTATCCTTGATTGGACTTTGCTGGCTTTACCTTGCACTAAACATTATTCCTTATAAAGATCTATACATTGCAAATGGCTCGATTGTAATCATGTAATGGTCTTTCTGCTGACTGGATAGCACACAACAAAAGCCTTTCATTATACCTCGGTACACTTGACAATAATAAATGAAACTAAACAGTGGTCTTTCTGACTCCTACAGGGAGTCAAACCATTGGCACAGGGCTGGTAGCTTCACTTTGAGCAAAACACTTGTGGTTACACTCACTAAACTGCCTTTGCCCTCGAACAAGGTTCCCCTCCAGCAACTGCAAGTCGTTGGCCAGTGCAGTGGCTTGAATCATTGAAATGCATCGTGCTTGGGTACAAAAGAAAATGAGTTGACATTGCTCTTGTTATATATGATCATTTTGCAGATCCTAGTCTGGCATACTCGAACTGAGAAACCAGTTCTCATTAATGAAGGAAAGAATGGATTCACTGATCCAAGAGTGGAAGTGTGATCTTTACTGAGACTGAAGGCATTTCCTGTAAGTCACAATTTAATGCATATTAAATAATTAACATTTATCTACTTTGATTTTGGTCTGGACTTTGAAGCTCCATTGCTCAAGTGAACTGATAGCTGGAATCTAAATTTTTTCCCAACTCATGTATTTACACTTATTAAAGTTGTTAAGCTTTAACAAAAACAATGTTAGAACAACCTTGAATTTCAGACATTAAATGTAAAATCAGCTAGTTTTAGAAACAGATCCTGAAAAGCTTCAACTGCTAAATAATAATGCATTTTTATTGATTTTTTAAACTTTCTGAATGCATTTACTACATGGCAGATGATCATAACTGACCATTTGAACTCTAGATTTAAATTATTTTGCACTTAAAGGGAGGCACTGAAAGTAATGCCTTTCTGTTTCTCAACTATTCCATGCCTTTAATAACATGTTCATCACTATTTGATCTTAGTCATTGCCTGGCTTCTGAAGATCATTAGTCATAGAGTGATACAGCGTGGAAACAGGCCCTTCGGCCCAACTTGCCTACACCGGCCAACATGTCCCAGCTTCTCTAGTCCCACCTGCCTGGAGTTTGGTCTATATCCTTCCAAACCTGTCCTATCCATGTACCTGTCTAACTGTTTCTTAATTGGTATTTCCTTTCGTGTGTTCCTCTTCTTATTCTTCTTTGGTTAACTAGCATCATTTCCTTTCATGAGAGACAGCTATTGTGTAGGGGGTGAGGCAATTCTGGACCAAATCTTGCTTTCCAGTAAAAAATCTTGAGATATAAACATTGCTTCATCTTTAGGCGAATCAGGCAGCCCAGAGAAGCCAAGGAAATGTTGGGCTTGGGGTGGGTTGGAGGTGCAGCGGTTGAGGAGAGGCAACCAATCAAAGATTGTAAAGATTGATACTGACGATAGACACAAAAAGCTGGAGCAACTCAGCAGGTGAGGCAGCATCTCTGGAGAAAAGAAATAGGTGATTTTTCAGGTTGAGACCCTTCTTCAGACAAAGTCAGGGGAGAGGGAACTGAGAGATATGAGATTATATGGAACAAATTAATGAAAGATATGCAAAAAGACAGATCAAAGCCAGCAATGATGATCAAGGAAAGGTGGAGCCCACAATGGTCCATTGTTGGCTGTGGGGAAGGCTATAACAAGTAATACAAACAGTGAAACTCAGCAGGACAACAGTGAAACCAGAATGACGGCTAGGGTGGGGGAGGGACAGAGAGAGGAGATGCGAGAGTTATTTGAAGTGAGATAAATCAATATTAATACCACTGGGATGTGAGCTGCCGAAGCTAAATATGTGGTGCTGTTCCTCCAATTTGTGTTTGGCCTCACTCCTGATAGTGGAGGAGGCCCAGGACAGAAAGGTATATGTGGGAATGGGAAGGGGTCAAGTGTTGAGAAACCAGGAGATCGCGTAGGCCAAAGTGGACCGAGCGACGGTGTTCAGTAAATTCTATCTATTCACCAACAACACCCAAATGGGTGGAACATCATGCAAGGCAAACAATGCATTTTATACATATTTAAATCTCTGGAACCTGGAGCTAATTCCAGCACTCAAACTCAGGATAAAGTTCATGCTTCGCAATTTGTAAGGTGCTCAAACAAGAGGCCCCATGAGGGAATTGGAAATGGTTTGAGTAATTTGAGAGAGGATGTCAAACAATGGAGGAACTCCCCTCTGCGTGTAATGTTTTAAAAGTCATTTTTTAAATGTAGAATTTTTCTAAGTTCATATTTATCTGTTCATGGATAAATGGCACCTATTGGACAACAAAGCAGATTTCAAAATACCAATAAATATCTGTACATTGTTTTTAATTAGTTGTTGTTATAAATCACCTTTATTGCCATGAGAGTCTGTGTGAACTTTACATTCATTAATCATGCCAAGTCTACGATGTTGCTTCCTCTTGTCGCAACCCTTCCCTAGGAGAAGGTAGTGTTTAATATTGTGCCGATTTGCAAAATTCCATAAGCAGGTGTTTTATGAAGTGAAACCCAGTAGATTAATTTTAAACATAATTAGATTAAAAGAGCTAATTGAATCCAATCACAATGAACTGCTTGCTGGAGAATACATGGATTGGCTGATGATCAGATGTGGGCAATGAAGAAAGAAAAGCGATTCGCTTAATTGCAGGTTATTTGCAAACAAAGATCCTGGGTGATTCTATGAAGTAATAGAGAGAAGCCATATAAAAAGGACCAATATGAAATACAGTACCTACAAGAAGCAACTGGAGTTTACTCGATCAACAACTTGATCTATTTTTAAATAATTTTTTGGGGCCATTGTGCCTATTCCAAAGGAGCCTAATGACCTTGCTGGAGTCTGTTCATTGGATGGCGTAGAGCCGCACTTAGTTGCGATGGCTTTTGCAACAGTAATGCCAGTCGCCATGAAATGCACCCTCCACTGACTGTTCAGAAGTACAAATAGTTCAACATCTGGCTTACCAGGTGGTGTTTCCCTAACTCGAAACTAAACAGAGGCCCGGTTGCCACACTCCACCCACTCGCTTGCATCCCACTTCCAGAATTCCCAGCCCAATCATCAGAGTCCCCTTCACTGCCTGAAGCACTATTTTCATTCACTCTGAAGAAGGGACCCAACCCGAAATATCACCCATCTATATTCTCCAGAGACGCTGCACAACTCACTGAGATAACATTTTGTCTATTTTCTGTGCATCAGCATCTGTAGTTCCAAGTATTTGCAGATTGGAGATGAGTTTGGTTGAAATTCTGGTATTGAAGGTGGAGTTATAGTCAATAAATAGGGATCCAACGTAGATGTCTTTGTTATCATGTTGCTCAAGGGATGGGTGTAGGGCCAGGATATTGTCACCTGCCATATACCTGTTGTGACAGTAGTTAATGCCATCATGCAGGTTGGAATTGATGCGAGTCATGACTGGCCTCTATAAACACTTCATGAAAGTGAATGTTAGAGCCAGTAGATTAAGGCATGCTATAGTTGTTTTCCTTGGGCACTATGATGATAGTGGTCTTTTTACAGCAGATGGGAACCTCAGAATGGAGGTAGGGTGAGGTTAAAGTGTCCGTGAATATTCCTGCCAGCTGTCCCACACAGGTTGAGAGGACACGGCTGGGGATTCTATTCTTGGGCTGTAGCTTGATCCAGAATTTGTGGATCCAGAATCCACAGTCCTCTAACACACCTACTGAGGGAGTCTACAGAGGCACATTCATTTGGGTGGGCCACCAAGTCCCGCAACCTCAAGCAATCACGTAAGATCTCATCTGTTTTCTCAGACCAGCACTGTACGACTTTATGTATTGGATTCTCAAGCTTCAGTGTCTGCTTGTAAGCAGGAGCTAGAAGCACAGCGAGGTGGCCAAGATTTCCAAAATGCAGGCCACATGCTGAAGCAGTTGGCGTCTTGTAGAGTATAGTATGAGTATAGTGTAGTGATACAGCATGGAAACAGGCCCACGGAGTCCGCGCCAAGCAGCAATCACCTACCTGTACACCAGCTCTGTCCTACAGACTAGGGACAATTTAGAAGTCAATTAACCTACAAACCTGTACGTCTTTAGAATGTGGGAGGATACTAGAGCTCCCGGAGAAAACCTGCACAGTCAAAGGGAGAACATACAAACTCCGTACAGGCAGCACCCGTGGTCAGGATCAAACCCGGGTCTCTGGCATCGTAGGGCAACAACTCTACTGTTATGCAACTGTATAGCAAGTCAAGGGGGTTTGGGTCTCTGGTGGGTCACCAGATGTGTTAAAAGTATTTTTGGTCGTACACTTGAGATTGGCTTGTAGAAGATCATGAGGGTAGACTATTATCTGAATGGTGGCAGATTAGGTAAGGGGGAGATGCAACGAGACCTGGGTGTCATGGTACACCAGTCATTGAAAGTAGGCATGCAGGTGCAGCAGGCAGTGAAGAAAGCAAATGGTATGTTAGCATTCATAGCGAAAGGATTTGAGTATAGGAGCAGGGAGGTTCTACTGCAGTTGTACAGGGTTTTGGTGAGGCCACACCTGGAGTACTGCGTACAGTTTTGGTCTCCAAATCTGAGGAAAGACATCCTTGCCATAGAGGGGGTACAGAGAAGATTCACCAGACTGATTCCTGGGATGTCAGGACTTTCATATGAGGAAAGATTGGATAGACTCGGTTTGTACTCGATTTGAATTTAGAAGATTGAGGGGGGATCTTATAGAAACCTACAAAATTCTTAAGGGGTTGGACAAGCTAGATGCTGGAAGATTGTTCCCGATGTTGGGGGAGTCCAGAACAAGGGGTCACAGTCTAAGGATAAGGGGGAATTCCTTTAGGACCGAAATGAGGAAAACATTCTTTACACAGAGAGTGGTGAGTCTCTGGAATTCTCTGCCACAGAAGGTAGTTGAGGCCAGTTCATTGGCTATATTTAAGAGGGCGTTAGATGTGGCACTTGTGGCTAAAGGGATCAGGGGGTATGGAGAGAAGGCAGGTACGGGATACTGAGTTGGATGATCAGCCATGATCACATTGAATGGTGGTGCAGGCTCGAAGGGCCGAATGGCCTACTCCTGCACCTATTTTTCTATGTTTCTATAACTGATGAACAAGCTCTGGGGTATTTCATAGAAACATAGAAATTAGGTGCAGGAGTAGGCCATTCGGCCCTTCGAGCCTGCACCGCCATTCAATATGATCATGGCTGATCATCCAACTCAGTATCCCGTACCTGCCTTCTCTCCATACCCTCTGATCCCCTTCGCCACAAGGGCCACATCTAACTCTCTCTTAAATATAGCCAATGAACTGGCCTCAACTACCCTCTGTGGCAGAGAGTTCCAGAGACCCACCACTCTCTGTGTGAAAAAAGTCCTTCTCATCTCGGTCCTAAAGGATTTCCCCCTTATCCTTAAGCTGTGACCCCTTGTCCTGGACCTCCCCAACACCGGGAACAATCTTCCTGCATCTAGCCTGTCCAACCCCTTAAGAATTTTGTAAGTTTCTATAAGATCTCCTCTCACTCCTAAATTCCAGAGAGTATAAACCGAGTCTATGCAGTCTTTGTTCATAAGACAGTCCTGACATCCCAGGAATCAGTCTGGTGAACCTTCTCTGCACTCCCTCTATGGCAATAATATCCTTCCTCAGATTTGGAGACCAGAACTGTATGCAATACTCCAGGTGTGGTCTCACCAAGACCCTATACAACTGAAATAGAACCTCCCTGCTCCTATACTCAAATCCTTTTGCTATGAAACCTAACATACCATTCGCTTTCTTCACTGCCTGCTGCACCTGCATGCCTACTTTCAATGACTGGTGTACCATGACACCCACATCGCACTGCATCTCCCCTTTTCCTAATCGGCCACCATTTAGATAATAGTCTGCTTTCCTATTTTTGCCACCAAAGTAGATAACCTCACATTTATCCACATTATACTGCACCTGCAATCTGCATCTGCATAACCGCAATTACATGGCAATTGGTAGTGGTGTATGGTTCATCCTGTAATGTAAGCTTCACACCCACAGAGGGTGGGGTGTAAACTGCTGCCAGGGTAGCCAAAGTGAATTTCTATTACAGGTACTATTACAATGTTTTAAAAACATTTTGTATAGGTACATGGATCGGTGTAGATGGACACGTTGGGCCAAAAGGCCCGTTTCCATGCAGTGTGAATTTATGACCACCCTCCTTGCTATCAACAATATTCTCATTTTTTTGTGTCATCTGTGAACTTATTAATCACACTATCTGCATTTACGTCACATTGCCAGTTATAAATAGCAATCAGCAAGGGACCCAGCTGAGACTCTATTCCATGGAGCTATCCCTCCAAACCTGGATTCCATTCCAGGTTTGGAGGGACATGAGGGGAGATCTTATCGAGGTATACAAGATCATGAGAGGAATGGATCGCGTAGAGCCCAGAGTAGGGGAATCGAGGACCAGAGGACATTGGTTCAAGGTGAAGGAGAAAAGATTTAATAGGAATCCGAGCAGTAACTTTTTCACATAAAGGGTGGTGGGTGTGTGGAACAAGCTGCCAGAGGAGGTAGTTGAGGCTGGGACTATGCCATTGTTTAAGAAACAGTTAGACAGGTACATGGATAGGACAGGTGTGGAGGTGTATGGGCCAGGCGCAGGCAGGTGGATCTAGTGTAGCTGGGACATTGTTGGCCAGTATGGGCATGATGGGCTGTTTCCACACTGTATCATTGTATCATTAAAATACCCTGTGAATTAAGCCAAGTCCCACACCTATGTGGTTGCCTCATGAATATCCTGTACAAGATTAAATCAAATAATTGCAGCAAGTCAAGAAGATTGCCAAACATTGTTGTGTAACAAGGGATGGGCACTACATCTGCTGCCAAGAATCGAGAATTAAAGAGTAGTGTTTCAAATGTGAAATACAAGGTTTTATGGAAGAGTTGTCCGTGGTTAGATTCAGTTCCAGGGTTGCCTGGTACTATTCAGTTTCTCATTCAATATCCACTCTCCTCATGAGCCCTCATTGTAAACGTAGCCTTTAACCCCAGGTGGGCCCTTAAACGCAGGTGTATTTTCATCTCAACTCAATGCTTGCTCATGTGCAGGAATCAGGAATGGAGATTAAGAAGAGGGACCCTGCCGATAGTTTATCATTGATCTTATTTATGGCACATCTATGATTAAAAATGCTTCTGGCTCAAGTATAAAAGAGGCAAGTCAAATTACAGCAGAAGGGTAAACTGTCCTTCCATTAATCTTTCTGGAAAACATTGCACAATAGCAAACGCAAGACTGTACCCACCCATTTGTTCGAATTCAGTTGCCTAATAAACTATTGTACATTTGTTTGTAGCTACAAGCTTTAATAAATCCATCAAGACAGGGGTGGGGGGGAACCACATGTTGTTAGATCACATATTACTCTATGTATTTAAAATTATGTATAGTGTTCAAGTTTAAATTATTTGCATTTGCAAAATCTAATTTATATCAGGCTGATAAGAGAAAATCTGATTTTTCATTTTAAATTATTCCATAGAATATACTTAATAGGTGACATCTTCACAATCTCGTACATGAACAACAAAACAATCTACTAACCCAGACTTTAGTTTATGCGATGAATTGGTAAAAGTACACCTAAGTACGAACAATATTAAACAGAGCAACTGAGTTCCAAGATAAAACTGTGTAATGTTGATCATAGGAAATCAGCTGATCTGAACGAACTAAGCAGAATAGCCAAAATATGGTTCAATGATCTGATATTCAAAAAATAGCTTTCTTGACTCATATATTAGTAGAATCTCACTGCTCTTGACTACTTAGTAACGTGCGGAAGCAATAGTTTTAACATTGTGCCATGTCGCACTGTGTTTGCCAGCTCAGTATGTATGTCTTCCTCACAGTTTCACCATTTGGCCAGATATCACCAACCTACCTGCCTCTCCACACCCTCTGCTTCTTCCATTCTACCTCCGCTTCTTGTTCCATTCTGTAAATATTAATCCATCTTATTTCTTATTATTTCAGGTATCTCGTGAAGGTCGTCTGCAGATTGGCCTATATATACCATGACAATGTTGCAGGTCATACTTCTGTGATGTAAGAAGGAACTGCAGATGCTGGTTTAAACCGAAGATAGACACAAAAACCTGGAGTAGCATCTCTGGAGAGAAAGAATGGGTGACGTTTCGGGTCCCAAACGTCACTCATTCCTTCTCTCCGGAGATGTTGCCTGTCCCGCGGAGTTACTCCAGGTTTTTGTGTCTGCCTCCAAGTCTTCTGTACATTTGATTGAAAATGTCCTACTAAATCATTACTGTACAGTGTGTTTTAAATTATTACTTGCTTCTAGCTGATTATTTTCACCACTCTCCCAGATCATCCACTTCTGCACAACTGGACCTGGAGAGTCACCAACGAGAGGATATAGCTACGAGATAAGAGGCTATCCGTTTAAAACTGAGGCGTAGCAGGGGGTCTCAGGGGGTAGCAAATCTCTGGAATTTTTTCCCCCTGCGCGTGAAAATGGCCATATCTTTAAATATAATTAAAGTGGAGATAGATGCATATTTTGAAATTAAGGGCTATGGGGAACTGGGTCAGAAGTTGAGGCTAGTAGATCAGTCATGATCATATTGAATGGCAGACTAGGCCTAAAGATTTTGGTTGCTTACTTCTGCTCTTATTTTCTTGTGGACAATGGCCACAACTTTGACAAGAATGGATTTTTCTTCCAAAGATCAATATATTGATGGAATGAGCATATAACCTTATTCTACAAAGGAGGGCAGGGATTGCAATTAGGTACCTGTTTATACTTGATTAAACATAAATCGTAATCTATTAATAGATGAACAATCAACATTCAGACTCAGCTGTTTTTTTTTAAACCCAGTTTCCTCTTCCAACATAGAGTGCATTATCTTGCTGCACAGTTGTGCCACAAGAGAGCTACAGGCAAAGCCATCATTTATTGAGCATTCCTAATTGCCCTTCAAAAAGTGATGGCCAGCCATGTTCTTGAAACACAATGTAGTGGCTGCAGCACAACTAAGTACCCCACTCTGCCTTTACAAAGGACATCATAATGGGGGAAGTCACACATAGGCCAAACCAGGTAAGGATAGTAGTGAACCAAATTAATTTTTACACAAAGTAGTTGAGCATATCAAATTTTCATATTATTAATTAAATATAAATTCGACAGCAGCTGTGGCGAGATTGACTTCATAAACCTGCTTACATTTTGATGTCCTTTGTAAACAGGCCTCCTGGTCGCTAGTCTGCCAATTTAACTGCAATGTTACTATTACATCAATTGCATTAGCATGAGGTCACTGCCGTTTCTTTGGTCACGATTTCACACATTGCGCGAACTTGAACAAAATAGAAGTCTTGTTTTAATTTTAGTTTGCAGACTTAGTGAAATGTTACATTATCAGTAAGCAATTTCCAATAATTATACAATGAAGGGCACTGAAATGTCAAAGGAAGGCTTATTAAAAAGTCGGCTACTTTTGTCTTCGCTTTTAACAATTGAATGATTGCATCCTCATACCATTCAATTGCTTGGCAACATAGCGCGGCACTTAACAAAACTAAAACAATTGAATATAGAGCCAAAACAGGAGATTGCGATCTCTGCAGGCTGTGTGGTATCTTTACAGAACATTAACTTGATGATATTGGCATGTTGTGTTTGCATTGTGTGTATTGGCACAGCATAAATCTAGGTGGAAGAGTTGTTGCCAAGACCAACGTGATTGATCTTAAATATACAGCCATGAAATTTCAGATGATTTCAAACTCTGTGCTCTTAAAAAGCAGAGTAAGCATGCCTAGGTGAGGTGCACAAAACAAATAATCAATGATATGGATAGAAAATACCCATTTTATTGAAGGCCAAAAAAGCTACATTGAAGGATGAACATTTAAATTGCTGCAGAATTGATTTAAACAAGATATTTTATGCGTACAATAGATCAATGTGTGCAGTGAGAGAGCAGGATGATGGAAGCAAAACATTGTGGATCTTCTGAATAGAGCCAGATACTCTAATGAGAGTCAAACATTCCTATTTCCTTGCCAGCAGGAATCATTTGATGGCAATGCTACAATGAGAATTTGTGGCTGCAATGGGAAGTTGCTATTCCATTCCCCTTGGCTGAAATTAAGCCTTTCGTTCTTTCACCTGCTAACTAAACAAAACCAAATACACCATTCAAAGATCCTCCTGATCTGAAAATAGTAATCTTCCTTTGCACAATTTTAGTATGTAGTTATCAGCACTCGAACAACAAAACAAGTATGTACCTGGAAATAAGAACAGGCAGCAGAGATTTTGCAATTTGAATCAGGTTAATAACTATGAATAAAACAAAAACATTCTTCATTGAATCATAATGGTGCTGATCCTATATGAGCATCCATTAACCCAGAAACATTGTACAATGTAACCCAGAGTCTACAATGTAAGACATTTTGTCCCTTTTTTTCCCCACTTCCTTCTACTTAAAATATGTTGGCAAAAAAAAAACATAATTACAATCTGATTTGACGGCATTTAATAACAAAAAGAAAAATAAACAAACATAACGATTTAATTGGAATCAAATACAACAGGGAAAGAAACATTGAATGAAAGTAGGAAATATCTATTTTAAAATGCACAACACTTTACTACCTGTAGAAATGTTTCCAAAGGGTTTTTTCTTTCGGAGGCAGAAACCTTTCACTATAACAAGTGCTTCCACTGCAAGTACCAGCCATCTACCTCGGATAGACTAGCAGTAAGTAAGCATGCTTATAAATGTGACAAAAATCATGCGACAAGTCTCAGATCTTTTTGCAACTGGTTAAATCAAGGGATTTTAAAAGTATTTTGAATTAAGCAACGTAAATAACACAGAATTAAAAGTTTTGCAGAACCACCGCCAGGTTGGCACATCCTTTAGTAGGACTGAATGAAACAGGGTTTGCCCCAGTGATCCACAAACATCTTGAAGGTCTAGCAGAGGCATCAGAACTTCAATGTCTGGTGTAGATACCTACGACAACCACGCAGCTTGGCTTAGTTTAGAGATAGTTGAGAGATCCCTGTGAAAACAGGCCCTTCACAGGGAGGAAGTACAAATTCCACACAAACAGCATCTGTAGTCAGGATCTAGCCCGCATCGTTCGTGCTGTGAGGCAGCAGCTCTACCACTGTACCACCATGTCGCACACATTTCAGCTTGGGGATGAAACAGCCTGATCCCCTACCTGAACTTATGAGCTGACAACAGAGTGGGGACCATTGGGGAAATCAATCTTCACTCCTTCTCGTAGCACCACTCCTAAAATCAAACTCTCGTTCAGGTGATAGGATATACCTGACTGAGGACTGGCTTGAATCTCAGTATTTCTGTCTACAATTCTTAGTTTACCTTCTGTCCCTGACCTACAAAAGGCAATGGATAGAATATGATCCTTTTCAGTTGTTCCCCTCCTATTCCAATGCATTCTTTTAACTTAGAACTTCATTGTTAAGCCAATGCACACTCAAAAAAACGAGCGAAAAAGTACACTGACAATTCACAGTCCAAAATTCGTCATCCTTGAAGTCTGAACAGTGTCAATAAAGATTTTTTGTTTAATCTGCAGACAATGGAGATCTAAATAACATAAAGTGTTGGAAGTATTTAGCTAGTCGGCAGCATCTCTGGAGAGAGAAACAGTTAACATTTGAGGTCTGGGATACTTCACCAGAAGTGGGAACAGGAGAAACAGGTTAATTTATAGCAGAACTGGGGCGGTGTGAAGGGTGGAACAAAGGATATTTCTCTGATAAAGTGAAAGTAGGTGACCTTATGTGACAATTAAGGACAGTTAAAACAGATGAACCATCTATATGTAACGTGTTGCTAATATTGCATGATTTGTACTACTGGGGCAAACCTGCCTAACAAGGAAAAGCATGATCGCTGACAAAAAATGGCCTGTTCTCGGAAAAGAAATAGCAAGTTGGCAGTGGTATTCAATATCAGATCCTGCAGGTTTAGATTTACTATTGTCACATGTATCAGGTTACAGTGAAATGCTTTGTGTTGCACGCTATCCACAAACAGATGTACCACACATAGATACAATCAGTTCAAACTCAACTACAACAGATAGAGCAAAGGGGAAGATAGACTGCAGCCTATAATTCTCAGAATTGTAGTGCTTCAATTCATTAGACAAAGCCCAGTGTCCTCCATAGGGTAGAGGTGAATCAAAGAGTACCCTAGCCTATGGAAAGCTAGCTTACGGAAGGACCATTCACTAGGATGACAATGAAGGGGAAGAAGCGATTCCTAAGTGTGGTGTTGCTTCACCTTCTGCCGACAGGAGCAGGGAGAAAAAGGAATGACCAGGGTGGGACAAGTCTGGTTATGTTGGCTGCTTTTCTTGGGCAGTGTGAAGTGAAGATGGAGTCTATGGTGGAAGTCTGGTCTGGGCTACATCTACAACTGTGCAGTTTCTTGGGGGTCTTAGGCAGAGCTGTTCCTAAACCATGCTGTGATGCAGCCCAACAAATATGTAGAAATTTGTAAGAGTCATGCCAGATTTCCTGATTCTCCTCAGGGAGTAGAGGTATCGGTGTGCCTTCTTGGCTGTGGCATCAACGTGCTTGTCCATGACAGTTTATTGGCAATATTAATACCAAGGAACTTTAAGCTCTCAACCATTTCCACATCCACATGCACACTGCAATGTGGCCATATAGAAGATGAGGTTTTGTTCCTTGAGATTGCTTTGATTCCGGTTGTAACAGTGCAAGAAGCCATAGATAGAGGACACAGAATGGGAATGGGATGCAGAATTAAAGTGGCAGGCAACCAAAGAGTCAATCATTCTCCTATGGATTAAATGCAGGCATTCCATAAAGCCCACCCTGCATTTTTATTTTCCAATGTAGAGGAAACTACATCCTGAGCACCAATTGCAGCAAACGATTGCAGAAAAATCTTGCTATTGAGGGAGTGTAGCGTAGGTTTACAAGGTTAATTCCTGGGATGGAGGGACTGTCATATGCTGAGAGAATGGAGCAGCTGGGCTTGTACACTCTGGAGTTTAGTAGGATGAGAGGGGATCTCATTGAAACAAATAAGATTCTTAAAGGCTTGGATGCGCTAGAGGCAGGAAACATGCTTCCGATGTTGGGGGAGTCCAGAACCAGGGGCCACAGTTTAAAAATAAGCCATTTAGAAAGGAGACGAGGAAACACTTTTTCTCAGAGTGTAGTGAGTCTGTGGAATTCTCTGCCTCAGATGGCGGCGGAGGTAGGTTCTCTGGATGCTTTCAAGAGAGAGCTAGATAGGGTTCTTAAAGATAGCGGAGTCAGAGGATATGGAGAGAAGGCAGGAACGGGGTACTGATTGGGGATGATCAGCCATGATCACATTGAATGGTGGTGCTAGCACGAAGGGCCGAATGGCCTACTCCTGCACCTATTGTCTATTGTCTATAAAAATGTAGAATGGATTCAAAGCTTTGTCTGAAAAAACTGTTTGGGTCCCTTATTGGTGAAAAGGGAAGCGGAGAAAGGAGAAGTGTTGCATTCCCTGCAATTGCAAGGGAAAAATGCTACGCAACTGGTGGATAAGTGATGGCAGATGGTTAGACCAGATTAGACTATCATGAAACAGAAACGGGTCTGGTGGTGAAATCTTGTGGTAACTGACAGAAATTCTACATTCCTACTCCCACTCTACATTATATTTCTAGTCTCCTAAACTATTATAGCGAGGCCCAATGCAAGCTCGAAGAACAACACTTCATCTTCTGTCTGGGATTGCACAATTCCGGATGAAATTCTCCCCCGTAAGACAACTTGCTTTTTCTTACTATTTTTATGAGAACTGGCCATTTGGCCATTCATCCATTTTAAAAAAATGTCAGTTTTCTACACATCATCGGATGGAGCTCTGTGGGCTTTTCTGTACGGGTTTAAGTTCCCACTTTAAACTCCATGCTTTGACCCAAAAATCACCGGCTTGCATATCATGAATTTGCTACATTGCCATTAAAAAGGTAAAATAAAAGTAAAGAAACTGAAGCAAATCTCCAAATGTTTTTTTGGGGTTGGTATGAATGAAATTATGTATTTAAAATTAAGTCTGAATACTACCCACCAATTCTACTGGCAATTGAGGGTGGTGGAAAACAGTAGTTTTGACTTATGGCAACCATTTCTGCCATCCAATTAAAAGGATTTTTTTCCCTACAAGGCAACAAATTATATTGTACCACTCAATGCTGTCTACCCAAGGGGAGGAACATTTTGCTTTGGCTTCCAATAAGCTCAAGAAACACATCTACTGATAGTTTTCTTCGATTTCGAGTTGCACGCTGACCGCTCCCTCTTCTCCCGTCTCCCATCAGGTAAAAGGTATAGAAGTGTGAAAACACACACCACCAGATTCAGGGACAGTTTCTTCCCAGTTGTTATCAGGCAACTTAATCATCCCACCACAACCAGAGAGCAGTGCTGAACTACTATCTACCTCTTTGATGACCCTCGGACTATCCTTGATTGGAACTTGCTGGCTTTACCTTACACTAAACGTTATTCCCTTATCATGTATCTATACACTGCAAATGAACAGATTGTAATCATGTATTGTCTTTCTGGGACTGGTTAGCAAGCTTTTCATTGTACCTCAGTACACGTGACAATAAACCAAACTCCATCATTTCTGCTTCACCATTCCACTCTGGTTTATTCTTTAATCTGCTCCACCTTCATCATTCTTCATCCCATTGTAACCTTTAATCCTATCCACTGTTGCTACTCTTCACTCCTTCCTTTAATTCATTTAATTGCAACATTTCATCCTCATTTACACTTCCCATCTCAATATTCCTCCTCTACCAGTCCCATTTGTCCTTTTTTCAACTAACCTTCATCCACTTTTATCCAATCATTTCCAAGCCTCTATTTGACTTGAATATTTCATTCCCCACTGCAAAGTTACTCGAGTACATAAAGGGGATAGCTTGGAAGAGGAAGAAACAAGTTGTTTGGGCCTTAAGATATAATATAAAAGTCTGGACATTATGTCACATCAAAATACAGATCAGACTGCACTTGGAGTATTGCATGCAGTCCAGGTCTCCACACAAGGGACAGGATGTGGTTATGCTGGGGAGAGTGCAGAGGAGATTCACATGGATGTTACCTGGATTAATGGATTTAGGTTACAGGAGCGATTAGCGATAGGCCGGATTTGGTTTCCCCTGGAGTAAAGGGAGACCTGGTGGAGGTGTATAAAATTATAAAGAGGCATTGATAGGGTACATTAATTAAAATCTCAAAATGTTTCCCCCTATTAATAGGATATTAATGACGATCAGCCATGATCATATTGAATGGCGGTGCTGGCTCGAAGGGCCGATTGGCCTCCTCCTGCACCTATTTTCCATGTTTCCTTGATATCAAAAATAAGAGGGCATAGGGTTAAGGTGAGACCATGGAGTTTCAAAGCAGATTGAATGGCAACCTTTTTTGTTAGAGGACATAGAGTAAGATACAAACACTATGTTTTGCTTTCAGGAACTGTAGCTTTCTTGATTATAACTGTGGCTGTAAACTACTGATATCTAAAAATGATTAAAACTAATAAAGACAGTTCAACCCACTCAATGGGTATTGTCATTTCGTTTTGCGACAAGATTTAAAATATGTATAAAAGTCTGAAATAATCATTTGGTCCAGCACTACATTGGAGTAGGATTCTGTTTACCGAGACTGACACAATAGGTTGTACACTGAAACCATGCTTGATTTATTGCTGATTCTGAATTAATTGGTGCAACCATTACTGCTTTCAACAATGCAAAACAAAATGGCAACTTACCATTATGCACCATTAAAATTGTTACAACTGTGCTCAATGCATTAAAGCAAAAGATTACTGACTGTGAGCAAATGTATTAAAAAATAAACTGATGATCAAATCTCTCGCAAGTCTCTCAATTATTAGCAATTTTGTATATTCTTGTGTAAATTGATACGTTTATTTATTAGGATGGACCTATTGCATGACAGTTCTCCCCCAAAAGGTAATTGGGGTCTATTATAAAAGATGGTAAGAAAGTGAGTGGAATTGTACTGTTGATGTACTAAACTGAGGAAGGGCAAATTACTGGGCACGAGCTGGGAAGAGCAAAATGGGAGCAACTACTATTGGGCAGGTCCACATGTGGGAATTATTTAAAGACCAGTTGACCAGAGCTGAGGTTCGCCATGTTCCAACAAGGGAGGAGGAACAGGAATGGCAAAGTAAGGGGACCCTGGAAGGTAAATTTGGTCTAAAAAGAAATGGGGAACATTTGCAAGGTTTAGGAAGATCCAATTCGGGCAACACAGTGGCACAGTGGTAGTGTTGCTGCCTTACAGCACTAGAGACCCGGGTTCGATGCCAACTACAGGCACTATCTGTAGAGAGTTTGTACATTCTCTTGGTGACCACGTGGGTTTTCTCCTGGTGCTCCGGTTTCCTACCATATTCTAAAGACATACAGGATTGTAAGTTAATTGGCTTCTGTAAATTGTCCCTTAGTGTGTAGAATGGTGCTAGTGTACAGAGATCATTGGTCAGCGTGGAGTCATTAGGTTGAAGGGAATGCTTCTGTGCTGTATCACTAACAAATATATTAGTCAAGCCCTGTGAGGAATATAAAGAATACAAGCAGGCAATTAGGAGAGCCAGAAGGAACCATGACATCCGTTTGGCATGTGGGATTAAATACATTTTTAAGTAACTAGGGTGAGAAAAGAGATAGAATTTTTGCTTGGAGTCAGTGGACATGGGCAAGGTACTAAATGTGTACACCATTCACCAAGCAAGAGGTGGGGGATAGCAAGATCAATGAGGTGCCACAAGACCTGGGTGTCCTTGTACATCAGTCACTGAAAGCATGCAGGTACAGCAGGCAGTGAAGAAAGGAAATGGCATGTTGGCCTTCATAGCGAGAGGATTTGAGTATAGGAGCAAGTTGTACAGGGCCCTGGTGAGACCACACCTGGAGTATTGTGCGTAGTTTTGGTCTCCTAATTTGAGGAAGGACATTCTTGCTATTGAAGGAGTGCAGCGTAGGTTCGCCAGGTTAATTCCATGGATGGCGGAACTGAGATACGATGAAAGAATGGATCGACTGGGCTTGTATTCACTTGAATTTAGAAAGATTAAAGATCTTATGGAAACATATAACATTCTTAAGGGATTGGACAGGCTAGATGCAGGAAAAATGTTCCCGATGTGGGGGAGTCCAGAAACAGGGGTCACAGTTTAAGAATAAGGGGTAGGCCATTTAGGCAAGAGATGAGGAAAAACCTTTTCACCCAGAGAGTTGTGAATCTGTGGAATTCTCTGCCACAGAAGACAGTGCCAATTCACTGGATGTATTCAAGAGGGAGTTAGATGTAGCTCTTAGGGCTATTGGAATCAAGGGATATGGGGAGAAAGCAGGAACGGTGTATCGATTTTGGATGATGAGCCATGATCATATTGAATGGCGGTGCTGGCTCGAAGAACCGAATGGCCTACTCCTGCACCTATTTTGTATGTTTCTATGTTTAGGGAACAGCGGTTCTCCACAGGAGTTGATGTGCTTTCTTGCCCATTGCTTTAATATGGGTGGTCTTGGACAATTTGCTTGTGATGTTTACTCCAAGGAAGGTAAAGCTTTCAACCAGAGATGCTGGCAGACCTGCTGAATTACTCCAGCACTTTGCGTCTTTTTTTTTTAAACAAGCAATTCCTTGTTCCTATTAGACAACATTGAGTCTTTTAAAATTAATCACCGAGAATTCTTCAACCATATTCTTTATAAATGAATATTTCTCATCTGTAGTCACATAACTGCACCATGTTCGCTGGCTTTGCAGAGATTTCTGTTCTGTTCGTACATTTTCCCTAGTTTATCTCCAACACTTAACATTCTTTGTAAAATACTTTTACAAGCTCTGCAATAATTGAAGATGATAGTTTGCCACAACGTAAGGGCAATTAAGTATGGGCAATAAGTGCTGAACTTAGCAGTGACAACCAAATTTCATTTGGAATAAAACTGGTCTTAATGTACATAAGCTGCATCATGCAATCTTACAAACAGCATAGAACAGTGTCTTACTTCTAATATAACAGCAGCAATCCAGATTTTAATCATGAACTCTCCCACCCGTTCGGGAATTGAAATACATTTCCTGTATAAAATCCAAGAATTGTTCACATGCTTTACAAATGATGCGGCAACAGATACAGGGCTTCTTCTGAACCATGCAAGGATCAGTAATATTTAATGCTCGAATTGCCGTGGATGACACTAAAAAATCTCAAGTATTTAAAATCATTGTCTTCAAAACCAAACACCTGAAAGATTCGTTTAGTTTTTAGTTTTGTCACACTGTGGTTTCGGTTTGCAATAAAAACTGTGAATTGGCAGGGATTGGGGTGCTTTGGGAAATGGCAGGCATCTGTTAACGACTGGGCTTCACTGGTGGTGACATCATAGGGTGGAGGCCCAGTTCTTGGTAATCATGTGACCCATCTGTCACCACCAAGACTGGACCTCTGAAGATATTTCAAGAAGCTTCTGCCCATGTGACCCACCTGGTGCCACTGAGAATGGGCTCCTGAAGATGTTTCTACTTTATTTCTATGCACTGAATCTGTGATTGGGCAGAGGGGTTGCCCCCCATTCATGTGACCCACCTGTCGCCACTAAGTCTTGACCCCTGAAGAGTCATAAGTCATAAGGTCATAGGGAATAGGAATAGAATTAGGCCATTTGGCCCATCAAGTCTACTCCGCCATTCAATCATGGCTGATCTATCAATCCCTTCGCCCCATAACCTCTGACACCTGGACTAGGATCAATCATCATCATCATCGTTGAAAACATCAACGGCACGGGTGCCTTACAATGCTGTGTACCACAGTGATCGCAACATCTACTGAAGTGTGGATGGCCATTGGCTCGCTAGAAGCTCATACGCCCTTTGACAAGAGATTTCTGTTTTGATTCAATATACTGACACTTGTTCTGTATGTTGCCTCCCATTGTATCTTCCCACCGGTAGTTGCGATCGGTTTGTAGGGGTTGCCTTTCCCTGTACTTTCATGCTGTTAGTTTCCCGCCACTCTGTACGAGTATAAAAGGGTGATCGCTTTGTTTGCAAGAGGCTGCTGAGGGTTCGAGTGAGTGGATCAGAGGCCTGCGGGATGGTGCATGCTGCACTGTCCCACTTTGGTAGAGAACAGCCGAGTCGAACCAATCTGTGAATTCCCTGCACCACGGGAGGCAAGTAGACAGTGGCTTGGCATGGTAAACTATTGAAACACCATTCTCTGCCCACCAAGCGGAACTGTTTGCCTTGAGAAGAGCCTGCATCTTAGGCAAGGACTCAAGAGTAAATGTTTACACTGAATATAGATATGCCTTTGGAGTGGTCCATCACTTTGGCCAGTTGTGGAGAAATAGAGGATTCTTGACTTCAGCAGGAACACAGATATCCCACCAATATTAGCATCAGACCTGTTACAATCCTTAATGTTGCCAGAACAAATTTCCGTTATGAAATGTAGTGCTCATACTGATGCCCAAACCCCAGTAGATATAGGAAATTGTCATGCTAACCAATAAGTTAAAGAAATGTCCCGGGAGCGCAGGGTGGTTGTACCCAATATGATGAGGCAGACTAAAAGTGTAGAAAAAGACAAGTCTCCTTCGGAAAAGCCGATGGCAACTATCCAAGACGTCATTAGATTACAGGAGAACGCTCCTGAACGAGATGTAGAAATATGGAAGCAACTCGGTTGTACGGTTGATTGTATGCCTGGATTGTGGGTTACCCCGGCAGGACAAATATGTACGTCAGATGAACTCGCAATGTGGGTTATTGAATGTGTACACTTTGCACTCATTGTGGTACACAAGCAACAGGCGATACACTATTAGCAACGTGGTGGCATCCAAAGTTGCAGACTCTGGCACAGAGGATTAGAAGCCGTTGCCTGATCTGTCAGCAACGTAATCCCGGGAAAGGTGTAACTTGTGGAAGCGGGAAAATACCCTTGCCCATAGGTCCCTTTGAAACCCTCCAGATGGACTATATTGAGTTGGAAAGATGTCAGGGATATAAATATGTATTAGTAGCAATGTTACAAAATTTTGAGATTTTAAAAATCAAGTCTGCAATTTATCCCATCAGATAAAGCATAAAAATAAGTTTAATTTGACACCTAATTCACTTTCATATTTTCAGTATTAAAAAAGTTAGGGCCATTTTCATACTTGGAAATTAGCAACTTGCTTCCTATTGCTTTTCTATTGACTTAACACAAAAGTTGTGATCGAGGACAGTCAAAAGCCCATAACTTCCTTTAAAATTAAGAGAACTAGAGGAAATTGAAGGCAGCAGGCTACCTGGTAGTTGGTCAGCTCAATCTTGTGAATTATCTGCATTAATGAGAGCTTTGGAACTATTGGAGGGGAAGGAAGGAACAGTGTATACCAATTTAAAATACGCTTTTGGAGTAGTACACACCTTTGGGAAAATCTGGAAAGAGCGAGGAATGATAACCACTCGAGGGAAAGAATTAGCGCATGAGCCATTGGTAGGACAGACACTGGAAGCCTTGCAAAAACCAGAACGAATAGCCACAGCACATGTGGCAAGGCATCAGAAGGGCAACACCCTAGAGGCCAGAGGAAATAGGGCAGTGGATAATGTTGCAAAAAGAGCAGCCACAGAACAGATGGTAGAAATGAAGTCACTAATACCTTTAAGGGGACAAGAGGAAAAGATACCTATCTTTAGTGAGAAAGAGCAGGAACACATGAGAGAAATGGGAGCTCAGCGTACTTCAAATGGGAAATGGTGGACACCGGATGGAAAGCAGCTATTGAACAAAGAAATAATGAGAGAATTATTAGGGAGATTGCATGGACAATGCCATTGGGGAACACAAGCCCTCTGTGACACCCTCCTCAGAACCTACGCTTGCCATGGAATGTATACCATGGCCGGACAAGTCATAGGGGGCTGTGTAATATGTCCGTGAATTACCAAAAAAAAAAATCATGAGAGCAGTCCCAGGAGGAGGACAACCATTAGACCCTTCCAGAGAATACAGATAGATTTCACCAAGCTGCCCCAGGTAAAAACCTGGAAGTACCTGTTAGTGATAGTGGACCATTTCACCAGGTGGGTAGAGGCATTCCCCACGGCAACTGCCACCTCACAGGCGGTAGCCAAGATATTACTAGAACAAATTATACCCAGATATGGGATTGTGGAAACAATAGACTCAGATAGAGGGACCCATTTTGCCTCCAAAACACGTAAAATGATATGTGAAGCACTGGGAATAGAATGGAAATTGCATACAACATGGCATCCCCAGAGCTCAGGAAAGGTGGAAAGAATGAATAGCACCTTGAAGACCCAAATCACCAAGTTGATAGAGGAAATAAGACTCCCCTGGACTATGTGCCTCCCGATAGCCCCATTAACAATCCAAACAGCACCTTGAAAAGACATAGGGATATCACCATATGAGATGTTATTTGCGCTTCCAGACTTAGGGAAGGTAGAAGGAGTTCCAACAATGCAAGGGAACGATGTGTTCCTGAGGAACTATTTACTGGCAGTGTCCCAATCTCTTGCAGAACTAAAAATTAAAGGATTGCTGGCCCAGAGCCCACCACTGGACTTCCCGATTCACTCAGGTAAGGCTGGAGAATGGGTATTAATAAAAACTTGGAAAGAAGAAGAGCTGCAACCTAAGTGGACTGGACCCTACCTGGTGTTACTAATCACCGAGACAGCAGTACGAACAAGGGAGAAAGGGTGGACACACGCAAGTCGAGTTAAGGGTCCTGTGGAGGCCCCACCAGACAATATCAGCCCGTGGACTGTGCGCAAAGGAGAGGAACCATTGACTTTTATATTTACCAGGAACCAGCGGGAAAAATAAAGATTTCATGTTGGTGGATCGTGTGTTGGGAAATCACCCAACTTTCAAGTAATGTAACATGCATTAAAAAAATCACAATACCACAGAATAGAAGGTCCACCACCATCCCATTTGATGCATGTAAAGGAAAATGATGGTGTGGCTACAGAATGTATGTATGCACCCATCCCTGTAAAGATTGGCACGCGGTGTTCACTTCATCAAAATATGGGTGGCATTGGACCACCTATCAAACTGATAGGTGGAAAGTGTATCAAAACCCAAACGAGAAATTACCAGGATGCGTATATGTGAGCATACAGAGTGTTCAAATGCAGGAAAGTGGTAGGTATTGGATATGTGCAGATAGAAGTGAAGCGGGATGGAGAGATGGTAAGATACGAGGAGAAGGGAGAGGTGTTCAAGATAGTTGACAGTCAGAACAGGGATCCCGGGGCAACACCAGTAGTCAGCAATGTAAATAGGGGAAATGAGCCTAAGGATCTGAAGCTAATGATAGTAGCAGGAGAAACAGGATTAAGGCCGTTAGATGAGAAGGGAATACCAACAAGGGGAAAAGGAGCCAACACCTGGCTAGCCTGGATGATGTACACAGCCAGAAGTATACAACAAACCAATTGTTATGCCTGCGCCGGAGCCAGGCCTCAGCTGGTCCCAGTACCATTTCCCCTGAATTGGGATAGAACACCTGGGGCTATGTCATGTATATCACAGCTATTCATGAATGCCCTCTTACCAAAGAATGCGATATGCCAGAGTTATCATTAGCTAATTCCGACCAGCAACAACAATACGAAGGGCCGAAGGGAAGACCCTAGACCTCCACCATTTACCATTCCTCTTGGGGAGGAGGGATTTGAGTGCTATACAAGAGATAACCCAGAGGGACAGGACATGGGGAAGGTGCTCAACTGCAATCAGACGTATAACATAATGGCTGAGGAACAGGGGCCACTGTTCAATAGCTCCTGGCTGAGAAAGCAGATAGTCAGTAGAGCTGATGTCTGGTGGTGGTGCGGGGAGAATACCCTGTGGTCCCGGTTACCAGGGTCATGGACGGGAACCTGTACCCTCATACAACTGATGATGCCCTTTACCATAGCAGTAGAACATGCTGTAGAACTCAAGGAAGGAAACAGATGACAAAAGAGAAAGGTGAAAGGATCATTCGACACACACATCTATAAAGATGCGATAGGAGTGCCAAGAGGGGTACCCGATGAATTCAAAACCAGAAACCAGATAGCTGCGGGCTTTGAGTCCATGCTCTTCTGGTGGTCCACAATTAGTAAAAATGTGGACTGGATCAACTACTTGTATTACAATCAACAACGCTTTATAAATTACACTCGAGATGCAGTTGAAGGATTAGCGGAAATACTGACAGCTACCAGCCAAATGACCTGGCAAAATCGCATGGCCTTGCACATGCTACTGGTTGAGAAGGGAGGGGCGTGTGTAATGTTTGGGGAACAATGTTGCACATTCATTTCCAACAGCACTGCTCCGGATGGGTCAGTGTCAAGAGCCCTAGCAGGTCTCACCTCTCTGTCTATCGAATTGGCTGAGAACTCTGGAGTGGACACCTCCTGTACTGGGTTTCTAGAATCCTGGTTTGGGAAATGGAACCACATCTTCACATCAACCCTAACATCAGTGGTAGTCATGGTGGGGTTACTGTGTTTGTTTGGATGCTGTATCATTCCCTGCGTACAGAAGTTGGCCCATCGATTGATAGAAACAGCCCTGACAAAGTACAGCGCTGCCACCATAATGGCATTCAGAACACAGTATGACCAATGAGAGGGGGATATGGAGGCGAAGAATCTGTTGATAGCATTAGAAAAGGAGGATATAGTGTAAATCAAAAAAGTTGCGTGGCAAAAAAATAAATAATGGATTGTGAGAAAAGGGGTTAACTGACATGGTTGATTTAAACTAGGAATAGAAAAATATAGCTTAGAAAGAAATAAGGTTTCAACAAAGCCAGACTGTTAGTAGAATAGAAAGTAACGATATATAGAACAGAGAGAAATTCGAGATAAAAAGTAACAAACTCACCAGATACTAGCTTTTCAATTAAAATACAAGAAACTAGGCCAGGTCAATTGCAACTGAGCATGCTTAATGAAATAAATGAATATTACTTACACGCCCCTGGTTGAGAAATTGCTCATTACCATGCACATGCATTAACATGCGATGTATGATGTGGGAGGTACCTGGACGTACCTATAGACTGTGCACCTCAGTGCTCTGATTGGGAAGAGCCAGAGGGGAGGTTAAGCCAGCAGAATTGTGTACACAAAGGGGCTTTACTTTCCTGACTTTGGTGTGCCTCTAGGGGACAGCAAGGGAGAGGCACCTCTGCAGAATATTATCTTAATAAAAACTTCTTTGCCTGACTTTGTCTCTAAAGCGTTTGTGATTTTTTTTAATATCTCACAGCCCCAAAAGAATCCACACCCATGAAAAGTCGGGAGGTGGAGACTTATTGGTCGAATATCTTGGACTCCTGGCACAACCTCATCATCATCACTGTTGGACCACTGAATTATAGACTGTTGTCATTTCACCCTGCTTGTAAAGATCATGTAATTATGCTTGTTAAAAGTCCCTATGTCGAGTGAATCCTTTACGGAAAGAGGTGGTGATCAAATGATAAAAGGAGGGAATGTGAATTAGGCAGGGATTGGGATGTTTTGGGAAATGACAGGCGTGTGTGAAAGAGTGGGCTTCACTTGTTGTGACATCATATGGTGGAGGCCCAGTTCTTGGTAATCATGTGACCCACCTGCCACCACCAAGTGGGGACCTTTGAAGAAGTTTCAAGAAGCTTCTGCCCATGTGACCCACCTGTTGCCACCCCATCTGGGCTCCTGAAGATGTTTCTACTTTGTTTCTCTGCACCGAATCTGTGATTGGGCAGAGGGTTTGCCTCCCATTCATGTGACCCACCTGTCGCCACTAAGTCTGGACTCCTGAAGAGATTTCTGTTTTGTTTCAATATACTGACGGACCTCCGGTATCTATGATTGGGCAAAGGAATTGCCTCCCATTGTATTTTCCCACCGGTAGTTATGATTGGTTTGTAGGGGATACCTGCCCCTGTATTTTCACACTGTTAAGTTTCCTGCCACTGAATAGGGATATAAAAGGGTGATCGCTTCAATGGGGCATGTCGGTTGTCTTTCCTTCTGTTCTGCTTGCGGCTGAGGGTTCGAGTGAGTGGATCCGAGGCCGGCCCCGCAGTGAATACTAATAAAGGGCTTGGATTCCAGTGTTCCATTCATTGTTTTACTGACCCAGACTAGGGAGGGTAGAAGATCCGGAATCCACATATTTATTACAATGCCAAAGTAGTTCCCAAAGGAACCATTCATCCCCTAATGACTGGTGAGCAGATCCTTTAATCTCTGGGTTACAAAATAAGATTTATTTTTACTTGACTCTTTGCCCTTGTGTGTTTTTGCTTGAACATTTTATTATACTTAGTCTTTGAATATTCTCAACCGCCTCAAGCTAACTAATTCAGGTGATGGCATGTGCAAATTAATATTCATTTCCATAGATCATGCCCTTAAGAGTTGGATTCAAGTTACATTATTGTGTGCAAATTAATAAGACTCCACATTTAACGCAGCATTTCTCAGAGCTTTTCACATTAAACATTTTCTTTTCAGCTAAAGTTTATTGCACATTGACATGTATAATTTCAAAATTAGCAATTCGATAGAAATACAAAATGCATCCTTCAAGTATAGCTTAAATCTCTTTGGTGTTAAACGACTTGTATACAAAACAATTTCCCACCATACATAATATTTTATAAAGATCCTTTAGGTATTTACAGAGGCTAAGAACATGACTCCATATAGAACCAGATAGAAATCTGGAAAGATAATTTCTTCACTTTAAAGTAATATAAACTGGAAATGGAATCCAAGACTAATAAATACATGTTTAAAACTATAGTCGAAATACTTGACAAAATTATGCATGACACGAATATAATGAAGATTCAATAATAACCGCCAGTGATTTCAATCAACTTAATTACAGCAATTCTACCATCAACTAAATCACCCCTTCCTATAATTAAAAAGCAAGATTTCCTGCAGCTTCTCCAGTGCACATAATAACATTTACTCACTTCAAACACTTGATTTATCATTATCCCCAACTGATAAAAGTTATTACATAACATATGCATGAATATAAATTCCTTCCTTTCAATAAAAGCTAACAAAAAAACACATAATTTTTTATAGTTTCATGGAACTAAATAAACCCACAAATAATGGCCAGCAGCCAATCAAAAGATTAGTATTAAGGTTGAGTGACACAAGTAAAACTGCAGTACCTCAAATTCACCTTTCAGTCAAGGGAAAGTGCCAATAGTTCACAATTCAACACAATTCCTGAACCAGTGTGGGAATTAATAGAATGGAAAGGGAGTTCCCAGTTAATGGCCATTAAACGCAAAATCATGTAGTGATAGCATATTAATTATGCAAGTTTCAAGGACCTGGACGCTATCAATTTCATTTTAATTAGAGATGAGGGAAACATTTTTAATCACTCTTATCAGCTGTTCCATTCCCACTGCTGTTGCATTTAATTCAAATCATTTTCCCCATCCTCTACATGTGCACCAATAGCTTGGTTTCCCTACAGCAGGATGTCCCAGGATTTGTTATCGCTTAGCAAGGATTTCACTGTTGACTCAATAATTTCACATCTCTCATCCACTATCTTCTCTCCTGATTGATCCACGTCAAGATCCTGCATCAGGACTGAGGCATGGTCTCAACTCAAGGTGTTGACCATCCCTTTGTTTCCGTAGATATTGCTGGACCTGCCGAGTTCCCCTAGCAACTTTAGTTTTGCTCCAGTTTCCAGCATTTACTGTCCCATGTTTCCCAATTACATTCATGTTGTTTGTTTTGAGGGCCATGTCATCACTAACCATTAATCACCTCACACCAACACACCTGAAGCAGAACTCGACTAAACTCTTTATAAGGTTTATTATGATGGCCAGAAACCTAGCTCCAATAAAGAGCAATTATAGGCGTTGTCATAGTGAGGTTACCAAAAGGAATACCAGAGAAGAAATCTTCATTTGCATGTCCACATTTCCACTCAAAACAAAAATTTGTTCCAACTATAACGCTGAATGTCTACTTTCTCCTTACATGCTGTCTGAACGACAGAGACATAGCTTAGGATAAGGTAGACAAAACTGCTGGAGAAACTCAGCGGGTGCAGCAGCATCTATGGAGCGAAGGAAATAGTCAACGTTTCGGGCCTAAACCCTTCTTCAGATAACACGCGTGACATTTTCCAGGCCTTGGTGTGCCCACATGTGATTACAAAAGGTGAATTAAAACAAATTTAAAGTAAAAACAGAAAATACTGGGAAGCTCAGGTCAGGCAGAGTCAAACTTAAATTTGAAATAATGAAATTAATGGAAGAGATTTTTTATTTGATAACATTAAAACAAGTTGTTTGTTTCATTTAAAAAAATACTTTGAGTCAATTGTAATCCGATCAGCAAGAAAGCTAGCAACAAATCAATAACCCATTTTGCAATCAACAAGACTCTCCTTTTCATAGACAAAAACCTGGAGTAATCAACAGGTCGCACAGCGTCTGGAGAAAAGGAATACGTGTTGTTTCAAGTCAAGACCCTTCTTCAGACTGAGAGTCAGGGGAAGTGGAAATGAGAGATATAGGCGGTGATATAGAACAAATGAATGAAAATCTCCCAGTTACCAAATATTTTAACGGTCCTTCCCATACTGACCTATCTGTTCTGCGCCTCCGCCATTGTCAGAGTGAGGCCAAATGCAAACTGGAAGAACAGCAACTCATATTTTGCTTGGGCAGCTTACAAACCAGCCATTTGAATATTGATTTCTCCAACCTCAAATAACCCTTGCATCCTCTCTCTCCATCCCTCCCCCACCCTAGTCGTCGTACTAATTTCACTGTCATCCAGTTAGGTTGCATTGTCCATACAACTCATTATCACCTAACCCACCGCCAATAATGGACCATTGTGAGTTCGCCCTTTCATTGATCATTACTTATTTGCATATCTTCCATTTAATTTGTTCTATATCTCTCATTTTCCTTCCCCTGACTCAGTCTGAAGAAGGTTCTCGATCCACAACCTCACCTATTCCTTTTCTCCTGAGATGCTGCCAGACCTGCTGAGTTACTCTAGATTTTGTGTCTAGTTTAAACTTTGGTTTAAACTGGCATCTGCAGTCCCTTCCTACAGGCTTTCATTTTGACTGGAAAGTAACTTAATATTTGCAGCCTGTTCATGGATTTGTACAAACAATGTTTTTAATTTTATAAAATCTTTTCTATAATCTATATCATTTGTTTCAATAGTGATAGGATGACATGATGTGGATACTCCACCACACATGCCAACTGTGCAGGCATTAAAACACAAGTTGGAAAAATAAATGTGCTTAATTTAGAGATACAGCGTGCACACAGGCCCTTCAACCTACCATGTCTGCGATAATTTACAGAAGACAATTAACCTACAAACTTGCATGTCTTTCGAGTGAGGGAGGAAAGCGGAGCACCTGGAGAAAGCCCATGCTTTCACAGGGGGACCATCCAAACAGAATCCGTAGTCAGGATTGATCCCGGGTCACTGGCACTATAAGGTAGCAACTCTACCATTGCGTCACAGTGTTGCCCTTACTGGCATTTACTTACACCTTTTCCCCACCCCAAAATAAATTCAATAAGTATGAATTTTATTCTGCATCCCAAGTACTGGGCAGTGATTTACAAATTCTGCAGGGGTCATATCTATTTTTCCTCAATCATCCTTCATCCCCACTGTAATATAGGAACAACACACTGGTAAAAAAATCTGAGCCACGATGACAACATACAGCTGAAGCAGGTGGTCAGAGAATAGACCAAATTACTCAAAGCCTGATCAGAATTTTGGCCAGCTCCAAATGTTCATGGTGAACTCAAAGCCAAATTGCCCAATCGGCTGCAACAAACCTCATCTCATGTGATGCCAGTAGAATCAATTAACAAGTCCAGCACCAATAGAAGTGCTCAGACATTAAATATCTGCAAATTATGCCAATTACCACATCCAAAATAACACATAATCCAAATATAAGCAACAGAGTATCTGCTTAATTTCAAATGAAACAATACATTATCTCAACTGGATGCTAATCTCTGCATTGCATAATTGTACTTGAATTTTGAAAAGTTTCAAGTTTTTTCTGGAACCCTCATAAAAAGAGCATGAATTCTGACCCAAATCAACTTCACAGCAAAGGCAAAGCAGAATTGGAATATTTTATGGCCTCCTCTACATTAGTGAGATCAAGCTCAGATCAGGCAAACACTTTGCCAAGCATCTGCACTCTATATGCAATGGCCATCTGCCTCCATTCAGACTATTATCTACCTTTTGATCCCTCTCACTGGAACGCATGTCCTCGCACAAAGTGGGAAAGCTCAGTCTAGTTCCAAGCAACCTTGTGGCCAACATGTGCTCCTGATTTAGTATAAATTAACCATGTCACTCAGATGTGATGTGTGCCATACAAGTAGAGGTCTTGTTCTTCGATCAATATATTGACCATGGGCACTTTTAAGGGATGGTATTCTAGTTATACCCTTACCTCCTTTGGGAATATGTTTACAAGAATGCATTTAAGCTAAGGTACAGAAAACTAGCTCTCATATCAGTTGGTAAATGCAAATGATCTGTGGCAGACATCAGAGAATATTATCCATGACAGTCAAACTGAATGCTAAAATGCAGTTACACAGCCAAGCACCCAGCCATAGGTACAGCCCCGTAACCCACAGTCCAATTACAAGAAACGAGGACAATATAGAATTTACAGCAGTCAGTTTCTTGCTTCCTGTCCTCTTTCTAAGGATGTTGCAAGGTTCAGAGAGTTGCTCCATCTCCGTTACTTATCTCACTGTACCAATTTCATGTCAGCAGGACAATGAACTCTTCACATTTCATTCCAGGAAAATGCAAGAGGAATATTTTTGCAGAGAAAGCTTAAATTCACATTTCCCCAATCTATATACAAGCCTACATTATGCAAATTGTGTAGCAAAGAGCTGACAGGTTTTCTCAAAAGGAAATATGATACCACATCACATCCAAAACCCCTCTGCAATTGCCTAACAAATTAAAACAAAAACGTGTATTATTCATACTTGGGCTATAGGCATCTCAGTTGTTGTCTAACTAAAGTGGTGCTGGCGAGTCCCCATCTTGAAGCACCATTCGGTAGAAATTTGAAGGTTTCAACCTAGAACTTCACTAAACTAAATATGATCTAATGTAGTCTTTGAGCAATTTCTATTTGCGGTGTTAGCCCAACTATATTATCCAGCAGGTTCACTGCTTTGAGTTTAAAAAACTCATTGTATGCACCTCAGTTGAGTTGATTCGCTGGCAACATACAAAACGTCACTTATAGGAGTTATTGCAGGTATAGCAACTCAAAGATCTGATCATTTAGCTCAAAAGGAGAATCTGTACAGTGGCTGAAGAACAGCCAATAATCTAAACGCCACCAATAAGATTAGGGTCACTCAGTTTGGCAATTTCCAGTTTGCGATGGGGTCCACCTATGTCCACTGTGATGTTAATGTACAAAGGACTATGATCATGTGATATCACATTGTACGAGCAGGAGTTCAAACCATCATTCTTCCAGCTTTTATAGACGTCTTTTAGAAGCTTCACCCTGTGAAAAAATATCAGATGTTCAAGAGGTCAACAGAATAAATAAACGTAAAATTAAACTAAGTGTAGGACATCAATTAACTTGGTCTGCTGTGCCATAATGATCAAAGTCCAATTTACATTTAGAATGATAAATTCACTTAAAAATATATAAATACAACTAAACAAACTAGAATGGAGATGAGTAGCTGCCAAAGTTTACATTCTAAATGGCCTGTCCCACTACAGGGACCCAAGTAAGCAAGTAAGTTTATTGGCCAAGTATTCCCATACAAGGAATTTGCCTTGGTGCTCTGCCCACAAGTAACAACATGACATAGTGACAATGACTAAGTAAACACTAAACATTAATAATAATAAAACATTAATGATAAAACAGCATTGACCAAGCATGTGAACCAAGAAAATACCAGATCAAAGGGAGGCTACTGAATTTTGGCTGTTGAGTAGAGCAACTACTCGTGGATTAAAAACTGTTTTTATGTCTCACTGTGGCAGCTTTGACAGTCCGGAGTCACCTTCCAGAGGCAAATGATTCAAAGAGTTTGTGGCCAGGGTGAGAGGGGTCAGAGATGATCTTGCCCACTCGCTTCCTGGCCCTTGCAGTGTACAGTTCATCAATGGAGGGAAGGTTGCAGCCAATAACCTTCTCTGCTGATTGGACGATTCACTGTAGCCTCCAGGTGTCGTGCTTGGAGGCAGAGCCAAACCAGACCATGATGGAGAAGGTAAGAACAGACACTACGATGGCCGTGTAGAATTGGACCATCATTGCCCGTCGCAGATTGTGCTTCCTCAGCTGCCGTAGGAAATACATCCTCTGTTGTGCCTTTTTGACTGTGGAGTTAATGGTAGCCCCTCACTTAAGGTCCTTGGAGATTATGGTTCCCAGGAACTTAAAAGACTCCACAGATGAGACTCTGGTGTTGTTGATGGTGAGGAGAGGGGGAGCTCTCCTAAAGTCTACAATCAATTCCACTGTCTTAAGAGCATTGAGCGCTAGGTTGTCGCGACGGCACCAGGACGCCAGCTGTGACACTTCCTGTCTGTAGGCAGATTCCTCCCCATCCGGGATCAGTCCAATCAAGGTTGTGTCGTCCGCAAACTTGAGAAGCTTGACAGAGGTGGCTGTGGATGTGCTGTTGTTGGTGTAGAGAGAGTAGAGGAGAGAGTAGAGGAGAGAGGCCTTGCAGTGCTCCTATGCTGAGCGTTTGCGCGTCCGAGATGTGCTTTCCCAGCCTCACGTGCTGCTTACTGTCTGTCAGGAAGCTGGTGATCCACCGATAGAGGGGTTCAGGCACAGTCAACTTGGAAAGTTTGGGGCGTAGTAGCTCTGGCACAATGCTGTGCCAGATCATTATCTAAAATGGCGACGGCGCGGGTGCATCGCGACGCCCCGTGTCTCCCTTGGATCAGCGAACGCATTACCTTCCTTCTTGTTTTGAGTCTGCTCACCCGGAGCAGTCTCACTATAGCTGGCAGTAACTTTTAAATCTCGGTTCCTGCAGCTATAGCGTTCCCCCGATCGACTATCCGGACAAACTCCGGCTCCCTCCTGCACTCATCTTCTCCACGGAGCTGCCGGGCGGAGGATCCACGGAGCTGCGAGGCGGATCCACGGGACGGTAGACCTGAGGACCGCACCAAGTCGGCCCGGGCGTCCGGAGGCGCACACAGACGGTGACGGGCCCGAAAACATCGCCGTGGATCTCGAGGTGGGTTGAAGGCAAGGTTGAAGCGAGCCCCACACAGGCCATCCATCCCTAGCCTTTTCCTTGCCAACGTCCATTCCCTGGCAAACAAGATGGATGACCTCCGTCTTCTGATTGCCTCCTACAACTGGATCAAGGATTGCAGCATCCTGATCCTCACCGAAACCTGGCTGAACTCTGATGTTCCCGCCAGCGCCATTGAGCTAGCGGGACTACACATACTGTGAACGGACAGAACATCTGACTCCGGTAAGACCAGAGGTGGGGGTCTGTGCATGTATGTAAACAAAGCATGGTGCACAGACACCACCATTATTGAGAGTCACTGCTCAGCCAACCTAGAGTTCCTCTTGGTTAAGTGCAGACCGTTCTATCTGCCCAGAGAGTTTACCTCTACTGTTGTGACTGCAGCCGATATCCCTCCTGATGCTAATGCCAAGCTTGCAATGAAAGACCTGCATATTGCCATTAGCAAACAACTGACCCTCAATCCAGACGCAGCCTTCATTGTTGCGGGTGACTTCAATCACTCCAACCTGAAGACTGTACTCCCCAAATTCCACCAACATGTCTCCTTCGCCACTAGAGAGGACAAGACACTGGACAAAGTCTACACCAACATGGCTGAAGTGTACAAAGCCATCCCCCTCCCCCACCTTGGTCAGTCTGATCACTTATCATTGTTCCTGCTCCCTAAGTACTCCCCACTCATCAGACGCGTTAAACCCACAGTGAGGACAGTCAAGGTTTGGTCAGATGAAGCGGACTCCACACTCCAGCAGCGTTTTGGTAACACTGACTTGGATGCGTTTGCAGCTCAGGCCACCCTTGACTCCCACACTGACATTGACGCCTATACTTCCTCTGTTCTGGACTTCATCAACTCCTCCGTCAACAGTGTCACCACTCTCATACAAATCACCACATACCCGAATCAGAAGCCATGGATGAACAGCGAGGTCAGGCTACTGCTGAAAGCACGGAACTCGGCTTTCAGGTCGGGCGATGTCCGTGCCTATAGTTCATCGAGGGCCAATCTGAAGACGGGCATCAAGAAAGGCAAACATAGATACAAGCTGCGATCGAGGAGCACTTCGACAGCAACTCCGACCCCCGGCGCATGTGGCATGGCATCGAGGCCATCACTGACTACAGAGCCACCAACTCCACTTCCAGCGACGCATCCTTCCTCGAGGAACTCAATCACTTTTATGGCCACTTTGAAAGGGACAACCAAGAGTTGGCCATCAAGGCTGTGCTCCCTTATGACCACCAGCCCCTCACACTCAACCCCTACGACGTGCACGTGGCACTGAGTAGGATCAATGTACGTAAGGCTGCCGGCCTGACGGCATCCCCGGGCGCGTCCTCGGGACCTGTGCTGCACAGCTGACAGAGGTCTGGACTGACATCTTCAACCTGTCACTTGCCCAGGCAGTTGTCCCCACGTGCCTTAAAACTACCTCCATCGTGCCAGTGCCAAAACACTCCACTGCGGCGAGCCTCAACGACTTCCGCCCAGTTGCACTCACCCCTTTCATCGCCAAGTGCTTTGAAAGGCTGGTCATGGCACACCTCAAATGCTGCCTACCTCCCACTCTGGACCCCTACCAGTTTGCATACCGCAAAAACAGGAGCACAGAGAATGCCATCTCAACGGCACTCCATTCCGCCCTCTCCCACCTCGACAACAGAAACACTTATGTGAGAATGCTGTTCATCGATTACAGCTCAGCATTCTACACCATTATCCCCTCTAAATTGATCGCCAAACTCAATGACCTGGGCATCAACCCCTCCCTCTGCAATTGGTTACTGGACTTTCTAACCAACAGACCACAGTCTGTTAGGTTGGATAACCATTCCTCCTCTACCCTCACCCTGAACACTGGCGTGCCCCAGGGCTGCATGCTGAGCCCCCTCCTCTACTCCCTCTTCACCTACGACTGCATACCTGTACATGGTACCAACACCATCATCAAGTATTCAGATGACACGACGGTGATTGGCCTCATCAGCGACAACGATGAGTCGGCCAAGAGGGAGGAGGTTCAGCTCCTAACAGCATGGTGTGCCGACAATAACCTGGCCCTCAACTCCAAGAAGACCAAGGAGCTCATTGTGGACTTCAGGAGATCGAGAGGCTGCACGCACAACCCCATCCATATCAACGGGACGGAGTATTCGCTGATGCTCTCTGGAAAATTGGACATCGAATAGTGGAGAGTGAAGACGACCATCTTAGACAATACTAACACTATCTACGACTACCTTCGAATAACATGCCAACCTACTACGACTAAACCTAAGAATAAAAAAATATCGATTTTTTTCCATGCCGACCAATTTTTACTCGCGGACAATTTTTCAGCATGGTAAAAAATTCTCCTCGACCAAACTGAGGTCGCGAGTATGCAGGAACTTCTCTCGAGCATGAAGGAGAGTTATATAGACCTCCTAGGACCACGTGTCGACCAGGCTACGAGTTTGATTCAAGCGCAAACTCTTCTAAATTCGCAAATTATGTCCCCGCAGTGGGACAGGCCCTTTACCCACCTATTAGGATTGACTTCATTTCCTTTGTCCCTTGTGTGGAAAGTCATCGTGTATCTGGCAACTTCAGGGGCTGGCCTCACCATTTTCATTTTTTGCAGCTGAGCTCTAGAGAATAAAATACATTTTAGTGGCCATAACACTTTTGCAATTGTTCCATCCAAGTTTTAAAGCAGACTAAAATTTTTGGGACTTTGAAGGTGGGATACTCAAAATGCTACCAGTCCACTCCAAGCTTCCAAAAAATTGCTTCTACAAGAACTTTCTAATTTAGAGTCAATCCTGTGAATGTATGCTGCAGCAATCCAAGATCTGTACCTTCGTTTTAACACAAACGCCAACGTTGCAGAGCATTCAAAATGTGAAATCCCAAAATCCAGCAAACCTCAGTAAATCCTCCTTACTTTTGATATCCAAACCCTTTGCAATCAATCTCAACATACTTTTTGCATTTTTAAACAGATGGTAATATCTGCAACATCCACTTACTGGATGGTCTATACCAGTAATCTCAGATCCTTTTGCACATAACTACTGGTCTCGCAGGACAGAAACAGGCCCTTCAATCCAACTCATCCATGATGCCCCTTATCCCTCCAAACAATTTCTATCCAAATGGCTTTTAAATGTTTTTGCACCACCTCAACTACATCAGGCAGCTCATTGCATATAACCACAACCCCGTGTGAAAAACGTGCCCATCCAGCTCCTGTTAAACCACCTCTTGTATGCCCTCTTGTTTGTGATCTCCCTAAGATCATCATTCAGACTCCTGTGCATCAAGGGAAACAATTCTAGCCTGCACAACCTCTCGATAGCACAATACTCCCAGTGCAGATTCATCAATGTCTTAACTAACACAATGTCCATACTCAATTCCCTGACTGATGAAGGCCAGCACGCCACAGTCATCTTCATCACACTATATACCTGCCATGCCACTTCAAAGGAATTATATACCTGTAGTCCAATAAGTCAACTAGTTTCTCAACATTTTTAGCCAATGGTGTTCACCCGAATCACCCTTGCAACCACAAGAAATGCTACACTTGTCGCTTTACCTCCCCCCTTGACTCAATTCAAGGACGCAAGCAGTCTTTCCAGGTGCGGCAGAGGTTCACCTCCTCCAACCTCATCTATTGCATCCGCTGCTCTACATCGGTGAGACCAAGCGTAGGCTTGGCGATCGCTTCGCCGAACACCTCCGCTTGGTTCGCAATAACCAACTTGAACTCCCGGTGGCTCAGCACTGCATCTACCCCTCCCAATCCAAATCCGACCATTCTGTCCTGGGCCTCCTCCATGGCCAGAATGAGGATCACCGTAAATTGGAAGAGCAGCACTTCATATTTCGCTTGGCAGTTTGCACCCCATCAGTATAAACATTGACTTCTCTAATTTCAGGTAATCCTTACTTTCTCCTCCCCTTCTCAGCTCTCCCTCAGCCCTCTGGCTCCACCTCTTCCTTTCGCCCCCCGCCCCCCCCCCCCCACATCAGTCCGAAGGGTTTTGACCCGAAACATTGCCCATTTCCTTCGCTCCATAGATGCTGCCTCACCCGCTGAGTTTCTCCAGCATTTTTGTCTACCTTCGATTTTCCAGCATCTGCAGTTCTTCCTTAAATATCTTAAAAATAAACCTCTGCCTATTTTTAAATTAAAATAGGCAGTAATAAACACAAACTATCTAGGAATCTGATTTGCACATATTCATGCATGTTAGCTAAACAATCAAAGTGAATAATGATCTGAAGTTGGCAATTATCCAAATATCGCCATGTTTATAAATCTAGCAACCTACCTGCTCCAAAGATCGTCGTCCTCTCCTCCCCAGCCCCAGTAACGGTTTGAAAACCCATTGACTTTTAAGAATTGCTCCCTGGACATTGCTGTCACTCCACCAAAATATTTACGGTAGCGCAACCTAGTTATTTGGGAATTTACAAGAATGGGGGAGAGGAAAGAAAGGTGGAAATGAAAAAAAAGTTTTACTTTATGCCGAATTAATAATTAAAACATACGCACTGACTATACAAGAGAAAATATTAGTTCTGTTTTAACACCACTACCAAGACCAGTTGACTATTTAAGGTTATTGGTTGATACCTTACAATAATTTCTTGCTCCCTTGAGGATCAATGAAAAACATGAAAACTTTCCCCAAATTAAATGGCTGTAAAATAAATTAGTAATTGATTCAATTATTATGCAGCTATAAACCGCAAACGTTTTATCACCAAATTAATAACTTAATGATAAAATACGGGAAATGCAATAATGATAGCATGTAGACAGATCTAATTACATTTATCACAACCACAAGATGCTTACGCAGTAACCGAATATTCAAGGAGCACATAACCCAAATAAAAATGATCAGTACCATGGTATTTCTTCAGGGAAATAATACTATTTATCATTGACTAAATTTGTTAGCCAATGGAAACTGGACATATTAATTACAGTGAACTGAAAAGCAAGTTTAGGACCTCTACTGACAAATAATCAAAAATACACTTAGTTGCGATTAGAATAAGGGGCAGCCATTGCTAAATCTTTAGCTGAATAATTCTCTATATTAATGAAAGAAACAGAATAGAAGTCATGATGTGATAACCAAGTTAAACAATGTTATGGAAATTTGCATACATTAAGTTGTGTTTTAACTTTGTTTTGTTCTCAAAAGTAGGTTCTGCAGTAACAAATTTCCAATTGGCTTTTCTGGATTACACCTACTTCTGGATTAAATGACAAATATATTTTCTAGAATACCACTATTTTGCAAGCTATGCAGCATTTAATAGCAAGGTTGTTAAATCGTTATTTGCATCAACAACAGGACATATTCCTTAGGCAATACGAAGAAGGCCTCCGTAGCCAATATTTAGAGGACCCTACACAGGAGAGGACAATCAAGTATTCGTGGACGAGCCTTTGGGCCCAGGATCCACTGTTCTATCAGCTTTAAGATAGTTATGGATAGATACCATAACGAGTTAAAATTCTGAATTGGGGCAAAGTCAACTTTGAAGGTATTAGACAGGAACTCGCTCAAGTTGATTGAAGCAGGATGTTTGAATATTTAGAGGACCCTACACAGGAGAGGACAATCAAGTATTCAGAGTGTAAGGTAGACATAAAATGCTGGAGTAACTCAGCGGGGCAGGTAGCATTTCTGGAGAGAAGGAATGGGTGATGTTGCGGGTCAAGACCCTTGAGACTGATGTCAGGGGAGTGGGTGGGACAGAGATAGAATGAAATCGGAGACAATAAGACTGGTGGGAGAACTGGGGGATCTGAAAGGTGTGATGCTTTTAAAAGTGCACTGACAAGAGTTCCTGCATGCTCCTGTTGGAGGGAAGGGCAATGCAGGTGGACATTGGGAAGCTTGGACTACGCGAGAAATTGAGGCTCTCGCTAGGAGTAAGGAGGAAGCATGGGGCAGGTGTAGGCAGCTGGGGTCAAGTATATCCCTGGAGGAGCTCGGGAACTGAGGCGCAGGCTAAAAAAGAAAATCAGAAGGACAAAAAGGGAACAGGAGATAGCTCTGGCGATAATATTGAGGATAATCCTTGGGGAAAGAAACAAGCACTGGGGAACTTGAGGAAGTCAATGGAAGTGTCCCGAATTTAGATCCATTATCTAAATGGAGGCCGATTAGGAAAAGGGGAGATGCAGCGCGACCTGGATGTCATGGTACACCAGTCATTGAAAGTAGGCATACAGGTACAGCAGGCAGTGAAGAAAGCGAATGGTATGTTAGCTTTTATAGCAAAAGGATTTGAGTATAGGAGCAGGGAGGTTCTACTTCAGTTGTATAGGGTCTTGGTGAGGCCACACCTGGAGTATTGCGTACAGTTCTGGTCTCCAAATCTGAGGAAGGATATTATTGCCATAGAGGGAGTGCAGAGAAGGTTCACCAGACTGATTCCTGGGATGTCAGGACTGTCTTATGAACAAAGACTGCATAGACTCGGTTTATACGCTCTAGAATTTAGGAGATTGAGAGGGGATCTTATAGAAACGTACAAAATTCTTAAGGGGTTGGACAGGCTAGATGCAGGAAGATTGTTCCCGATGTTGGGGAGGTCCAGGACAAGGGGTCACAGCTTAAGGATAAGGGGGAAATCCTTTAGGACCGAGATGAGAAGGCATTTTTTCACACAGAGAGTGGTGGGTCTCTGGAACTCTCTGCCACAGAGGGTAGTTGAGGCCAGTTCATTGGCTATATTTAAGAGGGAGTTAGATGTGGCCCTTGTGGCTAAGGGGATCAGAGGGTATGGAGAGAAGGCGGGATACTGAGTTGGATGATCAGCCATGATCATATTGAATGGCGGTGCAGGCTCAAAGGGCCGAATGGCCTACTCCTGCACCTAATTTCTATGTTTCTATGTTTCTACGAGGGCAACAGTATTATGGTCGAGGAAGTGCTGAAGGTCCTAACACATATGAAGGTAGACAATTTTCGTGGACCTGATCAGGGACACTGTGGGAAGTAAGAGAAGAAATTGCAGCTGCCCTGACTAAGATTTAGGAGTCATCATTACATACTGCTGAGGTGCCGGAAGACTAGAGGATGGCAAATGTTGTGCCTCTATTTAAGAAGGGCAGTAGGGAAAAGCCTGGGATCTACTAGCTAGTGAGTCTAAAACATGTAGTCAAAAAGGCACTGTAGAGTATTCTGACGGATAAGATATACAAGCATTTAGATGAATAGGAGCTGATTAAGGGTAGTCAGCACAGTTTTGTACATGGGGCCTCATGAATCTCATTAGGTTTTTTTAAAAAACAAGGTTGATGAGAGCAGAATTGTCGACGTACATATGGATTTCAGCAAATAATTTGACACGGTACTACGTGGTAGTATGCTCTTGAAGATTAGATTGCATGGGATCCAAGGTGAGCTGGTTGACTTGATAGAAAATTGGCTTAATGGAAGCAAAGGGTGATGATGAAAGGTTGTGTTTCTTTGGACTGCAGCCCTGTGACGTTGTGTGCTTCAGGGTTCAGTGCTGGGCCCATTAATGGTTGTCATCTACAGCAATAATTTGGATAAGAATGCAGATGGCACTAAAGCCTTCCTACATTTTTCAACCATGTATGCTGTACAAAGGGCTGTTTTCAAGAGGAGAGGATCAATGCTGCCAGGACAATGGGCCTTCAAGGTCAAGATGCGACTGCACTCTTAAGAATTTAGAAACTTTGTTGGCGCCAGAAACTTGACGATACTTTGTTTACGGGTTTAGTGAAGTCCTCTATTACACTACGATCATTACACTTTTGTACTCATCGATGATTTTGCTTCTCTATCATATGACTTTACTGGATTGCATAAACAAGATTATATGAAAGGTAAGCAGTATAATCATTGACATTTTTATGTTTGTAGACAAGGGGAAAACCAGTGTGCTTGGTCACTGAGAAGGCCTTAGATAAGGTGTCAGAAAAGAGACCATTAAATAAAATAAGACCATATAACATCATGAGTAAGGCAATGGCAATAGAATATAGATTGGCACAGTAGCAGAAAACAAGGAAGGAAATCAACAGGTTATTTTTAGGCTGGGAAGCAGATACAAGTGTAATTTGATTACACATTGATTCATGTGTAACTGGGGCCCCAGCGGTTTGTAACCTACAGCAAACAATTAGCATGGTAAATAATACAATCATAATTGCAAAACGATTTGAGCACAAGAATACAGACCTCTTGCTACAATTAATGTTTTCATTTGCCATACCACTTCCGCATTATGGTGTAGAGATTTGGACTCATGACACAAGGGAAGCAAAATGGGAGTGAAGGTGCACCAGACTGATACATAGGACCACAGATTTGCCATGAGGAAAGATTAGGCACAATTGGTCTGTAATTTGAGTTTGGGTTTAAAAGATTGAGGAAACACCAAAATGTCAAAATGCTTAAGTGGCTCGACAAGACTAAATTTAGAAGCAACGTTTTCCCTGATTGACAATGAGCTGGTTATGGAGTTCCAAAAGAAAACAGGCCCACCATTCAGACAAAGATTAAGACATTTATTCACCCAGAGGATGATGAATCTTTGGTATTCAATATCCAGTTTGAAGAGCATCCTCCCCTCCAAGTCCACCGCCCATGAATCCAACTCCATCACCAGGATGGGGCTAGCCATCTTGATGAGCTCATTAATCCTTTTGGCATCTGCAGCCTTCGCCCTGCAGCCCCAGTACACAACAGCGAAGAAGATGGCACCGGCTACCACCAATTGGTAGAACATCTGCAGCATCTCACTGCAGACATTGAAGGAGTGGAGCCTTCTCAAAAAGTAGAGCAGGCTCTGTCCCTTCTTGTACAGGGCCTCAATGTTCCTGGAACAGTCCAGTTAACTGTCCAGGTACACTCCAAGGTATTTGTATTCCGTGATAAACTGCACAACCACACCATTGATGGAGACGGGGGATAGGGGTGTTCCTCTCCTCCTGAAGGCCACCACTAACTTATTAGTCTTGTCTGTTTTGAGCTACAGGTGATTCTGCCTACACTCAAAAAAGTCATTGACTACACCTCTGTATTCAGCTTCCCTCCCCTCGCAGCCCACAATTGCAGAGTCATCCAAAATCTTTTGCAGGTGGCAGTAGTTCAAATTATATCTGAAGTCCGAAGTGTAGATGGTGAACAGGAAGGGAGAGAGGACCGTCCCCTTTATTGCTCACTACCATGTCCGAGACACAGTTCTGTAGCTTCACATATTATGGTCGTCCAGTCAGGTAGTTGGTGACGCAGGACACCAAAGGAGCACCCACCCGCATTTTGGTCAGTGTGCTCGCTAGCAGTGCAGGCCAGATTATATTAAAATCACTGGAGAAGTTAAAAAAAAACATGACTCTCGCAGTGCTTCCTGGCTTATCCAAGTGAGCAGAGGAACGATGCTCACAGGAACGATGCTCCCGATAACATTTCAGGTCAAAAGATCCTTTGTCAGGCAAAGAGAAAATAAATTTGTTCCAAGTTGCAGAAAGAGAGGCAAGGTTGGATCGGATAAATGGAAAATATTACGAGCTTAGATGGACTTGCTGGGCATTTCCTAAATCTCTGCATTTCACAGCTTTTACATGTCTTTGATCATGTTCTCCTTAACTGCCTGCTTTAGCTCATGGCAGGGTGCACTGTTCACATGCTCAACATCAGATTCCAAAAACAGACTAACCAGACATAGTTAAAAATTAAAGGACATGCTTGAAACCTCTTTGCAGAAATCTAACACCCCGCTAGGATCCTCTGGCCCACAAAAACAGAATACTTGGCATGGTATTGAGAAAAAATAAACTGTAGGAGGAGATCATCCCACAAGCCACACATTCATCTTCAGTCACTGTTTCATCAGTGAAGGAGACTGGTCCCTACGTTGGCCCTAAAGCCATTTCAGAACAGAGTCAGTTCAGTTTATTATCATGAGTACTGATGTCCAGTGATAAGTTTTTGTTGTTTGCTTATAGGCAAGCGGAAAGTCAATACATGATAACAATCAAACCCATTCACAGTGCACAGATACCTGATAAGGGAATAAAGTTTAGTGGAAGGAAAAGCCAGTAAAGTTCGATCGAAGATAGGCAGAGGGTTCCCGATGAAGTAGACAACAGTTCAGGACTGCCCCGATTGTGGCAAGATGGTTCAGTTACCCGATAACAGCCGGGAAGAAACTGTCCCCAAATCTGGAGGTTTGTGTTTCCACACATCTATTTTCACCATTTTGCTCGATGGGAGAGGGAAGAGGGTGGCCAGGGTGCGATCCGTCCTTGATTATGCTGCTGGCATTGCCGAGACAGCACGAGGTATAAATGGAGTAAATGGAAGGGAGGTTGGTTTGTGTGATGGTCTGGGCTGCATCCACAATTAGCTGCAATTTCTTGCTGTTTTGGGTGGAGCTGTTCCTAAACAAAGCTGTGATGCATCCTGATAAAATGCTTTCGATGATGCATCTGTCGGAGACGGTGAGTGTTGTTGGGGACATGCTGAACTTCCGAAGCCTTTTTAAGAAGTAGAGGTGCTGGTGTGCTTTCTTGGTGATTGCTTCAATGTGGGTGGTCCAGGAGAAGTCGTTGGTGATATTTACTCCTAGGAATTTACTCCGAGCAGGCGAGACTCGAGGATTGTGTTTTGCCTCCAAGATGTCTCGGAGCGACTTCAGAACATTCTCGAGAGGGAAGCTGAGCAGCCGGAAGTGCTTGTGCATGTCGGCATAAATTACGTCAGGAAGAAGAGGAAGGAGGTTCTGCAGAGTGAGTTCAGTTAAGGCTGAAAAGCAGGATATCTAGGGTGGTTATCTCTGGATTGCTTCCTGTATCTCGTGGTGGTGAGGGCAGGAACAGGGAGATAGGGGATCTGAATGTGTGGCTGAGGGGCTGGATTTTAGATATATAGACCACTGGGATCTCTTCTGGGGTAGGGGTGACCTGTACAAAAACAACAGGTTACACCTTAACTGGAGGGGGAGCAACATTTTGGCAGGCAGGTTGCTAGTGCTACACAGGTGGATTTAAACTAAATAGTTGGGGGGGGGGGGGGGGGGTGGGTGGGGAAGGTTGACAAATTGGGAGTACAAGGATGGAGTACAAGGAAAAGCGTACAGGAAAAGTTACAAACGACACCAGAATTAATGGAACAGAAAGTTCAAGAAGGGATAAGAGAGTACGGTCAGGATGAAATAGGAAACTGTGAAAGGGTAGGTGTATACCGAATAAAAATGTTATATATGAATGCGCAAAGTATAAGAAATTAAGTGGATGAGCTTGCGGCTCAATTAGAGATTAGTAAGTATGATGTTGTGGGAATTACAGAGACATGGCTGCAAGAGGATCAGAGCTGGGAACTGAACATTCAGGGGCATATGTCCCTATTGAAAAGACAGACAGGTGGGCAGAGGGAGTGGGGTAGTTCTGTTGATAAGGAATGAAATTCAGTCCCTTACGGGGGGCGACTTAGAATCAGAAGATGTAGAGTTATTGTGGATAGAACTGAGAAATTGTAAGGGTTAAAATACCCTAATGGGTTATCTACAGACCCCCCCAAACAGAGCCTGGATGTAAGGTGCAAGTTGCATCAGGAGCTAAAATTGGCATGTAACAAAGGTAATGCTACAGTTGTTATGGGAGATTTCAACACAGATAGACTGGGAAAATCAGGTTGGAGGTACTGGGCCCCCAAGAAAGGGAGTTTGTAGAGTGCCTCCGAGATGGATTCTTAGAGCAGTATGTACTGGAGCCTACCAGGAAGAAGGCAATTCTGGATTTTGTGTTGTGTAATGGACCAGATTTGATAAGGGAACCATTAGGAAGTAGTGACCATAATATGATGTTTTAATCTGCAATCTGAGAGGGAGAAGGGAAAATCAGAAGCGTCAGTATTGCAGCTGAACAAAGGGGACTATGGAGGCATGAGGGAGGAGCTGGCTAAAGTTGACTGGAAAGGGACCCAAGCAGGGATGACGGTGGAACAGGAATGGCAGGTATTTCTGGGAATAATCTAGAAGATGCAGGATAATTTCATTCCAAAGAGGAAGAAACATTCTAAGGGAAGTAAGAAGCGACCGTGGCTGACAAGGGAAGTCAAGGATAGTTTAATAATAAAAAAAAGTATAACATAGCAAAGATGAGCAGGAAGCCAGAGGATTCAGAAACTTTTAAAGATCACCAGAAGGTAACTAAAAAGGCAATACGGGGAGATAAGATGAAGTACGAAGGTAAGCTAGCCAAGAATATAAAGGAGGATAGTAAAAGCTTCTTTAGCTATGTGAAGAGGAAAAAATGAGTTAAGAAAAACGCGGGCCCCTTGAAGACAGAAACAGGTGAATTTATTATGGGGAACAAGGAAATGGCAGACGTTTTGAACAGGTACTTTGGTTCTGTCTTCACGAAAGAAGACACAAACAATCTCCCAGATGTACTGGGGGACAGAGGACCTGGGGCAGGAGTCGGCAACCTTGTTGTGCATAGTGGCCGGGTCCCATGACATTGAGCGGTTGGAGGGCCACATTCATCGGAAGGCGCTGAGGTGGCAGCCTGCTCTGCTGTCCGGTCCAGACGGCCGCTCACAGCCGCCCGAGCAACTGAGTTGCTGGCATAATCCCCGACCCCATCCTTCTCAACGCTCCAGCCCTCCCCATAACTTTATCCCTGGCGGCCCAGCCAAGTTTGTTGCTTTGTGCAGCCCAGGCCGACCTGACCCGGGCAAGACTCCCCGCAAGCTGTGGAAAGGAACGCTCCAACCCCCAGCCCCATCCCCATCCCCCAGCGGCGCTGTCCTTTTACACCCGCTTCCCACAGTTCCAGAGTCAAAGATGTGGCATGTTCCGCGGAGCAGTCGAGTCACTACAAGAGTGGCATTGCTCAGCCAATTCCACTCCACTTAAATTGTGTTAATCTTAAACACAAATTAAGATTAACATCCGCTCAGTGCTCGGTGGCTCCGCCATTGCGGCCGTCAGCGCAGGCCTCCTTGCATCACCGCGCCTGGACGCCGCAGCCTCGGGGGTACCAAGCGATAACGGAAGTTTGCGGGCCGGATAAATACAAGGGGGAATACGGGGGGGCCGCATTCGGCCCAGGGGGCGTAGGTTGCCGACCCCTGACCTAGGGTGATGGAGGAACTGAAGGAAATTCACATTAGTCAGGAAATGGTGTTGGGTAGACTTATGGGACTGAAGGCTGATAAATCCCCAGGGCCGGATGGTCTGCATCCCAGGGTACTCAAGGAGGTGGCGCTAGAAATCCCACTTTTTAAGAAAGGAGGGAGAGAGAAAACATGGAATTATAGGCCAGTTTTCCTGACATCAGTGGTGGGAAAGATACTGGAGTCGATTATTAAAGATGTAAAAGCAGCGCATTTGAATAGCAGTAACAGGATCGGTCCAAGTCAGCGTGGATTTATGAAGGGTAAATCATCCATGATTAACCTTCTGGAATTTTTTTGAGGATGTAACAAGTAAAATGGACAAGGGAGAGCCAGTGGATGTAGTGTATCTGGACTTTCAGAAAGCATTTGATAAAGTCCTACACAGGAGATTAGTGGGCAAAATTAGAGCACATGGTCTTGGGGGTAGTGTACTGACATGGATAGAAAATTGGCTGGCAGATAGCAAACAAAGAGTAGGGATTAGCAGGTCCCTTTCAGAATGGCAGGCAGTGACAGTGGGGTGCCACATGGCTCGTTGCTAGGACCGCAGTTATTTACAATATACATTAATGATATAGATGAAGGAATTTATGGATTTATGCATATATGGATGAAGTAACATTAGCAAATTTGCAGATGACACAAAGCTGGGTGGCAGTATGAACTGTGAAGAAGATGGTAAGAGGATGCAGGATGACTTGGACAGGTTGGGCGAGTGGCCAGATGCATGGCAGATGCAGTATAATGTGGATAAATGTGAGGTTATCCACTTTGATGGCAAGAACAAGGCAGCTGAATATTATCTGAATGGTGTTAGGTTAGGAAAAGGGGAAGTACAACGAGACCTGGTATCCTTGTTCATCAGTCACTGAAAGTAAGCATGCAGGTACAGCAGACAGTGAAGAAAGCTAATGGCATGTTGGCCTTCATAATGGAGCAGAGGTCCTTCAGCAATTGTACAGGGCCCCTAGTGAGACCACACCTGGAGTATTGTTTGCAGTTTTGGTCTCCTAATTTGAGGAACAACATTCTTGCTATTGAGGGAGTCCAGCGTAGGTTCACGAGGCTAATTCCAGAGATGGCACGACTGTCATATGATGAAAGAATGGAGTGACTCAGCTTGTATACTCTGGAATTTAGAAGGATGAGGGGATCTTATTGAAACATATAAAATTATGAAGGGATTGGACACTTAGATGTAGGAAACATGTTCTCGAAGTTGGGAGAGTCCAGAACCAGGGGCCACAGTTTAAGAATAAGGGGTAGGCCATTTCGAACCGAGATGAGGAAAATCATTTTCACCCAGAGAGTTGCGTATTTGTGGAATTTTCTGCCTCAGAAGGCAGTTGAGGCCAAGTCACTGGATGTATTCAAAAGTCAGATAGAGCAGAATCAAGGGATATGGAGAGAAGGCAGGAACAGGGTACAGATAGTGAATGATCAGCCATGATCACATTGAATGGCAGTGCTGGCTCGAAGAGTCGAAAGGCCAACTCCTGAAAGTATGTATGTACCTATGATTTTGAAGTTTTCAACTATCTCGACTTCTGTGCCGTTAATGCAAACTGGGTTATGTGTGCCGCTTTGCATCCTGAAGTCGAACATAATCTCCTTCGTCTTGCTGACTGATATTGAAAGGCTGTTGTCTCGATACCAGGTTCTCAATCTTCTTCCTGTACTCTGACTCACCATTATTTGACATCCGGACCATAATGGAGGTGTCGTCTGCTGTGCAGAGATCACAGCAGGCCTTCTGGTACCGCTTGACTTGTCTGCAGCTGACCTGGCCTTAAGATGCAAATGAACCTCGCAGTTCATCCATTGGTTTCCGTTTGGGGAACACACGGATTGTCTTCGTCCGCACAGTCTTCCACACACTTGCTGATGAAGTCAGTCACGGCCGTGGCGTACTCATTCAGGTTAGCTGCAGAATCTCAGAATATGGACCAGTCCACTGACCAATATAGCAGTCGCAGAGAAAACATCCGTGTCCGTTGACCAACATTTAACAACTCTCTGTACTGGATCCTTCTGCTTCAATCTTTGTTCGTAGGCAGGGTGCAGAAGCACAGCGAGATAATCAGATTTCCTGAAATGTGACCGATTTCCTGAAATGGGACAGAGCAATAGGTATTTTTCTAATTGATGTGTAGCAGTGGTGAAGGGTGTTTTGGTTCCTGGTGGGACAAGAGACATGCTGGTAGTACTTTGGTAGTATGCCCCCAAGGTTGTCTCGGGCGACAATTACCATGGCTTTGGGGTGTTTTGGCTCAAGGCTATTGATAGTGAAGTACAGTTAGTTCAGAGCAAGCTTGATGTCTGCGTGGCAGTTGTAAACTACTGTCAAGATAGCGGAGGTGAATTCCCTTGGCTGTTAGTAGGGACGGCACTTCGCAGTCAGATTTTCCAGGTCCAGGGAGCATGAACTCACCAGGACTACCACATCTGAGCACCACAAGGTATTATTTAGAAAGCAGACACCACTGCCTCTAATCTTGCCCAAAGACCCTGTACAGTCCATCCAATGAAGGGAGAAGCGCTCGGGCTGAATGGCAGTCAGGTATGTCAGTTGTGAGCCATGTCTCTGTGAAACAGAGTACACAGCAGTCTCTCATTTCTTTGAGGCAAGTCATTCTAGCTTTATATTCATCTAGCTTATTTTCCATGGATTGCTTCAATCCCAAGGGACTGCTAAACTATTTAAATTCTAAAGGTTACGGGGTGTGATACCTACACAATGTATTATTCACTTTAAAATGGTGGGAACCTCACATGACAGTATATCCAAAAGCGCAGTTAAAAGTTGTAAGCAGCAATTAAGGCAATGGACAGAGTTAATGAACCCAGCTGGATGGACCCTTTCTTTAGTTTAGAGATACAGCACGGAAACAGGCCCTTCGGCCCACCGGGTCCGCGCCACCAGCGATCGCCGCACATTAACACTATCCTACACCCACTAGAGACAATTTTTACATTGACCAAGCCAATTAACCTACAAACCTGTACGTCTTTGGAATGTGGGAAGAAACAGAACATCTCGGAGAAAACTCGAGCAGGTCACGGGGGGAACGTACAAACTCCGTACAGACAGCACCCGTAATCGGGATCGAACCTGGGTCTCCGGCGCTGCATTCGCTGCAAGGCAGCAACTCTACTGCTGCGCCACTGTTACTGCCCTGTGTGTCTTAACAAAATATCGTAAAGGTTCCTGCAGGGACTTGTTTCACTTGCAAGGACTTTGCCAACATTGCAGGTGCCGTTACTGTTATTTTCTTGGGATTTGGAGAAAACAGAAGAGGAGCAGCAGCAGACAAATTATTAGCATCCTTCAGAAATAATACAGATACATACCCAGCTTGCAGAATGTACAACTCAAAGTGATTTTTTTTCCTCTTAAGTCCAGTGCCTCAGCATGCAATGATTTTCTAAGACTGGTACTACCCGATGTCCACTACACGAGTGTACCATATTACTAATCATCAGTCACCACAAGTTTATCAGTCTCCTTCTAGTCTGCTACATAGATCTGAATAGCAGATCTGCAAATTGGCAATTTTTCATTGTTCCTTTGAGTTCTTTAACAATTCACTTTGTGGGCAACATTTAGTTGAAGTTACCTGACTAAGGCAGCACAATGATGAAGGACTGCTGCTGTCTCAGTGCCAAAGATCCAGGTTCAATCCTGACCTTGCATGCAGTTTGTGTGGAGTTTGCAAGTTCATGTGACTGCATGGGCTTTTCTCCAGGTGCTTGGTTTCTTCATAACTTCTAAAGACTTGTGGGTTGATAGTTTAATTAGTCACTGTAAATTGTCCCTGGTATTTAGGCAAGCCATAGAATTTAGGGAAGTTGGTGAAAATATTCAACAAAATGGGTTTAAGAGGACTGTTGATGGATACTCAGTGGACCAAAGGGCCTGCTTCCACATGATCTCTCTGACTAACTTCACAATGGGGTTCAAATTTTTATTTATTTTTATTTAAATCACTAATTTTTACAAAATGCCATTTTGCAAAAAATGGACCTTGGCCTTTTACTTGGTTTCATCAAATCAGCTGAGCAGAGATCTTTTATTAGCTCAATATACAATTTTCCATTTATCGCGTTCAAATAACATCAGGTGTAAAAGTGAGATTCCGTAATTTCCACCTACCTATATCCAGTAGAGTTCCGACCCACAACAAAGTGCTTTGGCTCCTGGTCGCAGAGGTACAGGTTGTAGTCATTCTCTGGTACAAGATCAACATCATGAAAGATGAAACAATCCCACTTGCGTTCCTTCATTGCTTCCAGGAAACCCACGTTCAATAGCTTGGCTCGATTAAAAACATCATTACCAGCCTGATGGAGCAAATAGCAATTAGCATGCTTCATCTATACCAGATTCCCTGCAAAAACTTATATACAGATAATATATAGCTTCCCATATTCCTTCTCCATGGATTGTCACCTTGTCGTGGTGGAGAAGCTTGAGTGGACCTGAGATCCTGAGAGCGATGCCGTCTGGAGCTACGCTCCTGGTAGGGCCACCCATGGCGGTAAGGTAGAGGGGGTGGTCTCTGACAAAGAGCAATCCAATCAAGGCCTCAATTGTAGAACAGGCAGAGGATGATGGTTGACCTTAGTGGAGCGTCACAACGGCTGGGAAGGATGCAGCAGAAAACTGTCTCCGGTAGTCTTGGACTTCATGCCTCTGGATCCCGACCCAGATCTGTCAAGGACCGTGGGGTGGCTGTCTGAGCATCAGTCACCCCATATTAAACAAAGTCACGCACAGGCATCCTCCATTTAGGGAATAGCACCCTGGAGACACCCATTGTCAACCATGACCGAAGGGGGCCCAATAAGAATATTCCTACCAAGTGAGCTAGCAACATGCATTTTACTAGCTATAAGAACCAAGCCAATGTCAATTTACAGATATTCGTATGATGATTTCTATTTATTTATATAAACATTGAGGGTTTTACCAGTACAAATATAATGCAAAATTGTAGGTGTATTTTCACGTCAATAGTGCAATGAACCCATCAATGTGAACATAACCGTCAGAAAATAAGGTAACATGTGGAATGAAGCTGGAGGGGAGGAAGCAAAGGAAGATTAAGAGGCAAGAAAAGAATTGATAAGCACAACTGTAGTCTCAGAAATCAAAGGACAAAAAAATGAATGGTTTCATCCCATTTCCAAAAAAGTCAACACCTCCAGGACAAAAGGAAAGCCATTGTTACAAAGCCTTTCGTCATTTAATAAACTAAATTTATAGATATTCATTTAGCAAGGAAAACGTTTCAGGCTTTAAATTCATCACCAAACTTAATAAAACTCAATGTCCATCAAGATTGAATTACAATTACATAGTGTTACGGTTAAATTGATATGTAAATTTGATAGGACCAAAGTACATCCTTCTCAGTACTCTTTAATTATTAAGTACCTGATTAATGACGTATATCCCATAATCTCGAAGCTGTCGCTGCAGAAATGGGTGCAAATGCTCCAGTAAATACAGGAGATGTTTTTCCCGATTCCGAAACGGAATCAATATGGCCACACGTTGAGGTGAATGGCACTCTTGGGGGGCAAACATCCCTTTCTGTACTTTAGGGTTCTTCTTCTGAGTTTGTTCCAAGGTGAGTCGTGTATCAAATATTAACTTGGTTGAACCACCTAAAAGAATTAAATTAAAAAAATGTTTATCCCATTATTTATTAAGAACAAGTATTTAGGGAGTGGATGCAAAAGTATGACAACATAGAACTAGAGTAAACGGGCGATTGATGATCACCATACCCTTGGTTGGCCAAAGGACTGTCTGTATACATGCTCTTTCAATTCACAAGCTTCCAATTTACTCCAAAAGGCACAAAAGGTCTACTTTATTGAAAAAAAAGCAGAGAAATCCAAATCCAGTGTTCTAGTCAATATGTATCCCTCAAACATTCATTGAAATTGATTTTTTCCCCTCAAACAGCAATAGTTGACATGGTGTTCTGGTTATTTTCAAAACGTTGAAAAAATATTCTACATATTCACAAATTGGCTGCAGAGTTTCCCCAAACTATAACAGCAGAACTCAGAAGAATTGGAATGGCTGAAAAGGATTTCAAAACTGCAGCTTGCACCCCATAACCCAGTTTTGATGAACAATGCAAATTATTTTTCCTTCTATTTTAATAATGCCAGTATGGTCAAGTATGCCCAATTATAAAGTAATTGCTGGTTAAACAAATACAATACCTCATGAATTAATACTATGATTCTCTACACGACTACTATTTCAGCCTGCACCAATATTAAATATTTCATTGCATCCTCACTATCTAAAATGCATAAACATATCCATTTCCAAACTAAATTCTGCAAGTTCTTCCTCCCTTCTCATAGATTAAAAATCCCTATACTTACGCAAGTATGGTGTTAATAGTGGGCACAATGGCAGGTCATTTAGAGACGGAGTTATGTTTGGAGTTATCATTGATGTCATCCTTTCTTCATCTAGTTTTGTCATCTTCCAAAATTTATGTATCACAGATTGATGGTTGACTTCCAGTACAAGATTGTGTGTATTACCCATTATCATCCAAATGACAAGAGAGCCAAAACTAATAATAATTAGCAAAAGTTTGATTCGTGACAGAAAACCTCTTGTTGACGAAAAGCAAGCCATTGTAATAAAACAGAAGATCAGTAGATGTAATGGATCACAGATGAGCGGTATGAACTAGTGATCAAGGAATATTGTGAAATCTCTACTGCAAGTCTCTCCATCTATTTATCGTACAGTGCAGCTTATAGGTTGTACTGCTAGTCATTGAACCTAGGAGAAAAATCAAAACGTAATTAATTGAGATGACACTTATCATTCACAGAAAAGACTTCAAACAATATTTTCTGCTGCAAAAAGGCTGCAAATTTATAGAACTAATGATACTATCTCAAAAAGAAATAACTTATGTAGTTTAGCCAAGACTGGAACTTTACCCCCAAAACACAATCAATTCTATTTATTATAATTAGCACTATTATAACAAGATTTCATATAATTACAGACAAAAAATGGGGAAGTGATGGGGATGACACAAACTTCCTCTCTTCACATTACCAAAAATCAAAACCTAGGACACTTTTTTCCATAGTCCAAGTCACATTACCTCTGTAGGATCCATTTATGTGCATACTGGCATTTGAAGATGCCTCAAAATGCTAATATTTCTAAACAAGTTACTGCACATGGAACAATCTTCAAAATGTACAAAGTGTTATCCAAATTGCGAATTCTTTATTTGATTCAGATTTCAAATTATTTTACTCTAGAAAAAGGATGAGGTTGATGGCATGTTCATAACAATATATTACAAATTAGCCATATGGTTAAAAAGTCAAACTGCGAAGCAATATAGTTGGAACCACTTCACGACAAAACAATAAAACACTGGCTTCTCTCCAACAGTCCCATTTTTAGGGTGGGGATAGACAAGAATAGAGGCACTACAGGGCTCGAAATTAGCGGTAGCCTGGTTGCCAAATGCGACCTAAAGTGCCGTCGGGCAACAGCCGTCCCATTTTGCCCGGCTTGGCAAGCAACTCTGAGCAGCCCCCCTCTCGGTGTCATTCTCTGTCTTCGCCTGCCATCCGTATCGCCAGGCTCCGCCCGCTCCTCATCCGCCGGCACGGCAGGCCACCTTGCACATGCGCACTGCTATGGCCAGCATATCCTTTCCCCTGCACATGCTCACAACCACGGCCAGCGCATCATCGGCGACCCTGCACATGCGTACTGCCACGGCAACTGGTCGGCGTCAGCCACTTTCTGTCTCCCTTTGCATTGTGGGAGATCTGGCCGCCATTGCTGTCTGGTCGCCGTCTCGCCGTGACCGCTGAAAAACAACGCAGAATCATTCCCTGGAGCAACTCTTGCATCTAGGTTTCCTGGTCCTACAAAAATATTCCAAATGGAATTTAACCCACCACCACCAAACTAAAAAAGGATCCTTGGGGGATAAAAGAGCTACCTTAAATTTAGTTGCATCTGGTTGGGTAACTATGGTAGGGTGAAGACTATTTCATGCTTTAATTTTGCTGGGGAACTCCATGGAGCAGCCAGCATCTCGGGATACAAGAAATTGGGTGACGTTTCAGGTAGAGACCCTTCTTTACATTTCCTCTGGTTTTAGTGTTTTTAGTTTAAAGATACAGCGTGGAAACAGGCCCTTCAGCCCACGCCGACCACCTGTACACTAGTTCTATCCCACACCTTAGCGACGCAAGTCAAGAGTCAAGAGTGTTTTATTCTCTCACGTCCCAGTTAGAACAATTAAATCCTTACTTGCAGCAGCACAACAGAATATGTAAACATAGTACTCTGTACACAAAGTTGTAAATGAGAAAACAAAACAGTGTATATTTATATATGAATATATAAGTATATAAATATAGAATTTACCTCCTGGGATTAATAAAGTTCAATCATATAGTATTGTGTGTGTAGGAAGCAAATGAACTGCAGATGCTGGTTTAAACTGAAGATGGACACAAAAAGTTGGAGTAACTCAACAGATCAGACAGAAACTCTGGACAAAAGGAAAATATAATGTTATGGGTTGGGTCTGAAAAACGTTCCTGCACAACTTTGGAATGTGGAAGGAAACAAGAGCACCCGAAGAAAACCCATGCGATCAAAGGGAAAAGGAGCAAACTCCATTAGACAGCACCCATAATCAGGATCAATTCCAGGTCTCTGGCAATTTTAGGCAGCAACTTTATGGCCAGTGTGCTGCCCCATAGCCTTGAACTGAATTAAAACATACAGTAGCTGTAAAGGGGGACATAGCGCAATTTAGAGATTTAAGACTGAAAATGGATAGTCTCTTTTTTTGGTAACGAAAGTTATCAACGTATAATTTTTTGTGTGTTGGAAAATAAAATATAGTGGCACAGCTGGTGAACTTGCTGCCTCACACACCAGAGATCTGTGTTTGATCCTGTCCTTGGGCACTGTCTGTGTTGAATTTGCACATTCTCCCTGCAAGCGTGTGGGTTTCCTCCCACATCCCAAAGACGCATTGGCTTTGTAGGTTAACTTGTCTCTGTAAAATTGCCCCTAACGTGTAGGGAGTGGGTGAGGAAAGTGGAATAACAGAACTTGTGTGCATGGGTAGGCAAAAATGCTGGTGAAACTCAGCGGGTGAGGCAGCATCTATGGAGCGAAGGAAATGGGCGACATTTCGGGTCAAGACCCTTCTTCAGACTGATGTCGGGGGTTGGGGGGGGGGGGGGGGGGAAAGCTGGAAAAAGAAAGGAAGAGGCGGAGACAGTAGGCTGTGGGAGAGCTGGGAATGGGAGGGGAAGGAGGGAGAAAGCAAGGACTACCTGAAATTGGAGAAGCCAGCGTTCATACCTCTGGAGTAAAAACTACCCAAGCGAAATATGAGGTGCTGTTCCTCCAATTTGCGGTGGGTCTCACTCTGGCCATGTAGGAGGCGCAGGACAGAAAGGTCGGATTCAGAATGGGAGGGGGAGTTGAAGCGTTGAGCCACCGGGAGATCAGATTGGTTATTGCGAACTGAGTGTAGGTGTTGTGCGAAGCGATCGCCAAGCCTGCACTTGGTCACACCGAGGTTGATCATACGCTGAATAATCCAACCAGATTTTTGTTTGGAAGCAGAAAGAAATAATATAAATTGCATTTATTGCAACGTGTAAAAAGAGATGAGATACTGTATTATAATTTTGCTGCATGTCATTGTGGTAAATATCAAGTCTTGATTGATGAATATGTTAAGTTTGTGACTTCATGTGAAGCAGAAATAATATGCGAATGCTTCATTGACCATAACTCCGACTGGTAACTACGCACTTCGTCCGAGCACATTATCACACACGTCATGCAAGCCATCTTAAATGACCACCTAAACTGTCATTTGGCAAACTAAAAAGCTGCCTAGGTTGCCAGGCTGGCAACAGGGAAAAAAAAGTTAAGCGAGAGCTCTGCTATGTAGTGGTTACAAAAGTAGCTATATTAAGTTGCTCGTTTACCCCAAATTAATGGCGTACACAAATACAATTCCAGTATGGCAATATAGAAGTCCAAAAATGCTGCTAGTAACCTATGTAATAATCCAGCTCTCAGACAGTTGTTTGTGGAAACAACAATGGTAGCAGTTTTTTCCTTTCTCCACTTTGTGCAAACTCAAGTGGAGTTTACTCCCACAATGCATCGTGATGACCACACTGCAGTTTGATGTCCGACCAAAAAGGGAGAAAAAGAAATGTTTAACCATGTAAAAGTTGGAACAGATGTTTCTACTGGCATCCTCTGTGCCAGCCTTGCACATACAGTCAGCCAGGTCTGGGCTTATACTTTATGTTTATTTCGAAGGAAGCAACAGCAAAAATTAGAGATGCTCAATGGCACTTGAAGGCAAATAGACCTTCTCTTTCATACTGGTCTCAAAACAAAAAGTATTCCATGTTATTCTGTTGAATCCCAGAGTTTGCTTGAAAATGCCAAAGACTATTTTGGCTCTTCGAAAGGTTTTTAAAATAATTCTCAGTGAACTGTATGAATTACAAATTGAAACAGGACCACAAAAAATATCGAATAGCAGATCTGCAAAGTCCAAACTATTAAATTACTTTATTTCAGAACAAAACAAATAAACACTGAAAATTATCTAAATTCACATTGTGGATAAAGTGTCAGCACCCTACCCCTTTGCCAAGAACGTTACTAATCATTCATACACTTGGATAATCTCCATTGCTGATCCAATTCATTTTCACAAATCACATTTTAAAGAAATCCTCTATCCTGTTCAATTGCCATACATTCTGTATAATCTATTCAAATCTGCCACAACTTCTGTTTGCGACAGCACATGGTTGCATAGTTTAAAGGGCCTGTCCCACTAGCGCGCGATTAGACGCGACAAGCGCGACAAATTCGGACGCGGGGGTCGCGTGGGGGTCAGGCGATCCCGGTGCGAGTGAAGGGCCTGTCCCACTAGCGCGCGATTACACGCGCGACACCCGAAGGAAGGACGTTATTTTTCATCACGTGACGATGCGCATGAGCATGCGCGTTGCACGACGTCGGGCAGTGACGTCATCACGCAACGCCACGCTGAAGACGCACAACGTCAAAACGTCATCACGTTAATCACGTTCTGCGCGACAGGATTTTGCCGCGCGTAATTTTTTAAGCAGTGTCGGTTTTTGGACACTACGCGCGATGTCGACACCAGCTACACACAACTCGACGAGACTCCGGCGATCGCAGTGGGACAGGGTCACGCGAGGCCGGGCGACTAAAGCGACCACGGTAGGTCGCGCTTGTCGCGTCTAATCGCGCGCTAGTGGGACAGGCCCTTAAGACCAGCACTGATATCCTAAGCATCAACTCTTTCTTAGCATAGTCTGTTTTAATGTTGCACAGCAATTCCTTTCTTACTATTACTAATTCACCTTGGTCCAATTCGCAAAGTAATTTTCAACACCATTTCGTATAATGACACTTCCCCCGCAAATGGAATTCCCCTCAGTGTGCCCAAGGCTGGGTGGTCTCGCTGAGGGGCTAACATAATTCCAGATGCTATGAAGCATCCAATGCAATACTGATTACTGGCCTTTTATTCAAGCAAACCCATACACATGGACACAATTCATCTATTCACTTTTGAAAAATATAAAAGTGGATAAGTCTCCAGGTCCTGACAGGATATTCCCTAGGACATTGAGGGAAGTTAGTGTAGAAATAGCCGGGGCTATGACAGAAATATTTCAAATGTCATTAGAAACTGGAATAGTCCCCGAGGATTGGCGTACTGCGCATGTTGTTCCATTGTTTAAAAAGGGTTCTAAAAGTAAACCTAGCAATTATAGACCGGTTAGTTTGACTTCAGTGGTGGGCAAATTAATGGAAAAGCTACTTAGAGATAATATATATAAGTATCTGGATAAAGAGGGTCTAATTAGGAACAGTCAACATGGATTTATGCCTGGAAGGTCATGTTTGACTAATCTTCTTGAATTTTTTGAAGAGGTTACTAGGGAAATTGACGAGGGTAAAGCAGTGGATGTTGTCTATATGGACTTCAGTAAGGCCTTTGACAAGGTTCCTCATGGAAGGTTGGTTAAGAAGGTTCAACTGTTGGGTATAAATGCAGGAATAGCAAGATGGATTCAACAGTGGCTGAATGGGAGAAGCCAGAGGGTAATGGTGGATGGCTGTTTGTCGGGTTGGAGGCAGGTGACTAGTGGGGTGCCTCAGGGATCTGTGTTGGGTCCTTTGTTGTTTGTCATGTACATCAATGATCTGGATGAAGGGGTGGTAAATTGGATTAGTAAGTATGCAGATGATACCAAGATAGGGGGTGTTGTGGATAATGAAGAGGATTTCCAAAGTCTACAGTGTGATTTAGGCCAGTTGGAAAAATGGGCTGAAAGATGGCAGATGGAGTTTAATGCTGATAAATGTGAGGTGCTACACCTTGGCAGGACAAATCAAAATAGGACGTACATGGTAAACGGTAGGGAATTGAAGAATACAGTTGAACAGAGGGATCTGGGAATAACCGTGCATAGTTCCTTGAAGGTAGAATCTCATATAGATAGGGTGGTAAAGAAAGCTTTTGGTATGCTAGCCTTTATAAATCAGAGCATTGAGTTTAGAAGCTGGGATGTAATGTTAAAATTGTACAAGGCGTTGGTGAGACCAAATCTGGAGTATGGTGTACAATTTTGGTCGCCCAATTATCGGAAGGATGTCAACAAAATAGAGAGGGTACAGAGGAGATTTACTAGAATGTTGCCTGGGTTTCAACAGCTAAGTTACAGAGATAGGTTGAATAAGTTAGGTCTTTATTCTCTGGAGCGCAGAAGGTTAAGGGGGGACTTGATAGAGGTCTTTAAAATGATGAGAGGGATAGACAGAGTTAATGTGGACAAGCTTTTCCCTTTGAGAATAGGGAAGATTCAAACAAGAGGACATGACTTTAGAATTAAGGGACAGAGGTTTAGGGGTAACATGAGGGGGAACTTCTTTACTCAGAGAGTGGTAGCGGTGTGGAATGAGCTTCCAGTGGAAGTGGTGGCGGCAGGTTCGTTGGTATCATTTAAAAATAAATTGGATAGGCATATGGATGAGAAGGGTAAGGAGGGTTATGGTATGAGTGCAGGCAGGTGGGATTAAGGGAAAAAAGTTGTTCGGCACGGACTTGAAGGGCCGAGATGGCCTGTTTCCGTGCTGTAATTGTTATATGTTATATGTTATATTCTCAGCATCAGTGCTGGCACTTTATACTCAATTTGAATTTAGATACTTTTCAGTGTTTATATATTTTTTGCATCAACAGCAATACCACACGTTTCAGTTTGTGTAATTAACTACCCACCACTATCTCCAGTCAACATTGATCTTATTTAATACTTTTAACTATGCAATTATTACAAGGCGAAAATGTTTTATTTCCCTCCCGAGTTCCCACATTTTTCCAGATTGCAACTCATTCAGAACTCAACTGATCTTGCCTTTATTCAATCACATGCTTACTGACACTTTCTGCCGCCACTGGACCGATTATGAAATTCCCACACTTAACTGCAGTTTGACAGGTTATCGTTTCCACTGAGGCAATCCCCTCCAACTCCAACCTACACTCAGAATCTGGTCAACACTATTGTTCTGCTACAATACTCATCCCACAAATCTCGTGAACAGACAAAGCATGAAAATGGGCCCAAGTGAGCCCGTGCCAAGAATCAACCCTTAAAACAAATCACGTTTTATGCTCCCCCACAACCTCCCAGATTCTACAACTCACCTACACATACCCACATCTGTGGAATGCAGAAGGAAACATGGAGTCAGAGAGAATGTGCAACTTTCAGCATCAGAGGGGGGGATTGAACACATTCCTGAAGCTGTGAGGAACACCACTAGTTAGGGGCCTGTCCTACAAGCATGCAACTCTATGCGATTAGCGCGACCTAACGTGGTTGCTTGAGCCGTCCGGCGTCGGTCCCACTTCGATCGCCGGAGCCGTGCGGAGTTCGTCCCGAGACCGCGCGGGGCTCCGAAAAACTGGCTATGTCCAAAAATTCCGTGCGGCAACGGCTTGTCGGCTCGCAGTCGCCGCATTACACACCGCCCCGACATCGTGCCTCCATGAACCTATCTGTAGGTGCCTCCATGACCCTCTATGTGTGTGGCTCTGTGGCCCTCTGCGTGTGTGTGTGTGTGCCTCTGTGCCCCTCTCTGTCCAGGCGAACTTACCTTAGACTTCGCTCCAAGTTCGCCTCACTTTGCGCTGCGTTGCGCCACTCAACCGACCTCCGTGCGGCCCCAAATGCCGGTTTGGTTGCGCTTGCCGCATGCAGGCACATGCTGGTGGGAACGGCCCTGTACAGGGGATCACTCGACCTCCGCGCGGCCCCCGCTTCTAGTTTGATTGCGTTCATCGCATAGAGTTGCATGCTTGTAGGACAGGCCCTTTACTGTATAATTTCCCTTCTCAAAAACATCTAACAGCTTTGCTTGTATATTAATTTCTTCTCACTTTGAAACAAACAACGTTGCAAAATAAGCAGAGCTTTGGAGACAAATGTAAACAACCTTACCTTTAGCTCTTACTGATGCAACATACAATTGAGCAGTATTATTGAAGTCAGTTAAGATGATAAATATTGGACAGAATAATTAATGAACCATTACTTTTTAATGCTATTATAAAACCAACTCAAAGAGTTCCAACCAGTTAAGCTGTGTCTTATTTGGCGAGAAGTAGCTTAGAAGGTAACTACAAAGTTTGTATGAATAAGCTGCCCTCAATGGATCTTGGAACAGATGTGATCTCATCTGTGGCATGCAGCAAGATTTCCACCCATTCTTCAGGGAATCAAAAAATAGAACTAGAAATTCAAAACCACTTTGTCCAGATGGGGCTATCAATATTATTAGCTTGTGCTGTGCACACCCAAAGTACATCACTGTAAACTAGAGATGGGTGGTTATGTGTACAGTTAAATATTTAACAGACTCATTCATACCTCTTCAGCAGCAGCATCACAGAAATGCAAATTTATTTCAGATTCAGATTCAATTTTAATTGTCATTGTCAGTGTACAGTACAGAGACAACGAAATGCATTTATTTCCATGATCAAAGTATGCTCTGGCTCCACACTTTATTAATAAATACAATGTTAATCTATCAAGACTAGGTGAACAGTAATAAATAATAATAAAAAGCATGAATTTTGTTACTCCAATAGTTAATAGTGGCCTTCAAAGCAGAACACTTTACAGAATATTCCATACTGCTCCATAATCAGAGGTTCTGAACCTCTCTTAGGGAGATTTGACGGATACAGTTTTAAAAGTTGTAAACAATATGGATGAAATTAAACTCAAACTTGTAAATTTGTCAATTTGTAAACATGATGCCTAATTCCTCAATGTCACAGAAACGTACAAATGTTCACTATATATCCTATTAGGAAAAAAAAACACACCATTGAATGTGTATCAGCAAGCTCAGGACTTTCATTGCCTCAACAGGCAATAATGTCAGTCTAAAGAAGGGTCTCGTCACAAAACATCACCTAACCATGTCCTCCACAGATGCTGCCTGACCCATTGAATTACTCCAGCACTCTGGGTTCTAAACAGCATCTGCAGTTTCTTATATCTACGGGTAATAATGGTAAACACATTTCTTAAAGCATGAAACATGAAGTTTTGATTAATATTTCAGAAATAGATTCATACTAATGGGGTATTTAAACAGCGAACTAACATCCATATACAAGATAGCATATGGCAAATACGAAATCACATTGTCATTAAAACACAAAAATCTCAGAAACAAACTAACAGAACACAATGACATTTTAATTTCCAAACAATCAAAGACATTGCTCGAAAGAGATGCCTGGATAGTCACAATGGGTGACGTGCTCACAAATCAGATGTGGATTCAAAATCCCCTCAAAATCAAATCTAAACTGAATCAATTATGTATCTTTATGAGAGACATGAAACCTAGGCTCAATTGCCTCTCTCCATTGAACATAAGATTCAATTTCTATTGCACCTAGTTTAGTCCAAGCTGTTGTCAATTTTGAAAGAACAGAAGTAAACCCATTGTCTCACACATTTCTGCCACATTTAGTGTGACCCTAAATGCAGAAAGTATAAATGATTTATAGCAGCAACAATAAAAATATGGTATTTCAAAGTATGGTGTGCAACCTACCATCGTGACAGGCAGCATCTCTGGAGAGAAGGAATGGGTGACGTTTCAGGCAGAGACCCTTCTTCAAACTTCTCCGACCCAAAATGTCATCCATTCCTGCTCTCAAGAGATGCTGCCTGTTCCACTGAGTTATTCCAGCATTTCATCTATCTTCGGTATAAACCAGTATCTGCAGTTCCTTCCTACACTATACACCTACCATTATTGTGCATTCAAAAGATGCAAGGTGGTTCTTTGTTACATCGTAGTTTGAGTGGCAATTGTTAAGAGAGGTTCTTTAACAATACAATATTTGTTTTTTTTAATTTTATTTCTCAATATCTTATGACACCTTCAACTACTGGCCCTACTACATCTAATGTTACTGGCTGCATTCTAGACTATTTATATTACAATACATTATTCATAATTGTGTGCAAGTATACCAGATGCTGTTTAACTTATAAAAACACAAATCTGATACGCAGTTACCATCAAGACTTATTTTAAGCGTGGAGACACAAGGAACTGCTGATGCTGGAATCTTAAGCAAAACATTCACGATCACACTAAAAGTGCTGGAGTAACTCAGGTCAGGCAGCATCTGTGGAGGGAATGAATAGACGATGTTTCAGATCAGGACACTTCAGCTGGATTTTAGTGAGGAGAGAAAGCATGAAAAGAGGTGAGGGGTGGGACAAATCCTAACGAGTGATAGGTGGTTGCAGGTGGGAAAGGAGATTAATTGGCAGATGGGTAGAGTAAGTGACAAAGGCAAGGTTAGTGACCAGGAGATCCTGCAGGCCTTGGCAAAAGTGGTCTACAAACAGTTACCTAGTCTATGTTTGGTCTCACCGATGTAAAGAGGCTACATTGGGACTGTCAATTGCAGTAGACAGGATTTGAAAAGGTGCCCGTCTCACCGAGAAGTGTTGCTGTGGTCCCTGGATGAAACCAGGAAGCTAACTTCACAACGATCATTTCAGGAGTTTCATTCAGTAAATTATAAAGTTAATTGTTGGTTTGGCTTACATCGCAAGGCTAAACTCCCATGAAAAGGCTTGCTCTCTCCACAGATGGTGTCTCGCATGTTGGGTATTTTCTGCTATTACTTCAGATTTTGAATAGCTGTGATTTTTTTTTTTTTTTTTAAACCTTTTCAAATAGTTTCATGTTACTCAAACAAACCATCTTACCGTGGAAAACTTTTAAAGAATATCATCCATATCTAGAAAGGGGGAGAATGTACCAGGTACCTCAAATGCCACCATTGTGTCCATTTTTTAAAAAGATGGAGTTGTTTGATTGTGGTATTCACAGAGGTGTCTCTGTGCTGCCTGCCATAGAGAATGTCATCATAAGGGCCTTCCTCAACCCCCTCCTCTCGGTATGTTGATTCAGCAAATCAAGCTCTCAATTTTTCCGAAACGGCATAGGCTATTTTAGAGCTGTTTTACTGGAAGCAGTCAGGCGTGTAGAGAGAAATGGTTACAGCAGCAGGTACAAACACACAAAAGGCTATTATACGGTAGACAAAAATGCTGGAGAAACTCAGCGGGTGAGGCAGCATCTATGGAGCGAAGGAAATAGGCAACTTTTTTTGCCGAAACCCTTCTTCAGACGTCTGAAAAGGGGTTTTGGCCCTAAGCGTTGCCCATTTCCTTCGCTCCATAGATGCTGCCTCACCCACCGAGTTTCTCCAGCATTTTTGTCTACCTTCGATTTTCCAACATCTGCAGTTCCTTCTTCAACATAGGCTATTATAATGTGTTTCTAATTCTTTCTACTGCAATGTCTACCAATGTACTTATCTCACATTGTTCACATTTATTTCTGGACCAGATTACTCTGCACATCTCTGAGATTGAAACAGGACGGTTCTCAGTTGAATAGTGACTGATATCTCTACAGATTGCTGTTGACCTCTTGCAAAATCTTTGGCTGCAACAACCGAGTCGGGTTGATTCAATGTGCCAGTGAGGTGTATAGGATCACAACAAGCACAAAGTAGAGAGGTCAATAATAACAGGCAGATATTAATCCATTAGGTAAGAGTTTACATGCACATATAATGTACTGAAAAAAGATGTAATGGCTCTGTATAATTTACTTAGTTACTTCCATTAATATAGCATCTTACATATCCACTAATGTTCCAAAGCACTTTACAATCAATTGATGGAGAGTCCATATCTGGAGGAATGTGTGCAGATTTGGTCCCTGTGCCCAAAGGGGCTTTCAAAACAGTTCCGATGCAATGAATCAATGCCCACATGAGGGCTACACCTTTGAGACTCAAAAAAGAAAATGGTGGTACTAAGAGTTGTAATACAGTAGAATTCAAGAGCAAAATACTGTTTTTTTAAAAATATATTCTTGTGGAAATCAAGGAGCTGGGGATCAGATAGAAATATATACAAGGTTCATCATCAGTGATCTTGTTCAACGGTTGTGTGGCCACAAGAGTTATTAGTTCCTGCTCCATTTTTAAACTTAGAAAACAGTTTTGAAATTAATCTACTGTGTTAACTTTGTAACCTGGCAGTTTTCTCAGAGAAAAGGGTGGTAAGGAACTCATGTCAGAAACAGAGCTAAATTTATGTACCGAGAGAATCTCCTTTTGAGATTACCTTTTCCAGCAAACCATCAAAAACAGAAATGTGTTTAAAAAAAATCAAAACAGAGCTTGAAATTGACACTAATTATTTAAGAGTGAAATAAGCAAAATATGCAAAGGAAAAAGTGTTGAGCATTTTCTCAAATGCATACTTAATGTCAAAATACCTTCAATAAATAAAAACAAGTTGAAATGGTGATATTAGATTCCACACGAACATTTTAACCCACCAATCATGTTCAGAGAATGTGTATGGTTTTACCGTATACTTATAACAGACATCATTTAGCCCACAAGGTCCATGCAGACTCCCAGAGCAATTCCCTCGTCTCATTCGATCTCGCCTTGCTTCCTTCTATCCCTGTAACTAGTTTGTCCTTTTAAATGCAATAGTTTTTCTTTACAGTATTACAATGGAAGATCTTCACTGTTATTCGAGTCTTGGTCCATTTATTACACAGAGACACAAGAAATGGGAGCAAAACTAAACAATTTAAGCATTCATCAAGATCACAACTGATCTTCCATCTCATCACCATTTTCCAACAGTAACCTCACATCCTTCAAGTTTCTTAATAGCGAGAATTCCATTGACCACTGTTTTGACAGAACTCAGCTTCCTTAGAAACATAGAAAATAGGTGCAGGAGTAGGCCATTTGGCCCTTCGAACCTCCACTGCCATTCAATATGATCATGGCTGATCCACATGTTATTATATGTTACTCTAATAACATTGAAGATCTACCACTTATTCTCAAAACGTAACCCCTGATCCAATTCTCCACAGTCAGGAAATCATTCTCCCTGCATCCAACTCCTCATCCTTTAAGAATAGTGCAAGTTTCATTGAGACCCATTCGTAATATGGTGGAGCATTCACAATAAGGTGGATGAATTGAATGCCCAGTTAGTAGTTAAGGAATATGATATAGTTGGAATTGCAGAGACATGGCTCCAGGGTGACCAAGACTGGAAGCTAACCATGCAGGGGGAATCAATATTCAGGAAGGATAGACAAAAAAGGAAGAGGAGGTGGGGTGACATTGTTGGTTAAAGAGAAGATTAATGCAATAGCAAGGAGAGACATTAGCTTGGATGCTGTAGAATCGGTATGGGTAGAACTGCAAAATAGCCAAGGGAAGAAAGGGCTTGTTGGAGTCGTATACAGACCACCAAACAGCAGTAGGGAGGTTGGGGATAGCATCAAGCAGGAAATTAGGGATGCATGTAACAACCGTACAGCAATTATAATTTGGTGGCTTTAATCTACAAATAGATTGAGACAGCATAATCGGTAACAGTGCTGAGGATGATTTCCTGGAATGTATAGGGGATGTTTTTTAAACCAATAGGTAGAGGAACCGACTAGAGGGCAGGCCATCCTAGCTAGATACCAGGCTAGATGCAGGAAATATGTTCCCGATGTGGGGGGGGGGGGGGGGGTCCAGAACCAGGGGTCATAGCTTAAGAATAAGGGGTAGACCATTTAGGACTGAGACGAGGAAGAACTTTTTCACCCAGAGAGTCGTGAATCTGTGGAATTCTCTGCCACAGAAGGCCAATTCACTGGATGTTTTCAAGTGGGAGCTGGATTTAGCTCTTAGGGCTAAAGGAATCAAGGGATATGGTGAAAAATCAGGAACGGGGTACTGATTTTAGATGATCAGCCATGATCATATTGAATGGCGGTGCTTGCTTGAAGGGCCGAATGGCCTACTCCTGCACCTATTTTTCTGTGTTTCTTCATTCTTTTAATAGGCATGTTACAATACTTACCTTTAGCGGCTCTACAGTTCTGCCACTCCCCGTGTGCGCGCCTTTGGCGCCTATCCGGGGGGGGGGGGGGGGGGTTTAAAGTACCGTTTATCACCAAACAGTTCAAGTTGATCCATCTCAGGGGATTTCGTCGCTAAAGAGAAATCACTCCGACATTTGTTTTATGAAAGTATTTTTAAACTACACTAGATCATTTATTAGCTAGAATAATTTAAAAATCATCTTAGGGGTAACATGAGGGGGAACTTCTTTACTCAGAGAGTGGTAGCGGTGTGGAATGAGCTTCCAGTGGAAGTGGTGGCGGCAGGTTCGTTGGTATCATTTAAAAATAAATTGGATAGGCATATGGATGAGAAGGGTATGGAGGGTTATGGTATGAGTGCAGGCAGGTGGGACTAAGGGAAAAAAGTTGTTCGGCACGGACTTGAAGGGCCGAGATGGCCTGTTTCCGTGCTGTAATGGTTATATGGTTATATCTTCTAAAGCCGTGAGCGCCGACAACGGGAAGGATTTTACGTAGGGGAGAAAAGAAGCTACACAGTTTATTTTTACATAAAAACGGGGTTCTTAGGAAACCTTTAATCACATTTTCATGTTGCGAAATGGGGACAAAAAATATATACAAACCGGCAGTGTTTTTCCTGCAGACTATGGGTTAAATTCCCCGCAAACCGCAACTTTCCAATCCACCGCATTCCACTAAAACCCACTCGCAAGTTGATTTAAATGGCCATTAATTTACAGGAATTAAACACTAAATTCCTTCCATTTGGCCTGTAAATTCATGAAAATGAGATTTAAAAATCATGTTATATTGTGAATTATTGTGTGAATGTTATTTGGACACTTAGGCAATTTAAAAATGTTTATCTTTTCTTAAGAAATGGATAGATGTTTAGATCTACTCATTGAATTTTGTAATTAGTTACAATTAGGTAACTAATTATATGCTTTAATTTCAGGTCATCTAAGTAAGATTATTTCATATTTGTTTCAGAATGCTTCAATCTATAATAACTGAAAATTTCATTGAGTTCTCTTAATTTTTAAGAAAGTTATAGGCTTTTGACTGTCCTAGATCACAGCTTTTGTGTTAAGTCAATGGAAAGGCAAGACGCTAATTTCCGAGTATGAAAATAGCCATAACTTTTTTAATACTGAAGATATTAAAGTGAATTAGGTGTCAAATTAAACTTCTTTTTATGCTTTAACTGATGGGATAAATTGCAGACTTGATTTTTTAAATCTCAAAATTTTGTAACATTGCTACTTTTAAGCTCTAAATAGTCGCCAAAATCTCATTCTCTCCTCCTACAGCAAACTCACCTTTTCTGGAACCATTCGTTCCGCTTCTATGAGAGTGGATGTTTTAAATGTAATCCTTCAACCATTCCTGCATTGCCCATTATAATTTCTCGTCCTTGTTGCTCCGTAAACTTTTGTAACACTTCCTCGTCAGACCGGGGAATATCTTACAGCGTAGATAGGTCTTGTTTCTTCATTACAAAATTCAGTTTTGCCCTGTTTTATCATTGTTGGATCGTTGGCTGTTGCTTTCCAAACCCACTCACAATGTCGATTTAATGTATCAGGCAGCTTTATAAATCTTTTCCAAATAAAACACTTCACTTCCTCAGATTATCACGACCAATTGCCCCCCCTCCCTCGCTCGCTGAGCTCTAATTTCTCAATTGATCACACATTTGTTGAGCTCTCCCTCCCAAAACTGTCGCCTTAAATACTTGCCTCTATTAACCCAACAGGAAATACTTCGCTGAAGAAATGCTCCTTGGGGGGGAACTGAAAGGCGCCACAGAAACGTCCTTTTAATTAAAAAAAACGAGACTGATTGTGCACATGCAACTGGGGCAGGACAGACTCACCATCAGTGTAATCATAGCCAGCGGGTCCCTCTGCTGCACGATCACCGCTACCCAATTCCACCAGGAAAATAACCTTCAGACTACCACGTCCACTAAACACATTGATTGTAAACGGAAACGCCAGTTTCAATGTCAGCCCCCGCTTCCCGCACCACTCCGCAGCGGGGTGGGGGGAATATACGCACACAAAATCCACAGCAGACACAGCACTCACCAGACTACGACGACGACGGCCGCCGTGTAAATCAACCCCTGGAAGGGACGACGGGCGGCGCGCGCTCACGTTCTAACCGTCCCGCCGGCGCGCGCTCACGTAGTTCTAACCGTCCCGGCGGTGGGGGCGGCGCGCGCGCCCGGTTGGGGAGGGTATAACGTGAGCGCGCGCGCGCGCAGCGGAGGAATCATACGGTTTCTGTACTGAACACTGCAGGAGAACCTGTGGGCGATGTGGCCAGAGGATGATGCAGAAGCCCTGGCCATCCGCGGCCTGCAGAGGGAAGCCACCATGTCAGCCACTGCTCATCCCATAAAGACCAGAGAGAAGTGAACTGGGGTCTGGCTTTCCGTGCTCTCAGAGGCAACTCAGAGAGGCGCCCCTGAGGCGCAACGGTGAGGATGAGGAGTCAAATTCGCCTCCGATCATAAGAGCCGGATTGCACGTTGAAAATGGTACCAAAACTTAGCGCCTCTTGCATGCGATCTCAATTAACAGTAGGCCATTCGGCCCTTCAAGCCAGCACCGCCATTCAATTTAATCATTGCTGATCATCCCCAATCAATACCCCGTTCCTGTCTTCTCCCCATATCCCATCAATCTTCCCATTGACTGCTATCTTTAAGAGCTCTATCTAGCAATGTTACAACATTTTGAGATTTTAAAAATCAAGTCTGCAATTTATCCCATCAGATAAAGCATAAAAAGAAGTTTAATTTGACACCTAATTCACTTTCATATCTTCAGTATTAAGAAAGTTATGACCATTTTCATTCTCGGAAATTAGCATCTTGTTCCCCATTGCCTTTCAATTGATTTAACTCAAAAGCTGTGATCTGGAACCGTTAAAAGCCCATAACTTTCTTAAAAATTAAGAGAACTCAATGAAATTTTCACTTATTATAGATTGAAGCATTCTGAAACAAATATGAAACAATCTTACTTCGATGACCTGAAATTAATGCATATAATTAGTTAGTTATCTAATTGTAGCTAATTACAAAATTCAATGAGTAGATCTAAACATCTATCCATTTCTTAAGAAAAGATAAACTTTTTTAAAATTGCCTTAGTGTCCAAATAACGTTCACACAATAATCCACAATATAACATATTTTTTAAATCTCATTTTCATGAATTTCTGGACCAAATCGAAGGAATTTAGTGTTTAATGCCTGTAAATTAATGGCCATTTAAATCAACTAGCGAGTGGGTTTTAGTGGAATGCGGTGGATTGGAACGTTGTGGTTTGCTGTGAAGTCAGTATGAAAAATACAGCCGGTTCATACATTTTTTTTGGACCCCATTTCACAACATGAAAATATTATTGAAGCCTCCATAAAAACCAACTTTTAATATAAAAATAAACTGTGTACCTTTTTTTCTCCCCTACTCAAAATCCTTCCCGTTATCGGCGCTCACGGCTTTTGAAGGTGATTTTTAAATTACTCTAGATAATAAATAATCTAGTGTAATTTAAAAATACCTTCATTCATGAAATGTCGGAGCGATTTTTCTTCCGCAACGAAATCGCCCGACATTGATCGATTTGCCCAGTCTGTAGAAAAATGGCACTTTAAGCCCGTCCCCCTCTGAAAGGTGCCAAAGTCGCGCACAGGGGAGCGGCAGAACTGCAGCCCTGCACAAGGTAAGTTTTGTAACATACCTACTCTATCTAAAGGGCCTGTTCCACTTACGCGACCTTGGCTCGCAAATTACGCGATCTTGTGGTCGCTTGAGGCGTACAGGCACCGTATGGCCATGCGGGCCCGGTCCCAATTAGAAGCGCAGAGATGCGCAGGGCTGTGAAATTCTGGCAGTGGCCGAAATCTTCGCTCGCCAACGGCCTGTCAGTACGCAGGCCCATTGCGGTTGTACGCAGCGTCTTGGCATCGTACGCAGCGTCTTGACGGCGTACGTCTAGCGTGTGGCGTTGCGCGATGATGTCACCGCCCGGCGTGGCGTTGCATGATGACGTCACTGCCCGACGCCGTGCACCGCCCAAATTCAGTCAGCCCACCTCCTGCCCAGCTGATTGGTAAGCATGACGCAAATTACTTCACGCGCGAACTTTGCGTGAACTCCGCGCCAAACGCATGCAATCGCATTCAAGTGGGACAGGCCCTTGACTCGCTCTTGAAAGCATCCAGAGAATTGGCCTCCAGTGCGTTCTGAGGCAGAGACTTTCACAGATTCACAACGCTTTGGTGAACATTTTTTTCTTCATCTCCGTTCTAAATGGCCTACCCCTTTTTCTTAAACTGTGGCTCCTGGTTCTGGACTCCCCCGACAATGGGAACTTGTTTCCTGCCTCTAGCGTGCCCAATCACTTAATAATCTTATATGTTTCAATATGATGCCCTCTCATCCTTCTAAATTCCAGTGGACACAAGCCCACTCGTTTCATTCTATCCCGCCATATGACAGTCCCGCCATCCGGGAATTGACCTCGTGAACCTAAGCTGCACTCCCTCAAGAGCAAGAATGTCCTTCCTAAAATTTGGAGACCAAAACTGCACACAATACTCCAGGTAGACAAAATTCTTCAGACTAGGTTTCGACCCGAAACATTGCCTATTTCCTTTGCTCCATGGATGCTACCTCACCCGCTGAGTTTCTCCAGCATTTTTGTTTACCTTCGATTTTCCAGCATCTGCAGTTCCTTCTTAAACACAATACTCCAGGTGTGGTCTCACTACGGCCCTGTACAACTGTAGAAGGACCTCTTTGCTCCTATACTCAACTCCTCTTGTTATGAAGGCCAACAGGCCATTAGCTTTCTTCACTGCCGGGTGTACCTGCAAGCTTACTTTCAGTGACAGAGTGATGAACAAGGACACCCAGGCCTCGTTGTACTTCCCCTTTTCCTAACTTGACATAATTCAGATAATAATCTGCCTTCCTGTTCTTGCCACCAAAGTGGATAACCTCACATTTATCCACATTAAACTGCATCTGCCATGCATCTGTCCACTCACCCAACCTGTCCAAGTCAACCTGCATTCTCGTAGCATCGTCCTCACAGTTCACACTGCCACCCAGCTTTGTGTCATCTACAAATTTGCTAATGTTACTTTTGATCCCTTCATCTAAATCAGAGGCTTTTCAGCATGAGGGCCACATTATATATTTGGCACATTTTTGCAGGCCATAGGAAAAAAATAAAGAAATGTCAGTTTTATAAATTTAATGATGTAGAGAGAGAGTGGGGGGTGGCAGAGAGAGGCATAGAGAGAGAGAGAGAGAGAGAGGACAGAGCGAGAGAGAGGCAGAAAGAAGTCAGAGAGAGAGCCAGAGACAGAGAGAGGGCAGAGAGAGAGAGAGGGGCAGGGAGAGAGGCAGAGATGAATGATCGCACTTTATAACGCGCCGCCAACCCATTCTGACCGTTGCCGCCGAACAGCCCCTCTCCATATTGCACCCTTCTTCACGGCGGCCCTGTGATGTCTCGGCTCTGACAATTCGAGGGACCTACCCGTAACAACACTAAGAGCAGTTCCGGGCCGCGGTGCTCCCCGACGCGAGGGACACGTGCTCCATCCTGCGCTGAGCTTCCTGCGCGCCAGATAAAATCTCGTGGCGGGACAGATGTGGCCCGCGGGCCATAGTTTGGAGACCCTGATCTAAATCATTAATCTATATTGTCAATAGCTGCGGTCCCAGCACCGAGCCTTGCGGTACCCCACTAGTCACTGCCTCCCATTCTGAAAGAGACCCTTTAATCCCTACTCTTTGTTTCCTGTCTGCCAACCAATTTTCTATCCATGCAGTACCCCACCCCCCAAAACCACGTGCTCTAATTTTGCCCACTGATCTCCTATGCGGGACCTTATCAAAGACTATCTGAAAGACCAGGTACACTACCTCCACTGGCTTGCCCTTGTCCATTTTCCTAGTTACATCCTCAAAAAATTTCAGAAGATTAGTCAAGTATGATTTTCCTTTTGTAAATCCATGCTGATTCAGACCGATCCTGTTACTGCTATCCAAATGTGCCGCTGTTTCATCTTTTAAAATTGACTCCAGCATCTTCCCCACCACCGAAATCAGTCTAACTGGTCTATAATTCCCTGGTTTCTTAAAAGTGGAATAACACTAGCTACCCTCCAATCCACAGGAACTGATCCTGAATCTATAGAACATTGGAAAATGATCACCAATGCGTCTACAATTTCTAGAGCCACTTCCATAAGTACCCTGGGATGCAGACCATCAGGCCCTGGGGATTTATTAGCCTTCAATCCGATCAGTCTACCCTACACCATTTTCTGCCTAATCTGAATTTCCTTCAGTTCCTCCGTCACCCTAGGTCCTCTGGCCACTAGTACATATGGGAGATTGTTTGTGTCTTCCTTAGTGAAGACAGATCCAAAGTACCTTGTCTGCCATTTACTTTGTTCCCCATAACAAATTTACATGTTTCTGTCTTCTCAGTGGACTATTTCTGTACACTTTGTTAATCGGGGATTGTGCGTAGGTATGACATTACTGAACTATGCAAACAAATAGAATAATTTAACTTTTGCACATAAAGTTCCATTGAATTGACCATTGTTGCCACTGAAGCAGAACCAGCAAATGAAAGGTCAAAAATTTTAGAGGAAATATTCTGACTGGGAGTTTGCAGCTGCAAACCATTATCGATCGCATAACAGAAGCTTTTCAGCCAGGCAACCAAACAGGAGACACAATCGCAGGCATTACGCAGGACTAGAAACAGGAAACAGCAATCATTCCACCAGTCCTGCTATTACAGAAGTGATGATGCAAATTCAGTTTGGCTACTGCACTAAAATTTTTGTCAGTAGGAAATTTTAAAAACAGTTTGAAAGTGGCAGCGCACATCGGCACATCACAGGAGAGAACTTAAACACCTGACACAAAAGGCATCAAGGGGTAAAAAAAGAACTTGTGAACAGTATTGAGGTAAAGCAGCACCTATGGCACGGGAGCACTTCAACGCTGCGTGCTCAGCCCCCTGCTGTACTCTATACTCATAATGTGAACTCCATCATCAAGTTCGCTGACGACACCACTATTGTGGGACGTATCACTGATGGGGATGAGTCAGAGTATAGAAGAGTGATCGAGCGACTGTCCTTATGGTGCCAGCACAATAACCTGGCCCTCAACACCAGCAAAACCAAGGAACTGATTGTGGACTTTGGAAGGAGTAGGATGGGGACCCACAGTCCCGTTTGTATCAATGGGTTGATGGTGGAAAGGGTCAAGAACTTCAAATGCCTGGACATGCATTTCTCTGAATATCTTTCCAGGTCCACAAAAACTGGTGCAATTATTAAGAAAGCACATCAGCGCCTCTACTTCCTGAGAAGATTATGGAGAGTCGGTTTGTCAAGGCGGACTCTCTCTAACTTCTACAGGCGCACAGTAGAGAGCATGCTGACCGGTTGCATCGTGGCTTGGTTCGGCAACCTGAGCACCCTGGAGCGGAAAAGACGACAAAAAGTAGTGAACACTGCCCAGTCCATCATCGGCTCTGACCTCCCTTCCATCGAGGGGATCTACGCAGTCGCTGCCTCAAAAAGGCTGGCAGCATCATCAAGGACCCACAGCATCCTGGCCACACACTCATCTCCCTTCAGGCTACCTTCAGGTAGAAGGTACAGGAGCCTGAAGACTGCAACGACCAGGTTCAGGAATAGCTACTTCCCCACAGCCATGAGGCTATTAAACTTGGCTCGGACAAAACTCTGAACATTAATACCCCTTTATCTGTTATTTGCACTTCATCAATTCATTTATTCATGTGTGTATTTATGTATATAATGGTATATGGACACATTGATCTGTTTTGTAGTCAATGCCTACTATGTTCTGTTATGCTGAAGCAAAGCAAGAATTTCATTGTCCTGCCAGGGACACATGACAATAAACTCTTTTGACTTTGACTATGACTATTGATTGGTGGTGCAGGTTCGAAAGGCTAAAATGCTTTCTGTTACTCCGATTGTTCTCTATTGTTACTCGCCCAATTATCACAGTTGTCAGTAAAATGTCAGATTTTATTGAGATTAGGTGGATTTAAAAGGTATGTTATAATACCTACCTTTAGCAACGCTGCAGTTCTGCCGCTCCCCGTGTGCGCGACATTGGCGCCTTTCAGAGGGGGGTGTGTTTAAAGTGCCGATTTTTTCCTAGGCTGTCCAAGTCGATCCATGTCGGGCGATTTCGTCGCTAAAGAGAAATCACTCCGACATTTCATTCATAAAGGTATTTTTAAACTACGCTAGATTATTTATTAACTGGAGTAGTTTAAAAATCATCTTCTAAAGCTCTGAATGGTGACAGCGGAACGGACCTAAGGTAGGCGATAAAAGAAGCTACACAGTTTATTTTTTCATAAAAACTTGGGTTTTAGGAAGGCTTTAATCACATTTTCGTGTTGCGAAAAGGGGACAAAAAAAAATGAATGAACCGGCTGTATTTTTCATGCCGACTTCACCGCAAACCGCAACGTTCTAATCCACTGCATTCCACTAAAACCCACTCGCTAGTTGATTTAAATGGCCATTAATTTACAGCCATTAAACACTAAATTCCTTCCATTTGGCCTTTAAATTCATGAAAATGAGATTTTAAAAAAATGTTATATTGTGGATTATTGTGTGAATGTTATTTGGACACTTAGACAATTAAAAAAAAAGTTTATCTTTTCTTAAGAAATGGATAGATGTTTAGATCTACTCATTGAATTTTGTAATTAGCTACAATTTGATAACTAACTAATTATATGCTTTAATTTCAGGTCATCCAAGTAGGATTGGTTCATATTTGTTTCGGAATGCTTCAATCTATAATAACTGAAAAATTCATTGCGTTCTCTTAATTTTTAAGAAAGTTATGGGCTTTTAACTGTTCTAGATCACAGCTTTTGAGTTGTCAATTGAAAGGCAATGGGGAACAAGATGTTAATTTCCGAGTATGAAAATGGTCATAACTTTCTTAATACTGAAGATATGAAAGTGAATTAGGTGTCAAATTAAACTTCTTTTTATGCTTTATCTGGGATAAATTGCAGACTTGATTTTTAAAATCTCAAAATTTTGTAACATTGCTAATTTAACTATTATTGATGCCAACTTTTCCCTTTCAATGCATAGCAACAGAAAATGTTGGAAACGCAGCAGGCACTCCATCAGACAAGAGGGAAACATAGTTTACATTTCTGAACAATGACATAGATCTCAGTCATAAGGGAACTTGTGAGGGGAAGCTCAACCGTTTTGTTGATGTATTGGAAATTTCTTCTGCTAACTTGCAGAGGAAAAGCCTGCCTCAATGCAAGCTTTCTCCCAGCATTTTACTTACTTACTTACTGCCTATTATGCCTCCTGGTATGTAGGACAGCAACAAAGGTCCTCCACTCCTGTCTGTTCGGGGCAAGCTTCTGGACACTACCCCAGGTCAGGTCCATTGTTTTAATATCCTCCTCTACAGTTCGACGCCAGGCGGTCCTAGCTTCTGTCGATAGCCCTGGAAATCCATCACGCCCAGTAGTGTTGATTCTTTCAGTTACTGTTTCCGTAACATATTTTTGTTTTACGAGACAGGGTTGTTACCCCTGTGCTCAACCTGGAGGACCAGTGGATCCCTCTTCGTCTAGCTGGCAGAGCTCTAGCGGTCACTGAGATATACAAGCTCCCCAGACCAAGACAAGGTTACAATCCAACGGTGAATCCCAGCAATTTACTGACGCCAAACTAGTGGTTTTCATTAACCATTACATTTCTTGTGAACTGAAACTTCCAACTGAGTGTCTGTAACAAGTGAGTAGTCTGTTGCAGGTTTAAGAAACACTCTTCAGTCTCTGAAACTTGGACAACTCATTTGTGGACTCAAAATCAAATAATTTTACCCTTGCAGATGACGGTAGAAACATAGATCTGGGGTGTTTGTAAGACATCTTGTTGATATGAGGAGGCTCATATAACCATAGAGAATCGTTAGGTTATAAAATGTACAAAATTAAGAAAGTTACAATAAAGCACTGTGTACACTTCAGCTGCATTATTATGCGCAGCTCTAGGGCATCTTGCAATTAAAAAAGAATGTGAGAATTGTTGAAGACAGATTGATACTGGGGATATGGGAGCTCCACTATGAGAAGGGCGAATATTCTCTTTGGATAAGTATGCGTTAAGGGGAGAATTTATAGAGGTGTTCCAAATCTAAATTTCTGAACCGATTCTCATTTGAATATAATATTTTGGGGAATTAGTTCATATGTATGGTTGTCTATAAGTCACTTGTTTATAACCCGGGAAGTGCCTGTGTAACATTTTTTATTGAAAATTGCCAATCAAAGCAAGAAGAATTTTTAGGTTGCAAAAATAAATTTTCATTGGAAAACTAGTATACCCTTTTTTAATTTGTCAATTACAACAGTTATCAATGCTTTGAATCAACTAACAGGGTGCAAACCATTGCTTTTCAATGTAATTATTTACTCTTGGGAAAGATGAAACAATGGAGAAGTGATAGTATGATTCAACAAATTACGTTTACAGATTAAATTTCACTTTTATCCTTCGAAACTCTGACAGGAAGAAAGCGATTTCAGAGAATTTACTGTTTAAAACTGTTTCAAAGATAATCACGTTTCTTAGAATAAGGTGCAGTTAGATCAAGTTTCTTGTTCTTCCAGTGCAGTACTGGAGTAAATTTTCATTACGCTAAGATAAGTGAACATACACCCAATTAAAGATATTAATTCCTATTTGCAAGTGAAAATTGAACTCCTTTCAACAGATTGGGAATGGCCTAATTTTAATTTGTTTTGTAATATTTTTAATAAATAGGAAAACTGAAGTCTGTATGAATTATGCAGCAGAGTCTGGTCTCCAGTTTTTTTTTTGTTTAGTTTACAGTAGTTTATTGTCATGTACACCGAGGTACAGTAAAAAGCTTTTGTTGCGTGCTAACCAGTCAGCGGAATGACAATACATAATTACAATTGAGCCATCTACAGTGTACAGATACATGATAAAGGGAAGTACGCGAATAACATGAGTGCAATATAAAGTCCAGTAAAGTCCGATTAAAGATAGTCCAAGGGTCTGCAATGAATTAGCTCAGGACTGCTCTCTGGTTGGATGGTTCAGCCGCCTGATAACGCCACTGGGGGCACCGCATGATGGCAGCCTCTGCCTACAGTCTGTCTGTTTTTCTATCTTTTTTATTTTTAGTTTGTTAAAAGTACGTTTTGGAGGATATTTTTAGTACTTCTATGTGGGGGAGGGGGGTAGGGTAAGGGGGAAACCATTTCTCAGTCACTTCCTGGCGAGGATGCGACTATTCTCTGAGTCGCATCTTCGTCCCCCCTCGCGGCCTACCAACTGGATTGGCGTGGCCTTTCCTGCCGGGGACCGCACCAAAGCTTCAGCAGCGGTGCAGCACTGGACTCACCGCGGAGTCCGCTCTGGATCCTTACCTGGATTGCCGTTTGAAGCTCCGGAGTGTTGGGCCTGCTACTTCAACATCGAGGAACTGTGGTTGCGTAGCGTCCAGCGCGGGCGGCGCTGACTTCAACATCGCGGCGTCCTGGGATCCCTTTGCCTAGGGCCGCCTGCATGAATCTCCGCCCAGCTCGGCCTGTGGACTTCGGGAGCCGCTGTCTCTGGTAGGAAGTGGCGGTTTCGGAAATCCAAGCCGCTGAGAATTTTCTCCCGTTCCGACGTCAGAGTTCCATCATCCGGCGAGCGGGCCTGAACATCGGGCCGCCTGTAGCGGTAACAGTGAGGTGTTCGGGAGCCCACCAACCATGGGTGAACAACAGAGGACAACAGAGGAGAATGACTGAAATTTGGTGCCTTCCCTCACAGTTGGAAACTTTGATTCCGCTGTGTGGGGATGTCTATGTTAAAGACTATCGTGTTCTGTGTTCTTTTTGTATTCGTATGGCTGTTTGGTGACCACAAATTTCACTGTACCAATTGGTACATGTGACAATAAATGTCTTTCTCTTGAAGAAACTATCCCTGAAGTTTCTTTCACTTGCACTGCTTGCTTCTGGATGAAAACCTTGTACCAGCAGATCTGTGTGAAAGGCAGTGTATGTATAATCGCCATGTTTAAATAAAGTATCCTGGGGCAAATTCCACTCCTCGATATATATGCCATGAATAATCGTCTGAGGCTATGAAATATCAGTTTCAGCTTGGGCTTGTGGCCAAAGAGGAGGATAAAATTGATGGCATTTATAGTATCTGGTTTTGCTTTGAAGAAAAATGTGTACATGCTGGGAAATGTCAATAAATGATTCATATTAGTTTAATAAATAGTTTCATAAAATGTCTTGGAAATAAAGAATGTATGCATCCATTCACAGATATTACAATAGTTCTTTAATTATTCTGCCCCAAGGGTCTTAAAAATATTTGGTCACTTGGTGGCAGTGTTATACCAATTTCAACAAGATCCTGCCAAAACATCAATTTTATGATTTGAGACAAAGATTACACTATAAGTACGCAACTAGGTCAAAAACATCAAGCTTTGTGCTTGGTATATGCTGATACTTGATATAGTACTAAAAAGATGCACTGGCACTCTGACATCCAATAGCTGTAAAAGGGCCTGCACGCCATCGCTTACTACAAGGTAATATCAAGTGGCAGCTCAAGCGTCATTGAGGCATCACTCGGACGAGCTCAATGTGTCCCACACATGCTTTTATAAGGAGAACACTGATGTGCCTTCTTGGGCTCCCGAAGTCCCCAATGGTATTGCAATATCAGTCACTGAGGCTCATGTTGGAAGATCTTTCAGAGGGGTTGAACCCTCGGAAAGCATCCGAACCTAATGGTGTAACTAGTCATATTCTCAAAACTTACGTGGACCAACTGGCTGGAGTTTTTATTGATATCTTCAACCTCATTACTGAGGTATGTGGTTCCCACTTGCTTAACCATATAACAATTACAGCTTAAAAAGAGCATGAATATAATGGTGCCCAAGAGTAAGGTGACATGCATCCATGACTATCGATCAATGGTACTAATGTCCATGATGATGAAGTGCTTTGAGAGGTTAGTTATGGTGCATATCATCTATCATAGCAAGATCTGGGACCCATTTCACTTGACTACCGCCACAATAGATCGACGGGGATGCAATCTCGCTGGCTCACCATTCCGCACTGGACCACATGGATAATAAAAGCACATACGTCTTGTTTTTAGACTACCACTCAGCATTCAACATCATCATCCCCTCCAAACTAAGGTGAACTGGGTCCCTGTGCATCCCTTTTTGCAACTGGATCCTTGACATCCTCTTCAACAGAATATAATCAGTACAAAATGGCAACGACACTTCCTCAATAACTATCACCACAGGAGCACCTCAAGGTTGCGTGCTCAGCTCCTCTGCTCTACTCGCTCTATACCTATGACTGTGTAGCCAGACATCATTAAATACACCGACAACACCACCATTGTTGGTGGTATTACAAATGTTACAAAATTTTGAGATTTTAAAAATCAAGTCTGCAATTTATCCCATCAGATAAAGCATAAAAAGGAGTTTAATTTGACACCTAATTCACTTTCATATCTTCAGTATTAAGAAAGTTATGACCATTTTCATACTCGGAAATTAGCGTCTTGTTCCCCATTGCCTTTCAATTGACTTAACTCAAAAGCTGTGATCTGGATCGGTTAAAAGCCCATAACTTTCTTAAAATTTAATAGAACAATGAAATTTTCACTTATTATAGATTGAAGCATTCAGAAATAAATATGAAACAATCTTACTTGGATGACCTGAAATTAAAGCATATAATTAGTTTGTTATCTAATTGTAGCCAATTCAATGTACAATTGTACAAAATTCAATGAGTAGATCTAAACATCTATCCATTTCTTAAGAAAAGATAATTTTTTTTTTAATTGCCAAATAACATTCACACAATAATCCACAATATAACATAATTTTTAAATCTCATTTTCATGAATTTCTGGGCCAAATGGAAGGAATTTAGTGTTTAATGCCTGTAAATTAATGGCCATTTAAATCAACTAGCGAGTGGGTTTTAGTGGAATGCGGTGGATTGGAACGTTGCGGTTTGCGGTGAAGTCGGGAGGAAATGTTCATACATTTTTTTGGACCCCATTTCGCAACATGAAAATATTATTAAAGCCTCCCGAAAAACAAACTTTTAATATAAAAATAAACTATTTACCTTTTTTTCTCCCCTACGCAAAATCCTTCCAGTTGTCGGTTCTCACGGCTTTTGAAGGTGATTTTTAAATTACTCTAGTTAATAAATAATTTAGAGTAATTTAAAAATACCTTCTTTCATGAAATGTCGGAGCGATTTTTCTTCCGCAACGAAATTGCCCGACAGTCATCGATTTTTCCTGCCTGTGGAAAAACGGCACTCTAAGCCCGCCCCCCTCTGAAAGGCGCCAAAGTCGCTCACACAGGGAGCGGCAGAACGGCAGCGCTGCTCAAGGTAAGTTTTGTAACATACCTAGTATTACAGATAATAATGAGTCGGAGCATAGGAGGGAGATCGGTCTTCTGACTAAATGGTGACGGAACAATTAATTTGCTCTCAATGTCAGTAAATCCAAGGAACTTATTGTTGACTTTAGAAGAGGAAAGTCAAGAATCCACAAGCCTGTCTTGGTAAAGGAGAGAATCAACAACTTCAGGATTCTGGGAGTGCATATCTCTGAAGATCTGTCCTGGACCCAGCACTGGATACAATCATAAAGAAGGCCTATCAATACCTCTATTTCCTAGGAAGATTGAGGAGATTCAGTATTTCGACAATACTCTCTTGAACTTCTGATCTAGAGCATATTGATTGGGAACATCAAGTCCTGGTTCAGCAACTCAAACAGCCAGCATATGACACTTGACTCTTGAAAGAATGCCAAATCACAAGTGAAACAAGTGTGAACACATTACATTCTTATGAAGGTGATTCAAGACATGTGAAAACTTTTCATAATGAAAACACATACATCTTTCAGTCATTGTCATGGCGTAATGATAATTACTTTAGTACAGTTTCATTTAACATAGAAACATAGAAATTAGGTGCACGAGTAAGCCATTCGGCCCTTCGAGCCTGCACCGCAATTCAATATGATCATGGCTGATCATCCAACTCAGTATCCCGTACCTGCCTTCTCTCCATACCCTCTGATCCCCTTAGCCACAAGGGCCACATCTAACTCCCTGTTAAATATAGCAAATGAACTGGCCTCAACTATCCTCTGTGGCAGAGAGTTCCAGAGACCCACCACTCTCTGTGTGAAAAAATTGCTTCTCATCTCGATTTATTATTACACATGATTTATTATTATCATGTGTACCTTCGTACATTGAAAAGCTTTTTATTGTGTGCTATCCAGTCTGCAAAATGATTAGACATGATTACAATTATGCAGTCCACAGTGTACAGATACTCGAGAAAGGGTATAACGTTTAGTGCAAGAGAGTGCAAGTCCAGTAAAGTCCAATTAAAGAGTATAGAAGTTGGGAGGTCATGGTGCCGTGAGGGAATAGACAATAGGTGCAGGAGTAGGCCATTTGGCCCTTCGAGCCAGCACCGCCATTCAATATGATCATGGCTGATCATCCACAATCAGTACCCCGTTCCATATCTCTCCATATTCCTTAACTCTGTTATCCCTTAGAGCTCCATCTAACTCTATCTTGAAAGCATCCAGAGAACCAGCCTCCACCACCCTCTGAGGCAGAGAATTCCATACACTCACAACTCTGTGTGAAAATGTTTTTCCTCATTTCCGTTCCAAATAACTTACCACATTCTTAAATTAATGTCCCTGGTTCTGGACTCCCCCCACATTGGGAACATGTTTCCTGCGTCTAGCGTGTCCAAACCCTTAATAATCTTATATGTTTCAATAAGATCCCCTATCCTTCTAAATTCCAGAGTATACAAGCCCAGCCGCTCCAATCTGTCAACATATGACAGTCCCGCCATCCCTGGAATTAACCTCGTGAACCTACGCTGCACTCCCTCAATAGCAAGAATGTCCTTCCTCACGTTTGGAGACCAAAGTTGCACACAATACTCCAGTGGTCTCACTAGGGCCCTGAAAAACTGCAGGAGGACCTCTTGGCTCCTATACTCAACTCCTCTTGTTATGAAGGCCAACATGCCATTCGCAATCTTCACTGCCTGCTGTACCTGAATGCTTACTTTCAGTGACTGATGAACAATATTCATTTTTCTCGCCGGTATTCGGAACCTACTCGAGGATAGATTATTTCTTAGTCGACTCAAAATTACTCCCCTTTACGTATGATGCAAAGTATCATAATATTATTATCTCAGATCATGCTCCATTAACATTTAAGATAAAATTAAAAGATATAGTTAATAAAACTAATATTTGGAGATTCAACACACAGATATTAAAGGATAAAGATTGCTGTAACTATGTGGAGAAACAGATTAAATTATTTTTTGAAACTAACGATAAATCTGAGACTTCCCCATTATTATTATGGGATACATTTAAAGCATTTATGCGCGGTGCAATAATATCAGCACAAGCTCATTTTAACAAAGTAAATCGAAAAATGGAGCAAAAGTTAGAAAAAGAGATAAAACAATTAGATAGTGAAAATATAATACATCCTTCTAAAGAGTTGAGTAATAAAATTGCTATATTAAAATATAGATTAAATAAAATTTACTCTGATCAAGTGATAAAACTATATCAACAAACTAAACAAGTTCATTTTGAATTTGGTGATAAACCTAAAAAATTATTAGCACGACAACTCAGAAGATTAGACGATGAAAAAACTATACATAGTATTAGATCGGTACAGGGAAATACATTGACTATACCAAAAGACATTAATGACACATTTTTACAATATTATCAAAATCTTTATTCATCTAAATTAACAGGGCAAACAGATGAAATGGAAACATTTTTAGAAAAATGTCATTTTAATAAGCTAGATTTTGAGAGTAGGCAATTATTAAATGCTGAAATATCGGTAATAGATATCGAAGAATCAATTGGATCGTTAAAAAATGGTAAAACAGCGGGCCCCGATGGCCTGAGTGCAGAATTTTATAAAAAATTTCATGATCTACTTTCATCAAGATTACAAACAGTGTATAGACACACCTATGAGTTGGGAAAGTTACCAGAGTCTTTAAATGAATCTACAATTACATTAATTCCTAAATTAGATAAGGATCTGGAAGATCCTGGATCATATCGAGCGATTGCCCTTTTAAATACTGATCAAAAAATATTAACTAAAGTACTGTCTCGGAGGCTAAGCTTAGTGATTTCCAAAATAATACATTATGATCAAACAGGTTTTATTCCAAAACGTTATTCATCACATAATCTTAGACGCTTGTTTAACATTATATACTCGAGAAGAAGGAGAGATATTGAATTAGCAGTTATATCGTTGGATGCTGAAAAAGCATTCGACCAGGTGGAATGGTCATATTTATTTAATATAATGGAAAAGTATCAATTGGGGGATGGATTTTGTAAATGGGTAAGAATATTATATTCTAACCCTACAGCAAGAATTTTAACCAATCAAATACTATCACCTAAATTTAGACTTTTTAGGGGATGCAGACAGGGATGTCCGTTATCCCCTTTATTATTTGCTTTGGTGATAGAACCTCTGGCCGAAAGAATCAGATCAGAACCCGAAATATATGGGTATAATACTGACACAACAAATAATAAGATATCTTTATATGCAGATGATATTCTGATTTATATTACTAAGCCGGAATGTAGTATTCCCAAGTTATTTAATGTTATAAATGAATTTAGCGTATTTTCAGGATATAGGATTAATTGGAATAAAAGTGACATTATGCCTATAACTGGTATAAATGTAAATATATTACAAAAATACCCACTAAAAATAGTTACAGATAAATTTAAATATTTAGGAATCAATGTGTCTAAATCCTATAAATTATTAATTAAAGCTAATTATTATCAATTATTAGAGAAACTTAAAAAAAACATTTTATATTGGAAAACACTCCCTATATCTATGATCGGTAGGATTAATGCTATAAAGATGATTTTTTTACCACAATTGTTATATTTATTTCAGGCAATTCCTTTTTTTCTCCCAAAAAGTTTTTTTAAAAAAATTGATACTATAGTTAATAATTTTGTCTGGGATTACAAAAGTCATAGAATAAGTAAAAAACACTTATGTAAGTCTAAGATAAATGGAGGGCTGGCACTTCCAAATTTTCTATATTACTTTTGGGCAGTCCAGATTAAGAATATGAATTTTTGGTGGGTAAATATGGATGTTGAACCAATGTGGTTAAAAATGGAAAAGGAAGACTGTTTACCTTTCAATATAGAGTCGATTATTTTCGCACCTAAGGAAGTACAAAAAAAGACTTATAGGGACAACCCTATAATTCATAATAATAGGCGTATTTGGAAACAGATAGTTAAGACCCTATATCTGGATAATCTTTCTTTTAGGTTACCAATTAGGAATAACCCACTGTTTAAACCCTCAATCTTAGATGCGGGGTTTAGACTGTGGGAGGATTTAGGAATTAAAAGGATAGGACACCTTTATAGAAATGGAAATTTTTTATTATTTGAAGAGTTACAAGATATTTTTGGATTACCTTCACAACACCATTTTAGGTATTTACAAATTAGAGATTTTATTAAATGTAACACACAAGACTATAAAAAAAAAGAACCAGGCTTATTAGATGAGCTGTTTAATTTACATCCAAATACGGATAAGCTTATAGCTTATATATACAATATTATTTTAGATAAAGAGAACCCAACAACTGAAACATATCGTCAAGCATGGGAAAATGAAATCGGATTACCTATAACAAAAGAAACTTGGGAAGAATGCTTACAAAGAATACATTGGTGTTCTTTGAATGCCAGACATACACTGATACAATTTAAAGTTATATATAGATTACACTACTCGAAAACCAAATTAAAAAGTATTTTTCCTAGTCTCTCCTCTATTTGTGATAAATGTAAGAATCTTGAAGCAAATTTAATACATAGTTTGGTAACGTGTCCACGGTTGAATTATTATTGGATTGAAATTTTTAAAGTTATTTCGGAAGTTCTTAAGGTTGAACTCGACCCAGACCCAAAATTAATAATATTCGGAATCCCGGAGCCAAATTTGGTACTCACGGTTAATCAAAGAAATTTTTTTGATTACTGTTTAATAATAGGGAAAAAAATGATACTTAAATTTTGGAAGGGAACATTATCTCCAACAATTAAAATGTGGAAAGCAGAGATGTTGGAGACGTTGAATTTGGAAAGAATTAGATTTGTCCTTTTGGACAGGTATAATTCTTTTGAATCGATATGGTCTCCATATATACAGTATTTAGAAAAGTAGCTATTCTTGGAATCACGGCTCGACGGACACCCTATGGATCCGATGCGAATAACTTACTTATAATTGATATTATTGTGCATTTATTAGAGATATTTCTGAATGAAATAGTATTTCGTATAATGACTTTAGTTTTTGTTTATATATATGTAATATTTTTGTTTTTCAAATTTTCCCTTTTTATTTTCTTTTTATTTACGATTGAAGTATGTGGGAAGAATTTTTTATTATTTTTTATTCTTTTTTATTTACTCTTTTTTCTTTTCTCTTTTATATATCTTTTTCTTTATTTCCAAAAAATAGAAGATATTAAGTATTGATATGTTATTTGTAGTAATATTGAATTAAGGTGTTAGTTTATAAAGTAAGCTTTACATTGTAAACGGTTTACTTCAAATAAAAAAATATTACATGACTGATGAACAAAGCCCCCCAGATCCCGTGTTACTTCCTCTTTTCCCAATTTGACACCAATTAGATAATAATCTGCCTTCGTGTTTTTGCCACCAAAGTGGATAACCTTACGGGAGCACATCAAGGCTGTGTGCTCAGCCCCCTGCTGTACTCACTCTATACTCATGACTGCGTAGCAGTGCGAACTCCATCATCAAGCTCGCTGACGACACCACTGTTGTGGGACGTATAACTGATGGGGATGAGTCAGAGTATAGAAGAGAGATCGAGCAACTGTCCATGTGGTGCCAGCACAATAACCTGGACCTCAACACCAGCAAAACCAAGGAACTGATTGTGGACTTTGGAAGGAGTAGGATGGGGACCCTCAGTCCCATTTATATCAATGAATTGATGGTGGAAAGGGTCAAGAGCTTCAAATCCCTGGGCGTGCACATCTGAGAAGATCTTTCCAGGTACAAGAACACTAATGCAATTATCAAGAAAGCACATCAGCGCCTCTACTTCCTGAGAGGATTACGGAGAGCCGGTTTGTCAAGGAGGACTCTCGCTAACTTCTACAGGTGCACAGTAGAGAGCATGCTGACCGGTTGCATCGTGGCTTGGTTCGGCAACTTGAGCGCCCTGGAGAGGAACAGACTACAAAAAGTAGTAAACACTGCCCAGTCCATCATCGGCTCTGACCTTCCTTCCATCAAGGAGATTTATCGCAGTCGCTCCCTCAAAAAGACTGGCAGCATCATCAAGCTCCCACACCATCTTGGCCACACACTCATCTCCCTGCTACCTTCAGGTAGACGGTACAGGAGCCTGAAGACTGCAGTGACCAGGTTCAGGAATAGCAACTTCCCCACAGCCATCAGGCTATTAAACCTGGCTCGGACAAAACTCTGATCAATATTAACCCATTATCAGTTATTTGCACGTTATCAGTTTATTTATTCATGTGTGTATGTATTTATATAATGATATATGGACACACTGATCTGTTTTGTAGTAAATGCCTACTATGTTCTGTGTGCTGAAGCAAAGCAAGAATTTCATTTTCCTGCCAGGGGCACATGACAATAAACTCACTTGAACTTTAACTTTATCCTCATTAAACTGCATCTGCCATGCATCTGCCCACTCACACAACCTGTCTAAGTCGCCTGCATCCTCATACCATCCTCCTCACCGTTCACTCTGCCATCCAGCTTTGTGTCATCTGCAAATTTGCTAATGTTACTTTGATGTTGGTAATATTCGTTTAGAGTATTGTGTTCAGTTTTGGTCACCATGTTATAGGAAATAAATTGCCAAGCTGAGAAGGGTAGAGAGAAGATTTACAAGGATCTTGCCAGGACTTAAGGGCCTGAGCTATAGGGAGGGGTTGAGCAGGCTAGCACTTTATTCCTTTGAGCACAGGTGGATAAATGGTGATATTATATAGGGGTACAATATCATGTGAGGAATAGATCAGGTAAACGTACAAAGTCTTTTGCCCAGACTAGGGGATCGAGGACCAGTGGACATAGGTTTAAGGTGAGGGGGGAAGATTTAATTTGAACCCAAGGGGTAACTTTTTTACACAAAAGGTGGTGGGTGTATGGAATGAGCTGCCGGAGGAGGTAGTTAAGGCAGGTACTATCACAACATTAAAGAAGCGTTTGCATAGGTACATAGATAGACTAGGTTTAGAGGGATATGGGCCAAATGCAGGCAGGTGGGACTAGACTTTAGAGACACGGGTGGGGTATAATTAGTGGGTCAAAAGTGTATTGTTGAATTGTTATTACGTGACCTCTGATGGTCCAGAATATGGATAATCCGGCAAGGCTCTGGAATCAAGGATACCATGAAAGCGGTGGTGGACTTGTACTGGCCATCAATTTCATAGAAACATAGAAAATAGGTGCAGGAGTAGGCCATTCGGCCCTTTGAGCCTGCACCACCATTCAATATGATCATGGCTGATTATCCAACTCAGTATCCTGTACCTGCCTTCTCTCCATACCCCCTGATCCCTTTAGCCACAAAGGCCACACCTAACTCCCTCTTAAATGTAGCCAATGAAGTGGCCTCAACTATCTTCTGTGGCAGAGAATTCCAGAGATTCTCCACTCCCTGTGTGAAAAATGTTTTTCTCATCTCGGTCCTAATAGATTTCCCCCTTATCCTTAAACTATGACCCCTTGTTCTGGACTTCCCCAACATCGGGAACAATCTTCCTACATCTAGCTTGTCCAACCCCTTAACAATTTTGTAAGTTTCTATAAGATCCCCCCTCAATCTTCTAAATTCTAGCGAGTACAAGCCGAGTCTATCCAGTCTTTCTTCATATGAAAGTCCTGACATCCCAGGAATCAGTCTGGTGAACCTTCTCTGTACTTCCTCTATGACAAGAATGTCTTTCCTCAGATTTGGAGACCAATACTGTACACAATACTCCAGGTGTGGTCTCACCAAGACCCTGTACAACTGCAATAGAACCTACCAGCTCCTATACTCAAATCCTTTTGCTATGAATGCTAACATACCATTCGCTTTCTTCACTACCTGCTGCACATGCGTGCCTACTTTTAATGACTGATGTACCATGACACCCAGGTCTCATTGCATCTCCCCTTTTCCAAATCGGCCACCATTCAGATAATAGTCTCCTTGCCTGTTTTTGCCACCAAAGTGGTTAACCTCACATTTATCCACATTATACTGCATCTGCCATGCATTTGCCCACTCACCCAGCCTATCCAAGTCACCTTGCAGCCTCCTAGCATCCTCCTCACAGCTAACACTGCCCCCCAGCTTCGTGTCATCCGCAAACTTGGAGATGTTGCATTCAATTCCCTCATCCAAATCATTAATATATATTGTAAATAGCTGGAGTCCTAGCACTGAGCCTTGCGGTACTCCACTAGTCACTGCCTGCCATTGTGAAAAAGACCTGTTTACTCGTACTCTTTGCTTCCTGTCTGCCAGCCAGTTCTCTATCCACATCAATACTGAACCGCCAATACCATGTGCTTTAAGTTTGTATACTAATCGCTTATGTAGGACCTTGTTGAAAGCTTTCTTAAAGTCCAGATATAACACATCCACTGGTTCTCCCTTATCCATCTACTAGTTACATCCTCGAAAAATTCTATAAGACATGATTTACCTTTCGTAAATCTCTGCTGACTTTGTCCAATGATTTCACCACTTTCCAAATGTGCTGCTATCCCATCTTTAATAACTGACTCTAGCAGTTTCCCCACTACCGATGTTGGACTAACTGGTCTGTAATTCCTCGTTTTCTCTCTCCCCCCTTTTTAATAAGTGAGGTTACATTAGCTACCCTCCAATCCTCAGGAACTTCTGTAGAATCTAAACAGTTTTGAAAAATTATCACTAATGCATCCACTATTTCTGGGGCTACTTCCTTAAGTACTCTGGGATGCAACCTATCGGCCTTTAATCCATTCAATTTACCTAACACCACTTCCTGGCTAACCTGGATTTCACTCAGTCCCTCCATTTCATTTGACCCCTGCTATTTCCGGCAGATTATTTATGTCTTCTTTAGTGAAGACAGAACCAAAATAGTTATTCAATTGGTCTGCCACGTCCTTGTTCGCCATGATCAATTCACCCGTTTCGGACTGCAAGGGACCTACATTTGTTTTAACTAATCTTTTTCTCTTCACATATCTATAAAAACTTTTGCAGTCAGTTTTTATATTCCCTGCCAATTTCCTTTCATAATTTATTTTCCCTTTCCTAATTAAGCCCTTTGTCCTCCTCTGCTGGACTGAATTTCTCCCAGTCCTCTGGTAGGCTGCTTTTTCTGGCTAATTTGTATGCTTCATCTTTTGTTTTGATACTAGCCCTGATTTCCCTTGTTATCCACGGATGCACTACATTCCCTGATTTATTATTTTGCAAATTGGGATGAACAATTGTTGTAGTTCATCCATGCAGTCTGTATATGCCTTCCATTGCACATCCACCGTCAACCCTTTAAGAATCAATTGCCAGTCTATCTTGGCCAATTCACGTCTCATACCCTCAAAGTTACCTTTCTTTAAGTTCAGTACCCTTGTTTCTGAATTAATAATGTCACTCTCCATGCTAATGAAGAACTCAACCATATTATGGTCACACTTGCCCAAGGGGCCACCCACAACAAGACTACTAACTAACCCTTCCTCATTATTCAATACCCAGTCAAAGAATAGAATAGCCTGCTCTGTCATTGGTTCCTCTGCATGTTGGTTTAGAAAACTATCCCGCATACATTCCAAGAAATCCTCTCCCTCAGCACCCCCGCCAATTTGATTCACCCAATCTATATGTAGATTGAAGTCACCCATTATAACCGTTTTACCTTTGTTGCACGCATTTCTAATTTCCTGTTTGATGCCATCGCCAACTCCACTACTACTGTTAGGTGGCCTGTACACAACTTCCACTACCGTTTTCTGCCCCTTAGTGTTTCGCAGCTCTACCCATATCGATTCCACATCCTGCAAGCTAATGTCCTTCCTTTCTATTGAGTTAATCTCCTCTCTCACCAGCAACGCTACCACACCTTCTTTTCCTTTCTGTCTATCCATCCTGAATATTGAATATCCGTGAATGTACAGCTCCAAGCCTTGGTCACCCTGGAGCCATGTCTCCGTGATCCCAACTACATCATAGTAATTAATAGCTATCTGCACATTCAACTCATCCACCTAATTACAAATGCTCCTTGCATTGAGACACAAAGCCTTCAGGCTTGTTTTTACAACACTCTTACCCCTTATACAATTATGTTGAAAAGTGACCCTTTTTGATTTTTGCCCTGGATTTGTCTGCCTGCCACTTTTACTTTTCACCTTGCTACCTATTGCTTCTACCCTCATTTTATACCCCTCTGTCTCTCTGCTCACACATTTAAGAAACCCACCACCTCTTATTCTCTGTTTATTATTTTTTTTCTTCTTCCCCCGCTACATGTTGGATCTGAATGCTTCCCTTCTCTGCCTCCTGCCTCACACCCTGTCTACTAGCTTTCTCTTTTTGAGTCCCTCCCCCCAACCATTCTAGTTTATCCTCCTTTTTGGCCATATCCCAAAATGATAGGGGCTTTGAGTACAAGAATCAGTCAAGCATCAAGACTAAAAAGTGAAGAGAATTTTATTATCATATGTACCAAAACGGGCTCATGAAATTCTTACTTGCAGCAATATGACCAAAGGTTTATAAACACAGTATAGTAAACCCTCATTATACCAGACCACAGGGGAAGGGGAAAGGTGTCCATTACTTGTGGTTGTTCATTGTAACTGAGTAAGATATTATCATCGTATGTAGTTGAAACAAAGAACTGCAAATTACGTTTAATACACAAAAGAACACAAAGTGCTGGAGTAACTCAGTTGGTCAGGCAGCATCATTAGAGAACATGGACATCAGACTTCTTCAGACTGATTCAGTCTTTCTCCAGCACTTTATGTGATTTCACCTTCAAACTAGGCGACAATGCCACTGGTCAGCACCAGCGAACCCTTCTTCACCAGTTGCTGCATCGTGCAATGACATGGCTGTTGTGGCTCACGTTGTAGCCTCTGAGGTTAGTGTTTTCTTCAGGCCGCTGCCAACTACAAAATGCACTCAGTCACCATGGGGCTCCCTCCCCTCTCACCCGCTGCCGCTTGAAAGGTAGAGGATGTCGGCGACTCAATGGGATAAGGAAGTGGTATAAGGGCTCGCTGGTGCAACTTGCAAGTCAAGGGGTGGTGCACTCTATGTATGCACTCTAAGCTGCCGTGAGTGGGTCGGCAAATCCATGTGCTACAACCGAAATACATTATAATGGGTGCGGTAAACAATAGAGAAAATAATAAACAACACCAGAAAAGTTTAACAAATAAAAAAAACAATATGGTGCAAAACAAAACAAGCCCTAAGTTCGTACTTTGGAGTTCAGTTGACTCCACGAATTTGGTTCAGCCATATATGGAATATTTTGTGCAATTCTTCATCCCATTAGAAGATGAATGTGAGGGCTTTGGAGAGGGTGCAGAATATGTTTACCAGAGCCCTGAGCAAAACACAGTGCTGGAGTAACTTGGCGGGTTAGGCAGCATCAGGATTGGATAAGCAATGCTTCCTCAATTTACCGTCCAAAGATGCTTGGTTCAAGCTGCCGAACATTGAGTTTTGTTTGATTATCCCAGTTACGATGAGGCTTGGGATGTTCAACTTCATACATGACGCTTCATAAATGTAGGAGGACATTATTCAACATTTGCTTCTCATGAAAGGCTCACATCTTTATTACTTTAAGATTATTGTCTGAGCGTGAACTCCTGGTCACATTGGAATGACAGTTTTGATTCTTAATTCTGGTTAATAGGTGGCCACGGTGGGTGCCGGAGTTCGGACAGGCCGCGGGGCTGCCAGAGGTGGGACGGGCATGCGGTGGGTGCTGGAGGTCGGAAGAGGACGCGCCGCTGAGAGAACAAAGGGGGACCTGGCATGGGATGGTGGCCGAGGACAAAGTAGGACCATTGAACACTTTGTAACATTGTCCACACCCTCTTTACATACTTTGTGTATGAAATGCAAAACAAAGAATTTCACTGTGACATATCACGTGATATTAAAGTATCAATCTATTCAACAATCACTCTTGCAATGGATAGAAATATCAAATAAGGAATAATACATTGGTGACACTTCAGACTGGGATCATCTATGGAAAGGATGAGATGATAAGAACTTTTCCATATCAAAGATGTTTTACAGTAAAGCTCTACCAGATTGTCACTGTATTCCACACATATATCCCTTGAAGATCTAAAACATCATTGGAGATAGCAATTAATTGGAAAACAAATGGGAAATAATGCAGCTTCCAAACATCTGACATGCAGACTGAAAAGGCTGGAAATATTCACTACGACAGGCAGTATCTGTAGAGAGAAACAAAAAGGAAGTAACTGCAGTAACTGCAGAGAGAAACAAAAAGCGACCACACTTTTGTGGTTGCAGTTCTTAGACTGTGGAAGAGCATCCCTCTTCCGATCAGAACTGCCCCCTCCATCAACTCTTTTAAGTCTAGACTTAAAACTTATTTCTACTCTCAAGCCTTTCTTGAGGTCCTCTGAGGGAGCGCTGTAGGTATTTTACTTCGGAGTTACGTGAGTGACTACGTGAAGACCCCGCCAGCACGCACGCGCAACATATCGTCGAACGCATTGCGGAAGCGACAATCGGGAGGAAGCGTCGCTCCTCCAGTGTAAGTTAAAAAGATAACCAGAGGTAAGTACTTACCATTCTGGTGAAGACTCTGTGTGTGTATTTTCACAGCCAAGAAGAACAGCATGGAGTCCAGGAAATCGAGGAGAACAGCGGCAAAAATCGCTGCTGTGGAAACCAGCCAGCAGCGTGCCGAGTCTCCAGAGCTGCAGGTGCTGCCTGCAGCTCCCGACTTCTCGCCGCAACAGACCGCAGGTGCGCCGTGGTCTGGCGGCAAAACAACCCGGACGTCGGACAGGTCCGTAGACTCGGCTGGGTCCAGACCTGAGGACACCCAGTTTGCGGATAGCGACGGCGGGCGTCTTTCTCGCATGGAGCGGATGGTGGAGCAATTGCTCCAGTGTGACCTGCTTATGCAGGGGCAGATTCACAGTGGGTCTCTTTGCAGACCCACGGCAGCTTCCTATCAAGGACTGCCAAATGTCTCACCCTCTCCGCAGGGGAGCATTGGGGGGCAGAACTGGGCTGACCCTGAAGAAGGGGACATGGCTGAAGACTCACCTGTGTTAGGGGTGCCGCAAGAAGAACTATTGGGTACGGTCAATAAATTTGCTATACCTACCCAAAAAGGTCTGCCATTGCATCCCAAGCTGGCTGCCAGTATTAATTACATGGCAACGAACCAGCTGCAGGAACTAGCAATTAACAATACGGCAGAAAAATACCTTGCGCCAGAGAATTGTATTTCTCTTAATGTACCTGCTGTTGGGGCAACATGAGCCCGACCATAAGGAGCCAGGAGGTGAAACTCCAAAGAATCCTCAAAGTGCTAGCTGCTGGGATTACAGCAGTAGCCAGAAATGTCGATGGGGTTGAGATGCCTGAAGAGCTGCAAGACACTCTAGCACTCCTGTGCACTAAGCTGTTTGAAATCAACAGCTACAGGAAGAGCATCATAAAACCTGCACTCAATCCAAAATTTGCGGGATTATGCAGGCCTAGCAGTGCACAGCCGCCTACATTGCTGTTTGGGGACAACCTCCCTAAGCAGGTTAAAGACCTGGATGAGGAGGCTAAGGCAATCGGCATGATAAAGGTGCCAACCACCTCCAAAACCCCACATCAGCGGCGACAGCACCCCTATACAACCACCAGGCACCGTTACAACGAGAGACCATCTGGTGGTGAAAGCTCGAAGGCCGGCCCACCTGCACAACGGTCTTTTTTAGACCATGGCCCAGCCCGGCCTTCATGGAAAATGCGGCAACCCCACAACGCAGCAGCACAACAGAACAAGAAGCAACAGAGACAACCAACACAGCACCGCCAGTAACCATGGAGGTAGGTGGATCTGGTTGCCTCGAAAACATAGCATGTCTAGACTCATCACGGGTTGGGGGACGGTTGCACTTGTTTCGTCATGTGTGGAGCACGTTTACCTCTGATCCTTACATACTGGAAAGTATTCAGGGATATAAAATTGAATTTGTTCACGAACTCCCCATCCCAGTTCAGCACACACCTAGCCGGAAGTTTATACTTTCACAAAAATAAAGGACAGAAGGCCATGCTGAACTTTTAAGATTAAACACAAAAGGGGTAATTGAGAAGACAAACAGAGAATCTCAAGAGTTCGTATCAAACATTTTTACCAAGAACAAAAAAGACGGCGGATGCCGCATAATCATAGATTTGACCAAACTGAATACTTCCGTTCAGTATGCCCATTTCAAAATGGACACGTTTGTCACAGCCAAACAGCTAATCTCCAACAAGTACTACATGGCTTGCATTGATCTAAAAGATGCATACTATTCAGTACCAATACACAAGGATCATCGGAAATATCTGAAATTTGTCTGGATGGGACAGCTTTGGCAGTATAAGGCCTTACCCAACGGGTTATTATCGGCACACAGGCTGTTTACCAAATTGTTAAAACCAGCTTTGGCACATTTGAGAAAACAAAACCATATTGTTATGGTCTACCTTGATGATATTCTCATTGTAGGGGAAAATTTAGAGTTGGCTACATTGGCAGTATCAGCCACAAAGCATCTTTTTCAAAAGCTAGGATTTATCATTCATCCAGATAAATCAAAATTGAGACCCTCCACTACCATGGATTATTTGGGGTTCACTATCGATTCTGTTCAAATGTCTATCACCTTGCCACCAAACAAAGTGGCAGACTTGACGGAAGCATGTAAAAGCCTCACTAGCATCAGAAAACCATCCATTCGGCAAGTAGCCAGAGTGATTGGGAAACTAGTGGCTGCATTTCCAGCAGCACAATTTGGACCACTCCATTACCAAAATCTACAAAGAGCAAAAATATTAGCTCTTAAAACTCATGCAGGCCATTTTGATAGGCCTATGGAACTACCAGGGGAAGCTAAATTAGAGTTAAATTGGTGGATAGACAATATTCAGCATTGTTCTAACCCCATCGCTATTATGAATCCCATGGTTACTTTACAGACTGATGCCAGTGCAAAAGGTTGGGGAGCAACTAATACCACCTCCAGTTGTGGTGGCAGATGGAGTGCACAAGTATTAACCCTGTTTGGAGCACGAGGGATTAATTATCTAGAAATGCTGGGAGCATTTCATGGACTCCGGGCCTACTGCTCAGACATGTACCATTTGCATGTACGATTACAGATTGATAATACCGCACAGCCAAGACTCTTATCACAGTGAGATGTTGACCCTCGACACATGGACGCATAGGATTTAATTATGCTGAAGGCACTGAAGCTGGACGGCCTCTGGCTCATAATGCAGCATCAGAAAACAAAAACCCGTGGATACATTTGAAAAGACAATAATTTCAAAGATGTTCCACATGTATGTTCAAACATGGTGCTTCCCTCATATTGTTATTCAGAGTATAATATTGTGCTGCAGGAGCAAGCTGCGATTCGTAGATGCGCGTTTAATGCCATATATGTCCTTGCTGTGAGTCAAGGCATGATACTGCGAATACTGAAGTGGATTGTCCTGACTGCTCTCTGGCAGATCTGTACTCATCTGGTGAAATGGGAGAGAGAAAATTTGGAGGGTGTTTGTAGCACACTTTGAAATAATTGCATCTGCATCTGCTCTTCGAGTTTAGAGATACAGCATTGAAACAGGCCCTTTAGCCCACCGAGTCCATACTGACCTTCAATCACTCTTCTCACTAATGCTGTTATCCCACTTTCTCATCCACTCTCTGGGGTCAAGGAAAGAGCGTTCACGTCGCGGCCCTATTTCCACCAATCTTTCCACCACTATGCACAAGAAGCAACAAGACAGATACCATTGTATGCAGATGCATACATTGTATGCAGCTCTGGCTGAACAATTTCTAATCTTGTGTATGGACTCGATAAGAATAATATCCACACTCTATACACTAGGGACAATTTATGGAGACCAATTAACCTACAAACCTGTGCATGTGAGAGGAAACCAGAGCAGCTGGAGGAAACTCACTTTGTCACAGGGAAAACATACAAACTCCACACAGACAGCACCCTGAGGTGAAATTGGGGTCTTCTTTTATTTAGCATGCACAGCCTAAAGTTGTAGGACTACTTGTTCTATTTGATCTTCAGTTTGTGCACGTCGAGTTGATTGCATTAGTCGAAACAGGGCGGACCACGTGAAGGTTGCTATCTTCCATTCCAAATTTGGGTCTCTGGCACTGTGAGTCAGCAGCTCCACCAGCTTAGCTACTGTGCTGCTTAAATTCAGTGTCTCCTGTTCACACCTAATCCATCCCAAAGTTAAAAAATGCTCCCAAACATCCCGTCCCTGTGCACACTACACACAGCAGTCCTTTAGTACCATTGAGAAACCTAAAAATGGCTATCTTTTAACCTTCTTGGGGACATTTACTGAAGAGTTCTTGGCACTTCCAATAAGTTTTTACACAAAGCTTCATAATAATTTTACTTCGGAGTCACGTGAGTGACTACGTGAAGACCCCGCCAGCACGCATGCGCGACATATCGTCGTACGCATGCGGAAGCGACGGTCGGGAGGAGCGGGGCTCCTCCAGCGCAAGTTAAATAGCTTGCGCCAGGTAAGTCTCACCGGAGGAGTGAGTCGTCGACACAGAGAGAGATGGAAGCACGAAAATCAAAAAGAGCTGCGGCCAAAGCAACTGCAAAAGAAAGCAGCCAGCAGAGAGCCGCCTCTCCAGAGCTACAGGTTCTACCTGCAGCTCCCGACTTTTCGCCATTTGGGACCGTTGGTACGCCACGGTCAGGCGGGAAAGCCACCCGGAAGTCGGCCGGGGCCGACTCAGCGGAGTCCGGTCCCGAGGACACCCCGTTCGCGGACAGCGACGGAGGTCGTCTTTCCCGCATGGAGCGGATGATGGAGCAGTTGCTCCAACGTGACCTGCTAATGCAGGGGCAGGATCACAGGAGGCCTACCAGTAGGCCCACGGCAGATTCCTTCAGGGGACTGCCTAATGTCTCCCCCTCTATACAGGGGAGCATTGAGGGTCAGAACTGGGCTGACCCAGAAGAAGGGGAGTTGGCTGAATCACCGACCGTGTCAGGGGTGTGTGAAGGCTTTATGGATGTGGTGAACAAGCATGCCATGCCCGAAAAGAAGGGCTTACCCATCCACCCCAAACTGGCTGCCAGTATTGACTACATGGCAACAAACCAGCTGCAGGAACAGGCCATAAATGCTACGGCAGATAAATACATGGCACCAGAAAACTGCAATTCACTAAATGTCCCTGCGGTAAACAACCCTATTTGGGGGAATATGAGTCCATCGAGCAAAGGACAGGAGATTAAACTTCAGAGGATCCTGAAGCTCCTAACCGCGGGTATTACGGCAGTGGCAAGAACTGCAGTGGGTGTAGATATGCCGGAGGAACTACAAGATGCATTGGCTCTGCTGTGCAACACACAGTACGAGATTAACAACTTTCGGAAAAGCATCATAAAGCCGGCGATTAACCCCGAATTTGCGGGGTTGTGTAAGCCTGGGAAGACTCAGCCTCCTAGCCTGCTGTTCGGGGAAGATCTCCCTAAGCAGGTTAAAGACCTGGATGAGGAGGCAAAGGCTTTGGGCCTTATAAAGATACCGGGTTTCCCTAAACCCCACTACCCGCAAAGACAGCACCCCTACACATCCACCAGGCAGAGTTACCATTCCAGGTCTGCAGGTGGTGAAAGCTCGAAGGCCGGCAATCCTGCACAAAGGTCTTTTTTAGGCCATGGCCCAGGCCGGCCTTCTTGGAAGATGCGCCACTCCCAGAACACTCCCAACCAGCCAAGGAAGCAAGGGCAGAGACCTCAACACCGGCAGTAACCATGGAGGTAGGTGGGTCTGGAGTCCCCAGGAACACATCTTGTCTAAATTCACTGTATGTGGGGGGCAGGTTGCACTTGTTCTACGAAAATTGGCTCACTGTTACCTCTGATCCTTATATACTCAGGAGTATTCAGGGCTACAAAATTGAATTTATTCACAAACTCCCTACCCCGGTTCAGCATGTTCCTAGCCGGAAATTTATCCTTTCTCAACAAGAGAAGGCAGCAGGACATGCAGAGCTTCATAGGTTAATAGAGAAAGGGGTAGTGGAGAAAGCCACTAAGGAACCCCGGGAGTTCGTGTCCAATATATTCACCAAAAATAAAAAAGATGGCGGTTGCCGCATCATTATTGACTTAACTGAACTGAATACTTCTGTCCAGTATATTCATTTCAAAATGGACACTTTCGACACTGCTATACAGTTAATAGGTCATGGGTACTACATGGCATGCACTGACCTCAAGGATGCATATTATTCAGTACCCATACACAAGGATCATAGGAGATATTTAAAATTTATCTGGATGGGACAATTATGGCAATACAAAGCCTTGCCTAATGGGTTATCATCAGCACCCAGATTGTTTACCAAAATATTGAAACCAGCTTTGGCCCGTTTAAGGAAACAGAACCATACTGTTATGGCTTATCTAGACGACATCCTCATTGTGGGGGAAAATTTGGAAACGGCCACTTTGGCGGTAACAGCCACTAAACAGCTTTTTCAGAAGCTGGGTTTCATTATACATCCAGATAAATCTATATTGGAACCCTCTACCACAATGAAGTACTTGGGGTTCATCATCAACTCTGAGCAAATGTCTATCACGTTGCCACCAAGCAAGGTGGAGGACGTGATAGAAGCTTACAGGGGCCTCTTTGGCACTAAGGATCCATCCATTCGACGGGTGGCCAGGGTGATTGGGAAGATAGTAGCTGCATTTCCGGGAGCTCAGTTTGGGCCTTTACATTACCAAAACTTACAAAGAGCAAAAATTACAGCGCTCAAAAATCAGGCTGGCCATTTTGATAGGCCAATGAAAATACCGGAGAAGGCAAAAGCCGAATTATATTGGTGGATGGGCAATGCCCAAAACTGCTCTAAACCAATCACTATCATCAATCCCTCGGTCACCTTACAAACAGATGCTAGTGCCAAAGGGTGGGGAGCTACTAACACTACCTCTAGTTGTGGAGGTAGATGGAGTGCACAGGAGTTAACCCAATTAAAAAACTTGGGGATTAACTATTCAGAAATGCTGGCAGCATTTCACGGCCTTAAAGCATACTGCACTAATATGCACAAAGTCCATATAAGGATACAAATTGACAACACCACGGTGGTAGCCTATATTAACCACATGGGCGGTATTAAGTCGATATCGTGTGATGAATTGGCAAACAATATCTGGCACTGGTGTCTGCAAAGAGAAATCTGGATATCAGCTACTTACCTTCCAGGTAAGCTAAACACAGTGGCAGACACCAGATCACGTAAATTCAACGACAACATAGAATGGATGTTGGATCGGAGTGTGTTTTCAGATATTGTGGAACGGTATGGAACACCAGATATCGACCTTTTCGCGTCCAGGCTTAATCACCAACTACCAACATATGTTGCTTGGGAACCAGACCCGGGGGCAGTAGCGATGGATGCATTCTCGCTACATTGGGGAGATCTTTTTTGCTACGCTTTTCCCCCTTTCTGCCTCATCAGTCGGGTCTTGCAGAAAATTAAGCAAGACTCCGCATCGGGAATTTTGGTGGTGCCCGACTGGCCTACCCAACCATGGTTCCCTATGGTACGGAAGATGGCCACAGAACCCTGCATCAGGGTGAACAAAAGACCTAGTCTGCTCATTCACCCTGTTACAGGGGAACATCATCCATGTCATGATCGCATGGATCTATTAATTTGCAGATTCTAAAACGGCCACTTCATGGATACGGACTCTCCAACAGGACCATTGACACCATCACAGGAGCCTGCAGAGAGTCCACAAGGAAGCAGTATCTGACCTACATCAGAAAATGGGAAGGATTCTGCGTCTCAGCCAACACCACTTATGAAACTGCCACTATCACGGAAGTGCTGGAATTTTTGGCTACCCTTCATTTCGATGAGGGTTTGAGTTACAGTGCCATCAACTGTGCCAGGAGTGCCCTATCATCCTACCTGGGCCAGGGAAGTGACCAATTGGGCATTGGATCACATCCCCTAGTGTCCAAATTTATGAGGGGAATATTCAATTCCAATCCCCCCAGGCCTAGATACAGCCATACTTGGGATATTAGCACGGTCTTGACCATGCTACGAGGATGGACGCCTATCACAGGACTCCCTTTGGCCAAACTCACGTACAAAATGGTCATGATTATGGCACTTATCACGGCACAGCGGGTCCAGTCCCTGCACAAACTCAATTTGGATGCAATGACCTCCACCGGTGATAAAGTCACTTTTTATGTGCAGGGACTATTGAAACAAGATCGTCCCGGAGTGTCTGGTCATACATTAGAGTTTCTGGCTTACCCAACAGATTCTCGCCTCTGTATCGTTACATTAATTTTACGATACATTTCAGTTACTAAAAATCTAAGGGGCACAGAGACAGCATTGCTCATCAGTCACAAGAAACCCCATCATAGAGTCACGGTGCAAACCATTTCCAGATGGTTAAGGGTGGTATTGGATGCGGCGGGGGTGGATACTAACATTTATAAATCTCACTCCACCAGGGCAGCATCCACCTCGGCGGCCAGAAGGATGGAAGTACCTCTGGATCACATCCTGGCCACAGCGGGTTGGAGTAACGAAAAGACATTCCACCGCTTTTACTTTAAACCCGTGACCTCCCCTGATACTTTTGCAGGGAGGATTTTAAGTACTGCCAGATAGTACCCTTTTGGGACTATATTGTTTGGTATGAATAAATACTTGTTTTTGTTTTTCAGCCAGTGTCTTGTCTGAATTACGTTCATCCTCTTATCCCAACTTTAGCGGTGTGTGAGCATGGAGCTTCCAGGGCATGAAATCACAGAGCTTTGAAATCTTCACGTAGTCACTCACGTGACTCCGAAGTAAAATAGTAAGATTAAAACGAGAACTTACCAGTTTGAAGTTTAATCTTTATTTTATGAGGAGTTACGATGAGGGATTACGTGCCCTCCGCTCCCAGCCCTCTATTATAAAGATCACCTGGTATGAAAGTTCTCTTTTTTATCTTACTATATTAGTCATTGTGACTGTTTGTTCTGTGATTTCACACCACTGCTTTGAAGAATGTCGCGCATGCGTGCTGGCGGGGTCTTCACGTAATCCCTCATCGTAACTCCTCATAAAATAAAGATCAAACTTCAAACTGGTAAGTTCTCATTTTAATCTTACTATTATAGTTGACTGTTTCAAAGATGGAAATTTGTTTGTTGCTTTGAATTCACCCATAACTAACTCAAATGCTCAGGTTATGAGAGCAGAATCAGAATTTGCATGAGCTTAATCAAACCCACGCCTTCACTACCACAATGACATACTTGCTGCTCTGTTAAGCTCTCTATGTACGCCCCACTCCTTCCTCAAAAGGGTCGATGACTGAAACATTAACATGGTTTCTGTCTCCACAGGTACTTGCTGACCTGCCAAGTATTCCTGTTTTATTTCAGATTGTAGTTTAGTTTAGAGATAGAGCGTGGAAACAGGCACTTCAGCCACCGGGTTCATGCCGACGAGCGATCCCCACTCATTAACATTATCCTACACACACACACACACACTAGGGACAATGTTTTTTTAAAAACATTTACACCAAACCAATTAACCTACAAACTGTTCGTCTTCAGAGTGTGGGAGGAAACCGGAGATCTCGGCGGAAACCCAGACAGTTCCGGGGAGAATGTACAAGCTCCATTCAGACAGCACTCATCGTCAGGATTGAACCGGGGTCTCTGGCGCTGTAATCACAGTTGGGCAGCAACTCTACCGCCCACTACATGTGCAGTTTAGTTATGTTTTGTTTTTCAAAGCTATGTAAATACCCTTGAGTGAATATGCTTTCAACGGGAAAAGTGAGTGGCATTGGATTAAAGTTATGGAGCCACAGCCTCATATAGCAGAGAAACATGCCCAGACCATACTAGACATTAAATAGCCTTCTGTACTAATTACATGTACTAGCAATTGGCAAAAATAGATACTCTGCCAGTCACTTTCAAAATGTTGTAAGAGTATCATTTCAGGCAGTGTGTTCCACATAACAAGCAGTTCAGTTTTCTTCTTAGGCACTGAAAGTTTAGCCACAATCTTTATTGCCGTAATTAGGACTGGAAGAGAGGCAGGTTAGAACGCTTATATAAAATACAGCCAAAGTAATGTTATACTGGCGTTATTATGGTGTTTGGTATCTGACTTCAAGCCTGAGTTAGTGGGGGAATGGGTGAATGAAAACCAGGAAGATGATCGTGGCTCTGCTCCGATCTCACCCTACATTGCCCATGAATGTCAAAGCCTTCCCAAATGCAGCTGTTCATTCCTGTTCTGTGCTCCTTTGCCCTTCCAGAAAAGGAGGTGGTCTGTTGAGCACAGTGCCACAGACTATTACTCATGCACATATTAGCATTGTGCAGCTAGATCTTTTTGGAAGCTTATTTTATGAGCTCAGTGTTGCAGCTGTTTTTGCATCAATAGTTCTTGTTCTGCACCATTGCCAGAGAGTATTCCTGTTACCATTTGCTCTTCGGGGCCCCAATCCTTTTTAAAATTAAATGCAGTAACATACCTAAAGGCAGCAATAATTAATCCGGAGACAATACAATGAGACTGAGGGTTACACAAAAAGCTGGAGAAACTCAGCGGGTGCAGCAGCATCTAAGGAGTGAAGGAGATAGGCGACGTTTCGGGTCGAGACCCTTCTTCCTTAGATGCTGCTGCACCCGCTGAGTTTCTCCAGCTTTTTGTGTAACCCTCGATTCTCCAGCATCTGCAGTTCCTTCTTTAACACAATGAGACTGATGTTGCTTGGTATTGTATGTTGATGATCTAATCCTATGTTATTGAATCACATCTAAGGGGATTGATTCCCTAACAGCAACAGACAGGAAAGGATGATCAGAGAGTAAAATAATGAGATGCAACACAATGGAGGGAGGAGAAAATGAATGAAGAATATTGCCTGGTGCAATGAAGCATGTTCAACAGAAGACACAAAGTGCTGGAGTAACTCAGCGGGCCAAGCAACATCTCTGGAGAACATGGATAGGTGATGTTCTGGGTCAAGATCCTTCTTCAGACTGGGTGTGGTGGGGGAGAGGGGCGGGGGAAGCTGGAAGGGAGGTGGGAGCAAGACAAAACCTGACAAATGATAGGTGGATAGAGGTAAAGGGGCTGTCCCACTGTGGCGACCTAATCCGCGAGTTCAGAAGAGTGTCTTCGACCTTCAAGCTCAAGGAAACTCGTTTGGAAAACCTCGAGCTGGGTCAACCATCAGCGATTAAACCGCGAGCTAGATAGGGGGAGAGAGAAGGGGGGGGAGAGAGAAGGGGGGGGAGAGAGAAGGGGGGGGAGAGAGAAGGGGGGGGAGAGAGAGGGGGGGAGAGAGAGGGGGGGAGAGAGGGGGGGGGAGAGAGAAGGGGGGGGAGAGAAGGGGGGGGAGAGAAGGGGGGGGAGAGAGGGGGAGGGGGAGAAGGGGAGGGGGAGAAGGGGGGGAGAAGGGGGGGAGAAGGGGGGGAGAAGGGGGGGAGAAGGGGGGGGGAGAAGGGGGGGGAGAAGGGGGGGGAGAAGGGGGGGGAGAAGGGGGGGGGAGAAGGGGGGGGAGAGAAGGGGGGGGAGAGAAGGGGGGGGAGAGAAGGGGGGGAGAGAAGGGGGGGGAGAGAAGGGGGGGGAGAGAAGGGGGGGGAGAGAAGGGGGGGGAGAGAGGGGGAGGGGGAGAAGGGGAGGGGGAGAAGGGGGGGGAGAAGGGGGGGAGAAGGGGGGAGAAGGGGGGGAGAAGGGGGGGGAGAAGGGGGGGGAGAAGGGGGGGAGAAGGGGGGGGAGAAGGGGGGGGGAGAAGGGGGGGGAGAGAAGGGGGGGGAGAGAAGGGGGGGGAGAGAAGGGGGGGAGAGAAGGGGGGGGAGAAGGGGGGGGAGAGAAGGGGGGGAGAGAAGGGGGGGGAGAGAAGGGGGGGAGAAGGGGGGGGAGAAGGGGGGGGGAGAAGGGGGGGAGAAGGGGGGGGAGAAGGGGGGGGAGAAGGGGGGGAGAGAAGGGGGGGAGAAGGGGGGGAGAGAGAAGGGGGGGGACGAGAAGGTGGGGGGAGAGAGAAGGGGGGGGGGAGAAGGGGTGGAGACACTTTTAAGAAGTCAGACAACATTTAATAAAGTTTAGAGGGCATTTAACCTACCGGTCAGTTTTCCTTGGTCCTGAAAACTCCAATAAGCCAATTAAAATTCCCAGTCAGCGAAGGAGATTGCCTATGGCTGCCCTCGACTGCCTGTAACTAAATAGCGACCCCACTCCACTGCACTACAAGTTAAAAAGCACCATGCCGACCAAGTTTTACTCACAGAAAAATTTTCAACATGCTGAAAAATTTTCCACAACCTAGCTGAGGCCGCGAGTATGCGGGAACTTCCCTCGAGCATGAAGGAGAGTTCCAGTGACCTCCTAGGACCACGTGTCGACCATGCTGCAAGTTTGAGTTTGAGGGCAAACTCTTCTAAACTCGCAGATTAGGTTGCCGCAGTGGGAAAGCCCCTTAAGGATGATTTTTGATCACACCACTCTACCTGTATCCACCTATCACTTGCCAGCTTTTGTCCTACCCTATCTGTCTTCTAGTTTTCTTCACCCTACCCCATTACATCAGTCTGAACAAGGGTACTTCATCATGAAACATCATCACCTGTCCATGTTCTCCAGAGATGCTGCCCGATCCACTGCACACTCCAGCACTTTGTGACTCTTTTTGTAAAACAGCATCTGCTATTCCTTTTGTCTACGCCTTCATTAGAACCGGCTAAAAGGAATTTCAGCACTGTTGGGCAAAAAGTTCACTAATTCCGGACTTTTCTGTGATGATAGGTGGATAGAGGTACACTTTTTTCGTGGCACTTTTTTTGAGAAAACAAATGTCACGTATTTCAAAGTTCCAATATCAGGATCTGTTTCTTTGCCACGATCTTTGAAACTAGCAGCATGGAAAGACCATTTGGTCCATCGAGGCTGGTCCTGATTTCTCTACTTTTTTTCCTTCGTTGCAATTTTCATAGTTGATCATGTTTTATTTTGTCAGTTCCCATTGAATGTGCTCGACTATCCTGTCGGTCAGGTGTATCCTTTTCCTTTCTCCTTGCCCCCCCCCCCCCCTCTCTCTTGATTCACACACAACCCCATCCCCTCCCCTTCCTTTCTCTCCCCCTCTCTTCATCGTTGCATCCGCTGCACTCATTCCCAGCCAGCTAAGTTGGCTCCTTCAGGCTTCACGCTCCAGAGAGACGGCTGGGCAGGCGTCCAGTCAGGTCTGAGCCACGATGAGCGACACGACTCCGGCTATTACCACAGGTTAGACCTTATGCTCCCTCAACACATATCTGGCGAACTAGGTGCTGAAGTGAAAGAACCGGGGGTGCTTCGGGATTTATTATTGCGCTGAAGAGCTGCGCTGACGGTGCTGACAGCCCTGGGGACTTGCGACTGGCCGCTCGTTTCATTGCACGGTACACGGTAAGGACTCCGAATCTTAAAGTATTTTTACCGCCCGAACCTCACTCTAATCCTTTATCGCCAGATAAATGTGAGAGAACCCGTTCCCTATTATTATTCTCATTGGTTTCGAAAACCACTGTTAATCGCGCATTATATTACCTTCACTTTAGAAATGATACGTTTGCCCTTGTTCGCTGCTTTGTACAAGCAAGAACGATCAAGTTGACAGGATTTTAATATTTTATGAGAACTCGGAAAGTGATAGTGTGTTTTCTATCATCAGTAGCAAACTGAACGTCCAACGAGGCCAGGTCGTCCAAATGAAGAAGCTCGATGTACCCAACTATACCCAACTATACTAATGCACCCCTCAGTGACTATACAATGAACACAACACAAAGTGCTAGAGGACTTCAGGAGGTCAGGCAACATATGGGGTGAGGATGTGTAGGATGCTGGTTGAAACCGAAGATAAACACGGAAAGCTGGAGTAACCCAGCGGGTCGGACAGCATCTCTGGAGAAAATGAACAGGTGGCGTTTCGGGTCGGGACCCTTCTTCAGTTCGCCTGTTCCTTTTCTCCGGAGATGCTGTGTGAGTCTGACCCGTTGACTTACTCCATCCAGCTTCTTGTGCCGCTATCTGGAGAGAGAATGGACAGACGACGTCTCCGGTCAGGACTTTACTAAAATACATCGGTAGCCTATTCGTTGATCGTTTAAAATGGGAAGTCTATCAATAGTCGTAAATGCCACTTGAGCGGCACAGAGACAAAAGCCGCTGCCTCGCAGCGCCAGAGACCCAGGTTCAATCCCGGCTTCGGATGCTGTTCCAAAGACGTGCAATGTTTGGTAAGTTAATTGGCCTTTGTAAATTGCCCCCCAACAAGGGGTAAAATCTGAGTGGTTGGTGGGAATGGAAGGAATCTCTTTTTAAAAATGCAATTAGAGTTAAGTGGCGGCGCGGAAACGAGCAATATTTCTTGCGATATTCTGTGAAACTTGATTAACTGTTTAAACGTACATGCGAGAAGACGGTTCCGAATGGTCTCACACAGTCCGGCAGGTCAAATTAGACCGCTTTTTGAAACCCTTTGTCGCCACAGTTGTTAAAAGTGCAAACCTATAACAGCTTGGCAAAGAAAACAAGACCATCGATGTTACCAATGTCCCATTAACTGAAGGAAATAAAGAGAAAAGGAGGTGCAATGCGTGCATGTAGCGTCAGAGAAATAAAACGAGGGGTTGAGAAATTGGATTATGGAAAGGATTTGGAAAAATAAAAAATGAAAAAAATTAGATGACATTGTTAAAGATCTAGAACTACCACAGCTGAAGAAGTAAACCTTCTAATAGAAAACGTGGGGGTGGGGTGAGGGGGGGACCTGTCCACTCTAGAAATGTAACATTTAAAAAAACACAGAAAATGCTGGAAGCAAAACTCGGCAGTATCCGTGGAAAGAGAAATAGTCAACGTATTAGGTCGAACCCCCTTCATCAGAACTGAGAAAGCAAGTCTCTGATTCCCATCTGATGAGGGATCACGAAAGTGAAATGTGTTTCTCTTTCCACAGATGCAGCCTGCCTTGCTGAACGCACCCAGCATTTCTTGGGTTATCTTACACACGCAGTGAGTTTTTTTCTGGTGCAGTGAGGTTGATTGGCCATCGCGAACAGCAGTCACATTGTTGAAACAATACCCACATCTGATAATTGTGGGCAACTACTTCCAGAAAATAACAGAGAGAGCAACTGCAAGGTACAGTGTTCATTAATCTAATTCTAAACAGTTGAGTTTTGCTAAACAAACAAAAAAGATTCACAACTTGCATTGTGGACATAGCAGACCAGGAAGTGTTTTGGGGTGCACAGGGTTGACCTACTGTAATGGTGAGGTGCAATAGACAATAGGTGCAGTAGTAAGCCCTTCGAGCCATTCACTGTGATCATGGCTGATCATCCACATTCAGTACCCTGTTCCTGCCTTCTCACCATATCCCCTAACGCTGCTATCTTTAAGAGCTCTATCCAACTCTCTCTTGAAAGCATCCAGAGAATTGGCCTCCACTGCCTTCTGAGGTAGAGAATTCCACAGATTCACAACTCTCGGGTTGAAAACGTTTTTCCTCATCTCTGTTCTAAATGGCCTACCCCTTATTCTTAAACTGTAGCCCATGGTTCTGGACTACCCCAACATCAGGAACATGTTTCCTGCCTCTAGCGTGTCCAATCCCTTAATAATCTTATATGTTTCAATAAGATATCCTCTCATCCTTCTAAATTGCAGAGTATACAAGCCGCTCCATTCTATCAACATATGACTGTCTCGCCATCCCGGGAATTAACCTTCTGAACCTACGCTGCACTCCCTCAATAGCAAGAATGTCCTTCCTCAAAATTTGGAGAGCAAAACTGCACACAATACTCCAGGTGTGGGCTCAAGGTTCGTGCAAAGGGATGTCCAGGGCTGGGACTGGGTCCAGAAGATCATGGTGGTGAGAGGCCAGGAGAAAAGGAAGAGGGTGAAGGATTGGAGCTGGAAAGAGATGGAGGTTGACATAGCAGGTGGCGGGGGTGCCTATGAGTTCTGATCAGGGGTTGCTACCACTGTTGCTGGCATCCGGATAATTGGCCTCCACTGCCTTCTGAGGCAGAGAATTCCACAGATTCACAACCCTCTGTGTGAAAAATATTTTCCTCATCTCCGTTCTAAGGCTTACCCCTTCTTCTTAAACTGTGAGCCCTGGTTCTGGACTCCCCCAACATCAGGAATTGATGGATAAGGCATTTAAAAAGCACCCAACTAATTTGTAGAGGCAGAAGGTGTCTGTTGACATTTTGTGTCAAGCCCGACATAGTCCTGATCCAGGGACTCAACTCGAAGCACCTATTTACACCTTTTGCCTTCACAGACTTTGCTTGACCCACTGAGTTCTTCCAGCGTTTTGTTTGTGTTCGAGATTCCAGCATAAAAAGGCTCTTTTGTGTTCACAAAGATACTTTCCATCATTTGCTGAGGCACAGAGTAGATGACCAGGAGGTGACGTTGATCACAATGGAATTGTATAAAACATTACTCAGGCCACAGTCCGAACACTGCATTCTGTTCAGCCCGCCATACTATGGAAAGGTTGTTGCAATGGTAAAGAATGTACAGAAGCATTTTACAGGAATCGTGCTATGGATTGGGCATGTACAGTTATGTGGTAAGATTGGTTAGGCTGGAACATAGGAAGAAATTTGGGAGACTGAAATGAAGTGCATAAAATTATCAAGGGTGAAAAAAGGAGATGTATCCTCTAACAGAGAGGCCGGTAACTAGGAGATATAGATTGGTAGGAAGGAACTGTAGATGCTGGTTTAAACTGAAGATAGACCCGAAAAGCTGGAGTAACTCACCATGTCAGACAGCATCTCTGGAGAAAAGGAATAGGTGACATTTCAGGTTGAGACCCTTCTTCAGACTGAGTGTCAGGTGATGCAGAGAAATATAAAACAAATGAATGAAAGATATGCAAAAAAGTACTGATGAGAAAGGAAATAGGCCATTGTATAGACAATGAGACTCAACAAGATGACTATGAAGCTGGTACAACTTGGGTGGGTGAGGGATGGAGAGAGGGGGATGCAAGGGTTGATTACATTAGTACATTGTTAGATTGGTACATTGGTACACTCAATGGTGATTGAAGTGACTGAGAAGAATTGAAAGGATTCCTCTTAGCCAAGGAATGATAGGATCTGAATCAACCCTGCCTGAAAGGATGGTGGGGGCAGAAACCCTTCTCACATTTAATATATATATACACACCGAGGGAAAACAGTATAGGATGAATGCTGGTGTCTCACCCAGCAGATTATTTCTGTTGTCCCTTCCCTTGTTGCCAAAAAAAGCTTGGCCACTACTTTTAATGCAATTCCGTACAGAAGCCAAGTAAAACTTATTTGCTGGAAAAAAACAACACAACATTTTTATATAATCATAACTTTAAGCCTTTAAATTGTACAAACATGCAATTGTTACAGAAATAAACCATAAATGTGAAAAAAAACGAATCAGAGCACCAGTTTTATAACCAGATATATGGATTCATTCGAATTTTATAATTAGTTATAAACTAAACTAAGTGGGACCAATGCAATATTTAACCTCTCCACCAATTCCAATATTAGTGGCCTGTGGGGGGAGGGGGGGGGGGGGGGGATTCTGGAGCGCTGGTATGGGTGTTGTGAGATGAAGGTACTGGTCTCCAGAGGGCTAGTATGGACATTGTGGGCCAAATGGATTATTGGGGTGGCAGTTCAGTCCCTCAAGCCTGATGTGCCGGCAGCTCACTCACGGCTGGTGGGCTGGCAGTTGACTCACGGCTATTCCTTGATATTCCATTTCAAGCAGGGTGCAAGGCCACCAAATTCAAATCCATTTTCCTACCATTTCAAGCAGGGTGCAAGGCCACCAAATTCAAGTGCAGTTTCTTACCACTTCAAGCAGGGTGCAAAGACACCAAATTCAAGTGCAGTTTCCTAGCACTTCAAGCAGGGTGCAAGGCCACCAAATTCAAGTGCAGTTTCATACTATTTCAAGCAGGGTGCAAGGCCACCAAATTCAAATGCAGTTTCATACCATTTCATGCAGGGTGCAAGGCCACCACGTTCAAATGCAGTTTCATACCATTTCATGCAGGGTGCAAGGCCACCACATTCAAATGTAGTTTCATACCATTTCAAACAGGGTGAAACCACCATAAAACAACCATAAAACCCCACAAAACACCACACTCACAGTTCAGTATACATTCAGTGTGTTCAGTTGATTCACAGCTCAGACAGTTGTGACCTCTCCCTCCCTACTCATGCAGAGACTGAGCCACACCCACACTTCAGGGTTTTATAATTGCTTCCCTCTCCCGCCAGAAAAGGTGTGGCCTTCAAGGCATGATTGACAGGAGAGAGATTCTCAACATTTTTGAAACACTAATAACACTTATTTTTCATTGAAGAATCCTCTGCACCTGATGAGCAGAGGGGGACTGAGTCCCCCTCTGCTCATCAGGGCCAAAAATCACAGCTGTAAGTGGTAGTGTTTTATCTAAAATCAATATACAGTGCAAACAGGAAGTTGTCAAGTTTAGACCACCAACCAGTTGCAGTGCTTTTACTTCAAGCCAAAACCCCAAACCAACCATTTGCAGTGCTTTTACTTCAAGCCAAAACCCCACCCCAGTCATTTGCAGTGCTTTTGACCAACCCAAAACCCCAAACAAATCATTTGCAGTGCTTTTTACTTCAACCCAAAACCCCAAACCAACCATTTGCAGTGCTTTCACTTCAACCCAAAACCCCACCCCAGTCATTTGCAGTGCTTTTTACTTCAACCCAAAACCCCACCCAACCATTTGCAGTGGTTTTTACTTCAACCCAAACCCCTACCCAACCATTTGCAGTGCTTTTTACTTCAACCCAAAATCCCACCCAACCATTTGCAGTGCTTTTTACTTCAACCCAAAACCCCACCCAACCATTTGCAGTGCTTTTTACTTCAACCCAAAACCCCACCCAACCATTTGCAGTGGTTTTTACTTCAACCCAAAACCCCACCCCAACCATTTGCAGTGATTTTTCTTCAACCCAAACCCCCACCAACCATTTGTAGTGCTTTCACGTCTACCCAAAACCCCACCCAACCATATGCAGTGCTTTTACTTCAACCCAACCACATTTTCATTTTCAAACCACATTAAGGGCACTCAAGGTCAGTAAAACCACACTCACATTTTCGAAGACATGTGTTCAGTGTTGTTCACAGCTCAGACTGAGGGACGTGACCCTCTCACTTCCCCCCATCTTACAGAGACTGACCGAGCACAACACTTCCAGGTTTTAAAGTCCCTTCCCCTCCCACCAGCAGAGGCAGCAGAGAGAATGTCAACATATTTAAAACATTAATAACTCTTTTATGTTTAATCGATGGGAAAAAATCCTCTTATCCTCTGAGTTAGCTGGTCAAAAATCACGGCTGTAAGTGGCAGCATTTTTTCTAAAATCATGAAACAGAAAAACAGGAAGTGGTCAAGATCTTACTTTTAGTAATATAGATGAGATGTTAGTCTTGGAATCGTCCAAGTTGTTCTCTGCACTTTGCTAAAACATCAAGCCCAAGCATAAAGCAGCCTACAATATAGAAAGTGAGTAATTTCATCAAGGAATTTTGCAAGATTTAACAGAATTAAGTCATGGAAACATTTAAGTCTGAAAATTCCTAGTTGGTGAGAAACATGTTTAACCCAGAATATTAAATAAAATGCTGAATGAAATAGTCTCTCCTTGGATGAAAAATATATTTCACAGCTCTGTTAGAACTTGTTGACAGTTGTAACTTTGTCAAGTCACCTGGTTTATTAAATGAGACTCAGTTTGAAGAAGGGTCTTGACCCAAAATGTCAGCCTGTCCACGTTCTCCAGCCATCTGTGTGTCTTTGTCTGAATCTCTTTGAAAATGATACATTACAACGCTTGCTTTACTAATATGACAAATGTCTTAATAATTCAATTAAAAATGAACCATATATTGCAATCTTTTCCAATTTATTTCATTGGAAACCAACCTTGTGCACCAATTTGACCGCAGCTCTTCAAGATCATAGGTGGCAGCATCTATGCTTTTTGAGCATATTTTTGATTTTTTTGCAGAGCCAGTTGTTTTTCATAGGTGTAACGTTAAATATTGAAAATATTTTGTATTTGATTAAAAGATTGGGCTTCAGCATACTTAACATATTGCATTATATAATTTTGTCATTTATTCTCCATTAAGATTAGCATTTGTTTATTTTCAGTGAAAATCAGGTCTTTCAGCACTTGTGATCCACACTCCCATATCAAACATGCTTTATTGTTTTAGTTATTTTTAGGTAAAGGTCTGCTTCATAAAGGCCATGCATTTGTGACAATACAGATCAGCATAAGTAGAGTGCAGGAACAATATCAAATATGGAAACACTTGCAGGTCAGATAGATAGTGTCCGACCTCTGTTTAGATTACCAATTACATCAAAAGTATAAACTTTGCTGCAAGGAATATTAAAGAGAATACCAAAATATACATCCTGGAATCTCTGAATCCTACAAAATTCAAGAAGATTATCAAGAAGATTAACAAGTCTGCAAGAAATATATAGTTAAAAATATTAAAATTGAAAGTACATATACATTGTAAACAGTTGGAATTGCCTGGTTTGTTATATTTTTGCATGTGTCAGATTTATATTGCCACCGTTCTTAAATAACCTTCAAAGAATTTGCACATCTCTGATATGCATTTTGATGAATAGGTGACAAAGTACTTATCATGGTAATAAAGCAAGATTCAGAATCATGTGTACACGAAAGATAATGTACAATTAGGACAAAAGTTATGAAATGTAGGATTTTGAGGCAATAATGGGCATCGCTTTTTTAGAAATATGTCTATCTATGTATTCTAACTTTTACTATGTAATGAACAGGAATGGAAGAGGGTGGATCACGGCTTATTATCTGCTCTTAAAAATAATGGGCCACATCTATGTAGTCTTGCAGTGACCTCTATTGTGCTGAGGCCAGGCGCCAGCTCTCGGCCACTTCCTCATTCCTACCCCTTGACCATGATGTCACAGACGAACACCAGGCCATTATCTCTCTAAATGTTTCTGATCTCATCTCCTCTGGCAATCTCCCCTCCACAGTCTCCATCCTCATCGCTCCCCAGACCCGCACTGCCCGCTTCTATCTTATCCCCAAAATCCACAAACAGGACTGCCCTGTCAGACCCATTGTTTCTGCCTGCTCCTGCCCCACTGAGCTCATCTCCACATACCTTGATCCCATCCTATCCCCCCCCCCCCCCTTTGTCCAATCCCTTCCCACCTACATTCAACAAACTTCACTTGCCATTCACCTTTTACATAGCGTTCAATTTCTAGTCCCCCATTGCTTCATCTTTACCATGGATGTCCAGTCCGTTTGCATCTCCAACCACCACCACCAGAAAGGTCTCACGGATTTCCAGTTCTTCCTCAAACAGAGAGCCAATTAATTTCACCCTAACGCTCCTCTCGGCCTGGCGGAACCTGTCCTCATCCTCATCAACCGCAATTGTGACTCTTCTCACTTTCTCCAAGGTAAAGGTATGGCATGGGCACTCGCATGGGCACCGGCTATGCCTGATATTTTGTGGGTTACACAAACAATCTTTATTTCAGGAGTACCCTAGCACCATCCCCTAACTCTCCACTACATCGACGACTGCATCGGAGTTGCCTCCTGTATCTACAGAACTCGTGGATTTCATTTACCTCGCCACCAATTTCCATCCTGCCCTCAAATTCCCTGCAACTATCCCAGACACCGCTCTCCCCTTTCTAGATCTCCCTGTTTCCATCACAGGGAAAGACTATTGACTAACATCTACTACAAAGCTGTTGATTGCCAGTTATCTGGATTCCACTTTCTCCCACTCTGCCTCCTGCAAAGACATTATTCCCTGCTCTCAACTCCTCGATCTCCGCTGCATTTGCTCCCAAGATGAGACTTTCCATTATAGGACATCCAAAATGTCCTCTTTATTTAGTAAATGTGGTTTCCCCCCTGCTGTCATAGATGGATCCCTCACCTCAGTATTCCACAGTATTGGTCTCACTCCCACCAGTCACATGTTCCTATCTCCACCCCTTTCTGCCTTCCACAGACACCGTTCACTCTGCAACTCCTCTGTTAATTAATCTCTTCCCACCCAAACCAGTACTATCCTGGTTGAAGAATGGTCCCAACCTGAAACATCATGTAATGATGTTCTCTATAGATGATGCATGACCCCCTGTTTATTCCAGCACTTTGTGTCTTTTTTTGTAACCCAGCACCGGCACTTCCTTATGTCTCCTTATGTTGGGACATTATGTTACAGTTGTACAAGATGTTGGTGAGGCTGTACTTGGAGTATTGTTCAGTTTTGATCATCCTGCCATAGGAAAAATGCCATTAAGCTGAAAGGAGTGCAGAGAAGATTTGCAAGGATGATGCTTGGACTCAAGAGCCTGAGCTATAGGGAGAGGTTGGGCATGCTAGGACTTTATTTCTTGGAGTGCAGGAGGCTTTGGGGTGCTCTTTTGGTGGTGTATAAAATCATGAGGGGAAAAGACAGGGTGAATGTACGGTGTCTCAGGGCATATTTTTTACATGAGAATATTTAATAGGAACCTGAGGGATAACTTTTTCACTCAGAGGATGGTCAGTATATAGAATGAACTGACAAAGGAAGTAGTTCAGCAGGTACAATAATCTATGTATAACAAAAACTCTGATCTTGTGCTCTTCCGGTTTGCGAGGTTTTTCTATTTGCGCAAACACGGCACGCTATGATCTTTCGCCAGCTCACTCACCATTCTCCTGTGCTGCGAGTGCAGCAAGTTTTGTTCTGATCGGTCGTGAATTGTAAAAGTTAGCGAGGATTAAAAATCTAAAAAAAAGATTAATCTCCTTTCCTGCCAGTCAGTGCAGCACGGATTGGTCTTTTCTCCTGTCACTCTGCAGAACGGTCCACCCCTTCCTGCGGCATCGCGTCTTTACTGGAGCTGAGGAACGCTGTGGGTGGTCGGCGGAAGTCTCCAACCGGACACAATTTTTGGACCGGAAGCGGCGCAGCTCAGTGCAGGAGATGTCACGAAACGGAAAGCAGATAATCTGATCCCGGCGGAGGAGAGTATCCAGTGCCCGCTGTGTGTCCCAAATGCACCACCATCGCAACACCCCGCAGTTCCAGCCCCTTCACCTCTGGTCCCCTTCGCTGGCTCCTGCCCCCCTCCCCCGTGATACCCCCCTTTTTCCCCATGGCTCTTCCCCTGTCTTTTCTCCGAGTTCTCCCCCCCACACACATACACCTCCCCCCCCCCCCCCCCCCCCCCCCGTCCACACGACGGCACGGCCATAGCTGCTGATGCTTCCGGGCCCAGCCAAGGATCCGCACCGACAGCTGATGCTCCTCCGGGGAACTCAAGAAGGAGAAGAGCGGCATCCTCGAGATCCTGGGGAGGGAGAGAGGGGAAAGAAAGGGGAGAGGAGGGGGGAGAGGACTTAGGGAGGGAGAGTGAGGGAGGAGGGGGAATAGAGCGAGAGGAGGGGGGAGTAGAGGATGGGGTAGGTAGCGAATGGGGAATAGAGGGAGAGGAGGGCAGTGGGGAGGCGAGGAGGGATAGTGGGTGGGGATAGGGGGGCGGTGTGGAGTGGGGGAGGTGGGGATAGAGGGATAGGAGGGGGTAGGGAGGGGAGAGGGGTTGTGGAGGGAGGGAGGGAGTGACTGAGGTAGGAGAAAGGTGAGGGAGGGATTGGGGAGGGGAGGAGAAGCGGGAGGGTGAAGAGGAGGGGGAGAGAGTGCTGGGGATGAGGGGAAATGAGCTGCACCTGTGCAGTTGGGGCTATGGGTGAGTGGTGGATTAATGCCCAAGAGAAACTGATTTTTTAAATGTTCAAAGATTTAAAAGTGTGTTCAGAGAGATCTGAATATTCTTTGAATCATTTAGAACTAACATTCAGGTACCTCAGTCAATTTCAAAGGCAATTGGCATGTTGGCTTTTATTGGAAAAGGAACTGAGTGCAAGATTAAAAACACATGTTAGCACATTTATATAGGACCCTATCAAGAATGGTACTAGAATATAGCGAACATTTTGGTTCCACCAACTAAGGAAGGAAATATTTTCTATAGAGGATGTGCAAAAAAAAAAATCTGGAATTCTTCAACCAGGTCCATTGTTTAGGTTCAGCCACTGAATATGTTTAAGACAGAAACGCTATGCAAATTCAGGTTAGAGGCTAGTGAGGGAAATGTTGGAGAGATATTCTAATATTCTTGTTTAGACCTCCCTGTCATTTCATCCTCGGCTGTCTGAAAAGAGGGAAGCAAACAAGTCAGCATCATCCACAATTCAGAAACAGATATGGAAGGAATTTCAAAGTCTACAGTCACTATTTTACCACTTGAAAGGTATAGCTCTCCCATGGGATACAGGATGAAACAGATGTCCTTCCTTTTCAAATAATTTCTTGTATACGATACAATGTACATCAATAATAGATCAGTTCGCTTTATAATTGCATGTGGCCCTTGTGGCTAAGGGGATCAGAGGGTATGGAGAGAAGGCAGGTACGGGATACTGAGTTGGATGATCAGCCATGATCATATTGAATGGCGGTGCAGGCTCGAAGGGCCGAATGGCCTATTCCTGCACCTAATTTCTATGTTTCTATGTTTCTACTTCAGTTCATTGTTACAGAGCTATATTGCATGAAATAGACTAAATGAGTGGCCATCAAGCCAACTCCAACTCCAAATGGAGTTGCACAAGTCAACTCCATTTTATCCTACCTACATTTTCCTCAACTTCCCCGGATTCTACCCACAACCCTGCGTAAGAGGCAATTTACAGGGGCCAATTAACCTACCAACCTGGACATCTTTGAGAGATGGGAAGAAACTACCCCCCAGAGGAAACACACACAGTTACAGAGAAAACATGCAAGCTCCACATAGTCAGCACCTAAGGTCAGAATCGAACCCTGGAGCTGTGGGGCAGCAGTTCTAGTAGCAAAGTCACTATCCCACCAGTGTACAGGTAGTTTTTAAGATATTTTATTCATAAGATCTCTTCACGGTTTACTACTAACAGGTCAAGGCAGATCAAGCACTCAAAAGCCACCGATCTAATGCCCTGCACATTTTACATAAGAAAATTCCAAATCACTTTCCCATCATTGGTGTTCATTGTTCTAGGAAACAACCAGAATTGTGGTGAGTTATAATACTATTATTCCATGTCCCAAAATAGTCTGCAATAACCAATTTAATAGTTGCTCGATTCAGAACAATTATGTCAATTAATACTATCTTTAGGGCAACTGTGGGAAACTTTTAAATGCATTTTATTTCAGTGGTGTCGCTCTACATCAGAATTACAAATCTACTTCCAACCACATTAGATATATCATTACCAGACAATTTAAACATCGGATCCAATTGCTCATAAATGCCTTTGTACTGTTGTTAAATATAAAGCACCAAGACATTTGCAACCCATCAATGTCAGCGCAGAGCACAGAAAGATCTAGAAGAAAGCACAAATTCATCATTCTGTCTCTGTTCAGTTATTGTCTTAGAAATCATAGTGTACAGGTAAGGAATATTTTTAGATTAATCAGGAAATTAATGGGCTTGGAATAACATTGCTGTCACTGGCAGCCGGGCCTTGCTCTCTAATGAATCAGTGGAGAATATCATGATTGTTATCAGATCCAGCAGAGTTCCTGCCTTGTGGATGAGGTTAAAAGGGCACTTGATATCCCTCTAGATTCCAGGCCCATGTCATAGAGTGACAGGCCGTTTCACCCACCCAGTTTGCATTGACCATCAAATAACTATTTATGCAAATTCTACACTAATCCCATTTTATTTACTCCCCACTTTCCAAGGTCCCTGTGAGATCATTTTTCCGAGACTGTTAGTGCAGATACCAGAGATTTGTGCAATTATGTAATGGAAGTGAATTTAGGTTGTGAATGGAGGATGAGGGGTGAGGGAAATGGAAGTTATACAGCCAATAACGTTAGAGGGTGCAGCAAATATTGGAATGTACAGTTGGTGAATTAAATCAATGGGTAACAATACAGGGAAAGTGTGAATTGCAATTAAAAAATAGTATTACCACATTGAAGTTCAGTCTGCAAGGGTTTACAGTTTAAGTGATTATTCTTGTCTGTACATCAGTAGCTATCAAAGGGAAAATAAAGCACAACTTAATACCTTAATGCCTCACGATTGAAAACCTCCTCGCTCCTTGGTTCATCTGGTGAAAATCAATTCCCTCTGTCTCTCTGCTCAATGCACAATTTCCATGAATCACAGTCCGTCTTTCTTGTTCAGCCACCTATACAACAAGTAAATACTGCATTTTTTCCCACAAGGATTTCCTCTCAATTTGCAGCGATGTTTCCTTCCTAAGTAGTGCTGTACAACTTGCTTATTTAAACTATGAGCTTCCCTCTGTGAGTGTCAAGCTTCAAATATGTGAGGGAAGGAACTGTAGATGCTGGTTTCAACCGAAGATAGACACAAAAAGCTGGAGTAACTCAGCGGGTCCGACGGCATCTCTGGAGAAAAGGAATAGGTGATGTTTTGGATCGAGACCCTTCGTCAGACTGAGAGTCAGGAGAAAGGGAAATGAGAGATCTAGACGGCGATGTAGACAGATGTAGAAGAAATGAATGAAAGATATGGAAAAAAGTAACGTTGATAAAGGAAACATTGTTAGCTGTGGCCTAGGTGAGAACGAGTACTTTCAATGAGACTCAACAAGACGACTGAAGCTGATACGACTTGGTGGGGGAGGGATGGAGAGAGCTTCTCTTTGGGCTGAGGTAAAGTTAATGCAGTGTTGGGAAATTGACTCTCTCCCCATTGCTTTGGGGCCACCAGTGTGGATCCCGCGGTCAGGCTGCCATCACTGCATTTACTGGGGCCACAAATTGTAGGATTTAGTGCAGGGAACCTGTGATATTTGACAGTGATGCTTGTCATTGAACAGATAGCACACAAAATGGAAGAATCAGTGCAGGTAAACACAATGTCACCACAGGGACCCTTTATTGGTCCAAACTTTTTGCATGATCACTTAATTTAACAATGAACAAACATCTTCAAAACAAAAAAACAGGTTTGATTTTTGATCTAATTTCTGTTGGTAAGTCAGAATCACATGAGTAATGTAATCACATGGTATTGTCACATGAGACAATGATTGAGATTGAAGTCCTTGCAGGTGACACGAAGATAGGTGGAGGTGCAGGTAGTGTAGAGAAAGCAGAAAGTCTGCACAAGGACTTGGACAGATTGGGAGAGTGGGCTAAGACGTGACATAGCAAAGTGTGTAGTCATGCATTTTGGTAGCAGGAATAAATGTGTAGATTATGTTCTAAATGGGAAGAGGATTCATAAATTGGAGGTGCAAAGGGACTTGGGAGTGTTGGTGTAGGATTCCCAAAAAGTTGTATCGGTAGTAAGGAAGGCAAATGCAATGTTGGCACTTATTTCGAGAGGACTAGTGTATAAAAACAGGGAAGTAATGTTGAAGGTTTATGAGGCACTGGTCAGATCACATAGTATTGTGAGCAATTTGGGGTCCCATATCTGAATAAGGATGTGCTGCCATTAGAGAGGGTCCAGAGGAAGTTTACGACAAAGATCCCAGGGATGAGTGGGCTAACTAATGATGAGCATTTGAAGACACTGGGCATGTATTCAATGGAATTTAGAAGTATAAGGGGTGACCTCATTGAAACCTACTGAATAGTGAAAGGCCTGGATAGATTAGATGTGGAGAGGATGTTTCCACTAGTTGGTCTAGGACCAGAGGTCACAGCTTCAGAATAAAAGGATGTACGTTTAGAAAGGAGATGAGGAGGAATTTCTTTAGTCAGAGGGTGGTGAATCTGTGGAATTAATTGCCACAGATGGTTGTGGAGGTCGTCATTGGGTATTTTTAAGGCAGAGATTGCCAGATTCTTGATTAGTAATGGTGCCAAGGGTTATCGGGTGAAGGAAGGAGAATTGAGTTGAGAGGGAAAGATAGAAAAGCCATGATTGAATGCCGGAATAGACTTGATGGGCCGAATGGCCTAATTCTGCTCCTATGACATGAACATGAACTTGTCCTATGACAAGGAAATGGGTGAATTGCAAAAATAAGCGCTTGATGTCATTTTTAATCGGCAGAACTTCCACCGGAGCTGGACACAAACATTCCTAACCATGCCCAAAGCATTTTTTACATGTGGTTCACGTATACAAAAGAGATTTGGCACAGTGGCATAGCGATAAAGTTGCTGCCTTACAACGCCAGAGACATGGGTTTGATCCTGACTGCGGCTGCTGTTAGAGGAGAAAGCAGACAGCTTAACAGGAGAAAGCACAAAACTAATGAGATGTATGACCAGTGTAGAACAGTACACTGTGAGTAAGTTGTTATGAGTAATAATGTCAGAAAAAATGACTTCTACTTGGAATTGTGCCTCAGTGTGTGAAAAATTGTTTCAATGAATTAAGCTAAACCAGGAGAGTGATGTTTGCGTCTATTTGTTTTTTTTTACATTAGTCTTCGCAGTGGAAGATTACAACAATATGCCAGAAATCCAAGAGTGTCAAGGGGGCAGAAGTGAGAGCAGTCACTACAACCGAGGAGAAGATGCTTGGGAAGTTGAAAGGTCTGAAGGTGGATAAGTCACTTGGACCAGATGAACTGCACTCAGAGTTCTGCACCAGCAGAGAAGGACAAAGGGCTTAATTAGGAAAGGGAAAATGGATTATGAAAGAAAACTGGCAGGGAACATAAAAACTGACTGCAAAAGTTTTTATAGATATGTGAAGAGAAAGAGACTAGTTAAAACAAATGTTGGTCCCTTGCAGTCAGAAACAGGTGAATTGATCATGGGGAACAAGGACATGGCAGATCAATTGAATAACTACTTTGGTTCTGTCTTCACTAAGGAAGACATAAATAATCTGCCGGAAATAGCAGTGGAACGGGGGTCAAATAAGATGGAGGAACTGAGTGAAATCCAGGTTAGCCGGGAGGTGGTGTTGGGTAAATTGAACGGATTGAAGGCCGATAAATCCCCAGGGCCAGATAGTCTGCATCCCAGAGTACTCAAGGAGGTAGCCACAGAAATAGTGGATGCATTAGTGATAATTTTTCAAAATTCCTTAGATTCTGGAGTAGTTCCTGAGGATTGGAGGGTAGCTAATGTAACCCCACTTTTAAAAAAAGGAGGGAGAGAGAAAGCGGGGAATTACAGACCAGTTAGTCTAACATCTGTAGTGGGGAAACTGCTAGAGTCAGTTATTAAAGATGGGATAGCAGCGCATTTGGAAAGTGGTGAAATCATTGGACAAAGTCAGCATGGATTTACGAAAGGTAAATCATGCCTGACAAATCTGATAGAATGTTTCGAGGATGTAACTAGTAGAGTGGATAAGGGAGAACCAGTGGATGTGTTATATCTAGACTTTCAGAAGGCTTTCGACAAGGTCCCGCATAAGAGATTAGCATACAAACTTAAAGCACACGGTATTGGGGGTTCAGTATTGATGTGGATAAAGAACTGGCTAGCAGACAGGAGGCAAAGGGTAGGAGTAAACGGGTCCTTTTCAGAATGGCAGGCAGTGACTAGTGGGGTGCCGCAAGGCTCAGTGCTGGGACTCCAGCTATTTACAATATATATTAATGATTTGGACGAGGGAATTCAATGCAACATCTCCAAATTTGAAGATGATACCAAGCTGGGGGGTATAGTTAGGTGTGAGGAGGATGCTTGGAGGCTGCAGGGTGATTTTGATAGGCTGAGTGAATGGGCAGATGCATGGCAGATGCAGTATAATGTGGATAAATGTGAGGTTATCCACTTTGGTGGCAAAAATATGAGGGTAGACTATTATCTGAATGGTGGCAGATTAGGAAAGGGAGAGATGCAACGAGACCTGGGTGTCATGGTACACCAGTCATTCAAAGTAGGCATGCAGGTGCAGCAGGCAGTGAAGAAAGCAAATGGTATGTTAGCATTCATAGCGAAAGGATTTGAGCATAGGAGCAGGGAGGTTCTACTGCAGTTGTACAGGGTTTTGGTGAGGCCACACCTGGAGTATTGCGTACAGTTTTGGTCTCCAAATCTGAGGAAAGACATCCTTGCCATAGAGGGGGTACAGAGAAGATTCAGCAGACTGATTCCTGGGATGTCAGGACTTTCATATGAGGAAAGATTGGATAGACTCGGCTTGTACTCGCTGGAATTTAGAAGATTGAGAGGGGATCTTATAGAAACTTACAAAATTCTTAAGGGATTGGACAAGCTAGATGCTGGAAGATTGTTCCCGATGTTGGGGGAGTCCAGAACAAGGGGTCACAGTCTAAGGATAAGGGGGAATTCCTTTAGGACCGAGATGAGGAAAACATTCTTTACACAGAGAGTGGTGAGTCTCTGGAATTCTCTGCCACAGAAGGTAGTTGAGGCCAGTTCATTGGCTATATTTAAGAGGGCGTTAGATGTGGCACTTGTGGCTAAAGGGATCAGGGGGTATGGAGAGAAGGCAGGTACGGGTTACTGAGTTGGATGATCAGCCATGATCACATTGAATGGCGGTGCAGGCTCGAAGGGCCGAATGGCCTACTCCTGCACCTATTTTCTATGTTTCTATGTTTCTATGTTTCTGAAAGGGATAGATGGTGGAGGCATTAGTTGTGATCTTTCAAGAATCACTAGAGTGACAAATGGTTCCAGAGCACTGGAAAATCATATATGTAACTCCACTGTTTATGAAGGGAGCAAAGCAAAATAAAGGAAATTACAGGCCACTTAGTCTGACTTCAGCAGTTGGTAAAATACCAGAGTCCATTATTAAGGATGAGTTTTTGGTGTACTTGGAAGCACATGATAAAATAGACCATAGTCGGCGTGGTTTTGTGAAGGGGAGATCCGGCCTGACAAACCTGTCAGAATTCTTTGAGGAAGTAACAAGCAGGATAGACAAAGGAGGGCCAGTGGGTGTTGTTTACCTGGATATTCAAGACGGCATTTGATAAGGTGCAGCACGCAAGGCTGCTGAACGAGATCGGAGCCCATGGTATTAGAAGCAAGGTACTAGCATTGATACAAGATTGGCTGACTGGCAGAAGGCAAAGAGTGGGAATAAAAGGGGCATTTTCTGGTTGGTTTCTCGTGACGAGTGATGTTCAGCAGGGGCCAGTGCTGGATCCACAACTTTTCACCTCAAATATTAATGATACGGGTGATGAAATTGATGGTTTTGTGGCCATGTTTGTGGATGATTAGAAAATAGATGCAGGGGCAGGCAGTGTAGAGGAAGCAGGCAGTCTGCAGAAGGACTTGGTCAGGTTGGGAGAGTGTGCTTTATTTCAAACCAACCACGACCAACCATTTGCTGTGCTTTTTCAAACCAAACACATTTTCATTTTCAAATCACATTAAGGGCACTCAAGGTCAGTAAAACCACACTCACAGTTAAGTAGACATGTGTTCAGTGTTATTCACAGCTCAGACTGAGAGATGTGACCCTCTCGCTCCCCCATCTTGCAGAGACTGACTGAGGCACTCACCACTTACGGGTTTTATAGTCCCTCCGTAAGGGGTGTGGCCTTCAGGAGAGAGAATCTCAACATTTTTTAAACACTAATAACTCTTTTATTTTTAATCAAGGGGAAAAATCCTCTTGTCCTGCGCAGCGGAGAGGGACTGAGTAAGATGGCCAAAAATCACAGCCGTAAGTGGCAGCGTTTTTTTCTAAAATCAATATACAGAACAACAGGAAGTGGTCAAGATCAGACTTTTAGTAATATAGAAGATTACATTTGCCACATTTTATGACTTAATTTTAGTGTAATGATTTTGAAATATTTTGTGGTAATTCATACCTACAAAATATGCATACAACATTTTAGATGATTTCAAGTTTGTTTGGAGAAGAAATTGTAATATTTATACATGAGAAATATTTCATCATAACATATGCCGGGGTAGGGGCACAGTAGCTTAGCTGTGGTGGCATAATGGCACAGCTGGTAGAACCACTGCCTCATTGGCAAACATCCAGGTTTGATCCTAACCTCGGGAGCTGTCAGTTTGGAGTTCACACATCCACCCTGTGATCGGGTGGGTTTCCTCCATTTTCCTCCCACTTCCCAAAGATGGTGCCAGATTGTAAGTTAATTGGCCTCTGTAAATTGCTGGAGGTGGATGAGAAAATAAGATAAGATAGAACTATTGTGAATGTGTGATTGATTGTTGGCGTAGACTCAGTGGGCCGAAGGGCCTGTTTCCGTGCTGTATTTCTCTAAATCTGGATGATGATATATTGCAAGATCAAGAGGAGGCAAAATGCCAGGCTTTACCAACAAAGGTTGTGTAATCTGTCAGAGAACAGTTGAGCTTATAGGGATTGCAATCCCTACTATAATTGGCACCTTCTTACTATCTTGAGTGGGGATAGGGGTAAAAACTTAATTAGGGTCATATACAGAATCATATGTAAACACATTAACATTCCTATGACAGATTAATTAATCAATTATATATTATTTATACAAATGTAAATTATATACTTATCTGTATTATTTATGCATATTGCCCAATTTATTCAATAATTTGTTTATTCTCTTTATTCTTTGGAGCGCAGAAGGTTAAGGGGGGACTTGATTGAGGTCTTTAAAATGATGAAAGGGATAGACAGAGTTGATGTGGATAAGCTTTTCCCATTGAGGGTAGGAAAGATTCAAACAAGAGGGCATGACATGAGAATTAAGGGACAGAAGTTTAGGGGTAACATGAGGGGGAACTTCTTTACTCAGAGAGTGGTGGCTGTGTGGAATCTTCCTGCATAAGTGGTGGAGGCAGGATTGATTTTAACATTTAAAAGTAAAGTGGATAGGTATATGGACGGGAAGGGAATGGAGGGGTATGGTCTGAGTGCAGGTAGATGGGACTAGGGGAAAATAAATGGTCGGCACGGACTGGAAGGGCCGAGAAGGCCTGTTTCCGTGCTGTAATTGTTATATGGTTAATTTATGACGGTATGACACCGGATGGATGCAACGCTTTCCTCTTAAGGAACTTTGCAACACAACAGGCTCCAGTGTGGCAACAAATCGTTCAGGCTTCTGTGGACACACACATACTGTCCCTCCGAATTTCACAAAGAAAACTTTGCATATAAAACCTTTGCCTAAGAATACATGTCCAAAAGAATATAAGGATTTCAGACCCATAGCACTTACATCGGTGATTATGAAATCTCTCGAAATAATTTTGCTCCGACATTTCATCAGTACAACAAAAAATAAAGTAGACCCATATTAATTTGCCTATAAGCAGGACTGTGGCACGTAAGATGCTGTTGCCTCTTTAGTTCATATTATCTCTAAACAACCCAACGCCTATGCAAGAGCCCTCTTTCTAGATTTTTCGTCAGCTTTCAACACAATTCAATCAGACATTTTGGTGTCAAAAATGGTCCAGCAGGAACTAAATCCCTATCTGATTCATTGGTACGCTTCCTTTCTCACTAACAGAGTACAGATGGTAAACGTGAATAAAACCCTTTCATCTGCCATCACAACCAACGTCGTGGCACCACAGGGTTGTGTGAGTTCAGCCATGCTGTTTATCTTTTATACTGATGATTGTCGTACAGATACACCAAATCAATATATTCTAAAGTACACAGATGATACAGTTCTATTATCTCTGTTGAGTAACTCAGACAACCCCGGGCTGCACCATCTCGGCATGAACAAATTGGTCGAGTGGACTGAAAATAATGCCCTTGAGATTAACAGAGAGAAAACAGAAGAGATTGTATTAGGCTCACCATCTGACTCTCATAAAGTTTCACTTGTTACCAATAATGAAAAAATCAAGCAGGTGTCTTAATTTAAATACTTGGGGGTAACAATAGACTATCATTTATCATGGAATAACCACATTAATAAGATTTGCAATAAGACTAAAGAAAGAATCTGGCTTCTCCGCCAAAAAGAAACAAATCTTTTTATTATATTTGACTGCCGTGATAATGAGTGTTTTGCAGTATTGTAACACTACATGGTACAAGAGTTTGTCCGCTACTTCTAAATCAAAATGGCTGCAACAAATAAAAATTTGCTCAAAGATTGTAGGTCAACCAGCACAAAAATTGTATCTATCATCCCACCTTAAAAACATACTAAGGATGGCCAATAACATTTCCTCTGACACCAACCACGTTCTGAATAGTGAGTACAATTTGTTACAATCAAACCGGAGATATAGAGTTCCAAAATTCAATAAGGTTAGAATGAGGGGCTCTTTTGTGCACCAGTCAATCCTTGAACTAAACATGGCGCTTAATCCCAGATCAAACGTATGCTGACGGGCCATAAATGTTATTGTAATGTCTTGTCGAATGTGGGTATTTTGGGATCCTGTCATGATATCTTGATGCTTGTCTTCTCTCGCCCCTCTTGTCTTTTTTGTTATGCCGTAAATGGAGCTTCTGTGATGCAAAACAAATTTCAGACTTGCTCTGACAATAAAGTATTATCATATTGTATCGTGTTTAAGATTACTTTGTGATTCAATATTCAAGTAATAGGAAACATAATCTCCAACAATTAACTGGGCACCATTTGAAGCATTTCTAATCGTATGCAAGATCAAGCAATGGAGGCTGTTCAGTTTAAAAGTCATTTATACTGTGTCAGATTCCTCATGGTCTCATAGCGTCATCGTCAGATATTGCTTTGAGGCTGATGTATCTGTTTACTTTGATAATTACTTTGATGAGTTCCCAAAGTGCAATCTCCATTATTTGAATAAAATACTCTAGCTGAGCTAAGTCAGTGCTTTTTATGACTTCTAGCCTTTCACGTTTTTTTTGCTTATAGAGCCTTGAATTCCAAATGCTTTATTAACTGCTCACTTATAACCCATCCTAAATCTTAAAAGATGTTTGCATAAATAACCTCAGGGCTCTCTTCTTTCATCCTTTTTAAATCATATCACTGAACTGAGCCTGGCATCTCACCAACAACGTGTGCCTTTTAGAAGTTTGCTATTATCTTCCTCACCATTTCCTAACTTTCCCCAGTTTGGTATCATCTGTAACTTACATCCCAAGTCCAAGTCACCAACATATATTACAATCATCAGTGGTCTTTCAATTGGACCCTAAATACACCACGGGTTACCTACCTACAATCTCGACAACGATTTTCTCCTTTATTGACTCCCTACCAGCCAGGTGTGCATATATTTTGCTGCCACCTTTTTAATCCATTGGGCATTAACATCGTGAATGTTTTTTTCATGTTATAGCTACAAACTGAATATTTTTATTCAATGCATTATTTATGGAATAGTAGGACGTGAGTTGTGCTCATCAACTCCTTGCTGGTCATGCCTCATTAGTCCATACTTCTCCAAATAATGATTCATTTTCTCCAGAGTTGTTTCTCTCAGAGTCCTCACCACGCCAAGAAACTGACTAGGTTAGGCTTGCTATACATTTTTTCCCCTTTTAGGAAACAATTGTGGGATTTCAGTCATCTGGCACCCCACCCTGGCATATTTTGGCCTGATCAATTGGAATTTCTCACCTTACTACTCCCAACTACTTGAAGTTAACACTATGAATGGAGACATTTTTAATGTCTGAATCCCTTTATATAAATTCAGCAGAATATGGCATAGTCTTTCTCTTTGTAACCTTCTGTCATTGCTATAGAGTCCAATTCCCTTTCAGTATTCATTAGACATTTAATGACTGTTGCTTCGCTCTGTGAAGTATTTGAAATTTCACAGGTATCTGATCCGATTACTCTTGGGAAAAGCAACCACAAATCCCAGCAATGTAACCATGGCAAACGCAAACAAAGACATTTCCAGAATTAGTCATTGAAGTATAACAAATTCCTCAAAGTGTAATTCAAAGGATATGTTGAAACCAAATGATGATCTTTCTGTTTTTTTGTCAGTTCTCTGGACTTTGATTCCTGATGGCCTCCTTTGCGATGGTATTTAGATTTGTCAACACTACGGACCCTCTGCTTGGGTGGCTTAATTCAACTGATCGCGACCATTCACGCAACTACTTTGCCCTGTTCTTCTTACTGCTGATCTTTGCCATTGTATTTGGGAATGTGTTGGTGTGCCTTGCAGTGCTGAAAGAAAAATCTTTACAAACAACTACGAACTACCTTGTTGTCAGCTTAGCAGTAGCAGACATGCTGGTTGCTACTTTGGTGATGCCGTGGGTCGTATACCTGGAGGTAACCTAATTTTTTATAAAACTTACATTATTACATTGTCGATGAAGCAAAGGTGCTTTAAATGAGATTTCCCCCATACTGTGAATTGAAAATGAAATGTCCAGGCTATTAATGTTTATGTTAAATGTAATAATGCACTCATAACAGTAGCATCAAGATTAAAATCAAGAACCTTCGCTCATTTTATTTAATTCGATTCATGAACTTAATGATCAGGAATCATCATCAGATAACAAATCTTAAGGAAAATTTGCAATTTTCACAGTACAATGAAGTATGACAACACACACCACCAGATTCAGGGATAGTTTCTTCCCAGTTGTTATCAGGGAATTGAATCATCTTACCACAACCAGAGAGCAGCGCTGAACTACTAACTACCTCTTTGATGACCCTCGGACTATCCTTGATTGGACTTAGCTGGCATTACCTTCCACTAATCATTATTCTATTATCATGTATCTACACACTGTAAATGGGTTGATTGTAATCAAGGTATCGTCTTTCTGTTGACTGGTTAGCATGTTACAAAAAGCTTTTCACTGTACCTTGTTACTAGACTAAGTAGGACCCGTTGGGTCCCAGTCACACGGGAGGCTAAGACAACCCATTTCCCAACGCAATATTCCATCACTCACCTGTTCCCCCAATGCAACCCATTCCCCCAAAGCAATGTTCCACCACTCACCCATAGCCCCTGACAGGGAGGGAATGTGGGGGAGGGGGGTGGTGGGGTGGGGTGTGTGTGTGGGAGAGGGGGGGGGTTTGGGGGAGGGGGTGTGGGTGAAGGGGGGTGTGGGAGAGGGGGGGTGTGTGTGGAGTTGGGGGGTGGGTGTGGGACGAGGTGTGGAAGAGGGGGGTATGGAGTGTGTGGGGATGGGGGTGGGGGAGGGGTTGTGGGGGGTTGGGTGAGGGGAGTGTGTGTGGGAGAGGGGGTGTGAGAGGGAGGTGGGTGTGTGGGGGGAGGGGTGTGTGTGTGGGAGGGGTGTGTGTGTGGGAGGGGTGTGTGTGGGGGAGGGGGGGTGTCGGGGAAGGGGTGTGGGAGAGGGGGTGTGTGGGAGGTGGTGTGTGGGGGGTGTGTGGGGGAGGGAGGTGTGTGGGGGAGAGGGAGGGGGGTGTGTGGGGGAGGGCGATGTGTGGTGGAGCGTGGGTGTGGGGGATGGGGGAGGAGGGTATGGGGGAGGGAGGTGTGTGGGGGATGGGGGAGGGGGGTGTGGGGAGGGGGGTGTGGGGGAGGGGGTGTGTGGTGGAGGGGAGAAGGGAGGAGGGAGGGGGGGAAAGGGCAGAAGGGCGAGGGAGTGGGGAGGGGTGGTCACAGAAGACGGAGCTCACACTCTGCTCACCCCGCACCTTCAGCTTTCGGCCTCACTCAGAGTCTCCTGGTCCAGCTCCGGCTTCATTCAGCGGCTCCCGGCTCAGAGTGCTGGTCTCCGCTGGAGCATCCCGCACGCTGCTCTCTACCCGCACTCTGCTCTCTCTCCCCGCACGCTGCTCTCTCTCCCCGCAAGCTGCTCACTCCTCGCACTCACTCAACGCACTCTGTTCATTCCGCTCCTTCAGCTTTATTCGCCTCGCCACCGGTGATTGACAGCGGGTGCCAGAAGGGGCGGTTTTTATGATTTTTAAACCTTCATAACTTTTGTACTATTCCACTGATCGGAACAAAACGTGTTACATTTGCAGCACAGGAGAATGGCGAGTAAGGTGGCAACAAATTGTAGGGCTATCACTTGGGCAGCCAGTGACAGTGTGAAACGTGCTTTATGTAGTCACAGTCTGGGTTGTTGTAAAGACCCTATTAGTGGAAGTCTTTGCCCCATCTGGAATCTGTTCACAACTGGCAGCGTGGTTGATTGAAGACACGAGGAGAGACTGAAGGATCTGTGATAAGAATTTCTGTGGTAGTGATGTTAGCCTCCATCCTCTCACCAGATGTTGTACTGCTGTGCCAGTTTGTGCCACAGTAAATATTCAGTGGGCAGACATGCAGAAATTACCATCGGCCCATTACAATGGTACCTGCTCTTTGAATGGACTATGTTATGATTCTCACCACCGTGCTCTTCCCATATATCCCTAAGCATTCTTCCCTTTCACATTTATGCACAGTTTGCTTTTATAAAGAACTGCTCAATCTGCTTTCATCTTCTGTTTGGATAATGCCTTCCAATTAGAGATTATTCTCAACTCCTCTTTTGGTCTTCAGCTAATTACCTTAGACCAAAAATAAATTGGAAATAACACTGATGTATAGGTTTTGGTGTTTGTTTAAATAAATCTATTTGGAATCGAGTATGTGAATGTAGATGGTAGAAACTAGGAACAAACAGTTTTTATTCCACTTTTGTTCTTTTAGCAAACACAATACAGTAGCTTTTAAGTGGGTCTGTGACCTACAGGCAAATAAAATCACCATGTAGCCACTCCTGGCGACCAGATCTGATATTACTCTGAAGGGAAAATTTAGAGAGGCATTCAGCTTCCGTGATCTGATGTTTTCAATCATGAGTGGAAGAACTTTAAGGTGTTGTGTTTGATCAAGCTCCGAAGAAATAGAACTGATGTTAAATCAGGAAAAGCCACAGATGAACAAGGAGCTCCTATTTGTAACCTCTGGAAGCAAAAATAAAGCTGATTGATCAAAAAAAACACCTTCCAACCAATGATAGACTCAAAATGCTGGAGTAACTCAGCGGGTGAGGCAGCATCTATGGAGAGAAGACGCATCTATGGAAGACGTTTCGGGTCCAGACACTTCTTCAAACCAATAGCGGGGTTGTTAGATTCCAACATATGTCATAGGCGGAAAAGATCTTAGTACCAAATAATATCAAAAGATGTGGCAACTATTTGCATTCCCAGTTTGTGCTGCAGACTACATGCTTTTAAAACAAAATGGAGCAAAGCATTTACTAATCAGCTCAGTCAGATCAAATAGACAGGATGAAACACTGTGGAAGCTTTGGACTTTATTGATATTTTAATCCTGTTTGCTTGCTCTTCATTTACACGCTTGAATATTTTCCTTCATATCTGTCCCTCATTTATTTTTAAATGAATAACCAAGCCTACGTGCCAACTGATTTCTATCTTCATTTGGACGCTCCGCCAACTCTCCCTCATTACCTTTTCAAAAGGCTTGAAATTTATGCTGCCACTTGAGACTGCATCTGCTGAAAACTTGACCAAAATACAAACTGTTGCAGGAACTCAGTAGACCTCCAGAGAAGGTCCCTACCCGACACGTCCTCTGTCCATTGCCCTTCACCCATGCTGCCTGATCTGCTGAGTTCCTTCAGAAATCTGTTTTTTGCTTGAAAGCCATGCTGCCTTGTTGCTGATCAGGAAGATGTTAAAATAGTGAGATATGGAGCCATGCAGAGAAGAGGAGCGAGATGCGAAGCCACAGGGAGGAATATGAGTGGTAGGGGATGGGGGTGGAAGGAGAAAGGGAGAAATGGGTGAGCACAAGAATGGGGGAGGGAGGGGTAAAAATGGGGTGGGGGGTAGGTTTAGTTACCTGAAATTGGTGAATTGAATATTCACAATGTTGGTTTGTGAGCTACCCAAGTGATATGTGAGATGCTGTTCCTCCAGTTTGCGTTTAGGCCCAATAAAGATAGTCCAAGTGAATTTCAGAGCTGGATGGAAGTTAGTGGTCAAGTTAATGAAAGTTAATGAAATCAATGAGTTTTCAGGGGTGGAGGAGGCAGCCTTGATGCAGTCTTTAACGTAGCTGGGAAAGCATTGTGGGATGGTGCCAGTGTACAATGGGAACAAGGAAGCTGTTCACGGTAACCAACAAAAATACAGGCCTAGCTGATGCCCATGTGAGTGCCCACGGCTACATCTTTAACTTGAAGAAACTGAGATGAATCAAAAGAGTTGTTAAGGATGAGGACAAGTTCCGCCAGGCAAAGGAGAATGTTAGTTGAGAGAATAGCTCCTCATCTTCCACTTGGGTAACTTATAGCCCAATGGTATAACCATTGAATTCTCCAATTGTATGTAACTAACCTACAAACAAAACCCCTCACCCCATTTTCTCCTCCCTTCCTTGGCCTCCACTGATGATTACACATTTCTCCCTTTCCCCTATCTCCCATCCATCTCCACCTATCTTCTTTCCTATCTATCTTCTATCTATATATTTATATTCTATATAGTCTGATCTAGACCGCTTTTGGCTCACTATGGAGTGATTTCTGAGAGAATGCCGCCACCTACGGACATCATTTTTGGCCACCTCGCTCAGAGCCGCCCTCCACCTTCCGGGACTGGAGGATTTTTCCCATCGATGAAAAATCAGAGAGCTATTAATGTTTTTAATTATTTTGCCATTCTCTCTGCTGCCCTTGCTGGTGGGAGGGGGGGAGGGACTATAAATCCCGGAAGTGGTGTGCCTCACTCAGCCTCTGCAACATGGAGGAAGCGAGAGGGTCATGTCTCTCTGAATAACACTAAACACGTCTACTCAACTGTGAGTGCCCTTAATGTGGTTTGAAAATCAAAATATGGTTGGTTTCAAGTAGAAATGCACTGCAAATGGCTGTCTTTGGCGTGAGGTGGGAATGCACTGCAAATGGCTGTCTTTGGGGTGAGGTGGGAATGCACTGTAAATGGCTGTCTTTGGGGTGAAGTGGGAGTGCACTGCAAATGGCTGTCTTTGGGGTGAGGTGGGAATGCACTGCAAATGGCTGTCTTTGGGGTGAGGTGGGAGTGCACTGCAAATGGTTGTCTTTCGGGTGAGGTGGGAGTGCACTGTAAATGGCTGTCTTTGGGGTGAAGTGGAAATGCACTGCAAATGGTTGTTTGTGTGAGGGGGTGGGTTTGGGTTGAAGTGGAAATGCCCTGCAAATGGCTGTTTGGGTGGGCGGGGTTTGGGTTGAAGTAGAAATGCACTGCAAGTGGCTGTTTGAGGGGTTTTGGGTTGAAGTGGAAATGCAATGCAAATGGCTGTTTGACTAAACTTGACAACTTCCTGTTTGCACTATTGATTTTAGATAAAATGCTACCACTTACAGCTGTGAGTTATGGCCATCTTACTCAGTCCCCCTCCGCTCATCAGGTGCAGAGAATTCTTCCCATCAATGAATAATAAAAGTGTTTAGTGTTTAAAAAATGTTGAGAATCTCACTCCTGTGAATTACGCCATGAAGGCTACACCTTTTCCGGTGGGAGGGGGAAGGGATTATAAAACCCGGAAGTGTAGGTGTGGCTCAGTCTCTGCGTGATGGGGGAGGGAGAGATCATGACTCTGTCTGAGCTGTGAATCAACTGAACACACTGAATGTCTACTGAACTGTGAGTGTGGTGCTTTGTGTGGTCTTATGGTGGTTTTACCCTGCTTGAAATGGTATGAAACTGCATTTGAATGTGGTGGCCTTGCACCCTGCATGAAATGGTAGGAAACTGAACCTGAATTTGGTGACCTTGCACCCTGTTTGAAGTGGTATGAAACTGCACTTGAAATTTGTGGCCTTGCACCCTGCTCGAAGAGGTAAGAAACTGCACTTGAATTTAGTGGCCTTGCACCCTGCTTGAAATGGTAGGAAATGGATTTGAATTTGGTGGCCTTGCACTCTACTTGAAATTGATTTTCAAGAAATGGCCATGAGTCAACTACCAGCCCACCAGCTGTGAGTGAGCTGCCAGCACATCATGCTTGAGGGACTGAGCTGCCACCCTAAGAATCCATTTGGCCCACAATGTCCATACTAGCCCTCTGGAGACCAGTACTCCCTGCAGCCTACAACACCCATACCAGCGCTCCAACCCCCCCCCCCCCCCCCACTAACGGGGTACTGATTGGGGATGGTCAGCCAAGATCACATTGAATGGCGTTGCTGGCTCGAAGGGCCAAATGGCCTACTCCTGCACCTATTGTCTATTGTCTATTGTCTATCTTCTTATCTCGCACTTTTGTCTTTTCATCTCTGGCCTTTGTTCAACCGTCTGCCAATCAAAACCCGGTATCATCTGTATCCACCTATTACTTGCCAAACTTTGTCCCGCCCTTACTTCTCTTTCAGATTTCTCCCGTCCCCCCCCCCCCCGAAGGAGGGTCCCGTCCCAAAACATTGCCTATCCACGTTCTCCAGAGATGCTGCCTGACCTGCTAAATTACTCCTGCATTTTATATCTATTTTGTAAAACAGCCGCTGCAGACCCATCTGCGAATACTTCCATCGGTAGATGAACCAGTAATAAAGTGCAGCAAGTGTTGACTTTGAGTTGCATAGCAGGAGGCTGAAAGTGATATTTGCAGGCAGAGAGAATGAATTATGACAAGTTTACCAAGGAAAGGAAGTGGGAATTGTATACACAATTCAAGACAAAAAATATTCCATTGGAGGTAAGAGTAAAAATATGAATGTGTAACTAACAATGATACTGGTGGAAATCACCAAACACTGACTCTGCGTCACTCTAGCCCTGAAAGTTGAACGTTATGATGAATTTAAGTGAAGCTCGGTGTTCTCATTACACAACACAATTTTACATAAATGAACTGGATTGTTCGTTCAGTGTGTTTTCTGACAGCTGGTAATTTTCTGGTATATGGCATCATTTAAGAATTCATAAAATCATTTTTTGGGATCTAAATTGTTTTCATTTAAGACACATGGTTCCAATTCTGCCAAATATGACTTAATCAAGACACAATTTCTGAAGTTGTGTTTTCTGCATAATCCACTTTTTGTTAGGTCAGTACCTGGGCTGGTGCTACATAGCTTCAAACACCATAGTTTTACAATAAGAATAGATATACACTGAAGGTTCATCCAGCTGAGGAAAATAATGTTTAAAGTGTATCTATACCGACCAGAATGTAGAAACAATCCCCTTGCAGGATATTTCTACCAATTTTTAACACAGCAATTGTGAGAAGAAATCAAAGTAAACAAGGTACCTGGACTTCTTTCAATTTCTCATTTTATGCATCTTTCCTAACTTTATTATCTCACCAAAAGATTGTAATATGAACCTTATTTCCCCACAGGTGGTAAGGGTGTGGAGATTCAGTCAAACAAGCTGTAACATCTTTGTGACACTGGATGTTATGATGTGCACCGCAAGTATTTTAAACCTCTGTGCTATCAGCATTGACAGGTAAATCTGTTCTTCATACATATTAAACCAGAGCAACACCTCTTGCTGGACATTAACCTGTGTGACTCTGCAAAGTGTTAAAGAAGGAACTGCAGATGCTGGAGAATCGAGGCTTACACAAAAAGCTGGAGAAACTCAGCGAGTGCAGCAGCATCTAAGGAGCGAAGGAGATAGGCGACGTTTCGGGTCGAGACCCTTGGTCTCAACCCGAAACGTCACCTATCTCCTTCGCTCCTTAGATGCTGCTGCACCCGCTGAGTTTCTCCAGCTTTTTGTGACTCTGCAAAGGGTCAACTACTAGTTGATCATTCAGGAATGGGAATCCTGCTCTCTCCATAGCAGGAAGGAATGGTTTCTCATGTAAGGAAGCAGCTGGCAATTTTTGAGGTCTTGAATTCGGCAGAAAGTCCATGTATTTCTGACTTCCCATTGTTGAGAATTTTCACAAGATGTCTGAAAGCACCAAGTATTGCTTCACTGAAACTAGTAGTCCCAGGAATGATGTGATTGATCATTCAAGTGATCAATCCTTTTACATAGCACAAGCAGCGGGTCCTTCCTGCTGCTGAATGCTGATCCTCTATGTGTAGTGGATGCATTACTGGGCTGCCATGTGGACACTGCAGGTGATGGATCATTGTGCTGCAGCTGCCTCCCCGGACACCTCAGGTGCGTATGTGCATCCACTCTACTGCTCTCCACTCTGAACAAAAGGCTATAATTACACATCACAGGATGTTGGACACAGATCAGCACATGGAGTGTCCAATCAACAACTCCACACAGCCAAATATTCCTGCCCTTCAGCATTCTGTTGTTTAACAGTTTAGAGAGGTTACACAAAAAGCTGGAGAAACTCAGCGGGTGCAGCAGCATCTAAGGAGCGAAGAAGATAGGCGACGTTTCGGGTCGAGACCCTTCTTCAGAGGTTTATAGGTTTAGGTTCAGAGGACCATGGACCAAATGCAGGCTGGTGCGACTAGTGTAGATTATGCATGTTGGTGGGTGTGGGAAAGTTGGGCCGAAGGGTCTTTTTCCACGCTGTATGACTCTATGACTGCAGTTGAGAGGATAAAGGCAATAAAGTGGTCAGAAGCCAATGAAGCAAAACATCAGAATCTTCTCACATGTGGGGGCATGGATACTCACAAACCACAGAATCCCATTTCCGGGTATTCTTCTCCTGACTGTTTTAGTACAATGAACACTGTAATACAACCTTGATGTCGCTGCCTCAAATCCATTCAAAAACAAACCGTTCTGCATTCACTTTAAAAAAAAGTAAATTTTCCTTGACCTGCCAGAGGTGCTTGGGTCAAGAGAAATGGTTGATTTCCCTGTATCATCTCCCTCCACTTCTGCCCTCAACCATCCCAGGCAGAAACTATATCAATGTGTTGTCGTTGCTATCAAGAGTCATTGCTAGGTCATCGTCATCGGTGGCCACTCAAAACGAGTATGACTGTCCTCTCATGGTGGATGCCGGTGCGTGACGTTGTTTAACGTGGGGAGACTGGTGCACAGACAGCCACGCCACGGTCCTTGACAGATCCGAGTCAGAATCCAATGGCACGGAATCCAAGACGACTGGGGACCCTTTTCTGCTGCAGCTTTCATCTGCCTTCCCAGCCGTTGTGACACTCCACTAAAGTCAGCCATCATCCTCCGCCTGTTCCCCCGTTGAGGTCTTGGTTGGATCGCTCTTTGTCAGAGACCTCCACCTCGATCTTACCGCCATGGGTGACCCTACCAGGGGCATAGCTCCAGATGGCATCGCTCTCCGGATCTCAGGACCACACATGCTTCTCCACCACGGCAAGGTGACAATCCGCAGAGAAACAAGTTATTGCCCTGAACAGCACCCTGAGCATTTTTGTTGTACTGGGACTGAATAGTCATTCCAGTACACTGGTTAAAGCTCGTCTCCTCTTGTTTTCAGGTACACTGCTGTAGTGATGCCAATCCAATATAATACAAATTGCAGTTCCAGGAGGCGGGTGACTGGAATGATCATCGCCGTGTGGATATTATCTTTGGCAGTATCTTGTCCCCTCCTGTTCGGTTTCAATACAACAGGTACAATCTTTTTGTTTTAAATGAAATAATCATATCACGCTTAGAACATCTTCCTTAATGATTAAGGAACCTCCGTTCAGAAATCTTGTTCGGTTTGATAAATATTGATAACACAAACCAACTCGGGGTGATAATTAGCGAAGCCCGGATTTCTATAATGTCGTCCTACTGGAACAGGGATTGAGTTATGTACCTCAGACTTGACGTCGCCCATTGACCAGTAAAGAAGCAAAAGGCCAGGTTCCTACTCATAAAGACTGGGGAACAAACAGAATGGAAATAGTTCCTATGGTCCACCCGGGTTCAGACCATCAACCACTCATCCAACATTACATCTAGTTTATATTCTTTCCATATTCTCATCAGTTCTCCCCAGATTCTGTCATTCAACTCTGCTCTCAGGACAAATGAGAGTGGCCAATTTACCCCCACAGCTTTGGGATGTGGGAAGAATCTGGAGCACAGAAAGAACCCCACGGGGTCAATTGGAGAATATGCAAACTCCACATAGACAGCACCCAAAGTCAGCATCAAATGGCTCAACAAGCTGCACTACTCATCATTTAATCACTCAGGCTTACTACTAATGTCATCAGTAGTAAGCATGAATGCTTCTGTAATTTAAGAGAGATTCTTAAGAGCGTATTTAAGAGAAAGTTGGATAGAGCTCAAGGGCTAGTGGAGTCAAGGGATATGGGGAGAAGGCAGGCACGGGTTATTGATAGCGGATGATCAGCCATGATCACAATGAACGGCGGTGCTGGCTCGAAGGGCCGAATGGCCTCCTCCTGCACCTATTTTCTATGTTTCTATGTTTCTGGATACCAGCATTTGCAATGAAATCAGACTGCATAAACTTCACATTCTGATGTTGTTTGATAAAAGAAAATATGTTTAAACAACCACTGCTTGCGATTGGCATGGATACTCACACTGTTCATAAGTGATAGGAGGAGAATTAGGCCATTCGGCCCATAAAGTCTATTCTGCCATTCAATCATGGCTGATCTATCTCCCCCTCCTAACCCCATTCTCCTGCCTTCTCCCCATAACCCCTGACACCTGTACTAATCAATAATCTATCTATGTCTGCCGTGAAAATATCCATTGACTTGGCCTCCATAGTCTTCGGTGGCAAGGAATTCCATAGGTTCACCACCCTCTGACTAAAGAAATTTCTCCTCGTCTCCTGCCTAAAGAAACGTTCTTGAATTCTGAAGCTATGACCTCTAGTCCTAGGCTTTCCCACTAGTGAAATCATCCTCTCCACATCCACTCTATCCAAACCTTTCACATGTATAGACTGATACCTGGGTATCAATTGAATACTCATTATGTGTAGCGCAACTTTCACTTCCTCCAGTGGAACATAAATACCATCTTCAACTGATTGGGCCAAGCAGTGTGCTTTCCTCTGTAATGTTAATTCTATTGCATTGGACGTCCAGTGTAGTATTAATGCAAAAGTAATCAAGTTTTAGGTTAGGGTACATATTGCTATTATCTCGAAATGACTTATTTGCATGGTTAGATCCACAATACATTATCAAATGACATTTAATAAATTAATAGCACCACTAATATTTTGCTATTTTTTTTAATTTTGCAGATGACCCAAGGTTATGTTCGATATCCAATCCAGATTTTGTTGTGTATTCATCAATTGTTTCCTTCTACTTGCCATTTTTAATCACACTGTTGGTGTATATACGTATTTATTTTGTACTGAAAAAGAGAAGAAAGCGTATCACTCTACGACAAAACAGTGCAACCGTGGCTACGAACGTTGCAGCACAAAGCCAGGTAATTCAGGTGAAAGTACATTTTAAATTATACAGTGGGATTTGTTCTTTCAATCCTTTGGCTTAGCATTTTTTCCAATGTGTCATAAGAGTTGCAGAGCACGAAAACAGGCCCAACAAATTCCTGCAGACCCACTTGCACTAATCCTACACCAAACCAATTTTATTCTCAATAACTCCCAAGGACTCCCATCCGATTCTTTCATGCACCAATGCACTGGGATTAATTGGCCAATTAACATACCAAACCAGACGTCTTTGGGATGTGGGAGGAAAACTGTGCAGCCGGAGGAAGCTCATACAGTCATAGGGAGAACATGCAAACTCCACTGCAGGCAGTACTGGAGCTGAGGATTGAACCCAGTCATTGGAGCGGTGAGGCAGCTGTTCTGCACGCTTCATCACTGTGCTGTACCAGTCATGGAGTGGGTCAAATATCCATGGAAAATATCTCCTTTCCAGCTTTGGCAACAGTTCCATCCAAGACCATAAGAAATTGCAGAGAATTGTGGACACAGTGCGGTCCACCTCACAAACCAACCTCCCGTCCATTTACTCCATTTGTACCTCGTGCTGCGTCGGCAAGGTCAGCAGCATAATCAAGGACGAGTCATACCCTGGTCACTCCCTCTTCTCCCCACTACTATCGGGCAGAAAGTATCGACACGTGAAAATGAACACCTCCAGATTCAGGGACAGTTTCTTCCCAGCTGTTATCAGGCAACTGAACCATCCTACCACAACAAGAGAGCAGTGCTGAACTACTATCTACCTCATTGGAGACCCCCAGACTATCTTTGATCGGACTTTATTGGCGTTATCTTGCACTAAGCGTTATTCATGTTATTCCCTTTATCACGTATCTGAATACTGTGAATGGTTTGATTATAATCATGTATTGTCTTTCCATCATTGACTGGTTAGCACGCAACAAAAGCTTTTCACTGTACCTTGTTACACGTGACAATAAACTAAACTAAACTAAAGCCACAGTTTGAAGTGAGTGAGACAAATGGTGGGGGGGGCTCAACTGCAAGAACTGGCATTGACTGCAAACTGGTGTAGCAATGACATAATCAGTCAGCTATGTCCTTGAGCAACCACAAATCCTTAGAGGCGGTTGGAGACAACTTTATAGGTTTGCTGCATTGACATGGAAAATAGCATCACCTCAAGTGAGCAATGCCTTGCCACCAGTTCTGAAGAAAGATTATCTAACAAAAATATGAACTCAGTTTATTTTTTCCAAAGATGCTGCCGGACGTGCTCAGATATTCCAGATTATTCTTACATTTGCTTTAGACTTTCCATTTGTTCTTTTTCATATGTGTTTGTCACTACGTGAGCTTTGGAGTTTCCAGTAATGACGGGTGATCTCGTTGAAACATATAAGATCCTAAAGGGCCTCTACAGGGTGGGTTTTCACTGTGGGTCTTCAAGGAGTAGATGTAGTTTCAAGATAAGGAGCAAGTTATTTCACACCGAGGTATGTCAATATTTTTCATGCAGGTGTGGCGAATACCTGAAATTTTCTGCGCCTTGAGAGTTGTGGAGGCTGAATCTTTGGAAGTATTTAAAGTGGAGTTGAATATATTTTAGAAAGACTAGGGAAATAAGGACTCGAAGGATCTGGCACAGTGGAGGAGCTGAGGCCCTGAGTGGTGATATTGAAGGGCAGGGCAGGCTTGAAGGCGCAGAAGACCCCCTCTTATGTATACATGTGTTATCCCTGCAAATCTCTGCTAATGTTTTCAGCTGTCCTTGCAATTTTTCTGGTCTATCGAAATTGTCAATATGCTTACTGCGACGTTCCTTAATTGTCACTTTTCCTTTAAATGCCACTTGACAACATGTAATTATGGGACGGTCATTGATTATGTAAACATTCTTATGCTACAGATTTGTGTATTATTCGCACACGTAGCTTCCTTAAGGCAGATATATCCATCATCGGAAACAGCAGTGGCGTATCAGATCCAAAAAAGATGGTGGCAATGAGAATCACTATAAATGCTGCAGGGCACTCAAGCAGAAATTACAGTCGTCACCTGATGTTATTAGTGGGGATTGCAAAGGACCGTAATGTACATATTGCCTCTTGGTGCATCTAAAAATGAAAGAAGTCAACAAAGAGTCCAAAATCATTGCATAATTGACAATCAGTCTCCATCACATTGATGCTATGGGTCTGATCACAGGTGCACAAATTTACTGCGAATTACTTGAAAGGGTTATGTTCAAAGGCTAAAAAAAATTGAACTAAAGATGATCATAATATAATTTTAGAACAAACAGCATGGAAATAAGCAAACTATATCTGCCGTGGGGAATCTAATAATACCGGAAGGCTGACAAAGAAATTGCGCACCAATTGAATCATTATTTGTAAAATACAATGAAAAGTATCCGTAAATGTAATCAGAAATGTTTATTTATAATTGAACAATGGTCAACAGTGTTCTACTTTTGCAAACATAGGACTTTGAACATTAAAGCAGGATAATAGCTGGAGATATGATCACACATAGGGTGGTGGGTGAATGGAACAAGCTGCCAGAGGAGGTAGTTGAGGCAGGGACTATCCCAACATTTAAGAAACAGTTAGACAGGTACATGGGTAAAACAGGTTTGGAGGGAGATGGACCAAACATGGGCGGGTGGGACGAGTGTAGCTGGGACATGTTGGCCGGCATGGCAGGTTGGGCCGAAGGGCCTGTTTCCACACTGTATCACTCTGTGACTCTATGTGCGCAAGAATGCAGCAGATGCTTAAACATTAGCTGGTTAAGAAAATGGCTGATGGAAGAGTCAGTAAACTTGCTTGAGCCCAAACTGACAAGAATATTAATAAAACTAATAAAGTATTTTATTCAGGACTCAAAATAAATCTTTTGGGATGGCTGTTGCTTCGAGAAGTTGACACCAACAAAAAAACATCCATTAGGGTAATGTTATCAGTGCCCTTTAGCACAGACAATAAGATTAGAGTCCTGTTAATTTGTTTTTGGTGTGAGATGAGAGGGGAATGTTTTCTAGGACATCTGGAAAGTGTCCAAATATTCTTTAAATAGACTATGAGTCTACAAATCTATCACACGTCCTGCTGCCTGGTGCATGGGAAGATTAGATGGCACTGTCGTTTGACATCTTATCTGAAGAACCTTGCCACAAGGTTTATTTACCGAAGTCTTGAAACAGAATTGAAATCTTCAAGATATTAATCCCGATTCAGTGCCACATTGCAGCGGCAGTTCCATCGGGCACTTCTGAAATGAAGTACCATTGACTTCTATCTAACTGAAGTTCAAAAGCAGGGTAGAACACACAGACATGAAAATGAAAAAATATGGAAATACTCAGCAGCTCAGGCAGCAACAGGGGAGAGAAACAGAGATAATTTCCCACGCAATTACCTTTTGCAAGCAATGTTTTGTTGGAAGATCAGTGACCTGAGTGTTAATACTATTTCTGTCTCCACAAATACTGCCTGATAATAGACAATAGACAATAGGTGCAGCAGTAGGCCATTCGGCCCTTCGAGCCAGCACCGCCATTCAAGGTGATCATGGCTGATCAACCATAATCAGTACCTCGTTACTGCCTTCACTCCATATTCCTTAACTCCGCTATCCCTAAGAGCTCTGATCCCCGAAGTAATTCCAATTTTCCCTGTTCTGATTTCAGATTTCCAGCATATGCAGTTTAATTTTTAGCCTTTCAATTATACCACGTCCATACTTTAAAGCAACTGGCCAGGATTACATTTCTGGGCAGCACGTTTTTCTTGACAAAGGGAGAGGAATAAATTGAATCACAATTTGTTAGTAAAGGAAAGATAGACAAAAGGAGGAAAAAAATGCTGGAGTTATATGATTGAATTTGTTTAGAAAATAAGAATACTTCATTCATGCAAAAATGGAAAAGTATGAAGTGCACTCTATGCCAACCTAGAAAGTGTGAGAATTGTAAGAGTTGAGGGAGAGAGAAAGAGATGACAAAAGAAGAGAATTTGGAAACAGCAAAAAATATATGGAGAATGTATAGGAAGTGCCTGATTGATTGGGGAGGGTTCTTTTTGAACCTGAGTAGACCCCACCTCTGATATTGGTATCAGTTTAATATTGTCACGTGAACCAAGATACAGTGACAAACTTTGTTTTGTGTGCTATCCAGTTAAATTATACTATACATCAATACAATAAAGCCATGCAGAATATACTGTTAACCTCTGAGACTAACATCCCAGATGAAGGCACACATGCTGGAGAAGACCTTGGTCATCAGTAAAGGCCCTTGTGCATTCAGTAACCCTGGTATGCACCTGGTGTGACTATCCCAGGTTCAGTGAATGGTATCAGCTGAACCCTCATCCTCTCCAGCATTTCCCATTCCGACTCCTGGGAAATCCAGCTCGGAGGAAAATAAAGACCTGCCTGTCCATAGGAACATTATCAACGTCCTTTGCCATCATGTGAGCAAGCAACGTGGCCCCATACAGCAAAGCAAATCAAACTCTAAAACATCTAGGAAAGCTGAATGGATGCTAAAGAAATTCACTAACAAACATATAATATAAGATCCCCAGGTTTGATGTTTCACATGGTTCAAAGTGGCATAATGGTGCATCTCTCAGGGTCACTGGCTCACAGTGCCAGAGACCCGGTTCAATCACGATTAAGGTGCTGTCTGTGTGGAGTTTATATGTTCTCCCTGTGACTGCATTGATTTCCTCTAGGAGCCCCAGTTTTCTCTCACATTCTAAAGGTGTGCAAGTTGGCAAATTAATCGGTCACTAAATTGCTCTTAGTATGTAAGTTAGTAGAATATGGGAGGGATTGATAGGAATGTGGAACTGGTGTAAATGGGTGGTTGATGCTCAGTGTAGGTGGGTGGGGCAAAAGGGCTGTCTCTCTCTTTGACGCTGTGGCTCCATGACTATAGTTGTACTAATGTGAACAGTTGATGTACAAATGGAAAATTAACATTTCTCCACTGTGCAATTCTGGACACCAGGGTAGACTGAAGATAGACACAAAAAGCTAGACTAACTCAGCAGGTCAGGCAGCATCTCTGGAGAAAAGGAATAGGTGACGTTTTGGGTCGAGACCCTTCTTCAGGTTGAAGACTGCCTCATCCACAAAGACATTTAGAACTCTTGCGCTGATACACTACATTTGACACGGCAGTCTGGCTTAAACACCTAAATATATAATTATACTTGTTGAGCATAATTACACAGTTACATCAGCCTACGAAAAAAATAAAGGCAGTGTGTAGAATTGGTGGAAAATGGAAGCATTTATAAGATATTGTATTAAACTAAATTGGGCAGAATATTAGCTTCTCGTAACCTTAGCACCCTTTCAATGGTTAGTCCAAGATATGAGGAGCATTGTAAAGCAGGTGTTAGTAAAGTTCATGTGAAACTAAGAACTAAAGTTTTGTGTTGCTTTGCAAAGGCTACACAATGCTGAACACACCCTTTACAATTCAAACCCGGGATCCGCAATTTAATGCAGAGTGATCTCTTTGTTTACACTATGTTCTAGGTTATTAAATGTTACATTGATCCAATGCTCAGAGGGAAAATGCTGCAGTGTTTATGCATATAGAAGATAATTTAATCTCTTTTCGGAATAGCAATGTGATTTTATTTCATCTATAAACCTATTGATTGTCCTAGTTTTTAGATTAGCTATTTTCATCCCTGAAGGCTCAGAAAGTCGGCAGTAGAGCATTATTTTTGCACATGTATTAGTATACAGTGTTTAGAAAGGAAGAGTTGTTCATCGTGGGTTGAAACAAAAGCAGAAATGTTGACAGCAATGAAAAGATCAGGTAATATTTCTGGTCATAAAAGATTAATTCTCCAGACTATATTCAACAATTTCTATTAATACTGTACCACAGTGAACATATCCCAAGGTGCTTCACAGGAGCATTAACAAAAAAGAACATTTTTAAATCAAATTAAATGGAGTTAATTAGATTTTTAATGCGGGTTGTTGCATTTTGGTACGACGTACCAGAGCAGAACTTACATATTAAATGTAATTGCCCTGAGGAGTGTTGCAGAACAGAGTGACTTCAGGGTGCATGGGCATGGTTCCATGAAAATGGAGACAGTGGCGGACAGGGTAGTGAAGAGCATAACTGCCTTCATCAGTTAGGGCATAGAGTACAGTCATTGGAAAGTTTTGTTCTTTAGTCTGGGTTCTTTAGTCAGAGGGTGTGAATCTGTGGAATTCTTTGCCACAGAAGGCTGTGGAAGCCAAGTCAATTGATATTTTTAAGGCAGAGATAGATACATTCTTGATTAGTACGGGTTATGGGGGGAAGGCAGCCGAATGGAGTTGGGAGGGAGATCAGCCATGTTTGAATGGTAGAGTAGACTTGATGGGCCAAATGGCCTAATCTTGTTCCTATTACATGTCCTTATGACCTTATGTCATGTTAAAGCTGTAAAATATGTTGGTAAGGTCACATTTGCACTTGCTGCATTTGCAGCCTGGTCACACTGATTTTAAGAATATCACTAAGCTGAAATGGAAGCTGTGGAGATTTACAAGGATGTTGTTAGGTCTGGAACGCTTGGGTTACAAGGAGAGGCTGGGTAGGCTGGCTCTTTTTTTCTTGATATGTGGGAGGCTGAGGGCTAATATACAGTGGCTTGCAAAAGTTTTCATACCCCTTGAACCTTTCCACATTGTGTCACGTTACAACTACAAACGTAAATGTATTTTATTGGGATTTTATGTGATAGACCAACACAAAGTGGTGCATAATTGTGAAGTGGAAGGAAAATGATACATGGTTTCCAAATTTTATTACAAATAAAAAACTGAAAAGTGTGGCGTGCAAAAGTATTCAGCCCCCCTCAGTCAATACTTTGTAGAACCACCTTTCACTGCAATTACAGCTGCAAGTCTTTTGGGGTATGTCTCTACCAACTTTGCACATCTAGAGACTGAAAATTTTGCCCATTCTTCTTTGCAAAATAGCTCAAGCTCAGTCAGATTGGATGGAGAGCGTCTGTGAACAACAATTTTCAAGTCTTGCCAGAGATTCTCAATTGGATTTAGGTCTGGACTTTGACTGGGCCATTCTAACACATGAATATGCTTTGATCTAAACCATTCCAATGTAGCTCTGGCTGTATGTTTAGGGCGTTTTCCTGCTGGAAGGTGAACCTCTGCCCCAGTCTCAAGTCTTTTGCAAACTCTAACAGATTTTCTTCCAAGATTGCCCTGTATTTGGCTCCATCCATCTTCCCATCAACTCTGACCAGCTTCTCTGTCCCTGCTGCAGAAAAGCATCCCCACAGCATGATGCTGCCACCACCATGTTTCACAGTGGGGATGGTGTGTTCAGGGTGATGTGCAGTGTTAGTTTTCCGCCACGCATAGCATTTTGCATTTAGGCCAAAATTTTGGTCTCATCAGACCAGAGCACCGTCCTCCACATGTTTGCTGTGTCCCCCACATGGCTTGTGGCAAACTGCAAATGGGACTTCTTATGGCTTTGTTTCAACAATGGCTTTCTTCTTGCCACTCTTCCATAAAGGCCCGATTTGTGGAGTGCATGACTAATAGTTGTCCTGTGGACAGATTCTCCCACCTGAGCTGTGGATCTCTGCAGCTCCTCCAGAGTTACCATGGGCCTCTTGGCTGCTTCTCTGATCAATGCTCTCCTTGCCCAGCCTGTCAGTTTAGGTGGACGGCCATGTCTTGATAGGTTTGCAGTTGTGCCATTACCCTTTCCATTTTTGGATGATGGATTGAAAGATGTTTAAAGCTTGGGATATTTTTTTATAACCTAACCCTGCTTTAAACTTTTCCACAACTTTATCCCTGACTTGTCTGGTGTGTTCCTTGGGCTTCATGATGCAGTTTGTTCACTAATGTTCTCTAACAAACCTCTGAGGCCTTCACAGAACAGCTGTATTTATACTGAGATTAGATTACACACAAGTGGACTCCATTTACTAATTAGGTGACTTCTGAAGGCAATTGGTTGCACTGAATTTTATTTAGGGGTATCGGAGTAAAGGGGGCTGAATACTTTTGCACGCCACACTTTTCAGTTTTTTATTTGTAAAAAGATTTGAAAACCATGCATCATTTTCCTCCCACTTCACAATTATGCGTCACTTTGTGTTGGTCTATCACATAAAATCCCAATAAAATATATTTACGTTTATGGTTGTAACGTGACAAAATGTGGAAAATTTCAAGGGGTATGAAAAATTTTGCAAGCCACTATAAGTAGCCACAGTCATTTCCCCAGGTAGGGGAGTACAGGGCTCCAATTTAAGGTGAGAGTGGAAAGATTTAATAGGAACCCGAGTGGCAAGCTTTTGTGTATATAGAATGAGCTGCAAGAGGAAGTGATAGAGGTGGGTACACTTACAGCATTTAAACAACATTTGAACAGGTACATGGATAGGAAAGGTTTGGGGGGGATATGATCAAATGCAGGCAAGTGGGACTGGCTTGATTAAGTAACTTGGGTGGCACAGTGGTGCAGTGGTAGAGTTGCTGCATTAAGCACCAGAGTCCCGGGTTCAATCCTGACTACGGGTACTGTCTGTATGGAGTCTGTACTTTCTCCATGTGACCGCATGCACTTTCTTTTGTCGCTGTGGTTTCCTCCCACATACCAAAGACCTGCAGTTTTGTTGGTTAATTGGGTTCTATAATTTGTCCCTAGTGTGTAGGAGGGAGTTAGTTTATGGGCGATCGTTGATCAGCATGAACTCATGGGGTTGAAGAGCTTGTTTTTACTCAATATCTCCAAACTAAACTAAACAGTGTGCAGCAAGGCCTGCTGTTAGCTGTGCACGGAATCACTGCATCTAATCGGGAAGAGAAACTCATCAACTGAAGCCACTTTGAAAAGAAAATATTCAGCAATGCTTCAATATAAAGCAGCATTGAAGAGAGCAGAACAATTAATTATTCCAGGTTCAAAAATCAGAGGAAGGGTCTGGTTGCTCGTTTAAGGGATTTTAAAATATAGCTGTTGCAATTGGGAAGGGGATAAAGTTGTAGAATTATTCCTGCTTTTAAACCTGTTCATGTTGCCTTTGCTTTCATGCGACACCAGTCTTATATTCAAGATATTTCAAGCTCATCTACTTCAAGCGTCGTGATCTTTCCAGAATTGATTGCGCCACCATTAACAACTGTACCTTTGGCTGACTTGAGCTTGACAGTGTCCACCCTACATATTTATCTGTCTCTCTTTTAAAATGCCTCAAAAAAAGCCATTCTGACCAGGGATTAGTTCATCTACCCTAATGACTCTTCATTGGGTCAGTTTTCATTCTTTGTCGATCGTACCATGAACTACTTTGGCACAGAACATGTAAGTTGTGATCTGTGTTAATGGGAATTGTTACAGTAGTCATATATCTATTCTGAATAGCTTTGACACATCCTGAAATCATGGGAGCTGCTCTATAAATTCAAGTTTTTTATTTTCAAATGATCCAAAGAATGAGTCTGCCTTAGCCTCATGTATTACCTCGTCTTCTTAGTGTTTCTGACGTCTGCTGTTGTTTTAGCCCTGGGTGGAGAGCACTTTCCCTCTGAACACTGTACAGTAAAAAATAAAAGTAACATGTTGCACTAAAATGGAAACTATTTTGAGTTTTAAGGGTGAAATTGGTTCCTCACATCCGTGATCTAAAAATTAAGAAAAGCAATTGGTTTGTAAATATAAATACCATCACATTAATGTTCTTGACTGTGTTTCCATGTATTTCTCAGCAATAAGCATTGCAATAATGTATATCCAACAAGACTACTTTCTGCCTATTAATTTATTTAGTTTCTTAGTTTTTTAGTTATTTTTGTGTAGCGCTTTTTTTTCCTGCTTTAATTGAGACTATATCAAATTATTGATGCTAGATGATTTATTTAAATATGACAATTGTTTTTATTACTAGGAAAAGAAAGAGCATCTTCCCAAAATATTTCATTCATTGGCCTGTTTGAACGTTAGCAAGCGAGCAAGTCTATCCCCAAACAGTGAGCTGCAGTCCCCCATTGGAATTGCAAATTACTGCACCATCAGCCAGGCTCTGTTTGCACATTCAGAGAATGGAATTGAGAAATCGGACAAGATTTGTGCAACAAAGCGTGCATCTGAAGTGAAAAACATGCCCAGCGGAAAAACTGCCACTTCCCTGAGACCCGCGTTAAAACACAGGAACCTGCACGCGAGAGAGAGGAAAGTTACTCGGATGTTGGTTGTTGTGCTGGGTAAGTGCCCAGTCATTTACTGCCTCTCTTAGAAAATGAAATAAAGATGATTTGACATCAAGGGTGGAAAATACCGAGAGGGGTGTTCAGTCTGCAACGCTGGAATTAATGCAGTGCTTTAGTCCAAAGAGCATGTATTGTGGAGATCAATACTGCAGCCTACGAATTTTGGATGTTTCAATTTCAAATTCTCAGTTACAATAAATGGAAAGAAATGTCCAGGACTGATTTATGTATGTATGTGATGAGAGCGAATTTATATGTGTAAGCTGTGTAGCACATGGCCACAGATACTATTTATAGTTACTTAGTATATGCATTAAAAATATATATATCCACAAGCAAAAAAGGGAGGCATTTCTGTGCAATTACAGAAACATTCCAAATACATCAGAATAGGTTCCATTTGGTTTTGCTTCCACAATGTTTGACCACCCAAATATTCAGAAAAGCGTTATGTAGAAATCCCTTGCAGGGGTTTCCTGTTGTCATTGACCCAGTCCTCCAAGAACAGTCCTCCAACCTCATCACCTTCCTCAATGAAATAAAAACTGGGAAAAGAAATACTGGAAACACTCAGTAATCAGGCAGCATTGCTGGAAAAAGAGAAAGAGTTAATGTTTCAGGTTGAAGACTCCACATCAGAAGTGAGACTGCTATCTTCATTGTAAGATTGTTATTTTCATTACTTCCAATTTGCTTCCCTCTGTTGTAGGTGCATTCCATATCTTTGATCTGTATGGCACGTACACTTTGCCGAATGAATATTAGAAGGCTCAGGAAGTGAACACATTGTGACAGTTACATTTATATTGCTTTTGTTATTATTTAATGGAAGGTTCAAGAGAATCTGGAATATAAAATAGTTAGTTATAATCGCATTAATGCAATTGCTTATTGGATCATTAAAGAAGAAACCACTATATGAAAATCCTGCTCTTAATTCACATCAGTTTGACTCTATTGTGATCCATTATGAAAGGGTGCTAGGAATTTTATCAATGCCATTTTCTGTATTTTGTCTCTTTAATGTCATCATACAATTAATGCCTTTTAATGATAAGAAGCTCTGGATATCCTAAAACTCTTTCCTCATAACTCAGCCTCCTAATGTCAAAGGTAGACAAAAATCTCAGCGAGTGAGGCAGCATCTATGCAGCAAAGGAAATAGGCGACGTTTCGGGTCGAGACTCTTCAGTGAAAGATCAGTTTTGCGAATTTCTCAGTCCTGTCTCTTAAAATGTTTTACCAGGATGGAACAGAACATTTAAGATGTGATGTAAATGAACTGAGGTGCAGCATCTGCTGACTATTAGCTGTGTAGGCCAGTCTTCCATTTGATGCTCCATCATGGACATCTTTAGGTCCCAAATTGTTTTTTTTATTTTCTATAAAAGAGACATTCAAATCTGTATAGTTTTATAAACTCAGCCGTGTTGTGCTTGGAATAGGATGTGCATTTGTTTTAGTTTAGTTTAGAGATACAGTGTGGAAACAGGCCCTTCGGCCCATCAAGTCTGCTCCAACCAGCGATCCCCACACACTAACACTATCCTACACACACACTAGGGACAATTTACAATTATACCAAGCCAATTAACCTCCAAACCTGTACGTCTTTGAAGTGTGGGAGGAAACTAAAGATCCCGGAGAAAACTCATGCAAGTCACAGTGAGAATGTACAAATTCCATCCAGACAGCACCTGTAGTTAGGATTTGCGAGTTTTTTAAAAAAGGGCCAATGTTGTTGCTTTTTAATATTTTGTTTATTTATCTATTTATCACTTAATTTGTAGGAAAGTGAATTTTATTGGGATTTGCGTGTATAATTGCCATTCCTGAGCCTGCATCCCTTTGTCACCTGTTCTCTGGACAATCCCTGTCAGCCAAACTGACATGGATGTGGATATAACGTCCTTCTATTGACCAATGCAAAGTGTGATCACTCACTAATTTAACTGTCACTATTTTAGGAGCCTGGTGGATGTTAGTAACATTATATGTACCAAGCTTTAGAGCCAGTTGAATGATTGCTATCATAATGAAGAATCAAATTCCTTGATTCTCTAAGTCTATGTGTGTCTTCTTAACACTCCACCATAGAGCAGAAGAAAAGCCAAAAGCAGAACGGAGAAATGATCGCATGTACTCTCATAATTATAGTACTCTAATGGGACATCCTTGACAGTCAATGAAAATGTCGATCTGCATGATTGCAGATTACATGTAGGGAATATTACGGGGTGAAATAAAGAGATTTTTATTGAATGCATTGCTACATTCAGTTAACGATGGCACCTAAGAAAATATTAGGAAGGAACTGCAGATACTGGTTTACACCAAAGATAGACCCAAAATGCTGGACTAACTCAGCGGGACAGGGAGTTAAAGTGTTTAGCAACCATTTTAAACTCTCTAAATTCAAGTAACCCTTGCTTTCCCTCTCTCTCCGTCCCTTCCCCACCCTAGTTTTCCGATTAGTTTCACTGAGCTCCTGATTAATTTTACTGATTATATGACCTGTTGTCACCCTCATCTCAGCTAACAATGAATCAAACCACATTTCCTTCAACATCGTCTGCTTTGATCTGTTATTTTCACACCTTCCCCTTCCATATCTCTAGTTCCCCTCTCTCCTGACTCTTAGACTGAAAAAGGGTCATAGTCATAGAGTGGCACAGTGTGGAAACAGACCCTTCGGCCCAACTTGCCCACACGAGCCAAAGGTCCCAGCTACACCAGCCCACCTGCCTGCGTTTGGTCCATATCCCTCCAAACTTGTCCCAACCATGTACCTGTCTAACTGTTTCTTAAATGTTGGGATAGTCCCAGCCTCACCTACCTCCTCTGACAGCTTGTTCCATACACTCACCATCCTTTGTGTGAAAAAGCTATCCATCAGATTCCCATTAAATCTTTTCTACTTTACCTTGAACCTATGTCCTATGGTCTTCGATTCCCCTACTCTGGGCAAGAGATTCTGTGCATCTACCTGCATGATTTTATAAGATCACCCCTCATCTTCCTGCGCTCCAAGGAATGGAGACCCAGCCGACTCAACCTCTCCCTATCGTTCAGATCCTCTAGCCCTGGCAACATCCTTGTAAATCTTCTCTGAACCCTTTCAAGCTTGACAATATCTTTCCTATAACATGGTGCCCAGAACTGAACACAATATTCTAAATATTGGGTCGAACCCAAAACGTCACCAGAGATGCTGCCTGTCCGCTGAGTTACTCCAACATTTTGGGTCTATCCTAAGAAATATTTGCAAATGCTTGTTCTCATGCTATGTTATCTCTTCTGCTCACAGGTATGTTCCTCATTTGCTGGCTGCCATTTTTTATCACGCACATTCTGAACACCCACTGCAAGCAATGCCATGTGTCACTAGAACTCTACAGTGCTACCACTTGGCTTGGATATGTCAACAGTGCAATAAATCCCATCATCTACACCACCTTCAACACCGAGTTCAGAAGAGCATTTCTCAGAATTTTGTCTTGCTAAATTAAGTCTGAAAGATGTAACTAATTCAAGATATTGCTAGTTGGGATTTTAACTTTTAATCTCCCTTAATCCTAACCACCGTAATGAAATTATTGCTGAAAAAAGGTCAGATCACATTTTCCATTAAATATATGCCCAGTAAAAGTACAGATTTATGTAAATACATGTACATTTCTTACTAGTCGTGATATTTTTACATTAAAACTGAAGCACACCGATCAGTGGGACAGCTTTCTGACTTGATTCTTTTGCTTGATATTCTTCAAATGTAGAGAAATGTGGCCTAGATATTTAATTGCTTAACGCTGCTTTTCAGTGTTTCGTAACTGACAGTAGAGTGAAATGCAAAGACAACCATCCTAGGAATGTTTTGTGCCACTCTAGGAATGCAACCAGGCACGCTTTGCAGAGCGCTTCACAATGACATGTCTGCACATTATCTTCACCGTTCATGAACGGGATGATCCTCCATGCTGGGATTAGTGTGGGAACATTGAACCAGGTTGTCCTTGGGCGCCCTGGCATTGGGCTCTCCTGGGACAAACACGTTTTAATAACATTTGTGATCTGTAGGCAAACCTTTACCCCCCCTACCCCCCCCCCCCCAACCACTTTCCCTTCAACAACCAAATACAATACGGATCCTACTTTCTCGTCACCCTTACTCCGCCCACCCCATCCCAAATCTCATTTCCGGCCTCCCACAGCCCAGGTCTATGATCGCGTACACAAACTCCCAACACCTGTCATCATTTTATTATTCAATTCAGAAGATCTCGGCATTGCTGGCCAAACCAGCATTAATTGCCTGCCCTTCATTATCCTTGAGCCTCCTTCTTGAGATGCCCTGCACTTTCTTTTGAAGGTGCAACGGTTGCACTGGGAGTTCCAGACCAGGAACAAGGAAAGAATGACAATATATCTCTAAGATAGGCCGATGAACAACTTGGAGGGGAATATATGGTAATGTCATTGAATAGCATGAATCGATGATTAGATTCTGGTTTTGTTATTGATGGTCATTGCCTGGCTAACTGCCTCTGCCTAAATATGGTTTAGGTTTTGCCGAGTGCACGTATGCTTCGCTTCTTTTGACTGAGCGTTGAGAATGGATTTGAATATTATGCAATCATCATTAAACATCCATACATCTGATTGGTTTTAATGAAAGGAATGCCATAGGTGAAGCAGTTGAAGATGGTTTGGCTGAGCACACAGACCAAAGAAACGCCTGCAGCGATGAACTTGGGCTTGGAGGATTGGCCGCCAATAAACAAACCATCTTCTACTGAGGGAGGTGGGACTCTGACAATTGGAGTGCATTTGCTACGATATCTGTTAAAGGGCCTGTCCCATTTAGGCGACCTAATCCGCGAGTTCTGGCGAGTTTGCCCTCGACTCATACTCGCAGCACGGTCGACACGAGGTTGTAGGAGGTCTTCGTATCTCTCCTTCGTGCTCGAGAGTGGTCTCCGCGTACTCGAGGCCTCAGCTAGGTCAATACCCATGGAAAAGATCAATACTTTTTTTACTCGTAGGTTTAGTCGAAGTAGGTTGTAGTAGGTCGGCATGTTATTCATAGGTAATCGAGGGTAGTCAAAGGTAGTTGTAGATAGTCCTCATCATAGTCGAAGGGAGGTCGAAGGAGATCGTCTTCACTCTCCACTATTCGGTGTCCATTTTTCCCGAAGTTAGTCGAAGCTGGTCTTCAACATAGTTGAAGGAGGTCGAAGGAGATCTTCTGCATAGTCGAAGGAGGTGTTCAACATATCATTTTTTCAAACTCTTCTAAACTCGCCAATTAGGTCGCCCAAGTGGGGCAGCCCCTTTTCTTCAGTTTTACTGAGGCTCTTTCATGAAACAGCCATTCAAATATTGCCTCCATCTAAAAGGCAGACACTCCCACCTCTGAACCAGCTCTTTCGTCCTTGTTTAGACCAAGACTGTGATGAGGGTTGAAGCTGAATGGTTCTGGTGAAATCCGCAAGGGGTATCAAAGAGGTTACTAGTGAGTAGATGGTTGATAGCATTGTCGATGACGCCTTCCATCAAAATGCAGTTAATCGAGTGATGACTAATTGGGCAGTCAGTGTATGAAGGAACTGCAGATGCTGGTTTAAACTGAAGATAGACACAAAATGCTGGAGTAACTCAGCGGGGCAGGCAGCATCTCTGGAGAAAAGGAATGGGTGATGAAGTTTCAGGTCGAGACCCTTCTTCAGACATTGTAATTAGCCAGATTGGATTTCACTTGCTTTTTGGTATTTCCTGTATTGTTGAAATATATATCTGTGTTGCAATTGTACAAGAACAACTTGATCATCTAGTTCTGAAGTGGAATGTTGTCTGGGGCCAAAGCCATTTGCTACGTCGAATGGTCTCAGCCATTTCCTGGTGGTGTGTATTGCACTGGCTGATAGGTTGCAGCACTGCCATTTCCATAGCAAGCAGATTGGTTTGAGAGTTATTTAGCTACAGAAGCACAAAGATACTTATGACATCTGCTTTTCCAGAGATATCTTGATGTGATTTGTAAAATTGCAATATTATTTTCAAAGTCTGCAATGGAGAGAATCTCTGGAGGAGCAGATGGAGGAACATGGCTGCAAGTACAACAGCTCCAGCACCCACCTGCTTCATGGTTCTGATCTAATCCAATGGTTATGAGGTCAATCAGCTCCGTCCATTGCATTATGTTACCGTTCCATAGCAGGAATCCTATTTTAAATCATCACCAGTTGGTTATCTCAGCTGGCCTTTCTGCAAAGCTCATTGAACAAGGGATGAACCCCTGGCTTCATGGAAATGGTGAGGCCACGGATACGTAGAGCATATTTGGGTGACATATATTTCTGCTGCCCAGTTTTACGTTGCCAAAATCTACTTCAATCGTCATCTGATCAGATTGATCAATCTTCACCTCCACCCCACCTCGTTCCTGATCTTGCATAACTTCCCAGTCCCAATCTATCCGGCAGATCCACCTCCCCTACCTCTCTTTCCCTGTTCTCCCTTGAGATACACCCTTCCGTAAACCACTTTCCTTGCACATCTTCCTAATCTGAGGACTCTAGTCGCCAAATGTTTCTCCCTCGACCCATCTTTCCCTTGCCCCCATATATATTTTGCCAAGTAGCACCTGCTGTCTTGAATTTCAAGCACTATATGTGTTTCCAGTGTTGTACCTGAATTACAATGGGTACGTCAGAATTTCTAGGCCCAGGAGGCTTATTTCCAAAACATTTATATTTGATTACATGCAAATTAGACTGAAAATTTCCATTCACATTGACTATATGAAGCAATGTTATGTACAAGTGTGAAATATTGCAAAGGTTTTTCCTTTCAAAACTGAATCATTCTGTTAATCTTGTGTGTGTTTCTTAAAATGTTTTCACATTCAAAATATTCCATTAAAATAAAGTAAATGCACATATATTTAAATAGTTGTGGAAGCTACAATGATGAATAAACCACGAATGCTGATGTACAGTCTTAGATTATTTTTTTCAAAATCGTCTTGCTTTCTTTATTATTCCTAACACAGGTTATTTCATTATTAGAGTGAACAGCCAATATTAGGTTTCAGCACAATTTGAATGTGCTGTCATTTCCATGGATAATAGATTGGTTTGAGAGATAGTTAGCAGCACAAGACAATGATAGTTATGGTACCTACTTTCCCAGAGATATCTTATATAATTTGTAAAATTATAATATTACTTTCAAGGTTGGTATTTAATTATTTAAAACAGGAGTGTATGGTTTCCTGGTTTATCGACTAATAAGAAACTTTGGATGAGGATGACGGGTTGATTAGCTTTGAAAAACAAGATAATCAGATCAACAAAACACAATTGAATCATGGGCCAGCTGGGCCATCCTTTAATGCCCTGGGTAATTAAAGGATTGTGTAGGAAGGAAATGCAGGCGCTGGTTTACACCGAAGATAGACACAAAATGCTGGAGTGACTCAACGGGACAGGCAGCATCTCTGGAGAGAAGGAATGGGCGACCTGAAGAAGGGTCTCAACTCGAAACGTTATCTCCAGTAATTAAAGTATTTCTACAAGGACTCCTCTTTACACATGTAGATAATCTGAGATAACTTTGTTCCCTTATCTTGAATAGTTTTTTATTTCAAATTTCTAGTAAGTGTTTATTTAAATTGTATTATCATTTCCTAAAGATTCCACATCAAACTTTCGGTCTTTGGCCATAAAATTTGGAGTTGATTATAACCAAAGATCAGGAGAAAGCAGAGAGTTCAAATTGCCTATTACTTGTAGGCTGAATAGGTGGCCACTTCCTACAGGCTTCTGATAGGTTGCCTAACATGAGCAAAATTCTTCTTTGGGTTTATAAATGGAGATCTAACCACATTTATATCTCAGCAGTAAGACAGAAAATGTTTCCCACCTGACCAAACTTTTGATGGAAATCTTCCCACTACAGGGTTGCTACAAGGACCGGGGAAGGCAAGATCCAGATTCCCCTTGCAGTGGAGTGGGCCCACAAATGTACAAGTGTTACTAAAGGGCCTGTCCCACTTGGGTGACATTTGGATGACTGCGGAGCGTCAGTGACTGACGCCCATAAAACCGTCAAGTTGCATGACATACACGCTGACGTATGTTGTTATGTGTGTGACGCCTGGTTAGGGTTGGGGCTGTAAAATACTCTTCCTTCAATGCATGGATTTTAAACATTAATATATTAAAATTAATACAATAACATCAATTGTGCAAATGAAAAGATGTCTGAGTCGTTCAGTTTTATTTATAGATGTAGTGGTCCGCTTCCAGATCCGATCACCGTCTCTACAACTTTTCACTGGGATGGATTCACAGGGTTGGTGCAGACTTGGTGGGCCGAAGGTCACTGAATCCTGAACTAAATGTGACACAGGGGCCCAAGGGGTTGGACTCGAACCCCCAATGTCCTGCCTGCTCCTCATGAGAATTAAACTGTTGGCCACGAGTTGTCCCAGAGGCAGATCTCCCTTCCAATGGTCTCTCCAAACCCCCAGAGGCAGTGGGCGTTTCTACTGGGTACAGGCAATGTTGTCAATGTACCAGTGCCACCCACCTGCTCCAGCCACTGAGTCTAAATACCCACCACCCATTATGAAGCAAGGCGAGGGGGGGGGGGGGGGGGAGGGGGGAGGGGGGTGTTGGGGGTGTTGTTCCCAAAGTCTGCATTTATCCCATAGTCAATGTTACTAAAACAAATGACGTGGCCTTTGTGCAGTAGTATTAGTGGGATCTAGTTGTCACAGGCTTGGTCCACAAATGGGGGGCGTCGGGGAAAGTGGGAGAGAGGTGGTTGGAAAACGGGGGAAGGGAGGGAGATGGGGAGAAGGGGATGTGAGGGGAGGGGGGGGTGGAGAAGGGGGAGATGAGTGAAGTGGGAAGAAGGGAGGAAGAGAGGGGAAGGGAAGAAGGGGGGAGAGGGGAGAGGGGAAGGATAGGGGGAGGGGAGAAGGAGGGATGGGGGCGGGAGGGGGGAAGAGGGGAGAGGGGAGTTCAGTCTACACTCACTGAATCCAACCCTGTGAAAAGTTATAGAGACGGTGCTTGGATCTGGAAGCGGACCAATACATCTATAAATAAAACTGAACTACTCAGACATCTTTTCATTTGCACAATTGATTTTATTGTATTAATTTTAATATATTAATGTTTAAAATCCATGCATTGAAGGAAGAATATTTTATAGGCCATCTGTGGTCCATAACCCCAACCCTAACCCTAACCGGGCGTCACCCACAGGCCAGCATACGTCAGCGTGTGACAGGGCGCACGACATCATGAGACACCAAAATGTTGCCCCTGGATTTTGAACATTCCAAAATCCTGGGGCGACAGGGATGCACCGCGCATCACTGCATGCGTCACTACGCCTCACCACGCGTCACGACCCGAACACGACACGACAACCTCTTTTTAGCCTGTCACCTAAATGTCCCCCAAGTGGGACAGGCCCTTTCAGATAATGAACGTGTTGCCACTGTTAATATACTCCAGAGGGAAGATGCGGAACAGTAAAAAGATGCCTTCAATGGTGTAACCACACACTGTGTAACTATGACTCAAAGATACCTGGTCTTTGCTTTCCCCTGACAGATGTGAATCCTGGAACTGAATGATGGGTGTTGAGAGTCACTTTCGAACTAAACCAGATGGAACTGCTGATTCTGAACTTCCAGTATGGGTCCCAAGCCACTAACATCAGCCCACACTGCCAACTTTGCCCCATATCCCTCATCCCCAACAGTCCAACTACCAGGCTCTGATGCCTCTCATTCCCACCAACCCATGAGGTTCATGAGAATTTCTAGACAACAAAACTGTGCTTTATCAAAAGGAGTAGTTTAGAAATGATCTCTTATTGTCCTGTTGACCTTCTCCAAAATGGCAAGTAGCTGTACTGAGTTTGGATCTATGTTGTGCTGTTAAGGGCCTGTTCCATCAGCGTGCGTTTGCTTGCGTCTAGCGCGACCAAATTGGGCCGGTCCCAAATCGAACCGCGGAGGCGTATGGAGTTGTGCGGGGTTGGTCCCGACATCATACTCACCAATCAGCTGGGCAGGAGGCGGGCCGACTGAATTTGGACGTTGCACGACGTCGGGCGTGATGTCATCATGCAACGGCATGCCGAGCGGTGATGTCATCGCGCAACGCCACATGCTAGGTGTACGCCGTCAAGACGCTGCGTACGACGTCAAGGCGCTGCATACGTCCTCAATGCGGCTGCGGGCCGACAGGCCGTTGGCGCGCAGAATTTTTGGACAGTGTCGGTTTATTGGAGCCCCGCGCGATGTCGGGACCAGCCCCGCACAACTCCATACGCCTCCGCCGATCGAAGTGGGACTGGCCCCGCGAGGCCGTACGGCTCAAGCGACCACGTTAGGTCGCGCTCGCCGCATGCAGTCGCATGTTGGTGGGACAGGCCCTTTACTGTGTGTAAGCCCTGCAGTCCTTTCCAACATGGAAAGAGGAAGATTTTCCACAACTCAGCAGATAAGAAGCAATAATTCACATCGTTATAGAGTAATCGGTTCTGAGGTTTGTCCAGTATGCAATCAGGCTATTCGGCCCACCATGTCCACACCACGCATCCGTATTGATCCCATCCTCCAGTACCTGGCCCATAGTCTTCCATGCCAAGGCAATCCATGCGCCTTCCTTGATACTATTAAATGCTGCCACCTCTCTCTCGGGCAATGTATTACAGCAAGTCATCATGGACTGGGTGGAAAAAAAGGTTTCCCAAAAATCCCTTCTAAATCTCTTCACCTTCACCTTAAACCCATTTCCTCTCATTTTATTTGTCTCCTATACATAAACAGTTTCCTGCAGTCTACCCTGTCAATGACCCTCATCATTTATATAATTCTATCATGTGCTCTCTTAACAACTCTGGGGAAAACAGACCTAAGTGAAACCTTAATACCAATTAAGGCAGCAGAGTGGTGAATCCCTACTGCACCCTCTGCTGTGAGATCACATCTTTCCCATTGTACAGTGATCAGAACCTCACACAATACTCCAAATGGAACGTTGTCTTCCTTCTTAGTAAAACGAAAAAATAAACAAAAATACCCAGGGAGTTTCTTTGGTTGGATTTTGTTTTAATGAAGAGAAGAACTCTCCGGTGTAATGAAACTGTAAATCAATTTGTAACAAACCATTTTGCATTTCTTTATTCTATAAAATACATTACCATGCACATTTTCAGTTCTCTGACATCTATACCTTGGTTGAGCTGTAAGTACTGGAGATGCACCACTCAGAGCAGAATTGATCACCTGGAAAGACATTCAAAGACAGGGAGCATACAAGGAATATGTCCTCATTATCTCCACATACTTTGAGATCTATTATCCTTTATAAAAAAACTATCAATTTGAATTCCCTTCTTTCCACAAATTGAAATGTCCTCAAAACTATCCAAGCTTAAATGATTTTGAATGAATGTGGTCTTTTTGTTCAAAAATGGAAACTTTACCTAATTTGATTAAATTACTCAATATTTGGTGCCTTTTGCTCTTCCTGCACCATGTAAGATCTAAGGATAACCTTTGCGATGGATTTTCTCATTGGTATTGGTTTTGAAGGACACATGCAAGCCAAAGAATACACATTCTAAAGGCAAATATTTCAATATTCACTGATGAAACATTAATGTAATTATATGCTCTATGTGCAACCTCTGTAAACTTGTAGTTAATTAATATACAATTGAATGATATTTCCAACTGAACTGCATACAAAAAATAAAGTCCTACAGTGATACAGCGTGGAAACAGGCCTTTTGGCCCATCTTGCCCACACCGACCAACATGTCCTAGCTACACCTGTGTCACCTGTCTGCATTTGGCCCAATCTGTCATATCCATGTATCTGTCTAAATGTTTCTTAAACATTGCGATAGTGCCTGCCTCAGTTACCTCCTCCAGCAGCTTGTTCCACACATACAACCCTTTGCATGAAAAATTTACCCCTCAGGTTCCCATTAAATCTTTCCCCCCTCACCTTAAGCCTATGTCCTCTGGTTCTCGATTCCCCTACTCTGGGCAGGGGACTGTGTTTCTTCTGGATCTATTCCTCTCATGATTTTGTACATATATTTTCTATAAGACTACTCCTCATCTTCCTGCGCTCTAAGGAAAAGCGTCTCAAGCTACTCAACCTAAAGTAGAAGTTAAAGTTGCCTTAAAGTAGAATGTTGCTGAAATATCACACCATGCTCAATGCTGAAATCTATTTTGTTTTCCCTCATATGAGTTGTCTGGGTTTATAGCAACTGGAGAGGTGGGACATAGACCTTTCTCATGATCAAGGAAGAGTTCACAATGGAACAGTCTCATGTTCAGTGTTCAGAGAGGCCAAAATATTAACCTTTTTACTCCCATTGATCAAAATTACTCCCATTGAATGGTAAAGTAAAATCAAAGACTGCAGTGAAAACAAACATATCAGCTTGATATTTCTAATCTTCACATCAATCTTTTACTCGCCTTCCCTGAATACTTTGTTACTGAATACCAATTTCTCTTGGTATTACTAGTGGTGTTAGTCACCTGTACAAAGAATCAATGAATATCTTTCTGTAGCATGCTAACCAGAATAAAAAAAACATAATATTTATTTCTCTAACTTCAAGTTGAATATCGATTTCTCCAACTTCAAGTGACTCCGACATTCCCTCCCTCTCTATCCTTCCCCCATCCAAGGTGACCAGCTTCTCCTTTTCACCCACCAAACAGCTAACAATGGCCTGTTTCCTTTATCATTGTTACTTTTATGCATATCTTTAATTCATTGTTCTTTATCTCTCTACATCATCATCTATATCTTTCGTTACCCTGTTCCCTAACTAGTCTGAAGAAGGGTCTCGACCTGAAATGTCACTCATTCCTGCCTGCAGCCTGTCCCACTGAGTTACTCCAGCCTTTTGTGTCTGAGTTACTCCAGCCTTTTACAACCAGCATCTGCAGTTCCTCCCTACACATTCAAAGATAAATGGGTATAAATCGACAGTGCAAACAGAAAGGAAACAGTGAGCAGAATAGGGTGCCATGGTGGCACAGCAGTAGAGCTACTGCCTTACAGTGCCAGAGTCCCAGGTTCAATCCTGACTACGGGTGCTGTCTGTACGGAGTTTGTACGTTCTCCCCGTGACTTGCATGGGTTTTCTCCGAGATCTTCAGCTTCCTCCCACAATCCAAAGACGTACAGGTTTGCAGATTATTTGGCTTGGTATCAATGTAAAATTTTCCCTAGTGTGTGCAGGACAGTGTTAATGTGGGGGGATCGCTGGTTAGTGCGGACACGGTGGGCCGAAGGGCCTGTTTCCGCACTGTACCTCTAAGCTAAACTAAATAGTGTTACAGCTACAGCATGTAGCACTGTGTTCTGCAATGAATAAAGAATAAATCTGCTCAATTAATGTGGTCCCAGTTGTGCTTAAACTACCCAAACTCACTTTAGTTTGAACCTTTACTGTTGCAAAGAGGAGCAATTCATTATTACTGATATATTCACCAGCAGCAAATGATATTTTCTTTCAGCTAGGCTGAAGTAATAAAAGTGAGACAGAAGGCATGAAAATTGTTCAACTGCTGAAGCCTGTAAAACATTTTTGTTTTGAACACTGCCAAATGTGTATTTACAGATAATGAAACTTATCAAATGGGATTCTGGTATTGATTTTTGAAACTGGAATGGACTATTAGGTTGATTAACGAGGTTGTTCCGTGTACAATAATACCTCACTGGTACGTGTGGAAATGAAACTGAGGATATTTCCCCATGCGGAATTAAATGAGAAGCCTCTGCACCTCCCCAGTCGCTATGTGTATTTTATAATTGAGACATTTTTCTGATTCCTGTGTCAGAATTTCATTGAACTCCTGTGAGGGGAATAGGAAACTTGATCAGAGATGTAATTCATTGCATGCGCTTCCAATAAGAAGCTGCCTGAGTGACAAACTATGTGCTCCATCATTGTTATCTTAGACACCTTTGCTTCCAAAGTGAAAAATGAGGGCAAAGAGAATTTAAGTAATTAAATGTAATGAATCCATATCACACAGAAGCAGCTTCCTTTTGTTATTCAATTCCAATTTGCAAATTGTGTTAGCGACAGCAGCAGCATTCAATGCCGTGCCTAATTGCTCTTGAACCATTCAGAGACAGTTAAGAGTTATCAACATTGTGGGTCTAAAATCACATAACAGACAACAGGGAAAGAACGTGGACCAGCTAAATTCCCTGTCCCACGGCACAAGTTCATTACAAGAGATATCCCGAGTTTGCCCTGATTACGGTAATGGCCACTCGTCGGTACTCGGGGCTCTCGTGGACATTTTTCAATGTTTTTCAAAAATCTTCACGAGTCTTCCCGTGCTTACCTGATGTTAGCGAGTCTTCCTGAGTACCTGCCGTTAGCGTAACGAGCTGTTAAGAGACGTCCCCGAGCTCCGACGTACCCGCTACGTTCATTCTACGTGCTTATCACAAGTTTGATTTTTTTAAAACTCGGGAGAGCTCTTGGAATGAACTCGCACCGTGGGACAGGGCTAATGATGTATTCCTGATTACAAAGGGTATAGAATAAAAAATCATGGCAGTCTTATTAAGTTTTGTCAGAGCATTTATTGAGATGCTTCCCTAAAGGATTATTATTTTAGACAGTTAGATATTTTAGAAATCACCATTACAGATTCATTTTTTTAATTCCATGTTACCGGACAGCAATATTCATTGCCCATTCCTGATTAATAATGAGAAAATTCAAATCAAACTCAAATTCATTGTCACATGCACCAATTAAGGTACAGTGATATTTGAGTTACCGTGCAGCTTACCAAAAATGAGTACCAAAAATGTTAGTCGAGTTACTTGAGTTACCAAAAAATTGAGTCACTGCAGAATGACCACGGTACCGTCAGGTAGTATCTCAAGGATTTTGACTGCAGTGTTAAAGGAAAAAGTGTTTTATTTTAAGAAAGCAAAGTGCTGGAGAAACTCAGCGGGATGGGACACAAAACATCTCCTATCCTTGTCTTTCAGACATGCTGCCTGACTCGCTGAGTTACTCCAGCACTTTGTGTTTTACGCAAAGGTTCCAGCAGCTGCAGTTCCTTGTGTCTACTCTTTATTTCCAGAATGTATTATTCGTAGGTTGGCAAGCTGTAATTAGCAGGGTGTCACAGGAGTGGGGTGTCACGGGACTATTAATATTAACTATTAACTATTCATGAAGGGAACAAAAGTATTGCAGAAAAACAGATCATGCAAAGATAGATGGCATAATACATTGTGAGGGCACTTCAAGCTTAAAATGGGAGAGAGATTTAAGCTAATAGGCACAAATGGAGCATAATGTGGGAAAATATGTGGTTAATCATGTTGGTAAGGAGAACTGCAAACCAGAATATTGTTGAAATGGAAAGGGAATACAGAATCCTACTGTGCAGGAAGGAACTGCAGATGCTGGTTTACGCCGAAGATAGACACAAAATGCTGGAGTAACTCAGCGGGACAGGCAGCATCTCCAGATAAAAGGAATGGGTGACGTTCCGGGTCGAGACCCTTCTTCAGACCTACTGTACAGGCGGATCTGTGTGTCCTTGTGCTTGAAACTCAGCAAATGAGAATGCAGGCGCAGTCGGTTATCAGGAAAGCAAATGGACTCGAAACGTCGCCTATTTCCTTCGCTCCTTAGATGCTGCTGCACCGGCTGAGTTTCTCCAGCTTTTTGTGTAACCCTTGATTCTCCAGCATCTGCAGTTCCTTCTTTAAAACTAAATGTATTCCTGGTTACAAAGGGAATAAAATAACAAATCGTGGCAGTCTTATTTGTGAGATAATTCCTGGAGAATGGTGACATGATGGTCTCCTTATTTAAGGAGGGTCGTTGTTACTTTGGGGGCATTTCAGATTGTTCATGTGGTCAAGGAAAGAGCATTCACGTCGCGGCCCCCTTACACCAATCTTTCCGCCAATACGCACAAGAAGCGATTGTACGCAGATGCCGATGAGTGTCTTCACCTCTGGCTGAACAATTTCTAATCTTGTGATGTGGACTCGATAAGAAGAAGGTTCATGGAATCTGGTGCTTCTGCCCAACAGACACCCCAACCCATCGATTGCCCATTCCCACTACATGATCCCACTTTCTCATCCACTCCCTACACTGTAGGGGCAATTTACGGAGGGCATTTGCCTACAGATCCACACGTCTTTGGGATGTGGGAGGAAACTGGTGCACCCAGGGGAAACCTGCGCAGCCACTGGGAGAACGTGTAAACTCCACACAGACAGCACCCAAAGTCAGGATTGAACCTGGGTCTCTGGTGCTGTAAGGCAGCAGTTCTACCAGTCGTGCCACTGTGCCACCACGTCTTATTTGATCTTATTGAAACAGATAAGTTTCTGAGGACGATTGCCTGGGCAGATGTTGTTACAATGCTCCTGGTGAGTGAATCTAAACTCAGAAGCGTAGCTTGCCCATGACTCAATAAAGGATTTAAAAACAAGAATTTAAGGCTGAGAAATTTCTTCTCTCAGAGAAACGTAAATCTTTGGAATTCTCTACCCTGGAGAACTCTGACAGCTGAATCATTCAAAAATTCACGTAAAATATAGCTTCTGATGCAGGAGGAATCGTAGGTTATGGTGGACAAGCAGAAATATGAACCTGGAGCAAAAATCAAATCAGCCATGATTTATTGAAAAGCAACGTTGCCTCATCGTCTTCTCCTGTTTCTAACTCTTAGGTATTTTGTTCGTATCAACAGGGCTACAGGTCGGCTGGAGCTGAACAGTGCTCAAGGCAGGACACATTGTGTTAGATGCACAAAGGACTTCTACAAACTCTAGAAATTATACACAAAAAATATAGGCGGAAGGAATGGGCGATGTTTGGGACCAAGGCCAGACTTCAAAACAAACCGAAATATCGCCCATTCCTTCCGTCTATATTTTTTGTGCATAATTTCTATGTGAATGGGTGATGGATGGTTGGGGTGTCTGATGGGAGATGCTGCCTGTCCCGCTGAGTTACTCCAGCTTTTTGTGTCTATTATCGGTGCAAACCAGCATCTGACTTCCTTCCTACCCAAAAAAATACAGATTCCCCTGATTAGTTCAGAGACAATAACATATACTGCTTGGCCTAGAGATGAGGTGAATGGAGAGGTCGGTCATAGTCACGGAGTGGGAACGTCTAATCCTAAGTCTTATTTTAAATTAAATCATGACTTCAGACCAAGATGTAAAGTGAGCGAGCGTTATCCAGCATGTTTCAGTAGCCATCACCTGACATACAGAATGATTTACCTTCTGGGGAGACTAGCTGAGAGAAGAAATCTGGAATTATTTAAGAGTTAAATGAATGCTTTGACCTTCCCCATCTCCACCATTGCAACCATTGTGATTTACGCCAGTCATTATTTATTTCATTGTGCACTTTGCAATAAAAGAGGATGAATGTCAACCCCTGGCATCTCCATTTAATTCAAGGAGTAATTTATGGCTGAGTCAATATAAGTATTTTGTTGGGGAAACCTGTCTTTGTTTCATAACCACCAAGATACTGGTGGCACGGTGGTGCAGCAGTAGAGATGCTGTCTTAAAGCGCTTGCAGCGTCAGAGACCTGGGTTCGATCCCGACTATGGGTGCTGTCTGTACGGAGTTCACACGTTCTCCTCGTGACCGCGTGGGTTTTCTCCAAGATCTTCGGTTTCCTCCCGCACTTGAAAAACGTACAGGTTTGTAGGTTAATTGGCTTGGTGTAAATGGAAATTGTCCCGAGTGCGCAGGACAGTGTTAATGTGCGGGGATCGCTGGTTGGTGCGGACTTGGTGGGCTTGAAGGGCCTGTTTCCACACTGTATCTCGAAACTAAACTAAACTAACCTAAAATAAAGCCTAGTTTCAAGGAATTGGATACTTTGAACACATATCACAGAACAGAGTACAGAACAGGAACAGGCCCTTCGGCCCATGCTGACCCTGGCACAAGTATAAACTAATTCCGTCAGCCTACACATGGTTTGTACCTTAAGCACTCATGTGACCGACTGGTTTCCCACAAACACAGCATTTTGTCTTCACAGGAATTATATTACATAAATAAACCAATGCTTCCATTATTGCTTCTATGTGCTTTATGTGGGTTTCTGTGGGTGTCAGGGGTTATGGGCAGAAGGCAGGAGAATGGGGTTACGAGGGAGAGATAGATCAGCCATGATTGAATGGCAGCGTAGACATGATGGGCCGAATGGCCTAATTCTGCTCCTATCACTTATGACCTAAAGTTCTTTATCAATTTGGAACTGTGCCGTGTGTGAAAATGCCTATGTTTTTAAGGAACATCTCTAGTCTGACAACTGTTGGACACAATCCCTTGAACATTATGGCCAGCATGAGAAACCATTTAGATTGAATATCTGACTCATCGGTCTGCACGCCAAAGTCCACAATCTGAAAAGTTCTGGAATTGCAACTTTGGCCGGTGTCTTTATCCTAACAATATATTTGCCATCTCATTCTGCTACTCACTGGGTTGGTACGCCAGATTTGTAACCTAAAAGCCCTCAACGGCGCTGGATTAAAACGTTTCTTCAAGGTTGTCATTGTGAGACGTCTGCGGTGCAAAGACTCGACAGTGACACTGGTACACTGCCACCTTCCTCTTTTCACATTATTGGGCATTACAAGGACATTGCTTGCTCACACGAATGTTTGCAGATACAGGGTGAAAAGCTGAGACTGATTATGCAGCTGGAACTGACTGCCATATCCACCTCATCTGCTGCCTGCCGACATTCAATGGTTCAATGATACTTTATTGTCACATGTAAAGGGGCTGTCCCACTGCAGTGACCTAATTGGCGAGTTTAGGAGAGTTTGAAAAAGTGTCATGTTGAAGATCTCCTTCGACTATGTTGAAGACTATCTACAACTACCTTTGACTACCCTCAATTGCCTATGAATAACATGCCGACCTACTACGACCTACCTCGACTAAACCTACGAGTAAACAAAGTATCAATTTTTTCCATGGCAACCTTTTTTTACTCGTGGGCATTTTTCAGCATGTTGAAAAATACGCCGCAACCTGGCTGAGGCCTCTAGTACACGGGGACTACTCTCGAGCATGAAGGAGAGTTACAAAGACCTCTTCGAACCTCGTGTCGACCATGCTGCGAGTATGAGTCGAGGGCAAACTCTTCTAAACTCGCCAATTAGGTCGCCGCAGTGGGACAGCCCCTTAACTAGGTACGGTGAAATGCTTTGTGCAAGAAGGAACTGCAAATGCTGGTTTAATCCGAAGATAGACACAAAAAGCTGGAGTAACTCAGACCCGAAACGTCACCCATTCCTTCTCTCCAGAGATGCTGCCTGTCCCGCTGAGTTACTCCAGCGTTTTGTGTCTATCTACAGTGAAATGCTTTGTTTTGCATACAACCCAGTAAAATCATACACCAGGGCAATACACAAGGGCCGGCACGTGTCGGCGCCGACAAGGCTACAAAAGTGCTTCGAGCACTCCTAACTACTGCCCACTGCTGCACATGGTAGGTAGCTGGCCGAACACCCACCCCTCCCCAACCAGGTCCTCCATAGTTCTCACCCCCCCCCCCCCCCCACTCCCGCACGGGGTCCTCTGTTGTTGTAGGAGTCTGAATTTGCAGCTTTTCAAGAGACAAATCAAGCACATGATTTTATACACTTTCAGCATCTGCACAGAGCAGCTGTTTGGATGTCAAGGTCCCTCTTGCTCCCCCCCGCTGAGCATCCACCTCCAACCTCACCTTGCACAAAGATTTTACATTGTAGGCTCATCAAGAGGCTCAATGTAATTATCCTGGAATTAATCTATCAGTTCCTCATTGGAGACCCTCGGAATTTGCTGTATTTACCTTGCACTAAACGTTATTCCCTTATCTTCTCTCCATACACTGTAAATGGCTCGTTGTAATCACGTATTGTCTTTCTGCTGACTGGATAGCATGCAACAAAAGCTTCTCACTGTACCTATATGACAATAAATGACCACGTGACAATAAACTAACCTGAACTGAGTTTCCAAGGAGATTTGAATATTCCACAGAGGGATCACAAGAACAAGATTACAATGTAGACACAAACAGCGGGACAGGCAGCATCTCTGGATAGTAGGTGTCGGAACCATTTATGCTTAGGTTAGTTACTGATAGTATTTCTGTATCTTTTTCCTAGCTTGTGGGTGGGATTCTATACATAGATGAGCGTGTCTACATCTGAGGAGGCTAGCGCTGACTCACAGATTGGGAGTTTTTTTAGTTTGCCTTGAGGGATGGTGAGGACAACAGTTTTTACCACAATCACGATCACGTTCATGTTCACGAGACGCCACACGAAAGAAACAGTTAGTAAGAACGAAAAGTTATAAATTATTTCTTTGTTTTGTATTACTTCAAGAAAAGTCTGGGTGATGTTTTGGGTCGAGACCCTTCTTCAGACATCAGTGCCATATTTTTACTTTCAACTCCTTAATCAGTCCTTAAACTATGCTGGATGAATTGCATCAGTTGCCTGTTGGCATTAATATCCTGCAGCCTGGATACAACAGATGGGTCATTGTATTTTAGAAATTGCATTTTCTACACCAGTTAACAATGCACAAGCTTTTTATAGCAACTCAAATTATGGATTGACAATTTCAACATCCTGCCAAACTAGTCCCTTAAATGCATTTCCTCAGCTTTTAAAACTACCACAGATAATAGTTAATTGTTTTATATTATATTCCAGTCGTGTTGAATGGTGATGCTTTCCTGAAATAAGAAGGCAAAAAATTGCAAGTGCAAGAACAATTTGATAATGAAATACATTTGGTTATTGGTGGATTAAAGGAAAACATTATATTCTATTATTTAAAATTGAAAATAGAAAATGTTTAAAAGGCTCGCTCGGTTTCGGATGTACATTTAATTCTGGTGCTCTTTCATCCTATCTCTCACTCCCCCCACCTCTCCGCAATTAAAAAAAATATTTGTTTTCTCACCAGTTCCGATGATAGGTTTTTAACTTAGAATTTCACTGTCCTTGGACACCGTACAACTTGAGGAATACTTCGTGCACTTTGTGTTTTTATTTTAGAATTCCAGCAATTGCAGTCTTGTGACTGTCAATGAAAGAAATGGTAGAATTGGTCATTTTCCATAATCTGAGTAATTGAGTTTCATTGCCATGTTATCATTTGGGGCAGCATGGTGGCGCAGCGGTAGAGTCGCTGTCTTACAGCACCTGCAGCGCTGTATTAAATGACCTGCAGATGGCTATATCAATATGACTCTCATCCATGTCCAAATGTTTTTTGGGTTTATTGTATGAGTAGCATCTATTTAAACGGAAATATGACCATTTCAATGGTGGTTGCAACTTATAATTGATCAGACCTAAAGAATGATACAGATATAGAATATTAGAGAATGATTAATTCTGCCATATATCTGTCAAAACAAGGTTAATCTGAATTAGAAATTGTGGAGAATTGTGTCAGTAAAAAAAAAATGCTCCTTTGGTTTATTGACTACTTATTAACAATTTGTGTGACATTAGTGTTTGAGACAGTTACTTTTTAGTGCTTTTCAGCACACATTATCATAACCAAGCAGATGTTGTAAGGTTTACTCATCATTGACTAAACAGCACGAACAGAAGTAACCGAAAGAGTCTGAGGAAGGGTCTTGATCCGAAATGTCACCTATTCCCTTTCCCCAGAGATGATGCCTGTCCTGCTCCAGCTTGGAGCTCCTGTAGTTACTCCAGCTTTTTGTGTCTATCTTCGGTTTAAACCAGCATCTGTAGTTCCTTCCTACATAGAATAATCTCAAGGGTTACACAAAAAGCTGGAGAAACTCAGCGGGTGCAGCAGCATCTAAGGAGCGAAGGAGATAGGCGACGTTTCGGGTCGAGACCCTTCTTCAGACTGGTCAGGGATCAGGGAAACGAGAGATATAGACAGTGATGTGGAGAGATAAAGAACAATGAATGAAAGATATGCAAAAAAGTATTGATGATAAAGGAAACAGGCCATTGTAAGCTGTTTGTAGTGTGAAAATTGGTTTCAGGGAAGTGTAGAAGGTGTTATGGAAATGCTAGCTTTTCCTTTGGCACATGGAAAAGACAGGATGTTGCACAAATCGTAAGCATGGGGAGTAGTTTGTGCAGGGCATTTTGGGGATACACAGTTATCAGGTAGGTATGACCACATCTAGGGGAACAAATTAGAGAATAAAAAACAGAAATTTAAACCTGGTTGGCAATAGCATTTTCATATTGATTGACTAGCGATTATGTTTCTAAGTTTGCATTAAATATTCAAAATTACTCACGATAGTTCTGCAAGCAAAATCGCAGAGGAGAACTATTTATCTAGTCTTAATATCTAGACATGGATAGGACAGATATGGAGGGATACAGGCCAATCACCGGCAGGTGGGACTAGTGTAGCTGGGACATGTTGGCCGGTGTGGGCAAGTTGGGCCGAAGGACCTGTTTCCACACTGTATCACTCTATGCCTCTGTAACTCTATCTAAGCAATAGTCCTGCACTCAGGTAAACATTAAGTGTGTACAAACCAAGTGCAATATCAGTTTACATATCCTGGAGTCTCAGATTAAATGTTTAATAGCTTCAAAATCCGCTATCGACATCTTATATAATGAACATGTAATTGGGACCGCACAAACTGCATAGATGTTCTCGACAAATCCTTTAGCAGATTACCGTTTCATTTGGATGGTATAGGGACAATTTCCTGGTGAATGCCAAATTTTACTCCTGATATTCAAACATTTGAAAGGTACATTTTGTAATCAATTCCTGATTAAAATTCATTGTGTTTTTGAATCCCCAAGCTGTCATCAGCCTGTTGGCTCAACACAATTTTCTAATTTGCAATTGAAATCAAATAAATTATCCTTCAGTACAATAGGGGACTAACTGATCATCCATTCATGGGAAGGAGATATTACGTGAGCTTTTCCTTATGTGTGCCATGCACAAGATTAACCACCTAAGTCTGTTCAAGAAGAAAACTAGAATACGTTGACACGTGCATGGTGACACAGAAGGACCATAATCTGAAAGGTGAAAATATATCCTGTAAGAAGCATTTGACTGTCTGTGGGTTAAGAAGAGGTAAAGTGTTGCCTCTTCTACACTTGCATGGGGAGTCGCTGAGAAAAAGAGTGGCTATGGTTGTAACTGGAAGAATGCACAGGGGAAAAGGTCTGTCCAGAAAGCTGGCAGGGGAAACGAGAAGAAAATGTGTCTGTTGGTGGCATTGGCTGGTACCTTGCTACAGAGCTTACTCCTAGTTGCCTCCATTTCTCTGCATCTTAAAATGAGCTGTTTCAAACGTTTCCCAATTTTGAAGAAAGGCTGTATCATTGAAATACTAACTCTGTTTCCACTCTGAATCCACGGATTCTGCCTGACCTGCCACCTCATCCCATGCTGTTAAGTTGTTATTTGAGATCTTCCAGCATTTGCTGTTCTTTGCCATCGGATATTTGAGCTTCCACAGGATGGTTTAGTTTCTGGGAAGGACCAACAATGAAAACATATAATTCCTATCATTTAACAATTGTGCAAGTTCCCAAATAAATTCAACATTCAGTCGGGCTAATTATACACTGTTTCATTTCGATGAAGCAGAACTGTAAACTTATGTTATGCCAGTCTTGCCTAGAGCAATTAGCCTCGGCCAAACAGACGCGTCTGTGTTCAAAGGATTTTGAGTGAATTATGAGAGCTTCTCTCAGCCGTGTAACAGCAATATGCTTCTGTCATTGTCAGAAATGATACAGTTTCAGCATCTACTCCATTAAATGATCTGATAATGATTTAATGAAGAGGACATTGTGCCAACACCAAAACAGGACACTACCCTTTCCAAAAAGGATAATGTTAATGTGTTAATGTGCGGGGATCGCTGGTCATGCGGACTCGGTGGGCCGAATGGCCTGTTACTGTACTGTACCTCTAAATTAAACTAAACTATAAAGGAGAATTCCCTGTGGCAAATGCAAAGGAAAAGCAGGCATGGGCTTCCCCCCATGGCTAAAGTAGCTTATATGGTTCAGAGAGGAGGAATGCTTTAGACGGCAGTAAAGTATAGATAGAATGGCCAGTTGGGCAGATGAACAGCAAATTAAATGTAATCAGAAATCATGGTGGTGCATTTGGGGAGATGTAACTAGGCAAGAAAATTCCCTAAAAATGGATGAAGAGTAACATTGAAGATAGACATGAACTTTAATAAGGCTTTTGATATTGTCATCCATGATAGGCTGAACCAGAAGATTAAGACGTACGGGATTCACCGTGAATAGATGCATGAGGATTCAGAACAGGCTTACTAATGGAAGACAGAGGGTTGGGGTGGGAGGGGAAAATACAGGTTGCTTGTCCATGACCAGTGGGGTTCCTCAGGCACCTGTCCTGGGACCTCTGCTGTTTCTGATATATATATATATATATAAATGACTTGGATGTAAATGTAATCGGACGTTTGCAGATGACATCAGGATTACTGGGATTGCGGACTGTGAGGAAGGCTGTCAAATTATATAGTAAGATAAAGAGCAGCTGTAAAATGTGCAGAAATATGACAGATGTAACTTCATCCGAGCAATTGTGAGGCTTTGTAGTTTGGGAGGTTGAAACTAAGGGGGCAGTATGCAGTTAATGGCAAGATTCTTAACAGCATTAATGTAGAGAGGGATCTTGGTGTCACAGTCCATAGCTCCCTGTACATAGCTATGGAATGCTTGCTTTCATTGGTCAGAGTAAGAGTCAGAAAGTCACAATGTCACTTTAAAGCTTTTGGTTAGGCTGCATTTAGAGTATTATGTGCAGTTTAGTTTAGTTTTAGTTTAGAGACACAGTGTGAGAAAAGGCCCTTTGGCCAACTGAGTCCACACTGTCCAGCAATCACCCGTACACCAGTTCGATCCTACATACTAGGGACAATTTTACAGAAGCCAATGAACCTACAAACCTGCAAGTCATACAACCCTACAAACTCCGTATAGACAGCACCTTCAGTCAGGATTGTACCTGGGTCTCCGCCGTTCTAAGGCAGCAACTCTACGGCCGTGCTACTGTTACGGTTGCCCCTTCACAGGTAGGATATGAAGATTGTGTAGGGGTTGCAGAAGAGGTTTACTAGAATGCTTCCTGGACTAAAGAGTATTAGCTATAAGGAGTTGGACTTAGATTGTTTTCTATGAAGTGTCAGAGACTAAGAGAAGCCTTGATAAAAGTATATTAAATTATGAGAGGCATTGATAGGGAAGGCAGTCAAAACCTTTCTCCCAGTGTGGAAATATCAAAGTCTAGAGGGCATGGATTTAAGTTGAGAGGGGCAATATTTAAAGGAGATGTATGGTGCAAGTGTTTGTACACAGAGGGTGGTGGGTGCCTGGAATGTGCTACCAGGGGTAATGGTGTGGAGGCTATTACAATAATGGTGTTTCAGAGGCTTTTCCATAGGCACTTGGATATGCAGGGAATGGGGGAGGAATGGATGATGTGCAGGCAGATCAGTTTAGTTTAGTTTGGCATCATGTTTGGCCAGTTCCTATGCTGTATTTTTCTAAGTACACCCATAGATCTGATAAATATATCAGGATAGATTGCCACATTGATTAATAAAGCATGCAACTTCTTTATTCACTAAGACATAGTATAATAGAGTAATGATCTTAAGGTAAAGTTGTACGCAACACTGGTTAGCTCACAGATTGGGTTTTTCATACAGTGCTGATCACCACACAGAGCGCGGGAGGCATTGCAGGGACTAACTACAACCCTGAAGCAAGGATGGGGGTCCTTCCCTATAAATTAAAAGTAGCTGAGGGAGGTTTAATCGAGGAGTGTATCGTTTTGAGAGAACTTGCCAGAGTAAATCGGAAGAAACTATTTCCTTAGTTAAAAACTGGTGAAGGGGATCATAGATTGGAAACGGGATTAATGGGGAAGGGGGGGGGGGGGGGAGAAAGAGGGTATATTTTTCAACCAGAGGAGGGTCTGCAACTCACTGCTAAAAATGTCAGGAGAGGCAGAAATCATCATTGCATTGTAAATGCATTGGGGAACCATGAGTTGCAGATGTAGTGTGGGACGGTGGGATTTGTTTATCAGACGCTGACACTTCGGGCCATTTTGTGTTGTCAAAATCCCATGACTTCGTGGGAGAGAGAAAAAGTCACCAGCTGTATCAGACAGCGGAAAGTCAGGCCAGCAGAACCCGGCTCATTGCACTGATTACATTCAAAGCCATCTGAGACACCTGACCTCACGGTGCAGTTCTATTTGAATATATCCAAGGGGTATATTCTCCAGATGCCATGATGGGACACAATAATCACTCCATGTTGCACCCCTTCACAGGGAAAATGCATTTCTACTTGTTCAAAAAGAAAGATGTTACACTATTCGTAGGATGCAGGGTGTGTTTCTGGAATATTAAGTAGATTGCACGTGACTGCTTTCTTCTGAGTTATCATTGACTTCAATTTGCTCCCTGTCCTTACTGAACACCTCTCCCTTCACATGCCCCTCTCACATGCCCCTCTCACATGCCCTCCTGCTCCCTGCCACCCCAAATTCCATTTGCACTCAATCGCATCTTCTCGAAATATCTTCGAGCTTCTGAAAAATAAGTACAGAAATATTGATTACTTTGCTTGGAAATGATCCAGGAAATGACAGATTGCCTGTGAGAGGAAAAACCGCAGTATGATTGATCTGAAAAACCAAAACTTTGTTAAGGCAGATGTTTGCAATTTGCCTCTCTGGAAAAAAGCAAAGATTAAAAACTAGTTTACATTCCCAGGTTTTCTTTCTGCCTCTTTTTTTTTTAAGACTAAGGGGCCTGTCCCACTGTGCGAGGTAATTCAAGAGTTCTCCCGAGTTTTCCTCTGATTCGAACTCGGAGAATGTCCGCAGCTGGTCCGTAGGGGTTCGTGGATGTCTCGTAGCGGCTCATAATGCTAATGGTAGGTACTCGGGAAATCCGGTAAACTCGTGACGTTTTTTCATCCCTGCAAAAAATGTCCCCATGTAAAAAAAATATTTGTGATGAAAAAAATTGTTACTTTTTATTTGTACAAATCTACGAAACATCCACGAACTCCTGCGGACGCACTACAGACATTCTCCGAGTTCGACTCAGGGGAAAACTCGGGAGAACTACCTCGTACAGGCCCTTTACTGTAAACCCAAGTTCATTGGCCTTTCCTAATTTTGCATGGTAGTCAATAAAATTATTATAAACTATCTTGGGATATGTTACTGTGCTATAGGTGCTATTAGCATGCAATAGAGGCTATTAAATGCAAGTTGTTATTGTTGAAAGAAAGGATCTGAGATTTTATTCCCCTAAAGGATTACTCAGTGAGGTATTGTCCTAAACCAACAATCACTGATCAGCATCTTATTCATTGCAAGTTCTCATCTGTCTACAGTGCCTTTTTTAATTATTTTTTAAATTTAATAATTAAAAATAATATTTACAACACAATAAAACAAAGCAGAACCCACCACCATAATACAAGACAGACAAATATACTAAACTACTACACAGCTATGTTACTATCCTTGTCAGAGATGCATTCAACCCCTCCCCCCCCCCCCCCCCCCCCGGTGGTGCCCACTTGTCCCAGAAATCCCCCAGGGTGCCCATGGGCAGGGCGTAGTCCCTCTCTAACACCACCCGGGCGCGGATGTAACCCCGGAAAAGGGGCAGGCAGCCGGCTCGGGCAGAGCCCTCTTCCGCCTGGCGCGGTGACTCACGGATGGCCAGCGTGGCCAGGCCCAGGAGCATCCTCGGCCCTACCCTCTCCCCTACGCACAGGGTGTCCAAAGATGAGGATGGTGGGTGAGAAATGCAGCCAGAAGGCAAGGGGCAGTATGGAAGTTATATAGAAGAACACTTAATTAAAACATTTATCATAGCCAGCAGATGCCAGCTATTTTACGTAAACAGACATCAGCTTATTTTATTTAGCTTCATGTGATTGTTTGCCATTTAGCAGCACTTAAGTAAATCATTTATCTAGTAATCAAGGCACTAAACAAGTTACTTACTTCAAGGCCATTTCACTCCCTCCCCTAGGAAAATCTGACCACGCTGCCATTTACCTGCTGCCGGAGTATAAACAGACGATAGTTCGGGAAGAGGTAGAGACGAGGGACGTAAAGCGGTGGTCCGACCAGTCAGAGGCCATGTTGCAAGATGCACTGAGCGATGTCGACTTGAATATGTTCCAAGCAAGTTCCAAAGACGTCAGTGAGTTCGCGGAAGCGGTCATGGACTTCATTGCAACAATAGCCGATAACATCGTCCCCACAGTAAGGGTTAGCATCTTTCCTAATCAAAAACCCTGGGTGGACAGCTCCATTCGTGTTGCCTTGAATGCTCGCACGGCTGCTCACAACTCTGGCGTGGGATCCGGAAATTCCGACGTCTACAAGGTAGAGTCCTACCGACTGCGAAGGGCGGTGAAGGACGCAAAAAGGAGGTACAGGGACAAGATGGAGTCACAGATGGAGCAGCAGGACACCAGGCGCCTGTGGCAGGGGCTACGGACTATAACCAACTACCAGAGCACCCCACCCTCATCCGCAAGTGCCGGCATCTCCCTAGCTGATGACCTGAACTCTTTTTACGCTCAGTTCGAGATGGGCAACAACACCCCAGGTCTGCCGACTATCGACAATACCACCAGCGGGCTGGCTAACGAAGCTGATGGGAGGAATGAGCACACGTTCTCACTGTTCGAGCACGATGTGAGGAGGGCTCTGACACGGGTGAAAGCTGCAGGCCCCGATGGCATCTCGGGGCGAGTACTTAAGTCCTGTGCTACGCAGCTAGCTCCGGTGCTCACTACAATATTCAACCTCTCCCTGGACAGGTCCGTTGTCCCTGCCGGCTTCAAAAAATCCACCATTGTACCTGTACCAAAGAACGCCTCCCCAGCCTGTCTGAATGACTACTGTCCGGTGGCCCTCACCTCGGCAGTCATGAAATGCTTTGAGAGGCTGGTGAAGAAACACATCTGCGCCTTCCTCCCTCGCAACATGGACCCGTTACAATTTGCATACCATCCGAACAGATCCACGGACGATGCTGTCTCCCAGGTTTTGCACACCGCTCTCTCCCATCTCGACAGCCAGAAGGGGGGCTACGTGAGGATGCTGTTCATAGACTTCAGTTCAGCCTTCAACACGAGTCCCCAACAGACTGGCCGCGAAGCTACTGGATTTAGGGCTCAACACCCCCCTGTGTGCCTGGGTCCTGGACTTTCTCACCACCAGGCCCCAGGTAGTCAAAATGGGAGGGAATACATCGAAGTCCCTCACCCTGAACACAGGATCCCCCCAGGGTTGCGTCCTCAGCCCCCTACTGTACTCCCTGTACACACATGTCTGTGTGGCTAGGTTCAGCTCCAACTCCATCATCAAGTTTGCTGATGACACCGTGGAGGTGGGCCTGATCTCAGACAACGATGAGAAGGCCTACCGGGAGGAGGTAGCTGATCTGGCACTCTGGTGTCAGGACAACAGCCTCCTCTTGAACATCAAAAAAACGAAGGAGCTGATCGTGGACTTTAGGAGGGCACATCATCCGAGGACGTACACACCATTGAGGATAAATGGGGATACTGTGGATAGGGTGAGCTGTTTTAAATACCTGGGAGTCCACATCTCTGAGGATATGACATGGACATCACACGCTGCAGCACTCATGAGTAAGGCAAGGCAGCGCCTTTACCACCTCAGGCAATTGAGGAAATTCAGAGTGTCTCCGAGGATCCTCCAGTGCTTCTACTCTGCGGCTGTGGAAAGCAACTTGGCCGGAAACATTACAATCTGGTTTGGGAATTGCTCTGCCCAGGACAAGAAGGCTCTGCAGAGAGTAGTGCGTTCAGCCGAACGCACTATGGGGACTTCTCTCGCCCCACTGCAGGAACTATACATCAGGAGGTGCAACTCCAGAGCCAATAAGATAATGGGAGACCCCTTCCACCCCTGCAACGGACAGTTCCAGCTCTTACGGTCAGGCACACGCCTCCGTTGCCGCGCTGTGAGAACGGAGAGGGTGAGAAGGAGTTTCCTCCCAGAGGCCATTCGGCCCGTAAACTCCTATCTCACCAGGGACTAACTCTACTAACTTACTGTACCACAATACCACCAACAATATTTAATTAAAAAAGAACATGTGATTCTGTTTGTAGTTTGTTGGTTGTTTGTTTGTTTGTTTGTTTTTTGCACAAAGTCCGCAGGCACGGCCACTTTTCATTTCACTGCACATCCCCTATGTGTATGTGATGAATAAACTTGACTTGACACTAAACAAGTTACTTATTTCTACTTTTGGGCCTTTGTATTCTTAATAAATACATTTATATCTTTGTATTAAACATAAACTAATATGTAACAGTATAAAATGGTGTGTGTACCCTTGGCTTTAGCTAAAACATAATGGTGGCAAAGAAGACATAGCTGGGAGATTAGATGTAACAGTTTGGAATTTAGGGGCGGCCGGAAGAGGAAGAGATATGAGGGGAAATGTAAAGACTGAACCAAGGCTCATGACTGCGTAGCCGGTCACAGTGCGAACTCCATCATCAAGTGCACTGATGACACCACTGTTGTGGTACGCATCACTGATGGGGATGAATCAGAGTATAGAAGAGAGATCGAGCGACTGTCCATATGGTGCCAGCACAACAACCTGGCCCTCAACACCAGCAAAACCAAGGAACTGATTGTGGACTTTGGAAGGAGTAGGATGGGGACCCACAGTCCTGTTTATATCAATGGGTCGATGGTTGAAAGGGTCAAGAGCTTCACATTCCTGGGCGTGCACATCTCTGAAGATCTTTCCTGGTCCAAGAACACTAAGGCAATTATCAAGAAAGCACATCAGCGCCTCTACTTCCTGAGAAGATTAAGGAGAGTCAGTTTGTCAAGGAGGACTCTCTCTAACTTCCACAGGTGCACAGTAGAGAGCATGCTGACCGGTTGCATCGTGGCTTGGTTTGGCAACTTGAGCGCCCTGGAGAGGAAAAGACTTCAAAAAGTAGTAAACACTGCCCAGTCCATCATCGGCTCTGACCTTCCTTCCATCGAGGGGATTTATCGCAGTCGCTGCCTCAAAAAGGCTGGCAGCATCATCAAGGACCCACACCATCCTGGCCACACACTCATCTCCCTGCTATTTTCAGGTAGAAGGTACAGGAGCCTGAAGACTGCAATGACTAGGTTCAGGAATAGCTACTTCCCCACAGCCATCAGGTTATTAAACCTGGCTCGGACAAAACTCTGATCATTAATAACCCATTATCTGTTATTTGCACTTTATCAGTTTATTTATTCATGTGAATGAATGAATGAATGAATAGCCTTTATTGTCATTCAGACCTTTCGGTGTGAACGAAATTTCATGTGTATGTATTTATATAATGATATATGGACACACTGTGAATCAGAGAGCAATTAGAGAACGACCAGGTGGTGTCATCTCTTAATGTTCCAGCCGATATTTGCAAATAAAGGCCTTCGTCTTCTTGAAGAATTCTCCGTGTCTGTGTCATCTTATCCAACCCCGAGATCCTAAAAAATGACAAAATTGGCGCAGCGATCAGGGTCGGTAAAAGACCATTAATTAAAAGACAAACAGCCCAGGGCGCTTCCCAACCCCTCTGTGGCTCCTAGGGACAACAGGAAAAGCATGGCCTCCTATCAAAATTATGCGGTTTTCCGCTTCATTTAGACTAATAACCTGTTGAACACGGGAAGCCATTGTGGACACAGAAGTACCTAGGTAGTTAGATGGTCTCTCCGACCCAAGAATCTGGCACCAAATTGCTCTAAAAAGGAGGCCCGGAGGATTGTCCGAGAAGGCTGCACTGTGTGGTGAGTAATAATATTTGTGATAAGAAAGTACAGCATTGCATTATGTGAGATTATTAAGAGTTTATTGAAACCTCGTGGATACCACCCTGAGAGGTCAGGGGTTTGTACGGGCAGAATAAAGTATTTTGTGGATACCACCTTAGGTGACTAAGGGTTTATACGGGCAAAATACGGATTTAAGGTAAGTGGGTAACGGAAACAGAGTATGCAGTGATAAAATATTGTGGAATAGCAGAAAGTAGAATAGCAATAAGAATAGTGTAAGGTAACATAGTGACTACAAGGATGGAGGAGGTGTAAGGACTGAGTTTCTTAACTGTTTGTGGAGATAACTTGCTGCATTCTCTCTGCTGAGAGACCAAGATGAAATGTGCTCCTTTGTCTGGAGATTGATGGGAGTGGGGTGTGGTCAGATGGTGAGTGACTAGGAGTTTGATTGGTTGTGATCTTAGTGGGGGTGTGGTTAGAATTTGAGTGACGGTGAGTCTGACTAATCACGATCTGAATCAATGTCCAATCACTGCACTCAGGAACCTGACTGATAGGGGATTAGACCATCCTACTTTAACTTAAAAGGGAGATAAGAATTATATAAATGTTAATTCTGAAACTTTAATATGTGTAGAAAATTGCATAAATTCTTTGAAGTAAGAATGGAACGAATGTGATTTGCGGTTTTGAATGAATGAGGAAGTTCATATCCTTTACACATGTTCATATCCTTTGTTTGTTGAAAACCACATGTTGTAAGGGTAGGTGTGTGTGTCCCTTTAAGAAACTGTAAGCAGTGGGGGAGGTTACGAACGGTGTAAGGTGACGATTAATGCTTTGTTTCCTCTCAACTTAAAAGGGGAAAGTTGGAAAATGTATTTTCTTGGTTTTTCTGATGTTTCTTTTATATTTCTTTTCAGTAACTTAATTTGGAAAATTGTCACTAGTACTAGGAATTGGAAATTGAAAATAGTGGTGAGAATGGATTGAAATAATTGGAAATAAGTTACTTGCTGAAACACAATCAGCTTTTGTGGTTTGTTTAGATAAACATTCTGGTTGGAGAAGGGTAATGATTGTTTGCTGAGATTTTCAGAAACAGTTGTGAGGAAGTGGCCCAAGGAAGGCACTTTCAAGATAAATGTGTGACAAGATGGAAGTGTTAATTATGAATTATATGCCCACAGATAAGTTGGAAAGGTGGGAAAAACAGAGAGGAAAGGAATTAGATGCACTTAGGCAGTTTAGAGAGAAAAGGAGAGAGAGGCAGTGAGGAGGCAACAGAAGTAGGAAATGACAGTTGTGAAAGTAATAAATCAGGAGTCAGTGGAAGATTTTAAAAGGAAGGTGAATAAATTTGCAAAATGAGGCTAGAATATCGGAGAAGTAAGTAATTGAGTTTAGAATAAGAAAGAAGGCATACCAGAAAGGATTAAAGTGGGAAGCACAGGGATACATTGATGTGACTTTAAAAGAGAAGAGCAGGACAGACACAGATTATCCTTTGGGGCACCCATAAACTGGGAGGGCTGAAAAATACCTTACCCAATATTCCTGATTGGGCAGGAAATGGATTAGGGCTTTGGAGGAGGAGAACGTGGGACATTTATTGGCTATGGGAGATTTGAAGGCACTGTGAACTTAAGGTTTTACTTAAGGAAGTAGCTCCGGAAATAGTGGATGCATTAGTGATAATCTTTCAAAACTCTTTAGATTCTGGAGTAGTTCCTGAGGATTGACGGGTAGCAAACATAACCCCTCTTTTTAAGAAGGGGGGGGGGGGGGGGGAGAGAGAAAACGGGGAATTACAGACCAGTTAGTCTAACATCGGTAGTGGGGAAACTGCTAGAGTCAGTTATTAAAGATGGGATAGCAGCACATTTGGAAAGTGGTGAAATCATTGGACAAAGTCAGCATGGATTTACGAAAGGTAAATCATGTCTGACGAATCTTGTGGAATTTTTCGAGGATGTAACTAGTAGCATGGATAGGGGAGAACCAGTGGATGTGGTGTATTTGGACTTCCAGAAGACTTTCGACAAGGTCCCACATAAGAGATTAGTATATAAACTTAAAGCATATGGCATTGGGGGTTCAGTATTGATGTGGATAGAGAACTGGCTGGCAAACAGGAAGCAAAGAGTAGGAGTAAACGGGTCGTTTTCACAATGGCAGGCAGTGACTAGTGGGGTACCGCAAGGCTCAGTGCTGGGACCCCAGCTATTTACAATATACATAAATGATCTGGATGAGGGAATTGAAGGCAATATCTCCACGTTTGCGGATGACACTAAGCTGGGGGGCAGTGTTAGCTGTGAGGAGGATGCTAGGAGACTGCAAGGTGACTTGGATAGGCTGGGTGAGTGGGCAAATGTTTGGCAGATGCAGTATAATGTGGATAAATGTGAGGTTATCCACTTTGGTGGCAAAAATAGGAAAGCAGACTATTATCTAAATGGAGGCCGATTAGGAAAAGGGGAGATGCAGCGTGACCTGGGTGTCATGGTACACCAGTCATTGAAAGTAGGCATGCAGGTACAGCAGGCAGTGAAGAAAGCGAACGGTATGTTAGCTTTCATAGCAAAAGGATTTGAGTATAGGAACAGGGAGGTTCTGCTTCAGTTGTATAGGGTCTTGGTGAGGCCACACCTGGAGTATTGCGTGCAGTTCTGGTCTCCAAATCTGAGGAAGGACATTATTGCCATAGAGGGAGTGCAGAGAAGGTTCACCAGACTGATTCCTGGGATGTCAGGACTGTCTTATGAACAAAGAATGCATAGACTCGGTTTATACTCTCTAGAATTTAGGAGATTGAGAGGGGATCTTATAGAAACGTACAAAATTCTTAAGGGGTTGGACAGGCTAGATGCACGAAGATTGTTCCCGATGTTGGGGAGGTCCAGGACAAGGGGTCACAGCTTAAGGATAAGGGGGAAATCCTTTAGGACCGAGATGAGAAGGAATTTTTTCACACAGAGAGTGGTGGGTCTCTGGAACTCTCTGCCACAGAGGGTAGTTGAGGCCAGTTCATTGGCTATATTTAAGAGGGAGTTAGATGTGGCCCTTGTGGCTAAGGGGATCAGAGGGTATGGAGAGAAGGCAGGTACGGGATACTGAGTTGGATGATCAGCCATGATCATATTGAATGGCGGTGCAGGCTCAAAGGGCCGAATGGCCTACTCCTGCACCTAATTTCTATGTTTCTATGTTGGTGAAAGTGATAGAAACCACTAAAGTGACAGAACTCATGAAGATGGCTGGTTTAAAAATGCTGTGAATAATGCAATAAACAATGGCATGCTGTTTGACACAGTCAGGCAGAGGGTATGGCAGGCCCTCAGACAATTAAGGTGGACCTCAGGGAATAAAGTGGAGATCCACTGGGAGAGGCAAATAATCCAGCAGCCTATCTGGAGAACCAGCTGAAAAGGTTCTGGAAACTGAACAAGAAATAGAAGGCAACCAGTTAATGGACACTATATTCTGAACCACTGTGGTGGATGCCATTCCTCCTAAAGTCAAGTCTAGACTGGAGGAGGTGGTGGGATTGTCATCTATGTCCCACCCCCGATTCAGCGACCATTTGGTCCATGCGGTAGAGAAATATCGCAAAGATAGGAAAAAGACTTGCAGACCAGCAGGAAGAGGTGCAGAGAAAAGTGATGCAAATGTAGCTTGAAGAGCTCAAAAAGAAAGTGTGAAAAAGGAAAGACAATGTTGTCAATAACAACAGACCTGGTTGAAAAGACTGAAATAAGTGATGCAACGACACACAGTGAGTCCTATGACAGAGCCAAACAGGGGCCAGAGAATTCCATGCCAATAATAAATGTCTTTGGGGGAGCGTTTCCTCAAAAATGCCCTATCAGGAGTGAAATAAATCTGGATATAAGCCCAGACAGGACTGAGGTCCCCAAGTGAAGAAGGGGTCTCAAGGAGGTCAAGAAAGGCTAGTAAGGAGACAGGTAATGGATAAGATGTGTTGGGGATGTGAACAGCTATGGTAATCAGGAAATAATAATTATTATATTAAGATAGTGATGAACATAGCTATGATAGCAACATTAAGAAGAGGTATTAAATACACCTAGGCTAGGATGCCGCAGGGATTTAAATACTCACCCCATGTTTCTAATCAGATGTTAAAGGCAGATTTGGAAGGTGTACCCTTAGAAAGTATTTGATACAGTATGTGGATGATTTGTTGGCTTGTTCCGCAAGTGGGAAGTAATGTGAGCGAGACATTTTAATTTTCTTGGAAAAGATGGCATAGGAGGTCGCAAAGTGTCCAGGAAGAAGTTGTTGTTGTTTTGTCAGCAGCAGGTAGAATATTCAGGACGAGTAATATCTAAAGAAGTAAAAGCTATAGCGCAGGATCAAATTGAAGCGATAATTAAAGCCCCCAAACCTCAGACAGTCGGACATATGATAATGATCTTGAGAATGGCAGGATATAGTTGAAACTAGACTGGAAAGTATGTTGAAATTGTGATGCCATTAAGGAAATTATGAAGGAAGAAGGACACACAAGTCTGAGAAATGTTTTACAGTCAGAGCCTTTGAACGAAGGGGACAAAAAGGTTTTGCTTGTGGATGTTTCTTGTTAAAGGGATCATAATAGCAAGTATGCAAGGTTAGCAGTGGTGCATCAGGATGAAATAGAATTTAAGGTAACTAAATTGGAAGCTTGCCTGCAATCTTGCTCAGCTCAGTTGGCAGACATTAAGGCTTTAAGAGCAGCATGTGACATGAGGGAAGGTGAGAAAGCTGATGTTTATACCGACTAAGCTTATGCACATGAGGTCTGTCACATGTTTGGAGCAGTAGGGAAACAGAAAGGCTTTGAGAAAAGCAACGGAGACCCCATGCAAAGTTAGCAGTAAAGTACAAACCTGATAAGGGCAATAATGAAGCCAGGGGCACTAGCTGTCATTAAAAGCCAAGCACATAAGAAGGGAAATCAAAGTGCAGTTGAAGCAGCCAGAACAGCATCTGGGGGATGATCAGCTGTTATTGCACCTCGGCTAAGCTTGGATCTGGAACCCGCAGAGGAGGACATAATTAAATTGTAAGGTAAAGTAATCTAAGCAGAGCAAACTATGTGGAGACAAAGGGGAGCTAAGCAGAACTTGAAGGGCATGTGAATTACTGAAGGGCACCCACACCATTGCTTACCATCCTTATTACAGAAGTACGTGGGTTAGATTATTGCGCGAAGGAGGGGAAGTTATAAAGAAGGTAAGAGGAAAAAGGTATAGGTTCGTAGTGATTGATAAATTTAGCAGGTGGGTGCAGTACTGTCCATAGATTTAGGTGCAGGGACTGTAGTAAAGTTTCTGATGAATGAGGTAATCCTGAGGTTTGGTAGAAATCAGCTTTGACAACGGATTGTTTTCATTCATTGCCCTTAGTGTAATATAATTTTTTATGTGTGTAACACCAGCAGTCACAGGGCACGATGGAAAGAATAAACGGAACATTGAAGGATAAGATAAATAAGATTTTGTGCAACTACAAAGCTGAATTGGATCGATGTCCTGCCATTGGCACTGAAGAGATGGTGCATGCAAAAAACTAACCGAATAACCCACATAACATGCTTACTAGCCGACCCATGCCGGTGGCACAATGAAGAGATCCCTACAAGGGACCAAGCTTCGAACAGTTAGAGGTAGAATTTAAGAAGTATATGCAGCAGTTAATTATGTTATACAAGTCTATTTTTGCACAGGCACAGCAAAAGCAGTTGGAGGTGGACAAGGAGGGAGGACCCTTTAAACCTGGAGACAAGGTGTATGTATGAGCTTTCCGAACAACCCACCACTGTTCAGTTAGAAAGTTGATCTACCATCTCAATCCTTACATGAGGGCTGTCCCGCAGGTACGACTCCATAATAGCCCCGAGGTAAGTGAACAGGAGGACAAAGACGTGAGGGAAGAGCAGAGCTCTAACAAGATAATGCAAGGTTTTTGGAGACGTTAGTGACTATGAGACTGGTGTAAATAAGGTCAGAATGAGGGGATGTTTGTGTCCTCTTTTGGGAACACTGCTGTACCTTTATCCCCAACAACACCAGCCCGGAGGGGTCTCTCACTAAAACCATGGATAAGCTAAAAACCTAAGGAGTGGGGTTAAATGAAATGTAGGGTTCAGACATCAATTGTTTGGGTGGCTGGAGAGCATGTTGGGGGGTTGGGGAGCATGGCTGATTAAAATTGGTTTGACCATTGGGGTCGCACTACTTGCAGTGGCAATAATGTTGTGCTGTGTTTTCCCCTGTATTAAGTCTCTCCTGGTGAAAGCTACTGTGAAGCAACTACCAATGATAACGGGTGAAGATGAATCCGGCCCTCAAGGAAAATGGACCTCGGCGATAGAATACTACTACAATGGAGAAGTGTTGGGAAAATGGTGCACAAAGTCTGTAAGGGAAGCTGGATCTTTCTTTCCTGCCTCACGTAATGGGGGTGGGTTTTTGGCCCAGTTTCTCAGGGAGCCAGAGAAAGAACACTACACAGCATTACACTAACTTAATTAAAAGAGCCTGCATATTAGGGCTCTATGGGTGATTCGACCTGGGAGATGAGTGTGTGGTTTTCTTTGTCTGTTGAGACTCGGTAGAGTCTCAGAGGAGGGAGTTATATGAAAGTTATATAGAAGAACACTTAATTGAAACATTTATCATAGCCAGCAGATGTCAGCTATTTTACATAATCAGACATCAGCTTATTTTATTTAGCTTCATGTGATTGTTAACCATTTAGAAGCACTTAAGTAAATCATTTACCTAGTAATCAAGGCACTAAACAGGTTACTTATTTCTACTTTTGCACCTTTGTATTCTTAATAAATACATTTATATCTTTGTATTAAACACAAACTAATATGTAACAGCATAAAATGGTGTGTGTTAACCTTGACTTTAGCTAAAACATAATGGTGGCAAAGAAGACATAGCTGGGAGATTAGAAGTAACAGTTTGGAATTTAGGGGCGGCTGGAAGAGGAAGAGATATGAGGGGAAATGTAAAGACTGAACCAATAGAGAACGGACAGGTGGTGTAACCTCTGAATGTTCCAGCCAATATTTGAAAATAAAGGATTTCGTCTTCTTGAAGAATTCTCCATGTCTGTGTCATCTTATCCAATCCTGAGTCCCTAAACCACGACAGCAGCCCATTTTGATAATGGAACAGGGGCTGCAGCCTCACACTCTTCATATACACGTGGTACACAGACTCTTCCAAGCAGCAAAAGTGGCAGGTGGCTGGCAAGTCTGTGAACCGTGAGAGAAGCAGGTTGCAGGGGACTCCTCCGTGCAGTACCCTCCACCCCAGGTCCCCGGGAGTGAATCTCTGCGTAGAGGGACCCCCATCTCTACAGTGTCTTGATTGCAAGGTTCATTTTATCTGAAACTTGTTTGAAAGAGTTGCTGAGACACGAGACATTTTGTCAGTCTCCTGAGGATTTAGAGGCATTGGTGTGCATTTTTGGCTGACATTTTAAGGTGGTTGGTCCATGACAGAATGTTGGTAATATTTATGCCTGGGAACTTGAAGCTCTCAACCATTTCCAATGCACCATTGATGCCTATTGTGGCACATACTCCACACTTCCTGAATGGAGGAACTGCACCGCATATTTCTCTTGGGCAGCTTACAACCCAGCAGTATATTTATTTCTAACTTCAAGTAACACTTGCTTTCCCTCCCTCTCTCTGTCTCTCCCCCACCCTAGTTTTCCGACTAGTTCTACTGTCCTCCAGATTAATTTTACTGATTGTATAATGTTTTCAAGAGAGAGTTAAATATAGCTCTTCGGGCTAATGGAATCAAGGGATATGGGGAGAAAACAGGAACGGGGTACTGATTTTGGATGATCAGCCATGAACATATTGAATGGCAGTGCTGGCTCGAGGGGCCGAATGGCCTACACTTGCACCTATTGTCTGCTTCCATGTGTGCCCTCCCCTCAGTCAACAATGAACTATTCTACATTTCCTTATCATCTGCTTTGATCAGTCATTTTCACACCTTACATTCTCTTTGCACCCCTCCTTATCTCGTTTCCCTGACTTAGTCTGACGAAGGGTCTCAACCTGAAACGTCGCCTATCCCTTCCCTCCAGAGATGCTGCCTGTCCTGCTGAGGTAATTTGTATCAGCATTTTGCGTCTCTCTTTGTTGTCCTGACACATTGCTAAGCTCTCTTTATCCTTCCTGTGCTCCATCTCATCATTGTTCGAGAACCACCTCACCATCTAAATACTTGTGGATGGAGTTAGAGCAGAATTTAGCTGCACGTTTGTGAGTGTATAGGGTGCATAATAGGGGACTAAAAACACATCTTTGCGGGGTACTGGTCTTGAGAATGATTGTGGAGGTGTTGTCACCTATCCTTAACTGCAATACATGTGAAAATAAGCTGCATATTTGCTCATAGCTTCTCATTGAACACCAAAATAATGTTGCAAGATGAGCAAAATAAACCTCATTTAAACACTTTGGGTGTTACTGCAGTGTCCCAATTGTTCACGGGTCACATAAAGCATAGAATGCCTATTTATAAAAGCACTTACAACCTCACAGCTAACTGTTGTCTATCAATCCCCAGCTCACATTACATTTAATTCTTCATCATTCACTGCCACCGGCCTTAACTTGCCCATGATATATATTTTGCCAGTGTTGTGTCACTGGCAAAAACGTGAGGATTTTAGAGACACAGCACGGAAACTGGCCCTTTGGCTCACCGAGTCCACGCCAACAAGCACTATCTTATACACAAGGGACCATTTACAATTTTTACCAAAGCCAATGAACCTACAAACCTGTACGTCTTGGAAGATTCAGGATATTCTTTTACCAGGACTAATTCATAAACTTTGAATTCATGTTTGTTCCAAGTGGTTTCCCTTAATGCCACAATAATGACAGCAAGAAAAAAGGCCAATGTAAGCGAGCGAACTTCAGACAGCAACGTTGTGGTCTGTTTGTTACATTCCACTTGTGTGGACATTGTGCAGTTGGTGGTTTAGCAGAATACTGACAATGAATGTGGATTGTTTCGGCATCACTCTACTGCTATCATGACAGTTCGCCAATGAGTGTAAGTATATTTTAATCGGGCAATTTTCAGTTATTAGAATGTTATTGAAATGTGTTTGTTAATCTCTTACACAAACTATTTCCTGTCAGTACAGCATTAGGGTGAACTGCTTTGGGAATGAATACTTAAAGGGCGGTGGAACACAAGTTGCCATGATTAAATCTTTCAGATTCAGATTCAATTTTAATTGTCATTGTCAGTGTACAGTACAGAGACAACGAAATGCATTTTCTTTATGCTCACCATTAACATACAGTAGTATTGTTCTTGTGTTAACTTAATCATGCAGTACAGAACAGGCCCTGTGGCCCACATTGTCATCACTGACCCACCAAACCACTCATTTACACTAATCATATCTTAATTCCATTATTTATTCTCAAGAGTCACCGCATAATATATCTCGGAAAAAGGTCCTCCAACCCATCTCATCCGCGAAGGCCATTTACCTGTATTTGGCCCATATTCCTCTAAACCTTCCTATCCATGTTCCTGCCCAAATGTCTTTTAAAATGTCTTCACCTTCTTCTTGGGAAGTTTCTCAAACATCATGCAACAAAGCAAACATAGCACCTGGCTCCCGGGACATATTGCACGCAATGCATAAGGTCAGAGCACTCGGAGCGCACGGGGCGCGAGTCGACGGACCCCGTGGCTGGGGACAGGGTCGGCGCCAAGGAGTCAAGAGAGGACCAGGCAGCGACAGTGGAGAGGTCGGTGCAGTGGTCGATGGGGACGCTGACTGACGGACGAGGACGGACCACATGGAAGTGAGGACGGCGCTCCCGAGGGAAGGAAGAGAGGAGGATTGGGAGTGGAGGGACCGCCGTCAGGGAGGGGGAAGTATAATGAACGACCCAATAAAGTATTCATTCAGTGGGTTATCGCTCACATTGTTATGCGAAAAAGGTTATAGAAACAGCATCAAAGATGAAGAAGGTGAACTGGAGCCAAGAGAAAGAGAGGCAAATTAAAAGAAAAAGCTGAGAGAAAATAAATTAAAATCGTAAGAAAGATGGGAATACTGTAATCCAAATGTTTGTGCATCCATCATGAATAGCTAGTGTGGCAGCGCTTTGAAAGAAAATTTCAAACCACATGACCAAAAAAAGTTGTGATCCATCTAGTTCAAAAGTTCTCAAATGCCATGGTGGTGGCCTGTGAGAAAATGACTGGTTCATCATTTACTGAACAGCTGATGCAATAATGAATGAGTAATAAAGCATAATCAACCTTCATTCACACCACTATAAATTGAATAAGATTTTATATTGTTGAAAAGCAGCACAAATGGAAACTGAAAAATGAATGAAATCATAATCTCGAACAATGATTAACTAGTAAATAATCCAATAACCCAATTTTTTTTTGGTGGGAATGGTGAATCTACTTTCTTCCCGCACGGTTGTGTAACTGAGGGCCAAGCTTTCGACGGCTAGAGGGCAACTCATCTTCAAGAGAAAGCCAGCAATAAAATGTTGTTTTGATTACTGTTGATGCTGAGAAGCCTGACGTTATAAGTAAGTTTATGAAAAAGTAATGAGCTGTATGTGTTCCCTCACTTCCAGTGATATCCAGATTTGCTCAACCACTATTTCTGAAGATTGGTTTTGCAATTCCTTGTTGCTTGATATTCACTGTGGCTCTCCGTGCACATCTGGAAAGTTATAACAAAAAGTTTCCCAGCTGTTTGCACACGGTTAAAAGACAGAGCAACAACATTTTTTATTGTTGGAGATATGCAATTTTTTCTTTGCAATCAATACCTTTCAGTGACACAAATAGCGTGCAGGCTTCTGCCTTGATCCACAGTTTGCAGTAGTTCCTATTGTAATCCATGCATTGTTGTCGCTAATCCTAAAGCTGCATCCCCAGTCAAGGTTATAACAACAATTTCCATAAGAATGGGGAAGAAATGATTAATAAGTTTGCAGATTACACGAAAGTGGGTGCTATCATGGACAGTGAAGATGGTTATCAAAAATTGGTTTCCTTGATCCGTTGGTTATCTTGATCCGTTGGATAAGTGGGCTGAGGAATGGTTAAGGGAGTTTAATACAGATATGTGTGATATGTTGCATTTTGGAAAGTCAAACCAGGGCAGGACCTTCACAGTGAATGGTAGAGCAGAGGGATCTGGGAGCGCAGGCACACGGTTCCTTGAAAATGGCGTCACCAGTAGATAGCTCGATCAAGGCATCTTGCAGTTCATTGGGTTTGTAAGGTGTGCAAGGATGTTGCCAAGACCCGAGGGCCCAAGCTACAGGGAGAGATTGGGCAGGCTAGGACTTTATTCCTTGGAGAAACAGGAGGCTAAGGGGTGATCTCAGAGATGTACAAGATCAAGGGGAATAGATAGAGTGAATAGTCTTTTACCCAGAGTTGGGGAATCAAGAACTAGAGGACCTAGGTTTATGATGAGAGGGGAAGGATTTAACAGGAACCAGAGGGGAACAATTTTCGCATTAAGGTTGGGGGCATATGGAACATGTTACCAGAGGAGATAGTTGAGGCAGGTACTTCAAAATCACATGAGAGACACTTGAAAAGGTACATGGATAGGAAAGCTTTAGAGGGATATGGGCCAAATGCAGAACGGTGGGACTAGTGTAGATGGGTCAGCATAGACAAGTTAGGGGCAGAGGGGCTTGATTCTGTGGTGTAGGACTGAATCTTAGGTCCAAATCATGATTAAGTCCACTTTGTGCCACTTGTCTCAACCATTCTCAGTGGGCAGCAGAATCAAAAATTCTCACTGCACTTTGGGTAGAAATGGCAGCAAAGTTGTGAGACAATGAAGTGGCAAGTAGAATGTAATTGCTAGCACCAAATTGGCACTGCAATTAGTACTCCCTCCCTCCCTCCACTAACCACTGCTCAATAATCAGTTCCATCTAAATAAATGCAAGGAGACCACAATTGGCGGTCAGCACCACAATATTCAGTGTAAATGGTGAACCTTTCCTCCTGCAGAGAACATCACCTTCTACATGTATCAACATCTCAGTGGGTGAACAGGTTAGCCCATACCAACAAGGGCCACAAACTACTTGAGGTGTTCACCAGAAATCTGAGCTCTTAACTCTGACAAGTCCTTCCTAACTTACATTCCCACACTTGATCAAGGGTAACACCCAAGAAGCATAAAATAAAAATACAGACATACAGATTTTTCAATAAGTGACTGGTATTTGAAAATGTCTTTAAATAGGAAACTCATGTCCAATATCATTGGAAAGGCATTATATACACCAAAAAGCGTAATCTGACCATAAAAGATCCTTTATGCCACATTAGACTCTCCCTATCAAGAGATATTCCCTTAATTCCATCCAGCTCACACATCTTCTAAACTGTTGAAAACTAACATTGTTTTCCTTTCCCTTTATGACCCAATCTGAAATGTTATCCGTTTCTTTCTCTACAGATACACGCTTAGCTATCGAGTGTTTCGAGCATTTGCTATTTTTATTGACACAGATGCAGAACTTGGCAAGAACTCACAACCAAAGGAGATATTCACCTCACTTTAACTTCAGTCTTCACAGAGGAAGATTGCGCACAAATTGAGCTTCTTCTGGGAGGTTTTGGGCCATTTTGTTAATAGTAAATATCCTAGTTACAAATATTACACTTAAAATGAGCAAGAGACCCTTGTTCAGACTGAGAATCAAAGGAGAGGGAGTCTAGGGACATAAGGTAAGGTGTGAATACGACAGATCAATGCAGACGAAGATAAGATAAAGTCTGAAGAAGGGTTTCGGCCCGAAACATCGCCTATTTCCTTCGCTCCATAGATGCTGCCGCACCCGCTGAGTTTCTCCAGCACTTTTGTCTACCTTCGATTTTCCAGCATCTGCAGTTCCTTCTTGGACATAAGGAAATGTAGAATGGTTCATTGTTGGCTGAGGGGAAGGTGACAAGGAGACATACAATTAGTTAAATTAATCAGAAGGACAGTGAAACTAGTCAGAGAACTAGAGTGGGGGGAGGGTGACAATGAAGAATTGCTGCAATCTCAAGCCCCTGTCCCACTTAGGCGATTTTGTCGGCAACTACAAGTGACTAGGCTGTCGCCACATGGTTGCAGGGTGACGCCTGTACGGTCGTGAGTAGTCTCCTCAAGTCGCCTAAAGAGTCGTAATGTTTTTCAGGTCACCGCTGGATTTTGACATGTTCAAAACCTTTTGGCGACTGTGGGCTTAACGTAACTTGTCTTCTCCTCTGCTGTCGTAGGTTGTCGCCAGGTGACGTCGGTTGTTGCCGGGTACTGACTTTGGAGAATTCCATTGGCGACTACCTACGTCAACCGGCGACAGGTACCGGCGACTGAATTGTCTTCAGTTGTCTCCTACAGGGTCGTTGCTTGTCGCGGGCGGACGTAGGTTGACTGGTTGTCGTAGCTGTACGTCTTAATAGCTTGCTGGATGTCAGTAGCTAGCCTTAGCGTGACATTGACTAGGTGGTAGGTCGTCGTAGACATTGTCGTGGTGGGGGAGGGGAGGGGGGGCAATCACCAAAAAAAAGTGGGACAGGCCATTCAGGCTCGCTTGTGGACTCTTAAAAATGTACTAGTTGCATAGAACAAATTTGCAAACAATGGTACTTTCTCGGAGCTTCATACATCCAATACCTTCTCGATATATTTTTAAAAATTACCCAGGCAACCTATTGTACAAGCACTGGGAGAATAGTGGTTTATTATCATGCAAATGCGTACCCCAATTCCACCATTTTAAGACTGCACTGACAGAAAGCTTAAAATTAAAAACAAATTACAAAATACAGACTTTTCATAAGCTTGGTAACAGTCCTGATTCTACGACCTACTTCATTGTGGAGTTTTTCTCTGGAACTGTTATGCTATGACTTTGAGAACTACATTCTGTACTATCTTTCTCTTTACTCTACTCGAGTTCTACTTGAATGTTTTCACAATTTTCCAACTTGACAGGATGGCATAAAACAAATGCTTTTCACTGTACCTCAGTGCACATGAACCTAAACATTATGCGTAGGAAGAAAGGTCTCGACCCTAAATGTCACCCATTCCTTCTATCCAGAGATGCTGCCTGGATAAAATTACTCCTTTTTGTACCTATCTTCAGTTTAAACCTAAACATCATCTTAACATCCACCCTATCAATCTCAATCAAGGTCTTTGACATTTCAATAAGGTTGCCTCTCATTCCTATGAGGTCCTATAAATAGGTGCCCAAGCCACTCAACCTCTTTTCACGCAGTCCCTTGTCCCAGAAATTAACCCTGCACACCTTCTCTGCACTGCGTCCAATTTAAGCGCATCCTTCCTTAAATAGGACCAGTATTGCCTGCAGCATACTAAATACTCTCAAAATGCATCAAAACTTCCCATCTTTCATATTTCATAACCTTTGCAATAAAAGCCAACATTTCATTAGATTTTAATTTCATGTTTAATTACTCATCGAACTGCAGGCTAACCTTTTGCATTTCATGTACTAGAAGACTCAGATCTTTTGGACTGCAGGATATTGTAGCCTCAATTTATTTAAATAATAATTTACTCTGAAATGGGTCCTGAAAATGGTCCTGAAACTAACGGCAGAGAACAACAAAATATCCAGAAATTATGCTCTACCGGCTGGAGGAAGATTCATTTAGTCTCCAGAGTTAAATGTCATTCAGTGGTCACATTGCTTGAAACCTCAAGAAAAGTGGAAACTAGGAATGGGAACCAGACAATGCGGTCACAAATGCAGCCGTAACACTATCCCCTTTAAGTTGTATGAGAAGTCTCACAACCAATAACCCACTTTATTGGTTAAGTATAAATATGCATAGAAATGAAGTGTTGTTACCATGGTAATACCATTGCAGTCATTCAGAAACATGTCAAGGTGTCGCTAAGGAACATAATTTGCGTTATTTTTAAAAAGATTAATATTATGTTTCAGCAGAGTCGAGGCAGGGAGTTGATTCAATTATCTTTATTTCGAAAAGTAACGATGAACAACGCGCGTCTATCAGACAGCCAAATATATGATGTTGTATCCACAAGTGTGGAGATCGAATGAATTAAAATGACAGAAAGCGAGCGAAACCCGCTCCCCGCGTCCACATGACTGGAGTAGCCAATCCGAGGGTTTGACTACCCCAAGGCACCAGCAGGTGCTGCTACAGGACCCCCCCCCTCCCCCTCAGAACCCGAGGTACGGAACCGAGCAGGGACCCGGACACAATGACCACAACGCGTGGTCAGCGGAGGCGGGGCGGGCGTAACAATTGGGACAAGCCGAACAGTCCCAGGAGCCCGCAAGCGGGTGGTCGTGACCAGGGGGACTGGTCAAACAGGATCAGGAAACTGCAATGGGGCGGAAAGAACGGGGACGACCGGTTCAGGGGAAACAAGCACAACCGGTAGCAATGTTACAAAATTTTGAGATTTTAAAAATCAAGTCTGCAATTTATCCCATCAGATAAAGCATAAACAGAAGTTTAATTTGACGACTTCCGGTGGCGCCATGTTCTAAGAGAGAACAGCGCCAGATCAGCTCTTGAAAAATCTGCAAAAATAACGGGGTTAAAGGAGGCTACTAACGGTACTTACCGCAGGAGAACGATTTAAAACGGCTCCGGTTGCGACTGCAAGCTGCGTGACGTCATCAGGCGCGCGACTTCAGTAAGAATTTAAAAATGCATCCCTCCTCCCCCCCTCCGGGGAAAAAAGGCACAAGAAAGGAGGTAGGCCTCGCCAAAGCTTCGAGCTTGAGTTTGGCTGCCTCCCAAGAAGAGATTTCACAGAGAAAAGGTGAAATAGAAGAACTTAAAAAGTCTTTGCTGGCCGAGATGAAGAAAATGCAGAAAGAAACACAGACAGAAATGAAGAAAGAATATAAAGAATATAAAGATGAAATGAAGGCTTTAAAAACAGATATCCAGAAGATCAAAGAAGAACTTACAAAAGAGGTTACAGTGATGGTAAAAAGCATGATGAACGAATGGAAATTAAAGGCGGAGGAGGAGATACAAAATCTAACGGCTGAGGTAACCGACAAGATTGATGGGATGGAGCAAATGATGGATGCGAAGATAGAGGCAAGGTTGAATCCTATTTTAGCCACACTTGATCAGCAAAATGAAGCGATTACCGAACTGGCAGAGGTCGCTGTAAAAAGTGCTAAGGAGACCGAGAAGATAATTGCCGAGAATAAACGTCTCTCAGAGTTATTACGTAAAATAAATGAGAAATGTATTGATTTGGAGGGGCGTCAAAGACGTAAGAATTTGCGTATAGTAGGTCTGGCCGAGGGTCGCGAAGGAAATCAAGACCCACGTAAATTCGCTGCAAAACTCCTAAAGGACATTCTGAATTTGGATCAAGAACCTCTGTTGGGCCGTGCCCACAGGGCTTTAAGACGTGTCCCTGGGAGAGATGAACCACCAAGACAAATGATTGTAAAGGTGGCTTACGATCACGAATTTGAAGAAATGGTGAAGATAATAATAAGAAAGAGAAATCTGAAATACGATGGAGATAGCATCAGTATCTTCAGAGATTACCCGGCTGAAGTGGCTAAAAGAAGATCTCTATTCACAGAAACAAGACGCATCCTGAGAGACATAAAGGAAATAAAGGATATCAGATATGGTCTGGTGTACCCAGCAATATTGAGAGTTACCTATGAGAAGAAGGAGCATCGTTTCCCGAAGCATACGGAGGCACTGGAATTCGCTCGGAATATAAAGAAGAAGATAGAAGAAGAACAACAACAACAAGGAGGAGAAGACCCGACAGGAGAGGATTAAGCATGAACTTTACTGACCAGCGGTTATGAATTATTCATTGAGAAAAAGGCGGAATAATGGACTTAAAGTTGTAGTATTGTATTAATTATTAATTACTAATTACTAATAACTAATAACTAATTATTATGACCTTCCTTATCCCCCTAATATAGTATTACTTATTATAATACTAATTATAATAGAAACTAATAACTAGAAATCAGTTATATGAATAATAGAAATAGTTACTAAGAACATAAAGTTAGTACCCCACCCCAACATATACAGCATTCTAGATAAGAGCTGGAATAACCAACATCTTTTTTCTAAGAAAACGGAAGTCCTTAGATTAATAGCCATACTAGTGTGGCTCCCACTTGTGCACACTACACGCTATAAAAGTGTAGTTTCTTTTTTTTCTCTACACCCTTTTATCACCCTATACTTTTTTTATATTTACATTTTTTACTATTTTTCGATTTTATATTATATATTATATGATTATGGTTACGACTTATATTATATAACCAGGTTAAATGGACATGGATTAATGGAATTGGTAATTTTCATCGGACTAAAGCTGGGTTGTTATGTCGGGCTGGAGGAGTCAAGAAGGCTACCCCAAAAAAAGCCACCCTAATAATAAAATGCAAGATATGAATGTAAGGATTGGGGGTGATGGAATCACCTTCTGTAGTTGGAATGTTAAGGGAATTAATGAACCAGTTAAAAGGGGAAAGGTGTTAGCTCAGTTGAATAGATTGAAATCAGATGTTACGTTTCTTCAAGAGACACATCTTAAAAAAGATGCTCAATATAGATTAACAGCTAAGTGGATTTCAAAGGTGTATCACTCATCATTTATACATAAATCTAGAGGAGTTGCAATAATTATTCGTAAAGGCATACCTTTTAAACCTAGTTCTATAATAGAGGATAAGGAGGGTAGATATTTAATAATTACAGGGGAATTACAGTCAAAAAAAGTAATTTTTATGAATATATATGCACCCAATTTCGATAACCCATTATTTTTCAAGAAAATATTTAATAATATCCCTATATCCACTCAATATAATTTAATAATTGGGGGTGATTTAAATTGTACTTTAGATAATTATTTAGATAGATCTTCCACGAAAAGGAAAGCTCTTTCTAAGTCAAGTAAATTTATAAATTCTTTTATTAATACATCGAATGTTAAGGATATTTGGAGATTGGATAATCCAACTGGACGTGAATATTCATTTTTCTCACCGGTATTTGGAACCTATTCGAGGATAGATTATTTTTTAGTCGATTCAAAATTACTTCCCTTCACGTATGATGCAAAATACCACAATATTATTATCTCAGATCATGCCCCGCTAACATTCAAGATAAAATTAAAAGATATAGTTAATAAAACTAACACTTGGAGATTTAACCAACAAATATTGAAGGACAAAGGCTGTTGTAATTATGTGGAGGAACAGATTAAATTATTTTTCGAAACTAATGATAAACCTGAGATTTCCCCATTATTATTATGGGATACATTTAAAGCATTTATGCGTGGTGCAATAATATCAGCACAAGCATATTTTAATAAAGAAAATCGAAAGACGGAGCAAAAGTTAGAAAAGGAGATAAAACGATTAGATAGTGAAAATATAAGACATCCTTCTAAAGAGTTGGTTAATAAAATTGCAATATTAAAATATAGATTAAATAAAATATATTCTGACCAAGTTATTAAACTTTTTCAACAAACCAAACAAGTACATTTTGAATTTGGAGATAAGCCACAAAAATTATTAGCACGACAACTCAGAAAATTAGACGATGAAAAAACTATACATAGTATTAGATCTATGCAGGGAAACATATTGACTATACCAAAGGATATTAATGACACATTTTTACAATATTATCAAAATCTTTATTCATCAAAATCAACAGGGCAAACAGATGAAATGGAAAAATTTCTAGACAAATGTCATATTAATAGGCTAGATCTGGAAAGTAGGCAATTGTTAAATGCTGAAATATCAGTAAGAGATATTGAAGAATCAATTGGTTCGTTAAAAAATGGAAAAACCGCGGGCCCTGATGGCCTGAGTGCAGAATTTTATAAAAAATTTAATGATCTAATTTCACCAAGATTACAGATAGTGTATAGATATGCATATGAACTAGGAAAATTACCAGAATCCTTAAACGAATCTACAATTACACTCATCCCTAAGTTAGACAAGGATCTGGAAGATCCTGGATCATATAGAGCGATTGCTCTTTTAAATACTGACCAAAAAATATTAACTAAAGTACTATCTCGGAGGCTAAGTTTAGTGATTTCTAAAATAATACATCACGATCAAACAGGTTTTATTCCAAAACGTTATTCATCACACAATCTTAGGCGCCTGTTTAATATCATATATTCGAAAAGAAAAAGAGACACAGAATTAGCAGTTATATCGTTAGATGCAGAAAAAGCATTCGATCAGGTGGAATGGTCATATTTATTTAATATAATGGAAAAGTTTCAATTGGGGGATGGATTCTGTAAATGGGTAAGAATATTATACTCTAATCGTACTGCAAGAATTTTAACTAATCAAATACTATCACCTAAATTTAAACTATTTAGGGGATGCAGACAGGGATGTCCGTTATCCCCTTTATTATTTGCCTTGGTCATAGAGCCTTTGGCTGAAAGAATTAGATCTGAACCTGAAATATATGGTTATAATACTGATACAACAATTAATAAAATATCTTTATATGCAGATGATGTTTTGATTTATATTACAAGACCGGAATGTAGTATTCCCAAGTTATTTAATGTTATAAATGAATTTAGCATATTTTCAGGATATAGGATTAACTGGAATAAAAGTGAAATTATGCCTATAACTGGCATAAATGTAAATATATTGCAACAATATCCATTAAAAAGTCACAGATAAATTTAAATATTTAGGAATCAATGTACCTAAATCCTATAAATTATTAATTAAATGTAATTATCCTCAATTATTAGATAAACTTATAAAAAATATTTCATATTGGAAAACACTTCCTATATCTATGGTTGGTAGAATTAATGCTATAAAAATGATTTTTTTACCACAATTGTTATATTTGTTTCAGGCTATTCCTTTTTTTCTCCCGAAATTTTTTTTAAAGAAAATTGATAATATTGTTAATAGTTTTATTTGGGACTATAGAATAAGTAAAAAACACTTATGTAAGTCTAAGATAAATGGAGGGTTAGCACTTCCAAATTTTTTATATTATTTCTGGGCAGTTCAGATTAAGAATATGAATTTTTGGTGGATAAATCTGGATAATGAACCAATGTGGTTAAAGATGGAAAAGGAAGACTGTTTACCTTTTAATATAGGCTCGATTCTTTTTGCGCCAAAGGAAGTACAAAAAAAGATTTATAGGGATAACCCTATAATTTATAATAATAGGCGTATATGGAAACAGATAGTTAAGACTTTACATCTGGATAATCTATCTTTCAGGTTACCAATTAGGAATAACCCATTGTTTAAACCCTCAATATTAGATGCGGGGTTTAGACTCTGGGAGGATTTAGGAATTAAAAGGATAGGACACCTTTATATAAATGGAAAATGTTTATTATTTGAAGAGTTGCAAGATATTTTTGGATTGCCTTCACAACATTTGTTTAGATATTTACAAATTAGAGATTACATTAAATGTAATACACAAGATTATAAAAATAAAGAACCAGGCTTATTAGATGGTTTGTTTAATTTACATCCAAATACGGAAAAGTTAATAGCTCATATATATAATATTATTCTAGATAAAGAGACCCCAATAACTGAAACATATCGCCAAGCATGGGAAAATGAAATTGGATTGCCTATAACAAAAGAAATTTGGGAAGAAAGCTTACAGAGAATAAATCGGTGTTCTTTAAATGCTAGACATATATTAATACAATTTAAAGTACTATATACATTACATTATTCGAAAACCAAATTAAATAGTATTTTTCCCAATCTCTCCTCTATTTGTGATAAATGTAAGAATCTAGAAGCAAACTTAATACATAGTTTTGTAACATGCCCCAAGTTGAATTATTACTGGACAGAAATTTCTGAAGTTCTTAAAGTTAAACTGGACCCTGACCCAAAATTAATAATATTTGGAATTCCGGAATCAAGTTTGGTATTGACAGTAAATCAAAGAAATTTCTTTGATTACTGTTTGATAATAGGGAAAAAAATCATATTGAAATTTTGGAAGGGAACATTATCCCCAACAATTAAAATGTGGACAGCAGAGATGCAGGAGACGTTATATTTGGAAAGAATTAGATTTGTCCTATTGGACAGGTATAATTCTTTTGAACTGATATGGTCTCCATATATACAGTATCTAGAGAAGTAGCTGTTCTTGGCATCACGGCTCGACGGGCACCCTACGGAATCCGATGAGAATAACTTATTTACATATGGGATTAATGCGCATGTCCCATTGATATTATTGTTTGAAATAATTTCATGTATAATGTACTTAGTTGTCTTTGATTTATATATATAATATATATATATATATTTTTTAATTTGTATTTGTAGATTGTTTTCTATTTCTATTTTTTTTCTTTTCCTCTTTATTATATATCTTTTTCTATCTTTATTTCCAATAAAACAGACGATATTAATTATCGATGTGCTATTTGTAGAAATTTTGAATTAAGATGATAGTTTTAAATGTGTGTTATACATTGTAAACTGGTTACTTCAAATAAAAAAATATTTTAAAAAAGAGAAGTTTAATTTGACACCTAATTCACTTTCATATCTTCAGCATTAAAACAGTTATGGCCATTTTCATACTCGGAAATTAGCATCTTGTTCCCCATTGCCTTTCCATTGACTTAACTCAAAAGCTGTGATCGAGGACAGTCAAAAGCCCATAACTTTCTTAAAAATTAAGAGAACTCAGTGAAATTTTCAGTTATTACAGATTGAAGCATTCTGAAACAAATATGAAACAATCTTACTTGGATGACCTGACATTAAAGCATATAATTAGTTAGTTATCTAATTGCAGCTAATTACAAAATTCAATTACAAGATCTAAACATCTACCCATTTCTTAAAAGATAAACTTTTTTAAATTGCCTGTGTCCAAATAACATTCACACAATAATCCACGATATAACATGATTTTTAAATCTAATTTTCATGAATTTATAGGCCAAATAGAAGGAATTTAGTGTTTAATGCCTGTAAATTAATGGCCATTTAAATCAGCTAGCGAGTGGGTTTTAGTGGAATGTGGTGGATTGGAACGTTGCGGTTTGCGGTGAAGTCGGTATGAAAAATACAGCCGTTCATACATTTTTTTGTCCCCTTTTCGCAACATGAAAATGTAATTAAAGCCTTCCTAAAAACCAAGTTTTAATGTAAAAATAAACTGTGCACTTTATTTTCTCCCCTACGTTAGGTCCGTCTGCTGTCGGCGTTCAGAGCTTTAGAAGATGATTTTTAAACTACTCTAGTTAATAAATAATCTAGCGTAGTTTAAAAATACCTTCATGAATGAAATGTCGGAGCGATTTCTCTTTAGCGACGAAATCGCCCGACATGGATAGATTTGGACTGTCTAGGGAAAAACGACACTTTAAACCCGCCCCCCTCTGAAAGGCGCCAAAGTCACGCACACGGGGAGCGGCAGAACTGCAGCGCTGCTAATGGTAGGTATTGTAACATACCTACAACCGGTGCGGCTGGATCGGCCGGTGGACAACCTCTACGTCGGGGTAGTGCGACCACCACCGAAATGTCCACATCAACGTGGGCGGGCTTGAGACGACCGATGGAGATGAACTCCTCACAGCCATCCATGTCCAAGGTGAAGGTGGCGACACCGGACCGCAGCGCCCGGAACGGCCCCTTGTATACCCGCTGCATGGGGGATCGGTGGGCGTCCCTGCGAACAAAAACATAGGCACAATTCTGTAAAGCCGACGGCACATGCATCACCGGTAAACTATGCCGTGAAGTAGGAACGGGAGCTAACCTGTTCACCCACCCCCAGTCAGTGGAGATATTGGACGGAAATCCAAAACAGTCAATCCAGTTGGCCGCCATGGCTCGAGCACAGGCCGTGGCGGCGGAGCGGGATAGCCTTCGGCCAACTCGTAAAACGGTCCACGGTAGTTGGTATATGCGTGGTGCCACGGGATGTCGACAACGGGTCGACCAGGTCGACATGGACATGCAGAAAACGGCCCTCAGGAATGATGAAATCCTGCACCGGAGGCCACATGTGGTGCTGGACCTTGGAGGTGTGACAGGGGATGCAGGCACGGGTCCAGGCCGCCTACTGCTTGCGGAGCCCATGGCAAACAAACTTGGCCACAGAGGTCGCCCGTATGGATGGATGGGCCAGCCCGTGGATGAAATCAAACACCCGGCGGCGCCAACTGGTGGGGACGATGAGGCGAGGTCGGCCCATGGAGACGTCGCAAGGGACCATGGCACCCGAAGCTCCACACGGGACATCAGCCAACTGGAGGTCAGAAACAGCGGTGCGGTATTCCACCATCCCTGCGTCCGCATGCAGCGCCACATCTATCCTGTCGTAGTCCACGCCCTGGTCTACGGCCAAAATGGCGGGGAGGGCGGGGCGGTTCAAGGCATCAGCAACGGTGTTATACTTGCCCGCGACGTGCTGGACATCAGTGGTGAATTGCGATATGTAAGCGAGGTGCCGCTGCTGGAGGGCAGACCACGCGTCGGAGACCTTACCCAAGGCGAAGGTAAGGGGTTTGTGGTCCGAAAAGGCAGTGAATACACGATCCTCGAGGAACCATCGAAAGTGCCTGATGGCAAGGAACAACGCCAGGAGCTCTCGGTCGAAGGCTCTGTAGTTGCACTCGGTGCACGCAGTTGACGGCTAAAAAGGCCAGCGGCCGGTGACGAACCTCTCCAGGACACCATCTACCACCACGTCAGAGGCGTCCACGGTGAGAGCCGTTGAGGCCGAGGCCCGCGGGTGGACCAACATGATCACGTTGGCCAGGGCCGGCTTGGCTCCCTCGAATGCCGCATTTGCCTCCGAGGACCATTCGAGCTCCCATGGCTTGCCCGCGAGGCACTGGAACAGGGGGCGCATGATGTTGGCAGCTGCCGGCGCGAAACAGTGATAAGAATTCACCATTCCGACAAACCCCTGCAACCCCTTTACTGTGCGCGGCCAGGGAAACTGTCGAATGGCCTCGTCCTTCGAGGATAGCGCGGCAGCGCCTTGAGGTGTGACACTGTGCCCCAGAAAGAAGATGGAACGGAGGCGGAACTGGCAATTGGTGGGGTTGATTACGAGGCCATGTCGAGGGGGCGCTGGAAAAGGGTCCACAGGTGGACGAGGTGCTCCTCCTGGGTGGGGCTTACGACCAGGATGTCATCCAGGTAGATGAACACAAACGGCAGACCCCTCCGGACCCTGTTCATAAGCCTTTGGAATGCCTGCGCGGCGTTCTTTAATCCAAAAGGCATACGTTGCCACTCGAACAAGCCGAACGAGGTGATTGTCGCGGTTTTGGGGATGTCATCCGGGTGAACGGGAATTTGATTACAGCCCCGGACGAGGTTGAGTTTTGAGAAGAAAGCGGCACCGAAACACTCCTGGTAGCAGCATGCTGTTAAGGTTGTAACGTTGTTTGCTCCCTTAACTTTCAATTCCTTGCTTACCACTCTTTCAATGTTACTTGTTATTACTCAATTTCAAGACACAGTCTAACCTTTTTTAAAGTGTTGATAACACTTTTATACACTTCAATCGTGTGCAGGATGGAGACAAGAGCAAAAATAGCTTCTCCAACGAAGGAGCATAGGGAAGGCACAGCTTCTGACTCTGGTACCTTAGAAGCAATAACGAAAAATGAACGGAGAAATGAACACAAGATTCTACGGTTTGGAAGAAATGATGAAAGTAATTTCAACCAAATTGAAGGAAGTTCAAGGCAAGCTGATTATGTTACAAGATGAATCTTGTAAACATAGAAACATAGAAATTAGGTGCAGGAGTAGGCCAAGGTCAAAAGCATACGGCATTGGGGGTTCAGTGTTGATGTGGATAGAGAAACAGGAAGCAAACAGGAAGCAAAGAGTAGGAGTAAATGGGTCCTTTTCACAATGGCAGGCAGTGACTAGTGGGGTTCTGCAAGGCTCAGTGCTGGGACCCCAGCTATTTACAATATACATTAATGATCTGGATGAGGGAATTGAAGGTAATATCTCCAAGTTTGCGGATGACACTAAGTTGGGGGCAGTGTTAGCGGTGAGGAGGATGCTAGGGGACTGCAAGGTGACTTGGATAGGCAGGGTGAGTGGCAAATGTTTGACAGATGCAGTATAATGTGGATAAATGTGAGGTTATCCACTTTGGTGGCAAAAACAGGAAAGCAGACTATTATCTAAATGGTGGCCGATTAGGAAAAGGGGAGATGCAGCGCGACCTGGGTGTCATGGTACACCAGTCATTGAAAGTAGGCATGCAGGTGCAGCAGGCAGTGAAGAAAGCGAATGGTACGTTAGCTTTCATAGCAAAAGGATTTGAGTATAGGAGCAGGGAGGTTCTACTTCAGTTGTATAGGGTCTTGGTGAGACCACACCTGGAGTATTGCGTACAGTTCTGGTCTCCAAATCTGAGGAAGGACATTATTGCCATAGAGGGAGTGCAGAGAAGGTTCACCAGATTGATTCCTGGGATGTCAGGACTGTCTTATGAAGAAAGACTGGATAGACTCGGTTTATACTCTCTAGAATTTAGGAGATTGAGAGAGGATCTTATAGAAACGTACAAAATTCTTAAGGGGTTGGACAGGCTAGATGCAGGAAGATTGTTCCCGATGTTGGGGAGGTCCAGGACCGAGATGAGGTCTTTTTTCACACAGAGAGTGGTGGGTCTCTGGAACTCTCTGCCACAGAAGGTAGTTGAGGCCAGTTCATTGGCTATATTTAAGAGGGAGTTAGATTTGACCCTTGTGACTAAGGGGATCAGAGGGTATGGAGAGAAGGCAGGTACGGGATACTGAGTTGGATGATCAGCCATGATCATATTGAATGGTGGTGCAGGCTCGAAGGGCCGAATAGAAACATAGAAATTAGGTGCAGGAGTAGGCCATTCGGCCCTTCAAGCCTGCACCACCATTTGACCCGTGGTCTCGTTATTTCCGGCAGATTATTTATGTCTTCCTTAGTGAAGACGGAACCAAAGTAGTTATTCAATTGGTCTGCCATATCCTTGTTCCCTATGATCAACTCCCCTGTTTCTGACTGCAAGCGACCTACATTTGTTTTAACTAATCTCTTTCTCTTCACATATCTATAAAAACATTTGCAGTCAGTTTTTATGTTCCCTGGCAGTTTTCTTTCATGATCTATTTTTCCTTTCCTAATTAAGCCCTTTGTCCTCCTCTGCTGGTCTCTGAATTTCTCCCAGTCCTCTGGTATGCTGCTTTTTCTGGCTACTTTGTACGCATCATCCTTTGCTTTGATGCTATCCCTGATTTCCCTTGTTATTCACGGATGCGCCACCTTCCCTGATTTATTCTTTTGCCAAACTGGGATGAACAATTTTTGTAGTTCATCCATACAGCCTTTAAATGTCTTCCATTGCGTATCCACCGTCAACCCTTTTAGAATTGATTGCCAGTCAATCTTGGCCAATTCACGTCTCATACCCTCAAAGTTACCTTTCTTTAAGTTCAGAACCATTGTTTCTGAATTAACAATGTCACTCTCCATCCTAATGAGGAACTTGACCATATTATGGTCACTCTTGCCCAGGGGGGCACGCACAACAAGACTGCTAACTAACCCTTCCACATTACTCAATACCCAGTCTAAAATAGCCTGCTCTCTCGTTGGTTCCTCTACATGTTGATTTAGATAACTATCCCGCATACATTCCAAAAAATCCTCTTCCTCAGCACCCCTGCCATGTTGATTCACCCAAACTATATGTAGATTGAAGTCACCCATTATAACTGTTTTGCCTTTGTTGCACCCATTTCTAATTTCTTGTTTGATACCATCCCCAACTTCACTACTACTGTTAGGTGGCCTGTACACAACACCCACCAGAGTTTTCTGCCCCTTAGTGTTTTGCAGCTCTACCCATACCGATTCCACATCCTCCAAGGTAATGTCCTTCCTTTCCATTGCGTTAATCTCCTCTCTAACCAGCAACGCTACCCCACCTCCTTTTCCTTTCTCTCTATCCCTCCTGAATATTGAATATCCCTGGATGTTGAGCTCCCTGCCTTGGTCACCCTGGAGCCATGTCTCCGTGATCCCAACTATATCATAATCATTAATAGCTATCTGCACGTTCAACTCATCCACTTTATTGCGAATACTCCTTACATTGAGACACAAAGCCTTCAGGCTTGTTTTTACAACGCTCTTACCCCTTATACAATTATGTTGAGAAGTGGCCCTTTTTGATTTTTATCCTGGTTTTGTCTGCCTGTCTCTTTTACTTTTCACCTTGCTCCCTATTGCTTCTACCCTCGTTTTACACCCACCTGCCTCTCTGCTCTTGTACCCATCCCCCTGCCACATTAGTTTAAATCCTCCCCGACAGCACTAGCAAACACTCCCCCAAGGACATTGGTTCCATTCCAGCCCAGGTGCAGACCGTCCTGTTTGTACTGGTCCCACCTCCCCCAGAAATGGTTCCAGTGCCCTAAAAATTTGAATCCCTTCCCCTTGCACCATTTTTCAAGCCACATATTCATCTGCAATATTCTCCTATTTCTACTCTGACTGGCCCGTGGTACTGGTAATAATCCAGAGATTATTACCTTTGAGGTCCTACTTTTAAGTTTATCTCCTAGCTCCCTAAATTCACCTTGTAGGACCTCATTCCTTTTTTTACCTATATCGTTATTGCCAATATGCACCACGACAACTGGCTGTTCACCCTCCCCCTCCAGAATGTTCTGCAGCCGTTCAGTGACGTCCCTGACCCTTGCACCAGGGAGGCAACATACCATCCTGGAGTCTTGTTTGCAGCCGCAGAAACGCCTATCTATTCCCCTGACAATTGAATCCCCTATAACTATTGCCCTTCCCCTTCTTTCCCCCCTCACGTGCTGCAGAGCCACCCATGGTGCCATGAACTTGGCTGCTGCTGCATTCACCTGATGAGCCATCTCCCTCAACAGTATCCAAAATGGTAAACCTGTTTAGGAAGGAAACCCGTTTGGATCTGGAAAACAGAAGCTGTCGACTGAATCTGCGAATTGTTGGTTTGCCTGAAGGTCAAGAAGAGGATAATGTTATAAAATATGTCTCTAAAATGATAAAGGAGTCTTTCAACATTGAGCAGTATGAAAATCTTCCAATTTTGGACAATGCTTACAGAGTCGGGAAGAAAGCTGATCCCAAAGATAAACCGAGACATCTGATAGTTCCCTTTCACTTTCTGCAGATGAAGGAGAATATCCTCCGAGCAGCAAAAAAGTTGGGCATGGTTGAATATGAAGGATGCAAGTTTCGGTTTGTTCCTGATTACAGCCGTGAGGTTATGGGATTGAGGATGCCTTTCCATAATGTAATGTCTGAGTTGTTTAAGAAACAGCTGCGCCCCGCCTTGCTCTATCCAGCTAGACTGCGTATACGACTCCCTAATGGCAACAACCGATTTGGACTTTTGTTTTTTGTTTATTTTTTTCTATCTGGGCAGAATTTGAATTACAAAAATGTCTTAAATGTCGTCACTCTGGCTCCGCCTTAGAATTTTCTCCTTCCAGTATCATGAACGGCTATGGTCAACAAAATGAACCCTTTACATTCCACATGATTTTTACAAACAATATGGATAAAGTTATTAACTTCCTTTCATGGAATGCTAAAGGTCTGAACCATCCCATTAAGAGGAAAACATTTTAAAAAGATCTTCGTAGACTCAATGCTCAGATTATCTTTGTTCAGGAAACACATGTAAGGAAAGATGACAAACAACGATTCTTTAAGTTTGAGAGGACAGCAGTTTCATGCAAATTCACAGGCTAAGGTGAAAGGAGTTTCTATTTTTATTGACTACTCAATTTTGTTTGTTCATTATGAAACAATTTCTGATCCATATAGTAGAATTTTGATAATCACTGGTGTTCTTCATAACCAAAAAGTTGTTATGGTGAATGTTTATGCATCTAATATTGATCACCATGAGTTTTATAAACAGTTAATCGCATCCTTTCCTAATTTAAATGAACTTGTGTTGATAATGGGTGGAGATTTTAACTGTTGTTTGAACCCCTCGATGGACAGATCTGCACCTGATCATGCGCTTCCAAATAAATCAGCTAGTTTTATCAACTTTTTTTTACTTGACTCTGGAATGCTAGAAGTCTGGAGATTCCGATACCCAAATGACACATAATTTTATTTTTTCTCTCATGTATATCATAGTTATTCTTGCATTGACTACTTTATAATAGATTCTCGGCTAGTTTCATCGGTCACTGCATGCGAGTATGATGCAATTGAAACTATCAATCAAACTACCTGATTCCAAGTTTAGTGCTAAACAATGGCAGTTTAATACTACTTTGCTTCAATATCTAAATGTTTTTATAAAAGATCAGATTGTTTTCTTCTTCTTAACAAACTCTACTGAAGAAATATCCAATGGTGCAGTTTGGGATACTTTTAAGGCATATATCCGTGGACAAAGTATTTCATACTCCGCGGGATTAACAAAAAAAAATGAAATACGTACATTGGCTGATGAGATTAAAGAAATTGATTAACAATATTCAAAAGCTCCTAGTCTAGAACTTCATAAGAATAGAGTTGAACTTCAACTGAGACATTTGTTATTAGTATCACCGATTGAGAATCAGCTACTTAAAACCAAAAATAAATTTTAATACATGGCGATAAATCTGGCAAATTACTCGCCAATCAGTTGAAAGCTGTGTCAGCCAAACATCAGATTATTAAAGTGGTTAAACGGGATGGTACATTGACAGTAGACCATGATGAAATTAATAAATTCTTCCAGGAATTTTATACCTCCCTATACCAATCAGAATTTCCTACTGATCCCAATATAATGCATGCGTTTTTAAAGAAACTGAACTTGCCAAATCTACCACATAATGAGTGTCTGTTGTTAGATGAACCTATCATGGAGGAAGAAATACAGAAAGCAATCCTTTTGATGAATTCTGGTAAAGCTCCCGGTTTGGATTGGTTTACAGTGGATTTAGAGTATTTTTCGAGTTTACTGTCCCCCTGGCTATGCAAGGTTTTTAAAGAAGCCTTTTTAATGAATATATTACCACAATCCTTCTATGAAGCATCTATTTTTTTAATTCTTAAAAAAGATAAAGACCCTACTGAAGTGACATCATATAGACCTATATCACTGTTAAAAGATTCCAAAATTCTTTCAAAAATATTAGCAATGAGATTGGAAAATATTTTATCGCAAATTATTTCTGAAGATCAGGCAAGTTTTATTAAAAATTGTTACATACTTTAATGTTAGGAGATTAATGAATATTGTATATATAGTATCAAATGAAACTCCAGAATGTGTTATTTCACTTGATGCTGAGAAGGCATTTGAAAGAGTAGGATTGGAATACTTATTGGCTTGAAAAATTTAAAATTGGTCCAAAATGTATATCTTGGATCAAGCTGATATATCATATACCTCAAGCTTCTGTACTTATCAATAATCAGAGATCCCCTTTTCTCAGGCTCTTTCGAGGTACTAGACAGGGCTGTCCTTTAAGTCCTTTATTGTTTGACATTGCTTTGGAACCTCTAGCCACCGCTATTAGGGAATCCCCTAATATTTTTGGTATTCCGTGAGAATAAGACGCATAAGCTATCGCTCTATGCAGATGATCTGTTATTATTTATCTCTAACCTGGAAAAATCTATCCCTGGAATAATAGCACTACTTAATCAATTTAGTTGTTTTTCTGGTTATAAACTAAATCTTAGTAAGAGTGCGCTTTTTCCATTAAACAATCAAATTTCGAATTATGTAGTTTCCATTTAGATTGCCTACTGACTGTTTTACTTATTTAGGCATACCAAGAAACAAGATATTTAAAAGAAAGCAGCACCCTCGAGGTGGGCAGAAGGGTCTTGGGTGTGGGGCACCAGGTAGCAGTCTGTCATTGTCATGGCGTTCAGACGGCAATAATCCCCACATGGTCTCCACCCCCCAGATGCTTTGGGGACCATGTGTCGAGGGGATGCACACGGGCTGTCTGAGTGCCCCACGATCCCCATGTCCTCCATTAGCTGGAACTCGTCCCAGGCGATGCCGGTGGAAGGCGGCGGACCCGGGCGTGTCTCGGAGGAACTACTGTAGGGATGTGATGTACAACCCCGTGTTTGGGGGCTGCTGCGTCGAAACGGGGAGTGAGGAGTTCTGAGAAATTGGTGAGGAGGGAGGCGTAGAGGCCATCGACGGCGCTCCGTGTGGGGGTGGGTGCCGATTGCGGGATCATGCGCCCGCCCCGCACATCAACTACGATGGAGAACGCCCACAGGAAGTCGGCACCCAGGAGCGGCTGTGCGATGTCGGCCTTGATGTTGCGTCCGGTTGGCGGGAGGATACGGACTCTAGCCCCGGAGTCGACGAGTATGCGTCTGCCAGAGAGATGGTCGCGGACGTAGAGGCGGTTGTTTGGGCCGATCGTGATCACCTCTACAGACGATCGGCAGAGACATTTCCCCGAAACAAGCAGGGTTGACAGCAGTGTCAAGCCTCAGCGCCCCAGCGGAGGTGATAGGAGCACCATTTGTGCTTACCGAGGTCCATGTGCAGGAGGCGGGCAGAGCGGTATCGGCGGCTGAGCCCGAACGTGTGAAGGAGGAGAGCCTTGAGGCCTTGGTACTTAGCGAGTGCCGGCGGGTTTTGCAGGAAAGGCAACAAACGCGAAGACGTCTCCTGCGTGAGCGCTCCAATGTCGTGGAAGAACTTTGTGTCGTCCACCACTATGTTACGGAGGTGGAACTGTAGCTCCATATGGGCGAACCACACAGCTGACATCCACCCTCAATGTGTCAGCACAGTCTTGGATCACCTGAGGAAAAGGGATTTGTCTGACCACAGGACATCACTAAGCACCTAACGTCTTTTTAACTAAAGTATCACTACTGTTAAGCAATAAGGCTTTACTTAAAAAAAATCCCTGGAAATCATGGACCACTTCCTACCTCTCGATGATGGCATGTATTAGTGATTAAATCCACCCTCAATGTGTCAGCACAGTCTTGGATCACCTGAGGAAAAGGGATTTGAAAAGGGATCTGTCTATCAGACAGCTAAATAAATGTTGCATCCACGTGTGGAGCTCGAATGAATGAAAATGACAGAAAGCGAGCGAAACCCGCTCCCCACGCCCACGTGACTGAAGTAGCCAATCCGAGAGTATGACTACCCCAAGGCACCAGCAGGTGCCGCTGCAATGTAACAAAAACACAAGTATTTTTATGATATTAAAGTGGTCTGCTTTTGCACTCATTTTGATCCAAATTATTTGTTGCCCGATCAGTTATAATGAGTTAATATTGCTGCTTTTTCTGCAAATTTCACCAACACATAAGATTCCTTCTAAGATCTTGATTATTCCACAGTGGCTGTTGAATTCTTGAAATTGAATACGTGGAAAAATCGAGTAATGTTAGAGATTCAATAAAACTAAATTTACCTTTGTTTCCTCAGCCAGAATGTGCGTGTGTCTCAGAGTAATGGTTATTTTTTAATAAGTCAGGAGCAGGTCTGGTGAATGGCAGCATGTTTTATTTTGCCTTTCAAAGTAATGCTCCCATCTTTATTTAGCAATTCATTTCATACATCAATAAAATGCTTCAGTAAAAATTAGATTTACTTGCATTCAAAACTATCAGAGGAGCATACTTTCCGCCTGTTTGGATCTTCACATCTCTCAGTATGTTTATAAGACCTGCTTGATTTATTATAAACTCATGACATACAGACCAGTGTTGGATGATACTGCCATCTGGTGTTTATTTGGATAATTTTCATTTCTCCTTGTCAGCTCTGTCATTAGAAATCACTTTGGTCAAACTGTTCATTAAATGATAGGAAATATTTGAATTAGTGTAGTACTTCTGACCACAGGACATCACTAAGCACCTTACGTCTTTTTAACTAAAGTATCACTACTGTTAAGCAATAAGGCTTTACTTAAAAAAAATCCCTGGAAATCATGGACCACTTCCTACCTCTCGATGATGGCATGTATTAGTGATTAAATCCACCCTCAATGTGTCAGCACAGTCTTGGATCACCTGAGGAAAAGGGATTTGTAAATCTAGACCTCAGGCCTAGCACAAAGCTCATGGTTCACTTGGAAGCAACGATCTCTGTCCACTTGCATGCTTCAGAGATATGGACTGTTTATAATAAGCGCAGGGGACTTCGGCCCCCTCTCCCTACTATCCTACTGGCCAATGTACAGTCCCTTGAAAATAAAGTGGAGGACTTAAGGGCAAGGCTGCTTTATCAAAAGGGAGTTGAGGGAATGCTCCGTGTTCTGTTCACAGAGACATGGCTCACCCCCAGCTCCCCAGACTAAGCGGTCCAGCCTGAAGGGTTCACCATCCACCGCATGGACCGTACACAGGCATCTAGGAAAGGGAGAGGGGGCGTCTGTCTCATGGTCAACTGTGCGTGGTGCTCAGACGTGGCAGTTCTGTCCAATTCCTGCTCTCCACACCTCGAACATCTGGCGGTGAAGTGCCGTCCCTTCCGAGGGAATTCACCTCCATCCTGACCGCGGGCTACATCCCATCCCAGGCAGACGTCCATCTGGCACTGGAGGAGCTGCACGCCGTGGTCAACAAGCACTAGACGACTTACTCCGAGGCGTTCACCACCATAGCTGGGTACTTCAATAAAGCCAACCTGAAGAAATCGCTCCCTCACTTCTACCAACATGTCTCCTGCTGCACCAGAGGACCAAACACCCTTGATCACTGCTACACCACAATCAAGGATGCCTATCACTCTATCCCTCGCCCTCACTTCGGTAAATCCGACCATACCGCGGTGCTACTTCTTCCTGCCTAGAGGCAGCAATTGAAGAGCACCCCACCCAAGGTGAGGACAGTACAGAGTTGGTACAGAGGGGGCAGTGGAACAACTACAGGACTGTTTGGAGTCTGTAGACTGGGCAATGTTCAAGAACTAGGCAACGGACCTGAACGAATACACCACAGTCGTTACAGACTTCATTAAGAAATGTGTGGAGGACTGCATCCCAACAAAAACTTTCCAAGTGTTTCCCAATCAGAAGCCTTGGATGAACTGTGAGATCCGCACTCTTCTGAAGACCAGACACTAGCAATGTTACAAAATTTTGAGATTTTAAAAATCAAGTCTGCAATTTATCCCATCAGATAAAGCATAAAAAGAAGTTTAATTTGACACCTAATTTACTTTCATATCTTCAGTATTAAGAAAGTTATGGCCATTTTCATACTCGGAAATGAGCATCTTGCTTCCCATTGCCTTTCAATTGACTTAACTCAAAAGCTGTGATCTGGAAAAGTTAAATGTCCATAACATTCTTAAAAATTAAGAGAACTCAATGAAATTTTCAGTTATTATAGATTGAAGCATTCTGAAACAAATATTAAACAATCTTACTTGGATTACCTGAAATTAAAGCATATAATTAGTTAGTTATCTAATTGTAGCTAATTACAAAATTCAATGAGTAGATCTAAACATCTATCAATTTCTTAAGAAAAGATAAACTTTTTTAAAATTACCTAAGTGTCCAAATAACATTCACACAATAATCCACAATATAACATAATTTTTAAATCTAATTTTCATGAATTTCTGGGCCAAATGGAAGGAATTTAGTGTTTTATGCCTGTAAATTAATGGCCATTTAAATCAACTAGCGAGTGGGTTTTAGTGGAATGCGGTGGATTGGAACGTTGCGGTTAGCGGTGAAGTCGGGGGGAAAAATACTGGGGGTTCATACATTTTTTGGGAAACCCATTTCGCAACATAAAAATATTATTAATGCCTCCCGAAAAACCAACTTTTAATATAAAAATAAAGTATTTACCTTTTTTTCTTCCCTACGCAAAATGCTTCCGGTTGTCTGCGGTCACGGCTTTTGAAGGTGATTTTTAAATTACTCTAGTTAATAAATAATCTGGAGTAATTTAAAAATACCACCATTCATTAAATGTTGGAGCGATTTTTCTTCAGCAACCAAATCGCCCGATATTCATCGATTATCCAGGCCTGTGGAAAAACGGCACTTTAAGCCCGCCCCCCTCTGCAAGGCGCGAAAGTCGCGCACACGGGGAGCGGCAGAAGTGCAGCGCCGCTAAAGGTAAGTTTTGTAACATACCTACAGACACCGGACATTCATGTCTGATGATACAGTGGTCTACAAGAAGTCCAGATACGACCTTAGTAAGGCCAGCAAAAAGGCCAAAAGGGACTTCTGCTCCAAACTGGAGGATGAGAGGTGTTCGGCAGCAGTGGCGGGGCTTTTACGCAATCACCTCCTACAAGGTGCGATCAGGAGGCAGCTCGAATGTCGGTGAAACATTACTCCTTGATGAGCTCAATGCGTTTTACGCACGCTTTGATAGGGAGAAAGCTGATATGCCTTCTCGAGCCCCCATTCGCTGTGATGGTATTTCAGTCACAGTCAGAGGCCAACGTCAGAAAATCCTTCAGAGGGGTGAACCCTCGAAAGCCCCCGGACCTGATGGTATACCTGGTCGTGTTCTAAAAACCTGTGCGGACCATCTGGCTGGAGTTTTTACGGACATTTTCAGCCTCTCACTTCTGAGTTCTGAGGTTCCCACCTGCTTTAAAAGGGCATCAATTATACCGGTGCCCAAGAAGAGCAAGGTGACGTGCCTCAATGACTATCGACCAGTGGCACTAACGCCCGTGTTCATGAAGTGCTTTGAGAGATTGATCATGGCGCAAATCAACTCCAACCTCGACAAAAACCTGGACCCACTGCAGTTCACTTACCGACACAACAGATCAACGGCGGATGCGATCTCGCTGGTTCTCCACTTCGCTCTGCAACATTTGGACAACAAAAACTCATATGTCAGGCTGTTATTCATTGATTACAGCTCGGCATTTAATACAATCATCCCCTCCAAGCTGGTTACCAAACTCGCAGAACTGGGTCTCTACGCATCCCTCTGCAATTGGATCCTCGACTTCCTCATTCAGAGACCACAGTCAGTTTATATTGGTGGAAATGTGTCAGCGTTGATAATAATCAGCCCAGGAACACCTCAAGGCTGCGTGCTTAGCCCCCTGCTGTACTCACTCTATACTCATGATCGCGTAGTGCGAACTCCATCATCGGGTTCTTTGACGATACCACTGTTGTGGTACGTATCACAGATGGGGACGAGTCAGAGTACAGAAGTGAGATCGACTGACTGACAAATGGTACCAGCACAATAACCTGGTCCTCAACACCATCAAAGCCAAGGAACTGATTGTGGACTTTGGAAGGGGGAAAGATGGGGACCCACAGTCCCGTTTATATTAACGGGTCAATGGTGGAAAGGGTCAAGAGCTTCAAATTCCTGGGCGTGCATATCTCTGAAGATCTTTCCTGGTCCGAGAACACTGATGCAATCATAAAGAAAGCACATCAGCGCCTCTACTTCCTGAGAAGATTACGAAGAGTCGGTATGTCAAGGAGGACTCTCTCTAACTTCTACAGGTGCACAGTAGAGTGCATGCTGTCTGGTTGCATTGTGGCTTGGTTCAGAAACTTGAGCGCCCTAGAGCGGAAAAGATTACAAAGAGTAGTAAACACTGCCCAGTGTAGGGGGCGCCATCGAGTATGGCTGCCCTGCCAGCAGCTGTTAGTCTTTTCACCCTTTTTAAAATTTTTAGTAAGTAAAAAGTGTTTGTGTTGGAGGTCTTAGTTTTTAGTCTTTTTCTCAGTCCCTACCTGGTTGGAGATTCGGCTTTTCTCAGAGCTGTGTTTTCGCCCCTTCCTCGTGGCCTACGGGCAGAGTGGAGCGGCATTTTCCTGCCGGGAGCGGCCAGAACTTCAGCGGCGGCTCAGAGCTGGGGTGCCATCGTGGAGCGGGTAATGCCTTGGCCCGGGTCGCCGTGCGGTGGGCTCCGGAGGGCTGTGACCGCCAACTCCAACATCTCGGAGCTGAGGTCTGTGGAGCTTCCAACCGCTGGCGGCGCTGAGTTTTAAACACTGCGGAGCCTGGGATCTCAAGACGAGATCGCCAGGGTCAGAGCTCCGACCAGCGCGGCCCGTGGACTTTGTGAGCCGCTGTCTCCGGGGAGGAGGCGGCCGCTCCAGACACACCGAGCCGCTGCGCGTGTTCACCCGATGCCAGAACTCCATCATCCGGCGAGAGGGCCTGAAGCATCGGGCTGTCTTAGCGGCAACTGCAGAGGCCTCAATAGGCCAGACTATGGGTGAACTGGGGATGGGACTGGACTTTTGCTGCCTTCCCCCCCACAGTGGGAACCATTGTGGGGGGATGTTTTTATGTTTACTGTTAAATTCTTTGCTGTTGTGTCTTATCTTTATTTATGTGTATGTGATAATAAATGTCCTTTGTATCCAGTCCATCATCGGCTCTGACCTCTCGTCCATCGAGGGGATCTGTCACAGTCGCTGCCTCAAAAAGGCTGGCAGCATCATCAAGGACCCACACCATCCGGGCCATACACTCATCTCCCCATTACCTTCAGGCAGAAGGTACAGGAGCCTGAAGACTGCAACGACCAGGTTCAGGAACAGCTGCTTCCCCACAGCCATCAGGCTATTAAACTCGGCTCGGACAAAACTGAACATTAATAGCCAATAATCTGTTTATTTGCACTTTATCATTTTATTTATTCATGTGTGTATATATTTATCTAATGGTATATGGACACACTGATCTGTTCCGTATTCGTGCCTACTATGTTCTGGTGTGCTAAAGCAAAGCAAGAATTTCATTGCCCTAACAGGGACACATGACAATAAAACTCTCTTGAAATCTCTTGAACTCCGTTTACCAGATGACGGAAGGCAATGGAAAATACCACAATTTGCAAAATCTACACGTTTCAAGACAAATCAACAACAGTGCTGTCTCTTAGGCTAATGTTCCCAGTAATGAAGCCCCAGTTACACTGTACTGGCTGTACTGGACAGGCTTTTTCGTATGCTCAACACCAAACTCCTGAAACTGATGCTCTGTTCTGAGATCTGTCGTGGGAAGAGCTTACCCGATAAAGAGAGAATGAGATACGAGGATGTGCCCAAAGTCGAGGAAGACAAAGTCAGCGTCCTTTATATGGCAACTATTTGCATACCCTGCTTAAGCAAGCAATTTCAATAAAGTATTCCATACTACCCTCCCGGATCATCAGGCCCCTGCCGCCCCATTCGGGGAAAGGTCTGGAGCAACCTCCTTCACCACCTCAGTACACATAGTAATGGAGTGAAAACAAGTCACACTTCATCCTAAAACTGCCTATAAAGAAATACAGTGGCCAATTGACACACAGCAAGACCCCACATTGTAGAATTACTAAATCATGTTTTTTTTTTAAAGTAATATTGCTTGGAGGACATCTCTCAGCACTGCGATAATTCCCCTCTTCTTTATCAGAGGCAATCACTGTTATCAACAAACCATTTTTGTTACATGGGCACTTTAATGCAGATATACTAGCTGTACACTACTTGTAGACATAGTAACTATAATTAGAAGATTTAGCACATGCCCATCAAATGTATATTTAAAATAAATAGAATCTTGATTGAAGACAAAGGAGAAGACAGAGGGAAAGGTACCTGCCAAACAGCAGAAACAACTATAGCAATCGATCTCTTAAAGATGTTGATACCATGAAGACAGACAATCTCAACTCAAAGTGTTAACCTGAAAGGGAGGGACTAGCTGAAACCTCACAGTCAGTTTGAACTATTTGTTGAAAGGTAATAATGAAGATCATCTAAATGGATAATGAAAACCTGTTTTAATAAAACATAGCACTTGGAAAATGTTCAAGTACCTTTGCATTACAAATAAAGTTCCATGACTTTTGCAGACACGGGTGCAATTTTAATGCATTAAATAAAATGGACATTTATTAGTTATCACAGACTTAATTTAAAAAGCAAAAGGCTGAAGTGCAATACAACCTTTTAAATTTTAGTAATGATAACCTCATAAATAACTCACTGTTAATGATTGTGGAATAAATAACCCAGCACTGCTCTGAATTAACACCATTAAAAGACTTGAGTAAACACTGGCATTAAAAATTGATGGAATGCGAATTCCAACTTCTGCTCAAAATTCTTACCCCAAAATGTACATAAAACAGAAGCCATGGGAACAATCCTCGGGCTACAGTAAGTGTGTGTATCCATGGATAGTAATCTAGCCTTTCTGTCTTGCAAAGACAACCTTAACTGCTTTGTGTGTGCTTCTTGAGTTTTAATAATCCTTATAAAATTAGTTGGTTATACTGCATCAGATCAAAAGTCAGGCACAACATATCTTGGATTCCTACAGCCAGAATTGTCCCTTAATTTGCTTGAAGCATCCATTCACCTGTTTTGGTCGGGCAGGTTGCTCACCGATTGATACCTTTGCTTGTCAGATGTTACACAAGCTGATCCTGCCTCCGATTTTAAACCGTAGACACAAAAAGCTGGAGTAACTCAGTGGGTCACGCAGGATTTCTGGAGAAGGAATAGGTGACGTTTTGGGTCAAGACCCTTCATCAAACAAAAACGTTGCCTATCCATGTTTACCCAGCAATGCTGCCTGATCCAGTGAGTTATCCAGGCACTGAGTGTCTCTTAATTACTTTTTATTATCAATTACAATGAAAAATAAGGTACCGAGGGCTACTGCTACTTACCTTCTATGTTCAGTTTTTTTTTTTTTAAGTAGCTCGAGTTCAAAACTATTCATTTCTGTATTTTCTATGTACCTCTCTCATAATTAGATAGGAGTCTTAAAAACTGTATGGAATGAAATTAGAAAATTCATCCATCATGACAAGTCTCATGAGTTAATTAGCCCACAGTGACGGAAGCCATCTCATCAGAGCTAACCCTTTACATTAAATGTATTTGTACAATGCTTTCAGATTGTTTTTAATAGACGCATTTGTTTCTTTTAAAAAGTAGATGAAAAACATAAATGAACCAAAGCACCCAGATTTCAAACCTTATTTTCAGTTCCTACTGTCACATTAATGATACATAACACCGTAGAGTAAACCTCAAGTCTGAATGCTATGAGGATCTAATCATAACAAAATGAAATGTTAGAATAACGAACTCACATTGTGAGTAGATCCAAGTTGACTTGCTGCAGCATTCGTGGGCCACCATACCTACCCAGAAACTTTACAGGTGGACCTGTCAACTGTTTCTGTTATACTTTCTGTTTTGCAATGAGCTCTTTAAGGTCTTTCAAGCGGCCCTCTTTCAGAGCATCACGGATAGACTGGAAGAATGCAAAGTAGTGGTGAAGGTTGTGGATCATGAGAAGGACTCCAGCCAACAGCTCATTAGTCAGTAGAAGATGGTAGAGGTAGGCGCGCGTGTGATTCTTGCAACAATAGCACGGACAACCCTCCACCAAAGGGCTGAAGTCATCTCGGAACCTAAATGTTGAGAATCACATAAACACTGTGTAACCAAGCGGTCCAAAACTACCAGTTCTCTTAAACAATTCAGACTTTAACAAATAAAATGAAAGTGAATTACTTTAATCAGGAAAAGTAAAAGCAAATTATTTTTCTAATACAATTCTGAAGAAATATGTCTTTACACCACTAACTCAAAAGTAACAAGATTTGTATTGCACGCATGTTACTCGCTATCTTATAATACGATTTGCATTGTGTGTTTAATCTTTCTAATCTAGATAAATGTAAATCAAGAAATCAGTTCCTTCACAGATGTGTAAAACAGCCGACAAGAATTAGTCACCAATTATTGCCATGGAATTATTATTTGCTTTCCAAAGCACAACTTAGTTTAGATTGCTTAGTAAAAGTTAGCTACAGGATACATAACTCGTAACCAAACAGCAAAGATGATTTGACCCATGGAGTAGGAAGCTCCCAAATACAACTGCTAGTCAAATGGTTAGGCACTGTATGCAGGAAGGACTACACTTGGTAGAATTGCTGTTCCTTTTGGCAGAGGTGATCACTGATGCTGGTAAGTGCAGTTACACACTTGTTAAAGTGGTTGTATTCCAAGGTCCATTTTGATAGATTAGACTTGAACATCAGAGCGGGGAGATTCAGTGTAATTTAATGAGGTATTTAACTTGCGAAGGACCTGGTAGGATGGGTAGAGACTATTTCTCCTGTTGCGAAGGGGTCCAGAAGATAGCATTTAACAAAAGTAGACACAACCAGTATCAAACAGTTCCTTGTGTTTGGGACAATAAAATCTGGAATAGTCTTCCTTAAAACTGCTGAGGTCAAGTCAGCTGAAAATTATGAAACAATGCTAGATTTAAGTCTGAAGAAGGGTCTCGACCCGAAACGTCGCCTATCTCCTTCGCTCCTTAGATGCTGCTGCACCCGCTGAGTTTCTCCAGCTTTTTGTGTAACACTAGATTTAAGTCAGGTGAGGACATTAACGCATATGCATCCATTGTGCCAATCAGACTCTGCTCTGTAGTATTCTGTCCTGACTCTGGGCTGCACGTGAAGAACGACTACTGGGAAAAAAAGACGATTGCTGAAAAGGAAGGGAGTGGTGGTGTGGTGATGGAGAACTACAGTGGAATAAATAGGTTGGCCATGCAGCAGGGATCCACAAACCTTTCAGATGCTGGAATTGTGAAATAAAAACAGAAAATCCTGTCAACACTTGCAGACCAGGCGGCATCCGTGGAAAGAGCAACAGAGCTACTGCTTCATTGGTCAATTATGCTTTTTATTGTCTCATGTACGAAATGTTAACACAGTGAAATTCTTTACCTTACATACAGTCTGGTAGAATGTTGCCATACCCCAATCAGCAAGTGTACCAAAATAGTCCACTGCGGCCACATGCAAGAGGTGCCATGGTTTGACACCACGTTCAAAGTCCACGCTCTAGTTCTCATGAGCGGTGCCCATTCCAGAGAAGTCCCAGGCTGTGCAGGCCTCCGGCCACCTCTTTCCTTGCACACCATGTCTCCCCCCGTCCACCTTTGTTCCCCGGGGGGGGGGGGGGGGCACCTCCTGCAGCCAAACTCTAGGGCTTGGTTGGCCTGACCCCAGATTCCTCTCTTCCCCTATCGACATTTTGCCTCGCCCGACGCGTCCAACGCCGTCACGGGCTCCTTCCTCCCAGTCTCCGAGGGGCGAGAGGGACCGTCTCCGCGGCTTCCTCTTGGGGACAGCGAAGAGCCAGGTCTTGAGATCTCCTCCTGAAGCTGCGATCCATTGGGTCTTCTGTTCGGCCGCTGAGACTCACTCAGCAGGCCCTCCCTGAAGCCACAAACTGTCCGGAGCAAGGGCCGTGGCCTTCTGGTAGCTTCATGGATGCCCGGCCTTCAATTCTGAGTTACTTCAGGATAAAGGGTCTCAGATTTCTTTAGTTAATTCTGCTCTCATTAAGTACCCAAGGTCCAGCCCGTTTGTCCATTTCCTCCACAGATGCTCACCATAAACAGATTTGCTCAAAATAAAATTGACTATGCAGAACCAACACAAATCTGATTTGACCAACACGAGAGTTAGATTTTAGTCTCTTGGTTGAATTATTTTGTTTTGAAGCTTTTGACATGTTACCCAACCTACTTTCATCATTACCTTGTCTTAACAGCCATCATTTCATCATTATACTGCATCACAGAATCTCAATGCTCATTAGCTTTATTAAAATTCATGAAGTCATTGGAAGAACAAAATCAACTTGTCAATGGTGAATTATATGCTACGTTTTTAAGACAAGAAATAACACATTGATTTCTCTATATATTCCGAATACGTCATGTAAATAATGCAACTTTATTAATAATCTAATAACACTTACTGTTCATTTTTCAGATCAATCGAAAAAGCCTTCATTTTTCCGTCACAGTCGGAGGTCTTACTACTGATATCATTATCTCCAGAACCATTCCTGTGCAACACTGAAATTTAATCCAGAACACTTGTAAATGTCTTGTATTGTACATTCTTCTTCTCCCCTCTCCCATCAGGCAAAAGGCATAGAAGTGTGAAAACGCACACCTCCAGATTCAGGGACAGTTTCTTCCCAGCTGTTATCAGGCAATGGAAGCATTACAACCAGAGAGCAGTGCTTGTAGTGGCCATTTGGCTTGTTTTGCATGTCATTGATGATGGCATGTGCCTTTACATTTTAGACTGCCCATTATATTGTGGGTGGGATTTATGACATATTTTTGGGCGTGTTTTGCGCTATGTATCTTGCACAGAAGCTTAGTATTTAGTTTTAGTTTGGAACGAGCATGGAGACGGTTTACCCTTCGACCATGCGATGTGTAACGGAGATACGAGGAGTTTTCTAATGTTTAAAGCGATCAGCTGGAGTTCGATGAAGATTATAGTAACGAGTCGGTAGAAGTTTGGATGTACCTTATTGTTTTCATCACCAATAAATAATTTCTTAATCAAAAGACTGTGTTTTGAAGATTTATCTGTGAAGAAGTTCTGAAGGTCTCTGACGGTGAGCTCGCATGCACATAGAAGACATTCCCCTTAACTATGCTGCCCATTTACCAGCGAGAGGGTTAATTTCTTGAATGATATAAAAATCTGCCGCTATTGTGCTGAACTACTATCTACCTCCAATGTCCCTTGGACTATTCTTGCTCGGACTTTGCTGGCTTTACCTTGCACTAAACGTTATTCCGTTATCATGTATCTATATACTGTAAATGGATTGATTGTAACCATGTATTGTCTTTTTTGCTGACTGGTTAGCACGCAACAAAAAGGGGGAAAAATCCCATAATCATTGCTAGTTTACAAAGGATGAAACTCACTAGGTACAGTTATAATCTATTCAGCTTAGCTGCATATCAAATAATAGGAATGTCTATCACAAACATTCCAAAATATAGAAAAAATATTAATAAATGTGTCTTTTTACAATACTGCACACAATACTGTGACAAAGGGGGTCAAATTTCAAATTTCTTCAAAAAAGTTGACAAACACTTTACTGGGTTCATGACTAACATAGTATCAACAAAAATATAAGAAAATATAAGATAGCATCTTGATGGCAAGTTTCCGAAAATGGCATCAGAATACACAAATACATTTTGTGTAACAATTGTCGCGTGGTGTCCACCAGTGATCTGGTTGGCACAGTAAGTGCATGTATTTCTTATTCCTTTCTATGTTTATGAATACCACATGGAATAATAAAATTACAAACACCATTTCCACTTCATTCACCTGATCATGTAGTAGAAGAATGACTGAACTTCATTGCCTTCCAAACAGCAATCACCGTGGTGGATGTTTACGTTAAGTTCTAGCGTTCTTTTAATTGTGTTGTGTTCTTTTAATTGTATGGCTGCATGGTAAATCAAATATCACTGTACCTTAATTGGTGCATGTGACAATGAATGTGAATCTGAACACTGCATCTGTCTTAGTGGACACCGCAACGCACGTTACACATCATACACACAAACGTACGTTGCGGTGGACACTAAAAGGTTGTATGTCCCAGAAAACGAACTTTACACTATTAGCAAAAAACAAACTTTTCCACCAATGTGATCTAAACGGTACATCACCTTATGGATTTGAACTATATCAATGGACGATGATTCGTCTGAAGGTTTGATTTGGGATACTTTTTTAGTAAGTTCAATGTCTCCGTAACAGTCGTTGTGGAGCTTCCGGAAGTTGACACGAAGGAATGAAGTTGGCGACTTGGTCCGTACGAAAAGTAAACAAGAGACAGTGTGTTGCCAAATTGAAGATTGGCTCAGTTTCATAGTTTTGATGACCAATTTATGGCCAAAAATATTTTTTAATTGATTTTAAAAAGTCAGAAAATATATCGTAAACGGTCGTTGTGTTTTTGATGTATTAAATTGGAAAATAAGAAAAAATAATTAACCCACCCAAAAATCGCTACTACCATAAGATATCCTGTTGGGTTTTCGAAAAACATTAAAGGTTTGGAGCCGCCGTGGTTTAACCTACGGAGGTACCTACCCCGATAACAGTCGTTGTGACAATGGACACCAAGCACAACCACCGTTACCGGATCTTTGCTAGGCGGAATACCAGACATGTTACTGTATTTTTCTCCTGGTATTGATGAAGATATTTCCCGAAATCATTATCAAAACATATAAGTATGAGGAGACATATGAAGTTTACTTATAAATTAAATATTCATGACTAAATGTGGCAGAGTTTTTAATGTCACATTTTTGATGTCCAAAATGGTGGTAAAACGATGAAAATTTGTCTGTTATGAAAAACATTTTTGACTTTCGGTCTTGAAGTTATCTAATTTATATCTGTTATTTCACGCGATGGGTAGATTTTTGTTAAGAACAGTGTAATGGTGTAAAAACCTGAATAATAATCTTGTTCCTCAAAATCTCTCCAGTATTGTAAAACGACACATATGCTTCAAAAATTGACACAAATCAGAGTTAATTAAATCTATAGTTACATATGAATCAGTGATTGTGTTCTAAGTTTGAGTTACTGCTGACTTACTTGTGAAAATATGATTCTTCTCACATTGTTCATGGGTCACACTGGTACATGTGGATGAAAGCTGCTGGCCTTGTATCTGGTGCAAGGGCACTGCAAGACTCTTCTCTTCTGGTGAAATATAAAGTAATGCCGAGTACAACATATTCCTCGATGCCCAATTTTGTCACTGCTTTAATAGTAGATTCAGTGCGATTCTGATTTGGAGACCAAATCAGAATCACCTTTTCCTACCTCAACTGAAAATTAAAGGAAATATGAAAGAGCACATCTGTCAGGAAACCCCTTTGGGGGTGGGGCAACGTGGTGGGAAGGTGCTCCAACTCAAACCATCCAACAGGAATAGGGAACCTAGCCAGTCAACCCAGTCGCTATTCAATATGATCACAGTTAATCTGCCAGGAGTCATTTCCTTCTCAGCACCAGTGTCCCAGAGCCCTGAATTCTCTTAGCTTTCAAAAATGTAACCACTTCTCCAAAAGCTTCCAATGATTTGGCCTCTTGGATAGAACATTTCTGAAATTCACAACCGTCTGTGAGAAGCAGTTCCATCACATCTCAGTTTCAAATGACTGCCTCTTAATCTTAATGTGACCTCATTTGAAATTCTCTCACTAGTGGAAACGTCTCAACATCTAAATGTCTGACACCGCATGATCTTATACCTTTAGGATTACTATTCTCCTAAACTTCAAAAAATATCTAATTTCTTTAAACACGTGATATGAATTAGCCTAGAAAATTTCTTTCAAACCGTCTCCAGTCATTTCTTAAAGAAGGGATTAAAACTGTGCAAAGAAATCCAGGTATGGCCTCACCATTAGAATTGTAACAATATTTCCCCATTTCTAAACTACAACCTTTTTGCAATGAAGGCTAATATGCCACTTGCCTTCCCAACCACTAACTGCATTTGAATGCTTACCATCAGCAATGTGCACACAAAGTACTGACATACTGTGTACTTTGTACATCAAATGTTCTCTCTTTAGATATTATGCCTTTACATTCCTCCTACCGAATTGCATGACCTTTCAGACTCTCCTACGTTAATCCCCATTTGCCACGTTTCCACACCATTCAACCTACCTACATCTCGTTGCAGAGTCTGAATATCCTCATTGCAACATGCTCTCCATCTATTTTCATATCACTTGATTAATGCAAGAGCTTACAGAAAAGTCAGGTTACGTTTCAGCTAAATTAAACTTTGTTTTGGAAATTATTGGTAGCTGCTGACTCATGAGATTTGTTCTTAATTTCTTAACCACCTTTTCTGATTTATTATTTGCTGATTGGTATTTTTCCTGTTTTATAATCTTTATTCTACACCTAGTTTTCCAATCAGTTTATGCTTTTTTTTAGTGATTTTATCAACAAATTTCCATGCAGAAGCTATTCCAAGAATGGTTGATTCCATGCCAAGTTATTTTAAATGCACTATGGGTACGGCAACTTGGACTATCCATTCCAATTCCAGATCTTCACAGGATATCTGGAATTTCTTGACCTGAAACGTCATCTATTCCTTCTATCTGGAGATGCTGCCTGACCCGCTGAGTTACTCCGGCATTTTGTGTCTATCGTCGGTGTAAACCAGCATCTGCAGTTCCTTCTTACACAATGGTCTGAATCGCTGCCTTCTGTGCTGTAAGGTAATATGATTTGTGCAGAAACTGTATGAAGTGTGCAGCTAAGTGTACTATTTGCCCTTATCCTGGATGATCAGAATTAACTCTTTCCAGTTTGAAGCTGTACACTTGGGAATGATTTCATCCAAAGCAAATCTATCAAAAGTCTGATGAAAGTTCCTGTACTGAATCTGTCCATTTCCCTGCTATGCCAAATTCCTCCAGCAGTTTGTTTTTTGCTACCAAGTAAATATGTCATAACAGTGCAAAATTCTAACCCTACAAAATAAATTAACATAAAAGGGTTTGTTGTTTTCAAAGGACGGATGCCAGATACAGCACAATCTGATGCATGCAATTGTACAATTACAGCATCAAATACAAGCGCTGGAGGAACTCAGTGGGTCAGGCAGCATCTGTGGTGGATGGACATACAATGTTTCGGGTCGGGACCCAAGAGACTGAAAACAATTAGGTTTATTTGAGTAAGAAATATTCAATTCCATGAAGTCATTTATTGTGTTGTGGTACTCGACTCATTATGTGCAATAGCTTTTACTTAGCTCTTAGCTGGGATTATAAGTCCATGGATGTTCCTTTGCAGACAGTGGAGTTGGTGGACATGGAGAACTATCGCAGCAGGAACGTTCTTCCTAGTGCAAGGCGGAATCACATTTGTGGACAGAGAACACAATGCTTTACCTGCTGCTCCATTGGGATAAATCTGACCAAGGAGCAACTGAAAACACTGCAGTGTTCCTTGTCTGAGCAGAAACACACCTCATTTAAAAATCAAAACTTTAAAACAGTAATTCAATACTTGGTTCTCCTTTCATCATAGTATACAGTGGTTTGTTTAAATGGTCATGTTGAGATTACAAACATTGTGCACTGGCATCTGAAATAAAAGGGTAAAATGCTGATCAAACTGCCAGGCTGCATAAACAGAACGGTGCCGTTTCCCACTATCAAATCACATCAGAAAAGACCTAGAGATGAACGCAGATGCACATCCAGTAATTGTTGTGAAGGTATTAGGGGAAATGAAACTGTTCACTGTGCAAGTTCCTCCAGTACCTTTGTTCCTTATATTATGAGCTGGTTGTTCAGACACACAACATAATATATTATTGCTGAGCCATGAACAATAACATGGGCACATAACTGCGAAGAGCACAGTCCATGCGGTTCTGCTATAATGTGATAGTTGTGTTCTTAAGAAACCTCATGTTATGGAAAATGGTATTTGAAAAACAATTGTGGCACTGGAGTTAGGGACGCAAAAGGTTTAGTCTCGCAATAACATCGTACCCCTACAGGATTTAAAAAAATGAATCTTTATAATAACATTAATTTGTTTTTGTTATTGCAAGCTAAAAATGCTAAAGGCTGCACGTTACATTGTTGAATGGAGTATCATTGTACAAATGATTGCTCAGTAATTTCAATAGCTACTGTGTTTTAAGAGACGATGGTATCTAATTTCCATGAGGTTATATAGAAACATCTTTTCATCTTAGACTGTTTTCTTTGCAAGACAGCTTTTTTTTCTGACAATTCATTTCCAACGTAACTTTTAAGTAACTGGGTCCCCAGTTCAAAAACAATAAAAAAAAAAAAAAAATCACATTATAACCTATTTGACCTGCATTACATAAATAGTGTTCCCGAATTTATCAATTGCATTATATGCAATTCGCAACATGGAAACCAATTATAGCAGAATGACCTGCATTAGTGTGCAGTGCCTTGCTGGTGCTCAACATAAATGAAACACGGCCAATCTCTAACTGATACCTTCTGCCTCTGGATCCACCTTGTATTTAAAATTGAAGGACAGAGCTTTTCCTTGCTCAGTCACTTGATAGGGAAAGAAACCCTCAAACAAGTCCACTCCTCTCGATACACACTCCAGCACTTCATCTGGCTTTCCAATTCCATGAATCAACCTTAGATTGAGGGGGAAAGGGGAAAATAAAAAAAAACTTGAATAGGCATGTGAATGAAAAACAATGATGTAGTTTAAACTAATGCTAGAAATCCTGACATGTTAATCTAATTCTTTAAGGTGCTCTAGTGTTAAACGTGATAAATATCCAATTGTTACATTAAACTTTCATAATTCACCCTTTAGACAATTTAATAATGATTTTCAAAAAAAATCCAGCCCTAGTATTAAATGACCAACAACATAACAGATCCTCCTCCTAAGAGGAATGAACTAGGTAAAATAATTTACAGCATGTTTGCTTTGTCTTCGAACTACTATACTTAATGAAACCAGTTTGTCCCATGGTTTTGTGCCGTCTACAGCTGAATAGACATCTCCATAAATAAACCAGGACAGCATAAGACATGGGCCGTGGAACCGGGGGGGGGGGGGGGGGGGGGGGGGTCTGCATACCCAAAAAAGTCTTACCCATATTGTAAAATTCAAAGATAGACACAAAAAGCTGGAGTAACTCAGTGGGTCAGACACCATCTCTGGAGAAAAGGAATAAGTGACGTTTCAGGTCGAGACACTTCTACAGAAGAAGTTTAAAGGAGGGTCTCGGCCTGAAACTTCATTATTCCTTTTCTCCAGAGATGCTGTCTGACCCGCTGAGTTACTCCAGCATTTTGTGTCTATCTTCGGTTTAAACCAGCATCTGCAGTTCCTTCCTGCACTGTAGAATCTAATCACCCCTTTAACCCATATTTTATTTTGTGCTATCTAAAGCCCTCTGCATTTTGGCGACAGTGCCTTTAAGGGCCTGTCCCACTTACGCGACCTTTACAGGCGACTGCCGGCACCCGTGATAAGTCGCAGAAATTTTCAAAATGTGGAAAAATCAGCAGCGACCAGAAAGACACTACAACTCTTTGGAGACCTCTCATGACCTCGGACTACCCCTGGCGACCTGTCGCAGGTGACCTCTCATGACCGTAGGAGACCTCTCACGACCACGCAGCCTGTATGGTCGTGAGGTCTCATATAGTCGTGACAGGTCTCCTAAAGAGTCTTTCTGGTCGCCGCTGAATATTCAACATGTTGAAAATTTTGGCGACCCATCACGGGTGTCAGCAGTTGCCTGTAAAGGTTGCGAAAGTGGGACAGGCCCTTTAGTTTCCTAAGTTCTGTAAGTTTTTCCCTGAACCATAGTACCTCTCTCCCCCTTTGAGATGCTCCTTATAATCTTTTGGGTTATCTCCAGTTCATCAGAGTTTTATTTCAACATAATACATCTATGAGGCATCGTAGAAGACTTTGCTATGAGGATGATTTATGAAAATCATTTTTTTATTGATCCAAAGCAGTTTCCTACATGGAATCTAACTTTTAAATGTCACCTTATAGGTTAAATAATGGAATGGATCAGTAAAATTTCTGACTTCGGATTCAGAGTGGATGCGGTGTTTAATGAATTAGGAAAATATCTTTGTCCTCGGAATGATGAAAGTGCAATAGTTATTTGCTGGGCTAGATTTTACAGGAAGCTTTTGAATAAGAGAAGTGGTGACAGAAGTGACTGCATACTGGTAGAAGTTTAACAAAGGCACAGCAAGAGTCATATTTTACCTTGGTTTGTCTACAGGCAGTTCTCCTGTGACTGAGGAGATTAAATCCAGTTTCAGATCATCAGTCATGTTCTCTCCCTGTAAACCATCCAATAAGAAACCTCCGACTGGCCGCTTCATGGTCTCCCTGGCTGACCTCAGCCTCTCCTCCAGTATGTCTCCTCCTTCTATGACTCCAATAATTTCAGCGTCCTTCAGCACCTGAACATCAACCAAACCCATCAGATGTTAACTACAATTTATAACTGCACAACTTCGGTTGATAGTATTGCAATTCAATTAAGTATTCCAACATTCATTTGTAGTTACTTTAAATCACTTTAAAATTCTTCAGTCTGAAGAAGGGCCTCAGCCCAAAATGTCACCCATTCCTTCTCCCCAGAGATGCTGTCTGTCCCGCTGAGTTACTCCAGCTTTTTGTGTCTATCTTAAATCACTTTAAAAGTTTGATGTTAATGCTTCTTTTGATTTGTTCATCTTCGCCTTAAGCTACTAAAGATTGGCTGCACTGTAATGTCAGAAGTCATATTATAAATTTCCCTTCTATATTTCTGCTCTTGGTTTCTATTCTGTGCACCCCAAACTACAAGTAGCCACACATGAATGTCCTGGGTTGGACATGGCATTTCCATGATCACACTGGCTGCCAATATGCACTGTGATGGCTCACACATGGTTACTTGGGCATTATACTAGAAGACAACTTACTTTGGTATGATATGGATTATGGAACAATGTGTTTCAGCCTTCTCCCCAAGAACAACGTGGAATACATCCCATCCATATTCATCAGATTTCTAAACAAATCTCCATAAGAACAAACCAAATTAAATGACCTTTTTAATATTTTCAATCCCTGATTTCTTTCTTTTCATTCTTGGATTGCAATCAAAACTGCATCTTTCAAGACCACTATGACCCCTAAATTTTACAAATCAGTATCTTTGGCTTTACCAGAAACTATTGGTCTTCACAATCAAATCTCCCCGATGCCATCTTCCCACAATCTTCATGAACTTTGCCAATCTTCTACACTCTCAGACACGGCCATACATGTATTGTTACTTGAGCATGATACCAAATTAAATCATGCTCACTTTCAATCCTCCAATCAAACTCTGCTGCTTCTATGCCAACTTACCAATCAGTTTTGTGTTCTTGGATCTCAATGGCCCCATCTCATACAAAACTATATAAACTTATTCTTAAATCCCTCTAGTCGTGGTCTCACTCAAGCTCATTAATACTGCATAATCCTACAATATTTTATTACAGATTATGTTCTTTCCATGCATCCTGTCTTCCCTTTGCTCTTTCAAGGATTACACCGATATCATTTTTGAAGGGGTTTCCCTCTATTTCTCCATCTTAGCATCCATTTTGGAAAGTATTATATTGGTGACCCATTACTTTGAGACTATGCTCCTTGCTCTAGATAACCCACATTAGAAACAGCCTCTCAACATCCACTCTTGTTGAGTCCTGACAGAACATTGCGTGTTTCAATAAGATCACCTCCCCTTCTAACAAAGGCCAGAGTATGTACCCAACCCGTTTAATTTGTTGCTCAAAGGATAACGCTATCACTTCAGGAGTCAAGTAAATGAATGTCTTTACCTCCGAATTCTGATGCACCTTGAGACATTCATCCAGAAAGCCCAGAGTTCGGTCCACTGATTTATTTATCCTCTTCCTTGAAGATCCTGGAGGAAGAGGCTCACCATCTGCCATGCAATGGTACCAGTCAGGTTTGAAGGCTTGTTGTATTGCCATGAATTTTGACAAAGTTAGCTCAATTCGACCACCTCCGCCCCACACGGAAACTGTCTTTTCAAATGGAATTAAGAGTCATTAGATCTTTGAGACACAAAGCATAAAAACTGATTCATATCAGATTTTAATAAAAAGCAATGATATCTAACAATACAAGTGAACCCAATAATTTTCATTGTTTTACACCAGAGAACCTAATTATCTGACCCTTGCACAAAGATACTGTGGTTTGGATTGAGCATGGGACTAAAAAAGTCCTCTAGCACTGGTCAGGCTTTAATTTTATACTCTGGCAAATCTCAAATGGCTATGTTGCATGAACATCACCAACACAATTAATTAATCAACGGCACTGTATTATCAGATCTGCAATTCAATGTCTCCAATTTTCTTTCTTCCACAACAGCTTTCTGTAACAACTTACATTTCTGTAGTACCTTTAAATGAAACAAAATGTCTCAAGGTAATTTGCAGGAATATTATCATAAAACCAGTACTAAGCCACATAATATAAGGACAGACTTGGCCACAATGGGCTTCAAGGAGAATCTTAAATGAGAGAAACACAAGTGGAATATATAGATATATAGGGCAAGCATTCAAGAGTTTAGGCAGCTGAAAGCATAGTACCAAAAGAGACATTGATGAAAGTAGAGGACATGCCAGAAATAGAGAAGCCTAGTTACCTTTGAATATTGTAGACTGACGGTTGCAGATATTGGGTGTTCAGGAGGGGTTTAAAACCAACATGAGAATTTTAAGTTCTATCATTTTCTTGAAGCAATTCATATTTGGACAGAAAGTGATGGGGGATGAAAGTGCTTCATTTAATCTTCCTGACCGTCAATATTCACTGATAAGTCTGGAGACTGACAGTAACCAGAGATAGAGCATTATTGAGATCAGCTCAGAACAAGTGAAAAACTGTTCTACAGCATGGTGTCCCGGAGCCAGTGTCCTGGTTGAATTTTCTTTCTTACCAGGCATATTGAAGGCAAATGTGCAAATTACATTTGCCTCTCAACTGTGGCAACAAACTTAGAACTATTGAGAGAGGTAAGTCTACCTGCATATACAGAAACCCTAATTACTTTGGTTTAAAAATGGAGGAAGTGGTACTGCAGAACTGCCAACTCTCGCGCGTTGAGCGTGAGAATCAGGCATTTCGCCAAATTCTCATGCTGATCACAGAATTTCTCACTCGCGAGAAATTCTGTGATCAACGTGAATTTCAAAACTAATATCAACTGCATGGGCCGCGGGTGCTGGAGAGCCGGGGCGGAGAGAGGTATGGAAGCAGAAGCAGCGGCGGGGACAGATGCGGACAGGGAGCTGGGGCTGGCGAGTGTTTACGGGGCTGGCGAGTCGCTTGCTGCAGCTCCGGCCACAGAGCAGCCTCAGTGCAAGAGTCCTGGGCCATCCGAGGCGTCGGAAGCGTTGCGGCGCTGCAAAGAGAGTCTCTGTACCGAATTCGCCATGGTGACCGGCATGGACCAGGCTGTGGCTCGGTGCATCCTGGAGGACAACCAGTGGCTGCTGGAAGTAGGTACTGAGCACTGGGCGGAAGATAGTGGCCTTGAAATGCGGGTGGTTGGAGAAAGCATCTTGCTTGCCTGCTAGATTTTCACTTACTGTAACTGCAGGAAAATTGTTCCCGATGTTGGGGGAGTTCAGAACCAGGGGTCACACAATTTTAAGAATAAGGGGTAGGCCATTTGGGACTGAGATGAAGACAAACTATCTTCACCCAGAAAGTTGTGAATATATGTGGAATTCTCTGCCTCAGAAGGCAATGGAGGCCAATTTACTGGATGTTTTCAAGAGAGAGTTACATTTAGTTCTTGGGGCTAGTGAAATAAAGGGATATGGGGAAAAACGGAAAGAGGTACTGATTTAGATCATATTGAATGGCAGTGCTGACACAAAGGGCCGAATGGCCTACTCCTGCACCTATTTCCTACTCAGTCCCTTCACTCTCTCACCGGGTACCCCCAAGGCCAGTAATCAGTGATCGCTCAGCCCCCCATTTTCAAAAACGCTCAGACGGAGAGCACTGCCAGATGTGAGCGGAGAACTGAGGCCAGTTGTCTGTGATGTCTGGATCCCAATGCTCAGCGCTTCGTGTTTCGGAGTTGGCTAATATTATTGATTTGTAATTAGTTGACACAACCTTATTTTTTAATGCGGAATATCCAAGGGGATGGGATAAGTGTAATATTAAAATGACATGCAAGGTGTCAGGCTGTCTGTCACAACATACAGCCCCGATAACCCATTATTTCCTTCAGTTAAATATTGGGAAGGTAGCACTATTGTCATTTGCCACTCAACTATTATGTTTTTTTACCTCACTGACTATTTCTAAACCCACCCCCCCAAATCGCTTAGACAGGTTCAATAAAAATGTCCCTAATCTCATTGTTTTATTGATTGAACACGTAGATGAACATCCTCAAAGAGTGTAATCAGATGGAAACCGATTCAGATGCGATGTTTAAGAGGTTGTTTAAAGAAGGGGCATATTTTAAAGGAGTGACAGAGCTACTTGCAGGGGAATGTGTGAGGAGGTTATTATTTGTCTTTAGTTTTAGCTTGAACTAGGACATCTGAAGATTGAAAGTTTAATATAGTAATTGTGCTGATACCAACTCCAACCAACCACGTAATGAATATCATCCATTCCGAGGTTTTATTTTTCTGATGCCATTTTAACTTCACTTGGATTTCAATCACATCAATGTAAAAATAATTGGGATTTGGGAGCATTGGAACACAAATTTGCCCTCGGTACATATTAACGATAATATAATAATGTATGCATGTTAGTAGGTGCAATCAAAACAAAGATCTTTTTATCATTGTTGTGTTATGGATACCACAGAAAATATTATGTACTCTCAAGATCACATTAAATAGAATATTATTGCTTAAATATATAGTTATTGGACTTTGCAGGAGCAAGGCCAAGTGTGCATCCAGAGTCAAGGTCTGGAATAGTACTAGGTGTGCAGTCAAAGCTGGGATAATGGGAGTGTTCTTCACTGGGAACCTAAACAGGTAAGCAGCTATGATCAGGGTAGCTATTCAGGTAGAATAGGGGGCCAGGTGTAAGGCTGGACTCAGGGTCAAGAATGAGAGAAGGTATGCAACTGGAGTCAGGATTAGGTGTAGTACCAGGTGTGCAGTGAGACCCAGATTGATCAACATGGGCCAAGTGCTATAATCTGATTTCCATACATGAATACGCTAAGATCATTCATGTGCTGCACCTGTTGATCAGAGCCTGGCTCTACTGTGGAATGTAATTAGGAATGTAATTTAGCCTAACCTTATTCATAGCTAATCCAATTTAAAGCATAAATATTGCATTCAAGTGCAAGTTAAAAGACTCGCGACAGCATGCACCAGATTGCACAATTCCAAGCTGAAAAATGCAAAAGCTCCGTAGTATGCTACCTCGGGCTTATTCTCTCGCAATTTCTCACTCCCAACATTAGCAGCCCTGTGGTACGGGCTGTTAACATGCAAGGATACAGATTCCAAATTTTTTGCAATCACGACTGGCTCTTAAAATTAAAATAAATTAGAATAACAAGAAACAAACAATCTGCTGGAGGAACTCAGTGGGCCAAGCACCATCTGCAGGAGGAAAGTTGTTAATGTTCTGGGTTGAATCCAGATGCCTCCTACCCCCCCCCCCCCCCACACACCCGTACAGATGCTGCCTGACCTGCTGAGTTCCTCCGGATTGTCTGTTGCTCCAGATTCCAGAATCTGCAGTCTCTTCCACTGACAGCCAAGAAAAAAAATAAAAGCAAAGCAAGAGGAATGCCTGCAAACACATTTTAAACTCTGTAATTAACTTACTTTGTTTGTGTTGTATCCTGATGGACATGGACTAGCTGGGTCATTCTGAGAACAGTAAATAAGCGAGTCTGGCATGCCTGTGATAAACCAGAAGGATAAACACTTCTTTTTGTCATTCAGTGGAAGTATGAATAATGTGGAACGGTCTCGGCACAAAAGCATTAATGGCATTTGAATTTAAACTAGCTAAAATCAAAGACAATGTAATTCATATAAAAACAGAAAGTGATGAATATACTCAGCAAATCAGGCAGCATTTATGGAGGGTGAAACCGAGTTAATGTCCTGTTAAAGATCATAATTGGAAGATGTAACCATTTCTATTTCCACTGATGCTGTCTAACCTGATAGTATTTCTACCATTTTCCGTTCTCAAATTTCTGATTTACAGCTTTTATTTCATCAGAATCTCATCCACTCCCTACACACTGGGGGAAATTTACAGAGGCCAATTAACCTACAAACACACACATCGATGGGTTGTGGGAGGAAACCGGAGCACTCAGAGGAAAGCCACACAATCACAGGGAGAGGGCGCAATCTCCAAACAGACAGCACTCAAGGTCAAAACCGAGCCTCTGGTGCTGTGAGGCAGCAGGTCTAACAGCTGCTCCACTACGCTGCCCGAGGAATGCTTGAATTTGGGCAAGTGTTGATGGGAATGAGGGGGAGAAGAAAACAGGATTAATGCAAGAATAGTGCAATGGAGTTTTAATTGGCATTTGCACAGGTACAGCGAAGTACAGGCACAATTAAAAATCTTTCTTGCAGGAGCATCGCAGGCACACAGACTCTGACAACACAAACACATAAATTCTATACAAATCATATATCAAATTCTACACAAACATATAGATGAGTGCACGGCGTAAAGTTGATAAGCTAAAGGGCCCGATTGCATGTTGCATCAGTCTGTTAAACAAGGAGGACTTGTAGAAACAGTACATTAGCAAGAGCAATACTGCAATATTATTAAGGCAGTTCGCTTCTCTTTATTTTAGATTTCCAACATTAATTCTATCTTTTATTGCCGGTGTTCACATTCAATTTGTCATAGATAAATAAATTGGACCCAATTATTCAATGCAAGATTTAACTACACCAAATCAGGATTCATATACCCTCTGGCTGCCATGTTCAACTAATTAACCTAAAGGTAGGTGTAACATTGCCGATAAGAAACGTGTAGATAACATGGGATGAATTGTAATCTGCCCAACAGGGAAAAGCATGCTTAAATACAAACCACAATCAATACCTATGAATTTTCCAATGCCTTCTTTATATTCTTCCAGAACTTCTTGATGCTCAGCACTGAGAAAACAGGGAAAGAGGGGGGAGGGGGAGAGAAAGAAAAAGGGCTCATAAAAGAGTACCAGAGATCCCCAAGTAGAATATGAAAATATAGCCACGTTAATCTGTAGCATTATCGTTTGTCTCAAACCTGACTGAACCAAAATCATTGAAACCTGAGATTGAAACCTTCACGTGATCCACCCTGTTTCTACTAATGCAATCAACCCGACGTGCACAAACAAATAGATCAAATATAAGTTGATCTTAGCTGTGCACACCATGTGCAAGAAGAAGTTGAGCTCTAAGAGATACTGCATTAGTGCATTTATTTATATCAAGCCACTCCATAGGATCTATAATTTTGAAACTTGACCCAAAGCGGACACTGGTAATTAGCTCCTGTTGGACAGGATGACCAACCAGTTCCAAAACATATGCCAAGGATTTTATGTTAATTGTCTTGGTCTTCCCAATATTTGGCTGGAAGAGGTTTCTGCGCAGGCAAAGACAGTCTGACATGATGATGGAACAAGAGAGCCAGTGACAAGATGGAGCTGAAGGTTGTCAGGTTCCTTGTGGAACATAATGTTGTGGATCATGAGAGAAAATGCCGCAGAAGAGCAAACAAACCTTGGCGTCCTGCAGCAACAATGGTGCGGGAGTGGGAGAGGAGCCATTGTGTGTCGTAACTCAGTAGTTAGAATGGAGCAAGGACCGTTTGCCAACATGGAGGACAGGTAGGTACTGGAAGAGAATGATTTAGGGACTGTTTCCATGCTGTCAAGGTGACCAGTACAGGAAACAATTGGCAGTATAACTTCTGCAGATTATTCAGCATAATCACATACATCAATGTCCTAGAGTGACCGTGAAACTGTTCAAAGGAACTGCTTTTTACACCACTCTGGGTCAACACAGAATTTGGAATACTTGAGTTTCTATTCTGGAACGGAGATATAAGAATTTCTGCACACAACCCAGCACCGCATTACACCCAAGGATAGAATAAAGTTTTATACTTGCACATACAGCGTTGATAATGTCAGATGCACAGGTTCAGGAACTCCTTCTATAAGGTTGAGCGTGTCATGGGTTAGATGTGGAGCAGTGCCTGTCCGGGTATAAAGCAGGCAACCAGGAATATCGAGGCTTTTACTGCGTTTCCGTCCTACTTCAATCAATTTGCCGTGACGGCATCCATTCACCAAGCTGGAGAGGATCAATTTCATCTTTTCTGCTAAAACCAGGGAACACTTCCAACTGTAAGCAAGTTCACTGCTATATCGGTGACTATCAGAGGCCTGTACAGTTGTAAATCAAGCAACTCTGTTACATCTTCTGTGAAAGAAAGAAATGGTATTCAAGTTTATTTTCATGCATCTTTTTCTACTTGGTTAACATCCATCAGCATTTCTGAGAAGGGTGAGAATTATTGTATGGAGGCAAAAGATATGGAGATGCTCAGCACTGAGGCATTGGAGAACCTCGGACTATCTTTGAATGGACATTACTGGCTTTTCTTAGACTAACGTTAGTCACGTTATTCCCTTTATCATGTACACTGGGAATGGCTCAATTGTAATAATGTATTGTCTTTCGGTTGACATGTTGGCATTCACCAAAAGCTTTTCACTGTGCATCGGTACACGTGGCAATAAACTAAACTAATGAGCATCCTGGAATAGAAGCATTTTCTGTGCTGCCATACAAGAAAACGACACCAGACACACCATGCTCAGATTTCAAGCAAACTTCTGCTGCCTGGCAGTTTCTTGAAATTGACCCGCTCCAATTAGAAAGCTTTGTCACTCAGATCATGACAATGCCCTGAAGGCACAGGTTCTGGGGCTGGCTGTTCCATGCATGTGGATCTGTGAGTTTTCATCATCATTTAGTCTGAAAGAATCGAATGTATCTTAAATTATACAAACCTCAATTGCAAAGCACATTCTCCAATTTGAAACCAATCACCGATTCAGTGCCATCTGTGTAGGACCAATTTATTGTCTCCCAAATGAAGGTCTTCAAATTTCCTTCCTTCACTTTTAAAAACTTACACAAGCATCTTTTTTCCAGTCAGCAATGGCCAACATGTTTTAATATTTTTCTTCTGTTTATATTTCCCTTTTTCCTCCGGCAAGTTTATCCATATTTAATGTGTAAGAAAGAACTGTAGATGCTAGTAAAATCGAAGGTAGGCACAAAATGCTGGAGTAACTCAGCGGGTGAGGCTGGAGAGAAGGAATGGGCGACGTTTTGGGTCGAGACCCTTCTTCAGTGATTATCATATTTAACTTATATTTCATTCTAATCATGCTACATGATTATTGATTCTATGTTCAGTCATTCTATTTTTGTTGCATGTCCCCAGGTCTATGGTAACACAGCAATAGTATTAATCTGAGAACCAAGCATGTACACAAGAATTCCATTATTGAAGCTACCAAAGTCAATACTCCATTACTCCGACTTAGTGAAACAAAGAGAGATAAAACTGCTCATTGACCACATAAGAGAAAAAAAATTGAAACAAGACAAACTATTGAAGTTCCTCAGACGTGACATCACTGAGCATGAAAAGAAAGGATAATTCTGGAAACAGTAATTGGGAGGCATGGATTGGTAACTGCTTAGATTTTAAAGATTACAATGGGAGAGATAATAAAGGAATTGTTAACACCCTAAAAAAGAATAATCCTCCAAATTATTTGTTTAACAAGCTTACATATTACATGGTCTTAAAATTATTTCCTGATTTACCTCTTCTATGAATGTAAGTTGGCTGATGTCTTGAACTGTAATCCTTGTCACTTCATCTTTACCCAAAAGCAGGATGTGCTGGAAATACTCAATTGTCGAGGTACCATCTACAGATGGAGAAACAAAGTCAATGTTTCAGGTTGAAAACTGTTCATCAGGACAGGCAATCTCTGGTGAAGGGTCTCAGACCTGAAACATTAACACTTGTTTCTCTTTCTACAGTTGCTAACTGACCTGCTAAGTAATGGAGTCAAGTAGCATGGAAACAGGCCCTTCAGCCCATCTCATCCATGCTGACAAAGATGTACCCTCTAAGCAAGCACTATTTGAGTGCACTTGGCCAATATCCCTCTAAACAATTCATATGTACCTACATCTGCACACACACAGCCCACTGTGTGAAAAAGACCTCCACTCAGGTTTCCATATTTCTGGAACATGTAGACAACGAGGATATCTATGTCATACTCATAGTTATCGACTATAGCTTTGCCTTCATCACTATAATGCCAGTCAAACTCATCTCCACACTCAAGATTCAAGAGAGTTTATTGTCATGTGTCCCAGATAGGACAATGAAATTATTGATTTGCTTCAGCACAACAGAATTATAGAAGGCATGAATATGGAACAGATCAGTGTGTCCATATACCATTGTATAAATATATACACACACGAATAAATAAAACAATACAACTATTGAGTTGAATTCAGTAGCCTGATGGCTGTGGGGAAAAAAACTGTTTCTGAACCTGGACATTGAAGTCTTCAGGCTCCTGCACATTCTACCTGAAGGTAGCGGGGAGATGAGTGTGTGGCCAGGATGGTGTGGGTCCTTGATGATGCTGCCAGCCTTTTTGAGGCAGCGACTGCGATAGATCCCCTCGATGGTAGGGAGGTCAGAGCCGATGATGGACTGGGCAGTGTTTACTACTTTTTGTCGTCTTTTCCGCTCCTGGGCGCTCAGGTTGCCGAACCAAGCCACAATGCAACCGGTCAGCATGCTCTCTTATCTACTGTTGGAGTGTGGAAGAACATACAGACAGCACCTGTAGTCGGGATCGAACCCGGGTCTCCAGCGCTGCATTTTGCTGTGAAGCAGCAACTCTACCGCTGTGCCACCGTGACCGACCTACACACACACAAATCCTACATCAACACACACAACCCTTGCACCAACACACACCCAGCAGCACACGTGCGCTCACCTTCACCGGCACCCGGAATCACCAGCCGCTGCAGCAACACATCCAATGAAAGGACAGGGCAGATGCCGCCGTACTGACGTCACGGGGCTGCCACGTGACAGTGCGTGCGTGCAGGCGCGCCCCGGGCTGCGTTCCATGTGCTGCCCTGGCGCCAAATTGCTGCACCCGGTGAACATCACGGTCGGGGAACATCCGAAGAGGCCAACGGCATTAACTTGTAGACTATTAAACAGTTAGACACAAATAGTTCGAGTCGTTCAGCGGATTATCTCGCTAAAATTGGCCGAAGCGCTGGATTGCACCGCACCCTAATGGATAGACAAGGAACTACAGATGCTGACTGACATCATGCGTGGAACTAAGGGCTGGAGCAACTCAGAGATGCTGCTTGTCCCGCTGAGTTACTCCAGCATTTTGTGCCTTAACTTTGGGCAGTTCCTTCCTACACAACTGTGGAGAACATGAATAGGCAACGCGAAATGTCGCTTATCCATGTTTTCCAGAGATGCTGTCTGACTTGTTGAGTTACTTGCAGCACTTTGTGTTCTGCGCTGTGCTTACGGATCGTGGCGCGGCACACAAGTAATCGTTTTTTTCAGTCACGGGCCTGGTTCTCTGAGATACAGGAACATTAAGAAACAGCTGGAAAAGGCCCAGTATTCAACTAAGTCATGGTTGATCTGGGTCGCTATTCTATTTTGCTGTCTGATCCCTGTGATCTCTGATTTCTCCAAATTAAACTGACCATCTCCGCCTTGAACCCCCACAATAAAAAAATCAAAAGATTCACTTCCCTCTGAGAACAGTAGTTCTTATCACCACTGTTTTATCCAGGTGACTAACTACTTCTGAAACCGCTCCTTCGTTATGTGTGCCCCTACCCTCAGAAACATAATCTCAGCATCTATCCTGCAAAACCCCGCAGTAAAACCACCTCAGTAAAACCACCTCTCAAACGTCATTGCTTTTTGCATATCTTTCATTCATTTGTTCTATGTGCCATCTATATCTCTGGTTCCCCTTTCCCCTGACTCTCAGTCAGAAGGGTCTCGAACCAAAACGTCATCTATTCCTTTTCTCCAGAGAAGCTACCTGACCCGCTAAGTTTCTCCAGTTTATTGTGTTTATTCCCAAACTACGACTGCACCCTCGGCAAACATGGTACCCAAGGAGATGCGAAAGGGGGAGTTAGTAACTGTTGATGCTCGTTTGGAATGGTGGTGACTGGTCCGATATTGAAAATGTGTACATATATTACTTTTTACAACATTGTATACGTTTTATTTTAACATTTCAAGAAAGATTGTAAACAATCTTTGGTAAGAATTAATCCAAACTGTTAAATAATATATATTGTTGCTTAACCTGTGTTGTGCATTGCATTTCTCCACAACTTAAATAAAGATTTAAGTAGAACAAGAGTTTTTTACTTTATAGAATTTTTTTTTGCAAAAAACTGTCATTCACTCTAGTAAATTTATGTTTTTGTTACCTGATGTAGCCAAGTGCTTCTCCCAATTACATTATGTAACTGAGCATGCTGGTGTACAGTGCAACTCGTGTCGTTATTATTCTTTGCGCTGAATGCATATTGTCCCATTGATGTGTAAGAAGGAACTAGATGTTGGTTTAAACCAAAGATAGACACAAAAAAGCTGGAGTAACTCAGCGGGACAGGCAGCATCTCTGGAGAAAAGGAATGGGTGATGTTTTGGGTCAAGACCCTTGCTCAATCTCATTGATGGTGTGGAGAAAATTAATTTGAATATTGCAAAATTTGGAGCAAATGCATGGCTGAATGCTGCACTATGACATCACAGATGAATATCACTGATTGTTATGTTTTGTGACCTGCTGGTTATAAACATACTGAGCAGAACACTGTATCCGTAGAAGTATGTACTGTAAGGTAAACAAGTGCTTCTTAAATCTCTATTAGAGTAAACCATGTTGGAAATAGACCATTCGGCCTTCAACATACATAACACTGGACACCCATCTACAATAATTCCATCCTGCAGCACATGCCTGGATGACGCAAGAGTAGTTTTTAATGATTTTCATTATTTTGTCAAATGTGTGTGAGATGCTTTAACCAGATTTTCAACAACATACATTCCAAAATCTGCAGCTAGCTACAACAGTGGGAATAGCTGCCCCCCGAGAACATAGACACACCCGACGGGTCGCCCGCCTTCACCACATTGAAGGCCTGGTTCTCCGCAATGAAGAAGCACCCGGCGGGCCGCATGCAGTGCCATGCACACGAAGCTCGGAGGCCACCGACCTCGGCCCCGAAGACCAGCGAGTCAAGGAGGAGGTCAATAGGAGAGGTACCAGGGTATTGCCTCCAGCGCCTTCAAGGTCAGCTATCAGAGCCACCCCCCGGAGTTAAAGGGTGAGGAGGGTTTGTGAGCGGAGCCGGTCAAGGGCGACGGCGGAGGCCCTGCAGCAGCTGCCGCCTGCGGCTGACGTGGATCGGCGGCACTCCAGTACACCCAGCAGGTGGACCGGACTGAAGAAGGGTCCCGACCCTAAACGTCACCCATTCCTTCTCTCCAGAGATGCTGCCTGTCCTGCTGAGTTACTCCAGCATTTTGTGTCTTATCTTAAGCGGATTTTAAACTTTTGATTTTGACTGTGGATTTTGATTTTTTTTTGTCAAAATGGCCCCAACAGCATAGCAATGTGAGTAATGCAAAACTATACAAAACTATGGCATTTGTGAACTATGCAAAAAAGAATTTCACTGTGCAGTGCATACGTGACAATAAAGAACCAATAAGTGGCAAAGTATGAACATTTGTGAATGATGACGTTCTTTGTTACAAACCTCCGATTCTCTTCTATGATTTATAAAGATTTCCAAACACCGACCTCAGTTCAAAGTTAACATTTGTGTCCCATGATTGTTGGTGGCCTTATTGCAGCCGTTGGTCGTTGTCATGGTGATAAGAGGCCGAGCAGCGCCGGCGGGCGCACTGGATCATGGGAGTTGTAGTTCGCGGGCGGTTGCCGACTGCCGCTGCCAACGGCTCCCCGCACGCAGGGGACTACAACTCCCGCGAACCCCGCGCCGCCAAGTGACTGCTCAGCAGCAGGCCAGGGGAGTTCTGTGCAAAGTCAGTCGTTTACAATAAACTCGCGAACATGTGGGACGAGGGCGAGGAGATGAAGCACGATAAGCCTGGACTTTTCCGCTGGAAGCGGTTCACTAAGAACCAAAATAGAGCAAAGGTACGTGAGCTAATGACTTTCGTCGGCCTTTGGAAAGTTTGGCTGGGTTAAAGTTTAACGTTTCCATCAACGTTACGTTACTCTGCCATCGGACTGCCTCCACCATTAGTGCCCTTGTTTCTGAGCAAAACAACAATTGCCAGAGGGACTCAGCCGGTCAGACAGCATCAGTGGAGGGAATGGATAGGGTGGGGACACTTCTTCAGATCTGCCCTGTTACTTGCCCGTCAAACTTTAGTGCCAGTCTCTATTGTATCCCTCTATCTCATTCTTCTGACGGCCCTTTTGGAGTCTTTTTAATAACTCTATTTCTCCACGTTTCATTCTCTCCTCTTTCCATCCAGTTCATGGTTGGTTTAATAGGATATATATTGAACAGATCTTGGGTACAAAGTAGCAAACCTGACCCCACTGTTTAAGAGGCTGCAGGAAATCGTGAAACTACCGACTTGTTAGTAACATCAACAGTTCTGGAAGATTGAATACTGCAATTTTAGATAACCTCCAACAATCCTCCCCCCCCCCACATGCACCACCTGCACTCACACCTGGTTCTTCCCTCCCCTCCTCCGACCTTCCGCTGGATAATTTGCAACTCTTCATTCCTTCATGTACGTCATTCCTCTCACACACATTCGGCTTTGATCTCTGGCCTTTGCTCCAAAAATCGGTCTATCAAAAAAAAACCCTGGTCTGTATCCACCCTCTCTGCTCTCCCAGCTACCACTCACATCTTCCACAATCACTGAAGTAGGCGTTCCGACCTAAAATGTCACCTATCCATGTTCTCCAGAAACATTGCCTGATCCACTGAGTTATTGCAGCACTTTTTGTCCTTTTATGTAAACGAGCATCTGCTCGTTCTTTGTTTCTTCAAATATTGCCAACTATCTAGTCTTCTGGGACCTTGCCTGTGGCAAGAGAAAATACAGATCTTCTTCAAGCCCCCTATAATCTCTTGCCTCTCAATAATCTAGGATGGGTGCCTTGGGGATTTATCGACCTTAATGCTTTTCAAGAGCCTCAACACCACTTCCTTTTTAATCGCAAACTGCCGTACCATATTAGTGGTATGTCTATATCCTTTTCCTTAGCGAATACAGATGCAAGGTATGCATTTAGTACCAAGCCTACATCTTCTGACTTCATGCACAAATCCCGTCCTTTATCCTTGAGCGGTCCTATCTTCTTCCTGGTTACTCTCTTATTTTTAATGTGTGTATAAAGACCTTTGGGATTTTCTTTAATCCGACTCACCAATGAAGTGTCATGGCCCCCTTTGGCACTTCCAATTGTTCACGAGTGGAATATTATACTAATTATATACATGCAAATACTGATTTTGTTTCATGTTTATTGTTTGCAGAGTACTATTATTACTAGAGTTTGCACTATTATTGATAGTTATACATATAATATGTAAATACTATATTATATGTATATTATATTATATGTATAACTATCAATAATAGTGCAAATTGACAAAACCAATGCACCCTAGTCTGTAGTTGAATTACCTTTATTGTCATTCAGACCTTTCGGTCTGAACGAAATTTCGTGCCTGCAGTCATACATATATTAAAAGTAACAAAACCACACAATAAACACAAATTGAACATCCACCACAGTGAGTTCACCAAACACCTCCTCACTGTGGTGGAAGGCAAAAGTCTTAGAGTCTCTGTCTTCTTCCCTCCTTGTTCTCCCTCTGCACTGAGGAGATCCAGGCCTCCGATGTTGACGTCCACCAGGCCCGTGGCCGAGCCTCCGAAACCGGGCCGCCGCCACCGCCGTCGCCGGAACACCGCCACAGGGCCCGCCGCTGAAACGCTGGAGCGCCGCAGCTCCAAAGCCAGGTCGTTGCTGGAGCACCGCAGCCCCGAAAGCCAGGTCGCCGCTGGAGCACCGCAGCCCCGAAAGCCAGGTCGCCGCTGGAGCACCGCAGCCTCGAAAGCCAGGTCGTCGGAACGCCACTGGAGCACCGCAGCTCCGAAAGCCAGGTCACACACACACACACATACACAGCCTAATAAACCAAAATAATCACTAAAACCAGACACGAAGACAAAAATAAAATTAAAAACAGACGGACTGCAGGTGAGCCGCAGCTGCCAAGCAGCGCCGCCACTTCCGGTATGTAGTTCAGAGTTTATTTGAGGTTATAGTGTTTAATAGCCAGATGATTATGATACTTTATTGTCACGTGTACTTTTAGCTAGGTGCAATTAATTCTTTGTTTTTGCATGCAAAGTACACAAAAGAGTTGCCTCAAAGGCAATGTTACAAAAAGGTAAAAAAAACAATGATCTGCATTTTCCTGCAACCTCGTCCCCTTTGATATCTCATTTTCACACCTCGCCCTTCAATATCTCTTGTTAACCTCTCCCCTAACACTCAGTCTAAAGAAGGGTCTCGACCCGAAACATCACCCATTCTTTCTATCCAGAGATGCTGCCTGACCCGTTGAGTTACTCCAGCATTCTGTGTCTTTCTTTGTTGTAAAACGATCACCTGCAGTTCCTTCCTGTGCAAAAAGTACTCATTCCCTTCTTTGTCCCATGCTTCTCCCCCCTCTTCTCTCCCCCCCCCGTGCCGGATTCTCCTTTGTTCTCGGCAGTGCCCCCACCATGCTGTCTCTGAACCTGGACGTTACAGTTTTCAGGCTCCTACATCATCTTCTCGATGGCAGGAATTTAAAAGCGCGTAGAACTGCAGGAAGTTGTCTAAGGATAAGGCAGCACATTTAAAAAACTGAGGTGGAAACTTCACATCCACATGAAGTTCAATGGTATTTCATTGTCATATGTACTTTGGTATCCTACTATACATGGAGTACAAGTGGAAAAATAGATTACACTGAGGCTGTGCACAAAAGTTGCTGCATTTCTGGCACCACCATGTATCCTTCATGTTAAAAGATGTTAAAAATATAGAATCTTTAGTTGGCAATAAACAACCATTGTCCAGGCAGCGGTTGGAGCTGCGGGGGTTGGTCTGGCCTAGCGATGGTATCGATGTCTGCTATGTTGGAAAGCCTCATCATTGTGCAGTGGAGTCCTGGGTGGTGGACCTGTATATATGTTTAATAGATAGTGACATAAACTTGAGAATAATAAACACAATGTATTTTAAACACAAATGTATATGATGAATGAATGTATATGATCAATGTATATGATGAATGAAGACTAACCAAAGACAAATATTGTTTGAGATTGCATCAAGAGCTGTTAGACAGGATACAAAATTTGACCTTTACTAATTCAGTACCTAGCTAAGCTTGCACATTTACTGTCAGGAATTCTAAGTTCAGAAGGCTTGAATTAGATTTAACTTTTGGTGGGTGAAAGGAGACCGTGATCTTAACTCCAAATATTTAAATGTTCAGATTAAAGTACTGAAGATGTGTCATAAATTTGGTTTTGTTGATCCATTTTCTCTTTTTGTTACTGACAATACATCAAAACAATTCAAGATTGCATCAACTACACACATGCAGAACTCACTGACATCATCAACATCACGACTAATTTCCATCCTACACACAAATTCACTTGGACATCTCCGACAACTCCGTACCGTTTCTGGATCTCACCGGCTCCATCACAGGAGACAGACTATTGACCGACATCTACTACAAACCAACTGACTACCATACCTATCTAGACTACACTTCTTCCCACCCTGCATACTGTAAAGACTCAATCCCCTATTCCCAATTCCTCTGTCTACGGCACATCTGCGCCCAGGATGAGGATTTCCATATTTGATCATTGGAGATGTCCTCATTCTCTAGGAAAAGGGGGTTCCCCTCTTCCAATATAGATGAGGCTCTTACTAGAGTCTTGATTGATATCCCGCATCTCCGCTCTTGCACCCCCTCCCCCCAGTCCCAAAAGGACAGAGTCCCCCCTTGCCCTCACCTTCCACCCCAACCGTCGCATACACCATATAATCCTCCAACACTTTTGCCACCTCCAACGGGATCCCACAACTGGCCACATCTTCCCATCTCCACCCCTTTCTGCTTTCAGCAGAGACCATTTCCGCCGCAACTCCCTGGTCAACTCGGCCATTCCCACCCAAACCACCCCCTCCCCAGGTACTTTCCCCTGCAATTGCAGGAGATGCAACACCTGTCCCTTTACCCCCCCCCCCCCGACTCAATCCAAGGACCTCAACAGTCTTTTCAGGTCTTTTACCCCCCACCCTCTCTAAACCCCCCCCCCCACCCTCTATGACCCCCCCCCCCCCTCTAGGGAGTGGTGAATATTGGGACCTATGGGTGAGTGATGGAGTATTGCGTTCAGGACCCAGACCTCCCCTGTGACGTCACGCCCCACCCTCCCCTCAATCTCTACCCCCCCTCCTTCTCCCTCTCTACCCTCCTCCCTCTCTACCCACCTCTCTAGCCGCGCCTGCGCAGTTGGGGGTTATGCATGAGTGGATAGGGCGGAGGATGGGGTAAAAGGAGCGAATTAATAATAATCAAGGGTGGGGGGTTATTGTGTGTATGGGGTGGTTAGTGTGTGTGTGTCGCTGAACTGTGTGTTGAGGGGACGGGACCCAATGGGTCCCCCTTGGTCTAGTGTTACATTATTTTTCAGTTAACAATGCTATTATTCTATATCAACAGCAAAATCTGGATTATGATGATATCCAAGACTGGATTAAAGTAAGTATGAACAACTGAATTCATGATTGTCATGTTACTGTAGATTTGAATGTAGATTGTACTGTTATTTTAATGTTTTACTTTATTAAAAATAGAGAGTTGAAAAAGCATCTGACTGTGCTGTGGCAGAGGTATTTCCTTCGAAAAAGTTAAATGCAAATCCAAAAGTCGGTGGCTACGTTATGACAATGGAGACAGTTGATCAGCTTCATGCTCACGATGATGCCTATACTGAAGGTAAGATTGCCATTGATTGTATGATATCTTGATGATTCTCTCGACACAGGGATAAATCACAGAAAGTGTGATAATTTTGTAAAGTTTTTCTTGCAGCCCCCTTTTACCTGTAATGTGGGATTGTGCTTAAAGGCAAGATCAAGTTACTTGAGAGTGGAGAGTGTTTAATTGTCAAATGTACCAATTGGAGAACAATGAAATTCTTACTTTCTGCAGCTTAACCACCCCATAAACGCAATAAAAAAGATTATATAAATCATATGTACAATAATTTAATACTAGGGAACCATGAGATCACAGTTCTGAGTTTAGTGTTCAATAGTTGATAGTTGCTGGCAAGAAGCTGTTCTTGAACTGGAGGTCATGCTTTGCAGGCTCCTGTACCACCTTCCTGATGATAGTAGCAAAATGAGAGTGTGGCCAGTGTGCTGAGGACCTTGGATGCCTTTTAGAGGCAGCGCCTTCTAGAGATCCTTTATTTTAGTTTAATTTATTGTCACGTTTATCGAGGTACAGTGAGAAACTCTTGCAGCGTGCTAACTAATCAGCCAGAAAGACAATACATGATTACAATCGAGCCATCCTGTATGGGTATGGCTGCCCAGCCTGCAGCGGTCCGTTTTTTCTCTTTTTTTAATTTTTAGTTAGTTGAGTTATTCTGTTTTTTGGAGCCCTAGCCTTTTTTATGTGGGGGTGGGGGAGGGGAAGGGAGAAACTGCTTTCTAGGGTCCCTACCTGGTCGGAGAGGCAGCTTTCTCCGGGCTGCACCGTGGACCCGTCCTCGCGGCAGTGGATGCACCGTGGACCCGTCCTACCAGCAGGCCTGGAGCGGCATTTCCTGGGGAGACCGCCAATAACCACGCCTTCGGCAGCGGCACAGCGTTGGAGCGCCATCGCGGAGCGGAGTAGGCGATGCCTTGCCTGGGTCGCCGTGCTGGAGCTCCGGTGAGCTGAAGACCGCAGGTGAACATCGCGGAGCTGCGGGACTGTGGGGTGGCCAGCCGCGGGCGGCGGCGCTGAACTTTAACATTGGGAGCCCGGGATCTCTCGGCGAGATCGCCAGTTGTGGAGCTCCATCCAGCGCGGCCTGTTGACGTCGAAAGCCGCGGTCTCCAGCAAGGAACCAGTCATTACAGGCACCCCGAGCCACTGAGAGGGTTCTCCCGTCGCCGGAGCACCATCACCCGGCGAAGAAGGGCCTGGAACATCGGCCCCCACAGAGACGACTGTGGAGGCCTCAATAGGCCCGACTATGGGTGAACTGGGAATGGGGTCTGGACTTTGTGCCTTCCCTCTTAATGGGAACCATTGTGGGGGGATGTTTTTTATGTTTTACGTTAAATTCTTTAATGTTATGTATTATCTTTATCTATGTGCTGCAAGGCAAGACAAAGTTCACTACACCAATTGGTGTATGTGACAATAAATGTCCTTTGTCCTTTGCTATCCACAGTGGATGGCAAAGGATGTGGATGAACAGCGAGGTCAGGCTATTCTGAAAGCATGGGATTTGGCTTTCAGGTCAGGCGATGCCTGTGCCTATAGTTCATCGACGGGCATCAAGAACGCCAAACACAGATACAAGTTGCGGATCGAGGAGCACTTTGACCCCCGACGCATGTGGCATGGCATCCAGGCCATCACTGACTACAGAGCCACCAACTCCACCCCCACTTCCAGCGACGCATCCTTCCTCGAGGAACTCAATCACTTTTATGGCTGCTTTGAAAGGGACAACCAAGAGTTGGCCATCAAGGCTGTGCTCCCTGATGACGTGCACGTGGTACTGAGTAGGATCAATGCACGCAAGGCTGCCGGCCCTGACGGCATCCCCGGGCGCGTCCTCAGGACCTGTGCTGCACAGCTGACAGACGTCTGGACTGACATCTTCAACCTGTCACTTGCCCAGGCAGTTGTCCCCACGTGCTTTAAAACTACCTCCATCGTGCCAATGCCAAAACACTCCACTGCGGCGAGCCTCAACGACTTCTGCCCAGTTGCATTCACCCCTATCATCGCCAAGTGCTTTGAAAGGCTGGTCATGGCACACCTTAAATGCTGCCTACCTCCCACTCTGGACCCCTACCAGTTTGCATACCGCAAGGACAGGAGCACGGAGGATGCCATCTCAACGGCACTCCACTCCGCCCTCTCCCACCTCGAGAACAGAAACACTTATGTGAGAATGCTGTTCATCGACTACAGCTCAACATTCAACACCATTATCCCCTCCAAATTGATCATCAAACTCGATGACCTGGGCATCAACCCCTCCCTCTGCAATTGGTTAATGGACTATCTAACCAACAGACCACAGTCTGTTAGGTTGGATAACCACTCCTACCCTCAGCCTGAACACTGGCGGAACCCAGGGCTGCATGCTGAGCCCCCTCCTCTACTCCCTCTTCACCTACGACTGCATACCTGTACATGGTACCAACACCATCATAAGGTATGCAGATGACACGACGGTGATTGGCCTCATCAGCGACAACGATGAGTCGGCCTACAGGGAGGAGGTTCAGCTCTTAACAGCATGGTGTGCCGACAATAACCTGGCCCTCAACTCCAAGAAGACCAAGGAGCTCATTGTGGACTTCAGGAGATTGAGAGGCTGCATGCGCAACCCCATCTATATCAACGGGACGGAGGTGGAACGTGTCTCCAGCTTCAGGTTCCTGGGGGTCAACATCTCCGATGACCTCTCCTGGACCCACAACACGTCCTCGCTGATCAAGAAGGCTCACCAGCGTCTCCTCTTCCTGAGGAGACTTAAGAAGGTCCACCTGTCTCCCCAGATTCTGGTGAACTTCTACCGCTGCACCATCGAGAGCATCCTTACCAACTGCATCACAGTATGGTATGGTAACTACTCTGTCGCCGACCGGAAAGCTCTGCAGAGGGTGGTGAAGATTGCCCAACACATCACAGGCTCCTCACTCCCCTCCATTGAGTCTGTCCATAGTAAACGATGCCTGCGCAGGGCGCACAGCATTGCCAGGGATAGATCACATCCCAACCGTAGACTGTTTACCCTCCTCCCACCCGGGAGACGCTACAGGTCCCTCCGCTGCCGTACCAGCAGGCTCAAGAACAGCTTCTTCCCTGCGGCTGTCACACTTCTCAACGCTGCGCCTCAATGAATGCCTTTTACCCCCCCCCCCGGACTATCCAATCACCAGCATATTGCACGGATACCACTGTATATGTATAGATGTATATACTCGTACTACTGCGCAATTACTTGTTTATTTGTAAGTTCGCCCTTCGGCGATACCAACTGCATTTCGTTGTCTCTGTATTGTACACTGCACAATGACAATTAGAGGTTTAATTGAATTGAAAAAAGTGTACAGATACAGGATAAAGGGAATAACGTTTAGTGCAAGGTTAAGACCAGTAAAGTTTGATTAAAGATAGTCTCGGGGTCTTCAGAGATAGATAGTAGCTCGTGACTGCTCTGTAGTTATTGATAGGCAGCATCATGGAGAACCCGGATAGGTAAAGTTTCAGGTCCAGACCCTTCTTCAGACGCTCAGTCTGGAACTGGGCATGGATCCAAGTGAGTCGATGACCCTGGCCTGCTGATGGTCGGGGGAGAGGCAAGGAGACATAGTCAATGGTTGCAGGTGGCTGGCATGCAGGTAAAGGTTGGCAGTGGCAGAGAAGGGGGGGGGGGGGGGTGGCGTGAGAAGCCAGTGAGTAAGCAAGTGGCTGGGGAGCCGTTGGAAGCCATTAGTAGGCCCATCCATGATAACCAAGTTCCATTCCAAAGAAGTCCATTCAAACAAAGGATTTACATTTTGATCCCCTCATCAAAAGTGTTGATGTATTGGGAATAGTTGAAGCCTGGACTTTGATCCACCTGGTACCCCATTTAACCCTAATCTGTTTTCCTGTCTGCCAGTGTTCAGTCCATGTCAAAATATAATTTCATACATGATTTTGTTCACTAATCTCTTGTGTGGGAGTTCGTCAGACCTCCTGAAAGTCAAAATGGACTATACCCACTGGTTCTCCCTTATTTGTTCCACCAATAATATCCTCAGAAAACTCATTTCTGGAGTTTTGTTTGTATCCTGTCTGCCAGTGTTCAGTCCATGTCAAAATATAATTTCATACATGATTTTGTTCACTAATCTCTTGTGTGGGAGTTCGTCAGACCTCCTGAAAGTCAAAATGGACTATACCCACTGGTTCTCCCTTATTTGGTCCACCAATAATATCCTCAGAAAACTCATTTCTGGAGTTTTGTTTGTATAGTTTCTTTGATTAGATTTGAAAAATTGTCAAACGCAATTTTTCTTTCATGTTAACAATGTCTAATTTAGAGATATAACACGGAAGCAGGCACTTTGACCCACTGATACCATACTGACTATTGACACCCTTTCACACTAATATTATGTTATTCTACTTTCTCATCCACTTCCTACATATTAGAGGAAATATTAAATTGGTCAATAACATACAAGTCTGCATGATTCTGGGATATGGGAGGAAACCAGAGAATCATAAGGAACCCACACTGTTACAGGGAGAATGTGTAAACGTGTCGCAGTATTGCAGTTGGTTCTTTTTTTTAAATAATATGGATATATTTCCTACCTTTCATTCAGTGTACACCAATCCATAATCAATAGAATTTTGAAAGAAAACAACAAAGGCCACCACTGTTTACTACAAAATACAACCTTGACATTTTAAAAATGACACATTTTGTAAACGCTCAAATTGTTGAAATATTTGCATATCTTCACTGCATTTGGTGCAGATTTAAATAGTCATTAAAATTAAATGTGTTTATTGAGTTTTAGAAAATTCTTTTTCAGTAACATTGGCTTGATTCACGTGGCTTGATTTTTCATTTGAATTATTGCCTTCATTCACACTTTCCAAATGCATTTTTGTCGAATAAAATTTGACGAATAAACATTCCAATTGCTAAAAATACTTTGATTATAATAAAGCAGTGTGTTCTCTTTTTTGGGTTTAAGTTGAGCATTTTTAATATCATGGGTAAATTACCTGTGGACAGAGCCATGTAAAATTGTAAATGTAAAGCATAGTGCCGTTCACAAGTTTTCTTTTAATGTAGCTCATGAGTTACTAAATGAATGGATGAATTCCAAGCTAAGAATGGAATTAGAATATGAAGAAGCTGCTGAACTGGATAACGATATGAAAAATTCAGAAGCAATTGCATACTCACCAGGGATGTTCTCCAAAATGCCTGAATATGAAAAATTTGATGGTGAGGGTTTCTTTGTATAGTTTTGAACTTCATCTTCTTGGACTTAAAATGTAACTTGAAATGCTGAATGCTTTGTGCATATAAAATAGAAGCTATGTTTTTAGGTAACTTGTATCCCATTTTTATATATTGTCTTATTCTGTTTTGTTGGCACATAATTTGTTGCCATTGGCAAAAAGAAAGCCTTCAAAGGCAAGAGCAACATTATATAAATTAACAAGCAGTGGTAGTTTATTTTACTATAATAACTAAATATGGGGAAAAAACAAGAAGTAAATATGATCAGGACGATTGTAAATGCAGAAGAAAAACTTCTGAAAGGCAATGACTCATTCTGGTTTAAAACAGAATATCAATTAAATTAAGCACCCAGACCATTTATAACCTTTAAGTTGCTCACCATTTGCAGTAATTAAAATCATTTTTGTACTTTACAAAGAGTGATTAGGAAAAACAGACTGATGAAGCTAATTAGGAACTCCTTTACTGTAAGATTAACCCTAGAATTAAAAATAAGTATGAAAACAGATTTATTGATTATATATACACTGTTTATGAGAGGATGTTAACTTAGTTATCATTCTTTTCATTGGAAATAGAAAATATCTAAATTATACATTGTTCTGTATCAAATTATAAAATTTCTTCCTGTTTTCTGTCCTATTTTCACTTTTTAAAACTATAATTTTACAGCTTTTTATTTTTACTATGTGTATTAAATCACTTCATTTATTCACGGTGTAAACATTCACCCTGTATTTAAAAAAAAAAAGAATTTGAATGACTAAAAGAAAATATCTCCAGAACTCACTTTTTTTAGTGAATGACTCAGAAAATGGAAAGGACCAGCCACCAATGGAAAACGTGCCTGCATTATACTCAGTACTGTTGGAAGTTTTAACCTGAATAAATACAGTTGTGACGTGTGAATTTGTCACTCCCTGTGAGAATAATTTAACTATACACATTTTTAAAAAAAGAAACCATCATAATAAAGTATTTTTTATAAACAATAGAGGGAAGAGGAGGAATAAGAGTACCAGAGAGCAAATTATAGAAAATGTTCAATGGTTAATTCATTTTTAAAAAGAGCTCTGTGCAACAATGCATTGACAACTGTGAGGAGACAATAAAATGTGGCAGTAAAGCAAACACTAATATTTTTACTTTGTGAAAAATAATTTAAAAATGGCTATTTATATATGAACAATTCCCTGTCACTTCAACCAGTAAATGTTATTACATTGACTCTAGATTTGTACAATTATTTGGACCAAGAGAAAGAGAGCACCACAGCACAGGCCTTCTTGCAGCAGCTCCTAGAAAAGAAAGTGGAGGAGTCTGGTATCCTTGATGACCTTGGCATAGATGAGGAAAGACAACAGAAAAAGCGCACAGACCCATGTTTGAGCATGGAGGCAAGACACCAACAAGTGTGTACCAGGTTGTCGGGAGACTCATCTAGTCCTAATTTTTCATTTTACTTTAGCTTTATGACAAGTTAAAATCCGTAGCCAATATGATATACGCGATGAGTAAATCAATTTCTTTATTGCACACAATTAAGGAATTAATTTGTGTACTTTGTATGAAACTCGTCTTTGAACATTTTTTTGCTGATTTGTCTTTGATTTCAAGTAGGTGTTTTAAAAACGGAATACCTTAATAAATATCACTTGAAGCTTCGTGAATCTGATCTTCAGAGGAATTAAAGATGCTATTCTGTACCTTAAAGGTAAAGGAAAATCGTGTTAAAAGGCAGGCTCAGTTGGAGCAACAGAAGCAGGAGAAATCCATAAAGAAATTTGCTCATGCTAAAGCTCACCAACTGCTTCAGGAGGAAAATAGACAAAAAGCTTTACAGGCGAAGAAAGAAGAAGAGCAAATTAAAAAAGAGATGGTGCTTTTACGGAAAGAAATGATGGACAAAAGATGCATCATGGAAGAAGCAAAGCGGCTGTAAGTAGGCAACCAACAACTGAAAATACTTTGTTTAATGTCTATATTATTCTGCGGCAGAAAGAGTTTACTCCTGTCTACTCCTTGCATTCTCTTGATATCTATCAGATCTGTTCCTAATCTCTTTTCAAAACTGCTTCTTCAGTCTATCCACATAACTAACGACCTTCATTCCTGGTATTGTTTTCACAAAATCTTTTCTATATCTTCTACACTAGTTTTACAATTTCACAAGTTGTGATCACAGCCAGTGCTTCACAAAAGTGCACTTCCATTAAAAGTCGAGTCAAAGGTCATGTACCGGCAACAGAATAATGGAACTCAGTCAGCAGCAGCAGTAAAGGCCTGTAAATACACAGATTATATATAATAAACAATTCAATAAATTAATAACCAAAGTACTAGTGCAACAAAATCCAATTCCTTAGAGCAACCAAAGACAGTCCATAGAAGTTCATAGTTGAGATTAGTATTGTACAATGTCCAAGAGCCTGTACAATACTCCTGTACCTTCTTCCATGTAATAGAATTGAAATGAGAACTTGATGTACTCATGACCTGCAGCTAAGTTACATCAGGGCAACATTATAATAATTTTAGGTGACTGAAGGTGTAAGTGTGTGTATTCATCTTGGGTTAGTGTCTTTACCATACATTCTTATAAAGGAGATAATTCTGTGTATGTCCATTCACAGCGAACGAGAACATCAACAAAAAGAGAAAAAACAGAAAATCTTGGTTCAGGAGAAAACCAAGCAAGCACTCATAGAATTACAAAAGTTGCAAAACCAGGAACGTCGTGAGGTTGAAAACCTTTGGATAAAGCAGGAAAATGATGCCAGAATTAAAACTTGCCAGCTCCGGGTGAGAGAAAATCAGTCAACAACGTTAAGAAAGGGCAATACAATTTGGCTCTGCCAGATTGCCTAAAGCCAAGAAGCATTATAGCAACATTATAATAATTCTCGGTAACTGAAGTTGTGAGTGTGTTTTCCACTTGGCTTGGCATTGTTACTGTACTTTCCTATATAGAACATTATCATTTTGCTTAAGACTAGTCGGGGAATAAATTGAACTATACAGAGGCTACCTTTGTTTTACAAATTTTTCCTCCGTGTTCCCATCAGCGAAGAGAGAGTTCATTCTTTTCACACCATTACACTAACTCGTTTTGGATACAAAATTAGGTAATGGTCACTTCGATTCTACCATTTTACTTTCCTAACCTCAGGGCTAAAAGATTTTTTTTCCCCTCAAAGAGTAGATCCATTCAGGTTCCTGTGTATATGTTGTCAGATTACTTCACTTGTTATAGGACAGTTACTGGAATTTGACTAAAACTACCTTCAGAAACTGAGCGCTAGTCAGCCTTCACTATTTACACATCACCCAATAAAATTCCAAGTATTTACGATGCAATATCATTAACTCAACTAATGGGAATCCTTAATGTTTGAGACCCAACAATTAGTGCTGTAGATGTAAATTAGTGGAGTTGTCATTTTCACTTGATATATTCTTGTCGTGAGCCCAAATACCATGACAAATCTTCTTATTCTTAATGCCATGCTATTTTTCACCTTGTACTGTGCCATTCGATGTCTTACTGAAGTCGACCTCCTTATCTAATCCAGTGATCTGATGATAGTTTGGTCATTTAAAAATCTGGTATAAATATCTGTGGACTAATATTTACCATTTGAAACTAGTGTTTGCAGAAACATTTTTCAATCTGGTATAAACTGGTTCTGGAACGCAGGATTAAAATGGGTAAAGCGAGGGCCTTGTTTGATTGGAAGAGCCAGCTCCGAATTTTCCAGGCCTGGAGAACGTACACATGGGAAAAGAAATTGGAGCAAGAGGTGCAACGAACTGAGATGGAACTACGGGAGGAAAAAAGGTAAGTGATACTTAGATATCCACTGTAAAATAAATGATATCTGTAGACACAATGTTATTTCTTCTTCATTAAGCACAAAGAATTTTCACAAAACCTCAATAACATAAAACTAATCACATTTGCAGATTTTTTTTTTTAGCCCAGTTTATGTTTGAGAGTCTACAAATCCTTAAGAATTATTGGCAACTCTTGAGACTTTGTTGACAAATGACATTTCGAAATAGAAACATAGGAATTAGGTGCAGGAGTAGGCCATTCGGCTCTTCGAGCCTGCACCGCCATTCAATATGATCATGGCTGATTATCCAACTCAGTATCCTGTACCTGCCTTCTCTCCATACCCCCTGATCCCTTTAGCCACAAGGGCCACATCTAACTCCCTCTTAAATATAGCCAATGAACTGGCCTCAACTACCCTCTGTGTCAGAGAGTTCCAGAGACCCACCACTCTCTGTGTGAAAAAATTCTTTCTCATCTCGGTCCTAAAGGATTTCCCCCTTATCCTTAAGCTGTGACCCCTTGTCCTGGACCTCCCCAACATCGGGAACAATCTTCCTGCATCTAGCCTGTCCAACCCCTTAAGAATCTTGTAAGTTTCTATAAGATCCCCTCTCAATCTCCTAAATTTTCTAGAGAGTATAAACCGAGTCTATGCAGTCTTTGTTCATAAGACAGTCCTGACATCCCAGGAATCAGTCTGGTGAACCTTCGCTGCACTCCCTCTATGGCAATAATGTCCTTCCTCAGATTTGGAGACCAGAACTGTACGCAATACTCCAGGTGTGGCCTCACCAAGACCCTATACAACTGAAGTAGAACCTCCCTGCTCCTATACTCAAATCCTTTTGCTATGAAAGCTAACATACCATTCGCTTTCTTCACTGCCTGCTGTACCTGCATGCCTACTTTCAATGACTGGTGTACCATGACACCCAGGTCGCGCTGCATCTCTTTTCCTAATCGGCCTCCATTTAGATAATAGTCTGTTTTCCTATTTTTGCCACCAAAGTGGATAACCTCACATTTATCCACATTATACTGCTCCAAATGTTCCATGATGTTGCCATTTTGTTACACTAGATAATTTTAAAAACATGACTTTATTCTGTTTTTAAACAGAATACTGCAGGAAAACCTTTTTTGGTGTATTTATCAACATACTTAAAATTGTAACATTACAATGTAATGTAAGAGCCTCTGCTTTTACAAGGCCTTCTCTTTCCCTGGGGCACAGTGGAAGGGTATTGTCTCCAGCGGACTCAGGATTGTTGAACAAATATTATTCCACAGTCACTTTGTACTGGACTGGGTATGGATCGTGTTCAAGTTCAAGTTCACATTTAGTGCCACATGCACCAGTTAAAGTACAGTGGAATTTGACTTACCATGCAGCCAAACAAACAAAAGAGCACAATACACAATAGAATATAACATGAACATCCACCATAGTGGAATCAACTTTCTTCACTGGTGGAAGGCAACAACTTTGTCAGTCCTCCTCCTTTGTTCATCGGGGCCATAAACCCTCTGCAGTCGCCGCTACAGATGGCCCGATGTACAGGCCCTCTCATCGGGATGCTAGAAACTCCGATGTCGGGACGGACGGACGCTCCGCGGCTTGGAGGTCCCAAATCCGCCGCTACCTACCGGAAACATTCCATCTAAGTAGAATGTTTTTCCACACAGAATGTGATGAATATCTGGTACCAGCTAACAGAGGAGGTATAGGAGGCGATACAACTACAGTTTAAAACAAATCTTTCGACGGGTATTTGAATAGGAAAGGGCACAGAGGGTTGCGGACCTGGTGAAGGTAAAAAGGATCATACTAGATAGGTTGGCATGGATGAGGCGAGTCCAAAGTTACTCTGCTGTTTGTTTCTATATTTCTACCGTGAAGATGAATTCAGATCAGCCATGCTCTTTGAGCAGTGGATAAGTCTGGAGGACTGAGTAGCCCGTTCCTGCTGTTAATTTTTATGTTTGCATAACACAAAGATTCCTATGACTTGGCTGGAGTTTCAGGAAAAGTTGTTCAATGTGAGAATGAGTTCAGCAATGTGAAGAAGTGTAGTGAAGGGACTACAGGACTAGTTGGGCCTGTATTCAATGAAGTAGTGAAGGTCCTTCAGGCCATTCTAGTATGGGATGGTGATGTGAGATTTGATGATCAAAATGGCAATCCGCCAGTTAGAAGCAGAAACCCAACTGCCGAAGTGTCCTTCAGCATCGGAGGTGTCATGGATATGGGATTGGACAAGGGGAGAATAGAATTAAGTTTGGAAAGAATAAGAACATTCTGAAATGATGTGCCCTTCTACACAGTGAAACATAGACCCAGTAAAACAGGCTTGTTTGGGGGATTGAGTCTTTGGAGCTTTGTAGGACATCTCGAGATGAAAGTCAGTGGCTATTTGGGAGGTGGCCCGGTTACAGTGCAGAGGGAGGAATGAGTAGGAGTTGGAGATCTAGTGTTCAACCTCTCCAAGGTAGAGGTCAGTTTGCCAAAGAGCTGTGAAGTCCTAGTTTGTCAGTAGCTTTGGTGATAATATTGAGGTTGGTCCTTAATGAGCAGAGTACTCAATGTTCAGAGGACGGGTGCAAATGGGGTTATTGCAATTTAACTCCTGCAGGGCGAAGTTACGTGATTTACAGTCAGAAAAGTATTGCAAACTCGCGACTTTAATAAGAAAATAAGATGCAACGCTCCCCCCCCCCCCGCCGGTGGAAAAAAACCTCCAAGAAAGGAAATAGGCCCTGCTGGAGCCCTGAGCTCGAGTTTGGCTGCATCCCAAGAGGAGATCTCACAGAGGAAAGCTGAAATGGAGGAACTTAAAAACACCATCCTAGGTGAGATGAAGAAAATGCTTAGAGAAATGAAGAAGGAGTATAAAGATGAAATAAAAACTTTAAGAGCAGATATTCTGGTGTTTCATGAGAAAATTAAAGATGAATTAAAAAAAGAAGTTATAGAGACGGTAAAGATTATGATGAACGAATGGAAAGAAAAGGCTGACGCTGAGTTACAAAACCAAATGGTGGAGGTAAACGACAAATTTGCTGGGATGGAAAGAATGCTGGATGAGAAGATAGATCCTATTTTAATCTCGCTCGACCAACAAAATGATGCAATTAAAGAGCTAACTGAGCTTGCTGCATCAAATACTAAGGAGAGAGAGAAGCTCCGCTCCGAGAACAAACGTCTATCAGAATTATTACGCAAAATAAATGAGAAATGTATCGATTTGGAGGGACGTCAACGGCGTAAGAATTTGCGTATAGTTGGATTGTGCGAGGGTCGTGAGGGAAATCAAGACCCTCGAAAATTTGTTGCAAAACTCCAAAAGGACATTTTGAATTTGGATCAAGAACCCCTGTTGGGCCGTGCACACAGGGCATTAAGACGGGTGCCTGGGAGAGATGCACCCCCAAGACAAATGATTGTAAAGATGGCTTACGATCATGTTTTTGAAGACATGATGAAGATAATAATACATAAGAAAAATCTTAAATACGAAGGGGATAATATTAGTATCTTCAGAGATTACCCTGCGGAAGTGGCCAAGAGAAGATCTTTATTCACAGAAACAAGAGGTATTCTGAGGAATATAAAGGATACAAAGGATCTGAGATATGACCTGATGTACCCAGCAACATTAAGAGTAACCTACAACAATAAGGAGTACCGTTTCGTTAAACATACAGAAGCACTGGAATTTGCTCGAAACATACAGAAGAGGAAGAAGAACAAGAGGAAGAAGAAGAAGACTGAACTTTTATTACCCACCTGCGGTTATGAATTATCCATGGAGAGAGAGGAGGAATAATGGACATGGACTTTAATTTTGGTTTAAAGAGAGATGGATAGATTACTAATAAATAAATTAGTACATAATAGTCATAGTTTTGTGTTATCTATCCCTTAAAAATGTCAATTATTCCCCTAACATAGTATCATTTATCCCCCTAACATAGTATCACTTATCATAACATTAATCACAATAGATACTAGTAATATGAGTTTTAATATACACTAAGTATATAAATTTAGTACCCCACCCCAATATATGCAGCACTCAAGATAGGAGCTGGAACTATTAACATATTTAAAAAAAAAAAAAACGGAAGTCCGTAGATTAGTAGCCACGTTAGTGTGGCTTACACTAACACACACTACACTATATATAGGTGTAGTTACTTTTTTTTCCAGGCACTTTATTAACACCCTTCACTTCACTTTTACTCACACCTTTTATTATTTTTTATATATTAGATATTTGATTCTATATTATATATTATATGAATATATTTATGATTGGTATTATATAATTAGTTTAAGGAGATGTGTATATGGAATAGTAAGACATATATTAATTTTCATCGATCCAATGTTTGGGTATAATGTTGAGTTGGATGGGCCGAGACGGCTACTCCAATATAAACCACCCTAATAGTAAAATGCAAGACATTAATGTGAAGACTGGCGGTGATGGAATCACCTTCTGTAGTTGGAATGTTAAGGGAATTAATGAACCAATTAAAAGAGGTAAGGTGTTAGCCCAATTAAACAGATTGAAATCAGATATCACTTTTCTTCAAGAGACCCATCTCAAAAAAGATGCTCGACACAGATTAACAGCTAAATGGATTTCGAAAGTGTATCACTCTTCATTTATACATAAGTCTAGAGGGGTAGCAATAATTATTCGTAAAGGTATACCTTTTAAACAAAGTTCTATAATAGAGGATACGGAGGGTAGATATGTAATAATTACAGGGGAATTATACTCTAAAAAAGTAATCCTCATGAATATATATGCCCCTAAATTTGATAACCCATTATTTTTTAAGAAAATATTTAATAATATCCCTATATCTACTCAATATAACTTAATAATTGGGGGTGATTTTAATTGTACTTTAGATAACTATTTAGATAGATCTTCAACGAAAAGGAAAGCTATCTCTAAGTCAAGTAAACATATACATTCTTTTATTAGTACAGCAAATGTTAAGGATATCTGGAGAATAGATAACCCATTGGGACGAGAATATTCTTTTTTCTCGCCTGTATTCGGGACTTACTTGAGGATAGATTATTTTTTAATAGATTCAAAATTACTTCCATTTACGTATGATGCAAAATATCATAATATTATCATTTCGGATCACGCTCCACTAACATTTAAGATAAAATTAAAAGATATAATTAATAAAACTCCTAACTGGAGGCTTAATCCCCAAATATTAAAGGACAAGGCTTGTTATGATTACTTGGTAAAACAGATTAAATTATTTTTTGAAACTAATGACAAACCTGAAATTTCACCATCACTTCTTTGGGATACATTTAAAGCATTTATGCGCGGTGCAATAATATCAGCACAAGCATATTTTAAGAAAGAAAATCGAAAGACGGAACAAAAGTTGGAAAAGGAGATAAAACAATTAGATATTGAGAATACAAAATATCCTTCTAAAGTGTTAAGTAATAAAATTGCAATATTAAAATATAAACTAAATAAAATATACTCTAATCAAGTAATTAAACGTTTTCAACAAACTAAACAAGTGCATTTTGAATTTGGAGATAAACCACAAAAACTGTTGGCGCTACAACTCAGAAAACGAGATGATGAAAAAATGATACATAGAATTAGATCTGAGCATGGAAATATATCGACCTTACCAAAAGATATCAATGATATATTTTTACAATATTATCAAAGTCTTTATTCATCTAAATTAACAGGACAAACAGATGGAATGGAAACATTCCTACAAAAATGTAATATTAACAGCTTAGATCAGGAAGGTAGAGACTTGTTAAACGCTGATATATCAATAAAAGATATTGAAGAATCAATCGGATTGTTAAATAATGGAAAAGCTGCGGGCCCTGATGGCCTGAGTGCAGAATTTTATAAGAAATTTCAAGATCTGATTTCCCCAAGATTACATACAGTATACATATGAACAAGGAAAATTACCGGAATCTTTAAATGAATCTACAATTACACTTATTCCTAAGGTTGACAAGGATTTGGAAGACCCTGGATCATATAGAGCAATTGCTCTTTTAAACACAGATCAAAAAATATTAGCTAAAGTTTTATCTCGGAGATTAAGTTTGGTGATCACTAAAATAATACATCATGATCAAACAGGTTTTATTCCAAAACGTTATTCATCCCACAATTTGAGACGATTATTCAATATTATATACTCAAAAAGAGTATGTGATACGGAATTAGCTGTTATATCCTTAGATGCAGAAAAAGCATTCGATCAGTTTGAATGGCCATATTTATTTAAAATAATGGAGAAATTCCAATTGGGGGATAGATTTTGTAAATGGGTAAGAATTCTATATTCGAATCCTACTGCAAGAATATTAACTAACCAAATATTATCAGCTAAATTTAAGCTTTATAGGGGTTGTAGACAAGGATGTCCGCTATCGCCTTTGTTATTCGCTCTGGTGATAGAGCCTTTAGCTGAAAGGATTAGATCTGAACCAGAAATATATGGATATAATACTGATACTACAACTAATAAAATATCTCTATACGCAGATGATGTCTTAATTTATATTACAAAACCGGAGATTAGTATTCCGAAGCTATTTAATGTTATAACTAAATTTAGTACATTTTCTGGATATAGAATTAATTGGAATAAAAGTGATATTATGCCTATAACTGGAATAAAATCAAATATATTACAACAATATCCACTAAAAATAGTTACGGACAAATTTAAATATTTAGGAATTAATGTATCTAAATCCTATAACTCATTAATTAAATCTAATTATCCTCAATTATTAAATAAACTTAGAAAAAATATTTTATATTGGAAAACACTTCCTATATCTATGATTGGTAGAATAAATGCTATAAAAATGTTTTTTATACCACAATTGTTATATTTGTTTCAAGCTATTCCCTTTTATCTCCCAAAAATCTTTTTTTTTTAAATTGATAACATTGTTAATAGTTTTATCTGGGACTATAAAAATCATAGAATATGTAAAAAACATTTATGTAAATCCAAGATAAATGGAGGATTAGCACTTCCAAATTTTTTATATTATTTCTGGGCAGTTCAGATTAAGAATATGAATTTTTGGTGGGTAAATTTGGATTATGAACCAATGTGGTTAAAGATGGAAAAGGAAGATTGTTTACCTTTTAATGTAGGTTCGATTCTTTTTGCGCCAAGGGAAGTACAAAAATTTTTTTATAGGGACAACCCTATAATTCATAGTAATAGACGCATTTGGAAACAAATAGGTAAGACTTTACATTTAGATAATTTGTCACTTAACCTACCAATTATGAATAACCCTTTATTTAAACCCTCTATATTAGATATGGGGTTTAGACATTGGGATGATTTAGGAATTAAAAGGATAGAACACCTTTACAGAAAAGGAAAATTTCTTTCATTTCAGGAGTTACAAGATATCTATGGATTGCCATCACATAATTTGTTTAGGTATTTACAAATTAGAGATTATATTGTCAAACACACAAGATTATAAAAATAAAGAACCAGGATTATTAGATGAACTGTTTAATAAGCACCCAAATACAGAAAAGTTAATAGCTTATATATACAATATTATTTTGGATAGGGAGAATCTAACAACAGAAATATATCGACAAGCATGGGAAAATGAAATAGGTTTATCTATAACGAAAGAAACTTGGGAAGAAAGTTTACAACGTATACATCGTTGTTCGTTAAATGCTAGGCATACATTGATACAATTTAAAGTATTATATAGATTACATTATTCGAAAACCAAATTAAATAGAATTTTTCCTAACATTTCTTCTATTTGTGATAAGTGTCAGAATTTAGAAGCCAATTTAACACATAGTTTTGTAACGTGTTCAAAACTTAATTATTATTGGATAGAAATCTTTAGAGTTATCTCTGAAGTTCTTTGAGTTAAACTGGATCCAGATCCAAAGTTAATAATATTAGGAATTCCGGACTCAAAATTGGTATTAACAGTAAATCAAAGAAATTTCTTTGATTACTGTTTGGTAATAGGGAAAAAAATAATATTGAAATTTTGGAAGGGAACATTATCCCCCACAATTAAAATGTGGACAGCAGAGATGTCGGAGGCGTTGCATTTGGAAAGAATTAGATTTGTCCTACTGGACAAATATGAAATCTTTGAACAGATATGGTCTCCATATATACAGTATTTGAGGGGGTAGCTGTTCTTGGCATCACAACTCAATGGGTACCCGACAGGATTTGATGAAAATAATTCATTTTCAAACTGGGATTTGTATACATGTCTCTATTGATATTATCATTTGTAATAGTATTATTTACAATATATTTTGTTGTTTCTCTTTTATATATATAATACTTCTTACTGTTTAAAAATATATATATTAAATAGATATATTAATTGTTTTTTTTTCCTTTTTTTATATATAATCAAAATCATTATTTAATCACAACCTTTGTTGATTCAAAACCTATTATTTTTTCTTTTTCTCTCTATTTCTAAAAAAACAGAAGATAATAATAATCAATGTGATATTTGTATAAATACCGAATTAAGTTGGTATTTGTAAATTTGTTTTAGCATTGTGAAATGCTTACTTCTAATAAAAATATTATTTAAAAAAAAAAAGAAAAGTATTGCAAACATTGCAAGTATTGCAAAAGTATTTCAAATGATCAAATAACCCAAATCAATGGTTTCTGGAGAGTAAATATAAAAGTTGGTTTCTTTCTGGTAGTAATACCAAACAGTATCTATATTGTGTTATGATATTGTCAGAAAAATTCATTGGCGGTAATGTGACATTTTTGTATGGATGCATTCAGTTTTTTTTGTTTCTATAATAATATTCAATAGTTATGAAGTTAAAACAATTAAAGCTCCCTCTCTCTGCATAGAAAGAAACAACTTGCAATAGAATGTAACCGGAAACATAGGCTCAGATACTGCTTTACAAATTGGCTATTATGGTGCAAAGCTGAGAAAAAAAAGAGAGCTTTGGAGGCGCAAAAAGAGGAGACAAAACAAAAAATGGCAGCATTATTGGATTCTGCCTCTTCTGTGAAATTGTCAACAGTTTCCAACGGAGCTTCAAGATGTGTATGTGACGTGCAGCAAGTTGTTCCAGCTCAAAATATAGTAAGTGGAGCTGAAATAGTTATTTGAATTTTAAGTGATTCAAAGTATTGTAGTACAAATTGGTCTGTACGCCTAGTGCTTCTTTTAAAAATTGAAGTAGAACTACAATTTATAATTAAATAGCTGTCTGATAAAAATAATTCACTACAATACAATTACTTAAATGAAAAGTTTGTATTATATTGCATGTAACAATCTTTTTTTAAAAATATTTTCATTAGAAGCAATGCATATTGCCAATGATATAACAGTTTTTCAAATACACATTTAACTTGTTTCAAAAGTTATACAAATATTACGGAATGATTTATATAAGTTTCAATTTTTTTTAGAAAGTAAAGAGGTGAAAGAATAGGTGTATAATCGATGAAGATTGTGATTAAATAATGTTGATTATGATTATATAAAAATAAAAAATTAAAAAAAAATAAAAATAAAAATAAAAACAATAAAAAGAAAAATAATACAAGCAAACAATTATTATATTTTTTTTAAAAATGAAGTATACATATTAACAATGAATGGAACAATTTCACATAACAATATCTATAGAGACGTGTATACAAATCTCAGAATAGATCTTTTCATCTAATCCTACCACCGGGTATTTATTGAGTTACAATGCTGAGCTCAGCTACCCCTTCATATAGTTAGTGAATGGAGACCATATTTGTTCAAAAAGTTTATATTTGTCCATTAGGACAAACCTGATTCTCTCCAAATGCAACATCTCCAACATTTCCACTGTCCACATTTTAATTGTAGGGGATAATGTTCCCTTCCAGAATTTTAATATTAATTTTTTCCAATTATTAAACAGTAATCAAGAACATTTCTTTGATTTACGGTAAATATTCGATTTGAATCTGAAACTCCTAATATTATTAGCTTTGGGTTAGGATCCAATTTAATCTTAAGAACTATAGAAATGATTTTAAAAATTTCAGTCCAATAACTATTAAGTTTTGTACATGTTACAAAACTATGCGTTAAATTAGCTTCTGAGTACTGACATTTATCACAAATAGGGGAGATGTTAGGAAATATTCTATTTAATTTCGTTTTTGAATAATGTAATCTGTGTAATACTTTGAATTGTATCAAGGTATGTCTGGCATTTAACGAACAACGGTGTATACGTTGTAGACTTTCTTCCCAAGTGTCTTTTAATATAGATAAGACTGTTTCATTTTCCCATATTTGTCGGTGTGATTTTGTTGTTGGAATTTCCCTATCCAAAAGAGTATTATATATATATATATATATATATATATATATATATATATGCTATTAGTTTTTCTGTATTTGGGTGCTTGTTGGGCACTTCATCCAATAATCCTAGTTCTCTATTTTTATAATCTTGCATGTTTGATTTGATATAATCTCTAATTTGTAAATACCTAAACAAGTTATTTGGGTGCAATCCGTAGATATCTTTTAACTCTTGAAATGAGAGAAATTTCCCTTTCCTGTAAAGGTGTTCTATCCTTATAATTCCTAAATGTTTCCATTGTCTAAACCCCTTATCCAATATAGAGGGTTTAAATAAAGGATTATTCATAATTGGTAAGCAAAGCGACATATTATCCAAATGTAGAGTCTTAACTATTTGTTTCCAAATACGTCTATTGCTATAAATTATAGGATTTTCCCTATAAATTTTTTTTTGTACCTCCCTTGGAGCAAGGAGAATCGAACTTGTATCGAAAGGTAAACGGTCTTCCTTTTCCATTTTTAACCAAGCTGGTTCCTGATCCATATTTACCAACCAAAAATTAATATTCTTAATCTGAACCGCCCAGAAATAATATTAAAAAAATAGGTAGTGCTAATCCTCCATTTATCTTAGATTTACATAAATGTTTTTTACTTATTCTGTGACTTTTATAATGCCAAATAAAGCTATTAACAATAGAATCATTAAAAAAAAAAATGTTTTAGGGAGGTATAGAACGTGAAATAAATATAATAGTTGTGGTAAAAAAATAATTTTTATGGCATTTATTCTGCCGATCATTGATATTGGTAGTGTTTTCCAGTATAGAATATTATTTTTTAGTTTATTCAATAATTGGGGATAATTTGATTTAAATAGAGAATTGTAAGATTTAGATACATTAATTCCTAGATATTTAATTTTGTCCGTAACTATTTAAAATGGAAATTTTTGTAATATATTTGATTTTATTCCAGTTATAGGCATAATTTCACTTTTATTCCAATTAATTCTATATCCTGAGAATGTAGTTCAGTTATAACATTAAGTAAATTAGGAATACTAATCTCTGGTTTTGTAATATATATTAAGACGCCATCTGCATATAAAGATATTTTATTCGTTGTGGTATTAGTATTATATCCATATATTTCTGGTTCTGATCTAATCCTTTCGGCTAATAGTTCTATTGCAAGAGCAAATAATAAAGGTGATAACGGACATCCTTGTCTACAACCCATAGAGAGATTAAATTTGGCTGATAACATTTGATCTGTTAATATTCTTGCTGTTGGGTTAGAATATAAAATTCTAATCTATTTACAAAATCTGTCCCCCAATTGAAATGTCTGCATTATCTTAAATAAATAAGGCCGTTCAACCTGATCGAATACTTTTTCCGCATCAAGGGATATGACAGCTAATTCAATATCATTAATTCTTTTTGAATATATGATATTGAATAGATGTCTCATGTTATAAGTAGAGTAACGTTTGGGAATAAAGCCTGTTTGATCATGATGTATTAATTTATTAATCACTGAACTTCACCTTTGAGATAGAATTTTAGTTAATATTTTTTGATCAGTATTTAGAAGAGCAATTGCTCTATATGATCCTGGATGTTGCATGTAACAATCTGAATAGATCTTGAGCCAAAATGTTTATAGTTTAATGGATATACATATTCCACAACCAACACTTAAAACTCTTGTGTCAAAACATGGTTTTCATTATTGCCAATAAGAACTAGTGTACCTATTATTAGCTCTAGTGTCACCAGTGTTGTTTTCTTCATTATTTAGTTCCATGTCAGATATATTGAACAATATTTATCTCTCAGCAAAAGGCTCAAAATGGTGTTCATATCAATTTCATTTAATTTGATTCTCCTTCTCAGTGCTTTGAGGTCACAGAGTGACCACTTGCCATTAACAAACTAGGTGCTCCAAAAATTGTCAATTTAAAACCAATTCACAAGAACACAAGAAAATAGGACCAGGAGTAGACTATCAGACCCTTCAAGCCTGCACCACCATTTATTGTGATTATGGCTTAATTATTTTGTCTTTCTGTGTTATTTCTCCATATCCATCTATTCCACGATCGGTGAAATATTTATCCACCTCCATTTTAAATACTTTTAATGAGCCAGCGAAGTCCAGAGATTCTCCAGTCGCTGTGATTCTTTTGAATTTTCTTCCCCATGGAACTGTTATTAGCTGGAGTCATTGAATATATTCCAGGTAGAGATTGAGAGACATTTAAACAATAACGATATCAAGGGGTATGGGGAGAAGGTGATAAAGTGATCAACCATGTAGCTCAAGGGCCATTTGGCTTACAGTTACACTTATTTATTTGTTTTTGCCGTGTAAGAACATAAGAACTTGCGCCTGGGTGTTTTATTTATTATGATTATTAATTATGATTTATCTTGATTTTGAAATTAGTCGGTCTTAAGAACTGGATAGAATTTTTTTAAATGAACCACTCCTTAAAGTGTACATGATTGAGCATATTAAATTTATTGTAGATATTTACATTTTACATTTTTTTTTAAATTCTCAGATGGTGGTGATGAAGAAACAGGGTTCTTCTCCAACTGGTTCTTCGCTGATGACAGATGACAGCAAAACTCATCAACTTATAGCTGCAAGACCAAAATTTGCTTGGCAGGTTACTCGTAAGCATGCAATGCTAAGAGCAGAGGATATAGCGCTTGTGCAAAATGAAAGTGAGATCTCAGATGGGGACGATGATCCCAATTCTGGCATTGCGAGGAAGACAAACCTGCACGTTTTGGGCAATTTTGAACATCGTCATCTGTTTCAGCAGCAGCTCATTGAGGATCAAAAGAAGCAACTTCAGGAAAAGCAGAAACTAATTGAAGAGCTTCAAGAGAAGCAACAATTAACAATCCTGCAACAAGATGCTAAACTGGCTTCTGCAATAACGACAGCAATTGTTAGTGCAACACAAAAGATGCGACTTGAGCCTAATCCTCATGGTAGAAAACCAACTGGAAATGTGCAATTTGAAATGAAAGATGCTGCTGCACATACGTCCAGGTAATGTTACACTTATCTTCACTTATTGTGATTTAAGAATTAAAACGCAAATGGTATTGTGGAATTTGTATTTGGTTAATAACCTGTTTTTTATTTAAGTTAGCATTAGTAATGATCATGAAACTACCAGATTGTCATAAAATCCCATCTGGTTTGTTGAAATCTGGTGAGAGGAAAGTTGCCATCCTTTCCATACTGGTCAAAGAGGGACTTGCCCTCCATCACTCCACAACTACAGCTCTGTTAAAACTCACCAGTGATGTGTTCTCTGCTTCTGAGGATGGTAAACTCACTGGTGCCAATTTTTCTTGATTTAACCAAGGCCTTTGATGTTGTTGACCACTACCTACTGCTTGATAAACTTTACTCAATTGATCTTTCTCAAAACAATCTACTGTGGTTTAACTCATACCTTCATAACAGACGCCAATGTGTAACCTTTAATGGAAGTCAATCCAATTCCTTAATTGTTGAGAAGGGGGTCCCGCAAGGTTCGTCTTTGGGACCACTCCTTTTCTCTATTTTCATAAACGACCTCCCTAATATTTGTTTTGACTGTCAAACACAACTATATGCTGATGATGCAGTGCTATATACATCTAATACTAACAAGTCTGAAATTGAAAGATCCCTTCAATCAGATCTTACTTTTGTTCAGAAATGGCTATTATTTAACAAATTAATTTTAAATAAAAATAAATCATGCAGTATGTTATTTGGTACCAGACAAGGCCTTGGTAATTCTGTAGATCTGACTATATCATTTAATGAAGGATCACCATTAGAACAAGTATTGAACTTCAAATACCTTGGTGTTTGGCTCGACCCAACGCTTTCATTTACGCAGCATATTGAGACGATTACTAAAAAACTCAGCTGTAATCTAGCTATTCTTTACCGCCATATAAATTGTTTCACCTTTCAGATGAGAAAAAGAATTGTCTCTCAACTACTACTACCAACACTGGATTATGCTGATATTGTCTATCAGAATACATTTGATACACATCTTCAACCCCTCAATGTAGTTTATAATAGTCTCTGCAGATTTATTTTAAGGTGTCCATATCTAACTAACCACTGTTCTATGTATGAAACTCTAAACTGGTTATCCTCCCACGCTCGAAGATGCTACCACTGGTTCCAATTCATCTTTAAATGCATCCATCTCAATTACCCTTCTTATTTAAAACAAGACCTATTATCATATACACCCTTATATTCACTAAGACATATTCAGCAACCCTTCTTTTTCATTCCAAGAACTAACAAAGAAATTGGGAGACATGCATTTAAATTCAAAGCTCCTTCTGACTGGAACACTCTGCCTAGTACCATAAGAACTATTAGCTCATTTCGTCTATTTAAAAATACACTTTTACCCTTACTTATAAAACCATGTACCTGTTTCTAGTGTTAGAGTCTTCGAGCTGCTTTATCTAGCTTGCTCTGTGTGTGATCATTTGTCATAGCTATTGTATATGCATGGCCATTACACTTATGTATCATTGTATTGCATAGTGTAACAAGGTCTTATATTGTATTATGTCACAATACTATGAAATAATATATCATGTAATAATGTTGATAGTATGTATTAACGTACGATGTATGATAGGTGGTATATGGTATTATGCATCAGCATTATGCTGTAACACATAACTTATTATTATTGGATATGTTAAGTCAATTAACAATTGTTATAAACTATAACAAGTGGGGATGTAGGGGTTTTGGGATTGGTGTGTGGGTAGGTGGGTCAATGAGAGCCTCTATGTATGTTATGTCTTGTGCTGTATGTTCTGTGTTGGACCCCCTCGAAAACGAGATGACTGTCCATCTCAAGGGGTTATCCATGAATAAACATTAAACACTAAAAACGTTAATGTTTAGAACAAAGACCCATCATTTATATATTTGCCTCTGTGCTCCACAATTTGAGATTTGTAATAGAAAAAATCACATGCGGTTAAAGTGCACATTGTCAGATTTTAATAAAGACCATTTTTACACATTTAGTTTCACCTTGTAGAAATTACAGCAGTGTTTATATATAGTTCCCCCATTTCAGGGTACCATAATGTTTGGGACACAGCAATGTCATGTAAATGAAAGTAGTCATGTTTAGTATTTTGTTGCATATCCTTTGCATGCAGTGACTGCTTGAAGTCTGCGATTCATGGACATCCAGTTGCTGGGTGTCTTCTCTGGTGATGCTTTGGCAGGCCTGTATTACTGCATCTTTAGCTTATGCTTGTTTTGGGGGCTAATACCCTTCAGTTTTCTCTTCAGCATATAAAAAGCATGCTCAATTGGATCGGGTGATTGACTTGGCCACTCGAGAATTTACCATTTTTTAGCTTTGAAAAACTCCTTTGTTGCTTTAGCAGTATGTTTGGGATCATTATCTTGCTGTAGAATGAACTGCTAGCCAATGGGTTTTGGGGCATTTGTTTGAACTTGAGCGGATTGGATGTGTCTAGACACTTCATAATTCATTATGCTACTACCATCAGCAGTTGTATCATCAATGAAGATAAGTGAGCCAGTACGTTCAGCAGCCATACATGCCCAGGCCATAACACCCCACCACCGTGTTTCACAGATGAGGTGGTATGCTTTGGATCTTCGTCAGTTTCTTCTCTCCTCCATACTTTGGTCTTGCCATCACTCTGATATGTTAATCTTCGTCTCATCTGTCCACAAGATCTTTTTCCAGAACTGTGGTTGCTCTTTTAAGTACTTCTTGGCAAACTGCAACCTGGCCATCCTATATTTGCAGCTAACCAGCGGTTTGTATCTTGCAGTGTAGCCTCTGTATTTCTGTTCATGAAGTCTTCTGCGGACAGTGGTGATTGACAAATCCACACCTGAAGAGTGTTTCTGATCTGTCGGACAGGTGTTTGGGGATTTTTCTTTATTTTTGAAAGAAGTCTTTTGTCATCAACTGTAGAGGTCTTCCTTGGTCTGCCAGTCCCTTTGTGATTAGTAAACTCACTGGTGTTCTCTTTCTTCTTATTGATGTTCCAAACTGTTGATTTTGGTAAGCACAAGGCTTGGTTGATTTTGGTAAGCTTAAGGTTTGGCACAACTTTGGTCCACATGTTGATAAACAGCAATAAAAGTTTCCAAAGGTGATGGAAAGGCTGGAGGAAAGACTAGGTGCCGAGAGCTCTCTTACACCTGCATTAAGGAGGCAATTAAACACACCTGAACAATTACAAACGCCTGTGAAGCCTTGTGTCCCAAACATTATGGTGCCCTGAAATGGGGGGGACTATGTATAAACACAGCTGTAATTTCTACATGGTGAAACCAACATGGCCTTTAATAAAATCTGACAATGTGCACTTAACCACATATGATTTTTTTTTTTCTCTATTACAAATCTCAAATTGTGGAGTACAGAGGCAAATATATAAATGATGGGTCTTTGTCCCACGCATTATGGAGGGCACTAAGTGTTTTGTCATTCCTCCATTGTCGCTGGTGTAAATCCTATAGCTCCTACAATGTGTACAAGTATTTGATCATTGCAGTTCAAGAAGGTGGTTTACTACAAATAAATAACCATATCTGAACATCTGGCCTGTTTCTAAATTCCTGAACATTTATTCAGATTTCAGAAAGCATTTGAGGAGAATTGTACATGTAAAAAGTGAGATGGGCAAAGTCATCAGACTTTATTCTCCCCTAGGTCAATTGTTCCATCATCAGCTGAGGAAACCAGTTGTTGCACAACTGGTACCAATAACATGATTTCACCTCACCCAATCGTCAAAGGTATGCTTTTTAATGCTGGTTATTTAGTATTTTATTTAACTTGACTATATTTTTGCTCTTTCCCTACATAGCCGAGTGCAATTTTGACACAATCAACCCTTTTGTTTTCTTAATGTGTTATACTTCGGGTTAATTGAAGTTGATGTCCATATCATGATACTAAATAGAAGAGTAAAACTACTTTAGTTTCTACTCTTCAGTGCTGTACAGCGGCAGATGTGGCATGACAATGTCGGCAGGCATTGAGCTTTATATCTTATTTGATTTGGTTATTGAGGTTTGAATAATCTATTAATGCATCATTTTTTCACCTGCAATGAAGTGGCCTTTATACAATATGCCGATTAAATTAAAAAAATATATATATACACACACAAACAAAGTTTAAAAACATTTCATGAACAAGTGGAGTTAGGATTTGTGCTAGAAACATAGAAAATAGGTGCAGGAGAAGGTCATTCGGCCCTTTGAGCCATTCATTGTGATCATGGCTGATCGTCCCCAATCAATAACGTGTGCTGTTGCAAGGGGTAGTCTGTGGACTGATCAGGCATATGGACCATATTGTATGATTTCTTAGTAATTCTAATTCTGGAATTGTTTGACTAAGACTTAATAATACTGCACACTAAATTAGTAATGTTTTCATACATCTTCCTAGTAAATGTATGGGTTCCTATAAACCGAAACTGTATTGAATTAAATGACCAATTATAATTGGTGACCACTGAATGACTTGTGCAAAGCTATCCATTTGGTTGCTATCTCTCAATGTGAAATATTATCTCAGCAATGGAGGACCGAGCAAAGCTGCGCATGGCAAGAAGAAAAGAATTGGAAGAGATCAAAAGGAAAAAGGAAGAAGAAAAACTTGTAAGTTTAGACATTTTATTTTCCTGTTTTCTTCAATAATTGATCCAATGGTGTTAAAACATTGATAATTTTCATGACAGTAATAGCAATTGACATTTAATGGAGACAAGATTGCCTAAAATAAAAGTACCCTATTTTTGAATATTTACAGGCACAATTTATATTTTGAACAAATAATTTGATTTGTACCTCTGGCACCAAGAAGGGCATCTACCATATGAAGGAAAAGACACATAATAAAAAACGAACTAAATTAGACTACAAATTCCACTAAAAGTTCCATTTACATTAACCTAGAGCACCTTTCTTCCCCCCCCCCAAAAAAAGCTTGCTTTATTCTTCAAAAACACAAGACCATTTAAATGGTAAATGCTCTTAAATTTGAATCTCTGTTACAAACATGAAGTGACCTTAAACAATAGTCTCTGGTTCAGTGAAGGTGAAGAGTAGTACTTTGATTTCTTCATATGCCATTGTGATGTTTAGAATATGAACTTGTTGGAAAGTAAGTTCTTTTGGAAGTTTAGCATTTTTGTTCTCCCATTAAGGTAATAGATAGTAGCCCATCCCAATTGCAAACGGAGCTAGTAAAAGTAAAGCTGCTGAAGTAATTTATTATAGTGTTCTTGCTTCTAAACTAAAATATGGTAGGTTTAAGCCTCGTTCTGAGCAGACGAGTACAAATTTCATGGCAGAGGTCAGTGTCGTTTTAAAAGAATGTTGCACCGTTTTGGGATGAAATATTAAAAAGAGGTTCAGTTTGCCCTCTGGAGGAGATACAAGATCACAAATTCAGGGAGATATTCAGTGAAGTTATTCTATTTAACCCTTAAGCAAATTATCTCATTATTGTGTATTTTGTAAGTGTTTGCTCTATGCAAATTGGAACATTTCCCATATTACAACAATGTCTACAATTCAAAAATACCCAATAAACCTTTTTTTTAAGTGCCCTGGAACAGTGAATATGTGCATCAAGAAAATGTTGCACTCTATGATTTAAAAGCTTATCTTCTTGTTGGAATATGAGCATATTAAGTGTTATACCTCCCAACTTATCCCTCCGATTCTCCTTTGGAGATGATTGTGGCCCTTGGATTTTCCTCTCAATAGTATTTTGAGCTAAAAAAAACATTACAAGTGACAACAAAAAAAGATCTAATTGTTCATCTCAAAATTGAAATTCAACATGAAAAGTAATGTACTTGAGCTGTAATGGATAGTGTGATGTGACAGAATATTTTCAAAGTTTTCCGTTGCTCAAGGCGCACCTAAGAGCAAAGGAGGAAGAGCGGCGAATGCAGCAGGAAGCTGAGAAACAGGCATCGTTAGAAAAGAAGCGCGAGGAGAAAAGATTACAGAGACAGGTTTGAATTTGCAAAGAACTGCTTAATACGTTGCAGCAAGTTCTTTGCAATTTGCTAACGTTTTGAAATTGTTTACAAATGTATTTTATGAAGTATATAAATAATTATTTTACTTAAACATCAAATCCCAATTAAAATGTTTTTATTAATAATAACTCAATTATGCATATAATTGAGCAGTATTTTACTTTAGTAAAGGTTGAATATACTTTGTAAGAAGGATAAAGCAGTTCGGAATGGGAAGAAATGTGCTATTGTACTTTGATATTTTAAATGAAATGTGCAGGTAATGGTTTCCTACTGTTGTCACAATATTTTATGGAGTTATTTTAATTCACACAATGTTCAGTTTGTAGCTGCAGGTTTGATCATGTCATCTGGAGCACAGGGGTTTATCAAAGTGGGGCACACTGGTGCCTACAAACTCTGAAAGACATAGATAAGCGCTGCCTGGCTTTATGCACATTCCGTTCACCGGGCCCATAGACCTGACCAAACTGGGGGCAAAGATCACGTGAATTGCTAAGGCGTGGAAGGCTACAGACCATGTACTGCTAAATAGGATTAGTACAGATGCAAAATTGGATGGATAAGATGGGCTGAATGGTCCCTGTTTCTGGTGAATTGTTAAACATGATTCATAATGTTCATAAAAATGATTTTAACATAATGTTAAAGATTTTGAGATCCCACTTTGCTTATTGCTCTCTGCGATAAGGCATCTAAACAAATTCCATAATAATAGCACTGAAAGTGTTCTGGTAATTCAATAATGATTACATTAAAACCAATTAATTTGTTTCGACTAATTCTGTAATGATATTCGAAATTAAAATCATAACCTATATGCCAGTGTACTTAAAAAATGTACCATTGAAATATATTGACTGCATCAATAGAAAGATTTTAGACCAGTTCCTATAACTTGCAGGCTAGCTAATGTTACTTCACTTTTTGGAAAAAAAAAGGGGAAAGAGAAAACATGAATTTAGAGCACCTGGCCGGACAGCAGTAGCTGGAAAAATATGTCCACCATTTAAGATGTAACAACAGAGTATAAATGTCGACAGAATCAAAGTCAGCATAGAAAACCACTTCTTAAAAAACACACTTTCCTGAGGGTATAAATAGAACATTAAATGTGTCGAACCAGTGGATGTGGTGTATTTTGAATTTCAGACGATTTTAGATAAGGGTCCACATTTGAGATTAATGTGGTAAATGTAACCACATTGGATGTGGCGTAATGTGCTGATATGAAAAGAGAACTGGTTGGCAGAAGGAAACCAAATGGGAATAAAATAATATTCTGTGAATGGTAAGCAGTGACTTACGGGGCACTGTGGGCTTTAGTGCTTGGAAGCCAGCTATTCACAATATTTATGAAATAATTTAGAAGGAATGAAATATCTCCAGATATACCAACAACCTGGGTGGGAATATGAGCTGTGGGAGGATGCAGAGAGGCTTCATCGTGATTTGGACAGGTGGACTGAGTGAGCAAATGGAGAGCAGACAAAGTATCATGTCAATAAATGTGAGATTATTTATTTTGGTGGCATAAATAGAAAAACAGATTAACAAATAGGGGTGCAATGAGGCCTGGATGCCCATGTTCAGGAAAGTAAATATGCAGGTCCATCTATGAAGACACACAAGTATGTCCACTTTCAGAGTTGGGGGTTTAAGGTCCAGTGGAAATCTTGCTCAAATTGTACAGAGCCCCGGTGCAATCACATTTGAGTACCTTATACAGATTTTAATCTCGTCACAGGAAGCATGTTCTTGCTTTGGTGGAAATGCAGTGAAGGTTTATATATGTATGAATGAGAAAAAAGAGAGGAGACTTCATTGAAGCTTAAAATCCTGAAAAAAATTGCAGTGCATCTTGGTTGATTAGGCAGGTCGGCTGAGGAATGGTTAATGGAGTTTAATACAAATAAGTGTGAGGCTTTTCATTTTGGGACGTCTAATCAGGGCAGGACCTACACAGTGAATGGCAGGGCTCTGGGGGGTGTGGTAGAACAGGGATCTAGGAATGCAGGTACATAATAGCTTGCAAGTAGCGTCACAGGTTGATGGGCCGGGATGAGGCTTTCGGCACATTGACCGTCATCAGTCAGAGTACTGAGTATAGAAGTTGGAAGGTTATGTTCCAGTTGTACAAGACATTGGTGACGCTGAATTAAAGTATCGTGTTCAGTTTTAGTCACCTTGGTATAGGAAACATGTTGGGGCATGTTAGTCAGCTTGGGCAAGTTGGGCCAAAGTGTCTGTTTCCACTGTATGACCTTATGCAAGAAGGATGTTTGTGATGGTCCAAAACCCAGAATCACAGCTTAAGGTTATGGGTTAGACCAATTAGAGTAATAGTCACATTGCATGGAAACAGGCCCTTTGGCCCAACTCATCCATGCTGACAAAGATGCCCATTCTAATCTAGTCCAATTTGCCTGCATTTGGCCCACACCCTCTAAGCATTTCCTATCCATGAACCTGACCAAGTGCCCTTTAAATGCTGTTGCACTACCTGTCTCATCTACCTCTGGCAGCTTGTTCATTATACCCACCACTATCTGAGTGAAAAAGTTGACCCTCGGGTTCCTATTAAATCTTACCCCTCTGATCTCAAACCTATGTTCTCTGGTGTCTGATTTCCCTACCCTGGGTAGAAGACTCTGTACATTCACCTGTCTATTCTGTCATAATTATATACACTGCAATTAGCTCATCCCTCAGCCTCCTGCGCTCCAAGGAATTAAGTCTTAGACTGCACAACCTCTCCTTGTAGCTGAACTCCTCGAGTCCTAGCAACATTCTTGTAAATCTTCTCTGCACTCTTCCCAGTTTAATGACATTCTTCCTGTAGCAGGGTGACTAAACCTGAACACAGTAATGAAACGTGGTCTTGTACAACTGTAAAATGACATCCTAATGGCCATACTTGATACCCTGTCTGATGAAGGCCAATGTACCAAAAGCCACCCTATCTACCTGTGACACTGCTTTCAGGCTACTATATACCTGTACTCCTAGATTCCTCTGCTCACCAACATTCCCCAGTGCCCTGCCATTCAATGTGATGGTCCTGCCTTGGTTTGACTTCCCAACCAACTTATCTACTTTAAACTTCATTAGCATTTCCTTAGCCCATGTCCACAGCTGATTTAAGAGCCTGCTGTAATTTTTGTAATAACTGGTTTAAAACTGAAGCATTGCTGTTTAAACTAACTGATATTTCTGAAAGAGCAGAGAAGCCCTTTGGCTTCAAGTAACTGGTAGCAGGGCAATTGACGTGATCGTACATGTGTATGTATGAAAACCTTTCCAAACTGAGCCAAATTGGTCAAAAGCTTGCTTTCTAACTTGGATAAAGAGTCATTTGAATTGGTTCCAAAGATTGTGGCGGGGAATCAGGTCGTCGTGGGTGTAATTCACTTGTACTTTATGCACCATTTGATTCAATCCAGATAAAACTGCAGCTCATGTGAGAATAAATTGTACATTTTCAGTATTTTAAACTGTTGGTGGTATTGCATTTGAAATACAATTTATTTAATAGAATTGATATTCTGTAAATGTAGTTAAAATAATGACTTCAATTGTCCTCTAGACAGTCTGTGCTAGTCTCTGTTAATATAACCATATAACAATTACAGCATGGAAACAGGCCTTCTCGGCCCTTCCAGTCCATGCCGACCATTCATTTTTCCCTAGTCCCATCTAATATAACCATATAACAATTACAGCACAGAAAGGTTACATTTACCTCTTTACAGGTGTGTTGCTTCCGGTGTCCTGGAAGGATTTTCCATTATTTCTCAGTGACTTTTGATTTAAAATAGAGGTGCAAAGAAAAAAAAAACTGGCTTTGCTTATCTTTTCCTTTGAGGATGGTAATACCATACAAAGGAATACATTTATAACAGATCCATAAGCTGCGTTGCATAAAACTTGAGGATGCAAATATAAAGTTCATCCAGTCTCCAGCTCAGTACAATAAGGAACCATGCTTTGACTTTGATCATCAGCCTGTTGTATATTGCTACACTTATACTGCGTAGAGATTGATGTTGAAGGTGCAGCAAGCCATATGTTACTTACAGAACCACTGGCCAACCACCAGTGAAATTTGACATAAAACGGTTGCTGTCCAAAAGTATGCCTTCAGTCTTATGCAGTTCACAGTAGGTCCACAGCGTCCTTTGAACAGAACATTTATGTTTCTGAGCCTGCGAAACAACTTTTTTTGAAGTTGGCAGCCAGTGTCACATGTTGTCCACAGAGTGTTTTATTATATAACGCACATACACCCACATAAAAAAAACAATAGTAACTCCCAGTTATAATAATAACTTAGTTAAAATATTCAAACGCTGCTTTGTTTTAAAAATATCAATATTGTATGCAAATAATGCAATGCAAGTTATGCACATGAAAAACTGAGTGTCGTATCCTAATGCCATTTCAGAAAGAAACTGAGAAGCAACTAAGATTGGAAAAACAAGGTCAAATGCTGTCTGCTGCAGAAAAACACTATCAGGATTTTCTTTTGAATAAACGAGGGCTTCAGCCCTGGAAAAAGCTTATAGAAATCTCCAAACAAAACATGAAGGTAACTTTAAGTCGCATGCTGGAAGCATGAGGGGTAAAGTTGTGGAAAGACTGCAGTCTGAAAGATGAGCCGAGCAGAATAATCCAAATTACCATATGATATAGGAAAAAAATTGTATTTTGAATAAATTGTGGGCCAAAGAGAACATCTCTAATTTTAAGTTTGTTAGCAAAGTTCTATTTCATTCGAATGATCTAAACTTTCATGAGTAGAGAACTGACTCTACTTGACGGAGGTTTGGTGGTGGTGGTGCTGGATGGAGTGTTTTTACTATGAACCAAGTAAATCATCCATTCAACATGCTTTAATTTTGTATGGTGGTTGTATAATGCATCAGTGGAACAGGCATAAAATAGTAAGATTAAACGAGAACTTACCTGTTCGAAGTTTGATCTTTATTTTATGAGGAGTTACGATGAGGGATTACGTGAAGAAGCCCCGCCAGGCGCATGTTCGGCATACTTCAAAGCAGCGGCGTGAAAAATACAGAACCAATAGCTGGAGTAAGATAGCAAGGCTCACAAAGATTAGAACTACCAGATGATCATTTATATTATGAGGGTTGGGAGCAGAGGGCACGTAATCCCTCATCGTAACTCCTCATAAAATAAAGATCAAACTTCGAACAGGTAAGTTCTCATTTAATCTTACTATTATGCTTCGGAGTCACGTGAGTGACTACGTGAAGATTTTAAAGCTCTGTGATTTTCATGCCGTAGATCATTTCATACGACACACTGCTTCAGTTTACCCAGTAGTGAGTAAATAATATATATTGCTTGAAATTATGCAATAAATATTTATATATAATTTCTTTCTTTCTTTTTTATTAATAATAATAAAACAAAAAAATAATAACCTCTCTATCCCAGGGGAAATAACAACAAATGTTATGCAACAAAGCAAACAATTTTGAACAGAACCCAACACAGCATGTGCAACTCTGGCACTGTAACAGGTTTATCATAAAACTAGGAAAGTTTCTTTTTTAGACCATCCTGCAGTCTCCAGAATATGGTCGAGCGGCACCTCCTGCACCTTCGCCGCGGACATTGATACCGCCCTTGTGGAGTGAGATTTATACACATCAGTGTCTATTCCAGTTAATCCAGAACCTGTTTATCCATCTAGAAATAGTTTGTACTGTCACTTTTATATGTTTCTTGTGGATAATGAACATTGGTGTCTCACAATCTCGGAGACTCTTAATTCAATATATATTAATTCAGATGCTTAACCACACACAATGTTTAGTTGACAGCGTACGTCTTAAAGATTACATTGGTTCCAGCCTTTCTTGGCTTGCTTTGCTTGCTTCGATCATTGACATAAAACATTATTTTATCTACAGACAACTGTATACAATCTAACCACAACATTTGTAATGTGTGTACTCATTGTGCTGATATTAATGGTATGAACATAACTACTTTAAATATTAACTTCTGAAAAGACAGTGTCATAATTGGAGTCCATTGCCGAAGCAATGTGAGAACTATACTGACATCCCAGATTTCTGAATATCTGGGTTTGGTAGGATTTTATTAAAATTCCTCTCATAAATCGGGATATTAACAGATGAGACCTGATAGTTGTCGATTCCTAAATGGGGACAAAACACTCCGAGCTCCATTCATGGTACTATAACTCAGGTGCAACATAACAAGGAACTCCAATACATCCGATATGTTTGCAGTATGATAAAATATATCTGACTGTATACAAAACAAATTCCAATTCCTTATATGACACATATATTGTTTCTTAGTGCTATCTCTCCAAGCTACAGTTATGACATCCATGGTCCTGTCCGACATTCCATCAGAACCTGCAGATTAACAATTAATACGGTCATGTAATGGATGACTTCTGCTGTTACTGGATGTACCAACAATTACTGCATCTGGGATTTGTCATGAATGTCAGAATCATCATTCTGAAAACCAATGGGAACAATGGCTGTGTAGTAATGGTCCCTAGGTAAGGGACGCATCAGATATTAACTGATAAGAACAGATACTACTCTTGATCTTAGCCAAAAGGCCGAGAACAATACCAATTTTGAACCACCAAACGCCTGCGGCGGAGACTTGCTCTATTTTGGTGACGCATTGTCTAACCAGACAAAATGGGGAAAACATAAAAGGCTATACATCCCCAATGTAGCGAGAATGCATCCACCGCTAATGCTCCTGGGTCTGACTCCCATGAGACACATTTAGACCACTGGAGATTTAATCCATACACAACAGATCAACATTTGGTACACATACTGTCTGACAATCTTTTTGAATTTTAACATTCATTCTGTATTGTCATTGCACTTTTGTGATCTGTTGTCTTACCACAATATTGTATTCTCCCACAGTTGTGGTATTGTCTACTCGTAATTGAACATGTAAGTTCTTTATTGTAGAACAACAGCTATCAATGCATAAAACACCCCCAATAACTCCAAATAATTCAACCATGTATTTGGAGAATTAATCGTCTTGGACAGTCCATCGACCACCACAACTGGTGTCGCTGTCCTAAGCTCCCCATCCGAGAGCACTCTCATCAATCTGTAATAACACTGAAGACCTCTGAACAAGCACATTTTTACTTCTAGTAACTTGTGCAACATTGAGAATTCATCATTTAATTCAGCTCAACCTTTAGTTGGTAACTGCATGGACCTAATCAATAACCTGCACACTTTATACTCTTACACTCTGGTCTTTGATCATGCAGAGGTCCCAATTTGACAGCATGAATGCTGCTATCACTTTACCAGTAACCCTAGCTAATTCTTGGATGGTTTTTTACCAAGACAAATACAGGCATTTGTAACATCCCCAACCTTAATCTGTTGATAAAGTTACTCACATATCAACTGTATTACAGACAAACCCCAAATAATCAATTGTTACAGACAAACCCCAAATAATCAAACTTCCATGTTGTTTGGATGTACAGAACCTAAAGGGCCTGTCCCACCAGCATGCAACTCTATGCGATTAGCGCGACCTAACGTGGTCGCTTGAGCCGTCCGGCGTCGCGGGGCCGGTCCCACTTCGATCGCCGGAGCCGTGCGGAATTCGTCCCGAGTTCGTCCCGACACCGCGCGGGGCTCCGAAAAACTGACTATGTCCAAAAATTCCACGCGGCAATGGCTTGTCAGCTCGCAGTTGCCTCGACGTTTACACACCGCCCTGACATCGTGCCCCTCTTTGTCCTGGCGAACTTACCTTAGACTTCGCTCCAAGTTCGCCTCACTTTGCGTCGCGTTGCGCCACTCACCCGACCTCCGCGCGGCCCCTACTGCCGGTTTAGTTGCGCATGCTGGTGGGAACAGCCCTGTACAGGGGATCACCCGACCTCCGCGCAGCCCCCCCCTTCTAGTTTGATCGCGTTCATCGCATAGAGTTGCATGCTGGTGGGACAGGCCCTTTACCCTTTCAATAGGCTTATGGTTGCTGAACTCAGTTCTTCAACTGTCTCCCATTTACAATTAACATATCCTCTAGATAAGTCATTACAATGTGATTCTGAGCCCTCATTAACACCAGTGCTGGTTTCAATAATTGTGAGAGCAATCTGAGGGCTGAATTTAACAACCCATTATGTAATTCTTTCAGCTGACCCATCCAATTAATTTAAGTACCTGAATAATAAGGCATCTTTTTTAAGTTTAAAAAATAACCACACAGCAGCCTTGTGATAACAACTTCATTATAATGCTGAAGTGTACTTTTTTTTTTTTTTTTAATGTCTATACTGAACTATAAATTTAGGTCTGTGAGTCCTAGAATGACTCTGCAACCTCCATACTTGTGTCTGGGATATATTATCTCTACCCGACGAGTTTGTGGTACATTCAAACACGAAGCTGATCAGATTTAATGCAGAATTACAAAACAATTGCAATCTTAACCAACCAGAGGTTGTTTCCCCAGAAATTCCATGTGTAATGGAATGCCGTTTCTGTACTTCCGTAAATGAACCAGAAGATCTCCTTCTCTTAATATAGGGGTTTGTATTCATTAATCATAAATCTGGTTATAGCTTGCCCACATAATCCTGCATTTTTTGGGTATAATGTTAGCCAATGGCAATTTTCATCATACAATTAGGTTCGAATATGCTTTGCAGAGTAAAGCAAGCATGTCTTAAAAATATTGGACATAATTGACCCATGTATGTCCTCCCCAAATGCAGTGATGCCAACTGAATATCAGCTAGAGGACATGCTAGAACACATTTCCTGTCCTCGCATCGTTACACTCATGTGCCCAATTACTGTTGGCACCGAGCGAGGCACAATAGACGGGTGTTTTATATATTTTTATATATTATTTACTGTTTCAGTCATAACAGTATCTTGGAGTAGGTGAGAAACCAAATAATGTTGGCCGCCAGGTTCATCCATAGCCTCACCAGTCCATTCCGATATAGCAAAACTTGGTGCTACATCGGGAACACCCGGAATATTTCTATTGTGCTCTGGTGTATACACATAAGTTGGGACACCAGCTTCAGGGTCAGTTTCCTCCTGCTCTGGTACACCAGAGTCTTGCTCTAGGGAGACTTCATCCAGACCTATGCAAGGCACTGGTGAATGAGATTCTCATTCTACATAGGCACCATACTCATTGTATGGAAACTCCTTCGGAGCCTGCCTTAGAATCTCATGGGTCTTAAAACCCTTAATTGCTTAGAGTTTTGAGCATTTTATCTTGCTCTAAGTACTTCATCCAGACCTATGCAAGGTACTGGTGAATGAGATTCTCATTCTTTATAGGCACCATACTTGGTGTATGGAAACTCCCACGGAGCCTGCCTTAGAATCTCATGGGTCTTTAGAACCCTTGACTGATTAGAGTTTTGAGCATTTTATCTTGCTCTAGGGACCTCATCCAAACCTAACCAAGGTACTGGAGAATCAGAATTCCATTTTCATAGGCACCATACTCAGCGTATGGAAACTCCTTTGGAGCTTGCCTTACAGGAAGACATACATGGGTCTTAGAACCCTTGACTAAGTCAAGTGTGGAGCATTTTCTCCATTTCCAGCCTTCCCCTCATTCTTGTCCTCCCTTGGAGGAGAGTTACTTTCTTTACTGTTTTGTATTTGTGCATAAATTATATATGTTTAAAATTATAATTCTGAGAGGCACATTCTGCTTGCGGAATATTTGTATTTACCTCAGTATGACACAGGGTTATATACATTTTCATAAAGGAAAACTGCATCTGGTAACGTATATACAGAGCAGACTTTATTTTACAATTGTGGGTATTTGGAACCGGCATTTAGCGCAGCCGTTATCTCCAAACCCGATCTAAATAACGGTAAATAGTGGGAGCCGGGATTTAAATCAGCATTATCTCCCGATCCGATCTAAATCGGAAACTGCGGTTTCAGCGCATTCCATTCAATTACCGCAGTTTAAACATCTGAAGAAGGGTCTCGACCCGAAACGTCGCCTATCTCCTTCGCTCCTTAGATGCTGCTGCACCCGCTGAGTTTCTCCAGCTTTTTGTGTACCCCCATACTTATACTCTAGCTGGCTCTGTATTTGCAAGCCAGATTTACAGAGTTTTTAAAAAAAAATTCACAATAGATAAACACTCTAGCTGGCTCTGCAGACTTACAGAGTTTAAAAAAACACTTGCACGAAGTTCAACACTGACTTACCTGCGGGTTAAACTTACCGCTGGTGAGAGCTGCGCTCTCCACCCTGTCGGTGCCACATGCATCAACGTAATGCCAAACATGCGTCCAGCGGGGCTTCTTCACGTAGTCACGTGACTCCGAAGTAAAATTAAAATGTTGGAAACATTTGTGTGGTTTTCTCGTGATGGTTTCTGCCTTAGCGGCTGTTTAATTCCAGCATCATCCTTGTTTCAGCCTTTGCCTCTGCATTACTTAAATTGAGATTTAATAATCTGCATCCCCGTAACCTAGATCCTCAGTTTATGTGACATTGCAATTCTGGAGGGGCAAAAGCAAGATGAGGGAAATATTGTTTGTCTAAACTTAGATCTTTTTTTTCCTTTCGTCTGCTTCACCAATTCAAAATTCTTGACTTTGGAGTTTGTCTGGTTGGTTAATCTGTTCTACCAGGTTTTTTGATAAAAGTGAAGCAAGCAAGTTATAACATTAAGTAATACATTGTTTTCTTGGAGGTTAGAGAAGCTCTTTAAAAAAAATAATTTCTAAACTTTGGTTTTAAGAGAACAGTATGAGGAAGGAGAATGCAAGCAAATTCGGATTAGCATAGACAAGGTGGGGTGTAAGCACCCACTTCTGTGCTGCATGTTTGTATGAATGAAAATGTTACTTGCCTAGATACAAGCTGCATTCAGCTGTGCCTTTGGAGACACTTTACTGAATTGTTGCACATTATGAGAGCAGCATGTATTCTGGCATAATGTCACTATAAGTATTTTTCAAAACAGTAAACTATGATTTACCTGTGTAATTTAACTATTACAACAAACCCTGTAAATAAGGATTTTCCATCACAATGTTCATTGAATGTAAAGCAGATGAGCTAAATATCCAAGATATACTACACATCCTCTACCATTCTTTGGATTGTACCAATCATCGTGTGATTTAAGTATTTCCAGTTCAGTGCTATGCTGTTTTCCCCCCCCCCCCCCCAAGAGAACCAGTGCGAATAAATGTGGCAGCTGTTGGTTGTAAAGATGGATGACATTCGTTCAGGAGTTCAACCTTTTCCCGCGAGCTTTCTAAAATTATACTAAGCAGTTTCTAGTTTGCAAGTGTCTGCCTGAGTTGCAGCTTGTGTGTTGACAATGGAATGAAAAACTGCTAAACACTGTAATTCCAGCTTTAACTAGTTACTTTGTAAATGTAACGGTTTATGATCCAGCAGGAGGAGAGTTTGAAAATTCTTTGAATGTGCGTTGACAAGCCTTGCTCAGCTTGTGGCCATGTGCTGAAATCTTTTATCCAGAATACATGATCACATTTTCCTCAAGCCAGGCGCATAAAACGTGTCAGTCACAACACAGCAACCTGAAAACGGGTCTCAACCCGAAACTTCACCTATTCCTTAACTCCAGAGATGCTGTCTGACCTGCTGAGTTACTCCAGCTTTTTGTGCCTATCTTCAGTTTAAACCAGCATCTGCAGTTCCTTCCTACACATTGTCTTCTCTACTAGATTTATAACAGTAGAAGCATGATGTTTATGAAAGCATTTGTTAAAGCAAATCGTTTGCGCGAGGGGAAAGAGTCCTTGGTAGTGTTGCACAAAGATCATGTTATTCCTATTATGTTGTATTTTGTACTCTCATTTACTCATGGATTTTTAAGTTTGCAGAAGCTCACCACGCCACTTCACTAGTAAGACAATATCTGTGTACCTGGCACCAGAATGTGAGAGGGTCATTGTCTGAAAAGAAGCTCAAAGCTGAAAAAGTGTACAATGGGATTCTTCTTAAAAGATGCTTGAACAGTTGGTTAAAGGTGGGTGTTACCTCCCAACACTTGTTTCATTGAGATATTTGTTAGCTGATCTATGAAGTTACCTAACATGTGTGAAAGTTAAAATGTATTGTGGGTATCTTTCGGGACTTAAATTGGTTCGTTTTTTACACTGACATTTTGAGCTTTAATACAAACTAGACCAAATGAGACCCATTGGGTCCTGTCCCCCATCGTGGGGGGGGGGGGGGTGGTTCTGGTTTCTCCTCATCCCCCAGCACCCTCCTCTTCACCCTCTTCAATCCCTAGAGGGGGGGCAGAGAGGCACCACCCTCGCCACCAGGTGTCGGGTGCAGCCCCATCCCAAGCCCCGGGCTCGGCTCTCACACCAGGCTCGTCTGCAGCCAACAGCCGTAGTTCCACCCTCACCACCATGGGTGCGGCACCGGCAGCACCCGGAGTGTCCAGTCCTGCCATGCGTGCGCATTGTGACGTGACTCGGGTGCGCTGGAGTGCCCCGTCCTGCCTTGCGAGTCGATTGTGGTGTCACTCGGGTTTTTTTTCTGAAGTGGGTGTGTTTTCTGTTTTTTTTTAAACTTTAAACGATTAAAAAGTGCGGATATATAGGGGGGAATGCGACGGGAAGATGTTGATCGTCACGACTGGAAAAAGGTGAGGTAGAATGTGTGAAAATGGGAAGCCTTAGCATTTGGAAGAAAATAGAAATTGGCACACACAAGACAAAGAGTATTAGTAATGGTATAGATAGATAATCTGAATAAAATATTATTTGAAATTTACCCCAAGGGAATTTGAGCAGGAGCAATAGGGAAAATCAGATCTGCATACAGTAACAGGAAAATTTCACTGAGAAATTGTCAGATTCCCTGCTAGTTTAAAATTAAAGAAATAGTGTTCATGCTTTGTAGGAGTGTGATTACTCCAGGAAACCTAAAATTGCAAGTGAGCAAACAAATAATCAGCAAGGGAGTGTAATTTTTGAAATTTTCATTAAAGCATAGGAGGCTTGCCATTAAGCATTGTGCAAAATAGATTTTTAGGAGGAAGATCCAGTATTGGCAGGAAGGTGGTACTAGGGTAAACAGTGAATCATTGTGAATGACACAAGATTAAATCCTATTTATGATCATTCAACCCCCCCCCTCCTTCATTGATATGGTATTTTAATTCAGTGCAAGGAATATACCAACATTATGGAAAAGAGAGCAATTCAGCACTATCTGACAGGACTGAGAAGATTGATATTTACTGTCTGGTGTGATTATGTAACAATGGAAAAGACTGCAACATGGGAAAAGGAAAGAATTGCAGCAGAGCACAATCAAAGGTATTGCTTTTTTTTCTTCTGTCCATTTTCCTATTGCTGAAATACTTCATTAATTTTTTTTGCTTAAACTTGTCTGCTGTATTTCTTACCTGCAGGAGGTTAGTCAAGGCAGCTTTCATGGCTTGGAAGACTCTTCCAATATTTGTTAGGGAGGAGAAGAAAAAGGACGAACGTATTAAAGAGCTCAGAAAGAAAGTCGCTGAAATACTTCCTGATTTTCTAAAATAAGTTACTCCTTGTTGGTATTTTGTTATTGGAATTGCACTGGGACCCTCCTCCCCCCCAGTTGATATAAAGCAATTGAATTAATGCCCAAAGAATTTTTCTTCTGCAAGAAAGATGCAGCCAGTTAAGCCCTTTTTCTGCACAATGTTAAGAATGCTTTTTGTAAATACATTTATTTGATTTGTAACACACAATTTTAACCGTGTGGTCTCTTTATTGATGTCATTAAAAAAATATTTTACCATAAGAACAATGAAAGTTTCACATTTTGATCTTTGGCTATATTAAATTGAACACTTGCCCTCAAAGCAAATTGGAATAATTTATTATTGTACCTAAATTACTATTACCATAACTTCAACAGCACAGATTGCACATTATTTCCACTAAATACATCCTTGAAGCACTTAGTCATAACAATTCATTTCTCATTTCACAAGGCTACAAGTATTCACTGTTTATACCTTCAAGAAATAAGCAAAGTATTTAAGCATATAAAAGAATAATATGAAATTGGTATTCAAAGATAATTTGCTTACTTCCTTAATGTTAAACACCAACCCTACTCCTAATGCACAAAAACTCAATACTGGTTATTTAGTGTATTTCAAAGTTATTCATAGTCCTAATTAAAACCAAACAAGTATTATAAACACCAACTACTTTATGGTAAAGAGCATCAGAAACTAATCTTAACATTTGTAATCCAAACTTTAGAAAATGCAAATTGGATATGCCAAAATCACTTAAATCATTGCTTCTGTGCTACTTACTATTTTAACAAACGTGATTATTTTGCCCATCCCTTTGATCATTGAAGGGATGGAATCAGAACTAATATATCAAGCCTCCTTTGCAATTGCAGGGAATCTTTAGAGATTGTAAAATTTACTAAACCCAGGGATATCAGGAACATAGTTTGACATTTTATAATAGAAGAATCAATAAGTGCGCTTTTGAACTATCGATATTAAGCAATTCAATGCAATTCTATTTCCACTTTTTCCAGAATGCAGTATTAAGAACCAACTCTTTTTGGGTGGAAAATTCTGTGGGCTCAATTCGCTGGAGAACCAAATTACCTACATTTAGAGATGAAAAAAATCCTAACGTTACATAGGTGTAGAGGACTCTTTATGAGACTACATATTTGATATTGCTAGGATGGTTCAAATAACATTAAAATACAATACAATGGCCAGAACACAGCATACAAAATAAAGTCAAGGATGAGAATTATGCACATTTATAAATTCAATTTAAAAGATTAACAACCATTAAGTCAACTTTTCTTTTCTGCACTTCAAATGATCAGATCTACAAGGCATTTTGCACAGAAATAATTTCACAATTCTTTACAAAATGTACTTACATACAAATCACAGTTGCAAATATGAATGTTTCAGCTGATGAAACATTTGCCCTTTGTGGAATTCTGTTGAAATCATTCCAAATGTCCAAGGATCACAAAACAACTATATAATGACTTGACACAAATACCATCCAAGTCCATTCTCAATTTGTTTTACATGCACATGAAATGGCTCATGTTAGGTACACTTAAAGTCATCACACAAAGATAAATACAATTAAATAAAATGCATATTTTAACCCATTTCTAAACCAATGATAACACTGCATTTTTAAGTAAACTAGTTGGAATGCAATTTTTAATTTAGGTGTGAATTATTATGTAGATCAACTACTATATTCAATTCGGCAATATTGTTTAGTCCACCACTGCAGCTTTTTGGCCATTAAATGTATGAGATTTTTGCAATCACAAACTTGTTTTAGAAACAACCCTATTCATCTTTGATTTGCTTTGCACCAAACATCATTCACTAATTTGATCATAGCACAGTGATAACATTTTAAATTCAGTGTTTCTGAAGCCTGACCCAGTGTAGATCAACAAACTTAGGGATGATGAGTAAATGACATGGTGCTCCTTATGATAGATATCTATCATATATTTCAAGAAGTTAATGACAACAGTGAAATAAAGGGCAAAGGATGTTAAGCATTTGCTAACCAAGCGATTTTGGAAAGTAATTTCCATGCTGAAATTTCTCCATTATTTACACTGGGAATATAGTTATATTAGGGGCAAAATGAATAAAGCCTAACAAATATAAATTAACAATATATTTCTTCTGAAATAAGTGCTAAGGAGTGCACATTGTAGTATGCAGAAGGTAGACACAAAATGTTGGAGTAACTCAGTGGGACAGGCAGCATCCCTGGAGAGAAGGAATGGGTGGCGTTTCGGGTCGAGACCCTTCTTATAAGGTGCAGAGTTTTATTAGAGATTTCTGGTAACAGTGAGAAAATCTATATAAGCTGAAACTGGTATATGACATGAAAAATCTATATAAGCTGAAAAGGTGTATGACATACCTACTGCATCTACTGTAAAAAAAAGCCCTTTTCTCCCTAGAGTAACACAGTCGAATGTTTGAAAATGTTTAACTTTCAGGAAAAATTGAGTATAAAAAACATGTGACAACTTTTTAAAACCAAGTAGTTTTTTTTTGAAAATTAATTTTATTTTGTTAAAATTATTTTAAGAAAATTGATTTGCACATTAGAAGTGAAGCACTGTACCAACAAAAAAAAAACACAAACAGATAAACTTCACTTATGGCTTCATCGTGTTTGTGGAGAGGCCTCAACTCATTTAAATCAATCACTTCCAACTGAAAACAATTATCAGAAATATAGAGAATATAACCACTCGAGAGATCACCACTGCTAACAAATAAACTAGTCCCACTTGGTGATTTTTCGGCGACTGCCGGCGTCATTGACTGATGTATCAGGGTCGCCGAAAGATTTTGAACATTTCAAAACCCAGCGGCGACAAAGAAAGTTGCGACACTTGAGGAAACACCGCGCGTCAATACGTCATCACGCTGCGACTTTATATCGGTGACCTGGTACGTCAATCAATGATGCCGGCAGCCGCCGAAAAAACTGCCAAGTGGGACAGGCCCTTAATAGTAATTGCACCACTGCAGCACTCTTCCATCACGCGCTAATTCTCAATGGGGAGGTATTTATAGCATGCTGGAAAACATTGCAAACCTTGAGGGGGAAAAAAATAAATTGAAGTGTTAATTGTTATACTGTTTGACTTTTTGTTGCGGCAGAGTCTTTTTTGGGCTTTAGTCCTGTGCTTTAAGTCGTAATAGAAGGTTTCAGATATCACTGCCAGGAAGCCAGGAAGTGTATAAGGAAGGGAAGCAAAGCATACAGGATAAATGGTAGTTAACATTTAGAATGTCAGAAAAGCTTGAAATAACAATTACCTATTCACAAACTCTATAATATTTAAACTACTCACGTCTGAGATTCTACAAGCATTATAGGGCCTTATTATTGGAATACTGTTTTTGCAGAACAAAATTTTAACTAACATTTGGTCAGTGACCACAATTGGATTATGCCACTATGCATAAAGGTGTCATGGAAACCTCAAACCATTTCTACAATATAGTTGCACAATAACACGTTGTACTCTCCTTTTAAAGTGTACCCTTTTAAGCTACTATAATTGTTTCTTAGTTATTTTATGTTCAGGGCCAGCAAAAAAAAACTAGAGTAACCACTATTTAAATATCTGATGCTATGGCTCAAATATTAAGTATCAAAGTATGGAACATTCAGGAAATGTAGCATTCAATGACATTTACAATATACACAAACTCCCTTTTGATGGTACAAATTACTTAATGGCAAATGACTATTTTTTCCCATGACTTTAAAAATCGAGAAACTAATCGATTTTTAAAAATTAAATATTGATATAAATTCAGTATTGATAAAATAATAACTAGTAGAAAATGCTAGCAATATTCAGCTGGTGAGGGAGCATCTTTCAACAGAGAAGCACAGTTAACATTTCAGGTTTGTCAAACCGGAACTGATTTCCAACGTATTCTTTTGCTTTCCCCACAAATGCTGCCTAATCTGAAATTCTGTTTTTATTTCAGATTTCCAGGAGGAGTGTTCTGTTCATTTACCTAATCACACAAAATGAAATAATACCATGAGTAGTATAGTCTGTATATTGAGCTGACCGCATGCGCTTCTGCAGATGAAGCAGGCCTTGTAGAGTAAACAACTTGGTTTCTACTAAATCAAGACCACCAACTCGTTTGACACAGTGAACACAAGGCTGCATTCATGCCAGTTTGCACACCACGTACTTGTTAAGAATACATCAGTGTAATAAATGCTCAATTGCAAAGAGGGATGCTGCAGATAATTAACAGGACTTGCAACTAGCGTTCTTGACCTTTGAGCCAGAGACACAAATTTGAATCCTGGCATGGTGGCTGGAAAATGTATATGATTAATTAAGTAGCTGCTGTTGTCATGAAATTACCAGATTATTATTAAACTTTTGATTCACTTAATGTTATTCAGGGAAGATTTGGTCAGTGACCACAATTCAATTTGATTCACTTAATGTTAATCAGGGGAGGTTGCTCAGTTTGTCTGATGTCAATCCAGATCTATCCATGTGATTAATTCTTCCCTTTCTCCACAATCCAAGGTAATTTGGGATGGGTGACAAATGCTCACCTTGCCAGCCATGATCACATTCTGACAACAAATGTGTTTAAATCCATATTTCGTTTCACCAATGCCTATATTTTATCCGTAAACATATTACAGAAAAAAAATATTTTTCTTCTCCCATGCATCATCCTAAAGTCATAACAGCAACAAGCGTTTTGCCCTCATGTAAATTCCTGCTGGATACCCCCAATCCTATCCACCTCTGTTTAAAAAATGCAGCTCATCAGGTAGCCAGTAAAAGTTAGATCAATATTGCAAAATAGAGAATTTGTGGATAACAAAATCATACACATTGATATCAAACACCTCCCAGTAGAAATGTGCTTCTAAAAATGCTCAAAACTCTAAATTCTCAATTTTTTATTGATTTATTTCAAATTGCATCAATTCTCTCTGATAGATTTAAAAAAAACATTGGGCACATTAGGCCATTAGGTCATAGGGCACATTAAAATAATTTATAAATATTATACTAAATCTTCAATTCCTGGCTTCCGAGGATGAGGCTGAAGTTGAAGGAATTCTTTCCAGTTGTTAAGGAGCCCTCGGTTGTACTCATCAGTTTTTATGATTAGACCACAGAGATATTTGTCTCCAGTTTTGTCTCTCAAAGCAAAGCGAGTTTCCCGCTCTGTGATGTTGTAACTGATGTTGATGAGCTGAATGAGAAATAGATAACCCATTCCTGCAGTGACTATTGCGCAATACCAGACACAGGTAAATGATAGTGCAGTGCTGCAAAATAAAGAATAATAATTCACAGCATTGCAAGCAAATATCGCATTAACATTGTCATAGCAGCAAGGGCGGTTATTGCAACAGTTTATAAATCATTTACTCACAGAAACTAGATGCATATAATACGAGAAATCTGCAAATGCTATTGTAAAACATATATACATTCCAGAACCTAGGGGCAATACTTAAATACTTATGAATTTCGGAAACAGGAATTTGGTTTTAAAAATGTTTCTTTGTATATAAATCATAATTCCCCACATCACACTCTATTACCTTTCTTCCCTACGTTTAACTTGTTCATATCCTTTTACGAATCTTTAGCCTCTTCATAACTAATTTTCCCACCTGGCGACTCATTGTCAGAAGACCTTGGTTAGACGTAATACCGATATGTAAGCCGTCATCAATAATGGCTGGTGAGGCCCCAACATACATCCTATGATAATTCCCTGGTAGCAGCACTGCCTATTGTTTTTCAATCCTTTATTTAACACCCAATCCTTGCAAATGAAATACTCCTAGATCATATCTGGAATTATAACCTTTCTCATGGCACTTTAGAAATTTCTCTCAGAAATTCAAATTCACAACAGCCACGCTTGCCCCGCTATCGTTTCTGTATGATCTCAAATAAAAACGACCTCCACTTATATCAGGAGTTCAAACAAATTTAGTAAATCCATTTACATTTGAATTTGGCGAGTACTATGAATTGAGTATGAATTGACACTTTTACTTTCCATCAAATTGAAAAATGCTTTACATTTCTCTTCAGTGTGCTTGTGGCTTGTACATCAAGGCACAGGACAAGCAAATAACATACGTGAATAAATATATTGGAAAAGAAAAGATAGAGACAGATAGAGCATGGTGCAACTATATTTCAGATTTGTTCATAACCTTCAATATGTTGCAAGTCATACACAATTTACAAGCAAATTTTTCTTTTCACAGAATAATACGCGATTTCAAGACTGCTTGGTCAAAGGGGGATGGGTGGGGAGGCTGGGGGGGGTTGGTTAAGGAGCCAATAGTTAGGGGAACAGATTAGGTTGGAGATGGAATTTCACCTCACAAACTGGATAACTGCTGGTGCGACTAGCAAGAATGCACTGATTAAAATCAAAGACGCTCGAGTGAGTAACATCTCGACATTGGCAGTGTGAATGAAAGGGATGGAGATGTCATGGAGGGATTCATACAACTAAGATAATGCTTGATCTGGTGCAATTATACAATGAGAAAGCATGGATGTGGTGATTGAACAGGGTCTGGGTGAGAGTTAAGGAGGAAAATGAGGGTGGCATAATCTTCTGAGTAAATCATTACAGCCATCAGGCCATTAAACCTGGCTCGGCCAAAACTCTGAACATTAATAACCCATATCTGATATTTGCACTTTATTAGTTTATTTAGTCATGTGTGTATGTATTTATATAATGATATATGAACACACTGATCTGTTTTGTAGTAAATGCCTACCATGTTCTGTGTGCTGAAGTAAAGCAAGAATTTCATTGTCCTATCATGGACACATGACAATAAGCTCACTTGAACTTGACTCCGTGACTGAAGAGGATTCAAGAATTTGTTAAATCCCTCCCCACCTATGTTCAAGAAACAAAATCCACAAACCCGACTGCCCCGGCAGACCCATTGTCTCTGCCTGTTCGTGCCCCACCGAACACATTTCCACATACCTTGACTCCATCCTATCCCCCTTTGTTAAATCCCTCCCCACCTATGTTCAAGATACAACAGATAGTCCTCCGCCAGTTTCGTCACCTCCAACGTGACCCCTCCACTCGCCACATCTTCCCATCTCCCCCCCTGTCTGCCTTCCGCAAAGACCGCTCCCTCCGCAACTCCCTCGTCAATTCTTCCCTTCCCTCCCGCTCCACTCCTTCCCGGGCACTTTCCCTTGCAACCGCAAGAGATGCTACACTTGTTCCTTCACCTCCCCCATCCACTCCTTTCAGGGACACAAGCAGTCATTCCAAGTCCGACAGAGGTTCACCTGCACCTCCTCCAACCTCATCTACTGCATCCGTTGCTCCAGATGCCAACTGATCTACATCGGTGAGACCAAGCGGAGGCTGGGCGATCGTTTCGCCGAACACCTCCGCTCGGTCCGCAATAACCAACCCGACCTCCCGGTGGCTCAGCACTTCAACTCCCCCTCCCACTCCGTATCCGACCTCTCGGTCCTGGGCCTCCTCCACGGCCAGAGTGATCAACACCGCAAGTTGGAGGAACAGCACCTCATATTCCGCTTGGGGAGTCTGCATCCTCTGGGCTTAAACATTGAATGTTCTCAATTCTGTTAACCCAGACTGCCTCCCCCCCCCCACCTCTCCCTCAGCCCTCTGGCCCTGACATTCCTTCTCCATCTCCCCCCCCCACAGTCGCACTAGCTTCTCATTTTCACACCACAAACAGCTTACAATGGCCTGCTTCCTTTATCACCAATACTTTTTTGCATATCTTTCACTCATTGTTCCTTATCTCTCCACATCACTGTTTATATCTCTCGTTTCCCTGATCCCTGACCAGTCTGAAGAAGGGTCTCGACCCGAAACGTCGCCTATCTCCTTCGCTCCTTAGATGCTGCTGCACCCGCTGAGTTTCTCCAGCTTTTTGTGTAACCCAGGATTCAATAACATGTTGTGGAAGGTGAGAGAGCATTAAAATATCCAAGTTAGAAAAAAAATAAAAGCATTGGTGAGTGTTTCAGCAGAGAATGAGTTGAGGCATGGTTGGAGCCAGGTAATGTCACAGAAGGGGAAGTTAACAGTCTCAGTAATGAGGTGTTACAAGATCGCAGGATTGTTTCAGTTAAATACAACACCAAAAATAACAATGGACAATCTGGCTGGATCTCAAACATTTGCTCCAAAACCAGCGCAGTGTGTTAGCAACAGAGTAATGACGAAATTATTTTGTCTTACCACTTTTTAAATTATAAATTAACATTTGTATTATTCAACACTTCTGATGCCCTCAAAGTATGCTGTAATACTGTACAGCAGATAAGATTAATTTGAAGATCAAATCAAAGTGCTGGAGAAACTCAGCGGGTCGGGCGGCACCTGTGGCAGGAATGTTTCAGGTCGAGACCCTTCTTCAGACTGATAGTGGGGGGGGGGGGGGGAAGAGAGGCGCAGGGATAAAGCCTGGCAAGTGATTGGCAATTACAGGTGAAAGGGGATCGATTGGAAGATGAGTGGAATAAGTGCACTTGTTTAAATGCTCTCAAGCAGGAGATATCGCCACATATTTCGATCAGTCTAAAGGGCCTGTCCCACTTGCACGACCTAATTCACGACTTCTGCCGAGTTTGTCCTTGACTTATACTCGCAGCATGGTCGTCATGAGGTCGTAGGTACTCATGGCATCAAGTAGGTCGCGGCGTTTTTTCTAGCCTGATGAAAAATGGCCACGGGCAAAAAAGGTCTTGAATTAGGTCGTGAAAGTGGGACAGGCCCTTTACTCCTTTCCACATGGTCTTTAGAGGCATTTTAATTACTCCTTTGCACGTGAACCAAGAAATACAAGTCTGTCCCCTACACAAAACAGAAAACCTGGATTACTCTGGGTTTGGGGTAGATACCTCCTTTGATTAGGGGATCAATGTCACTTTTCACACATGCAAGTACAATCATGAGGAGTTATTCTGACTTTTATAAAACTGTTCCTCGGCAGTGATATTAACAAACACATGGTAACAATTTCTAGGTGGCCCTCCAATTGGCAAGACTTTTCAAACTCACGGATGACTCAGTCTGTATCTTCAATGCAATGTCTGGGCATCTTAGTTTGGGAGATCAGTGGCCGAGAACACCGTTCTACTGTGGAATCTACAGCCAGCTACAGAATCCAGAGCCTCCTGACATTGCTTGCCATTTAACAACCCTAGCAAGAAATTTGCTCTCCAAAGAGAATCCAGTCTTTTGGCCCTTTATTAAATCATTTGATTAATTCATCAATTAGGCTTGAAGAACAGAAATATAAACCAATAAATCCATGAACAGTGGGAATTCACAGCACAAGACATATAATAAAAAATAGCTTTTGGGAAAAAAAATCCAGCCTGCACTCGTTGGCGAATAGTGACGAGAAATGTTCAGATACTAATAGTAATGATGGTATCATTCAATATTTGCTGAATCTATCATCATTAAATTCTTATATCACAGAGAACAAAATTATACTGAACTCCAGTGCACATACATATACTAACATTTTCAGTTCTTGATTGGAATTCCTCCAGAATCAAATGTGCAAAGGAATCAATTTTCTCTTTATGGGCAGATGAGGGTTTTCGTCATAAACAGTATCAATGGAATGAGCATTTTTTTTGAGAAATTTACAATAGATTTTTTTGTTTAAATGATAGAAAATGACTATAAAATGATCCTCACCTCTTCCTTTCTTCTTCCCGCCCCCCCTCCTCACCCCCACCCTCACATCAGCGTGAAGAAGGGTCCCGACCAGAAACGTTGCCTATTTCCTTCGCTCCATAGATGTTGCCTCACCCGCTGAGTTTCTCCAGCATTTTTGTCTACCTTCGATTTTCCAGCATCTGCAGTTCCTTCTTAAACACTTTGAATTGTGAAGATATCATCTGCCGGTGCATTTTTATTGGGTGAAAATGCACCATCTTATAAAATATTCCAATCTCTAATAAACTGAATTAAATCAATGACTGCAAAGGTTTATGTGAAATGTTATGAAGGAGGCTAATTGCACAACATCCCTGGAAGGAAAAAGAGGGAATAGGGGGGACGTTGGGATAAAGGCACAAGCAACCTTCCAATTTTACCTTTGGATCACCCACACCCTGATTCAAAGTTAAATCCTCCATTAAACACAACAACTGCCAATGCTTTAAATCTTTCCAAAATAAAAAAGCTAATATAATTTACAGGAAAGCTTAATTTTCAGAATAAAAATGATGCTCCTTGCCAAAGTCAGAAGAAAGAAGAGCAACATTTATGCTTCTATTTTGAGCAGTTTCTTCCAGATTTGTTTTTAAAACAGCATTTTTAAATGTTCTTCTCATTTAGAACAGAAATAGGTAACATTATTGTTTGATGGGGCTTCATTTCTCAGGTCCCTTTTCAGACTGAGCTTCCAACTACTTGTTCTGATCCACTACTGGCCAAGAAACTGCAACTATTTCCTCCTCCCCATCTCACAAATCCTCCCACATGGATGCTTAAAATCCTCCAGTATTGCAAAATGCTGGAAGAATAAAGTGAGTATTTTTCCTTTCACTAGTGATGGAGAATGTGCTATCAGTGCAACAAGCTAATGTAAGGAAAGTTTCAGATCTCTCCTCCGTTCAGCTATCTTGGATTTATATTTAGAGGTGTTATTTCAGGAAGGCTGCATCCGTTTTTGTCAGCTTCCCAGGCTGGCAATGCTTGATTACATATAATTACAATTTTCAGCCCACTCTACCACACAAAATAGTAGTTAATGATCTTGTGGTCGACCCAAGTTTCAAACACTCTCATGTCAAAGCACAAACATTCCACAGGTCAAAAAGAAAGCTAAACAATGCACGGAAATAATTTCAATATATATATATCGGGTTGGAATGGCAAATTGTTTAAGACAAGTTCTGTGCCAATAATGGTCAACCTGTTGCTAACTTATAAGACAAGGGCTACATTTCCCACAAACAAGTAGTGAAGGTACTTCACTGAGCCTAGAAAATATGGCAATTTTAAAATAAATGTAATATTAAAACAATATCATTTTACCTCACTATGCTTAAAAAATTATTTCCAACAAGCACAGCAGGTTAGATCAGTGGTTTGCGGGTCTGCAGTTTATCCCTCTCCCCCAACCAAACCCTAATCAGGTTAGACCAATTCAAATTCTCTCATCAGCCTGCAACAACACTGTGAGAATAGGGATATGTGTCGGCATATGTTTATGTTACAAATCCATTTGCTACCACTTAGCAATCTAGGAGATAAAACAGGCATTTGTGGGAACTGGGAATGAAGCATCAAATGGAAAAAAAAATCCTATTCTTAGTATTGGCAACATCTGTTTTGCCAAGAACAAAATAAAATCATTAATATAACCAACGGTGATCAAATTAGGTGATATTAAATATAAAGCAATGAAGATGCTATCAGAAGGATGTTATCAGAAGGTATTTGCCATCATGCAGTCTATGTCCATATTTAGAATATGCTTCTTTCTATATTGTAATTTCTCCCTCATCTTTCACCTTCTCTCCCCTAGTTCACTGCCAACTGTACAGCCACCATGTTAATCATTGATGCAGTAATTCCAGAAACGTTAGCTATTCACATTAACGGCCCATGTGAGGTGTAACTAAAACCTACCATCTGCTGCTCCAATTGTCCACTCTTTGCAGTGAGGGATGATCAAATTACAATCAGGAACATAAGAAAACTTCTCCCTCGCTAGCCCAGGAACACAGGGAATACTGGCTCAAAAACCATTGGATAATTAAATTAATATATTGGAAATACTAACTGTTAACAGCAATGACACTTACTACAGACCAGACAGGAGGAGAGAAAGCCTTACAAGTCAAATAATCCTTTTTAAGTCAAAGACGTACCTAAAATAATATATTTTTTAAAGAAGAAATCCAATTAATTTGCATTTGAAATTAGCTACATTTTCTGCTTCCATCATTTCCTTGAGGTACATTTCCACATAAATAGTGGAACTGTACAGTGAACCGTGGATTGTCATAATTCCTGGTGTTCAGCTACTCACTGAGCGATGCAGCATCCCCCCCCCCCCCCCCCCCAATTGAAAGCACAGCTCAACATGTCAATTCACTCCCTTTATGGACCATCGCAATTGCATGAGTTCCATTTCCTTACCACAAGCAAATTGAAATGGGAAGATCTGTGCAGTCATTAACTGTATTTTCACAAGGATTTTGGGGGATTTAAAATAATTTATCTATAGCAATTTCCCTCAATACTATGAAAAAGGTCATTAATATTTGCCAAGTCGCCAAGCCAGGGAGGATTGAACTGAAAGGAGTCAGTCAAGTTGTAACTAAGTGGTCCTGACAGGACTGAGCAGGTTGAATGAACTTTACTGTGGCTGATTGCAGAGTACTGCAGATTAACATTGGAGGCATATGGACTCTGTGACAGATAACAAAGCTCTCAGCAAGCAAGCTGAAGGTGATACAGCAGTGACAAACTCTCCTTCTCTGCACATTGGGAACCACACTTTCAGATGCATCAACCCAGCACAGAAAATTGATACTGGCTCAAAGGCATGATGAGCAAGTTTGGGACTGAAGCCAGAAAGTGTTTCTTCCCACATAAGATAATTATCTTAAAATGCCATTAACAGCAGGAATGGCCAGCTGGACCAGGGGATCTAAACAATTCAACCAATATTAACGGTTGTAAATTGGAAAACAACTCTTTTCTTATTCTGAAGAATAAGAATGAAATCAAACGGGTTGAAGTCCCACCATTGTATGAACCCATCGGCCGCCACTGCAATCTTGCCAAAAGAAAAAATTTGGAACGGTTTACATATTCCATTTTGCTTATAATATTAAGAGATTCTACTCAAATTAGTTCTGTTAAATAAAGAAGGCTGTGGACGTGATGGTCCCTTTTCTTACCTGTGTTCTTTGTAGACTCCAGGACAATAAAAGAAAGCCATGAAAATGCTTTGTCCCCTGCATATAGTGCTCAGTGTCAGACTAATTCCATACAGTGAGGTGAGGAGGAAAAGAAATAGGGTCAGAATAAATGCACGGTGATTGCCTTGACCTACACAATTGTTAATCCTGGAAACAGAACAAGATAAATAAATGAATAAAAATGGTTTTGAATCAAACTTGATGCAATCCACGCTGAACTGATTTCTCTCAAACTATAAATGACAAATGTTACAAATAAACTGGGATTAACTGAAAGAAATAAAAATTACACAACAATAGCCTCAACAAAGCATACCTGACCAGACTACTTCCATTAACTACTCACACACACGCACACAGCGCTGCTCTTTGTAAACGAGTTTGCAAGTTTAATATCCAAGTTATTAAACGAAGAAACTGAAAGTGTGAAACATTATAGCAGGAAACTCAAACTTTAGGAACTGCAATAGTAGCATTCATTTAATCTTTCACTAAATTAGTAACCAAATAAAACATGTATTGAGATAACACAACATTCCCATACTTCTAAGAGGGCTGCAGAATTTCATGAGATGTTACAAGGCCAGGAAAGATGGCATTGTTCTCAAATTGCCACTCTACAAGGCTTCATCTTACACATTAAATCACCATTTCATTGGCTGATGGTGGTCAATAAGTGTGGAATACAGACAGCCATGTCAAAAATAACACTAAGATGAAGTGTGTGAGAGTGAAGCCGAATGTAGCAACATAAACTTCCAACGGTGTTGCCCGATTATCAGTGAGAATAGTTTAATCTTGCAACAGGTCGTTTAGATGAAGAATCACCAACAAAAAGATCCTTGCTGAAATTACACAAATCTTATGTAAAATTAAATCTGGAGATACTTGTATCTTATTTAATGGTCTTTCCTTCTTCCCACCCCACCCTATGCATCATCCTTTAAAGACACTCACACACGGACAGCATTCTTCATCTGCCCACAGGTATCCCACATCCTCTTCAATCTAAGGGAGCCCAAGTCAAACATAATAGCAAACTCTGAATTTAATCAGTATTGCACCTACCAAATGCAGTGGTGGTCCAGCCTTGGTACGCAATTTGCACATATTCGACAATGTCCTGAGCGTGGTGGTCTGAAAATCTTGCAAACTTTACACCAGTCCTTTTGGAATTCATTTTGACCCATTTGCATTTTGCCATTACGAGTGGAATGATTTAATGTTGTGGATGCATCCCAGCCCACAGGCTGTATTTCACATTTGCCATTCACAGTGCATGGTGAAATGCTATTTTCCTGGGCACCTTTGATTGGAGTGTTTCTATTGTCCGTTCTCAGGTAGCCTGGGTCCTTCTTGGTTTGTGCTACACTGACTAGTGTCAGGACCAAACTAGTCGTGAGCAAAATCACTTGCACAGAGCTTATGGTTCCTCTGGGCATTATTTCAGTCAGAAATAGATAGTACATGTAACCCAGAGAAAATAGGCCTAGGCTTAGAAAGAATAGTGTGTGCCCTTTCTTCTGGTGGGTGACATAATAGTACCAGAGCACCAATATCGGCAAAGATGTCAAAATGGTGAGGGCCAAGAAGAAATGAAGGGCTGCAATATGAAGGAAGATCGGAAGGAAAACGAGGGGCGGTAAAATTGTGATATCGATCTTCTTTGCACCAGTGCCCAACAACCACGGGATCCGCAGACGATCAAAAATAGTGGCCGACACTCGCTCGATACTCTGTGAATTGATGGATTTACCTTTCAAACACCTGGAGGAGAGGCAAAATATATGAATTATTCAAATGCTCCCCCCCCCCTTAAATGAAAGCAGGCAGCTTAAAACAACTTAGTGAAATAAAATTAGATTGTCACAAAATGCAATGGAAGCACATCCTTCAGTGCTGTCTGAGCTATGTGACAAAGCAAGGAATGTAACGAGGAGTCAAAATGTTGCAGGCTTCATTAATCATTTGCATGAAAAAAAAAGAATTAGGATCCAGTAGAATTTTGATATCTCCATGGATTATTATACAAAACACAAAGATAATTCTCAGTGGTTTTAAAAAAAAGTACTTGAATATTTTTTGGCTACAATGAGTTAAACGGACAAATTTCTATCTACTGCTATTGTAGCGATCCTAATCTGGATACACCTATCCAAGCTTAGATAATGCATTGCATCAACTGGATTCTGTTATGGGCTGTTATGGACCTGCCACTGTTCATTGTCATTATATTGTCAACTCACAGAAATATCTGCAATGCCTAAATATGCTGTCAATTGTGGAGTATTCTTGACCAGGGAGTCCCTTGTGCTTCTCAGGGAATGTTTCTATTTTTTGCAATGTGATCAACATTTTAGAAATTTGAAGTGAATTTAAGATTCCTGTTGGCGAAATCTTCAAAAATAAAAATCAACATAAATGTTGTTGTTGTAATAATGCAATATCATTTTATCTTCCTCACCTCCCTTCAAGCCGGTATTAATCATCCTTCAACTGACATCTGCTGGGAAACAGCTGATGTGGGTCTCCAAATCATTCATAAAGGGGGTGCAATTATTATCCCTAATTATAGAATTCCCTAACTACCACATAATATTTTCCCAGACTTCTCCGACCAACCCCCTCCCTCTCTGGCCCCACACTGGACAGCCTGTTGCAACAAGCTAGCATATTCTCACCATCCTTATGGTCTATCATCACCATAGTGACCTCCTCACTAGATGGCAGACAAAAATGCTGGAGAAACTCAGCGGGTGAGGCAGCATCTATGGAGAGTAGGAATAGGCGACGTTTAAGGTCGAGACCCTTCTTCAGACTGATGTCGGGGGGGGGGGGGGGCAGGAAAAAGAAAGAGGCGGAGACAGTAGGCTTGTGGGAGAGCTGGTTCGGGGGAGAAAGCAAGGAAATCACTAGATGGGATCAGTTCCTATGGGTTTGTATTCTCTGTTTCATTTGAGCTCCTTCTTTCTCCTCCCACCATCCATCACAACAAACTCATTCAATGCCCAACGTTTTCTGCTTTAACTGGTGAATGGATCAAACTCTCCAGTTATTCCGCCCTCTCTTCCCCAACCTGTGTGCCAGAGCATTTTTTAACTCAATGTCTTTTGCAATGACCCCAAGCCAGTTAAGGCATCATCTACCAGATACATGTTCGTTTATGAGTCAGGACCCAGAGACTGTAGTTCAGACACACAAGTGGACGTCCATTACAAACTATATTGTTTGGATTTTACTTTTGAATCTGTTCAAAGGATTGCATTGTACGACTGGGAATTGAGCTTAATTGAATGTTGTAAGGGATTTAATAAAACAAACGCAACTATATTAGTTCCTCAGGTGAAATAATTTATATAATGATCGTAAAATAAGAGCCAATCTACGCAGAAGTGAGATCTGCATCCATTATTTTCCATTCATAGGCAGTGGAAATCTGGAATTCATTTCCAACAAGGGGGAAAATCCAACATCAATTGAAGTGCATGGGGTACAGATACATGGCAGGTGAATGTCGTTCAGGTACTGGTCATTGACATTCCAAAGGTAAAGCAAAACTAAAGAAATAGCTTTATTACTTTTACAATATTGGGTTTTCAAGTTTTACATCATGAATAATTCTCTGCTAAGATAGAACCAAAAGGCCCAAAAATATTCTCCTTCAAACTTTATCCTCCAGAAAAAAACAGGGGAAGCAAAAGCATACGTATTTTATGTCTCAGATAGGCAAATAAATTTACATTTACATTTTAGGACAGATATTTTCAAAAAGACAATTGGTCATTTGCTCTGCGTTATTATGTGCCTGCGTTTTTTTTTTGTTTTATTTTAGATGGTAAAACTTTGTAGGTTAATTGCCCAAAGCTAAGATTGTTATATTTAATCTACTAATTTCTGGAAGTAGTTATGATCCACAGTTTTCAAGAGATCTTATTGATATTCAGTGAATGGAATAAATCTGCTTTGCTTTGGCAAATAATTATCCACCAGCTAATAATGAAAGAGGGACACATGAGAGGAAGATCATCTGACCTGTCACATGCCTCATCCAGATCCTCACAGTCACAGCAACTAGCCAGTATGTGTGTTTTCTCTCCATGATGGTTAATGTATTCACAACAGCAAAGACTGCCTTCCTCATCAGACATCTTGGAGCATTTCTTCTTCATGCTTCTTTCCTTATAAACCTAAACTTACAAAAACAGAAAGAGAGTTAAGAAATCCATAATGACTAGTCGCCACTCTGATTAATCTGCACATAACGCAATTAATTATGTGCTGGTACCATATTTGAGTACAAAAAGATGTGCTCCTGTTTCTCGAGCTGATTACATCCTTCCCAAACAGTGTTAAAAATTGTTACTAAATGTTTTCTCAGGTCTCAAGACATTACAGAATATGTCCTAGCGCAAAATGTCTTGATGTACATTACTGAGATCAAGCAAGCTCTCACATTTGAGTCAGTGCATTCTTTGACATTCTCAAGTTACCTCCCTAGTTGATCAGGCAGGAAATAAGTGTCCGGGAGTTTATTACACTGATTTTGGCACGGTAGGATGCTTCTGGTTAGAGTAAACCCTCATTTTAACGGACCCCTTTATAATGGGTTTTGGATATAGCAGACAGACCCGCCTATGCCATCCCAAGCTAGTACCGTCTCCCTGGCCATTTCGAGTCCCGGCTTCCAAGCCCACTCCCGACTCGCACGGTGCACCAGCGAGCCCTACTTCACCCACCGCACGGTCTGATGACAGCTGTTGTTGTGGCTCACGTGGTAACCCCTGGGGACAGAGCTTGCTTTGGGGTGCCGCCATTGACAGGACACGTGTCATCACCTTGGGGCTCTCCCCTTCCCCTCCCACCAGCTCCTGCTTCTTGCTGTCGGCAGTGGCTTTGTCCACTCCCCGTTCCACCGCCATCACCTCCTGCTCCCATCCCGCCATCCATTCGGCCTCTTTTCTCTCATCCCCCCCCCCCCACCCTTTGCCCCCGGAGTTGCCGACATACTCCCACCTTGGAAGCGGCAACATGTGGGAGCGGAGAGAGGCCCACGGTGACTGAGCGCATCTTGTCATTGGCAGCGGCCTGAAGAAAGCCCTGTACCCAGGAGCTACAACATGAGCCGCAACCACAGCCTTGTCACCGGACCGTGCAGTGGGTGATGAGGGGCTCGCTGGTGCAGACCACCAGCATCAACGCCTAGTTTTAAGGTGAGACAACACAAAGTGCTGGAGTAACTGGAGTCAGCAGACTGAATCAGTCTGCAGAAGGGTCCCAACATCACCTGTCCATGTTTCCCAGTGATGCTGCCAGACCCGCTGAGTTACTCCAGCTCTGTCCTATTGTATATTAACCATCATCAGCAGCTCTTTGTTTCAACTACATACAATGATACTACCTTACTCGGTTATAAATCCCCCTTCCCCAGTGGTCCATTATAATGAGGGTTTACTGTACTTAAAAAAAACAGTAGATATCTGGAATCTCCTGGGCATTGATTAATTCTACATCAGAAAACCTTTATATAGTGGAGCATATTGACTATCATAATACAATTCTTTCCCACATATCACATCTCAACATATTGAACAGATGTGAAGTGATATTGTGGAATGGTGCAGCATTGAAACCGATCCTCCAGCCCACTTCATCCATGCCGACTGCGATGCCTTTCCATGCTAATCAAATTTGCCTGCATTTGGTCCATATATTTTACGCCTTTTCTATTATGTACCTGATCAAATGCCTTTTAAAAGTTGTGAAATAAGTGACTTTAGATAAAGTAAAACTATCTGCTTTTGTTCACGATCTCTTTACTGAGTTCACGTAGTTTGTTCTGAAAGGGCCTTGGAAGAGCATCTTGGCCATTGAAGTAAAACAAGTTCAGGGGAGGGCTGGCTAGAAGGGCACAAGTGATCTGACTATATTAAAAATAAGGTTACAATAATACCACAGCAAAGGTGCCCAAGTAATCATTCATTTATTTGAAAGATGAATATGGATGATGAACAACCCGAAACCTGATGATGTAAAATAACTTTCCACACTTGCACAAATAAGACACAGCTGGAGTTTTCCACAGAGGAAGATTACTACATCCTTGGTGTGGATTAACATACCAATGGTGACTTCTTCCAAATCTAACTGAATATTTCCAACTACACGTCTCACAAAACTACTGAACAGTTCTAAAAGATGCCAAAAATAATTTCTCAAATAGTATACTGAATTTGCACGTATGGTTTGACCTGGAGGCACAGGGAAAACAAATCGATCTTATGAGGAGCAAAGTATGGCGTCTTCAATTGACTTTGGAGCCAAACATCTTGCATTTTTCTACCAGTATTTCTGAAAGTTTCACAGACCCCAGATAATACTATACTTTGAAAATCGCCAGACACATATTAATCTAGTCCATCACTTCCCACTGGTTTGAAGTAATCAAATATTTTACAGCCAACAAATATAATTTACACAATTTATCAAATTTGCAGATGACACTAAATGAAGGGCAGAGAATGATGAATATTGGAAAGGTCATCAAAAATGCTGGAAAGCTCAGCGGGTGAAGCGAAGGAATAGGTGTCGAGGTTTCGGGTCGAGATCCTTCTTTAGTCTGAAGAATGGAAAGGCGATTATACTTTATGGCCACGCACCTAGCTAGGTGCAATTAAAATCTTTTTTTTTGCATACAAGGTGCCAACATTGTTGCAAACGTACTCTTCCCTTCTCTGTACCCCTCTCATTGCCGGGTTCCTCTTAGTTCTCGGTGGCCAAAGAAAGTCAATACAAAGGCCTAACCCTATTGCAATAAATTACAGGAGGAGCTTTAGGAATATAAAACTAGCAACTAATTGGCAAATTAATTTCATCATGTCTTTACAAATTCATCGATCGTGGTCCGGAAAATGGAGATCACATGCACTTCGAAAGATGCAAGTCTGCGTAGAGTAGAGGACCAACAGGATATCGGAGTACAAATATGCCAATCACAGGTTTGCAAGGCCATTAAAAAGCCTGTCAGGCATTCAAGGTCAATTGCTTGATGAAGAAACTGAAAAGTAAGGAAGTTATGCTAGACCTACAACAAGAATATTGCTTACAGTTCTGGTTGCCTTGATATGAAAACAATAAATAGTGTAGTAACGATTTATGAGGTTGAAGCAGAATGAACAGTTGGAGCCACTTTTCGCATGAGAAAAGATTGCTGAAGGGTGACAAACAAAAGTTTCTAAAATGATGCAAGATTTTTTATCATCTTAATGCAGACAGAACATTTATCCTTCAGGGGAACAACATAACTAACAGACATAATTACATAAAATCAATAGGGATTTCAGAATACACGTCTTTACTGCAGTGGTGAAAATGTAGAATGCTTCACTACAGGGATTAGATGGTGCAGGTGGTATTGATGCGAATATGGAAAGGCAGGCCAAGCATAAGAGGGAAAGGGGGATAGGAAGGTGAGGCAGAAAGGTTTAGAAAAGATGGAAGAAGGAAAATAAATGAAACATAAATGTTAGCCTATTTCTGTGCAATATATCCCACATAAGCAGACACATCATAGCAGTCCAATAGAAAAGATAGGGTAGATATAAAATTGATGATTTAGGCTCTGTTTTAATGGATTTAAGCAAGATAATAACATAACATGAACTAATTTCCGGGCCAACTGATAACACATGTAATCTTAAACACCTAAAATTAATTCAGCGGTAACCATTTTTAGTGCCATTTGCCAATGTTTGAAGATGATTCTAACAGCTGCCATGTTTCAGCATTAATCACTGTTCAATCATTAGGTCGGTTAAGAGAAGAATTAGCTTTTGGCTATTTGGGCTCTACCTCGTCTCTCTGCTGCACAATAACATTTGCCAAACACCCTAACGTTGTATGTGTGTGGTTAGACACTGACAAGCTGTTCGACAAATCAGTTTATTTAAGTGACAACATTCGGGACATACTTGGTTCAAATACCAATAGGTAATTTTAGATTGTAACTTACATTAGTAATGCTGGACAAAGGAGGTTAAATATGTAGAATTCACAAAAACCAACTCCCATCAACAAGATATCATAGAAACATAGAAACATAGAAAATAGGTGCAGGAGTAGGCCATTCGGCCCTTCGAGCCTGCACCGCCATTCAATGTGATCATGGCTGATCATCCAACTCAGTATCCCATACCTGCCTTCTCTCCATACCCCCTGATCCCTTTAGCCACAAGTGCCACATCTAACGCCCTCTTAAATATAGCCAATGAACTGGCCTCAACTACCTTCTGTGGCAGAGAATTCCAGAGACTCACCACTCTCTGTGTAAAGAATGTTTTCCTCATTTCAGTCCTAAAGGAATTCCCCCTTATCCTTAGACTGTGACCCCTTGTTCTGGACTCCCCCAACATCGGGAACAATCTTCCAGCATCTAGCTTGTCCAACCCCTTAAGAATTTTGTAGGTTTCTATAAGATCCCCCCTCAATCTTCTAAATTCCATCGAGTACAAACCGAGTCTATCCAATCTTTCCTCATATGAAAGTCCTGACATCCCAGGAATCAGTCTGGTGAATCTTCTCTGTACCCCCTCTATGGCAAGGATGTCTTTCCTCAGATTTTCCTCAGATATCAAAATGTATTTATAACTGTCGACTTAATAAATCAAATGTTACACAGTGGTGTTTGGCATAAACAGGCTTTTAACAGCTTTACTGTGAATAATGCTTCCTGCAATTTGTATTTTTAAGTAATTTTTTAAAAAAGCTGTCAAATTGTACCCACGCCACGTATCTTTGTTACAAATACATTTCCCACTAACTTCAGAAAAGCAGAGTTATGCAACAACTCGAGTATCATTGATTAGGCAACAGTGTGCACCAAATCAAGTAAATACCTTTTCCTGAAAAGAACAGAATTTTTTACATTCTCCAGAGCAGAAAGTCAAACCAGGGCAGGCTCTTCAGAGTGAATGGTAAGGCCCTGGGGAATATTGTGGAGCAGAAGGATCTAGCAATACAGATACATTGTTCTCTGAAAGTGGCGTCACAGGTAGATAAGGTGGTCACAAAGGCTTTTGGCACATTAGCGTTCATCAGTCAGGGTATTGAGTATAGACGCTGGGGGTATTACGTTACAGTGTGCAAGACGTTGGTGAAACAACACATGGATTACTGTGTTCAGTTTTGATCGCTAGCTGTAGGAAGGATGTAATTGAGCTGGAAAGAGTGCAGAGAAGATTTACAAGGATGTTGCCAGGACTTGAGGGACTGAGCTATAGGGAAAGATTGGACAGACTAGGACTTTATTCCTTCGACACAAGATGTTGAGGGGTGATCTTATAAAATCATTCCCTAACGTTTCACCAATTTGTGATAAATGCCAGTGTCAAGAAGCTACTATAGCGCACTCATTCATCTTTTGTACAAAAATTCAAAAGGTTTTGGATTGAAATCTTTGAAATTTTCACAAAACTGTTTAAAATAAAAATGACACCAAAGCCAGAATGGATTATTTTCGGAATGACAGAAGGTAGTTCGGAATTAAATGTGTATCAAATGAATCTATTTGATTATGGCTTAATCATAGGAAAAAAACTAATCGTAAAATTTTGGAAAAATGCTCCTATACCAACATTAAATATGTGGATTTCAACTATGTTTGAAACACTACATCTGGAAGATATGAGACTCCGCCTGGAAGGAAAATCAGAACGCTTCTATCAGACGTGGTCTGCATCTATAGAATTACTACAAAGATAGGGTGCAGGAGTAACTCAGACCTTGGTAGGGGGGGGGATGGAAAACTATCGAGTTGGTGGATTCCTTTTGCGTGATATATATATAACATAATAACTGGCTTCTATTCTTTTCTTTTTCCTTTTCTTTTTTTAGGGTCTATCTTTTAACCCCCTTTTCCAATTCTTTGACCAAGGGTTTCTTCTCCCCTTTGGCACGCTCTTTCACTATCACAACTCTTTTCACATTCTACTCTTTCTCTCTATTCTTTTTCTTTAAAAGCCATATAATTATGGGGTACAATGATTGTAACAGTATATATGTGTACATTGATGTATTTACCTCCAATAAATAAAATTTAAAAATAAATAAATAAATAAAATCATGAGGGGAATAGATAGGGGAATGCACAGAGTTTTTTTTAAAATCCAGGGTAGGGAAATCAAAAACAAGATGGCATATGTTTAATGTGAGAAGGGCAAAATTTAATACAAACCTGAGGGGCAACTTTTTCTACTCAAAGGAAGTGGGCATATGGAACGAGCTACCTGAGAAGGTATTTGAGGCAGATACGAAAACAACATTTAAAAGTTACTTAAAAGGTTTCGAGGGATGTGGGCCAAACACTCGAAAAGAGTACTAGATGGGATATTTTGGTGGGGTAAGTTGGGCTGTTTTCGTGCTGTATGACTATGACTTTATCAACTAAAATGTGAATGAGAGCTATCTGTATCTCCACTCTCACAGTATGGAAGACAAAAATAAATGCTGATATAAAGCTCATAAAACATCGGGGAAAAGCCAAGTGCCCAAACTTAAATATAATAAAGATAATCTCAGGTACATAGAATTACAGAGTTGTTTAAAAACTACTTTTTTTTGTAGATGACCTAACCCAGCCAATATCACAATATTCCATTTATCCTGTCCATCTCCATCAACCACTCTGCAACCTAAAACCGTTTTCTCGCCTTCAAGTTCTAACTAAGTGTGTTTGATCGGAAACATTACCTCAGCCGAAATGCTTCCTTTTTCACGGTTGTTGGCTAACCTGCGATCTATTCCAGCGTTTCCTGCTTTTATTTCAGCCGACTCGGGATTCTGTCTTCCTCCCTTTACTGGTCTAAATATAGATAGCAGAATGATCCTAAACGACAGCCAGGCTGCCAGATAGTTTGCTGGATCAGATAGCAGCTTGCCAAGAGCAACATGAACAGAATTTATGCTGCAAATTACCAATATCACATTCAGCTGCTCTGATCTATTATTTTCTGAAAGAGACTTAAAATCTGTGCAATTCCATGCAAACTACGGTGAGGTATTCTACCCTTACGCTATCAGATGTTTGATAGAAAGCCAGACGAACTCTTTGAAGTTCAAAAAAGATACGTCTTGATGACCGGATACAAATACCATCACAGGGGTGAAGCCTGTCAAGATTTTCACAAGCTTGGCTTCAGCAAAGCACGCAAGCTGCACATATTGAAATGATATAAAACAAGTACTCTACATGACTGCTGCGGAATAGAGTACGACACACATGGAATAAAAAAGTTTTCCCCTGGGTAATGCACCCCATGTATCTGTGATGAATGTTTTCTTTAAAATATAATAATGCCTATTTCCTAACTCCATGTACTTTGAAATTCCAAGATAAGATTAAACCATTTATTCTGCCGCACTTGTTGAAGCTCTACGTCCAGAGATGCATTACTGTTGTGTATTGAAACTGTGTGGACAACTGCGTACTAATTTCTTGCACACAATAAACATAGAAATTAAGTGCAGGAGTAGGCCATTCGGCCCTTCGAGCCTGCACCGCCATTCAATATGATCATGGCTGATCATCCAACTCAGTATCCCATACCTGCCTTCTCTCCATACCCCCTGATCCCCTTAGCCACAAGGGCCAAATCTAACTCCCTCTTAAATATAGCCAATGAACTGGCCTCAACTACCCTCTGTGGCAGAGAGTTCCTGAGACCCACCACTCTCTGTGTGAGAAAAGTCCTTCTCATCTCGGTCCTAAAGGATTTCCCCCTTATCCTTAAGCTGTGATCCCTTGTCCTGGACCTCCCCAACATCGGGAACAATCTTCCTGCATCTAGCCTGTCCAACCCCTTAAGAATTTTGTAAGTTTCTATAAGATCCCCTCTCAATCTCCTAAATTCTAGAGAGTATAAACCGAGTCTATCCAGTCTTTCTTCATAAGACAGTCCTGACATCCCAGGAATCAATCTGGTGAACCTTCTCTGCACTCCCTCTAAGGCAATAATTTCCTTCCTCAGATTTGGAGACCAGAACTGTATGCAATACTCCAGGTGTGGTCTCACCAAGACCCTATACAACTGAAGTAGAACCTCCCTGCTCCCATACTCAAATCCTTTTGCTATGAAAGCTAACATACCATTTGCTTTCTTCACTGCCTGCTGCACCTGCATGCCTACTTTCAATGAATGGTGTACCATGACACCCAGGTCGCGCTGCATCTCCGCTTTTCCTAATCGGCCACCAGGGAAAATAAGCAGGGAAAATTACATATAGGTAATTACTGTCCAGTCAGTCAACTCTCAACCATCAACAAGGTGATGGAAGATGCTGAGAATGCTATCACAGAACACTTACTCACCAGTCACCTGCTCACCCATGTATCAAGGAGCTGATTTATAAAAGAGCAATTGTCCTTGACAATTGTCTTGACAAAATTGTCCTTGACAAAATCAAGTCAGTATTTGATTGAGTCAGGCATCAAAAAACTCTGGTGCAACTGAAATCAAATGGGCAACAATGGAAAACTCTCCAGGAGTGGCGTTGTACTTCATGCAAAGGAAGACAGCTGTTGCTTCTGGGCGTCAGTCATCTCTGCCAGAACATCACTGCAGGATTCGAGCATCCATAATCTTATGTGTAGGAAGGAACTGCAGATGCTGGTTTACACCGAAGATAGACACAAAATGCTGGAGTAACTCAGTGGGACACGCAGCATCTCATGAGAGAAGAAATGGATGATGTTTTAGGTCGAGACCCTTCTTCAGACTGGGAACCAGGGGAGAGGGAGGCTAGAGATATGGATGGGCAAAGTGTGAAAATGACAGAACAAAGCAGACGAAGTTCAAGGAAATGTAAAATGGTTCATTGTTGGCTGAGGGGAAGGTGACAACGAGGCACACAATCAGTAAAATTAATCTGGAGGACAGTGAAACTAGTTGGAGAACTAGGGTGGGGGAGTGGCGGAGAGACAGGGAAAGCAAGGGTTGAAGTTAGAGAAATCAATATTCAGACCGCTGGGTTGTAAACTGCCCAAGCTGCCCATAATCTCATACTGAGCAAAAAAATCCACAGATTTTACGGCTAAAGTGAGTTTAAATCTGAGCCCATGACAAAACTCCACGGTGCACAGTTGACAAGAAACAGGGTGTAGTGTATACTGCTGGATCACAATGGACCACTTGTCGCTCGTTAGAGAAAGCCACTGAGAATGTAACATGCTACATTCTGGCTCGGACCCCATTGTTGTCCAGAACTTGACATTTATTATCTGTTTGGACTTGCATAAGGCATTTTGCTAATTTCAAAATGTAAATGACAAATTTCACCAGTGAAAGACATAGAAACAACTGTTCTGTTGCAGCAAGGAATGCAGAAAAAGATACCAACATGACAGAGAGGATGATGGATATCCCAGTACGTGTTCCATACTGTTATAATAGTCAACAAATAAACTGATATTAGAACAGTTGGGTTAAGCAGCACGTGTGGGTGTAAAAGAATGAGCAATGTTTCTGGTCACGTCCTCATTCAGGGTCACAACCCAAAACATCTTCTATCCCTTTGCTTTCACAGGTACTGTGTGACTCACTGAGTTCTTCCAGCAGTTTATTTTTTCACTCCGGATTTAAACTTCCACAGCCACTTGCTTCTCCCATCCATCAACAAATGTTACTTCCGTTTCCAGCCCTTATTTCTGCCAATACACTTATGTCTTAACTTGGAAAATGCCTGATGCAAGTCCAAACAGATAATAAATGGCAAGTTCCGGACAACAATCAGGTCCAAGCTGGACGGCAGCACGTTACATTCACAACGGCTTTCCCCAACGGGAGCCTCTCCATGACATTCAATGACATTACTTTCACATATTCTTATACCATCACAATCCTGGAAAGTCACACTTGACTGAGACTAAAATAGACCAGCCATATCAATACTATAACAATAGCAAGCTAGCCAATGAGGCTCATCTACAAATTCTCTTTACTATCTAGAAGGCGATAGTCAGAAGTGTGATGCAACACTAGCCAGTTGCTGATTATGAGTACAGCTCAAATAATGTTCAAGGATAAGACAAGAATGAAGCCGTCTACTTCATCAATTACCCATCCACAATCTTAAACAACCCCTCCCTCTGGCTTCAGTTTATTCAAACTGCAGATCTACAGCAGCACCTCCTCACCATTATTATGAAGGCTGTGGGATGTTATAGGAGCAGCATCACTTCCAAGTTTCACTCCAATCTGACCCAGTTAACCACCCCTATTTCTTCATTATCCTGGGCTAAACTCCAATCTGCTCCGTACCAATGGCAGGAGTTCCAGAAGGTACCAACTTCTCAAAGGAAATTAGAGATGCCAAAGATAGACACAAAAATGCTGGAGTAACTCAGCGGGAGAAACAGCATCTCCGGATAGAAGGAATGGGTGTCTATTCGGGTCGAGACCCTTCTTCTGCAAGTAAGCCATCAATTGCCCATGGCCTCTTGTTCAGAGAACGTTTTCAAAAAATCCAAAACCCCAAACCCCAACGAGTCAAGACCCGACCTGCTCAATACCTTTCCCCATAAGACAACTCCCTTCAGCCCAGCAATCAACCAAGTAAACCCAACTATTCTTCTTTAAGGAATACAAATCTTGTAGTATTCCAGATATGGACTTCCCATGTCATGTCCAGAGATTGTATACTGTCTGAAACACCTTTGCCAAAAAAGTTGGGACGTTTGATGGTGTGGGCTTCTCCTCTATGGGCTTTCAGTTCCTTCTTTGTACTGCCCTTTCACATTAGGTGTGATACACTACATGGTAATAATTAAGTCTTAAAGTTTACCAAAATATTTGTCATGCCCCTTAACTCGCAGTCTGTGTTTAATGTCTCCACGTTCATTATCTTACGAGTACAGTACTTACAAAATACACAAATATCCGGCTGCTCTCAAGGCATCACTGGAGTATTTAACTATTACCATAAGGAGCGAAGTGCAGTAATCCTTCCGATCCAATGGTACCGCTTTCCGCTTCCCTATAAGTTATAGTATATTAGTTATAAGTTATAGTATAACTGATTTACCTTCCGTCTCCAAACAACCGCTTGCACCTTTACAATGATGATAACTTCAGGTAGGTAACAATCACAAATCCGGTACTTGCATGCAGCCCCCAAAAAAATTACAATACCGACCACAAACTACAGTGGGAAATGCTCTGCACGATAAATTGTCAGCTGCCACTCGGTGAACTTGCTTTGTGTTGGATGTTGTTGTAGCGCTGTTACAACGCTGCTGCACACAAGCCCGATACACCCTGGAGCGACAAGAGACCTGTAGCCGGCTGGCTCCTCTCCTCCCCTGCCTTCCCCTCTCTCCTGTTCCTTCCCCTCTCTCCTGTCCCTTCCCCTCTCTCCTGTTCCTCCCCTTCTCTCCCACTCCCCACCCCTACTCCTCCGCGACCTTCACTCACTCGCAACAGGCTCGCAGCATCGGGCAACAGGTCCCGCTCACTTCCGCGTTTCGCTGCCTTGTTGCACTTCGCGCAGCTCCGGGAAAACCTCCCGCCCCTGCGCGCTCCCGCCCCATGCCCGTCCCCGTCCCGCGCGCTCCCGCCCCCTGCGCGTCCCCGCTCCCCCACCCGTTGCCGCTCCATCGCGCGCTTTCCGCCACTTGCAACGCCTGCACCTCCCCAGCCGCTCGGAAGTTCCCAAATCATTTCATTAACATCGCTCCTGCAAATGCAAAACAGAGGGATATCAACGGGGATTTTGCATAAAAAGACTCAAGTGCTAGAGTAACTCCAGCTGGAGTAACTCAGCGGGTCAGGCAGCATCTGTGGAGAGACACCGTTTCGGGTCGGCACCCTTCACTCCTGATCCGAAATGTCACCCATCTATATTCCTCCTGCACGTTGTGTCCTTTTGTGTTAAACCATCTGCAGTTCCTTGTGTTTACATACCTGGAATTTTGCATTAATACTCTTACTTTGTTCTATGTTACTTTCCTGGTTTCTGGCCCTGTCAAGATATCGAAAAGACTATTGTCATATGAGGAACGATTGAAAAGACTATGCTTGTATTCACTGGAGTTTAGAAGGATGAGGGGGAATCTTATAGACACATATAACATTATAAAAGGACTGGACAAGCTAGATGCAGGAAAAATGTTCCCAATGTTGGGCGAGTCCAGAACCAGGGTACAGTCTTATAATAAAGGGGAGTTCATTTAAGACTGAGCTGAGAAAAAACTTTTTTACCCAGAGAGTTGTGAATTTATGGAATTTCCTGCCACAAAGGGCAGTGGACGCCAAATCACTTGATGGATTTAAGAGAGAGTTGGATAGAGCTCTAGGGGCTAGTGGAATCAAGGGATATGGGGAGAAGGCAGGCACGGGTTATTGATAGGGGACGATCAGCCATGATCATATTGAATGGCCTCTTCCGGCACCTATTTTCTATGTTTCTATGTTCCTACTATGATCACAATCACAGATTATATTTTTGCAACTTTAACTGGCTGTAGTACAATCCCTCCATATCATTGTCCCACCCTACTGCAGCCTGCAGCAGAGCTGAGTGCTCTGTAACCCTTTCTGTTGTCCCATCTTTTTGTGTCTGGCTTTGGTACCATTTTTATTTGGGACGGTTTTATTTGACACTTGGGATGATTGCTCCACTTTTCTACCAATAATCCATGATTTTGCCCAAGGATTAATTTTACATCCCATTCTATTTCTCTTCCATGTTACAATTAAATTGCATGATTTAAATACATGTCAGGTTTCATTCCTGGCCTAATGATTCTTGCTAACAACTTTAGATATGTTGCGCTGCTAATGTGAAAACTGAATGAACAGAAATTTACCTTAACTACATTTGGAGGGATTGAAACCCAATAAGTTTCATTCCCATGCCAGTATCCCCATCCCAGGATGTGATGGAGACTTTTCACTTCCTGGGGAAAAAAATAGCGCATTCACACAGGAGCTTTCACATCCAATTCAGAGTGTGATTATTTCTAGTCAAGTGTGTGTGACAGCACCCTCTCCTTTGCATGTCGTTCTGTTCCTTTTAACTGGCTGACAGGCCGCAGGAGAGGCCAAATCCTCAGCATCATTAGTAACCAATGGGGCCAATGAGATGATATTGGTTGGCACTTGAATCTTGTCAGCCTACTTCTTATAAAACCCAAGCATTCTAGCTAGAGGCAAGGGTGAGTCACTGGGGGCAAACCTGGGACCACTAGTATTGATGCGTGGTCAAGACTGAGTTTCTGGGAAGAAACACTAGACAGCCAGCACCTCTGTTAAGGCTGTCTGAGTGGCTGGGGCAAGCCTGAGACGCAAGAACCTTTTCCTGCCCACTTATAAGGGACTGCACCCATGCACATACAGAGGCAAAGACTGGCTGCCAGGAGAACCCAGAGACTGCCAGCACCTCCTCTTCAAGTCCATAGCTGAGCTGTTTTGAGCTAGTGCTAAACAAAACAAAAAACAAAGTCCCTTCTATGAAATGGGAATCATGTTGCAACATCAGAGCTTCAATGTAATGTTTACGAGTGTTGCCTCACAGGCAAAGGGACCTGGTTTCAATTCTGATCATGCGTGCTGTGTGTTTTGCATTTTCTCTCTTTAATCGTGATGGTTTCTGCCAGTTCCGCTTTCCTCCCACATTCCAAAGACTTGCTGGTAGGTTCGCTGCCTACAGAAAATTGCCCCTACTGTAGTGACAAGGCAAAGGAATCAAAGGGAGGTATGTTGGTGGGTATTACAGAAGGAAGGAGTTAACGCCAAATTTACACACTGCTTTATCACCTGCACAACCAGATAACAAAAATCATAGATAGACACAAAAAGCTGGAGTAACTCAGCGGGACAGGCAGCATCTCCAGAGAGAAGGAATGGATGGCGTTTCAGGTCGAGACCCGTCTGAAGAAGGAATGAGGTGGAATGAAGGGATTAGATCAGGCACATTCCAGGGTGCAGAAATACATGTTGAAGAGTTGGAGAGTTGGAGCTGCCAATGCAAAGGCCTCATGGCAAAATGACCACTATTTATTGATCGAGTAAACAATAGACATATTTATTAGATAAGTTTCTAGTAAATGAAATATAACTGGCTTCTCATGTTACTGCAGCCCTACTGCCTCTGTATGCTGAGGAAATGGGTCATATGTCAACATGTCTCAAACACTTCATATGGGTATTGTTTAATGAGGAAACCTGAATGATGTTGATGCATTGCAATAGGAGATACAAGGAACTGCAGATGCTAATATTTTGAGCAGTACCGGAGAAACTCAGCGGATCAGGCAGCATCTGTGGAGAACATGGACAGGTGGCATTATGGGTCTCGACCAGAAATGTCACCTGACCATTTTCTCCAGAGATGCTGCCTGGCCTGGTGAGTTACTCCAGGACTTTGTGTCCTTTTGTACAGGATTTCCCAATTTAGTGAATATTCTTACACTCTATTTTAAAATTTAAAAAAAACATTTAAATGCAAATACCTAGTGGCAAATCCAAAACAATTGCATAAGCAATTATAAACTCGAAACAAATTTATAATTAAAGATTACTTACAGCGGTGTAAGACTGTGCAGCATAGAATCAGTTTTGAAAGAAAAATCCTTCTTTTGATTTCATTAGGCTGTGCCTAAGTAAGCATTTCTTGTAACGGGGATGTAGCTGAAAAAAAGTTGATAATTTTACTAAAAACCAGAGACATTCATATATACCAGCCCTGCCTAGTCCCCAAAACACTTTCCCTACTGAACACAAAAAGCAAAATGGTGTATCTTGCTGTAGTTTTTCTCTGCTGAAATGGTGCAGAAACATCACAAAGGACTCAAATAGTGATATATCTCAGCATCTCCCCAGTGCACAAAATCTGATCACTTGACTGGTGTCTGGTGTTGGTTATTACAGCTGTACATAGTTATGTGATGTATAATCCTTTCAAGCAACGTTTAATTATTTCCTAAGGGACCCTAAAAACTATATTGATAAGACAAAAAATTCTGCTCTCATCACAAACTCCATGTGTTAATTTTTTTCTATCTGCCTTTTCCTGGCAGCTTGCTCCAGCTTGAAACGTTCTCACTAAAGCATGCTGCCTATTAGTTTAGTTTTAAGCTTAGAGCTACAGTGTGGAAACAGGCTCTACAGGCCACCGAGTCTAATCGACCAGCGATCCCCGCACATTAACACTATCCCACACACACTAGGACAATTTACACATATACTAATCCAAAACTTGTACCTCTTTGGAGTGTGGGAGGAAATTGAATTTCTCGGAGGAAACCCACGCGGTCATGGGGAGAACGTACAGACAGCACCTGTAGTCGGGATCAAACCCGGGTCTCCGCGCTGTAAGGCAGCAACTCCACCGCTGCGTCACCGTGCCGCATTGTTACTCCACTCCCCTTCTTCAGCCTCATCCAAACCACTCTCCACACTGTTGACAATAAGAGCTGTTACCAAACTTTGGTGTTTTTTTATGCTACATTTGGCCTGATGAAGCATTTCAGAGCACTTCAATATGTTGTCATTATTCACAATATAAATTTGTACAGGAGGTAGGGAAGAGAATAAAAAGCAACAATATTAATTTGGAAGCTTTAGTTTTAATACTTCCAAATGTAGATTGGACCCAGCTAGGGTGCTGTCCGATTCACCTCTATCCCATTGTGGACATTAGACTTTGTCTGTGGATCTGATGTGCGGCAATGCTGAGAACTATATGCTGCATGCTGTATCTTCCTGTTAGCTTCACCTATTGTATTTGAGTTTGACTTGATTGTACTTATGTTTACTATATTTGATCACTTTGGAAAGCATGCAAAACAAAGCTTTTCACAGTACATGTGACAATAATATACCTAAACCTCAAAATGTACATCAATAATTTGGATGAAGGGATTCAAAGTAACAAATTTGCAGATGACACAAAGCTGGGTTGCATGTGAACTGTGAGGAGGATGCTATGAGAATGCAGGATGACTTGGACAGGTTGGGGGAGTGGGCAGATGCATGGCAGATGAAGTTTAAAACGGATAAATGTGAGGTTATCCACTTTGGTAGCAAAAACAGGAAGGCAGATTACTATCTAAATGGCGTCAAGTTGGGAAAAGGGGAAGTACAACGGGATCTGGGTGTCCTTGTACATCAGTCTATGAAAGTAAGCATGCTGGTACAGCAGGCAGTGAAGAAAGCGAATGGCATGTTGGCCTTTATAACAAGAGGAATCCAATATCCTCTGAAGATCCTCCAGTGCTTCTACTCAGCAGTTGTGGAAAGCATCTTGTCTGGAAATATCACGATTTGGTTTGGGAACTGCTCTGCCAAGGCAAGAAGGCTCTGCAGAGAGTAGTGCGTTCGGCCGAACGCACTATGGGAACTTCACTAGCCCCCCTCTGCAGGAACTCTACATCAGAAGGTGCAACTCCGGTGCCAATCAGATCATGGTAGACCCCTTCCACCCCAGCAATGGACTGTTCCAGCTGCTACGGTCAGGCAAACGTCTCCGTTGCCGCGCTGTGAGAACGGAGAGGACGAGAAGGAGTTTCTTCCCAGAGGCCATTCGGACTGTAAACTCCTATCTCATCAGGGATTAACTTTACTGGACCATTCTTCTGTTTTTTTTTAAATTGCTGTTTTTTTTCCTTTTTTTTTCCTCCCACAATATGTAATATGTGATTATGTGATTTTGTTCCAATCTGCCTGTAGTTTGTTTGTTTGTTTGATTGTTTTTGCACAAAGTCCACGAGCATTGCCACTTTTCATTTCACTGCACAACTTGTATGTGTATGTGACGAATGAACTTGACTTGACTTGACTTGATATAGGACCAAAGAGGTAGTTCTGCAGTTGTACAGAGCCCTAATGAGACCACACCTGGAGTATTGTGTGCAGTTTTGGTCCCCTAATTTGAGGAAGGACATTCTTGCTATTGAGGGCGTAGGCGGGAGAGAATGGAGCAGCTGGGCTTGTACACTCTGGAGTTTAGAAGGATGAGAGGGGATCTCATTGAAACATACAAGATTGTTAAGGGCTTGGACACACTAGAGGCAGGAAACATGTTCCCGATGTTGGGGGAGTCCAGAACCAGGGGCCACAGTTTAAGAATAAGAAGTAAGCCATTTAGAACGGAGCCAAGGAAACACTTTTTCTCACAGAGAATGGTGAGTCTGTTCAATTCTCTGCCTCAGAGGGCGGTGGAGGCAGGTTCTCTGGATGCTTTCAAGAGAGAGCTTGATAGGGCTCTTAAAAATAGCAGTCAGGGGATATGGGGAGAAGGCAGAAACGGGGTACTGATTTGGGATGATCAGCCATGATCACATTGAATGGCGCTGCTGGCTCGAAGGGCCAAATGGCCTACCCCTGCACCTATTGTCTATTGTCATAACTAGGAAATTGCAAATGCATTGACATGGAAGACATTAAACTGGTTTACTACAAACCTTTAGTTATTAATGCTCTTAAGTTTATTATATGAATAGCGAGGGAACAGAAATCTCCTCAGAATAAGAGGAGCCTGGGAGACTGAAGCCCCCTGAGTCCAAGGGGGTAGGGAGTGAGAAACTGGTAAGAGCAATTACTAAAAGTGGAGAGAGAGAAAACTAGTTTGGCAGTTCATAGGAACAAACTTATTTTACATATATGAGACTGGAATTTAATAATATTATAGGAGCTCACTCGTATGTAGAGATATCCATAAAGCAGGTGATCCTAACTTCATAATCTGTATGTGCATACTGTGGGTATACTTGTGACTTCTTGTCATTGGATCAAAAGCCCCTGTATCAAAACACAGTAAAAACTGGTGTGCAACAGCCACTCCATATTGAAGGACTTCACTTGTAGGTAAATCTTACTTCGCAGAATTTGAGTGGAAGCAAGCCATCCTCAATTCCAAGTCCATCAAGATGAAAAGGGAGACTAATATTTTGCTGAAATAAATGCAATTTAACATTCTGTTCCAACAATTTCCACGATAAAGAGCTACATTTTAAGCAGAAGACCAATATGATTCAGTAACTCAGCAGAACAGGCAGCATCTCTGGATAGAAGGAATCTTGACCCGAAAAGTCAGCCATTCCTTCTGTCCAGAGATGCTTCCTGTTCCGCTGAGTTACTCCGGCATTTTGTGTCTATCTTTGGTGTAAACCAGCATCTGCAGTTCCTTCCTACACCAATATGATTCACTCAGAATGCAGCGGGGCAGTCCCTGTGCGAATAGCCAAAGGCCAAGGTCAGGCAGTCCATTAGTAATTAATTGGTTCTTCTGCTTTAACGCAGTTGTTGTGTTTCGAGGCAACCTCGTGTTAGAGAAAATCACATTATAAAAATAATAGTGCCAATGGGGCAAAGAGGGTCTAGAGAATGTGTAGGAAGGAACTGCAGATGCTGGTTTAAACCAAAGATAGACACAAAATGCTGGAGTAACTCAGCGTGACAGGCAGAATTTCTGGAGAGAAGGAATGGGTGACTTTTCGGGTCGAGACCCTTCTTCAGACTGAAAGACACGGGATAGGGAAGGGCGAGATATAGACGATGATGTAGAGAGATGAAGGACAAATTAATGAAAGATATGCAAAAAAGTAATGATGATAAAGAAAACAGGTCATTGTGCGCTGTTTGCTAGGTGAGAATGAGAAGTTGGTGCGGCTTGGACGGGGTAGGGATGGAGAGAGAGGGAATGCAGGGATTCATTTGTTCTATTTCTCTCTACATATAAATATTTTTCCAACAGAGCTTTTTTCTGCTTGCCAGTTTCCAAAGTAACTTTAAACGGTTCTCCAGTTCCTGACTAAAATCCGTTATAACCAAATTGGCCCACATAATACAAATCGTGTTCCCTCTTGTTATGCACAACTTGCATTGTGGAAATACGCCATATAGCAGAACCACCTGTAATAAGGGTGCAAAAAATACTTTCAATTTAGAAATAATTATATTCTCTTTTAAGGCTGTATTTGTACATTTTGCTAATTTTATATTCAGTGAACTGATGAGATCTTTTTCCATTTGGTCATTCCCCTGAATCCATCCAAGTTTTATATTTCCCATCCACATGTTAATCCAAGTCTGTCCCAGGAAATGTCAGTAATATTATATATTTGTTTATGCCATACGATTTACTGCCTTAAATATCTCTATGCCTTACCTTTAGTATCCAAAGATAGACACAAAATGCTGGAGTAACTCAGCGTGACAGGCAGAATTCTAAACTCTGGGGGAATTTCCTCCTTGAAGCTCTCCACCTTATTAAAAAAAAACCCAACCACTTTGACTAAGCTTTTGATTAATGTTTTGGTCTGAGGCACGTTAAATTATGCAATATGTTGTATGAAATCACTACTTGGAAGCCTACTCTTAACGCTACAAGGTCTAATGTTGTGCGTTTGGAATGTTGTCTAGTCTGACCAACTATGACATGCCCAGCAAACGAGACAGCAGATAGAATGGCAGGAAAAAACGCCCAGTTCTTATACAAACAAGAAATAAGAGAATGTAACAACACTGGCAACACATTACACAGATAAGGAAGCTAAACTTGAGACACAAGAAACTGCAGATGCCAGAATATTGATCAAACCCCAAACTGCTGGAGTAGGCCAGCAGGCCAGGGACCAGTGAAGGGAAATGGACAGGTAACATTTCAGGGGACTTTTCTTCAGACAAATGTTGAAGCTGAATTTGGTCTTAGTTACCACTTTTGCCACCTTATCAGAGGAATTTAGCTTTGTTTGACAAATCTCCCTCAGTGTCGCAGGTGTTCTCTGCTACCTAAACTAAATGCTGCTCATCTCAATTCTGATGAATGGTCCCAGACCTAAAATGGCAACTTTCTCTTGTCACAGATGCTGCCTGACCTAATTAGCTTTTTATCTCTTTTAGCATCCCCACTGAACTTGCTGTAGTCAGCCTGGTTTTCTTCTTAATTCATAACCTTTTCTTCTAATAGCCCTGTCCCACGGTACGAGTTCATTCCAAGAGCTCTCCCGAGTTTAAAAAAAATCAAACTCGTGGTAAGCACGGAGAATTAACGTAGCGGGTACGTTGGAGCTTGGGGACGTCTCTTAGCGGCTGGTAATGCTAACGGCAGGTACTCGGGAAGACTCGATAACGGCAGGAAAGCATGGGAAGACTCGTGAAGATTTTTCAACATGTTTAAAAATGTCCACGAGAACACCGAGTACCGACGAGTGGCCATTACCGTAAATCTCCGAGTTCGAATCAGGGCAAACTCGGGAGAACTCTTGGAATGAACTCGTACCATGGGACAGGCCTTTAAGTTAATTACCTGACAGCTGTCCAGAATGGGGCAGGGTTCAGTATGTGAGAAGCAGGGGATCAGACCGTGAGTGTGCTGCAGGCCAGTTCTGGGGTGTGAAGAGGTGTGTAGGGGAAGATACTGCAGATGCTGATACACCGAAGATAGACACAAAATGCTGGAGTAACTCAGTGAGTCAGAAAACATCTTTGGATAGAAGGAATGGGTGTTTCAGGTCGAGACCCTTCTTCAGACTGAGAGTCAGGGGAGAGAGAGACACAGAGATATGGAAGGGTAAGGTGTGAAAACAAGACATCAAAGGCAATGCAGATCAAGGAAAATGTAGAATAGATCATTGTTAGCTAGGAGAAGATGACAATGAAGCAAACAGAGATTAAATTTAATCAGGGGGACAGTCAGACTGGTTAGAGAACTAGGAAGAAGAGGAATGGAGAGAGAGGGAAAACAAGGGTTACTTGAATGTGAATGTGGTGTCCAGACTGAGCCAGGGCATGAAGAATCAGCATGTTGATTACGGCGCCGCATCTAGGGGGCGCCGTCCAGTTGGTATGGCTGCCCAGCCTGCAGCTGTCTGTTTTTTAACTTCTTTCTTTTATTTTTAGTGAGTTTTAGTTTAGTTTTAGTGAGTTTTAGTGTTTTGTTTTGGAGTCTATTCTTTTTTATGTGGGGGGTGGGGAGAGGGAAACTGCTTTCTAGGGTCCCTACCTGGTTGGAGAGGCAGCTTTTCTCTGGGCAACACCTTCGACCCGTCCTCGCGGCCTACCAGCGGGCCTGGAGCGGCGTTTCCTGAGGGGACCGCCCAGAATCTCGGCTTCGGAGGCGGCGCAGCGCTGGAGCGCCATCGATACCCTACCTGGGTCGCCGCGCTTGAGCTCCGGTATGCTGAGACCGCAGGTGAACATCGCGGAGCTGCGGGACTGTGGAGTGGCCAGTTGCGGGCGGCAGTGCTGAACTTTAACATCGGGAGCCTGGGATCTCTCGGCGAGATCACCAGTTGTGGAGCTCCATCCAGCGCGGCCTTGTCGGCTTCGGAAACCACGGACTCCGGTAAGGAAGCGGCCGTTCCAGGTGTCCCAAGCCGCTGTGAGGACTCTCCCGATGCCGGAGCACCATCACCCGGCGAGAAGGCCTAAAACATCGGGCCTCAATAGGCCCGACTATGGGTGGACATGGGGATGGGACTGGACTTTGTCCAGTGGGAACCATTGTGGGGGGATGTTTTTATGTTCATTGCTAATTCTTTAGTGTTGTGTCTTATCTTTATCTGTGTGCTGCATGGCAAGTCAAATTTCACTACACCAATTGGTGTATGTGACAATAAATGTCCTTTGCCTTTGCCTTTGGTGTGTGGTCTGGGCCTGAGGAAGGAGGGGGCCAGATGTGCGGTCTGAGCTGGAGTCAGGTTGTGGAACACCAGAGGTCAGGAACCCAAAAAAGTTTGCAGCTGGAATCAGTCGGGAATCGATGCTTGTGTATTTCCCACTCCCTTCGTAAGATGAATTAAAAGTATGTTGTGGAAACACCGGAGATCCGGCATGACTGAAGTCCCTACGTTGCTGCATTATCAGAATTTTAAATCAGTTCGCAACCGATGGGAGAGTCTCAGCTGTGTAACCACACCTCGGTTGTTCTTTACACTGAACAGATGCATAGTCCTAGATCTCTGTGGAACATCATCTTTCTCACAGAGGACTATTCTCCTTAATCAGTATTGCAATTCCCCTTCTTTAGTTTTCCTGAGCTTTTTGTATCTGGGAATATTTAAAACCCATTCTTCCCCTTTTTAAAGACAGGCCTCAATAACTGCCACAAGATTATAACCTTGCATGATTACCTACACTGTAAAAAAATACTTTAAACCCCTGGTAGTTAGGCTAGTCCGACCTAAAATTATTCTATTTCTTGTTCTGGTGCAATTTATCTTTCCCAATCCCTCTACCACCATTTTTCTCATTATCAATGCCATCTTCCTCTGTCTATCCTCAGGATTGCTTGTGTATTTTTTCATCCCATTGCAATACCAGAGTTAGAGGAACATAGAAACATAGAAAATAGGTGCAGGAGTAGGCCATTCGGCCCTTCGAGCCGAACTCAGTAGGTTGAGCAGCATTCTTGTGTGGACAGGAATGGTTGACGTTTCAGGTGAAAACTCTGCATCAGGAATGGTGTATGATGATGAGTATAAAACTCCCACTGCAGAATTACAGAATTTTCAAAAGATTAAGGCTGCCTTTAGGCTTCCAATGCCCCCTTGGAGATATTATTGCTATGCCAGGGATTGGGAATTGCTTTTCCTATAACATTAGAAAAAAAATTCCTGCATTGAAAAAAATGAGGTGCGCATAATAGTTGGACAGAGCAGCTGAGGTACTAACAGAGGTACCGGGATACAGAGCAAGAAGAAATTCATAAGTTCATAAGTTAATTTATTGTCACATACACCAATTGATGTAGTGAAATTCACTGGCCAGGTCTGTCATACAATTTAAAAAAGCAACATATTCGAAAACCACATTTTAACATAAACATCCATCACGGTGACTTCTACACATTCCTCACTGTGATGGAAGGCGAAAATAAAGTTCAAGTCCTTCCCTTGTTGTTCTTCCATGGTCGGGGGCCTCGAGCCCCCCGTTGACGGGATGGTCTTGAGTCCCGCAGCCGGCGGCGTTTGGGCCCTCCGCATCGAGGTGTTCAGCTCCTGCATTGGGGGGATGTCAGCTCCCCCGCGCCGGGCTATCGAACCTCGCGTCGGGGCTGGACGAACCTTCTGGGCGTTGGAGCTCCCGACTTGCCTCTCCCGAGACTGCGAGTCCTTAATGGTAAGTTCGCAGGCCGCGGTGGGACCGATCCCAGGCAAGGGGTCCGCTCCGATGGTACGTCCACGTCCCGTGGTGGGGTTCACGACAATCCGAGGCGGCTTCCAGCTCCAGCGATGGTAGGCCGCAGAGCCCGGAGAATGTGATCCCGAAATTTGATCACCTCTCTGGGAAGGTAAGAACCTGATAAAAAAAAGTTTCCCCCTCCCCCCACATAAAACAAACACAAGTACATTAAAACAATCTTTAAACAAATGTTAAAAATAACAATAAGGATGACAAACGAACAGACTGCCAGCAAGGCTGCCATCTCCCTCCTCCAATCAATCAATCAATCAATCAGTTTTATTCATCACTTGCACATAAAGTGCAAGTGAAAGGAATTTGCCAGCAGTGGTACAATGAAAAAGAACACACAAAAACACAATAAAAATTTAACACAAACATCCACCACAGCATTCATCACTGTGGTGGAAGACACAGCATTTGGCCAGTCCTCCTCCGGCACCCCCTTCCGATTCAACCACCGAACAAGGACAGCAGAGGTATCACTCTTTTACAGAGGTATTCCTCTTTCACACTGTACCTGGACATTATCTCACTTCTAGTATTCAAAGAAGCACTTGATTATATTGGCAGCTTTTCCAAGGCAGCATGAAGTCTAGATGAATCAATGGGGGTCGATGAGGGGTGGTGGGGGAGGATTGCTGGTCTGTAGGATAGACTGGGTTACAGCTACATCTCTGCAGTGTCTTGTAGTCTTGTAGAGTTTGTGCCGATCCAAGCCTTGATGCATCCTGATGGGATGCCTTTCAATGGTGCATCTGTATGAGTTGGTAACAATCATTGACTTCTTTAGTCTTCTGAGGAAGTTAAGGCTTTGGTGTGCTTTCTTGGTGATATTGTGGTTGGTCCAAGACAAATATTTGGTGATATTTACGCCTAGGAAGTTGGATTTCTCGACCCTTTCAACTTTGACACTATTGATGCTGATTAGACCGTGTCCTCCACCTTGCTTCCCAAAGTCAATACCTAGCTCCTTCATCTTGCTGACAATGAACGAAAGGTTAGGAAGAAAGAACTGCAGAGTCTGGTAAAATCGAAGGTAGACACGAAATGCTGGATAACTCAGCGGGTCAAGCAGCATCTCTGGAGAGAAGGATTGGGTGACATTTCGGGTCGAGACCTTCCTTCACCGTCCTTCTGAAGAAGGCGCTCGACCCAAAATGCCATCCATTCCTTCTCTCCAGAGATGCTGCTTGACCCCCTGAGTTACTCCAGCATTTGTGTCTACCTTGAAGGAAAGGATGTTGTTTTGACACCATATCACTATATCCATCCCCTTAATCAATGATACAGTAAGAAATATTAGACTTTGCAATCCATCCACAAAATATAACACTTCCTGATATAACTCTGACTGACCTGCAATCTATCATTTACAAGGTTAATATTTACAACTTAGGGCAAAGAACAGCACAGCACAAGAACAGGCACTTCGGCTCACAATGTCTGTGCCAAACATGATGCCAAGAAGATGATTTTTCACCCATCCTCACCGATTGCAGCCTGTTAGTCGGGAAGTTGAGGATTCGGTTGCAGAGGTGAGTGCAGATTCCAAGTTCCTCGAGTTTGGAGAAGAGCTTGAATGGGATAATGCTATTGAAAGCAGAGTTGCAGTCAATCAATAGAAGTGTGATGTAGGTGTCTCTATTATCCAGGTGTTCCAGGGATGAGTGTAGGCCAGGGAGATGGCAACAGCCGTGGACCTGTTGTGGCGGTAGGCGAACTGCAGTTGATCAAGGTTGCTTGGTTGGCTGGATGTAATGTGTTCCATAACCATCCTCTCAAACCACAACATGGTGGAGGATGTCAAGGCCACTGGACGGTAGTCATTAAAGCATGCAATCTTGATTTCCTTTGGCGCTGGGATGATCTTTATCTTCTTGAAGCAAGTGAGTGCTTCAGAACAGAGTAGGGGGAAATTAAAGATGCCCGTGAGTACTCCCGCTAGTTGGCCACTCAGTTCCTAAGGATGCGGCCAGGCACTCCGCCCGGGCCAGTTGCTTTCCAGTTGGGTCCACCCTCAGATCTACTTCTGCAATAGCGACCCTGAGAAAAGACACACTCGAGCCTGACAGAACGGATGTCATCCTTCTGCTCAAAGCGAGCATAGAAAGCATTACTTCCTTTCTTAAATAAGGGAACAATATTAGTCACTCTCCAGTCTTCTGGGATCTCGCCTGAGGCTAGAGAAGATGCAAAGATCTTTGTCAATCCTCCCACAATCTCCTCTCTTACCTCTCTCAATAACTTGTGATAAATCCCTGGCGATTTATCTACCTTAATGTTCTTTAAGAGCCTAAACACCTCCTCATTCCTAATCTCAAGCAACCCTTGCATATTAATTTTCTAATACTTCCTTTTACTTAAGGACATTACATGTTAAAAAGTACAATCCAGTCTAAAGAGTATAACATCTGTAAAAAAAAACTACATTTCTTTCCGTTTTGCATAATCGAGATACACATTTACCATCTGCAGGCTTCATTTAGTGTCCATTGCTGGATATCTTTCTCCATCTGTCACTCCTTGATTTGCACTCAAGCTTTTTCCTTCCTATTCAAAATGCAAAGAATAAGAACCAGCCTTTACCGCAGGTAGAATAGATCATAGAAACATAGAATATTAGTGCAGGAGATGGCCATTCGGCCCTTCGAACCAGCACCGCCATTCATTGCAATCATGGCTGATCATCCCCAATCAATAACCTGTGCCTGCCTTCTCCCCATATCCCTTGATTCCACTAGCCCCTTGAGCTCTATCTAACTCTCTCTTAAATCCTCTGTGGCAGGGAATTCCACAAATTCACAACTCTCTGGGTTAAAAACGTTTTTTTTCTCCTCAGTCTTAAATGGCCTCCCTTTTATTCTAAGACTGTGGCGCCTGGTTCTGGACTCGCCCAACATTGGGAACATTTTTCCTGCATCTAGCTTGTCCAGTCCTTTTATAATTTTATATGTAATCACAGCACATGACTGAACAGTCACTTGCTTACAGTACAATGCCTTCTGAGGTGCCAGTTTTAGTAAATCACAGATCTGCCAAAAAAACAAGCAAGTAGCGAATAATATTTCCATGTGACTAAAAAGCAGATGGCATGCTGTATGAAACAGATGCTCTTGTGGAGTAATATGCTACAAATATAAAATCTCTTGGAGGAGCACCAAAACACAAGGAGATCAGTTGCAGTTCAAATTTCACCCTAAGTACATCAAGATAATTTTTGCCCCCAAGGTTTAAGGAAAATTTACAGGCTAAAGAAGTTCATAAAGTATTACCGCATTTCCCAGCAATGAAGACACACCCCCATTTTGAGTTGCTAAAAAGAGAGAGAGGCAGAGCAGCCAGCCTTCCACCCAGTAGCTACCCGCCAACCACCACCTCCACCGGTTGCGCCTGTGCCGAAGGACCGTGGCTGGCTGGCGGGCCAGCTGGCAGAAAGCGCTGAGGTGGTGGCCGGTTCCGCTGTCCGGTCCCGGCAGCCGCTCGCAGCCACCCGGGCTACTGAGTAAGTTGCTGGCATGATCTCCGCCCCCTTCTTCTCAACGCTCCTGCCCTCCCCACAACTTTACCCCTGGTGGCCCAGCCAAGTTTGCTACTTTGTGCAGCCCAAGCCGTACTGATCCAGGCCAGACTCCCCACATGCTGTGGAAGGAACTCTTCCCCCCCCCCCCCCCCCCCCCCCCCCGCAGCAGAGCTGTCCTTTTACAGCTGCTGTACTGAGGGATAGCCAAGTCTGTCTTTCTTGGCTAACAATCTAACCTTCGGACTCCAAGGCGCAAATAAATGTTCTGGCCTTAGTTTAGGGTAAAAAGTACTGTCTTCATTACTGGGAAAAAACGATAATTACTTTTAGAAAGTTGATTTGGCATGAGTTACTGTACAATTATTATTAATTTCAACAATGTAAAATTATAATACCAATAATTGCACTATCATCCAAAGGTGCTTCTTTATACCCACTGCTGATCATCTTACCATTGTAAAAAAAGACATTGTTAATCAATATTTCATTCTCGTACCCTATGGAAAGATTAGCATTTCTCTTGCAAGTGTTTCTAAGATGGGTTCCCCCTCTCTCCCCCTCTTTCTCTCTTTCTCTCTCCTCCCCCCCCCCCTCCCTCTGGCCCATGCCATAACCTGCACATTGGGAAACAAGGTGCATGTGTTGCTAGAATTCAGATTGTAAGGAACTGCAAAGATGTGGCGGATGCACTAGATTCCTGCAACACAGTCCCTGCATCCCGCCCCCATCCTCCTGCTGCATATGTTTTTCTGTGTGTACTAGATGCCATTTTCTCATCTCACCATAAATTTCCTGTTACAGTGTCAATAAGCAGATGGGTGATCTGCATCAGTAACATGCGGGTGATGACATTTTTGTTGTGTGAAAAACTTTTAATTTTACAACTGTTGCCATTGGATCCAGTGATAGGAATACACACTCAATTTTCAATCTGCGTCGGACAAGATCATAATTTATTTTACACTATAATCAAATGTTTCTACCAACGGAGAGCTTTTCTTGTGAACGCAGCAGAGAAATTACTGGAAACATTCAAGTCAAAGCTAATGCAGAATTTCTGGCCTGAAATGTTAGTATTTTTTAGCCACAGAACCTTTTACTATTTCTTTGTTGTATTTCATATTTCCAATATACACAGCATTTTGCTACCTCATGAACAAGCACGTGCCCTGGAAGTTAAATCGGAGCAAAACAAAGCAATCATCTCTTGGAATGAGAGTGCAATGAGGAAACTGCCTAAGCATCAAATCTCCAAAACACTTTTAACGGAATTGTGTGCCTCACTAGAGGCAGAGACTGTGAAATGGCTATTTGCATTTAACTGAGCCATTTGCACTTGCCTTTCAGGCACAAAGGTCCATGATAGAATTCTGTTACATGCAATGGAAAAGAAAAGAAAATGCACCATGCATGATCCAGAAGCTCTCCATTTGCCAGCCAGGTAAAAGGATTCAATGTCAGATCTATGCTTCAATATGTTGTCAGCAAACTAGAAAAAATAGATATACATAATTTCACAACTTGGGGTGTTTGAAATGTTGCAGATATACATTTTACTCCAAGTACATGATTTGATAGAATATTTGCATTAAGCTTTTGCATGAATACAGAATGAATGCCACAATCATGGGGGAGTCGATGCTTGCAAAGCCATTTCATGTACACATACGGACTTCTGCCTCAGATTATAGAGATGTGAGGAAGGAACTGCAGATGCTGGTTTACACCAAAGATAGGCACAAAATGCTGGAGTAATTCAGCAGGACGAAGTGGAATAACACACCTTACCCTTCCTTATCTCTACACACCTTACCCTTCCATGTCTCTAGTTGTCACCTTCCCCTCAGCTAACAATTGACCATTCTGCATTTCCTTATCATCTGCTTTGATCTGCTATTTTCACACCTCACCCTTCCATATTTCTATCCTATATATCGGCGAGACCAAGCGCAGGCTTGCCGATCATTTCGCTGAACACCTCCACTCAGTCTGCCCAGGCCTACGTGATCTCCTGGAAAACACTTTAACTCCCCCTCCCATCCCCATACTGACCATTCTGTCCTGGGCCTCCTCCACTGTCAGAGTGAGGCCCAACACAAATTGGAGGAACAGCACCTCATATTTCGCTTGGGCAGTTTACAATGTGATAATTGATTTCTCTAACCAAGTAACCCTTGCTTTCCCTCTCTCTCTGTCCCTCATCCTAGTTCTCCAACTGGTTCTACTGTCCTCCTGATTAGTTTTACTGTTTGTATGCCGTGTTGTCACCTTCCCCTCAGCTAACTATAAACCATTCTGCATTTCCTTATCATCATCTGCTTTGATCTGTCGTTTTCACACCTTGCCCTTCCAGTTCTCTAAACTCCCTCCTCCTGACTCAGTCTGAATAACTCTCGGTCTCAATCCAAAACGTCACCCATTCGTTCTCCCCAGAGATGCTGCCTGTGAATTTTCTCCGGGTGCTCCGGTTTCCACCCTCACTCCAAAGCCATGCAGGTTTGTAGGATAACTGTAAATTGTTTGTAGGATAGAAATGGTGTACAGGTCGGCTTGGATTCAATGGGCTGAAGGGCCTGTTTCCACACTGTACCTCTAAAGTAAAAGTAAAGTAAATTAATACTTTGCCCACAATGTGGTTTCCTCTACCTTGGAAGAAGCATGTGCAGCTTTAAGCCCCTGTCCCACTTAGGAAACCTGACCGGAAACCTCTGGAGCCGTGTGCCCCACCCAAGGTTTCCGTGAGGTTCTCAGAGGTTCCCGTGAGGTTCCCAGAGGTTCCAGGGGGTTCCAGTCATTCTCCATGAGTCACCAGAGGTTCTGGTCAATTGCCTGGAGAGCCTCAACCAAAGTGTGAGCTGCATCTACTGACCAAAGATCATATTGGATCTTTGCTGCTGACCGCTCACACACACACGAACACATCGCGAAGGTGGAGGCCAGGGACAGCGGAGGAGCGCTTTCTGCGTATTGAAGAGGAAAGTAAACGGCTGCCACAGAGCATGGTGAGTCCTTTAGAGAGCGCGGGAGGGAGGGACAGAAGGGGAGAGAGAAGGGTGATAAGCAGTGGAGACAGTTTTAATAAGTTTAATAAAGTTAGCAGGCATTTTACCTTCCGGCGGATCTTCCCACTTAGGAAACCTGAACGGAAACCTCTGGAGACCTTGCGCCCCACCCAAGGTTTCTATGTGGTTCCCGGAGGTTCCTGGGGGTTCCGGTCACTCTCCCTAATTGTGGAAAGTGGTTTCCGCGTAATCGCGGCTTCTGCTGTGTTCCTGCGATTATTTTAAAAAAAACAAAAACTAAAAATAGGTTGCCGTTTTGTCGAAGCCAGTGGTGGGGTCGCATTTTTACTGACAGCCAATCGAAGGCCTTCACTGACGGCCATTCTGATTGGCTCATTGGAGTTTTCAGCAAATACATCTTATTTGGTTTTCAGGACCTAGAAGATCCGCCGGAAGGTAAAATGCCCGCTAACTTTATTAAACTTCCTAAAACTGTCTCCACTGCTTCTCACCCTTCTCTCTCTCCTTCTCTCTCCCTCCCTCCCACGCTCTCTAAAGGACTTACCATGCTCTGTGGCAGCCGTTTACTTTCTTCCTTACACGGAGAAAACGCTCCTCCGCTGTCCCTGGACCCCACCTTCGCGGTGTGTGTGTGTGTGTGTGTGTGTGTGTGTGTGTATGTCTGTGTGTGTGTGTGTGTGTGTGTCTGTGTGTGTCTGATCGGCAGCAAAGATCCTTGGTCAGTAGATGCAGCTCATGGTTCGGTTGAGGCTCTCCAGGCAATTGGTCTCCAGAGGTTTCCGTTCAGGTTTCCTAAGTGGGACAGGCCCTTTAGTCATCACTTTACAGTTCACAAATAACCAGAAATTTCCGGTTGCCTGACACTAATATATCTGCATATCACTTTCCCCTCGCACTCTGACCTCATCTTTGGTCTCTTACACTGCCCAGTGATGTAAACTTAAGGAACTACACTTGCTCACCCTCCAAGAACATCTGCGAGTGGGACGCGACATTGAATTCAATAATTCAACAACTTTTTCTACTCGAGTCAAAATTGCGTTGGTCTGTTAATTGCATATTAATTGACAGTTAATTAACCTATAATGTCAATTAACTGTTTTTTCCCCCACAGATGCTACCTGATCAGTTGAGTATTTCCAGCATTTGGATTTATTTCCGATACCCACAACTGCCTCTCACAATTCCAGCATTGGTCATCCTTCTCTCTTTTGCCCAGATACAGTGGCTTGCAAAAGTTTTCATACCCCTTGAACTTTTCCACATTTTGTCACGTTACAACCACAAACGTAAATGTATTTTATTGGGATTTTATGTGATAGACCAACACAAAGTGGCGCATAATTGTGAAGTGGAAGGAAAATGATACATGGTTTCCAAATTTTTTTACATATAAAAAAACTGAAAAGTGTGGCGTGCAAAAGAATTCAGCCCCCTTTACTCTGATACCCCTAAATAAAATCCAGTGCAACCAATTGCCTTCAGAAGTCACCTAATTAGTAAATAGAGTCCACTTGTGTGTAATCTAATCTCAGTATAAATACAGCTGTTCTGTGAAGGCCTCAGAGGTTTGTTAGAGAACATTAGTGAACAAACAGCATCATGAAACCCAAGGAACACACTAGACAGGTCAGGAATAACGTTGTGGAGAAGTTTAAAGCAGGGTTAGGTTATAAAAAAATATCCCAAGCTTTGAACATATCACGGATCCATCATCCGAAAATGGAAAGAGTATGGCACAACTGCAAACCTACCAAGACATGGTCGTCCACCTAAACTGACAGGCTGGGCAAGGAGAGCATTGATCAGAGAAGCAGCCAAGAGGCCCATGGTAACTGTGGAGGAGCTGCAGAGATCCACAGCTCAGGTGGGAGAATCTGTCCACAGGACAACTATTAGTCGTGCACTCCACAAATCGGGCCTTTATGGAAGAGTGGCAAGAAGAAAGCCATTGTGGAAACAAAGCCATAAGAAGTCCCGTTTGCAGTTTGCCACAAGCCATGTGGGGGACACAGCAAACATGTGGAGGAAGGTGCTCTGGTCTGATGAGACCAAAATTGAAGTTTTTGGCCTAAATGCCAAATGCTATGTGTGGCGGAAAACTAACACTGCACATCACCCTGAACACACCATCCCCACTGTGAAACATGGTGGTGACAGCATCATGCTGTGGGGATGCTTTTCTTCAGCAGGGACAGGGAAGCTGGTTAGAGTTGATGGGAAGATGGATGGAGCCAAATACAGGGGCAATCTTGGAAGAAAGCCTGTTAGTGTCTGCAAAAGACTTGAGACTGGGGCGGAGGTTCACCTTCCAGCAGAACAACGACCCTAAACATACAGCCAGAGCTACAATGTAATGGTTTAGATCAAAGCATATTCATGTGTTAGAGTGGCCCAGTCAAAGTCCAGACCTAAATCCAATTGAGAATCTCTGGCAAGACTTGAAAATTGCTGTTCACAGACGCTCTCCATCCAATCTGACTGAGCTTGAGCTATTTTGCAAAGAAGAATGGGCAAAAATTTCAGTCTCTAGATGTGCAAAGCTGGTAGAGACATACCCAAAAAGACTTGCAGCTGTAATTGCAGTGAAAGGTGGTTCTACAAAGTATTGACTCAGGGGGGCTGAATACTTTTGCACGCCACACTTTTCAGTTTTTTATTTGTAAAAATTTGAAAACCATGTATCATTTTCCTTCTACTTCACAATTATGCGCCACTTTGTGTTGGTCTATCACATAAAATCCCAATAAAATACATTTACGTTTGTGGTTGTAACGTGACAAAATGTGGAAAAGTTCAAGGGGTTTGAAAACTTTTGCAAGCCACTGTACATCCTCCTCTATTTACACCAGCTGCCATTAACAAGTATTTAACACAATCCCTCAGATGCACCAGGAGCATCTGTATCATCTGGATTCTCCGAGTCTTTACACAATCACATTAATTCCCGCTGTCCTCTCCATCCTTCCCCGTCATTCCAACATACCTCTTTTGTCATGTTTCCAGTTCTGATGAAAAGGCATCTACCTGAAAAATATTTATCTCTGCATGATCTGCTAAGTATCTCATTATTTTTTGTAGAAACATAATCTAAATGACTTTTTAGGGCGGCATGATGTTTGGTAGCGGTAGAGCTACTGCCTTACAGCGCCAGAGACCCGGATTCAATTCTGACTACGGTTGCTTGTCTGCTCGGAGTTTGTGCGTTCTCCCCATGATCTGTGTGGATTTTTTTCAGAGATCTTCGGTTTCCGCCAGACAAATACAGGTTTGTAGGTTAATCGGCTTGCTATAAATGTAAATCGTCCCTATTGTATGCAGGATGCGGTTAGTGTGCGGGGATCGCTGGTCGGTATGGACTATGTAGGCTGAAGGGTCTGTTTCTGCGCTGTATCTCTAAAGCTAACACTGAAGACTTATCCTATTGATTTTTGCTCCTGTTATAGTGTTGTTACGTGGTGTTGTTATTTGATGCTTCCTCAAACACCATTTCAGATCTCCTCAGACACATGCAGAAGCAATGCAACCTCAACCCATTTGAGTGATTGGTATGGCTTTGCTCGCTGATGAAGCCTTCCACCATTTAACCAATGGTGTTTTACCAGCGGGCTTGTTCTGGCTTGACCATGCGACTCAGTAACATTATCTACCAATCTCAATGCTTAGCCCCAGGGATGCCAGGTCTGTCTTCACGACTGTGGCACTCTGGGCCCACTTAGGAAAGCCAAAATCATGGAATACAAAGCATGCTACTTAATTTTGCCTGCTCTGTGCGTGTTAGAACATTGATGCAACACAGCGGTGGACTCTTCAGCCCATTACGTCTGCGCCATCCATAATGCCAATCCAAAGTTAATCCCGTCTGACTGTACAAAGCCAATACCGTTCTATTCCCTCCTGTTCTTAGAAATTGTTATCTTATGTTCTTAAGAATGAAATTCAATCCCATTTAGTTTTCCCAGTATACTTTTACATTCTTCCTTTTCAAAAATTAATCTACCTCATTTTTAAATGGGCAACAACAACATGGAATGTTCGGTACTCTCTTAATAGTTACACTCCCAGGAGCAAGAGTGTTAATGGAGTGCTAAAAGGGATCATATACACAGTGCCCCTACAGAAAGGAATTGGTCAAATAATCCCTTGTCTTGTTTAAGTGATTGCAGGCTGGGGTGATCACTCAGTAATGTGACGTAAGGGTGAATGTGGACCATCGTAAGGCACTAGCAGCAGCTGCCACATGTTTAATAGATGGTCCAGATCTTATGTTGCTCTCATCACCTCCTGATGGGTGCGATGGAAGCTGATATCTCCCCGTTTGACAGCACAACTCTCCCGAGCTGGTCATTGTCTGTGCTAACAAGCAAAATGGCAAGTAATAACTGTAGAAGTTACCTTGCCAGTAAGGAGCTGTGCAGCTTCTTCCACATCTAATAGAAGGTAATGAGAGATCCCACATGATCCAAGTGGTTTGCCAACACGTGGATGAGTTGTTGCTAGTCCCAGCAATGTCCTGCACTGTGCCGGCCAGGATACACCCTCACTTCTTTACGCCAGTGTAGAGTAGCCACAACATGGCGTTCAATACCATCATCCCCTCAAAGCTCATTACCAAGCTCATGGAACTGGGTCTCTGCGCATCCCTCTGCATTGGATCTTCGACTTCCTTATCAACAGACCACAGTCTGTTCGAATTAGCAGAAACACTTCTTCCTCAATAACAATCAGTACAGGAGCAATTCAAGGCTGTGTGTTCAGCCCCCTGCTCCACTCTTTACTCATGACTGTGTAGCCGGACACAGGGTGAACTCCATCTTCAAGTTCTCCGACACCACTGTTGTTGGACGAATTACAGATGGTGGGTGATGAGTCAGTGTATAGAAACGAGATCGATTGATTGACCAAATGGTGCCAGCACAACAACCTGGCTCCCAATAGCAGAAAGACCAATGAACTGATTGTGGACTTTGGAAGAGGAAGGATGAGGACCCACAAACCTGTTTATATCAACCGGATGATGGTGGAGAGTCAAAAACGTCAAATTCCTGGGCGTGCATATTTCCGAAGATCTTTCCTGGACCTGATGCAATTATAAAGCACATCAACGCCTCTACTACCTGAAATTTGGTATGTCAGAGAGGATTCTCTTGAACTTCTAGAGGTGCACAGTAGAGAGCATATTGACTGGTTGCATCACGGCCTGGTTTGGCAACTTGAATGCCCAGTAGCAAAGAAGACTGCAAAAAGTTGTGAATACGGCCCAGTCCATCACCGGCTCTGACCTCCCCACCATCTAAGGAATTTACCGGAATCTCTGCCTCAAAAATGCAGCCAGCATAATCATAGACCCTCACCACCACACACTCATTTAACCCCTGCCATCAGGAAGGTACAGGATCCTGAAAACTGTAACATCCAGGTTCAGGAACAGCTTCTTCCCTACAGCCATTCGGCTATTATACACTACCACCTCAAATAAGCTCTGAACTGTATAGACCAATATTGTTATTATTGCTCTATTCTTTTTTTTGTGTGTACGTATGTGTGTGTATATACTAATATCTATATTTTTTTGTGTTGGAAACAACTGCAGATGCTGGTTTAAATAGAAGGTAGACACAAAATGCAGGAGTAACTCAGCGGGACAGGCAGCATCTCTGGAGAGAAGGAATTGGTGACGCTTACGGACCTTTCTTCAGACTGATTACAGGGGAGTGGGCGGGACAGAGATATCTATATACACACACACACACAGAACTTTTTTTCTCTCTCGTTTGTTATATTGTTTACAGAGCACTATCTTTACATATTCTGTTGTGCTGCTGCAAATAAGAATTTCATTGTTTTATCTGGGACATATGACAATAAAACACTTGTCATGGCCTCAGCCTGCCCAAAACTAAGCCTCACAGGCCGCAATGGTTCAACCCACTGGTGATGATATCTCTGCAGCATTACCAATGGAGCACTGAGCTCCACCTAGGTTCCTGGAACAGCAGCCTGATTGGGTGCCTTTTTGAAAGCATAGGCAGTTCCTAACAATGTGTATTCAAACCCCCAGAACAAGAGTGCTATAATATTAGTGCTCTCTCGATCTCCCGGTTGCCAAACATTTTAACTACCCTTCCCATTCCAACCTTTCTGTCCTGAGCCTCCTCCATTGTCAGAGGGAGGCCAAATGCAAATTGGAGGAACAACACCTCATATTTCGCTTGGGCAGCTTTCAATGCAGTGGTAAAATTATTGATTTATCTAACTTCAAGTAACCCTTGCATCCCTCTCCCTCCATCCCTCTCCCACCCTCGTTGTTGTACTAGTTTCACTGTTGTCCTGGCGAGTTTCATTGTCTGGATAACTCGTTTTCATCTAGCCCACAGCCAATAATGGCCCATTTCCTTGATCATTGTTACTTTTTTTGCATACTGTATCTTTCATTCATTTGTTTATATCTCTCTACATCACTGTCTGTATCTCTCGTTTTCCTTTCCCCTGACTCTCAGTCTGAAGGAGTTACTCCAGCTTTTTGTGCCTATCTTTGGTTTAAACCAGCACCTGCAGCTCCTTCTACACACTAGAGTAATGTTGGCAGAGGTGTCAGCAAGAGCTGCAATTCTAAAGGATAGCTCAGCAACATTTCCCCAAGAGTAATTAGAGGCAGAAAATACTTATTGCCCTTGCTGGTGATGTCCTGATCCTATAAACAATACATAATAAGGATACTTCCCCTGAGATTTAACCCTTAACAAGCACCAGTAAATAAAACATGAAGGGTAAAATAACAGATGCCAAGAATCCAAAATTAAAAATTTCTGGAAATACTTGGCAGGTCACCAGAAGTTATGAAAGGATACATTAAAAAACATTAAGTCGTAGAAACAAGGAACTGCATGCAGAAGCTGGTTTACAAAAAAATCTGGGGAAATTCAGCGGGTAAAGCAACATCCCTGGAGAATATCGATAGGTGAATTTTTGGGTCGGGACGCCACTTCAGAATCAGACTGAAGGTCCCAGCCTGAAATGTCACCTACCCATGTTCTCCAGGGATGCTGCCTGATCCACTGAGTTACTCAAGCACTTTGTATCTTCTTTAAAAAAACACTATTTATCTTGCTATTGAGGGTATATTTCCAACATTTTCTCTTTTTACTTCAACTAAAAGAGATGCATATATTAATGTCTGTGATCCGCACATTACAGTAGTCCTTGCTCTTCATATAGGACGTAGAGGCTCGGCAAAGGGTTAGATATTTGTGGGTTGGTGTTTCGATCATTGAAAGAGCCTTTCTAGGTCTAAATCTAGATCTTAGGTATTGGAAAGAGCACAAGAGATTTAATTCCAATACAGTCCTTTTCCCAAATAACTTTAAAAATATAATATCTCTGATCAGAAATGTTTCAATATATGAAGATTTTTTTTTCATCTATTTGTGGTTTCCCTGAAACAAATCCCTTTGGAGAGCTCACTTATAGTTTTACACCACCAGATGGAGATAATGCCATGTCTATAATGGCAATTATTACTTTAAATGTGTGCAAAATCACACCAGCACATGAAATCCGTCTCCACGTTTATTCTTTTTTGGCAATTGTTTCCTCGTACTTTTAGCAAAGCAATAACACAGATTAGAACCACCCCGCCACTCCATTTATTAAAGAGAATCAATGTTCTGTAAATCTTTATGTACTGTTTATCAACAGCAGGGACAGGAGTCACTAAATTTAAAAAAAAACCTCACACTATAATGGAACATACATAGACAAAAGATGCAGGAGTAGTCCAATCGGCCCTTCGAGCCAGCACCGCCATTCAATATGATCATAGCTGATCATCCAAAATCAGTACCCCGTTCCTGCTTTGATTTCCCTTGATTTCATTAGCCCAAAGAGCTAAATCTAACTCTCTCTTGAAAACATCCAGTGAATTGGATTCTGTGGCAGGGAATTCCACAGATTCACAACTCTCTGGGTGAAAACGTTTTTCCTCATCTCAGTCCTAAATGGCCTACCCGTTATTCTTAAACTGTGACCCCTGGTTGTGGACTCCACCACCATCAGGAACATTTTTCCTGCATCTAGTCTGTCCAATCCCTTAAGACTGTTATATGTTTCTATACGATACCCTTTCATCCTTCTAAATTCCAGTGAATACAAGCCCACGCGACCCATTCTTTCATCATATGTCAGTCCCACCATCTGGGTAATTAACCTGGTGAACCGACGTTGCACTCCCTCAATAGCAGGAATGTCCTTCCTCAAATTAGGTTCCCAAAACTGCACACAATACTCCAGGTGTGGTCTCACGAGGGCCCTGTACAAATGCAGTAGGACCTCCTTGCTCCTATACTCAAATCCTCTCGCTATGAAGGCCAACATGCCATTTCCTTTCTTCACTGCCTGCTGTACCTGCATGCTTATTTTCAGTGACCGATGTACAAGGACACCCAGGTCTCATTGCACCTCCCCTTCTCCGAATCTGCACCATTCAGATAATAATCTGCCTTCTTGTTCTTGTCAACAAAGTGGATAACCTCACATGTATCCACATTATATTGCATCTGCCCACTTACCCAACCTATCTAAGTCACCCTGCAGCAGCACCATGTGCTCTAATTTTGCACACTAATCCCTTGTGTAAGACCTTGTCAAAGGCTTTTTGAAAGTCCAAATACACCACATCCACTGGCTCTCCCTTATCCATTCTACTTGATACATCCTCAAAAAATTCCAAAAGATTAGTCAAGCATAATTTACTCTTCATAAATCCATACTGTCACTGCCTTCCAAATGCGCTGCTATTACATATTTAATAATAGACTCAAGCATCTTCCCCATGGCCAATGGCAGGCTAACTGGTCTATTCTTCCCCATTTTCTCTTTCCCCCCTTTCTTAAAAAGCGGGGTTACATTAGCTACCCCACAGTCCACAGGAACTGATCCAGAGTCTATGGAACACTAACAAGTTGTGAGGATTGGGATCAATGATATAAAGATAGAAATTAGGTGCAGGAGTAGGCCATTCGGCCCTTCGAGCCTGCACCGCCATTCAATATGATCATGGCTGATCATCCAACTCAGTATCCCGTACCTGCCTTCTCTCCATACCCTCTGATCCCCTTAGCCACAAGGGCCACATCTAACACCCTCTTAAATATAGCCAATGAACTGGCCTCAACTACCCTCTGTGGCAGAGAGTTCCAGAGACCCACCACTCTGTGTGAAAAAAGTCCTTCTCATCTCGGTCCTAAAGGATTTCCCCCTTATCCTAAAGCTGTGACCCCTTGTCCTGGACCTCCCCAACATCGGGAACAATCTTCCTGCATCTAGCCTGTCCAACCCCTTAAGAATTTTGTAAGTTTCTATAAGATCCCCTCTCAATCTCCTAAATTCTAGAGTATAAACCGAGTCTATGCAGTCTTTGTTCATAAGATAGTCCTGACATCCCAGGAATCAGTCTGGTGAACCTTCTCTGCACTCCCTCTATGGCAATAATGTCCTTCCTGATGGAGGAAGAACACTCAGACAATAGATATATTGTGACCAGGACCGACCAAAAGATGTTGCAGAAGTTCTAGCCACTCTAGTAGGACACAGACAAACTCGGGAGTGGGAGTTTAACACTTACAAGGCGTAGGGACCCAGCCAGACTGTTCAGTCTCTGGGCATTCAGTGGGGTGAAGGAGACCGCATAATACAAGATCAAAGACAAATACCTTGAAATAGCGACACCCACGTGCAGGCAGAAGACTCAGTGATTTTTTGGGCTACTCGGCTGCTGGAAGTGCCACACACCACGTATAAGAATCCCGTTACAACCCCTGTAAACCATAACTCGAAAGAAAGCTGCCAGAATGGTGCAGCTGGTAGAGCTGCTGCCTCGCAACCCCAGGGAACTGGGTTAGATCCTGACCTCGGGTGCTGCCGGAGGTTGTGGGGAGCCCTGATAGGATTTTATAAAATTCTTACGGATGGGCTAGGTATTTTTAATTTTGGGTCTTAATACAAAGATAATCAGTACCCTTTTGTTTAGATTCAGGGAATAGATTGCAGGAGTCCAAGCTGGAGTTCCTGGTGCACAGAAGGCCATGAGAATCGTTGCAATTTTTGGGTGAACTTCACCTCGGGCAGAGTTTTCGGAGTAGTGCCAGGGCACATAGGGTCGTCAAATGATCTCCAGTCCAAGCTTTTAAACAACGTTCCCAACAAGCTTTTGAATTTACAGCTTTTGAGCCTGAAGGATGTGTGAGATTCAGTGTGTATTTGGTATTTTCTGCTGCTACTTATATTGTAGTTTATTTGTGTTTTGACGGTGCCTTAATGTTGCTTTAATAAATGTTTGTGCTTTGGAGTTTATATTGTCTGTGTCTTCTTCCTCCATCATTGATCTGAATCCTCAAAACCTGTCAGTATTTTATTATAGAAACATCAAAGTAAAGTAATGCTTGAGTGAGTGAGGGAAATAAAATAACTTAAAGTAACAGTTGTACATACATCAAGACTGGACAGACCCTCCTGCAAACTGCTTGTATCAAGAAAGCACATCAGCGCCTCTACTACCTGATAAGATTACGGAGAGTCGGTTTGTCAAGGAGGACTGTCTCTAACTACTACAGGCGCACAGTAGAGAGCTTGCTGACCGGTTGCATTGTGGCTTGGTTCGGCAACTTGAGCGCCCTGGAGAGGAAAAGACTACAAAAAGTAGTAAGCACTGCCCAGTCCATCATCGGCTCTGACCTTCCTTCCATCGAGGGGATCTATCGCAGTCACTGCCTCAAAAAGGCTGGCAGTATCATCAAAGACCCACACCATCCTGGCCACACACTCTTCTCCCTGCTACCTTCAGGTAGAAGGTACAGAAGCCTGAAGACTGCAATGACCAGGTTCAGGAATAGCTACTTCCCCACAGCCATCAGGCTATTAAACCTAGCTCGGACAAAACTCTGAACATTAATAACCCATTATCTGTTATTTGGACTTTATCAGTTTATTTATTCATGTGTGTATATATTTATATAATGGTATATGTAGCAATGTTACAAAATTTTGAGATTTAAAAAATCAAGTCTGCAATTTATCCCATCAGATAACGCATAAAAAGAAGTTTAATTTGACACCTAATTTACTTTCATATCTTCAGTATTAAGAAAGTTATGGCCATTTTCATACTTGGAAATTAGCATCTTGCTCCCCATTGCCTTTCAATTGACTTAACTCAAAAGCTGTGATCTGGAAAAGTTAAAAGCCCATAACTTTCTTAAAAATTAAGAGAACTCAATGAAATTTTCAGTTATTATAGATTGAAGCATTCTGAAACAAATATGAAACAATCTTACTTGGATGACCTGAAATTAAAGCATATAATTAGTTAGTTATCTAATTGTAGCTAATTACAAAATTCAATGAGTAGATCTAAACATCTATCCATTTCTTAAGAAAAGATCAACTTTTTTTAAATTGCCTGTGTCCAAATAACATTCACACAATAATCCACAAAATAACATAATTTTTAAATCTCATTTTCATGAATTTCTGGGCCAAATGGAAGAAATTCAGTGTTTGATTCCTGTAAATTAATGGCCATTTAAATCAACTAGCGAGTGGGTTTTAGTGGAATGCGGTGGATTAGAACGTTGGGGTTAGCGGTGAAGTCGGGAGGAAAAATACTGTTTGCTCATACATTTCTTGGGACCCCATTTCGCAACATAAAAATATTATTAAAGCCTCCCGAAGAACCAACTTTTAATATAAAAATAAACTATTTACCTTTTTTTCTCCCCTACGGAAAATCCTTCCGGTTGTCGGTGCTCACGGCTTTTGAAGGTGATTTTTAAATTACTCTAGTTAATAAATAATTTAGAGTAATTTAAAAATACCTCCATTGATGAAATGTCGGAGCGATTTTTCTTCCGCAACAAAATCGCCCGACATTCATCGATTATCCCAGTCTGTCGAAAAACGGCACTTTAAGCCCGCCCCCCTCTGAAAGGCGCCAAAGTCACGCACACGAGGAGCGGCAGAACTGCAGCGCCGCTAAAGGTAAGTTTTGCAACATACCTAGTATATGGACACACTGATCTGTTTTGTAGTCAATGCCTACTATGTTCTGTTGTGCTGAAGCAAAGCAAGAATTTCATTGTCCTATCAGGGACACATGACAATAAACTCACTTGACTTGACTTGATTGTCACCTGTAGAAAATGTCCCTGTATGTTTTAGCCACACAATAGAATAATTTGAAATGATAATGTATTTTCCATTTAACCATAAGTTTCCATTTATAATTATGATAACTGATCCAACCACAATCGAATAATTGCATTGAATGGGCTATGACTTTCAATACTAAGTCAATTTTGGACCAAAGTCAACTGATTCTACTTACATACAATCAGAAATACAGGTACTCACGAAACAGAAATTATACAATCTACGCAGATATTACGCAATGATAGATTATGTAATGATTCTTAATAATACACAATATGCCATCGTACAAGGTCAACTTTGAATTAACCTCAAGTTTGCAGTCTCCATTCAAGTTTAATGAATTTGTTGCTGGACAAAAGTTTTGTCATGATATTGTGAAGTCAATGTTCAAACCATTTGAGAATTTTCCCCTCTTCATGAAGAAATGGAGATATCCTCTTTAATCGTAAGATTCCCAGTAACGTGAGCAATGAAGCACCTTAACAGATGAATCCCAGTATAGTTCAAAGAACTGTAGAAACAATTAACATGCTTTTATTATTTCTTTACAGAATTATACCATTTTACATATAACAGTTCTGAAAACTGCTAGAGATTTCCGTATTTTACAACGACTTAGGACCGAAATTACAATTAACCATTCTATAGGCCTACAATTTGCAGTAGTCCAAGAATAGAGAAAAGTTAGTGAAGTAAGAAATTGTAACCAGTCTTACTCAGCACCTCTGCTTTGGGTTTAGCTCTGGCATCTTTTATGATAACAGTTGTCCACTGTAGTCTGCTTACTTACTGGGTTCCACTGAAATCAATGGAGCTGAATTTTAGAAGCAAGGTACAGCACACAGCTGCTTATTAGTTCAGTTCAGTTCAGAAAACTTTATTGTCTGTCGTAACAGAAAATCTTCTTTGACGTGGCTCAACATACAACAAGACAATATACAACAAGACAATATACAACAAGTCATCATACAACACAGCCTTCTGCGGGCACACTCAGTGTGTATAGGTCTTAAAAACAAGTATAAAGATTAGAAACTGTAAAAAATAGACAAGATAAAAGTTGAAAGTTGTGGATACGTGTAAAGTGACAGTGCGTCAGGGTTAATTTGTCCATTGATCATGTATTATTTAAACTATTTATGGCAATGGGTATGAATGAGTTTTTGTGGATGTTTTTCTTGGATAGGGGGACTTTATATCGGTGGCCTGATGGCAGAAGTTGGAAGGACTTGTGCAGGGGGTGGGTGGGATCCTGTGTAATGAGGTTGGCTTTCCTTTTAACTGCCTGGGTGTGAAGTACTGACAATTGAATTTGAGTTTTGCCAGTTATTTTGCTTGCTTGATTGATGATCCGGGAAAGCTTTGATTTGTCTTTGACAGAGGTAAGGGTGAACCAGGATGTGATGTTAAAGGTGAGTACAGATTCTATAAGTGATTTATATACAGCTGTTAAAATGTCCTGTCTGACATCAAAGCTCCTGAGTTTCCTCAGCAGGAACAGGCGTTGCTGTGCCTTCTTGTACACAGAGTCTGTGTGCTGGGAGAAGGACAGGCGGGTGTCAATCTCTGTTAATCTCAATTAATAGACACAAAAAGCTGCAGTAACTCAGTGGGCCAGGCAGCATCTCCAGAGAAAGGAATTGGTGATGTTTCAGGTCGAGAGCCTTCTTCAGATTGCGAGTCATGGGAGAGGAAAACAAGAGATATAAAAAGGGACATAGAACAAACGAATGAAAGATGTACAAAAGGACAAATCAAAGCCAGCAACGATGATCAAGGAAAGGTGTTTCGAGCACATTGATGAGGGACAAATTTCTATCCAATTTTATCTTTCACCTTCCTTGCCTCAGTAGATGAGCTGGGATTAAATCATCATCAGTGGATTGATTTATATTGAATAAAATTCCATAGTCAAGGTTTGTATTAGAGGAATGTAAATTAATAATATGAGAATAGAAGCAATCAGCAAAAAGTATCCATTTTGAAAATGCAAGATCTGAGTTTTGTTTAAAAATAATTTCCAAATATAATTCAATTGATTCAATTCAAGCAAACAGTACACCACTGAGGTCATTTCAAGTGGCTGATATCATAACGGCAGATGCCAGTGAAAGGAGAAACCAGTATGGATACTGGTGAAGAGAGAGATGGAGTATTTCAAACTTGCCCTGGAAAAAGATTAGGGGAATGCAGAGAATCACATGATTCATCCAAAGTCAATCACACTTTCCACTGACTTCCAACAAGCAGCATTGCTAGTAATGTGTAGAAAGGAGCAGTAGATGCTGGTTTATGCCGAAGATAGACACACATTGCTGGAGCAACTCACAGGGTCAGGTAGCATCACTGGAGAAAAAGAATGGGTCGAAACAGACCCAAAATATCACCCATCCTTTTTCTCCATTGATGCTGCCTGACCCGCTGCATTACTCCAGCACCTTGTGTCTACCATTGGTAGTAACATTGGTACAGATCACACTGAGCCTATCCACTCAAACAGCTTTCAAAATGACAAAGTACACAGGAGGAACGAGCAGAAGGTAAAGTTGAAGGGAGGAGGAGGTTCTGGTAGAATGCAAGAACCAACATTAACCTGTTGAGCTGATAGAATTTACAACCCAGAAACAGGCAATGAAATTTAGGTTCCCAACTCCCTGAAGAAAATCATTTATTGGAAGTGAAATCAAGTACAGAATAATCTGAATGTTTATTTCTATACCACAATGTCCTCTCTCCCATCAAACCGTCAGAATTTGAAAGCAAAATTAATTATGATTTTAAATTACCTGACAAGGAATTGCTGAGGAAAACACCCGAGAGTCTGCTTCTTTATCACTTCTTGTACACTCATGATCACTTTCAATAGATTACCCTGCTGGGGTCTGTCAATCTTCGTTAATACTAGCTGCAGTGAACATAATGGAAATAATTATCTGTTACTCTTAAGGATGCTGCTTTTCAGTCCTATCATTATTAATTGAATGATTTGCAAGATTCCACATTAAAATGCCCATATGTCTGCCAATTTATCAATTTGATGGCTCCCTGCAAAGCAAGTTTTTACAGCACAAGTAGAAACAGATCAGCATTTTTCCATGGTTTGCTGTAAAAATTAAGGACCATATTAACATCTCATGCAAAAAATTAAATTACCTCAACAAATACCATCATGTTGGTCTATTCAATTTACCATCTATAATGGCCCTTAAAAGATACAATGGAATTCAACTGAACTGTGGTGCACTGCTCGTCACACTGTACTTAAATTTTACTTCTACTAATTAGTTTTTTCAACAATTCAACTTGGATTTATTTTGTATATTCTGTACACATTTAAACTAAGATATACAAAACATTAAGATGATCAATCAAAATTAAATTTGAGCAGAAAGGTTTAGAAACATTTTAGTTGCAACCAAATTTGTACATTTGCTTTTGTGAACCAGAGTTACAGGATTGTACAGTATCTTGGCATAAGCACTTCTCAACAGAATCAAAACATCCACAAAAACCCAATTAGGAATTACCCATTTTCCTCAGATGCCAAATATGACATTAGTTGAGCTAAATATGACATGGAATTGAGCTATTCTCAGTATTATTTCAATTTAAAAATAACATCTTCCACCCATGATCTAATGCATGTTTTTTTTTTAAACCATAAATACTTTTCTGATCCCCGTGATAATATGTGGGATCCCATTAGAGGAGAATGTTTGCATCATAACTTTAGAACACGTTGCAGGCCAAGATCTAAAAACCAAGCGCATTGTTCAGCAATGACAATGAATCGTGGACCAAGTGTTTCAACGGATACATATACCGCATTTGAAAAAAAGGTAAACCCTGAAACATCTAATCAAATCTGCATGATGAAACACATTCTGACTAGTTGCATCGTGCCCTGGTTCGGTAACTTGAACATCCAGGGGCGAAAAAGACTACATAAAGTTGTGACCACTGCCCAGTCCATCACTGGCTGTGACCTCCCCACCGTCGAAGGGATCTATCATAGTCGCTGCCTCAAAAAGGCAGCCAAAATCATCAAGGACCCACACCATCCTGGCCACAAGCTCATCTCACCATTGCCATCAGGAAGAAGGTACAGGAGCCTGAATACTGTAACGTCCAGGTTCAGGAACAGCTTCTTCCCGACAGCCATCAGGCTGTTATTAAACACAACAACGAATAAGCTCTGAGCTCTGAAATGCAAAATCTATATTACTAAAAGTCTGATCTTGACCACTTCATGTTGTTCTGTATATTGATTTTAGAAAAAACGCTGCCACTTACGGCTGTGATTTTTGGCCATCTTACTCAGAGTCCCCATCCGCTGCGCAAGACAAGAGGATTTTTCCCATCGATGAAAAATAAAAGAGTTATTAGTGTTTAAAAAATGTTGAGATTCTTTAAAACTATAAAACCCAGAAGTGTTGAATGCCGCAGTCAGTCTCTGCTAGATGGGGGATCAAGAGGGTTACGTCTCTCAGTCTGAGCTGTGAATAACACTGAACACATCTACTAAACTGAGTGGTTTTACTGGCCTGTCAGTGCCCTTAATGTGGTTTGAAAATATAGTTTGGGAATGCTAAAGCTGTGTTGCCTAATTAAAGTTGCCTTGCCTAATTAAAGTTGCCTTGCCTTCTATATAATTAAAAGTCTCATCTTGACCACTTCCTGTTTGCGCTTTATATTGATTTTAGAAAAAGCGCTAACACGTATGGCTGTGATTTTTGGCCATCTTACTCAGAGCCCCCCTCCGCTCGCAGGTGCCGAGGATTCTTCCCATCGATGAAAAATAAAAAAGTTATTAGTGTTTAACAAAATGTTAAGATTCCCTCTCCTGTCAATCATGCCATGAAGGCCACGCCCCTTCTGGTGGGAAGGGGAGGGACTATAAAGTGCGGGCATGGCTCAGTCTCTGCAAAATGGAGGAGGGAGAGGTCATGACCCATTGTCTTTAGTTGCCTTGCATCCTGCTTGAAATGGTATAAAAAACTGCACTTGAATTTGGTAGCCTTGCACCCTGCTTGAAGTGGTAAGAAACTGCACTTGAATTTGGTGGCCTTGCACCCTGCTTGAAATAGAATTTCAAGGAATAGCCACGAGTCAACTGCCAGCCGACCAGCCTTGAGTGAGTGAGCTGCCAGCACAACAGGCTTGAGTGACTGAGCCGCCAGCCCAAGAATCCATTCGGCCCACAATGTGCATACTAGCCCTCTGGAACCCAGTCCCTTCAGCCCACAACACCCATTCTAGCTCTCCAGAAAGCCCCCCCCCCCCCCGCCCGCCACCAATATTGGAATTGGTGGAGAGGTGGAATATTGCGTTGGGGGACCACCCCTCCTGTATGATACTGGGACCCAACTGGTCCCACTATATTATTATTGCACTATATTTGTTATTTATTTATATTTTTCTTCTTTTTTTTCTTTTCCCCCCCGTTATGTACTATGTTTACATATTCTGTTGTGATGCAGCAAGTAAGAATTTCATTGTCCCATCCGGGACATATGACAATAAAACACTCTTGACTCTTGATCTCACTCCGAAAGAAGTATTAGCTGCCAGCGAAAAGATGAGCCAGGGCTGGATTCAGGCTCCAAGTTAAAATTATTTTCATCTTGCTGTGATAACCGAGTAGTACGTTCAACTAATTGACTGGCAGATAAATACACATTATGAAACAGAGAAAATTAGTAGGAAAAGGCACTTGCCACTGAGAATCACCACTCAAAATGATCATCCAAATGCCAAATTCCCAATATATTATATATAATATATTTTCTCAGTAGGTAATTTCACATTTACCCACATTATTCTGCGCTTGACTTGTATTTGCTCACTCTCTCAATTTGACCATTCACAATCTGACCCTGTTTTACATCATCAAGATACTCAGAATTATGACATTTGGATTACCTTTCAGAATTATTGATAAACTTTGTGAATAGCTAGAGCCTAAATATACATCCTATCGTCCTTCATTGATCTTGATCTACCTCCCCAAAAAAGACCCATTTATCTCGACTCTCTTTATTGTCTGCCAATCAATTTTCAGTACATTATCTCCTAACCTACTCCTCTTTTAGATTACTCAAGGAATCTAATTCGGGAATCAGGAATGGAACAAATCTCTCAGAGGGTCAACTTTATGGAGGGAAAAATCAATCTGCAACACATAATAGCACACTTTTTCAACATTGACGGAAATCTGGTAACTATATAACCTTATAGTAAGTATGTGGAGAAAATCCAAAGGGGAAAGGGATGGGAGATAAAGGAGTCAAAAAATTCAACTGAAAATGTATTATACTTACAACGTATGGAATTCCAAACTCCTCACACATCTCAATTGCTATTTGGTCTGTTTCTTGAATTCCTATTGAACCATCCAACAATAAAAATGTTCTCTTTAAGCTGTTGAAGAAACAAAGCAATGTTTAATTTTTCACAACTTGATTTCCTCTCTCCCTTCCTGTTCACATCGGACTTCAGTTATAACAGACTCCTGCCACCTGTAGAGGTTATTTGAATACAGAGGCGTAGTCAACAACTTTATTGAGTGGTGTGGGCTGAATCACCTGTAGCTCAACAAGGAAAACTAAGAAGTTAGTGGTGGACGTTAGGAGGAGAGTAAAACCCCTGTCCCCCATGACCATAATAGGTGTGGATATGCATTTTACCAAGGAGTACAAATACCTTGGGATTTACCTGGGCAGGTAAACTGGACTGGTCCAGGAACGCTGAGGCCCTGTACAAGAAGGGACAGAGCCGGCTGCACTTTTTGAGAAGGCTTCTTCAACGTCTGCAGTGAGGTGCTGCAGATTTTCTACCAATCGGTGGTAGCCAGTGCCATCTTCTTTGGTGACGTGTGCTGGGGTAGCAGGACGAAGGCCGCGGATGCGAACAGGATTAACAAGCTCATCAGGAAGCTTGGCTCCATCCTGGGGGCGGAGTTGGATTCATGAGAGGTAGTCTTGGAGGGAAGGAGCATCTTAGACAAAACAGCTCACCAATTCCATGACACAATGGTCAACCTGAGCAGTAACTTCAGCAGCAGACTGGTTCCACCAAGATGCAGTACAGAACGCCACAGGAGATCCTTTTTCCTTGTGGCCATCAAACTGTACAATTCCTCCACCTTCTGTCGTGGGGCAGACGGACTCCCCTCTCTGCCCCCCCCCCCCCCCCCCCACCCAATCTTTGCACATCCCCAATCCTTTTCACTCGTCACTTTAATTTAATGTTTCATGTATCTTGTGTTTTATGACTGTTGGCAGACCAATTCCCCTCCTGGGATAAATAAAGTTCCATTGTATCATATCGTACTTTGCTCCAAAAAAAAGCTGATCATTAAGGAAAGATATCGGTGCTTGACCACTTAACTGCTTTCCTACTTTTGTCAACAGCAAGCCCTTCCACACAGCTAGATGAAAAGTAAAGCTAACTTCAGCACAATTACCCCAAAAGATCGTACCAACTCTCTGGCGTAGCAATTCTGCTATAACATGACGTTCCTCAAAAATCTCATGTGTTTGAAATGCATGTTATAAAGCCAATTGTGTTCATGGGGAAAAGGGTGTGAGGGGCAAGAATGTTTCAGACTCAAAGTTATTTCTAATGCAAGATTTTCTAAAATAAGTATTTTCAATCGCAATAATCTTGCAATAAATATTTTAATTACTGCTAGCTAAAAAGACTGTATATTACGGTTTAATAGAATATTGTTGCACAAGTATCAATAAAAGCAGTTGCTTGTCAACTTCAATGGCCACCCTGATTAGAGTAGATTCTGAATTCTTCGTGTCAGATTACTGCGGAAGACTACGTGCAAACAGGTTCTCTCCTACCCCCATCCTGATTAAATCTAAGACAGCTTTTTCTCTGCTTGTGAATTTCCAAAGTAACTTTTAAGTGTTTCTCTAGTTCCCAATGAAAAAACATGTTATAACTGCTTTGACCTGTGCAATGCAAATAGTCTTCTTTAACTCATCACTCCTGTTACACCCCATTAGAGTCATAGAAACACACATCATGGCAAAAACTATCTGTAACAATGTAAAATTATTCCAATGTTTTGTTTTCTATACTTTATGTGGATAATTGTGTTTTGTGCTGATCTCATCGCCGGAAAACAAAGAACCCAGTATTTCCTGCTCTGCAAATTATAATTCATTGAGTTATAGCTTTTGCACTGCAAGGACATTATCATCTAGGAATCAGAAGGTTTTAGTTCTAGCTTCACTCCTGGTGCAAATTGATATTTCAATATAATACTGAAGAAATGCCACATTTGTGGATATACAATCATTTAGATATGACAATAAACCAAACATGTATTATACATCATGTAGCAACGATAAACAAATTTGCATAACAAGATTTCGAAGTCCCCAAAATTTTTAGTTTTCTATATCTACCTATCCTTAAAACTGACCTATGGAATTAAGTGGACGAGTCATTGATTATGTTGGATGCTTTTCTGAGGCAGCATGAAGTGTAGATGAAATCAATGGTGAGGAGTCAGGGTCTTTCTGATGGACTGGGCTACAAACACAACTCTCCACAATTTCTTGGCGTTTTGGGCAGAGCTGTTCCCAAACCAAGCTGTGATACACCAAAGAAAGCATACTGTCGAGTTGTATCTGTAGATATGCCACGATATGTTTGAGTCATTCGACACATGCCGAATTTCCTCAGTCTCCTGAGGAAGTAGAGGTAATGATGTGCTTTCTCCTGTTGCTTCAATGTGGTTAGTCCACGACAGATCAGTGGGTAATATTTACGCCAAGAAACTTGAAGCTCCCAATCATTTCCATTTCTAAACTACTGATACTAATGCGGCATGCTCTCCACTTCGCTTCCTTAAGTCGATGGTTAGCTCCTTTGTCTTGCTGATATTGAGGGAGACGTTGTTTAAGAAGGAACTGCACATGCCGGAAAATCGAAGGTAGACAAAAATGCTGGAGAAACTCAGCGGGTGAGGCAGCATCTATGGAGCGAAGGAAATAGGCAACGTTTCAGGCCGAAACCTTTCTTCAGACTGATGCCTATTCAGAACGTTGCCTATTTCCTTCGCTCCATATATGCTGCCTCACCCGCTGAGTTTCTCCAGCATTTTACCTTTGAGGGGGAAGTTGCTGTCCTGCTATCATGTTACTAAGTTCTCTATCGTCTTCATGTAATCCATCTCATCATTGGTTGAGATCTGGCACATCACAGTCGTGTCATCAGCAAACTTGTAGATGGAGTTAGAGCCGAATTTGGCCACACAGTTATGTGTATAAAAGGAGCATAAGAGGGACTGAGAAAGCCTCCTTGCAGGGCACTGGTGTTGAGAATTATTGTGGAGGAGGTGTCATCCCCTACTCTCACTGGTTGTTGTTTGTGGGTCAAAAAGTCAAGGATCCAGTGGCAGAGGGGGGGGGGGGGGGGGGGAGGCAGGGGGCGGGGCGCAACTCGTAGGTGTAGGAGTTCAGAGATTAGTTGGATGGGATCATGGTGTTGAATAGGAGTCATATTCAATAAATATCTGATAGTGATCTTCTTGAAGCAGGAGGGCATCTCAGAATGGAGTAGTGAGATGTTAAAGATGTCTGCGAATACCTCTGCTAGCTGATCTGTACAGATCCTGAGGATGCAGCTGGGGATTCCATCCAGGCCAGCTGCTTTCAACATATTTACGTTTAGAACGACCAATCTTATGTCTGCCACATTAACCATTAGTACAGGCTCATCACCGACTGATGGGAATGGTAACGTTCTGACATCAACCAACCTTCTGTTCAAAAGTGGCGGAATAGGAAGTCATATTTTACCTTTTCCCAACCTGCGGATATCCCCTCAGAACTAAAAGGTTTTGAAAAGTTTCAACCAAGGGGCCCACTGTCTCTGAAGCCATTATCATTAAAACGTTATCATTATCATTGTGGATGCAAGTAATCAGGTCATGGACTGCCTTTAGTCCAATTCATTTTTGCACAAGCTTGTACCTTGTGATCTGGATTGCTACAATTTCTCCACAGGATGAGAAATGAGTGCATTTGTTACTTTGGGGCATTTGCAGTACCCTCCAGTGTGAAGACTGTCACAAGGTACTGCTTTAAAGTGTCTGCCATTTCCTTGATTCCTGCTACTAATCCCCCAATCTCATCCTCTGCTGGTTCCACACTTACTTTAGCTCCTGTTATACATCTGTAGAAAATCAGTCCGTTTAAATCTCATGCCCCTTATCAGCTTTTTAGTCATTCCCTGCCAGTCCCTTTAAAAAAAATCTTAATCCTCTGGTCTACTACTAGCCCTTGCATGTTCTAGTTTTTGATTTACAGTTGTTCTGGTGAGACCACAGCTGGAGTATTGTGAGCAGTTTTGGTCTCCTAATTTGAAGAAGGACATTCTTGCTATTGAGGGAGTGCAGCATAGGTTCACTAGGTTAATTCCAGAGATGGCGGGACTGACACATGATGAAAGAATGGGTCGGACTGGGTTTGTATTCACTGGCATTTAGATGGATGAGAGGGGATCTTATAGAAATATATTAAATTCTTAAGGGATTGGACAGGCTTGATGCAGGAAAAATGATCCCGATGTTGGGGGAGCCCAGAACCAAGGGTCACAGTTCAAGAATAAGGGGTGGACCATTTAGGACTGAGATGAGGAAAAAAATTTCACCCAGGGAGTTGTTAATCTGTGGAATTCTCTGCCACAGAAGGCAGTGGAGGCTAATTCACTGGATGTATTCAAGAGATTCAGATTTAGCGCTTAGGGCTAACGGAATTAAGGGATATGGGGAATAGCAGGAACGGTGTACTGATTTTGGATGATCAGCCATGATCATATTGAATGGCGATGCTAGCTCAAAGGGCCGAATGGCCTACTCCTGCACCTATTTTCTATGTTTCTTGACCACCTTTTATTGACCATGAATGGTTCATCTTTCTCATGGAATTAATGCGTCTATTTGGGATACATTTCTGTTGAGTGTTATGAGCAAACTGTTTGTCACAGCTCATTCACTGACCTGTGCCTCAACTTATTTACCTTGTTTGCTGTATCCAGAGATCATGAAGGATGCTACTTATATGCAGGTTTTTTGCAGTTTGGCTCAGAGTTTAATTGGCAAATACTTTACCAATTGCACAGCATTTACATATAACAGGTAAAATGAAGACCAGATAAAACTCACTTCTGTCTTGCTTGTAGATACATCTCCACCATTTCCACAAAATCAGAAGGTGCCCTGTATCCATAACCAGGCATATCCAGCAGAGTAAAAGCTTTTCCCACTTTAAAGAAATTCATTTTCTTTGTATGCCCCTAAAACAAAAGGGAACAGGATTACTCATGGTCAGTGAGCAGTAACAGTAGTATTAGGACTACAAATTCATAAGCTTTTCTTAGATTTTTACCCCAGAATCAATTACTCAGATAACGTTATTTTTCTGCGACAATCATACTGTGGTGCTGTATTGATTTGCAAAAGCATCAATTTTGCAGAGTTTTTCTTTTCATTGTCTTGCATAATTTATGTATCATTTATGCTAATTGTGCATTGTCTATGTACTGGTCATGCTGCTAATGATACAAGCAAGATTCTCATTATCTCACCATACTTATGCACATAACAAAAAAACCTTGACTTGACTCAGAATTCACCTCCTACAGAAACAAAGTGAAATCATACATCATATATCAATAAATGTTACAACAATTTACAAGTTAACTTTAAGATACATTTAATTTATCTTTATAGGATGTATTAGGCTCTCAATATTTGGCCGATGAGCGTTACCTTCATACCATGAAGGGGTTGTTGTTCACAGTTTTGTCTCCATTCTACACAAGTTGTAACCGCAATTTCATATGCTAGTCCTTGTCCTGCACTAAATTCCCCAGACTATTCTTTTCAAGCAGTTAACAGTTTAAAATAAACTAACCCTATCAAATCTCTACAAACCCCCTACATCTTGGAACTCAACTGAAAAACACTGCCAAGAAAAGTGAACGAACATTATGAAGTTGAAATTTGCTACTCTTGAACTATACCCCACTGGGAGGTATTTTTCCATTCTAATTTTACAAATTGTTCTAACTAATAGTAGTCTAAAGCAAACGGGTTTAGGCAACTGACAAACCTCATCTATCATCTTAACCAAATACGTTTAAGGTAGTGAAAAGAGAGAAAAACAAAGGAAGAAATTGGGTACACCAAATTAGATATGGAAAGAAGAAAAAGATTTAAAAAGTGAAAGCGATGTTTAAGTTATCTTTTTATGAAACAGATGACCTGTGCAAATTTTTTAGCAAGCATGGAAGCTCAAGCTGTATCTCTCAATACGAAGTCATAGATTTTGATGAAGCACTGAAATGGGAACGCTTTTTGTCACAGTATGTCTCCGTGCACTTGCCATCAAATTGGCAATTCAAAGAGTGTTATTTTTCCATAGTCAGGGACCAGAGGTTTGATTCAACCCCATAGAGAGTGTTGGGAAGAAACTGAATTCAAAGCAATACTGGTACAGATCAATAGAGGATGTCCTTGGAGACATTCCTGCTCCAAAACAAAATGGTTCACATACACATATTGTTGTGCTTCAAACAATAGGAGGCTGCATAGTTATGAAATCAAATGCTGTTGATATGGCAGTAATATAACAAAGAAAATATTGGCTTTGAGGAGCAAAATTCAGAAGGCCTGACACCTGATCCAATATAATTTATCAAGTGCAGAGACTGGTTAACCTAGCCATAACATTTTCAGGTATGAACCCAACTAAGTGAGAAAATGTTTGAATCAATCATGGAGTTCAGGAAGATAGACTAAAAATGCTGGAGTAACTCAGCAGGACAGGCCGCATCTCTGGAGGGAAGAAATGGGTGATGTTTTGGGTCTGAAGAAGGGTCTCAACCGGAAACATCACCCATTATGTCTATCCAGAGATGCTGCCTGTCCCGCTGAGATTCCCACATTATGTGTGTCTATCTTCGGTGTAAACCAGCATCTGCAGTTCCTTCCTACACATGGAGTTCACTAAGATTTGCAGCACTGAGAATGCTGGAAGAAAAGTCAAGTTGGATGCTGTCTGTATAGGTCAGGAAGCTGACCTTGTATTTGCTGCCAAGGACAAAACATTGGAACACACTGAACAAATCTATCAAAGCTTGGAAGGAGAAAACATTGCAGCAGGTTTGGCAATTGCCTGAAGGTGTCATCAGTAAAAAATGAATTATTTGGAAGACATCAGAAAGTGGGATCAATCGTGGGAAAAAAGGTATTAAGGTAGAAATACTACCCGAGAATCCAGAACATTTGTTGTCCTGCAAATAAGTTTTTGATTCCACCACTTCCATCCCAAAGTTCATAAAAAGCCTGATCATCTGTCAATTATACACATCTCCACCTTCCTTGATCCTTCCAAGTGAAATGTAGGATAACTCTCCACCAGTACATAGTTAACTTCCATAAATTCCTGCTGTACCTGCTCCCAATCCTTCTATCTCCATCTCCTCATCATCTGGAAGGTTTTCCTCAGTTAACTTCCCCACAGTTTAAAGCCACCCCCTCCCCCCCCCCCCCCCCCCCCCCCCCCAAATAGAGTACACAAGGTCTGTTCTTTTATACGCAGGATCTTGGGCCCCATGGATGAGACTGTTTCATAGCTCAATGGCTTAGCGTAAAACTTGCACATGCTTCCTGTGCAGTACCATTTCCTAGCATAGAAGAATTCTTAGCCCATTGACATTTGTAGCATCATGCTAAGAATAAGAGTTCTAGGTAATTGGGAAGAATGTGCTGTAGTTGAATGGTCTAAAGAACCTGAGATTACAACCTAATTTTGATGTCACCTAATTAATGCATTCATCATAGCTGGCAAATACTGTGTGGCCTTTGTAAATACTGTGTGACTATCGGAAACGTAATTAGATGTAATTCCATAACCCACTTATACTCACAGGATTTTTTGAAACTCTTACTTCTAAACCAGGAACCAAGGAAAACAAAGATTTTATTAATGAAGACTTTCCAACGTTGCTTCTCCCTATAAAACACACCTAAAAAGGAAAATAAAATAGTGTTCATGTCAAATTTGAGGAAGTAGAGTATAAACCAGATTTGAAAATTACAGTTCCAATCTATTGATATGGAGATTACACCTTTGCTCTGCAATCATAACTGCAAGGGGTTTAGTCTAAATTAATCAAACCTCAGTCAACATCTATCCATTTTGGAAAATTTGCTTCGTTGGTTCAAACTGAAATGTACTCTTAAAAAAAAAGGTACAAGTAGTACGTGAAAAGGTATATTTCAATAAATTTACATTTCCAGTGAAAGCCACTCAGGGGAAGGGATAGAGATTAGCTGACAATAAGATCGGAATTTACCGATCTCTACAACGAAGAATACAATGTGTTTTAAATATTAATGGCAGATAATATTTATTTATTGTTACTTCATGACCATCAGCTCAGATGTTGCATGGTGAATTGCATGATTAACATGAGGTTGACAAAAATGCTGGAGAAACTCAGCGGGTGAGGCAGCATCTATGGAGAGAAGGAATACGTGACGTTTCAGTCTGAAGAAGGGTCTCGACCCAAAACGTCACCTATTCCTTCTCTCCATAGAAGGAATTGCCTCACCCGCTGAGTTTCTCCAGCATTTTTGTCTACCTTCAATTTTTCCAGCATCTGCAGTTCTTTCTTAAACTAACCTCAGGTTGAACTGTCACTGGTGCATGATCAATCCTGACCGCAGAGGTGAAATAATCTATAATGTGTGATTTCGAAGGCATGAAGAATTGTTCTGCAGCAGCAATATCCTCAAAACTTGGAGCAAATAGATGAGAGTTCAATTTATTTGCATTCTTGACTAAGTACTGTTCCAAGTCTTTGAGCGGAAAAATAATACTCTTAAGTTTCTTTGTGGTAAATTTGGAAATTGTATGGACAGAAGATAGTTTGTGTGCGTTTCCATGGACCAGACAGATTGAAAAAGCTCTCTCTTGTGCCACTTTTGCTTTTAACACTTGTGCCAAGCACGGCAAACTTGATCGTACTGTGAACATTCTTCTCATCTCTTGCAGTATTATAATCGTGAAATGTACCTGGAAGAGAAAATTGAAAGACACAATGAAACGAAACAGGCACCATCCAATAGCTTAAAAGCTCACTGGCAAGGTTACTAAGTGTGAACTTTTACTGCAAACTCTGTTCTCATCAGAAGCTGATTCTGGAGATCATACATTTCTATTTAACAGTTTATACATCTTAACATTTTATACACTTTCCACAAATGCTAAATATTGCCGGTAAGGAAAAGTTGAACAAACAGAAATGCAAAAAATACTCAGCAGGCAACATTTGTAGAAAGAATTAAAGTTAATATTTTAAGTCAATGGTTATTCATCAAAAGAGAATTCTGATAAAAGGTGACATGATAATCAATTCCAGCATTTCTTTTTAATTGTTTTAGTTGTAGTTTCAGTTCAATGGAGATGCCTGTCAGGTAAAGCAGATTAACTCAGGGCATGGATAGGTAGGTGCGACTAGGATGTTGTAGGCTAAGAGAGGGAAAGGACTGCCAGTTTAATGTTCCAGCAAACAGGTGTGAGAGGAGAGATAGAGGTGGGGGTAAAAGAGGATGGGGTGTTGCTTTATTGATTAAGAGGAATGCATAGAACAGTACTGGACCGGCCCACAATGTTTGCCTAGCTGAACTGATCAAATCTGCCTGTACATGATCCACATCCCTCTATTCCCTTCATTTCCGTGTACCTATTTTAAAGCCCATTAAATATAACCCCTAGCAATGCATTCCAGGCCCCACCACTCTCTGTGTAAATACAGTTGCCCCACATATCTTTATTAAGCTTTCCCACTCTCACCTGAAAGCTATGCCCGCCAGAGTTGGACATATCCACCCTGGGAATGGACACAAACAGCTAGAATAACTCAGCGGGTCAAACAGCATCTCTGGAGAAAAGGAATGGGTGACGTTTCGGGTCAAGACCCTTCTTCAGACTGAGTCAAGGGAAAGGGAAACGAGAAATATAGATGGTGATGTAGAGAGATATAGAACAAATGAATGAAAGATATGCAAAAGGACTTCCGGTGATGCCATGACAGTGAAGGCTGTGTAATCGACCTGCTCTCCGGGAGGCCCTCTTCAAACCAGCCATAAGAAAGATAAATACTGTGATTTACGAGAAGAAAGGAGTGCTAACGGCTGTCTGAACATGATGGGTCGACATAAGGCGTCTGAGCGAGGAGGAAAAGGAAGGTCAGAAATTAACAGCCTCCCCGCAAGACGCCGAGTCTGATAAGGAAAGCCCGTTAATTCTCTCCGAGTTGAGGGAGTTGAGAAAAGAACACAAAGAAGCCTCAGAAGGTACCAAACAGAGATTAACGAGAATGGAGGATAAAATGAAGGATTTAACAGCTCAAATGGAAAAGCTGGAAGGAAAATGGAAGGAAATGGAAGTCAGAGTGAGTTCAACAGAAGATAAGGAAATGAGACACGAGAGAGTGATTAACCACCTGTTACAGAGAGAAGCTAAATTAACAAAGACATGTCTGGACCTGGAAAATCGAGCGAGGCGTAAAAATGTGCGGATATATGGAGTCACAGAGGGAAAGGAAAAAAAGGACATGTTCCAGTTTGTAAATGAACTGTTGAGGAATTCCCTAGAACTCCCGGAAGATTTAACTATAAATATAGAGAGAGCACATAGCTCCCTCGCAGCTAGACCGAGTGCAGAGCTAGCCCCACCAAGCTCTATAATAGTCAGATTTTTAGACTATTATACGAAAGATCTTGTATTGCAACAGGCTTGGAAGCAGCTAACCAGAGCAAGAAACAAAAATGGTACAGAAAGCAACTAGTAGATTACACAATGTGGGATAATGACTAATTTAAAGATAGTAAGTTATAACGTCCACGGTTTAAATCACCCCATAAAGAGGAGAAAAATTCTGAGCCAACTCAAAAATTTAGGATTCGGAGTTGCATTGATTCAGGAAACACATCTGGTGAAAACTGAACATAAAAAGCTTACAAGAGAATGGGTTGGTGAGGTATTTAGTGCCTCCTATGGGAAAAGGAGAGGAGTGGCTATTCTTTTTAATAGAAATGTAGTTTTCTTTGTGGAAAAAGTACTTCAAGATACTGTAGGGAGATATGTAATGGTAATTGGTACAATAAGTGGGATGGTAGTATCAATTATAAATATTTATGCACCAACGGAAGATGATTACTCTTTCTTTAGAGACATTGCAAATATAAATGCAGAAAATGCCAAAGGTATGATAATACTAGATGGTGATTTCAATGCGGTCCTTGATGGGAGGCTGGATAGATTACCAGATGAGTACAACCAAACAAAACAAAAACAAAAATTAAATAATATGCTAGGGGAGTTCGGATTAGTAGACTCGTGGAGATATAAAAATCCAAGAGGGAGGGATTATAGTTTATTTTAGAACGTGCACGGGAGCTACTCACGTATAGACATGATTTGTGTTCTCAAACAATATACATATAAAGTGGTGGATTGTAAAATTGGTTCAATAACAATCAGTGACCATGCACCCATAATCCTTACCTTGGAGTTAGGAACTGAAAAGAGTTTTAAATACTGGAGAGCAAATATTTCTTTACTGACAGATAACGTAGTGACACAGGAAATTAGGAATTGTAGTAAAGAGTACTTTGACCACAATGACAATAGTGAAATAACATTATCCACGCTTTGGGACGGTGCGAAAGCAGTAATAAGGGGCAAAATGATTCAAATATCGAGTAGAGTAAGGAAGAATAGGTTGAAGAAGCAATCTGACTTGGAAAGTAAAGTAAGATATTAGAAGTAGAACACAAAAATAACAATAGAAACAAGAATTTGTTAAGGGAACTAAAACAAAAAAGACATGAGTTAGAAGAGCTTCTAACATATAAAGCAGAAGGAGCCCTTCGATTCTTAAATCAAAAATACTATGAGAAGGGAAATAGGGCTAGTCGCCTTCTGGCATTTCAACTGAGTAAGGAGCAAGCTAAACGAGTAGTTTCCAAAGTTCTACATCCGATTTCTAGAAATTTAGTCTCAAAACCACGAGAAATCACAGAAGCGTTTGCATCTTTCTATGAACAATTATACGACTCTCCAGAAATCATAGATAAAGAGGAATAGATCAGAACTTTCTTTTCTGGATTAAAAATGCCCTGCCTTTCTCAAGAAGAAGCGAGAAATATGACAACACAAATAGAAGAGCAGGAAATAAACGTAATAAAAAAATTAAAGAACCACAAGTCCCCAGGGGTGGATGGGATTCCAGGAGAGTTTTATAAATGTTTTGAGAACGAGCTTTCTCCGATTCTGGCTAGATTCTATAATTATGCCTTGGCTGAAGGTAACCCACCGAGATCATGGGCCGAGGCTATAATCTCTGTTATTTATAAGGAAGGGAAGGATCCCACAGGATGTGAAGGCTACAGACCGATAAGTCACTTATGTAATGACTTAAAGATACTCAGTGCTATATTAACCAAGAGAACCCAAAAAATTATAAAACAATTGATACATCCTGATCAAACAGGGTTCATACCGGGCAGACAGGGAGCCAATAATATCAGACAGGTCCTGAATATCATGACATGTGCAAAAAGGAAGCATCAGACTTCAATGCTATTACGTTTACAAGCTCAAAAGTCTTTCAACAGGGTAGATTGGGTCTATCTTGAATATACACTAGATAAAATGGGGTTCCACACAAAATTTATTAATTGGGTGAAAACATGATATTTAAATCCAAAGTCAAGAGTGAGGGTAAATGAATGTTGCTCTAAGTTTTTTGAATTAAAGAGGGGAGTTAGGCAGGGAGACAGTTTGAGTCCAACTTTAAATATTATTATTGGGCAGCACAGCTGAGAACCTTGATAGCATGGTTAACGAACGATGAGGAAACGGGATGGGTGAAAATAGAACAAAATGCATGTCCTAGTATTGCCCTGGCTGGGCTCCCATTTCTAACTCCATTAAATTGGAAGAAATTAAAAATAGATAACGATTGGATTAAATTCACAATGAAAACGTGGTTAGCTATCAGAAAGCAATTAAATCTTTTTAATTCGATATCTAGAGCAATGAAGATAGTTGCTAGTCCCAATTTTATACCCAACAAAATTGATAAGGGATTTAGAAACTGGGCAGATAAAGGGCGTATTATTGTGGACCAGCTTTTTTGTGGGGGAGTCTTGAAATCTTACGAGCACTTGCAGAATGAATTTGGACTGTCAGAGTCGGATTTCTTTAGGTTCCTCCAAATACGGCACTACTTACAGACACATGTAGATTTGGAGCAGATATGTAGACTACCTTCAAATTTGGAAAATACTTTCTTGAGGACTAAAGAGAGAGTGTTACAAAAGAATTTGATATCCCATTTATATCAAGGACTTCAAGACTATATAAAAGGAAATACTATAGAAACAAAACAGAAATGGGAATTGGAAATGAACATTATTATTACAGATGAAATATGAGAAAGGACATGTCTCTTGGGCCATAAGCTGACAAGCAGCCCCTCTTGGAGGGAGTTTGACTGGAAAATTAAAATGAGAGTATATAGGACCCCTTTAGTGTTGGCAAGATGCAGTAACACCTCAAATTTATGCTGGAGACAATGTGGGAAGATCAGTGATCACATACATATTTTTGGGATTGTCCCAAATTGTACCAATACTGGAGAGACATCCAGGTAGAGATTAAATTAATTCTGGGAATGGATCTACCTTTGGAATCGGCTTGTTTTATATTAGGAGATACTCCAGCAGCAACAGATATTCAAAATCAGAAATATTTGCTTGGGGTGATGCTGTTGATTGCTAAAAAGATGATAACAGTGCTGTGGAGAAAGGAAATGCCACCAAATGTTCAACAGTGGAGGGAAAGATTGAAAAATGTATACTTGATGGGAAGTATAACTGCTAAACTCCAGTTGAGGACTGAGGCCTTTAATATTATATGGAAACCGGTACTATTACAAATGCCAAGATTAAGGATATGAATGGATGAGCTTGCTATGGTGCCTATGAATAGATGCTTTTATGACAGAATGTTAAGAGGATCCGATGTGATGCAAATAGAGGTTAGGTGATTTGTATTCTGTCATTTTGCAATTGTCTTTTGTGTGTCTCTTTGTTTTGTCTGTATTTGCATTTCGTTATGTCAATAAATGTTGAGCTAAAAAAAAAGTTATGCAAAAAAGTAACGATGATACAGGAAACAGGTTAATGTCTGCTACTTGCTAGGTGATAACAAATAGAGACAATGAGACTGAACAAGACGACTTTGAAGCTCGTATGACTTGGGTGGGGGAGGGATGGAGAGAGAGTTAGAGAAATCATTATTCATTCCTTTTCTCCAAAGATGATGTCTGACGCGCTGAGTTACTCAAGCTTTTTTTCTCTATCTTCGGTTTAAACCAGCATCTGCAGCTCTTTCCTACACACTTCCACCCTGGGAAAAAGGTTCTGGCTGTCTACCTTAGCTATACCTCTCATACCTTCTATCAAGTCTCCCCTCAACCGTTGCTAAAGAAAAAAAACAATCCATCTCGCCAACCTCTCCCTGTTGCTGAAACCCTCAAATCCAGGCAGCATTCTGGTAAACCTCCACTGCATCCTCTCCAAACCCTTTACATCTTTCCTGTGATGTGTCGACCAGAACTGTACGTAACACACGAAATGCAGCCTAACCAAAGTCCTGCATCATGACTTCCTGATTCTTATATTCAATGCCCTAGCAATGAAGGCAAGCATACCTTACACCATCATTACCACATTATCATGGCAGTAGTCCGAGATGACACTACTGATGGTTCATCCAGTGAGGCTATATGGGTGGAGCTGGAAAAAAGGGGGATGATCACCTTGTTGCGTGTGTACTAAAGGCCCACAGTCAACGGGAATTAAATAGGGGTGGGGATTGATTAGGAGAGGGGTGGGTGGGGGAGATGAGAGGGGTGGGGGGGGAAGAGGAGGGGGGGAAGAGGAGGGGGGGAAGAGGAGGGGGGGAAGAGGAGGGGGGGGGAAGAGGAGGGGGGGGAAGAGGAGGGGGGGGGAAGAGGAGGGGGGGGAAGAGGAGGGGGGAAGAGGAGGGGGGGAAGAGGAGGGGGGGAAGAGGAGGGGGGGAAGAGGAGGGGGGGAAGAGGAGGGGGGGAAGAGGAGAGGAGTGTGGGGGGGAAGAGGAGAGGAGTGTGGGGGGGAGAGGAGAGGGGTGTGGGGAGGGGGGTGGGGTAGATGGGTGTGGGAGGGAGAGGAGAGGGGTGTGGGGTGGGAGATGGGTAGGTGGGGGGGAGAGGAGGGCGTGTGGGGGGGGGGGGAGAGAAAAGTGGTGGGGGAGGATAGGGGTGGGGGAGAAGAAGGGTAGGTGTGGGGTGGGGGGGGGGGGGGAGGACTGACCTGAAGGAAGGGGTGGGCATTGACTAGGAGAGGGTTGCGTGGGAGCGAGGAAGGGCAGGATTGGGGGAGAGGAGGGGTGGGTGGTTGGGGAGGAGAGTGGGTGTGGATTGTCTAGGAGGGTGGCGGGGGGAGACGAGAGGGGTGGGGGAGAGGTGAGTGTGGGAGTTGAGGAGCTCCATGTCCACACAGCCGCTGCCGGGGGGGGGGGGGGGTGCGGTGCCCCGTCCCCAGCTCTCGGGCTGGGCTCCACGCTGGCCGGCCGGCGGCGGCGGCTCGCGTTATGCCCGGCTCACCTGCCGCTGTCCGGAGAGAGAGTCCCGGGGAGAGGAGGCCCCGCAGACCCGCGGTGAGGAGTGAGGCGCCGCCGTTGCTAGGGAGGCCGCGCCACGGGTCCCATCTTCCCCGTCCCCGGGAAACAAGGAGGGCGACAGAAGGGCCGGTGGTGGACTGTCAGCAGCGGGACCGGCTCTTAAAGTCTGGACAACTAAAGCGCACAATTAAATTGCCCTGTGCCCTTTCCCCCCCAAACTTATGTGTAATATGCACCACGTCGTCTCTGCATTGATTGCTGCATCATAAAGATATCTCCTTAGGATATAGAATGCATCTGATAATCTAAGAGGAAAGTGTTCTATAATTTGTGCAGGAAGGAACTGCAGATGCTGGTTTACACCTAAGATGGACACAAAATGCTGGAGTAACTCAATGGGACAGGCAGCATCTCTGGAGGGAAGGAATGGGTGACGTTTCGGGTCGAGATCCTTCTTCAGTGGTTTAATGGCACTTTATCATCACGTGTACTGAGATGGCAATGAAACGCTCTTTTGCATATGGTTCAGTATAAGTATTGCTACAGTAAATCGTCGGTATTACGGACCTCATTATAATGGACCATAATGGTTATAGTGGAAGGATCAGAAGCGTCCACGTCGCGGGGCTGGAAACTGGAAGTATCCTGAGCTAATTCTGCTACCACCATCATCTATTGCAACAAATTATGGCTCCCACTGACTGTCGCCGAAAGCTTGCGTCATTTTCAGGACGGACGATGACAGCGATGTCAACATTTGAAACATGGAAGATGGACACGAAAGAAGGACCTATTGCCTTTCACTGCCAGGCTGCGCTGCCAACCCTCGGCATGCACTACCTCCCCAGAAGGCTGCAGGCTGGGCCTACTGCTGCCACCGCCGGCCCACACAGCTTCCTCGGCGGCTTCCAGACCATACCATCACCACCGACCCATACCGGCAACCCTCTGTGGAGATATTTTTATGATACAGAAATCAATTCGACTGTGTCTCTCTCTCCCCTGACTCAAGGTCAAGTTTTTGTCAGTTTATTGGCACATGTACCAATTAAGGTACAATTAAATTTGACTTACCGTACAGCCATACTAAGTCAAAAGCAACAAAACACAAAGCCACATATAATAACATTTTACATAAATATCCATTCTGAAGAAGGGTCTCAACCCGAAACGTTACCCATTCCTTCTCTACAGAGATGCTGCCCGTCCAGTTGAGTTACTCCAGCATTTTGTGTCTGCTATAGTCCCCCCCCCCCCCCCCCCTCTCGGACTCTTAGTCCGAAGAACGATCTGAACCCGAAACGTCATCCACTCGCCCTCTCCCGAGATGCTGCCGAAGCAACATTTACATTATTGCCGCTGTGCACTTCTATCAGTCCCTTCCCCGCTGTAATCATTCTCCCTTTGCACACCCCAGCCTTGTCCTTGCAGAGTATAACCTTCTATTACCTAACAGCATAAGCTATCCACTTGTTAAGTAGTCTTATGCCCAGCAAATGTCAGGCATTATATATCATATTGAAAAAAGTATTAACAAAAGAAAAAGGAAGCCAGTTAGTTTATGCTAATTTATTATGTTCGTGAGTCAGAGTATTCAAGGCATCTGTGATCTTTCAAACTTCACTCAGCAAATAACTTGTTTATGATTAAGTTACTTCACTAAGCAGCCCAAAGTACTGACTATAGACGGGCAGGATCATTTGATTATATCTCAGCAGTACATAGTTTAATGTAAACATAAAGAAAAATACCCTTGTAGTGAACAAGGATATTTTAAGGTCTGAGCAATGCCTTTGGAACAATGTAAAGAAAGGTGAAAATTGAAAAAAGAACTAATGCTGGTACTTGTGATGTCCCATTTCGTTTTATACAATGCCAGGAGGGATTTAATTCATTTCCATATTACACACTATTAACTAAGTTAAAGCTCGTGCTCCAGAGGTTGCTTGTCATCTGCAGGAAGATGCACAATGTTGAAGTGGGTAGAGCTGCTGCCTCTCAGCCAGTGACTCGGGTTCAATCATGACCTTCAGCCAAGTCTCTGAGGAAGACTAACAGGTTAGTAGATTAAGTGTTCTCTGTGAGTGTTCCATCGTGTTCAGATGAGTGGAAGAATCTGTAAAGAGTTGGAGGGAATGAGTGGAGAATAAAATTGACATTAGTGCGAATAGGCGCTTGATAGTTTGCAGGGACTCGGTGGATTGAACGGACTGTTGCAGTAGTGTATGCCTATATATTGCCTACCAGCTACACTTACTCTTACTTGAAACAGCCACTCCTGGCAGGAATTCTACAAGGAGATTGCCTCTGAGCTGATCAGTGAGGCCCAAACAGCGCAATGTTTCGTTAGTTGGCAGCCCCTCTGAAATGTGTTGACAGTTGGTTAAATCATAGCCTGGCAAAGCTGCCGAGCATTGAATATGTGTTATTATTCCAAGAACGTTAAAATAAAGTTTGGGCTAAGATTTTTTTTAATGGTTACAAAAAATATTAAAAAATATAACACTTAAAAACAATGAATTTCATCAAAGTACAAGGATGTAGAGAGGCCTGATAGTTAAAATACCAACTCAAAATCCAGAGTTCTAGACCATTGATCCAGGGTTCAATTCCTTTGAGAGCAACATAATTCTAGTAATCGAATAAAAATCTGAAAAATATTCCAGGATATTGTTATTTAAAAATAAACATCTGGTTTACCAATGACTCTGAAGGAGATCAGCTGTCTTAATCAGTGAGTTTAACTTTTAACTGGTACCTGGCTCTGCAGCAATTAGTGGGAGGCTAATATCGCCAGCATTGGCAGCTCCCACATTCCAAGTGTCCAAATGAACAGATATCCAAGTGAAATCAGAAACTGTGAATATTTATCTTCCTCATAGTTAGAACCAAAATACTGGCGTAACTCAGCGGGTCAGGCAGCATCTCTGGAGAAAAGGAATAGGTGAAGTTTTGGGTCCAGCCCTTTCTTCAGACTAAAGTCAGAAAGGGCTTGGCCCAAAACATCACCTATTGCTTTTCCCCAGAGATGCTGCCTGACCCGCTGAGTTATTCTAGCATTTTGTGTTTGTCTTCTGTGTAAATCAGCATCTGCAGTTCCTTCCTGCACTCTTCTTCATAGTTATTCTTCCTATTTGATACAAATGGAATTCAGCAGGCAGATTCCCCAGAGAAAGCTCTGGGAAAAACATAACGTTCCCACTCCATCAATAACTCCATGAGGAACCAATTGGTTTGGGAAATTCCCAGTAAACAGCTTGATAATGCACATCCAGGCCCATGGAATTGTCCAAGGGAAGATATTTGACCGGCTTGGGTATTGGTTGAGCAGTGGGGCACACACAGTCGGGTTTACTGGCGGGTAGCAATTTGGCACAAAGTGTCCTATGGTGTTCTGCACATGGAAATGTTGTAAATACTTACAAATATTTTTTTAATGATTTATTTGTTGGGATGGAGAGCCAACCATCCATGTTAATGGAATGTAGACCTAGCTGTCTGGAGAACAAGGGGAAGAAGTTAAGACACCAAAATACAGGTCCTTAGAGAGCATTGTGAGAACATGTGACTTCATCTCAGGGAGGAATCATCGGCCAAAAGAGAGTAAAAAAATAGATTTAGCAGGATGCTACCTTGGGTTCAAGAGTTCAAAGATACTGCAAGTTATAAATTCATTTCCTTGATTTTTGAAAGTTACAGAATCTTCAATATATTAAGTAGAACTGATATGGTAGATTGACAGAAACTATTTCTGTTTGGTTAGGATGAATGTGATTAATGGACTTAGTCCAATAATTACATCTGGCAGTTCAGGAAAGAAACCAGGAAATACTTCAGCTAATGCAGATTGTTAAAAAATGATCTTAGGTCACGTCACTACTAGACTACTAGACTACTAATACTAGACTAAGTGGGACCCATTGGGTCCCATGTTCACACGGGAGGGCTGGTCCCCCAACGCAATATTTCACCTCTCCACCAATTCCAATATGGGTGGCCAGTGGGGGGGGGGGGGGGGCTTTCTGTAGCACTGGTGTGGGTGTTGTGGGCTGAAAGGACTGGTCTCCAGAGGGCAAGTATGGACATTGTGAGCCAAATGGATTCTTGGGGAGGCAGCTCATCCCTGAAGCCTGATGTGCTGGCAGCTCACTCACAGCTGGTGGGCTGGCAGTTGACTCACGGCTATTCCTAGAAATTCCATTTCAAGTTGGGTGCAAGGCCACCAAATTCAAATCCACTTTCCTACCATTTCAAGCAGGATGCAAGGCCATCAAATTCAAGTGCAGTTTCATACCATTTCAAGCAAGGCGCAAGGCCACCAAATTCAAATGCAGTTTCATACCATTTCATGCAGGGTGCAAGCCCACCACATACAATTACAGTTTCATACCATTTCAAGCAGGGTGAAACCACCATAAAACCACACAAAACACCACACTCACAGTTCAGTAGACATTCGGTGTGTTCAGTTGATTCACAGCTCAGGCAGAGTCGTGACCTCTCCCTCCCCCATCATGCAGAGACTGAGCCACACCCACACCTCCAGGTTTTATAATCCCTCCCCCCACCCACCGGAAAAAGTGTGGCCTTCATGGCGTGATTGACAGGAGAGAGATTCTCAACATTTTTGAAACACTAATAACACTTTTATTTTTAATTGATGGGAAGAGTCCTCTGCACCTGATGAGCGGAGGGGGACTGAATAAGATGGCCAAAAATCTTACTCAGCCGTAAGTGGTAGCATTTTATCTAACATCAATACACAGTGCAAACAGAAAGTTGTCACGTTTAGACCACCAACCATTTGCAGTGCTTTGACTTCAACCCCAAACCCCAAACCAACCATTTGCAGTGATTTTACTTCAACCCAATACCCCAACCAACCATTTGCAGTGCTTTTACTTCAACCCAAAACCCCAGACCAACCATTTGCAGTGCTTTTACTTCAAATGTCAACATTTTAAAAACATGAATAACTCTTTTATGTTTCATCGATAGGAAAAATCCTCTTGTCCGGGACTTCTGGCGGCGCTATGGAGTAAGGCAGACTTGCGCCGATTAGCTCTGCTAAAATTGGATGAAAAACGGGGGGAAAATCGGGACTTACCTGCAGTACAACGGTACCGGTTGCTTGCAGTAAGCGTGTGACGTCATCAGGCGCGCGACGATACCGGCGGTATGTCTACACAACATACCCCCCCCCCCCCCCCAAACTCGAGAAAACCCGGTAAAAGCAAAGAAGTAGGCCCGACTGAAGCCTCAGGCTCAGGTTTAACATCGTCCCAAGAAGAGATCTCAAAGAAGAAAAAAAATGTGGAAGAACTAAGAAGTTTCCTCGCACAAGAAATTGCAAATATAATGGAGGCATTGAAAAAACTTAAATTGAACTTCAAAGAAGAATTGAAAATTTAAAAAAAAGAAATTAAAGAAGAAATTCAAGGAGATGTCGTAGCTTCTGTACATGATGTTCTGGACGCCTGGAAGTTGGACATGGAAGAACATTTTAATCAAAAGATTGAAGAGGTAAATGTTAAATTGAATTTGATGGAATCCAGATTTACTTCAAAGTTGGACCCCATTTCCCAGGCACTGGAGCAACAACATAAAACTGTAATTGAATTGGAGGAAATTGCTGAAACAAGCTCTAAAACTACAAGAAAACTTCTCTCCGAGAACAAGCATTTATCAGACTTATTGCATAAAATAACTGAAAAAGGCATTGACTTGGAGGGACGTCAGAGACGCCAGAATCTAAGAATTATGGGTGTTCAGGAAGGCAGAGAGGGGAACCGTGACCCCCGTGAATTTGCTGCAGATCTATTGAAGAAAGTTTTAAATCTGGATCAAGCACCTTTACTTGCTCGAGCACACAGAGCATTGAGATGCCGCCCAAGGGCAGACGCCGCCCCAAGACAACTGGTAGTGAAGGTGCAATATGATCATGTTTTGGATGATATGATGAAGAAAATCGTACGCAGCAGAAATCTCGAATTTGATGGAGATAAGATCAGTATATTTCGAGATTACCCTGCGGAGGTCGCCAAGAAAAGAGCATTGTTTACAGACACAAGAAGAATACTTAAGACGATTAAAAACCTGAGATATGGACTGATGTACCCTGCAACATTGAGAATCACCTACGACAAGAAGGAATATTTCATCACCAAGCACACAGAGGCCCTTGAATTTGCAAAGAACATCGAGAACATTGAGAACACTGAGAACATCCAGAGCGAGGATGAGACTGAGGATTAAATAACATTCAACACTCAACATACACCTGACGATACCGGATATTGTTACCCCACAGAGACAAAATTGAACTTTAAAGTGCTATACTTAAGGACTGTCTAGAATTTAGAATGAGAATTGTGTAGTTATCTTGTTATTGTTATATAATATTTTATATTTTAATACTAATTATTACTAATTACTACTAATCATGCTTACTAATTATTAGTAATTGTTGTTAACTGGATCAACTTAGAATTAGCTAAAAGGATGAATTATAAGTAATGTGTGATTCAGGCAATTTATTAATAAAAATGTTGGAGTTTTACTCCTTGATACTTTTGACTAATGTTGACTATAGTTTTGCTATACGAGACTAATATTTTTCTTTGAGACTAATAATTATTCCACTAGTGGAATATAACCATTGTTTTCCCTCCCCCATATATTGTTTTTATTGAAATTGAAGCTTTTCTTTTAAGGAAAGTACGGAGCTAGTAATATTATTATTTTTTTACCAAAAGCTACGGAAGTCCTTAGATGTCTAGCCACATTAGGGTGGCTATCACTAACTGCACTAACTATAGATGTCGTTTTTTTCTTTCTTTTACACTTTACTAATATAACACTCTCTTACTTTTTCTATTTTATATTATATTATAATTTTTATTTTGAATGGAATTATGTTTTATTTAAGGAGATATGCCTGAGAAGAAAATTTACGAGATCTAAAATTCATCGATCTGAAGTTCGGGTGTAAGGTAGGGTTTAATGTGCTGAACCATCTGCTCTATTTTAGACCACCATAATCATAAGATGCAAGACGTAAATGTGAAAACTGGGGGTGAAGGAATTACATTCTGTAGCTGGAATGTTAAGGGACTTAATGAACCCATCAAGAGAGGTACAGTATTAGCTCATTTAAAATCGCTTAAAACAGATGTAATATTCCTCCAGGAAATTTATCTTAAAAAGGAAGCGCAACACAGATTGAAACAAAATGGATTGCTAAAATGTATCACTCTTCATTCTCACATAAATCTAGAAGGGTTGCAATATTAATCCGTAAGGGTATACCTTTTAAACATATATCAACTATAGAAGATATTGATGGCAGATATATTGTAGTAGTAGGGGAGTTATACTCACAAAAAGTGACTCTCCTTAATGTATATGGACCAAATTTTGATAGCCCATTGTATTTTAAGAGAATATTCAATACTATCCCGGAATGCACACAAAATAATTTAATAAATTAAAATCTCAGTCAAGTGAATTTTTAAACTCATATATTAATACTACCAATATCAAGGATGCCTGGAGAATTGAAAATCCATCCGGACGAGAATATTCATTTTATTCACCGGTGCATAAAACTTATTCAAGGATAGACTATTTTTTTAGTAGACTCTAAACTTATCCCATTCACCTACAACTCGCAATATCATAACATTATAATCCCGGACCATGCTCCAGAAACATTTATGATTAAACTAAACAGAATGGACAAGAAACAGACACAATGGAGACTTAACACACAAATTTTAAATGAAAATGTATGTTATGAATATATTGTAAAACAGATTAATATGTTTTTCGAGGCCAATGACCATCCTGGAACTTCTGCTTCCCTTTTATGGGAAACATTTAAAGCATTTACACGAGGAGCATTAATCTCCTCCCAGGCATTTCTTAATAAAGAGAATAGGGTTAAACAACAGACATTGCAAAAGGAAATAAGGCAATTATACATAGAAAATGCAGTAGCACCTCATATGGCAAAACACAATAAAATTGTAGCACTGAAATATGTTAAATAAAATATACTCATACCAAGTTATAAAACTTTATCAACATACAAAACAATTAAATTTTGAATTTGGTGATAAACCACAAAAACTATTAGCACGTCAGCTTCGTAAACAGGACGGGGAAAAATATATTTATAAAATTAGATCAGATAAGGGAGAAATATTGCTCCTGCTCCCTAAGTATTCCCCACTCATAAGACGCGTTAAACCCACAGTGAGGACAGTCAAGGTTTGGTCAGATGAAGCGGACTCCACACTCCAGCAGCGTTTTGGTAACACTGACTGGGATGCGTTTGCAGCTCAGGCCACCCTTGACTCCCACACTGACATTGACGCCTATACTTCCTCTGTTCTGGACTTCATCAACTCCCCCATCAACAGTGTCACCACTCTCAAACAAATCACCACATACCCGAATCAGAAGCCATGGATGAACAGCGAGGTCAGGCTACTGCTGAAAGCACGTGACTCGGCTTTCAGGTCAGGCGATGCCCGTGCCTATAGTTCATCGAGGTCCAATCTGAAGAGGGGCATCAAGAACGCCAAACATAGATACAAGCTGCGGATCGAGGAGCACTTTGACAGCAACCCCGACCCCCGACGCATGTGGCATGGCATCCAGGCCATAACTGACTACAGAACCGCCAACTCCACCCCCACTTCCAGTGACGCATCCTTCCTCGAGGAACTCAATCACTTTTATGGCCGCTTTGAAAGGGACAACCAAGAGTTGGCCATCAAGACTGGGGTCACCGATGACCACCAGCCCCTCGCACTCAACCCCTACGACGTGCACATGGCACTGAGTAGGATCAATGTACGTAAGGCTGCCGGCCCTGACGGCATCCCCGGGCGAAACCATGCCAATAACGGAACTCAATTTACATACACTACAACAATCCCCTTTTAAAATAGTTGAGGAAAAATTTAAATATTTAGGTATTTATGTAACTAAGACATATACTTCTTTATTTAAATCAAACTTCCCACCTTTACTGAATAAACTAAATAAGAATATCCAGTATTGGAAAACACTCCCCATCTCAATGTTTGGTAGAATTAATGCTATAAAAATGATCTTTTTGCCGCAATTACTGTACTTATTTCAGTCAATCCCGATATATATCCTAAAATATATATATTTTTAAAGTCGACTCCACTGTTACAAGTTTCATTTGAGATTATACGAATCATAGAATAAGCAAAAAACATTTATGTAAATCAAAGACAAATGGTGGTTTAGCTTTACCAAATGTTCTGATTTATTTTTGGGCAATCCATATTAAAAACATGAATTTCTGGCTGGAAGAACTAGATCAGCAACCAAACTGGTTAAGGATGGAAAAGGAAGATTGTTTACCTTTTGAAATCGGCTCGATAATGTTTGCACCCACAAAATTGCACAAAAAAACCTATAGGGAAAACCCTATAATACATAGTGGTATACGAATCTGGAAACAATTTAAAAAGGATTTACAATTGGATAATATATCACTCTGTCTCCCCATTGTAAACAATTCCTTATTCAAACCTTCCATGCTGAATAAAGGTTTCACACAATGGAAAAATTACGGAATTAAAAAGATGGGACATCTTTATAAGAAAGGCACTTTTCTTTTATTTCAGGACTTAGAACAGATTACGGACAACACTCAAATAATTTTTTTTAGATATCTACAACTTAGAGATTATGTTAAATCCAACACACAAGATTATAGGAGTAGGGAACCAGAAATCCTTGATGAATGTTTGAATAAACATCCTAATACAGAAAAATTAACAACTTATATTTATAATACCCTTTTAGAGAGCGAGGTCCCATCGACAGAATCATATAGACATACATGGGAAAATGAATGAGGCCAACCCATAACGAAAGATATTTGGGACAAAATTTTACTATATATACATCAATGCTCGTTAAATGCCAGACATGCTTTAATACAATTGAAGTAGTACACAGATTACACTATTCTAAAGTAAAACTAAATAGAATTTTTCCACACATCTCTCATATCTGCGATAAATGTCAGCATCTAGGGGCTAACTTAACACATACTTTTGCAAATTGTATAAAAATCTAAAATTTCTGGATTGATATTTTTAGAATAATTTCTGAAGTTGTTAATACAACTAATAATACTTGGAATATCAGAACAAAGTCTAACACTTACAACAAGCCAAATAAAAGTACTAGACTACAGTATAATAACTGGGAAGAAATTAATATTACAATTTTGGAATACAACCCCCACAACTAAAATGTGGATTATGGAAATGTCAGAGATCCTACACCTGGAAAGAATCGGATTTGTCTTAATAGACAAACAAGAACTTTTTGTTAGAATATGGTCTTCATTCATCGATTATTTGAAAAGGTAGATTGGTTCGGCACGGGAACCTAACTGAAACTTGGACTCAGCATCAGATGAAAAGTTACACTTTATACTCTTCGAACCTATCTCCAATGATGTATTAATAGTAAATCATTCAATTCTTCTTTTTTTATCTTGACATTTATTATTTTTTTTCTTTATTTGTCTCTCTCTCTTACTTTCTATCTATTTAAAAAAAATATTAGAAGTAGAATTCTCAATTGATAATATTAATAATGTATGATTGATGCACATGAAATGTTTTCACCACAATATGTGTTTGCTTCTAATAATAATATATTGAAAAAAAAAATCTTCTTGTCCTGTGAGTAAGCTGGCCAAAAATCACAGCCGTAAGTGGCAGCGTTTTTCCTAAAATCATGAAACAGGAAAAAAGGAAGTGGTCAAGATTTAGTTTTAGTAATATAGATATTTTTCAAAAACCTTAGATATTAGGGTACTATTCAGATTCTGAATAGTAAAAAAGACTCAAAAGCCAAAACCTTACTCTGATTTCTCAACACCTATGCTCACATCTCACCTGCATGAAAAGATGCCATTCAGCCCATCAGTCCATGCCATCTCTCATAAGACCAACCCTATTCCCCATTCTTTTTATTTGCTGATGACTCTAGTATTTATTCTCCATCACATGCCCATTAATTTTCTTACTTTGATTCTTCTTGCCCACACCTATCTCCCAGGTGGTGCCTGCAATGGCTGCCTCACCAACAGTTTGTCTGTCCCTTCCTTCTCTGTTGCTTGATAGTATGTGTTAAATGTATGTTTTAGTGTTCTTTAGCTTGTTTTATGTGGGGGGGGGGGGGGTGGGGGAAACTTTAAAAAAAAAGTCTCTTCCTTCAACGGAGAAGCAATTTTTTTCCGTATCATATATCCGTCCGCACTGCAGCCTAACATCGAGCAGCTGGCATCCTTTGCTGGAGACCGACTTTGGGAGTTCCAACCGCGGGAGCCTGCAGGACTTAACATCGTGGAGCTGCTGATCCCTGTCGGGGATCAACCTTGGAGCTCCAACCATGAGAGACTGTGGACTTTAACATCGTGGAGCTTGCGGTCTCTAGTCAGAGACCGACCGGGACCTTCAAGACGCAGGATTTTTGACCACCCTGATGCGGGAGCTTCGATCACCCCAACGCGGGAGCTTCGATCGACCAGCTGCGGGAGCTATGATCACCTCGCCGACAACGGAAGAATAAAGATGGAAGATGATTAGATTTTATTGCCTTCCATCACAGTGAGGAATGTGTGGAATCTGTTGTGGTGAATGTTTATGTTAACTTTTATGCAGTCGTGTGTCTTGTTGCTTTTTTTAGTATGGCTGTATGGTAATTCGAATATCACTGTACCTTAATTGGTACACGTGACAATAAAAGACCTTTGCCCTTTGAAACCTACACTGAAAGGAGATTTGCAATAGCCAACAGTAGTTGAAGATGTAGCTGTGATGGAAAATCTGCAGTAGAACTCACCAATACCTCTAATACTGAACAAAAAACAAAGTGCTGGAGGAACTCAGTCTGAAGAAGGGTCTCAACATGAAATGTCATCTACCCATTTCCTCCACAGCCAGACCTGCTCAAGTTCTCCAGCAATTTCTTTTTTTGCTGAAGATTCCAGCATCTGCAGTCCCTCGTATCACCATCTATCAACCAGATGACTCCATGGACAGATATCACCACAACAACCCTGGCCTCTCCTTGTCAGAGATTTTCATTTTGTTCAGTATATTTCTTCCCACCTTCTTTGCAACATTAAACTAACTTCCTTTCCTTCTTGTTGACACTAAAGTGGGTGGTAACATAGGTATCAAAAATTAGAGCAGGCTCTTGATCATCTGGACAAGTGGGCCGAGGAATGGCTAATGGAGTTCAATGCAGGGAAGTATGAGTTGTTGCATTTTGGAACAATATATTGAAAAAAACAGTCAAACCAGGGCTCTGGAAAGTGTTGTAGGGCAATGGGCTCTTAGAGTGCAGGTACATAGTTCACTGAAAGTGGTGTCACAGGTAGATAAGGTAGTCAAGAATACTTTTGAAACATTTGCTTTCATCCATCAGGGTACTGTGTAGAATTTGCCCTTCATCAGTCAAGATATTGAGTGTCAGACGTTGTAGGTTGTTTGTGTTTGAATAGAAACATAGAAAATAGAAACATAGAAAATAGGTGCAGGAGTAGGCCACTCGGTCCCTCGAGTCAGCACCGCCATTCAATACGATCATGGCTAATCATCCAAAATCAGTACCCCATTCCTGCTTTTTCCCCATATCTCTTGATTCCATTAGCCGTAAGAGCTAAATCTGTCTCCCTCTTGAAAACAAGTAGATAGGGTGAATGCACATAGTCTTTTTCAGAGTAGATGAATCAAGAACTATAGGACATAGGGTTAAGATGAAAGAAGGAAGAGTTAATAGGAACCTAAGGTGCAAGTTTTTCACTCAGAGGATGGTACATATATGGTACATATACCTGCCAGAGGAGATAGTAGAGGCAGGTGCTAAAACAAGATTTAGAATACATTTGGACAGGTACAGCGACAGGAAAGATTTAGAGAGATATGAGCCAAACATGGGTGAGTGGGACTAGCATAGATAGGGCATCTTGCTTGGTATGGACAAGTTGGGCCAAAGGGCTTGTTTCTGAGCCTCTATTTGATACAATTCTGCCAAATAAATCTTCGACCTGTTACATTAACTCTGTTTCTCTTTCCACAGATGCTGCCTGAGTTGCTGAGTGCTCCTAGAATTTTAGTTTTGTTTATTTAGTTTAGTTCAGAGATACAGTGCGGAAATAAGCCGTTCGGCCCATCAAGTCCGTGCTGTCAAGCGATCCCCGAACACTTACACTATCCAATACACACTAAGGACAGTTTACAAATATACCAAGCCAATTAACGTACAAACTTGTATGTTTTCGGAGTACTTCGGCGAAGTTTCTGTTTTAATTTAAGATTTCTAGTATCTGCAGTTTCACAAAATATAGCGTGTAGTTACTGCAGGTGTCGAAGGGCAAATGGAGTATTGACTTGTACTGTAAGGGGTGCGGTGTTCCAGAGGAGGCTTGTTTAATATAACTTTGTTGCTGATGGTGCAACTACTCCTGGAACTTATGTTCAAATCTGATCTGCATATTTAAGAAATAATATTTTTGCATTGGACGTTCTGCAGAAATTTACAAGATTGATTCTTGTGATTGTGAATATATTTACTTTTGAAGAAAGATTGAGCAGATTGTGCCTTTCAGACAAATGAGAATGGAATAGTAATTGAGTACTTTACATCATTTTTTACCAAGGAAGAAGGTGCAATCTCAGCAAAGGAAGATAATTCCAGACAAGCTAGAAATTGATCAGGAAGAGTTACATACAAGGTTAGGTGCACTAACCTGATAAGTCACCTGGTCAGGTGGAATTTCTCCTAGATGGTGAAGGGAAGTAAAAAAGGTAATTGTGAAAGCTCTGGTCATATGCTTCCAAATATTGAAGTTAGACACAAAATGCTGGAGTAACTCAACGGGCCGGGCAGCATCCCTGGTTAGAAGGAATGGGTGACGTTTCAAGTCGAGACTGTTCTTCAGACTATTATACTTTATTCATGTATAACATTATCTGATTTAATTAGATAACACACAAAGGCTTTTCAGTGCATCTTAGTGCATCCTAAACTAATACCAATATTTCAGTCCAGAATGCTGCAACATGCCGAGATAAAAGGTAAGCTTCCAGTTTACAGCATATATTTGGCACAGTGTGAGAATCCACTGAGACAAAGGTCTGACTAGAATGGAGAATTATATCCCATTCATTCCACTCATACACATTGTTAATACAGATGTTCAGTACAGTCATTCATTGGTAAGGCACTCAAAGACCTAAACGGGCTTCCTTCTCTGCTATAACCATGTTCAAATGATATAGGAGCAGAATTAGTGCATTCAGCTCATCAAGTCTATTCCGCCACTCAATCATGGCTGATATATCTTTCACTCTCAACCCTGTTTTCTTGCCTTGTCCCCATAACCCCTGACACCCGTACTAATCAAGAATCTGTCAATCTGTCTCAATTGACTGTCTCCACAGCCACCTGTGGCCACGAATTCCACAAATTCACCACCCTATGACTAAAGAAATTCCTCCTCATCTCTTTTCAAATAGTACATCCTTTATTCTGAGGCTATTGCCTCTGCTCCTAGACTGTCCCACCAGTGGAAACATCCTCCCCACATCCACTCTATCCAGGCCTTTCATTTTTTGGGAAGTTTCAATGAGGTGTCCCTTCATCCTTCTCCAGCAAGTTCAGGCCCAGTGCCATCAAACGGTCATTATATTATATATTATATGTTATATGTTAACCCACTCGTTATATATTATATGTTAACCCACTCATTCCTGGGATAATTCTCGCAAACCTCCTCTGGACCATCTCGAATGCTAGCACATCCTTCCTCAGATATGGGGCACAAAACTGCTCACAACACTCTAAATGCGGTCTGAGCAGTCCCTTATAAGGCCTCAGCATCACATCCCTGTTGTTGTATTCTAATCCTAACCATGCTGTGATCAAATACCCTTGCGCCTTTTATTATTTTGTCACTATCAATAATTCCTAATAACCAATTAATCTGTTAGCAGGTCCTTGGGAGTTGCAAGGATCCAGAACAAGTGACAGAAACCCACACAGCCACAGGGAGAATATGCACACTCCAACACAGCTAGCACTCAAGGTTACAATTGAACCCAGGTCCATGGAGCTGTAAAGAAACAATCCCAACTATTCAGCCACTATGTCACCCTGGATCTATACTCCAGAATCATTTCCATTTTGGAAATTCGTTGCCAGTGGAATGTTAATTATTTAGTTATGGAACTAAATAAATCAATCTAATTGCTATTTACTCCTTCTGAAAATGACAGTCTGGAGATGACAAGTTATTATCCTTGATGATAGCATCGAAGGCATGAATTCACTGATTGGGGAATTAAAACTGCTTACAAAATCCAGTCTCCAATCAGCAAATATGTGGGGTCCAAATTCCAAATACTAATTATGAAAAGTGGTATTTTGTTTTATCTGCAAGTGATTCATATTTTTTAGAAAAAATATGTATAAGCAGAATTGTGTATTTACTCATTTAAGTTCTGATTAAGAGGTGTTGGTTCTTTGCATTATGCGAATATAATTTCATGAATTACATGTCATTACAAGGCTACTTGTCTAAATTACAGCTGTATAGCTTGATGACTTAGTAAACCTGACGCCCCGCTTCAAGTGCGGTGATGTGTCAATAATTTGAGGGCGTCTTTCGCTCAAAGTTAGCTTAGGTTGCACATATAGGTTCCAGAAGCTCTGGTTACATTTGCCAGTCATGACAATAACCTTGACATTAGGTCAGAACAATATTCTGTTGAGATCTATTTGCGAAGCGCTTTCTGAATTAACGATTCAAGAAATGTTTTGCTTGTAGTTTTTGATCGTGTGCCTTTAGAATGACCTGATCCATAGTTGATTATATTGGAATCGCATCATTTATATTTGTGTAGATGTAAACAGGAATTATGTGTAATGTTGTCCAAAGCATTCCTGGTGTGAAATAAAGCAATCAGAGGTCAGGCTGGAAAGGAAAGTCGGGAAATTGTCACGGAATACCCCGGGTTAAATTAAATAGACAGGGTCCGAGAGAGTGCAATTCGTTCCCGCTGTGCCCCGGTTCGGGAGGGTGCGAGCCATTCGCGGCTGACCCTCCCAGTTAAAAGGGCAGATACTAACATGGAAAAAGCAGCTTCTGCCCGTCAGCCGCTATTTTTAGTTGGAACAACTGTCAGCCGCGTCAGGAATCTCTTCGCTGGTTGCTTCTAAGCCGGACTGATGCACAGCACCCGGCTCCCAATCGCCTTGAGCCCGTCCAATAACACCTCGGGGTCTATACTTCCCAACTTCAACAGCGCCCAGCATTCCACCTGTTGGGTTCGGGATAACAAGCTGAAAACAAAACCCTGCACTCTTGTCAACAAGGTCAGTGTTTGTAAACTTTTCAACACATTCTGCTGCTTATCCGGCCGAGGGTTAGTGGTGCATCTTTGAGTGGATTTGATGAAATGTAAAGGGGATTGAGTGGGGCTGTTGTCCCGTTTTTGCTGATCGGGTGGGTAAGAAAGGGCAAACGACACACGGAGACAGTGATAAGGACATTGGGCGAAAGCCCGATACGCCCGGGGTTGTTGTGGAAAGTCACTCTCGGTAGCTCTGGCGTGGTGTGACTTTGTGGGGCTGACTTGTCTGTCCGCTCAACCTGCGCCAGCTTCAGTCCTGTGGCTTTGACGCGACGCTCCCAAAAAACCCGAGTGACCTTTCCACAGCCTGGCCCGCCTTCACACACAGTGAGTCATCCGGATGCAATCCACTGTGCAGTCCAATACTTCATCTGAGGATGTGATTCTCGCGGGCATCGCCTACTCCACTACAAGCCCGAAGAAGGGTCTCGACCCGAAACGCCACCCCATTCCTTATCTCCAGAGATGCTGCCTGTCCCTCTGACTTACTCCAGCATGTTATAGACAATAGACAATAGCTGCAGGAGTAGGCTATTCGGCCCTTCGAGCCAGCACCGCCATTCAATGTGATCATGGCTGAACATCCCCAATCATGATATGCCTTCACCCCATATCCCCTGACTCCGCTATCTTTAAGTGCCCTATCTAGCTCTCTCTTGAAAGTATCCAGAGAACCAGCCTCCATCGCCCTCTGAGGCAGAGAATTCCATAGACTCACAACTCTCTGTGAGAAAAAGTGATTCCTCGTCTCCGTTCTAAATGGCTTACTCCTTATTCTTAAACTGTGGCCCCTGGTTCTGGACTCCCCCAACACCGGGAACATGTTTCCTGCCTCTAGCGTGTCCAACCCATGTTGTGACTATCTTCGGTGTAAATCAACCAGCAAATGCGGTTCAATTCCTACACACATACCTCTCCACGACCCCTGTGTTTGGTGGACGCAGCGGCTTGCAATGGTCCAGGGTATTAACACTAGGACACTTTTACCCGCATCACCGTGGCCTTCTGCACGACACTGAAGTTTGGCAGCAAAGTTATCCTTGCAGCGACACCCTCATCTCGCGTAATGAATTGAAACACTTCACGATGGTTGCTAGTGCAAGTCCCCGCTTGTAGTGCTTTAAAAAAAAGCCTATTTCCATGTTTGGAAGAAATAATTTCAACCAGCTTCATGTGAGCGAGCACACTACCCCCCTCACCTGCCCGACGCCTGAATACTGACCTCCAACGATTGTTGAATGTGAACTGCCCGCTTGTGACACTGCTGTTTATTAAAACTCCCGAAACTTAGGTACTGACATCCGACCGATATTGGATGTGTTTCTATTTATTAAAGTTCTGAAACTGCTCAATGCTCTGCCTTCCGCAGCCGCCAGGAGGGAGGGACCTCTGCGCTTCAGTTCTCGTTCGTTGCTGTCATTGTTTTGGATAAACCAAAACTTTCAAGTGTCCTCGCGTCCGACCCGCGAACGCCCATTTCTTTCCGCGGCACGATGCGGATTGGATCTGGAACATAATTTCGATGTCTATTAAAGATTCATCTGGGTCTCGCTGAACAGAGGATCAAATGTTCATAGCTTGTGTCTCTCTGTAAGAGGTATCCAGGCAACACTGAAATGAACACTGAGAGATTATCTGCAGCCGGATCACCTTTAATGCTGCGGCGATTTTGTCCGTTCCAGTTCTAAACGTACGGCTCCTATATTCTGAATGTTTGGATTTAATTGTCTTTTCTCGTTTCCAGCGGGAAATCAGGCCTCTCTCTACAAAATGTCCAAACGAAGTTCCAACGTCAAATCCATTCAGGTGAGACGGATAAAACTTGGCAGAGAGTTGTTAAAATAACGCGACACGGTGACATCCGAAGCCTATCCGCGGTTATGACGAGCTGTCACGATTACCATTGAATGTTTAACTGGTCGGTTTGTCTGAAATAATTGCAGGCCAACATAAACATACCCATGGGTGCCTTACTGCCTGGAGCGGGACATCCCAGCAAAAGAAAAGAATGTACAATAGATGCCGACGAGGTAAGAGAGAACGTGGATTAGAGTGATGCAAATGTAATAACGCAGTCACAGCGTATTTCAGGGTATCTGGACCCCATTTAGACACCGCCAATTGTTATAATTGGACAAAATGAGCAGCACTTTCCACAAGAACGATATCAGTGGTGGGTAAGCTATTGGAGGAGATGCCGAGGGAAAGGCAACACATTAAGGGCAGTACCATTGAGCGTGCGACGTGGTGCCTTACCAAGATGATCGAGAATTTTGAAATGACCAAGGCAAGGTACCTCATGGTAAGCTGGTCTGGAAAATTAGGTTACGTGAGATCCAAGGGAGGCTAGCCTATTGGACTTAGAATTGGCTTCAATGTTGGAGACTGAGGGAGGTGTAAGAGGTTTGCTATTCAGACTGTAACACATGTTGCATTAGATTATTAATTCGAGGTCCACTGTAACAAATGTTGTACCAAATGATTGGTGCTGAGTCCACAATAATTTGGATGAGAATGCAAGTGGCATGATTTGCAAGTGGATATTTGCATGTTTGGTTGGTGATATTTGGTTGGTGATATTTGCATGTTTGGCTTGTTCAGTCAGGGCATTGAGTACAAGAGTTGGGACATCGTGTTGCAGGTGTATGTGATGTTGCTAAGGTCACAGTTGGAGTGCTATGTACAGCCATGGGAAGGGTGCTATTAAAGTGGAAAGGGTGAACAAAGTGGATGATACCAGGTCTCAAGCGAATGAGTTATAAAGAGAGGCTGGATAGGCTGGGTCATTTTTCCTTGGCGTGCAGGAGGCTCAAGGGTAACCATATAATGTTAGGTTTCTAAACAACCACAGTCTTCCCCCCCAGGGTTGGGGAGCTCAATAATAGAGGGCATAGGTTTAAGGAGAGAAGGGAATGATTTAAACAGGACAACTAATTCACACAGAGGGTGGGGTGTACCTGGAATTAGCTCTTAGAGATAGCGGAGTTATGGGGATATGGGCAGAAGGCAGGAACAAGGTACTGATTGTGGATGATCAGCCAAAGGGTGGATCCTGGCTCGAAGGGCCGAATGGCCTAATCCTGCACATATTGTCTATTGTGAAAGAAAATAGTGGACATGGGTACATGGATAGGAAATATTTGGACGCATAAGCACCAGGTGTGGAAAGTAGGACTAGTTTGGTTAGGTAACGTCGGGCATGGATAACTAGGGCCAATAGGCCTGTGGCCACGATGTATAGCTTTACAACATCCATGGTCAGTGAAGTTAAATATTACTCATGACACCTGACAGAATACCAACAGCTGGTAGAGCTGCTGTCTCACAGCACCAGAGATCTGGGTTCAATCCTGACCTTGGGTGCTGGCTGTGTGAAGTTTACATGTTCTTTCTTTGTCTACCAAAGTTCCCTTTGGGTGCTCCAGTTTCCTCATATCCCAAAGACATGTGAGTTTCATGGTTAATTGGCCTCTGTAAAATTGCCCCTTATGTGTAGGTAGTGGATGAGAAAGTGGGATAACAGGACTAGTGTGAATGGGTGATCGATGGCTGGCTTGAACTCAGTGGGCCGAAGGTTTCCTTGTTGTTTCTCTAAAACTAAAGTAAATAATAAGGAATACACTTCACCAAGTTATAGGAAATATGTTGTCAAGCGGAAAGGGTGATGAGGTGGAACCCTCTCCAAGACAGACGAGAAGCTCACCGTTTGACCTGTTTTTACAAAATGTTAAATGGTCAGCCAGACATAGATCACAAGACCTACACCAACCCCAAACCAATTAGGGGCAGACAAGGGCATTCAATCCAATTTGTGGTCCCAGCCACAAAGACAGATGTCTACAGGAATTCGTTCTTTCCACGCACTATTAAAGCATGGAATAATCTCCACCAAGCCACGGTTGCCCAGCCAGATGCAGTTAAATTTAAAGTGGCACTTTCTTCCCAATAACCCTCTCTGGCTAAACCCCTCCCTTCACCACCTCCAGCTTAAATTCCAGTTGGAATATTTTGGAGGACCAAGTAACTAAGAACCAAGAACCAAGGATGATGATACTTTGTCACTTGTACCTAGCTAGGTGCAGTGAAATCAATAGACAATAGGTGCAGGCGTAGGCCATTTGGCCATTCGAGCCAGTACCACCATTCAATGTGATCATGGCTGATCATCCTTTGTTTTTGCATAGAAAGTGCACAAGAGTCGCCACAAAGGCGGCGACAATGTTACAGAAGGTACATCCCTTCTTTGTCCCCCCCCACTGGGACCCCCCTTTGTACCTGGCACCCCCCCCCCACGTCAGGTCTCCCTTAGTTTAGTTTAAAGGTACAGTGCGGAAACAAGCCCTTTGGCCCACCGACCAGTGATCCCCGCACACTGACATTATTCTACACACACTATGAACAATTTACATTTATACCAAGCCCATTAACCTACAAACCCGTACGTCTTTGGAGTGTGGGAGGAAATCGTAGCTCCTGGACAAAACCCACGGGTTTCGGGGAGAACGCACAAACTCCGAACAGACAGCACCGTAGTCAGGGTTGAACCCGGATCTCTGACGCTGTAAGGTAGGAGATTTATTGCTGTGCCACCATACTGCATAAAGGGTGGTGGGTATATTGGATGTGCTGTTGGGAGTTGAAGCAGGTATTATTGCAACGTGTTAGAAAAATTCAGACAGGTTCATGGATGGATAGGACAGGTTTTGAGGGATATGGGACTAGTGTAATGGGAGATGTTGGCTGGTGTGGGCAATGTGGGTCAAAGTGCCTGTTTCCACACTGTACTACAAACTAAATGACTCAATCTGCAAGTAGAAGTGAGGCATCTGTTTCACATTGGAATGATAACCAGTTTTAAAAGAATTGGTTGAGACCAAGCGGAGGCTTGGCGATCGTTTTGCCGAACACCTCCGCTCGGTCCGCAATAACCAACCCGACCTCCCGGTGGCTCAGCACTTCAACTCCCCCTCCCATTCTGTATCCGACCTCTCGGTACTGGGCCTCCTCCACGGCCAGAGTGAGCAACACCGCAAGTTGGAGGAACAGCACCTCATATTCCGCTTGGGGAGTTTGCATCCTCTGGGCTTAAACATTGAATTTTCTCAATTCTGTTAACCCTTGCTGCCTCCTCCCCTTCCCACCTCTCCCTCAGCCCTCGGGCCCTGGCATTCCCTCTCTCTCACCCAAGTCGCACTAGCTTCTCATTTTCACACTACAAACAGCTTACAATGGCCTGTTTCCTTTATCATCGATACTTTTTTGCATATCTTTCATTCATTGTTCTTTATCTCTCCACATCACCGTCTATATCTCTCGTTTCCCTGATCCCTAGCCAGTCTGAAGAAGGGTTTCGGCCCAAAACGTCGCCTATCTCCTTCGCTCCTTAGATGCTGCTGCACCCGCTGAGTTTCTCCAGCCTTTTGTGTTACCCTTAAAAGAATTGGTGTCTTTATGGCACTTGCCAGGATTAGCTACATTTACAGAAACAATACCACCATTTTCCTTTACTTATTCATTCATTGGATGTAGAGATCGCTGACCAGTTATACATTTTCTAATTGCTCTTAAAAAGGTGGTGAATGAGTCACCATCTTGTACTATTGGTTATCGTTCTCCCACAGTACTGTGGGAAGGTTCTCTCGTATTTTGGTCCAACGATGAGAAATGGTTGGAAATTGATCATCAGTCAGCATGGTCAAATCAGGTGAGGACAGCAGATTTCCTTCCTTACAAGGTATCAGTGACAGGTGGAATTGTATTAACCAGCTAGTAGTTCCATGATCCCCATTACAAATCCTAACCAGCTTTGTATTCCATGTTCATGAAATTCCCCAGTTGGTGTTGGCGAACGTGAATTTATGTCTCCAAATTATCAGGCCCAGTCTCCGAATTAATATTACAGTAACATATCACAGTATTGCAGCACCAGTCTCATTCCAGCAAGCTAATATATGACAACATTTTAATTTTGCTCTATAATTCAGCAGGTCTAAAGAACCTCGGTGCCGAGCCTCCCCTGTCCATAGCTGGGTTGTATGAATTTAACTTTTATTCAAGACTTGATATAACTTAGTGGGGATAGGGTGGAAACATCAACCTCTTGGTATGTAATACCCTTATGTATTTGAATAAGACCACACAACAAGTTACAGAATGATCTGTCCTTTACGTCAAGGCACTTGCACTCCAAGATTGTGATGATTTTAATTTATGAAGTGGTTTTCTGGACGTCCATATAATATCTAGTAGCGCAGCGGTAGCGTTGCTGCCTTACAGCGCCAGAGACCCGGGTTCAATCCTGACTATGGGTGCTGTCTGGACGGTTTGTACATTCCCCCTGTGACCACATGTGTTTTCCCCGGGAACTCCGGTTTCCTCCCACATTCCAACGATGTACAAGTTTGTAGGTTAATTGACTTGAAAAATTGTAAATTGTCCCTAGTGTGTGTAGAATAGTGTTAATGTGCGAGGATCACTGGTCGTTGCGGACTCGAAAGGCCATTTCCGTGCTGTATATCTAAACTAAATCAAACCAAAGAAGGTCCAAAGTGCTCTAAAATTAAGGGGGTACAGTAATTTTGAAGAGCAGTCACTATTGTGATAAGCGAAATACAGCAACTAATTTGCCCAACAAACAGCATTTAGATAACCGGATAGAAACATAGAAAATCGGTGCAGGAGTAGGCCATTCGGCCCTTCGAGCCAGCAGCACCATTCAAAATGATGCATGAATGAATGAATGTTTATTGGCCACATATTCACATACAAGGAATTTGGCTTCGTGCTCCGCCCACAGGTGACAACATGACATACAGTGACAGTTAAGAATGATATGTAAAACATTAAACATTAATAATAAAACATTATTGATCATCCAGAATCAGTACCCTGTTCCTGCTTTCTCCCCATAACCCTTGTTTCTGTTAGCCCTAAGAGCTATATCCAACTCTCTTTTGAATACATCCAGTGAATTGGCCTCCACTGCCTACTGTGGGTGAGAATTCCACAGATTCACAACTTGCTGGGTGAAAATGTTTTTCCTCATCTCAGTCTTAAATGGCCTACCCCATTTCCTTAAACTGTGAACCCTGATTCTAGACTCTCCCAATATCGGGAACAATTTTCCTGCATCTAGCCTGTCCAATCCCTTAAGAATTTTGTATGTTTCTATAAGATCCCCTCTCATCCTAAATTCCAGTGAGTATAAGCCCAGTCGATCCATTCTTCCATCATATGTCAGTCCCACCATCCCGGGAGTTAACCTGGTGAAGCCATGCTGCACTTCCTCGATAGTGAGAATGTTCTTCCTCAAATTAGGAGACCAAACCCACACACAATATTCCAGGTGCAGTCTCACCTGCAGTTGGACCTCCTTGCTCCAATACTCAAATCCTCTCGCTATGAAGGCCAACATGCCATTTATTATTTTCACTGCCTGCTGTGCCTGTATGCTTACTTTCAGTGACTGGTGTACAAGGACACCCAGGTCTCATTGCACCTCCACTTTTCTTAATCTGACACCATTCAGATAACAATTTGCCTTCTTGGTATTTTCACCAAAGTGGATAACCTCACATTTATCCTCATTATACTGTATCTGCCATGCATCTGCCCACTCACCCAACCTATCCAAGTCACCCTGCAGCCTCATGGCATCCACCACGCAGCTCACACTGCCACCCAGCTTTTTGTCACCCACAATTATTAGGAAGGAATAAGTATTGACCATATCATTTGGGAAAACTCACTTTCTCTGCTTTAAAATACTGCTGAGGGACATTGTTTCAATGAAAGCACCAGATATTTTTTAACTAAGCAGACTTGCCACAAAAGTGTAGATTTTGTACTCAAAACCTGTGTCTCTGGTGCAGATTTGATGCCACTGCCTTCCGACCAGAAGGAAAGGTTCCACGGTTTCATTCATGGCTCACACCTCTCCAGGTTGCCAACTGATAACCCACATCCCTTTCATTCGGCTGTAAGAATGCTACTAATGAGTCCACATTATCTTCAGGCCTAAAGAGTGGCTAATGTGTGAGGCAAAGGTCTTATTCCTTTCTGGTGATTGGTAATTGATTTTGTTTTATGCAGGGGACATGCAATAAATCAGATGAGAAGAAAGAGTTGCCTGGAGCAGTGAAATTACCAGGACCGACCGTCAACCTCAAGCAGCTTCAAGATGCCAAGAGTGAGCTCAAATTTGTCCCCAAGGTTTAGTAAAAGAACCTACGCTTGGCTTGAGGAGCAGCAACTATTCCCATGGAATTTCACTTTGTGCCATCTCTGCCCACACAGAATGGCATTGGGCTACTCATGTGCCCCAAGATTTTATACACGCTTCAGTAGAATAAACCGATGATATATGCAAGGCTCACCCTTCACCACTATTGCCTCCAATACTGTAAAATTGTGTTCCTCTGCATTCTAAAACCTTCATCCTCAAGACAATATACAATAGACAATAGGTGCAGGAGTAGGCCACTCGGCCCTTCGAGCCAGCGCCGCCATTCAATGTGATCATCCACAATCAGTATGCCGTTCCTGCCTTCTCCTCATATCCCCCGACTCCGCTATCGTTAAGAGCCCTATCTATCTCTCTCTTGAAAGTATCCAGAGAACCTGCCTCCACCGCCCTCTGAATGTGATTATAACATTTATTATGAAATAATGAAAAATTATTAAGCCTGTAGACATGTTAAATTCAGATGATAAATTAATTTTAACATTATGTGGATTTTAGGCAAATACTGTACTTGTTTTAAATAATAATACTATCTCCAGGTGTAGTTACAGCACAAAATAGTAGAACATGTTGACTTTCAGATTAAATCTTTGTTCACTATAAGGTTCTTCATCGCAAGTCTACTTAACAGCAATAAACAATGTACCTAAAGTCTGTGTCATGCTTCTATTAGCATTTGTTTCTTTACGTATACCTAGAGTGAATGCGCACCATCTGTCTCAATAACCATAATAATAAGAAAATAGTTATTGAGACAGATTGTTTCATTTCGTAATAATTGTGAAATCTATTTAAGATCATCAACTGTTATATTAATCGTAAAATAACTAGCCCAATCCCTCAGACCATTAGGAACTGAGCAGGGTACACAAAAGGCTGGGGAAACTCAGCGGGTGCAGCAGCATCTAAGGAGCGAAGGAGATAGGCGACGTTTCGGATCGAGACCCTTCTTCAGACTGGGCAGCAGTAGGTTTCCAAGCGCTAATAAAGACTGCAGGCCTGATTCAAACATGGAAGTAGAGGTGAGCCCAGTTACAATAGTAAAAGTGGACTGACCACTTGTTCCACTCCACCTGCTGTTCACTGATCCCAACGCTGTCTAGTCCTGCAATGGTGGTGGAACAGGGGTGACACAGTGGCGCAGATGGAAGAGCTCCTGCACACGTTTCCCCTGGGTGCTCCTGTTTTCACCCTCCTTCCAAAGACATGCAGGTTTACAGGTTAATTGACCTCTATAAATTGCCCCCAGCGTGTAGGGAGTCCACGCAAAAGTGGGATAACATAGTACTTGTGTGAACCCGTGATCGAAGCTCGGCCTGGACTCCGTGGACCAATGGGCCCGTTTCCACATTGTCAATGAATCAAACAGGCTGGAATCAGCCTGAGCTAGCATCTACGCAAATCACAATTGTGTGGGTTCTTGATAACAAGGAGAACAAGACACACAGTGAACATTATGCAAACCATCCAATAGTACCTGGTTGCCGAGGCAGTGATTCCAAAACAAGGTTTCATGTTCAGCACAGATATTGGGGATGAAGGGCCTATTCCTGTGCTGTACTCTGTTGGAAGGGAAGTGAGAAATTATTTTGATGACTGAAAGCAATGGGTATAGCAGAGACACAGCACAGGAATGGGCCCTTTGGCCCATCACGTGCATGCTGATTATCGTCCACCCATTCTACACGGATCCTGCATTAATCCCACGTGTTATTCTCCTCTTATTCTCATCGATTCCTCCTCCCCCTTCTTCTTCTTCTTCTTCTTCATTTATGAAATTGTACATCTAACAAATTTACACACCAAAGACAATACTTGAAAGCTGCAATTGCTGCAAACATGTCACAAGCATTTTTTTGAATGGTGAACAGTGACAACCAGCAGGTGGCACAGCTGTTAGTGCTGCTGCTTTACGGCTTCAGCGGGCTATGTTCGATCATGACCTTGGAAATTTTCTCTCTTCTCATTACCGTGGAAAGCACTACAGCAAACCATCATTTTAACACACCATAGTGGGAGGAATAGTGTCCAGATTATCCGCCATAACCAAATGTAATATATGGCATGCCAACAATAGCGTTTAGTGTCAGCAAGAACTGCACTGACAGGTGCCTGCCTTTTTTTTTTAAATGAACAAAAGGGAAGTAGAAAGATGAAGAAAGCAAGATGTTTCCATTAGTGGGAGAGGCTTGGACTAGAGGTCATATCCTCAGAATTAGGTCATGTCATCAGGAATAGGAGTAGAATTAGGCCACTTGGCCCATCAAGTCTACTCCACCATTCAATCATGGCTGATCTATCTCTTCCTCCTAACCCCATTCGCCCGCCTTCCCATAACCTGTACTAATCAAAAATCTATCTATCTCTGCCTTAAATATATCCACTGATGGCCTCCACAGCCTTCTGCGGCAAAGAATTCCAAAGATTCCCCACACTCTGACTAAATAAATTTCTCCTCATCTCTTCTCCAAAAGACAAATAGGCCTGTGTCATAGAAGTAGATAAGGTAGTAGGGAATAAGCTCTTTAGAATCTGTTATAAAGAGGTCCGTATAAACAAGGGGTTACTGTACTCTTTTATGGTACATTCAGCTTCCCTCCTTTACAAATTACCCATTACGTTACTTTTAATGCTTTGGGCCATCTGCTTCTCAGGTCCTCAAGTCTCTATGTAACATGTTGCCAAGATTGGCACAACTAAAATTAAAAGTTCACCAGTTATAGGAGCAGAATTAGGCCTTTCGGTCCATCAAGTCTACTCTGCCATTCAATCATGGCTGATCTCTGCCTCCTAATCCAATTTTCCTGCCTTCTCTCCATAACCCTTGGCACCCGTTTTAATCAAGAATTTGTCCATCTTGCCTTAAAAATATCCACTGACTTGGCCTCCACATCCTTCTGTGGCAGAGGTCCACAGATTAACTACCCTCTGACTAAAGAAGTTCCTCCTCACCTCCTTTCTAAAAAAGCACCCTTTAATTCTGAAGCTGTGACCTCTGGTCTTAGACTCTCCCACCAGTGGAACCATCCTTTCCACATCCACTCTATACCTTTCATTATTCTGTAAGTTTCAATGAGGTCCCCCCCTCAAGCTTCTAAACTCCAGCGAGCAGAGGCCGAGTGCTGTCAAACGTTTATCATATGTTTAACACACTGATTCCTGGAATCATTCTTGTAAACCTCCTCTGGACTCTCTCCAGAGCCAGCACATTCTTCCTCAGATATGGGGCCCAAATATGCTCACAATACTCCAAATGTGGCCTGACCAGTGCCTTATAGAGCCTCAGCATTACATTTCTGTTTTTGTATTCCAGTCTTGATATGGATGTTAGCATTGAAAAGAAAGATATGTATTAACATAACACTTTTCAATAACTCAGGAGATCCCAAAGAACTTATGTTTAAATATATTTTAGGACAGTTGCTGTTACAATGGAGAACAGGTCTGTGCTAGAACTTCAGTATAGTTGGTCACATCTCAAATGACCTACAACTCTTGTTTGTTTTATACTCTTGCACACACCAGCAGCATATGCATTATTACGCCACAAGGTACAATGTTGGTTAAACTATTGAAACTTACAAGTAGAATTAAGTTTTAGAGAATGAACTATGAGTTTCAAAAATATTCTTGATGTGCTATCTACATGCCAAGTTAGTTAATTATGGCAAGGTATAATGATTTCCATCTAGTAAGTGACCGCAAGGGAACTGCATTCAGTTTCCCTCCTTAAAAAATTACCTATGATGTGACATATGAGTAACATCATTAGGAGAAAGTGATCCACTCAATTTGGGATATGTGCAATTGGAGTTGGCCACAGCTGATGCATCCCTTGCTATCATTTTATGTTGATGTAGGTGCGTTTCTGGCAGGATTTAAATAATTACAAACAAGAAAGCAAGTCATCATATCTTGTCCTTGATGCATGACATTTTTTATGGGCTGAAGAATGCCATGACTGAGAAGAGATTTAAATGTATCTTTATTTCTACTGAGAAACCGCGGCATATTTTGCACACAGCTTCAATTTCCCTCCAATTATGTCAAGGAAGATTAGAAATTGGGTTTTTGCTCCATTTCTTAACTACTTTTGTGATGCTATCCACACTGAATTTTCATCCCAAGGAAACTTGACACAATACATTAATACATTGGTCTACAATTGTAGTACATGGTTTGAAATTACATTTCACCACCGGTTGGCGCCCGTAATGCCCGCCTCGCCAGCAGTCTGTCTTGTCCCTTTTCTGTTTTTATTATTTTAACTATGTCTTGAATGTTTGTTTTTATGTCTCTTGGTATGTTTTATGTTGGGTTGTGGGAGAGGATCGAGGTCACTTACTTCAATGGAGATGTGATTTTTCTCTGTGTCAAATCTCTGTCCCCCCCTGCTGCGTGCAACGTGGACTGGTGCAGCCTTTTCTGTAGACCGGCCCGGAGATTCAAGCCGCAGGTGCGGCGCAGATATTCCAATACGGAGCCTGGGATCTTTAGCCGAGAATCGCCAGTGTTGGAGCTCTGACCACGGGGCCTGTGGACTTTAACACCATGAAGCAGCGGTCTTCGGTAAGAAGCGGCCGACTCGGGAGCTCCATGTTCCGATCCTTCCCGATGCCGGAGTTTCGATCATCCCGACGAGGGGGCTTGAACAGCGGACCGTCAGCAACGGCAAGTGCGGCGGGTTTAAGGCCCCGACCATGGGTGAACAAAGGAGGAAGATGACTGAACTTTATTGCCTTCCATCAGTGAGGAATGTTGATTCCATTGTGGTGGATGTTTAAGTTAAACTTTATTTTATGTGCACCGTGTTTTTTTACTTTTTTAGTATGGGTGTATAGAAACTCAAATTTCACTGCACCTTAACTGTTACATGTGACAATTAAATTAAATCTTGAATCTTAACAGTTTTCCTGTATATAGTTTTTATATGTAACTAGACCAAGAGCAGCACCCCAACGCATCCGTTCCCTACACATAGCCACCACAGGAGGCGTAGTCCTTCAACTCAAGCCCTTCCTGAATGCAAGTGAAGCTGATGACTGTTAGCCGAGTCATTAGGACGTCATCAGTTGAAGCTAGACATTTTAAATTCAAAGTATTTTTAATCTTTAATCAGGAATAAGTCGAGAAATAAAGCATAAAATGTTCAGTGAAGGTGATCTCTGCCTAGAGGGGAAAAATGGGAACCAGAATACGTAAAAATCGTGTGAAAGTTGGCATTTTCAAAGCTTTAATTGGAATAACGTGAAATATAGGATGAAATCTTCAGTGAAGGTACTCACTGCTAGTTGAGCCATTGTGACGTCATCAGTGAAAGCTGACGTTTTAAATTCAAAGTTTTTAACTGTTTTTAAACTTACTTACTGTTAATCAGTAACTAGACCAAGTGAGATCCGTTGGGTCCCAGCTTCACACGGGAGGGCTGGTCCCCCAATGCAATATTCCATCTCCACCAATTCCAATATAGATGGCCAGTGAGGTGGGGGGGGGGGGGGGGGGGGGGGTGGGGGGAGCTTTCTGGAGCGCTAGTATGTGTTGTGGTTCAAAGGGACTGGTTTCCAGATGGTTAGTATGCACGTTGTGGGCCAAATGGATTTTTGGGCTGGCAGCTAAGTCACTCTGGCCAGGCAGCATTTTAGAACCAATAGAGACACTTCTTGCCAGCATTTTAGAACCAATACACTCTTTCAGCAAGCATTTTAGAACGAGTACACACCCTTTCAGCAAGCATTTTTGAACCAATAGAGACACTTTCAGCAAGCATTTAGACCCAACAGAGACACTCTTTCAGCAAGCATTTTAGACCCAAGAGACACGTATTGCAACCATTTAGACCCAAGAGACACTTTTTGCAACCATTTAGAACCAATAGACACTTTCTGCAAGCATTTTAGAACCAATAGGCACTTTCTGCAAGCATTTTAGAACCAATAGACCCTTTTTGCAACCATTTTAGAACCAATAGACATTTTTTGCAACCTTTTTAGAACCACATTAAGGGGACTCACAGTTGAGTAGACACGTGTTCAGTGCTAGTCAGAGCTCAGAAAGACTGAGTGAGGCACACCACTAGCTTCTTGCAGAGACAGAGTGAGGCACACCACTTCCTGGTTTTATTGTCCCCCGCACCCTCCAGCAGGGACAGCAGAGAGAATGGGGAATATTTTAGAAACAGTATTATGTCTCTGATTTTTCAACGATGGGAAAAATCCTCTGGTCCTGGATGGCGGAGGAGGGCTCCGAGTGAGGTGGCCAAAAATGACGACCATAGGTGACGGCGTTCTCTCAGAAATCACAGCACAGCGAGCCAAAAGCAGTCAAGATCAGACTTTTAGTAATATATAGATGGACACACATTTTGCAAGCATTTTAGAACCAATAAAGACACCTTTTGCAAGGATTTTAGAACCAAAAAATACACTTTTTGCAACCATTTTAGAACCAATAGACATTTTTTGCAACCTTTTTAGAACTACATTAAGGGCACTCACAGTTGAGTAGACACGTGTTCAGTGCTATTCAGAGCTCAGAGAGACTGAGTGAGGCACACCACTACCTTCCTCCATCTTGCAGAGACTCACTTCCTGATTTTATAGTTCCCCCCCCACCCTCCCTCCAGCAGGGGCAGCAGAGCGAATGGGAAATATTTTAGAAACAGTATTATGTCTATGATGTTTCATCAATGGGAAAAATCCTCCAGTCCTGGATGGCGGAGGAGGACTCCGAGTGAGGTGGCCAAAAATGACAACCGTAGGTGGCGGCGTTCTCTCAGAAATCACAGCAAAGCGAGCCAAAAGCGGTCAAGATCAGACTTTTAGTAATATATAGATGGACACACTTTTTGCAAGCATTTTAGAACCAATAGAGACACTTTTTGCAAACATTTGTGTACCAATAGAAACCCTTTTTGCAAGCATTTGTGAACCAATAGAAACCCTTTTTGCAAGCATTTGTGAACCAATAGAAACCCTTTTTCCAAGCATTTGTGAACTAATAGAAAACCTTTTTGCAAGCATTTGTGAACCAATAGAAACCCTTTTTGCAAGCATATGTGAACCAATAGAAACCCTTTTTGCAAGCATTTTAGAACCAATAGAAACCCTTTTGCAAGCATTTTAGAACCAATATGCACTCTTTCAGCAAGCATTTTAGAACCAATAGACACTCCTTCAGCGAGCATTTTAGAACCAATAGACACCCCTTCAGCAAGCATTTTAGAAACAATAGACACTCTTTCAGCAAACATTTTAGAACCAATAGAGACACTCCTTCAGCAAGCATTTTAGAACCAATAGACACCCCTTTAGCAAGCATTTTAGAAACAATAGACACTCTTTCAGCAAGCATTTTAGAACCACTAGAGACACTTTCTACAACCATTTAGACCCAAGAGACACGTATTGCAACCATTTAGACAAAAGAGACACGTATTGCAACCATTTAGAACCAAGAGACACTTTCTGCAAGCATTTTAGAACCAATAGACACTTTCTGCAAGCATTTTGGAACCAAGAGACACTTTCTGCAAGCATTTTAGAACCAATAGACACGTTTTGCAGCTGATAGTGAAGGTCCAATACGATCATGTTTTGGCAGATATCATGAAAAAAAATTGCTGGCACAAGAAATCTTATGCTCGATGGAGACAAAATAAGCATATTTCGAGATTATCCTGCAGAGGTAGTCAGAAGGAGAGTGTTATTCAACGAGACAAGAGGATTCTAAAGAAGATAGACAACTTGAAATATGGATTGCTGTGCCCTGCAAGATTGAGAGTCACATATCTGCAGAAGGAACAGTTTTTCACTGATCACAAGAAAGCATTGGCGTATGCCCAGAAGATTGTGGGTTCGAGTGAGGACTGAATAACATTCATATATCATATTCTTGTTGAGAATTAATGGAACTTTAATACTAATACTTTAGTACTAATTTTACTAACAATTATTAATCATTAAAAACATTTGTTATTATTATTGGAATAATTAGTTAAAAACATGAAATGTAAAAAAGGTATAATTGAAATTTGTTATGTTCTTCCTTTATTTACATCAGATTAACACTTGACTAATAATTAACTAAGAGAGTAATAGTCCCTCACTATATGATTACTAACACTCTGGACCAAAATAGTTTTAATTTAATCCCGTAAATTACTTATATTCAAATTTTTTTTTAAAGCGTGGAGCTAGGAATAATTTTTTTTTTAACCTACGGAAGTCCTTAAATGGTCAGCCACGTTAGTACATGTTAGCCACGCTAACTACACTAAATTTAGATGTAGTTTCTTTTTTCTTCTTACACTATTTTTTAAATTTTTTTTTAAACTTTTTATATTTTTTACTTAATTACTATTTTAAACTTGAATTAATTTACAAATATTTGTGGAGATGTGCCCGTGAGGAAGATTTATTTGAATTAGATTTACAACTCATCTGTCCTGTGTTCGGGTGCAATGTCGGGTTTACGGTGCTGAGCTATCTGCTCTTTTATAGACCACCCTAACCACAAGATGCAAGATGTTAATAGAAAAAACGGGGGTCGAGGAATTACTTTTTGTAGTTGGAATGTTAAGGGAATTAATGAGTCAAGAGAGGTAAGGTATTAACACACTTAAAATCACTCAAAGCAGACATAACATTTCTTCAAGAGACCCACCTTAAAAACGACGCACAACATAGATTGAAAGCAAAATGGATCGCTGAAACCAGAATTATTTACTAGCATGTGGTCTCCGTTCATAGATTATTTGAAGGGGTAGAATGGGCCGGCGCTGGTACCCGACGGAAGCTTGAACCCAGGACGAGATGAATAGTTATGCTTTCTTACCCACGGACATATCTCCTAAGTTGTATTATGGATAGTATATTTTATTTTTCTAATTTTCTTTTCTTTTTCTTTATTTTTTCTATCTGTTAAAAAAATATAGTAATATAGAACCAATAGAGACACTTTTTGCAAGCATTTTAGAACCAATAGAGGCACTTTTTGCTAGCATTTTAGAACCAATCGACACTTTTTGCAAGCATTTTAGAACCAATAGAAACACTCTTTCAGCAAGCAATTTACAACCAATACGAGCAGCCATGATCATATTGAATGGTGGTGCTGGCTCGAAGGGCCGAATGGCCTCCTCCTGCACATATTTTTTATGTTTCTGTAAGCATTTTAGAACCAATAGACACTCTGCCAGCAAGCATTTTAGAACCAATAGACACTCTGTCAGCAAGCATTTTAGAACCAATAGACACCTTCTGCAAGCATTTTAGAACCAATAGACACCTTCTGCAAGCATTTTAGAACAAATAGACACCTTCTGCAAGCATTTTAGAACCAATAGACACCTTCTGCAAGCATTTTAGAACCAATAGACACCTTCTGCAAGCATTTTAGAACCAATAGACACCTTCTGCAAGCATTTTAGAACCAATAGACACCTTCTGCAAGCATTTTAGAACCAATAGACACCTTCTGCAAGCATTTTAGAACCAATAGACACCTTCTGCAAGCATTTTAGAACCAATAGACACCTTCTGCAAGCATTTTAGAACCAATAGACATCTTCTGCAAGCATTTTAGAACCAATAGACATCTTCTGCAAGCATTTTAGAACCAATAGACATCTTCAGCAAGCATTTTAGAACCAATAGAAACACTCTTTCTGCAAGCATTTTAGAACCAACAGAGACACTCTTTCAGCAAGCATTTTAGACCCAATAGAGCCACTCTTTCAGGAAGCATTTTAGACCCAATAGAGCCACTTTCTGCAACTATTTAGACCCGGTAGACACTTTCTGCAACCATTTAGACACCATAGACACTTTCTGGAACCATTTAGACCCAATAGACACTTTTTGTAACCATTTAGAACCAGTAGACACTTTTTGCAACCATTTAGAACAAATAGACACCTTCTGCAACCATTTGGAAACAAGAGAAACTTACTGCAACCATTTCAGAACCAAGAGGCACTATCTGCAACCATTTTGGAACCAATAGAGGCACTATCTGCAAGCAATTGAGAACCAAGAGAGACAATATCTGCAAGCAATCGCGAACAAAGAGACACTTTTTTGCAAGCATTTTACAACCAATAGAGACACTTTTTGCAAGAATTTTAGACCAATAGAGACTTTTTGCAAGCAAATTAGAACCAATAGAGACTTTCTGCAAGCATTTTAGAACCAATAGAGACTTTCTGCAAGCATTTTAGAACCAATAGAGACTTTCTGCAAGCATTTTAGAACCAATAGAGACACTTTCTGCAAGCATTTTAGAAACAATAGACACTTTCTGCAAGCAATTTAGAACAATTAGACATTTTTTTGCAAGCGTTTTAGAACCTATGGAGACACTTTTTGCAAGCATTTTAGAACCAATAGAGACTTTTTGCAAGCAATTTAGAACAAATAGAGACACGTTTTGCAAGCATTTTAGAAACAATAGAGACACATTTTGCAAGCATTTTAGAACCAAAAGAGACACTTTTTGCAAGCATTTTATAACCAAAAGAGCCACTTTTGCAAGCATTTTAGAACCAATAGAGACACATTTTGCAGGCAATTGAGAACCAATAGAGACAATTTTTGCATGTATTTTAGAACCAAGAGACACTTTTTGCAAGTAATTGAGAACCAAAAGAGATTTTTTTGCAAGTATTTTAGAACCAATAGAGACACTGTTTGCAAGCATTTTAGAACCAATAGACTTTCTGCAAGCATTTTAGAACCAATAGACACTTTCTGAAAGCAATTTAGAACCAATAGACACTTTTTGCAAGTATTTTAGAACCAATAGAGACACTCTCTGCAAGCATTTTAGAACCAATAGAGACACTCTTTCAGCAAGCATTCTAGAACCAATAGAGACATTGTTTCAGCAAGCATTTTAGAACCAAAAGAGACACCCTTTCAGCAAGCATTCTAGACCTAATAGAGACCCTCTTTCAGCAAGCATTTTAGAACTAATAGACATTTTTTGCAAGCATTTTACAACCAAAAGAGAGACTTTTTGCAAGCATTTTGGAACTAATAGACACTTTTTGCAAGTATTTTAGAACCAATAGAGACTTTCTGCAAGCATTTTAGAACCAATAGACTTTTTGCAAGCATTTTAGAACCAATAGAGACACTTTCTGCAAGCATTTTAGAACCAATAGACACTTTCTGAAAGCAATTTAGAACCAATAGACACTTTTTGCACGCATTTTAGAACCAAGAGACACTTTTTTGCAAGCATTATACAACCAAAAGAGACACTTTTTGCAAGCATTTTGGAACTAATAGACACTTTTTGCAAGTATTTTAGAACCAATAGAGACTTTCTGCAAGCATTTTAGAACCAATAGACTTTCTGCAAACATTTTAGAACCAATAGAGACACTTCTTGCAAGCATTTTACAACCAATAGAGACACTTTCTGCAAGCATTTTAGAACCAATAGAAACACTCTTTCAGCAAGCATTTTAGAACCAACAGAGACACTTTTTGCAAGCATTTTAGAACCACTAGAGACACTTTTTGAAAGCATTTTGCAACCAAAAGAGACACTTTTTGCAAGAAATTTAGAAGTAATAGACACTTTTTTGCAAGCATTTTAGAACCAATAGAGACACGCTTTCAGCAAGCATTCTAGAACCAATAGAGACATTCTTTCAGCAAGCATTTTAGAACCAAAAGAGACACCCTCTCAGCAAGCATTCTAGACCCAATAGAGACACTCTTTCAGCAAGCATTTTAGAACTAATAAACATTTTTTGCAAGCATTTTAGAACCAACAGAGATATTTTCTGCAAGCAATTTAGAACCAATAGAGATACTTTATGCAAGCAAATTAGAACCAATAGACACTTTCTGCAAGCATTTTAGAACCAATAGAGAGTTTTTGCACGCATTTTAGAACCAAGGGACACTATTTGCAAGCATTTTAGAACCAATAGAGGCATTCTGCAAGCACTTTAGAACCCAAAGAGACACTCTTTTAGCAAGCATTTTAGAACCAATAGAAACACTCTTTCAGCAAGCATTTTAGAACCAATAGAGACACTCTTTCAGCAAGCATTTTAGAACCAATAGAGACTTTTTGCAAGCAATTTAGAACCAATAGAGACACGTTTTGCGGGCAATTGAGAAACAAAAGATATACTTTTTGCAAGCATTTTCGAACCTATAGACACCTTTTGCAAGCATTTTCGAACCAATAGAGACACTTTCTGCAAGCATTTTAGAACCAATAGAGATATTTTCTGCAAGCATTTTAGAACCCAAAGAGACACTCTTTCAGCAAGCATTTTAGAACCCAACGAGACACTCTTTCAGCAAGCATTTTAGAACCAATAGAAACACTCTTTCAGCAAGCATTTTAGAACGAATAGAGACACTCTTTCAGCAAGCATTTTATAACCAAATAGAGACACTCTTTCAGCAAGCATTCTAGAACCAATGGAGACATTCTTTCAGCAAGCATTTTAGACCTAATAGAGACACTCTTTCAGCAAGCATTTTAGACCCAATAGAGGCATTCTCTGCAACCATTTAGACCTGATAGACACTTTCAGCAATCATTTAGACCCGATAGACACTTTCTGCAACCATTTAGACCCGATAGACACTTTCTGCAACCATTTAGACCCAATAGACACTTTCTGCAACCATTTAGACCCAATAGACACTTTTTGCAAGCATTTTAGAACCAATAAAGACTTTTTGCAAGCATTTTAGAACCAATAGAGACTTTTTGCAAGCATTTTAGAACCAATAGAGACACTTTCTGGAAGCATTTTAGAACCAATAGAGATACTTTCTGCAAGCAATTTAGAACCAATAGAGATATTTTCTGCAAGCAATTTAGAACCAATAGACACTTTCCACAAGCATTTTAGAACCAATGGAGAAACTTTTTGCAAACATTTTAGAACCAATAGAGACCTTTTGCAAGCATTTTCGAACCCATAGAGACTTTCAGCAAGCATTTTAGAACCAATAGAGACACTTTCTGCAAGCATTTTATAACCAATAGAGACACTCTTTCAGCAACCATTTTATGACCAATAGAGGCACTCTTTCAACAAGCATTTTAGAACCAATAGAGCCACTCTTTCAGCAAGCATTTTAGAACCAATAGAGCCACTCTTTCAGCAAGCATTTTAGAACCAATAGAGACACTTTTTGCACCCATTTTAGAACAAATAGAGACACTTTCTGCAAGCATTTTAGAACCAATACAGACACTTTTTGCAAGCATTTTAGAATCAAGAGAGACACCTTTTGCAACCATTTTAGAACCAAGAGACACTTTCTGCAAGCATTTTATAACCAAAAGAGACACTTTTTGCAAGCATTTTAGAACCAATAGAGACTTCCTGTAAGCATTTTAGAACCAATAGAGACTCTTTCAGCAAGCATTTTAGAACCAATAGAGACACTTTCTGCAAGCATTTTAGAACCAATAGAGACACTCTTTCAGCAAGTATTCTAGAACCAATAGAGACATTGTTTCAGCAAGCATTTTAGAACCAAAAGCGACACCCTTTCAGCAAGCATTCTAGACCTAATAGAGACCCTCTTTCAGCAAGCATTTTAGAACTAATAGACATTTTTTGCAAGCATTTTACAACCAAAAGAGACTTTTTGCAAGCATTTTAGAACCAATAGAGAGTTTTTGTCACGCATTTTAGAACCAAGGGACACTTTTTGCAAGCATTTTAGAACCAATAGAGGCATTCTGCAAGCATTTTAGAACCCAAAGAGACACTCTTTCAGCAAGCATTTTAGAACCAATAGAGACACTCTTTCAGCAAGCATTTTAGACCCAATGGAGACAATCTTTCAGCAAGCATTTTAGACCCAATGGAGACACTTTCTGCAACGATTTAGACCCAATAGACACTTTCTGCAACCATTTAGACCCAATAGACACTTTATGTAACCATTTAGAACCAATAGACACTTTTCACAACCATTTAGAACCAATAGAAACTTTCTGCAACCATTTAGAACCAATAGACACTTTCTGCAACCATTTTAGGACCAAGACACACTTTCTGCATTTTATAACCAATAGAGACACTATCTGCAATCATTTTAGAACCAATAGAGACACTTTTTTGTAAGTAATTGAGAACCAAGATAGACACTTTTTGCCAGCATTTTAGAACCAATAGAGACACTTTCTACAAGCATTTTAGAACCAATAGAGATACTTTATGCAAGCAATTTAGAACCAATAGACACTTTCTGCAAGCAGTTTAGAACCAATGGAGACACTTTTTGCAAGCATTTTAGAACCAATAGAGACTTTTTGCAAGCAATTTGGAACCAATAGAGACACTCTTTCAGCAAGCATTTTATAACCAATAGAGACACTCTTTCAGCAAGCATTCTAGAACCAATGGAGACATTCTTTCAGCAAGTATTTTAGAACCAATAGAGACACTCTTTCAGCAAGCATTTTAGACCCAATGGAGACACTCATTCAGCAAACATTTTAGACCCAATGGAGACACTTTCTGCAACCATTTAGACCCAATAGACACTTTCTGCAACCTTTTAGACCCAATAGACACTTTATGTAACCATTTAGAACCAATAGACACTTTTCACAACCATTTAGACCCGATAGACACTTTCTGCAACCATTTAGACCCAATAGACACTTTCAGCAACCATTTAGACCCGATAGACACTTTCTGCAACCATTTAGACCCGATAGACACTTTCAGCAACTTATTAGATCCGATAGACACTTTCTGCAATCATTTAGACCCGATAGACACTTTCTGCAACCATTTAAACCCAATAGACACTTTCTGCAACCATTTAGACACCATAGACACTTTCTGCAACCATTTAGACCCAATAGACACTTTTTGCAACCATTTTAGAACCAATAGAGACTTTTTACAAGCATTTTAGAACCAATAGAGACTTTTTACAAGCATTTTAGAACCAATAGAGACTTTTTGCAAACATTTTAAAACCAATAGGGACACTTTCTGGAAGCATTTTAGAACAAAGAGATACTTTCTGCAAGCAATTTAGAACCAATAGAGATATTTTCTGCAAGCAATTTAGGACCAATAGACACTTTCCACAAGCATTTTAGAACCAATGGAGAAACTTTTTGCAAACATTTTAGAACCAATAGAGACCTTTTGCAAGCATTTTCGAACCCATAGAGACTTTCAGCAAGCATTTTAGAACCAATAAAGACACTTTCTGCAAGCATTTTATAACCAATAGAGACACTCTTTCAGCAACCATTTTATGACCAATAGAGACACTCTTTCAACAAGCATTTTAGAACCAATAGAGACACTCTTTCAGTAAGCATTTTAGAACCAAAAGAGACACTTTCTGCAAACATTTTAGAACCCATAGAGCCAATCTTTCAGCAAGCATTTTAGAACCAATAGAGCCACTCTTTCAGCAAGCATTTTAGAACCAATAGAGACACTTTTTGCAAGCATTTTAGAACCAATAGAGACACCTTTTGCAACCATTTTAGAACCAAGAGACACTTTCTGCAAGCATTTTATAACCAAAAGAGACACTTTTTGCAAGCATTTTAGAACCAATAGAGACTTCCTGCAAGCATTTTAGAACCAATAGAGACTCTTTCAGCAAGCATTTTAGAACCAATAGAGACACTTTTTCAGCAAGCAATTTAAAACCAATAGACACTTTCTGTAAGCAGTTTAGAACCAATGGAGACACTTTTGGCAAGCATTTTAGAACTAATAGATACTTTTTGCAAGCAATTTAGAACCAATAGAGACACGTTTTGCAGGCAATTGAGAACCAATAGAGATACTTTTTGCAAGCATTTTCGAACCAATAGACACTTTTCGCAACCATTTTAGAACCAAGAGACACTTTCTGCAAGCATTTTATAACCAATAGAGACACCATCTGCAAGCATTCTAGAACCAACAGAGACACTTTTTGCAAGCATTTAAGGAACCAATAGAGACACTATCTGCAAGCATTTTAGAACCAATAGACACATTTTGTGCAAGCATTTTAGAACCAATGGAGACACTTTTTGCAACCATTTTAGAACCAATAGAGACACGTTTTGCAAGCATTTTAGAACCAATAGAGACACTCTTTCAGCAAGCATTTTAGAACCAATAAAGACACTCTTTCATCAAGCATTTTAGAACCAATAGAGACACTTTTTGCAAGCATTTTACAACCAAAAGAGACACTTTTTGCAAGCATTTTACAACCAAAAGAGACACATTTTGCAAGCATTTTAGAACTAATAGACACATTTTGCAAGCATTTTAGAACTCATTGACACTTTTGCAAGCATTTTAGAACCAATAGAGACTTTTTGCAAGCAATAGAGACACGTTTTGCAGGCAATTGAGAACCAACAGACACTTTTTGCAAGTATTTTAGAACCAAGAGACACTTTTCGCAACCATTTAGAACCAATAGACACTTTCTGCAATCATTTTAGAACCAAGAGACACTTTCTGCAAGCATTTTATAACCAATAGAGACACTATCTGCAAGCATTTTAGAACCAACAGAGACACTTTTTGCAAGCATTTAAGGAACCAATAGAGACACTTTTTGCAAGCATTTTAGAACGAATAGAAACTTTTTGCAAGAATTTTAGAACGAATAGAGACTTTTTGCAAGCATTTTAGAACCAATAGAGACACTTTTTGCAGGCATTTTAGAACCAATAGACACTTTTTGTAAGCAATTTAGAACCAATAGAGATATTTTCTGCAAGCAATTTAGAACCAATAGAGATATTTTCTGCAAGCAATTTAGAACCAATAGACACTTTCGGCAAGCATTTTAGAACCAATGGAGACACTTTTTGCAAGCATTTTAGAACCAATAGAGACTTACTGCAAGCATTTTGGAACCAACAAAACTTTCTGCTACCATTTTAGAACCAATTAAAACCCCTTTTGCAAGCATTTTAGAAGCAATAGAGACATTTTTTGCATGCCATTTAGAACCAATAGAGATAGTTTTTGGAAGCAATTTGGACCAATAGAGACACTCTTTCAGCAAGCATTTTAGAACCAATAGAGGCACTTTCTACAACCATTTTACAACCAATAGGCATTTTTTGGAACCATTTCCGAACCAATAGAGACACATGTTGCAAGCATTTTTGAACCAATAGACACTATCTGCAATCATTTTTGAACCAAGAGACACTATCTGCAAGCATTTTTGAACCAATAGAGACACTATCTGCAAGCATTTTAGAACCAAAAGAGCACTTTTTGCAAGCATTTTATAGCCAAAGGGACACGTTTTGCAAACATTTTAGAACTAATAGACACTTTTTGCAAGCATTTTAGAACCAATAGAGACTTTCGGCAAGCATTTTAGAACCAAAAGGGACACTATCTGCAAGCATTTTAGAACCAATAGAGACACTTTCTGCAAGCAATTTAGAACCAATAGACACTCTGCAAGCATTTTAGAACCAATGGAGACACTTTTTCAAGCATTTTAGAACCGATAGAGACACGTTTTGCAAGCATTTTATAATCAATAGAAACACTTTTTGCAAGTATTTTAGAACCAAGAGACACTTTTTACAAGCATTTTACAACCAATAGAGACACTATCTGCAAGCATTTTAGAACCAACAGAGACACTTCTTGAAAGCATTTTAGAACCAATAGACACTTTCTGCAAGCATTTTAGAAACAATAGATACACTTTTTGCAAACATTTTAGAACCAATAGAAACACTTTTTGCAAGCATTTTAGAACCAATAGGCATTTTTGGAACCATTTTAGAACCAATAGAGACACTTTTTGCAAGCATTTTAGAACCAATAGAGACACTTTTTTGCAAGCACGTTAGAACCAATAAACCCAAAATGAAGCATAAAATGTTCAGTGATCTTGGCCCCGAGGGGAAAAATGGCAATCAGAATATGTAGAAATGTAATTGTTACCGCGTAGTGTTTTTGCTAATACGTGAGGACAACCACATATACACACACATGTACACACGCACAAATACACACATTCAAGATCAGACTTTTAATAGGTACTAGACCAAGGGGGACCCGTTGTGTCCCATCCCATCAATGCGTGGTTGCAGGGGGGTTGACCTGCAGCATCACACACACACTAACCACCCCCCCCACACACACACACACACTAAGCCCGCCATTGATATTATATTAATAATATTAATTCAATCCTTTACCCCGTCCTCTGCCCTATCCACTCACACATAGCCCCCGACTGCGCAGGTGTGGCTCGAGAGGGAGAGGGAGGGGGTAGAGAGGAAGAGGGTGATGGGGCAGAGAGGGAGGGGGAGCAGAGAGGATGGGGTGGCTGAGAGGGAGGAGGGGGCCGAGAGGGATGAGTGGGTAGAGACGGAGGGGGTAGAGAGGGAGGGGGAGGGAGTAGAGAGGGAGGGGGTGTTGGCTGCCTTTTTGAGGCGTGGGGAGGGTGTGGGGGGTGTGAATAACCTGGGGAGGGGAGTATGAATAAATCAGGGGGAGATTGTGAATAACCTGGGGGGGGTTGTGAATAAACTGAGGGGGGGGGAGTGAAGGTGTGGGCGGTGTGAATAACCCGGGGGTGGGGGGAGGGTGCAGGTGTTGTGAATATCCCAAGGGGGGTGTGAATAGCCCGGGGGGGGGGGGGGGGTGGGAATGTGAATAACCTGGGGCGGTGGGGGGAGGGGGGTGTGACTAACCCGGGGGGAGGGGGGGAGGTGTTTGCTGCCGTTTTGAGCTGTGGTTCCGCACTGGCTGTGCGGAGAGAATCTCAAGCCGCAACCTATTCGTTTGTTGTGCCATCTTAGCTCCTCATTAACATTACTTCGCTGCTTGGTCTCACTAATTTTCTCTGAAATAAGTCGAGAAATAAAGCATAAAATGTTCAGTGAAGGTGCTCTCTCTGCCTAGAGGGGAAAAATGTGAATCAGAATATGTAAAAATGTTATCGTTACCACGTAGTTTTTGCGAAGATGAAAAGACACACACATATACACATGTACAAGATAAGAGTTTTAGAGTTATACTAGACCAAATGGGACCCGTTGGGTCCCGTCCATTCAACGCATGGTTGCTGGGTTGGGGGGTGGCCTGCAGCGTCTCACACTCACACACACCAACCACCCCACACACATTAACCCCCCCCCTCCTTGATATTATATCAATATTATTAATTTGCACCTTTTCCCCCATCCCCCGCCCGATCCACCCACGCATAGCCCCCAACTGCGCAGGCATGGCTAAAGGGGGGGGGGGGGGTAGAGAAGGAGGGGATAGAGAAGGTGAGGGGGGTAGAGACGTAGTGGTGGTAGAGAGGGGGGATAGAGAGGTAGGGAGGCAGAGAGGGAGGCAGTGGAAGAGAGGGATGGGGCAGAGAGGGAGGTGAGGCAGAGAGGGAGAGGGGGGCGGAGAGGGGGGCAGAGAGGGAGGGGGCAGAGAGGGAGGGGGGTAGAGAGGGAGGGGGGTAGAGAGGGAGGGGGGGGTAGAGAGGGAAGGGGTCTTTTTCGTTGGTGCGGGTGGTGTGTCGGGGGGGGGGGGGGTTACGTCACTCAAAATGCATGGAAGATTCTATGTGTGAGACGGCTCCGAGCCAAGTCATTGTGATGTCATCAGTGAAAGCTGGTCGTTTTAAATTCAATGTCTTTTGATATTTTTAAACCTTACTTACTTTTAATCAGTAATAAGTCAAACAATAAAGCATAAAATGTTCAGATAAGGTAATCCTGGCCTCGAGGGGAAATATGTCATTCAGAATATGTAAAAATGTTATTGTTACTGCTTAGTGTTTTTGCAAAGATGTAAAGATAACCACACATACACACACATATACTCATGTAGAAGATCAGATTTTTAGTAAGTATATGATAGATATGATAGCTTATCTTTGATTCACAAATGTTCTATGGATGAATGTTGAAATTACAATTTTTATTAAAAATATGAAAAGTTTGATTAAATTATGTAGCCTTGGAAAATATACTATAAAATCTTCTTTATGCGAGAAACTCATTAATTTCTGCAAATATTCTTGTCCTGGGAATTTTTAATGTAAAAATGTATTTAAATGAATTAGTAATGATTGTGTTTAATGAATAGCTTCACACATAAATATTGTGAATGAGTTAGTTATATTAGTTAATGAATGAACTTAATGAATGATTTAAGCTGAGGCTTAGCTTCAGTCCATTGTTTTAAGCCACTAAAGTTGAACCACTATTCTCTTGCCTTGCTTTACATCTTCCTTTGGAAATGCTCCCTTAGGATTCAGGATCAAGGCTACTCTCACTAGCATTAGGCAGGAATTACCGGATAATATGGAGAGTATTATATTCAATAACTCAGAGGGATCATCCAGCACAGAAAGCTTTCTTGGGGACATAATATTGGATACATATATTTAGAAAAGAACTAACTAACAAGCAGGATGCAGGGTGTGAATATTTTTCACAAAAACCTGCATTAAAGAGCTGGCAGTGTGTGGGTTCTTAATTCTGTCCATGTGGTCTGACCAAGTGATTCTCATTGCAGTCCAGTTAAAGGACACATTGGTGTGGAGGTGGATTTCTATCTCTCATCTCTTAATTGTTTTCTATATTTTAATTGTTGCAATTTAAGCTCTCATCAGTTCCCACTTCTCTTTTGCCTGAGGTGGCAATACTTCAATAATATTTCCTTCCCTATTGCCAGACTCTTTAAAGAAAGCTTTTCAGAAGAGGAAATGAGGGTTGCCAAACAAATCAAAGCACATTTGTTTTAATGTATTCAAATTGTGGGATATGGGCATTGCTGGTGAGACCAGCATGTATTGCTCATCTTTAAATGACCTTAAGAAGGTGGGCTTGGCTGATGGCTTGTTGCATGTATTTGAATGCAGCCAGGGAGGTGTATCTTTGCTGGGCCAGTTCAGCAAACACCCAGTTGCAAAGGTGTCATCGACACCCAATCAGCGATAGGTTTTGTCCAGCAAATCTTTGGCATTACTAGTACATTGTAACCTCCAAGGTGCAGATGTACACTGGATGGTGCCTGTAGGGATCTATAGATGGCACAGCTCTGCATTTCAGTGACCTCTGAATAATAATAATAATAATATATTTTATTGTCATTACACATAAGTGCAATGAGATTTGGTTTACAACTTCCATCCGATGTCATAACTTAATCGACAAATAAAATTTAGGTTTAGATATCCCGAGAACAAGGTTTGTAAAACGAACATTAGACCAGTAAAGTCAAAACAGACTAAAGTGCGAGCCGGGGGAGACAGTCCATGGGGGTGGGGGGGTACTCAGCAGGGCCGGTTCAGAGCCGCTATAGCTCTGGGAATTAAGCTGTTCCTGAGTCTGGAGGTGCAGGCGTAGAAGTCCTTGTAACGTCTGCCTGAATGGAGTAGTTCGAACAGTCCATTACAAGGGTGAGAGGAGTCTTTTTGGATGCTGACGGCCTTCCTGAGGCACCGTGTGTGGTAGATGCCCTCAGCTTTTGTTGCATGCTAACCAGTCAGCAGAAAGACAATACATGATTACAATCAATCCATTTACAGTGTACAGATATATGATAAGGGGATAATGTTTAGTGCAAGATAAAGTCAGCAAAGTCCGATCAAGGATAGTCCGAGGGTTATCAAAGAGGTAAATAGTAGTTCAGCATAACCTCATAGTAATTAACAACTGCCGTGCTGCATGATGCTCAGCCTTCTTAAATTAAACAGGGACGAGGCTCATTCCAACTCTCCACACGCCCGTAACTAATAATATTCATATTCAAAATCTGTTTATGATTTATGTCAATGCTGAAGTTGCGGTTAAGATGCCTGACAAATATGAAGCAAGGTGATTCTCCAGCCACAATCAAACTTATTTTCCTCTCAATTCTTCTTTCATAAACTCTTGTATAAAACATATATGAAAGCATGGAATCTATTGCTGTTAGTTAGCTCATTTTTATTACTTTAACTTAGTGCCTCTTAAAAATCACGATAAATTTATAATTAGGGAAGGACTTTCATTTACAGTCCTGTGTTTGGAATCACCCAGTGAAACTCATGTTTGGAATGAACTAGAATTATGTTTCAAGTAGCATTACTGTTGTTACAGAAGTAAACACAAGAGCAAGTGTGCATCCAGCTAGAATCCCAGAGCAACAAATGAGATGAATGCCCAATTAATCTTCCTACGCTGTTGTTAATTGAAGGAGAAATGTTTGCCAAATATCTGTTTGCTGTTGAATTGAGACATGATGGGGCCATTAATGCCTCGTGTGCACAAGCAGGCAAGCCTCTCAGTGCAACAGATCAAAGCAAAGTGTTCAAAGTATTCTTACAGTATCTTACTGAAATACCAATTAGATTACGTGCTCAAATCCTGGAATAGGAAGTCTATAATATTCTACAGTAGAGCTCAGCACTGCTGACTGGACCAGGTTAACAATTAGTTACATTAAAATGAGGGGACACCACTTGAATAGTATTTTGGGATTGAACATTCAATTTCTATGTTTCTATTCTAGGGGCTAGTGGAATCAAGGGATATGGGGAGAAGGCAGGCACGGGTTATTGATTGGGGACGATCAGCCATGATCATAATGAATGACAGTGCTGGCTCGAAGGGCCGAATGGCCTCCTCCTGCACCTATTTTCTATGTTTCTATGTTTAAATTAAAATGTCTTTCCGCCAAAATTGATTTCTCATCTTTGCACAGTCTTGAGACAAAGTGATAATTCTTGAACCAGACAATGGAAAACAGAATAGTACAGCACAGGTACGGACCTTTTGGCCCACAATGTTCGTGCCGAACATGATGCGTAGCTGCCTGGACTGACGGGACACCGGCCCGGAGCAGTGGCGGCCCAGGCTTACAGCCAGCGCGGAGACGAAGCGTTAACTCCACTGCTTCGGGCCAGTGTCCTGTCAGTCCAGGGCTGTCGGTTAACCCGGCGGGACAGGCAGAGTTGAGCTGGAGTTAGCGCTTCTTCTCTGCGCTGGCTGTAAGTCTGGGGCCGCCACTGCTCCGTGCCAGTGACCCGTCAGTCCAGGGTCACCCCGGACATCTCCGGCCGCCCCCGGACATGGGTAGGTCACACGGGAGGAAACGGGGACGGTCCAGTAGCAATTCAACAGCGTTTGCAGTGCCGGAGACCCAGGTTCGATCCTGACTATAGATGAAACGCAGGTCTGTATACATGCAGCGGCACAGTTGCAGAGAATGTTTATCGCGAGTGACCTTTGACAAGTTCCATGATTCCTTGCGTTTTTCGGAATACCAAACTCGCTTATCGAATCTCGTGCATCCTTAACATTTTCAGTACTATCTTGGAGGTACATTGTATAGATGGTGAGATATTAATCATGTTCATTCATACATTTTTGAATTTTTTTGCAGCAAACATTATTCTCTACGTCCTCGTGGTCAAGATTTCATTTTTATAAATATTAAGAAACAATCCTTAGTACATTAAACTCCCACTCATTTAAAATTAACTCATGCCACTAGACATGAGAGATTTTTTTCTGCCAAATTCTGGCAATTTGATATTACAAAAAATAAACGCTTTAACGAAGTATATTTTATAATTTATTCAAGAATTCAACGTAGGGTTGCAGCAATTTCAGAATTTTCATTTTTTTAATTTTGGTTTGTAAACGTAATTTTGTTTTGTGCTTTGGATAGTTATTGTTTGTGGATTGGCTAGATTGTTAATTAATGGGGCTTGAATTTGTCTTTGTTTACTATGGGGTTCTTATATGGTGCCTCATTGTGAGACACAGCACAGAAGATGACCCTTCGGCCCATCGACTCCACGCTTACCATTAAACACCCCATTGACACGGGATGTATAGAAATGAACTGCAGATGCTGGTTTAAACCGAAGATAGGCACAAAATGCTGGAGTAACTCAGCGGGTCAGACAGCATCTCTGCAGGAAAGGAATAGGTGAAGTTTTGCGCCGAGACCTTTTCCTCTGGTCTGGAAATGATGTCTGACTTGCTGAGATACTCCAGCATTTTGTGTCTATCACCCATTTACACGAACTGCTTTTTAAAAATTCTCCTCGTGTTCACGTTAACTCCCCCCGAGACTATATCACGCACTGCACATGCGGGGAAATTTACAACGAACGTACAAACCTGAATGTCTCTGAGAGAGGAAGCGGGAATACTTCGAGAATCCCGTGTGACAACAGGACTAACATGCAAAACCCCATACAAGATCACGATTGAGTTGGATAGCACGCAACAAAAGCTTTTCACTGTGCCTTGGTACACGTGACAATAAACTAAAATAAACTTAAGCCTCTGCCGCTCTGAGGCAAGTGTTCCACTAGCTCACCACCAAAGATACTAGAGCAAGTCTTTGCTCGCCACTGTGCCACCAGTGGTTTATGTTTGGAGTTTTCCATTTTGCACTTCGGGTTTAAAAATTGCACATCAGGCAGGGGGTAGAACCTTGGCCCTTCGTGTGGCACAATACTGACTGATAGCCGTCCAAAAATGTCCCCAGGCATTTGTCCAGAGATTTTGTTTATTCTCATCCACTCATCTCATGGAATGCTCATACAGTCTAAAAAAAGGCAATGACTGTGTCATTGGCACCGACCCAACCGTAGCACGGATATCCACAAAAACGGTCAAAAACGGCCTCTGTTCTTAAAATATTAGTTAATTAAAATTAAAAAAATAAAACATTAAACAAAAATATTCTTAAAATATATTTAAAATCGTATTTCTTAACTACAACATTTTAACTGACTGGAAGCAAAGTTCAGAACCCAACCTCCTCCCCTCCCCCCCCCCCAACCAAATTCACGATTAAATGGCAGAAAATTATTCTTACCTGCTGTGCGCACAGTTTACCGTCCAATCTTCTTCGTTTATTGAATAAAAAGTTGCGGTTATTTTAAATATGGTTACTTTGGAGCTCCGAACATCCATTTCACTTTCTAAGGCTGGTACATGCCCATTGCGACATGTGAGCCTCAAAATAAATCACGTTTACATTCCCTCCGCTCCCGACACAGGTTTATATTTTAAAACCCGAGTCTGAAAGGTTTAGTTTAGAACTTTAAGGATATAGCGCGGAAACAGGCCCTTCGGCCCACCGACTCCGCATATTAACACTATCCTACACACGGTGGACATGTTTTTACATTTATACCAAGTCGATTGTTGTGTTGTCTGTCACACTACATGAATTAACCAACAAATCTGTACGTCTTCGGAATGTGTGAGGAAACCGAAGTTCTCGGAGAAAACCCACGTAGGTCACATGGAGAACGCGCAAACGCCGTACAGACAGCACCAATGGTCAGGATCGAACCCTGGTCTCTGGCTCTGTAACTCTGCTCAGGGTGGTCAGAAGAGGTGAATGGGGCGAAATAGTTGCTATTCTATCCTGTATTTTCAGGTTAGCGAGAGTCTGGCTGGAGGCTTTGACTCTGAGTTGTGTTTGGGCGTTGCAGGTGCAGGGCGAGGATCAGGTAGCACCTGGTGTGCGATTGAGTTATGAGATGCCCCAGCCATCAGTCAACACATAGGGACGCTACATAAAAGTCAGCAATATATTTAATTATTGGCAGACATTCTTCCGTGCGCATGGTGCGAGGAATCCCGAAAGCGTGCGATTTAAGATCTCGAGAAAAACACAAAGTGCCGTAGTAACTCAGAGGGGCCAGGTGCTATCCATGGAGGGAATGGATCGGCGACGTTTCTGGTCGGGGCTGATGCTATTTGATCTGCTGAGTTATTCCAGTACTTTGTATGTGATTCAAGATCCCAGCATCTGCAGTTCCTGTGGCCCTAGATACAATATCTCATTGGATGTGGATGCATATCATGGTCTTCAAAGGCGACGAAATGATTTGGTGGTATATTTGTACAATTAGCATGCAACATGCGACTCCTCGGTCTGGGCTACAGGGAGAGCATCGGAACGTGATACACTGAAACCAGTCCCACACTCCAATGCACGCTCTGATGCGATGAACTTTGAAGTTAAATCTACTTCTCTCTCTTGAGATTCTACTCGACCTGCTGAGAATTTCCAGCATCTTCTGGGTGTATTTGCAGAAGGATTAATCAGCAGTTGAAGAGTAACTCCAGCACTTTTTCATGCAAAACTTAGATTGCACTGGGACATTATCAGCGCGGTAGTGTTTATGGCCCTCGTCGAAGATCACTGGTATCAATTGGGACACAAGGATGGTGTGCATTAGCGCCATCGCGCCATTTGCAAAGGCTTGTGCCAACGAGTTTACAGATTGTGTTAAATGCAAAGTAAATGCAGGCCTCGGTGGCATTGATAATCTGAAAATACTTTCCTCGCCTTTCAACTGACTCCACTAGCGCCAGACTTTCCCAGTGCTCGTTGACCACTTCATCAGGAAGTAGGGCAGTGGGCGGGACACAGCTAAGCAGATCGACCGCAGACTTTACAAACTTGACACTGCCTTGTTTTGTTTGTTGTTTCTATTCTGGTCTTGGCGTCCATCATCGCTAATTTAACGAGAGGTCACCGGCCTGCCAGCTAGATTAGTAGCTCGTGTAGGTGAGTGGAGAGAGCATCCTGCGGACATTATCTAACACCAGGACACACTAAACCACATCGGGAATTTGGTGTGGCCCGCCGCTGTTTGTCAGACACCAGGACCGATAGACTTGGAAGTTTAAACTATTAGCTCATGCGGCCAGTTCCACGATGGCCTCCGGGGCAGATCATCGCTTAATGGCGAAGGACTTCAAGTTTGCGAGCAACCGCGGCATCCGATTCTATTGAACTGAGAGCAACTTTGAACTGGATGGACGAGACGTTTTCTATAATCCCTTAACGCTGTGGTCCTCCGAGACTGACTTCAGATCCCAGTGCGTGATCTGCTTCAGATGCCAACTCTTGCAGCTCGCCGCTGCCAGGATGGTCTCCCAGACGGGCCATTTATAATGAGGACAAATTCAACATTCAAAAATAATCTCATGTGATTTGAATGGAGTGCGCCGTTAGCTGAAAGCGGGAGATTGGAAGCGCAACATCGGTCTTGCGTGGATTGATGCGCATCTCAACGACCGAATCAAAGTCCCTGCGGGACAGCGCTGCGGTGATAATGTCTCAAATCGCAACCAGCTGACCTGTGGATCATCTTCCGGACGGTTCATCGAGTTATAATGAAGAGCAAGTTTGATCTTACGGGTTAACCGGGCAATCTGCATCATTGCTAAAGGAGTGCAGACTCAGACATTATTTCTGGATCTCGGCGTCCTGCCAAAAACCTTATCCGACCTGAACTTTCTTTGGTGCATTGGTGGGAGGGGAGGGGAGGGAGTGGGAAAAAAGGTACAGGGAAGGGGAAAAGAGTATAGAGAGAGGGGGCATGGGAAGGAGAGGAGGACAGGGGGAGGGAAGAGGGGGATAGAGGGAAGGGAGAGGAATATTGAGGCTGAGAAGAGGAGTCTTGGGGAAGGGAGAGAATCGGGAAAGAGGGAGAGAAGAGGGCTGGGTGGTGAGTGAATCTAGGAGGGGCATGAGCTATTTCCTGGCGCTGTCCAGCACCCACGGCGAGGCGGTGGTGTCCCGCTACCGGGCGCTGCGGGAGGAGAGGCTGCTGTGCGACGTGGTGCTGGTGGCCGAAGGCACTGAGTTCCGCGCCCACCGCTCGCTGCTGGCCTGCGCCAGCGACTACTTCAGGTGCCTGTTCCAGGCTCACACCCGGGAGGCGGGCGCGGCGGCGGTGCAGCTGCAGCTACTGTCGGCCGGCGGCCTGGGCCGGGTGCTCGACTTCATCTACACCTCCTGCCTGGTGCTGTGCCCCGACAGCGTGGAGCAGACGCTGCAGGCGGCCAGCTACCTGCAGGTGCCCGAGGCCCTGCGCCTCTGCTCCGTCTACCTGGCCGGCAGCCTGAGCAACGCCCGCTGCTGCCACTCGGCCAACCTGGCGGCCGCCTTCGCCCTGCCCGAGGCCCGGCGCCGCGCCGACCTCTACATGGCCGACAACCTGTGGCGGCTGCTGGAGTTGGGGCCGGAGCGCAGCGGCCTTGCCGACCTCAACCCCGACTCGCTGCTCGCCTTGCTCGACTCGGAGCGGCTGCCCGGCGTGGCCGAGGCGTCGCTGCTGGGCCTGGCCCTCGACTGGCTGGGCCGCGACCCGGGCCCGGACCCGGACCCGGACCCGCAGCGCTGGCGCTTGGCCGACCCGCTGCTCAGCCGCGTCCGCTACGGCCTCGTCCCCTGCGCCGAGCTGCAGCGGCTGCTGCGGGACGACAAGGGCGGCCAGGGAGTGACCGGCCGCGCCCCCGCCGCCCGGCGCCTCATCACCCAGGCCGTGCGCTACCACCACGCCGAGGCCCGCCAGCCGGTGCGCCAGAGCCGCCAGAGCACGTTGCGGAGCGGGCAGCGGCTGCTGGTGGCCGCCGGGGGGCTGTTGCTGCCGCCGATGCCGACGGCACCAGAGAGCGGCGAGGCCGGTGCCTGCCCGCCTTTCCGCGGCCTGGCGGCGCTCGATCCCCGCAGCGGCAGCTGGAGGCCGCTGGCCGCCGGGCCCAGGGTGCAGGGCCACTGCGTGTGTGTGCTGGGCGACTTCTTGTTCGTGCTGGGGGGAGAACTGCTGGAGGAGGAGGAGGAGGACCAGGCCCAAGCCGGGGAGCCGGGTAGGTGCAGCAGCGGCCTCGGGCCGATCCCCAGCCGCCGGGTGTTCCGCTACGACCCCCGCTCCGACAGCTGGGGCCGGGCGGCCAACATGCTGAAGCGACGGGCCCAGTTCGCCTGCTGTGTGCTGGGCGAGCGGCTGCTGGCGCTGGGCGGCCGCTGCGGCCACGGACACCCGTCACTCTCGGCCGCCGAGCAGCTCGACCTGGGGGCCGGGGCCGGGGCCGGGCGCTGGGGGGCGGCGGCCGAGCTGCCGCAGCGTCTGCACGGCCACGCCAGCGCCGTCCACGCCGGCACCGTGTACGTGTCGGGCGGGCGGGCGGCAGGCCAGGCCGAGGCCTGCAAGGAGATGTACAGCCTGGCGCCGCAGGCCGGGGCCGCCTGGCAGCGCTGCCCGCCCATGGCCATCGCCCGCTTCGGCCATCAGATGGCCACGGTGGGCGAGCGCATCTACTCGTTCGTCGGCATGTACGAGCCCTTCTGCGACATCGAGTGCTACGAGCCGCTGCGGGCCCAGTGGCAGCGCCTCCGGCCTCTGCTCTTCGACCGCTCCTGCTACGGCCTGGCCGTGCTCGACGGCACCGTCTACCTGGTGGGCGGCAAGAAGTGGCAGCAGGGCTGTGAGGTCGCGGCCCAGAGCGCCGTGGCCTACGAGCCGGCCTCCGACACCTGGCGACAGGTGTGCCCGCTGCCCGTGGCCCTGTACGGCGCTCAGTGCGGGACGCTGCTCCTGCCAGAGCTGCCCGAGGCCCAGTGCTAGGCCGGGCTGCAGGCCCTATCTCTGTAGGCGTCCCCTATCTATAGAACCTAATATGTTCTACATTTTCCTTGATCTTCATCTAACTTGACTTCTCTAACTTCAAGTAACCTATGCTTCTCTCCCCCCCCCTCTCCCTCTTCCTAGTTCCCCGACCAGTCTGACTGTCGCCCTGATTAAAATTTCTATCTGTATGCTTCGTTGTCAACTTCTCCGAGCTACATTTTCCTTGACCATCATCCCCTTTAGATGTCTCGTTTTCACACCTTACTCTTCCTTAACCCTGTGTCCCCTTCTCCCCTAACTCTCAGTGTGAAGAAGGGTCTCGACTTGAAACTATCTAGAGATTCTGCCTGTCCCACTGAGTTACTCCAGCATTTTGTGTCTATCTTCAGTTTGGATTAAAACAATCTTTTTCCATTATTTAGGAGCGTGAATTGAGTAAACGGGTGGCTTTTCCTCACTCTTCAATAATTGGTGAAAGTAGTATATTGGCAGATAATCTACGTGCATTTTGTTGGTGGCTGTATTCCTAATGACAGGTGCCTTTTTTGCTATAAAGTTAGAAACTGAAGTTGAAACTGATGTGGGAATGTCTTTGACCCAGCCCCACCTTTACGAATTTTAAACCTCAGGATGGCTTAGCCTGGACCAGATATTGAACTAGTGTTCCAGTGGGATGAGTGGGAGGAAGCCCCGGAAGAAGCCTAGGGTTTACTAGGATTGGGAACTGCTTCAGTAGACCGAGCGCATGGGCGGATTGGACTTTGTATCGTGGAAATGGCGGCGCCTGCATTTGTAACTATGCCAAAAGAATGTCGCTGTGCAGTTGCACATGTGACAAATACAGCACCATTGGAGATATGCATGGACTGGAGAAATTGGGATTGTTTTCTTGAAGAGTTGGTTAGAGGAACATTTAAGAGATGTGTCCAAATGTATGAAGGAATTTGAGTAGGTTGGAAATACAGTAGTTTCCACTGTCAGGGAATGCATATGGCCAGAAAACTAAATTTAGATAATCAGCAACAGAATCATAGGAAATTAGAATATTTAGAATCCTGTTATAACCTGCAACACATAGGGTTAAGGTGCAATGGAAGCAGATTCAATACCATCTTTCCAAAATGGAATTGTATGTTTAAAAAATAACTATTTCCAAGATTACAGGCAATCAACAGGGCGATGCATTGTTTGATTTGATTCTTAAAAGAGGTGACATGGTGGCTGATATGGCCTCTTGTGCTGCATGATGTTATGATCTCTGAGTGAAACCATCCATAAATCTGTGTTTGCAGCTTTAGCAGCAATGTTGGGGTACCTTATCTGAACGCTGCTGGAAGTTACAATGCTTTCTGCTGAAACTCTGTGATTGCAGGTGCTTTTTCTGTAATGCCCAGCTATCTTTTAATGTCACAGAAGAAGTCGGGTAATAATCTGCACTTTTAAAAATACTAATGTATTTTGAGAAAGTCCTTTGGGTGTCTGGTACTGTAAAATAACTTTATTCCTGTGTTATATTATCACCTTTTCTCTTATTTGTAAATTTTATTGTCACTTTATTGCATAAGAATATGGTAAATGTACTAATGGAGCTCTGGAAGGAGCTGTGCAATGTTAAACGTGAACAACAAATACAAGAATAAGCAAATAAAAATACACTTGTATTCAAGAAGCTTTAAAGCTCAGTTTAGGAGTTGGACTTGTTGTAATTGAGATATTGTTGGAATTATGTATTATATTTGCACAGTTTTTGCTGTTCCTCAGTTTTGTGAATAAGTGAGTTTGGTATTCCGAAAACCCCAAGGAATCATGGGATTTGTCAAAGATCATTTGTGATAAAGAAAAAGCGAACAAAGTGCTGGCTGTATAAACTGTGTATAAATTCTTATCTTTTGTTCATATTTTATGTGTAAAAATATATTTAATTAGAGGAACTGGGGGTGCCAGGGAGCAGGGGAGCGGGATGTAACAGCGAGAGGGAGGGGGCAGATGCGAGTGGGAGGTAGGGAGAGACTGAACTGGCGGAGAGACATTTTTGGCAGCTGAGCTGCTACGTGTGTACTGACCTGCGTTTCATCTGTAGTCAGAATCGAACCTGGGTCTCGCGCTGCAAGTGCTGTTGAATTGCTGCTGGACAGTCCCCGCCCCCTCCCGAGTGTCCCATCCCTCCCCGGGGGTGGCCAGAGATGTCCGGGGTGACCCTGAACTGATGGGACACCAGCCCGGAGCAGTGGCAGTCCCAGGCTTACAGACAGCACAGAGAAGAAGCGATAACTCCAGCCTAACTCTGCCTGTCCCGCCAGATTAACCGACAGCCGTGGACTGACAGGACACCGGCCTGGAGCTGTGGCGGCCCCAGGCATACAGCCAGCACAGAGAAGAAGCGCTAACTACAGCTAAACTCTGCTCCAACTCCCGAGGAACCTGTTCCCCGATGAGCCGGAGACCGTCAGCTGCACCTCTTGCCTTATCCAGTGGCTGTCAGTTAACCCCCTCGATGCCAGCAAATGCCGAGCAACAGTCATCAATGGGGATACACACAAAATGCTGCAGTTTCTCAGCGGGACAGGCAGCATCTTTGGAGAAAAGGAATAGGTGACGTTTCAGGTCGAGACTCATTTCGGGTTCCTCAGGAGTTGGAGCAGAGTTGAGCTGGAGTTAGCGCCTCTTCTCCGCACTGGCTGTAAGCCTGGGGCCACCATTGCTCCGGGCTGGTGTCCCGTCAGTCCATGGTCACCCTAGACATCTCCAGCCGTCCCAGATAGGGATGGGGCACTCGGCAGGGGACGGGGACGGTCCAATAGCTATTCAACAGCTCTTGCAGCGCCGGAGACCCGGGTTCGATCCTAACTATGGATGAAACGCAGGTCTGTATACATGCAGCAGCTCAGCTGCCGAGCGCGTTTATCACGAGTTACCTATGACCTGGGCATGCGCAGTTGAAATACCAAACTCGTTTATTGTCGGGCTGAAGGTGTTAATTGATTTGCACGGTATTTTTCATTGGTATTTATGTTCATTTCAACAACTTTCCACAGAGAGACAAATTTCACTTGAGTTATCTTCAAAGTAATCCACTGAAACTCACTAACAAACTGCATATTGTTATTATTGCCCGGATTGGGAGCAATATTATTGATGGACAGAAACTGAGATTCTGTGTAGTAACCTTACCGCATTTAATGTCGATATTGTGGGATAGTACAGAATTTGCGGACTGTATGAAACACCAGTTGATAGGCAGAGTTGCCATACATTTTCATGCTCTGTGCTTCTTTAAATTATAAAGTGAGGTTGCCTAATTTTTGATCCTTTGGAAGACACGTTAATGTTAATTTTTGAAAATGTTAAGAAATGAATGTACTGTAAATGAACTATTTTCATAATAAAATTGTTTAAACTCTTGACTGTTTTGAAAGAAGGATATCTCAAATCTTTAAAAAGCGAATTACATCTGGGCTGTAGTCCCTGTAATCTCGGAACATGCAGCAAACAATACACACCAAACTTTGACAAGCATAAATCTGACCAGTCTGTCTATTGGTTAAATTGAGGAACCATTGTTTTGAAAAGCACTCTGACCAAACGCTCTAATTCTTTCCATTAATTTCAGCAGGCATGTATAAGGTATCATCCGATAAAATAGCTTCATATTCATATATGTTAATTGTCATATACACTAGGGTGTAATGAAATTACTTGTTCGTATAAAGCTCACAGACAAAACAGTAAGCATGGTAATGGTAGACAAACAATAAATACAATGAAAAATGTAAAACTGCAGAATAGTGCAAGGAATGTGGTGCAATCTGAAGGAGAGCACAAAATAAATAAAAGTGCAATAATGGAATAACCGAATGGGAGAGTTAAGAATATGTGTCAGCACCTCCAGGAAGTGCATGAGAATGAGGTTATTAGTACAGGAGTCTGATAGCAATGGGGAAGTAATTGTTCTTAAGTTTGGACGTGTGGGCTTTCAAACTTGTATCTTTTCCTGGAAGATAGAAAAGGGAATGGCTAGGGTGGCAGGCAACCTACGTGAAACTTCTAAACCTTCATGACTTTGCTACAATGGGCTGGATAGGAAGAAATGATGAACCTGCGATGGATTGAGCTGTGTTCACCACTCTGCAGGTTCAGATGAGATGTAATACCTATTATAGCACATCTATAGATGTTCGAGACAATCCTTGCAGACATGGTGAATCTTCTCAGATGTCTACGAAAGTAAATACGCAAATGTATTTTCTTGATAACTGCATCAGTATCAAGGCACCAGGTTAGGTTAGTGATAGGGATGTGTAGGAAATTGAAGCTGCTGACCATTTCTATGATGGTTCACCACTTCCCCTGCTTCCAGATCCTGCTTAGTTTAAGCTGAAGAAGGGTCTCGCCCCGAAACATCACCCATTCCTTCTCTCTAGGGATGCTGCCTGTCCCGCCAAGTTACTCCAGCATTTTTTGTCTTATCTTCGGTTTAAACCGGCATCTGCAGTTCCTTCCTACACATTTTGTCTAGCTTAGTTTATTGCTATATGCATGAGTGTGCAATAGAATTCCTTGTTCTCACGAAGATCACAGAGTAAAGAGTAATAATATTAATAAATCCACATTGCATTTTCCACATCTAATAGAAAGTTACCACAGTGCGGACACTGCTTGAAAAAGAGATGCTAAAACTGATGCATTACACACGTTGGAAGAGGCAATTTATTTAATAACTATTTAGGTGGTTAACGTAGCCATCTGAAAAATAAAGAAAGACAAATGGAACTGCAGGTACTGGTTTACCAAAAAAAACAAAGTGCTGGAGTAACTCAGTGGGTCCAGCTGCGTCTCTGGAGGACATGGATACGAGACGTTTCGGGTTGGGGCCCCCTCAGAATGTAGCAACGTGGAGAAAGCTGGAAAAAGGGTAGGGATGGGACAAAGTCTTGCATTTGATAAGTGGATACAGGTGAGGAAAGTTTGATTGGCAGATGGGTCAATAAAGGCTGGGATGAAGAGACAATAGAACGTCAGATAAGTTGAGGAGAGAAGTGAAATGTAAAGGCCTCAGCTGTACCTACGTATCACTTACCAGGATTTATTCCACACCCATCTCTTTTCTAGCATGCTCTCCCCTACTACAACCAGTCTGCCAAAAGGCCCCGACCAAAGACGTCACCTACCCTTGCCCTTCAGAGATGCTGCCTACCCGTTGAGTTACTTCAGCATTTTGTATGTTTATTTTCCATCTGAAAAATAACATGTCCAAATAGTTTAGATGTCTTCCAAGACCCCTTTGGCCATGTGTCAGAAGTTTATAGTTTAAAAATAAGTACATGACCTTTTTTTTCCTACAGCAATAATTCATTGTGATTTAAAATGTTATGGATTATGGATTTCACATGGATATGCAGGGTATGGACAAGCTACAGGTTGAGGCAGATGAGATTAGTTTATCTTGGCATTATGTTCAACAGAGACATTGTAGACCAAAGGGCATGTTCTTGTGCTGTATGTCCAGTGCTTTTATGTTCTATTAGGTTTTGCTTGACCTTCAAATTCAGAGATGAGCATGTAAACATTATCTGACATTTGGGATTACCCAAAGTGGAATAAATTCACTTCATACTTAATTTGATACAGAATCTCCTATGTATCACCCTACTGAAGTCTCAGCTTTGGTCAACTCTATGTTTGCATGAGCAACACAACAAAACTTGACTACCGGGACCATGAAATCTTATTAAAGTAATACAACCACTTGTGCAATCCATTATGTTTGTGCCAACATTTGTTCTGGCATAAAAATATTCTGTCTAAATACTCAAGAATTAGTTTCACCTAAATCTTCAATATCCTTCTGTTTTTATATAAGTTTTAGTTTCAGATATACAGCATGGAAACAGCCCTTTCAGCCCACTGGGTCCATGCCGACCAATGAACATTCATACTCTAGTTCTATCCTGGACACGAGGGACAATTTACAGATGCCAATTAATCTACAAACCTGTATATCTTTGGGATGTAGGAAGAAACCGGAACACCTGGAAAAAACCCATGTGGTCACATGGAGAACGTACAAACTCCGTACAGACAACACCCATGGTCAGAATCGGACCCGGGTCTCTGGCGCTGTAAGACAGCAACTCTCCCACTGCATCTGTGCCTCCCTGTTTCGGAAAAAAAACAAATGCATACTCAAACATGCAGCATGATGTTTCACATGGATGTTTTGTCAATGCTATTTGCCTTTGTAAGTTTCTTGGTATAGGAGTGATGGTCGTTTCTGTTGTGTCATGTCTTACATTTCACGGTGCATCTCTACTGCCCAAATCTATTGCATCATTGATAGGAATAATAAATGTCTTTGCCAAATCTTTAGAGAGGGGTTCATAAACATATTCTGATCAGGCCAGATTATCTTTGTCAGGTTCCTTTATTAAAACATAACAGCCAAATCAAATTCTATTTGTTGGACTTGATCCCGCTTCAGAAAAATAAAACAAATCAAACGTTCATGTTACCTTTCTTCGACACCATTCTGGGGCAGAATAAAGGAAAATGAAATCGATCAGGCTGATTTCTAGAACAGTACAAAATAACACCTCAACGGCATAGGGAACTGCAGTAAAATATAGGTTCTAGTGGTTATCTAGCTGGAATCCTGGCAGAGTGTGAACTTAATATTATGACTGCTAATAATTTGATATGGTGTCAAGAAGAAAAATATAAATCCTGAATGTATTGATTAATCTATGAGTGTGAAAGAAGATGAATAGATGGACTAGACTAGAACTTCTGTAGGTTGGTTAAGTCTGCAAATGCGGACTTTGTGAGGAACTTAAAAGACGCCTTAGTAAAAATAGCATGTTATTCTTTCAACAGTTTCCTACTTGGACACTTTTGGGAGTGAGAATACTTGTCTTGTGTCTTGGGCTCACCAGAACTTTGGAATATGTTCAAAAGCATTTAAATGATTAATTGCCACAATTTTATTGCACATGTGTAATGTGTCTTTTTTTTGTGAAGCCCACTTTGTTTTCAAAGGGAAACATATAATATATTTTTTGTTTCTATGTTTACACTCTATTGTTTTGGCCAATGATGGAACACAAAGAATAAATGCAGAAGTCAGTCATTCACAGCCACCAATCAATAAGAATATTGCTATTTGTTTTTGCCACACCAAACATTTCTACAATATCTATCAAAATGAACTTGTCATTTTTGTGGTTAAATTTTTACATTGCAATTAATTGATTTAGTTTTTAAAAACATTTTGGCAGAACACATTTTGCCAGGTTTGTAGGTTAATTGGCTTGATTAATTGGCTTGATAAAAATGTAAAAATTGTCCAAGTTGGCAATATGCAGAGTACTGCCCTGCCAACTACAAAATTCAGAAGGTTCAGAAGGAAGGTTTGAATTCCCTTGCGAGTCACAGAGAAAGAGAAAATATAATTCAGTGCATTTATTGACTTAAAAGAGGCAAAAGTAACAGTAACGGAACTGTTTCTGTTACAAAAGTAACAGAATTTGTTTTGCTCTCAATTTGTATTATGGGAATTAAGAACGGCAAAAAAATTGCTGGTGATTGGTTCTGAACTGTAAATAACACAATTGTTTAATATTATGCTGGCATAATGGCGCAGAGGGAGAGTTGCTGCCTTAGAGACCCAGGTTCGATTCTGACTACAGGTGCTGTCTGTACGGAGTTTGTACATTCTCCCTGTGGGTTTTCTCCGGGTGCTCTGGTTAGCTCCCACACTCCAAAGACGTACAGGCGTGTAGGTTAATTGGCGTTGGTAAAATTGTAAATTGTCTGTAATGTAGGATAGAGCAGTCGCTTTAGAATTCTACTGAACTAGATACAAAGAAACAGTTACTAAAAACATGTACGTTTATAACTGATATAATACGATGATAATGCCCCATAAAAATTGGAAATTCCAAGGGAGTAAATTGTAAAGCTTTGTCAAGGTTTTGTACAATTGGGACAATCTTGTTTTTCTGTTGGCATTAATTTTGAGTCAAAGTTTAGCTCTGCGACTTGCAACTGAAACATAGTTCAAAGTATATAACCTACAGTTTAAATGGGGTGAGGTAGAACTGTATAACAGTTGAACAATATTAGGTACAGGTGCTTTTCCTTTGTGTGTGTTGCATGTTGTTAACACATAGTGCTTAAGTTATCTTCTGCAAAAATAAGCATTCAGTGGATTTTCAAATTACAAGTCAGTTCTGTAGAGAGATGTTTTTGTTCGTAACTTGGAGTTTTTTGTGAGGACCTATTTAATAATGCGTTTGATGCTTTCACAATTTATTTTGGTTAAGTGTTGACTTTATCGCAGTCAACCCTGGTCCTTGCCTTCCACCCCACCATCCTCTGCATTCCACAATTTATGCCACCTTCAAACAGATTCCACCACTAGAAACATCTTTCCTACCCTTCCCCTCCCAGCATTTTGCAGGGACGATTCCTTTCATAACCCCGCGGTCCATTCCCACCAACCACCCCACCATACGACCCCTTTCCCCAGCAACCGCAGGTGATGCAACACTTCTCCTTTCACCTACCTCTTCTCTTCCTTTCCCACCGTCCAGGAACCCAAACCAGTTGAAGCAACGATTCACCTGCACTTCTTCCAATATAGTGGATTGCATTTAGAGTTCGCAAAGTGTCCTCCTCTTCATCAAACACGTATTGGGTGATCATTTTACAGAGCACCTGCATTCAGTCGGCAGTCGTGAGCTTTCTGTTGCCTGCCTCTTTAATTCCCATTTCACTTCCACTCTGGCCTTACATTAAGGCCAGATTAAAGCTTGGAGACTTGCACCTCACATTTCACCTGGGCATTTTACAGCCTTCAGGGCTGAATACTGAATCCCCCATTTATTTTTGTTTTGGGAGTCAACTAAGGTGAAAGCTTCGGAACAATTGTTAGATGACTATCAAAATATTCAGAGTAACTTTCATTTTATTATAACAGGGATTTCGCCACAGTCAAACAACTGCTGGAAATACTTAGCAGGGCCGGGAGCATCTATGGAGAGAGATGTTGACCAAAAGATTAACCAAAACTGTATTTGAGAAATTTCTGTTTTTGTCTCAAGTTTCCTGTATGCTCGTCTTCTGTCCTGCCAACTGTTTGCACGTTTTGCATACGTGAACTAGATGAAGAATAATAAAAATATATAATAAAAATTTCAAGAACTTTATTTGACCATAGATGACCATATTCATAATTATTTTTGCTTTTAAGCGATAAGAACAATAAAATATACACAACAAATAACATACATTGTTGTTGAAAGATTCATGTTTTGTATCACAAGACTACTTTGATTCCATGCTACACTTGCCACTTAGAAATAATGCAGTCTTTGAGAAACTTTTTCCAAAATTTAAAACACTGAATGCAATTCTTTACTAAGTAAAGTGCAAACCATAAAACTGTTGCACAGCAACAGACTTTATTCTTCAAAACAAGTTTATAACTACAGCATCTTGAAAGCCTGTAAACTACACTCAAAGTAGAAATATTTTTTTTCTTATATCAATACACTTATTTTTTGGTCCATTACAAAAAAAAATCTGTCACAATGTTCAGAACAGAGGCATGATGCTTAGTATAAGTGCCACGACTTGATGTCCTTACTCAAGTGTTTTTTTTTTTTTTGCGATAATGACAAGTATATAAAACCACAATTCATTTGTCAGTACCCATGCAGTACATATATTTTAAGTTTATACAAATATCTCTTGGATGCCATTCTTGATTTGGAACTTTTCCCAAACCAAGGGATATTGTTTTCTGCCTGTCTTTCATAGACTGAAATTCCATCAACTGTTCTGAAAGAAGGCCACTTTCCTGTTCACTTGCAGTGGACAGAGTTAGGAAATGCTCTTGAGTTAATAATCTTAGAATATATTTCTAGTTCAGAAAACAAATGTTTGAATTATCCTACATTATAAAATTTTTCCCTCCCATTTACTGTTGCAGATATAGCCACTAAGACAAGCAGGTATATATATATTTTTTGTTTGTTTTTTTGTTTTGTTATTTCAAGCATTAGGTTTTGGCATACATACACAAGTAACCAACCAATACAATGTGCAAAAAGATCTGTTAGCATCTGTGGCCATTTAATTAACTTTTTTTTAGCGGCAGTGCAGGGATGAAACCACACGATGCTGAAGAATAAACGGCAGCCTTGCAGCGCCAATAGCAGCAACAGCAAGGCTTGTGATAATCAATACAATTAGATGGTTTTTCACGTCACGTGAAAGAACCCACAGGCATCCTAGCTTCACTGCCTTAGAACCATATTTAAGTTTTCTATTTGAGAGCCAGCCCATATTTTTGGAACTATCAGTAGATCACTATCAAAATACGCAAGCTAACCATTGTTATCATAAATCAGGATTTTATATCTTTATTCATTTTTCAGTACATCTTTGCCACATTCTACTTTATTTTTAAACACACTTTGATATAGCAAAATCATTTGGATTATATGTGGCTCTTCTATGCAGGCGTAAGTATGCTAACGCCATTGAGGGAAAAAAAAACATCACCAGTGTTAAATGGATCAGCTGCTAGTTGTTCTGACCACCTGCAAATTGAGTCCTGCCGAAACCAATGAAGTCAAATATGCTGGTGGCTAACTCTCCAGCCTTGGTTTAGCACTGGTGACCTAAGACAAGCTACTTCTCCAATATGTGTTTTACGTCATTCACTTTAAGTCAAAAATAAAATGTTTTATCAGTTATACTTTTTGTGAAATTGGATTAATATAGCTATGCAGAAAGTGCAATTTATTTTTCCTTTGGTACATTATTTTTTAGTTTTCATTATCATGTGCAAACAAGTTCATTTTTTTGTGGCAGTTGTAATTTGTTAATGATTTTTTTTTTACCATTTGTGGGTTTTGCAGGTCATTTAAAGAAAATTGAATCCAAATCTTACGGGTGAAATAGGTTTCACACAGGCACAAACGTGGTGAATTGACAATGAAGCTATAAGATTGTTTGGATTGTTAGTTCACTGATGCCCTTCGGAAAATAATTTAACCTCTTCCACACTTTTTGTGATTGCTGATTTATACCAATAATAATAACTTTTAATCTCACTCAGGAGTGGCCTAGCAAGTCACTCAATTGTACGAAACTTCAAGGAGAATGGAAGGACAAACATTCATTACCTAAACTTTCTCAATGGTGGGCGTAAAATTGTGGTCATCTTACCAGTGATGCCTGCATCATGTAACCAAATAAAAAACAAATTCAAACAAATCAAGGCAGTCCATTGTGGATGCAAGTCACTAAAACTGAGACTGGCTGCCATTTTAATAGACCCCAAGGTCAGACAAACATTGAACAAGTGCCACACATTGACCAAGGCTTTGTTGCTATGGAAAAAAGTACATTTAAAATAACCGTTGTCCTAGTATTTTATGAAGACTGTAAACTGTTCAGACCATGTGTGGGTGCGATTAAGTTCAAATATCACAGAAAAATTGTGCTTATAAAATATGAACAGGGAGTGAATAGGTCATGAAAAAAAAAGATATGATTAAAAACACAGTGAAACAAATGACCAACAAAACATTAAAAAAAAAGAGAAATGTGAAAATAAAGCAGATTAATGAAAGTTAAGACCCAGGAAATATCAGGGCTCAAGTTAAGGAGTAAGAGCTGTCCACTTTGTTAAATATTTACATTGTTCTATTGCCATTTGGGCAGAATGCCAATAGAATATGTTCAACATGTATTATGGAAACAATCCAATTTTTGTTCCAAGTACTACAATCAGTCAACCATTAAATCGATGATCTGCCCAGCCAATTTACTGCCAAGGAGGTAATGTGAATTATATTCCAAATTGACTTTCATTTGATACTTTTCTTCAAAAGAAGTGACATTGCAGCAATATTAATATTTTCATGTTTTTTACAATCATTGTTTCCTGCCTCTCCATTACCTCACTTTACATTTGATATCCCAAACTAATCCAACTTGACTAATAACAAGGTCTTAAAAAATTAATTGCCATCCAAGTAGTCTCCGGCGCACAATTTGGCAGAAATCTGTTGGAACGTTTGAAATGAAACAGGGATTCTGATATAATGGGTGCTAATCCGATACCTGTATTTCTTGGTCACATGTCCGTACATGCTCTCTGTGGAGACTGCATCATGGTAGGGATGGGGAGGATGAGAGGGTGATAGGGTACCATACTAACGTATCATTTTAATCTATACTAAATTATCTTTGTCTCCAGAGTCAAAGCCATGGTAGGAAAAGCAAACTGCAGTTACAATATAGGTTGAACACAATCATTTCATTGTAGGCGAGCTGTAGATTTAGTATTTGTAATATTCAATAAACCTAATGAGTTAAATGTGAAGCTGTTCATCTAGTTCTGGCCTTTCATAATTTGGTTTGACTTCAATGTGGCATGCACTGGTCAATCTAAGCATTATCCCACATGCTGCTAAGAAATGATCTCATTACAGTTTAATGGCATCATTTAAACAGCTGTCCCAATTGACCATTAGAAATTACTTTGGCCATTCTGGTCATCACACCTGGATCATATTTTACTCCGGGTGGCAGGAAGTTTCTTCCAGCACTATATACAACAAGGATCCTTTGACCTTGTCAAGCCGCTCTAGAAAGTGTTTTGTGTATATTCTGAATTAAGCAAGAAATTATTTTTAGCCACTGAATTTGCTATTTTTGGCCAGGGTAATACTGTGAAAAAATCTCCTCCTGCACAAAGAGTTCCTATCAGTGCAGGTATTCCCGGTAAGATAATGCACTGATTGATCCAATAGAAGAACTGGAGGCTGGATTGGTCTGGAGGGATGGGCCGGATTTTGTTTCGACCAGGGCATTTCCACTGGCTTCCAATCATTACTACAAAGGCCTGTGTCACAGAGACAATATTAGCTACACAGGATCTCATCTGTCATTAGGATATGGAGGAACTTGCCTTTCACTAAACAAAATATTGGGTTGTCGATGATCGAAGCTGTTCATCTAGTTCTGGCCTTTCATAATTTGATTTGAGTTCAATGTAGCATGCACTGGTTGTCAGTGATGGGGACCTGGGCCAGATACACCTTGTAGATAGGAGAACTTTTATATGTGGTCCCATTACAAAGGACCATCCAGGTAACTAAACATTCCAGCGAATACTTTGAGAAAGCTATGGATATTATGCAGAGCTTGGAAGAAAAGTGAAAAGCAGTGTCTGTAGACACGAAGAGGGAAATGGTGCAGGTACGTTTGAATGCAGTGGGGTGGGGAAGGGTTTGTAATGTAGGAGCGAGTTTTAGAAAGAAAATTTCAAAGTGCAGAGACATGATGGCTGAAAGTTCAGTCACCACAGCTCAAGTAGAAAAGTGCGGAAGAGGGAGAACATAGATTAAAGCAGATTCTCTGATTTAGAAGGTGCATGCACATCACGGTTTGGACGATTTTCAAGGTAGGTGGAGTAAGATCTAAAGTGACATGGTCAAAATTTTTGAAAGTGATACATTTGGAAAAAGAGATGCAGCTGATAACTGGGTGATGAGCCAATTTGGCAGGTGCAGCTACTGAGTTAGCAAGGGCTAATACCCATCATTTGTGGCACTTAAACACTGCTGGAGTGACACAGTATCAAGTATTATCACACGGAACTATTTCATGTCATGTTCTTTCTTAGCTGCAATTAATAATAACTTGAAAAATTCAAGAGCTTAAGGCAATGTGAGCCTTGATGTGGTACCTCATATATCTTATGAAAGTCACATTCAGCAGTTCTGCTACACCTATCTCAATGAAGACTAAAACAAAATAATTAATGGACAGTTTGCAAAATCTTGCACCTCATACAATTAATTGCAGAGTTGGCAGTGCAGTATGGCTTCATGCAGAATTTGTTCCTTACGCAAAGTACATCCTCATATTAATCTATTTATACTAAAAAAAAATCTCCAGTCATAGCCATAGTAGGAAAAGCAAGCTGCAGTTACAATATAGGTTGAACACAATCATTTCACTGTAGGCGAGCAGTATTTGTAATATTCAATAAACCTAATGAGTTAAATGTGAAGCTGTTCATCTAGTTCTGGCCTTTCATAATTTGATTTGACTTCAATGTAGCATGCACTGGTCAATCTAAGCATTATCCCACATGCTGCTAAGAAATGATCTCAATACAGTTTAATGGCATCATTTAAACAGCTGTCCCAAATGGCCATTAGAAATTACTACGGCCATTCTGGTCATCACACCTGCGTCAAATTTTACTCAGGATGGCAGGAAGTTTGTTCCAGCACTCTATACAACAAAGGTCCTTTGACTTTGTCAAGCTGCTCTAGAAAGTGTTTTGTGTATATTCTGAATTAGGCAAGAAATTATTATTAGCCACTGAATTCACTATTTTTAGCCAGAGTAATACTGTGTAAAATTATAGATGCAATGAACATAACAAATGCACCATCTCGCCGTCTAGAAAGGCAGAAGGGGTATTTTAATCACCCAGTTTTGAAAAGTGATGCACAATATCCACGGGATTGCAACCAAATGACCTTGATAACTTGTGGACTAACACAAGTGAGCTTTATGGGCTTTAGATGCCAGTAAAATAATGTCATCCTTATTTAAATGCAAATACATTGCAATGAGATCATTGCTGAAAAAGTCAAGACAGGATTTAGCTAAATTTGTTCATAATTTTAAGAACCCCATATGTTTTACTGTTGTTGTAATGTACTGCATGAAGGTACAAGTTTGTTTTCAGAGTTAGATTGTCGCCTAAGTTTTCCGTCAATATTCACCACAAACCTGCCCCCCCCCCCCCCCCCCCCCCACTTTGGCTGACGTACTCACTTGAATCAACCATGTTTAATCTACGTCCAAGCGGTTACCATGCTCTGTTTATGTAGCACATCTCCATAACACTGCAGGCAAAATGAGAGTTCAGTGAAGTGGGGTGGGAAGACATTGAGATCACCATTCTTGCAGCACTCCCCAGTCTCAGAGGCTGAGCTGGACCACAGCTGCAGGTTAGTAATTTTGCCATTGTCGGATGCATTTTAAAACCGCTTGGAATGGGGCACTCATTGGTGTTGGGGATAGTAGTGCTGCTGTACATCTGAAGTGACCGCAGGTTCGATTCTGACCCTGCTGTTGGCATGCTGGTTTGTGGGCTATGTGGCCATTGTAAATTCTTCCCTAGTATAGGTGGTTAGTCAAAGAATCAAGGGGGAATGGGTGAGGGGGGCTATGAAATTATTGAGCATATTAGAATAGATTACAGGGAAAAGATTGGGGAATGGGACTGATGAGTAGCTCTGAGAACAATCGTGTATACACTTGATGGACCAAACAACGTCTTTCTATGTTATAAGGAAAAATGAGAATTGGATGAGTCCATGGATAATAATTATGTTGCGCAACATTTAAAAGCCTGATTATTCAATCACCAGGAAATAACAGATTTTGTTAAAATTATAGTTTTGAAGGTCAAAAGAATGGTGGATTGGATCAGTTGCACCAAAAGGCAGAATGAATGGGATACAAATAGAGTAGAAATCGGCAATTAGGATGGTGCAGCGGTAGAGTTGCTGCCTTACAATGCCAGAGACCCGGGTTCGATCCCGACTACGGGTGCTGTCTGTACGGAGTTTGTACGTTCTCCCCGCGGGGTTTCTCCGAGATCTTCGGTTTCCTTCCACACTCCAAAGACGTACAGGTTTGTAGGTTAATTGGCTTGGGGTAAGTGTAAAATTGTCCCTAGTGTGTGTAGGATAGTGTTAAAGTGCGGTGATCACTGATCGGCGCGGACTCGGTGGGCCAAAGGGCCTTTTCCCCGCTGTATCTCTGAACAAAACCATCCTAAGTCAGAATTACTTACGTTTTTTTACAGTATTGCCTGAATTTTACAAAATCTTTAAAATATATGCGGTAAAGTATTATGTTGAGCTTCAAAAACAAAAAAAATTGAATTAAGTATGGATCACATATTTTTCTACAATCAGAATTTGGTTTACGATGATTGCAGCTTAAAGACAGTTTCATTCAAGGCTTATTCTTTCAAGGGCATTCCTACATTTATTTTAATAAACACACGAAGGCCATTTTCACAGAAGTCGGAGACTGGGAAGAGAGTGAGTGGAGAGCAGGAGGGCACTGGGCAAAGTGTAAGCAGTGAACAGGCAGCGCAGGAATGTAGATGTGGGGGTGCGGGCACGGAATGGGTGGGAAGCAGCGAGGAATGGGCAGAGAAGAGGCAAGCTAAGGGTGAAGAGCTGGAGATCAGTGGAGTAAAGTGCAGGCTAGTGTGAGAGGGAGCACGAGAGCACTGGGCAGACTGTGATGTGCAATGGGCAATCATACTTTGTGTGGAACACAGTTGGCCAGTGCCATGTACCACCCGCTGGTACTGGCACAACGCCAAGTAAACTAGACGCTTCATTTCTATTCTGACGGTGGGCTGCAGCTGCCCTGATGCATGATGTTGAGTTTGGGAGAGTGAGAAATCGCTGACAGTCAGCACCTTTGGATTAAGGGGTGGGAATGCTATCCTTGAAAAGCACAAAAAGCAAAAGAGCAGCATGTTTTTTCTCAACTCCCAGAAGAGCACTCTCTTTCTCTTGGCCCTATGTGTAAAAAAGAGACCTTTTTCTGAGTCACATCTTGTTTGACCCTTTGACAATGTGGGTGGAGCAGCACTGCCAGCCCACTTCAACCTTGTAAGAGCAGTCCGGGTTTTGCCTAGACCTTAGCTTCTCCATGTTTCAGTGGGTTTTGTGAAGCGAGGCCGGATCTGAGCTAGAACGGCTAAGCTTTGACTTTCTAACAACTAATGCCTTGACCAGCCAGATGAACGGAAGTAAAATTGGCCTTACTGTGGTCTGGGGACATAATTTACCTGTGGTGGTAACATTTGGAGAAGAAGCAGGGAAACATCCCACATTCTCTACATATTGTAAGTGGCTAATGGGGGAAGGGGTAGGCATATAGCCACAACAACAGCCATTTCTATTCATCTCCTCATATTAGACGACACTTTTGTTCAGCTAATCAAGTGCAACATGATGGAACAAATGAAATAAAATCTCCGAGCCCCATTTCCTCCTGGGCTCATTGCTTGTACCAGCGTAATTATATCATTACATTGGAAAGTGTACACTTTTCATTCTGAGTGAGGAAGACATCTTAAAACAAAAGTGCCATTTTCATACTGATACACTGCAATAAAAATCACACAAAATTGTTTTCACGACCCCCCTGGCGATATGAGAACATCCAAGTAGAAGAAGGGAAGTTGTATTCCCAATAATTGTATCCCCAAAAACAAACTAAAAAATGTGCCCAAGTCCCCAGAATCAAATTCAAAGCCGGCAAACATTTGAATGATACTGGATTCTCCATACAAACAAGATACTTACATCATTACTCACCGGTATGAAATAAGCAGTTGAAAATTATTACATTTATTACAAGGCCTGCCTAGAAACTATTTAAACATGGGTTTCAATGTAAGAGTGGGTGTGCATCAAAGGGGGCGTTGGGGTAGGTGCAGCTTGTTCACTTGCATCGTTTACTGATTCTGCGGTTCCATTGTTCTGACAGATATCCACGAAAAGCTCAATATAGGTTTGTTTCCATTCTTGGAATTCTTTGGATGTCAAGCTAGGATTGTCTAGGATCTTGTCTATAATCGTGACTTCACCTTCTTTTGCCTGAAAGTGAAGAGGAGGGAGAAAGAAAGCCGTGTTATTATGGAAAAAAATTAAAAGATAGCGTATCAAGTGCAACGCTATAATTGTATTTGCACTTGGATTGTACATAAAACAGGCAATCACAGATTGAACAGTTGATACCAGGCAATAATCCAAACATGTGGACCAATGATCCAGAGCCCTTTATGGCAGCTGGTGGACTTAAATCATGTTAGTAAATATGAAATATAAAAGATTGCATCAGCATTTATTACAATTAACTACCGGACAGGGAAACGCTTTAAGTTTATAAATGTGCATTCGGAAGGAAATCTGCTTTTTTATCTGGTTAAGATATTGTATGTGACTTCAGACGAACAAAAATGTGCTTGATTTTTAACTGACACTAAGTAAGTTGGTCTTGAGGTCGTGCAAAGCATGGATTTTTTTTTTGCAGTGCCCTGAATCCAGCAGCCTGAATGCTCAGAGATGCGTGTCCCATTGTACTTTCAAACAGACATCTGCTAAGGCTGGGTGCTGCTCTGCTGGGACCTGCTGCAAATCCGCCCCCTCGACTAGTACTCCACAGCAAAGAATTGGCCACAGCTCAAGTGCGGAGAGGCTGCCCGTGATGGAGAGAATGTGTAGGGTAGAACTGCAGATGCTGATTTAAATCGAGGGTAGACACAAAATGCTGGAGTAGTTTAGTTTTAGTTTAGAGATACAGCATGGAAGCAGTCCCTTTGGCCCACTGAGTCTGCGCTGACCAGCGATCCCCGCACTCTAACTCTAGCTTACACACACACACACACACTAGGGGCAATTTACAATCTTTACCAAAACCAATGAACCTACACACCCACATGTCTTTGGAGTGTGGGAGCAAACCGGAGCACCCGGAGAAAGTCCACAGTTCATGGAGAGAACGTACAAACTCCACACAGGCAGCGTCCGTAGTCAGGGTCGAACCCGGGTCTCTGGCGCTGTGATGCAGCAACTCTACCGCTGCGCCACTATGCAAAGGAAGAGGAATCAAAAGGGAGATTGCTATCTAAATGGAGAGACACTTCAACTGAGTGACATTCAGAGGGATCCAGGTGTTTCAGTGTATCAATCACCAACAATAAGCAGGCAGGTCAAAGCAGCAGCTAATTAGTGCAGAACTGATTTACAGAAGGATCCGGTGGTCAAGGTTCCTAGCTCCACTAAAGTGACAACACAAGTTGATAGAGTAATAAAGATGGCATATGGTATCCTTGTCTTCATTAGTCGGGGTGTTGAGTATAAATGTGAAAGAGTTATGTTGCAGCTCGATTCAGTTTTAGGCCACATTTGGAGTGTGCTGCTCTGGCTGCCCTGTTGCAGGAAGCATGTGAAGGCTTTGGCGGGGGTGCAGAGGACGTTTGCCAGAGTGCTGCCTGGATTAGAGGATATTAGTTATACGGAGCAGTTGAACTAACGGATTGTTTTTTTCTGAAGCATTGGAGGTTGATGGATGACCTGATAGAAGTTTATAACATTTTGAGAGGAATAGATAAGTTATCTTTTTTTTCCTCCATGGTGGAAATATCAAACACTAGTGGGCATAGCTTTAAGGTCAGGGGAGAACAGTTTAGAGGAGATGTGCAGTGCAAGTTTTTTTACGCAGAGGGTGGTAAGTGCCTGGAACCCACTACCCAGGGGAAGAGGTGGACGCAGATACGATAAAGGTGTGTAAGAGGCTTTTAGATAGATCCATGGATATGCGAGGAATGGAAGAATATAGATGATATGCAGACTGAGATGTTTAATCTAGCATCATTTTCAGTACAAACACTGTGGGCTTAAAAGCCCATTCCTGTGCTGTACCATTCAATGTTCCATATTTTTGAGGCAAATGGCATATTGGGTTTTATTACAAAAGGGACGCAAATAAAGGAATACTGTGTGTTGGAGATGCCACACCTGGAATGCTTTGCAGAGTTTTGGTTCCCTCACATAATATAAAGGATATAGTAGCATTGGAGGCAATGTAAAGGAGGTTCACCAGGCTACATCCTGTTAAGAAAGGGTTGTCCCACCAAGATCTGAAGGCTGAACTATTCAATGATATGAGATTCCAAGAGGGCTTTGCAGGATAGATGTTGAGATGATTACACTAGTGAAAGTCACAAACAAGGGGGCAGTTATTTAAGTAGAAATTCCTTCTCTCAGAAGGTGATACATCTCTGGTATTCACTGTCCGCCAAGATGGTGGAGGCCATGTCATTAGATATATTTGTGGAGATTTATAGATATTTGAAAGATTGAGAAATTGAGGATTATGAAGAAATGGCGCATGAAGGGGCGTTGGTACCAGAGTAGATCAGCCATCACACTGAAGCCAGATGACACACTCTTGGGCCTATTTTCTTCCATCGCTGTGTCCGGTTATAATTCAGCGTTGATTCCATTAGTGCTTTTGTTCCAGAAACACATTTGGAGCACTAAGTGTGGTGCCAGAGTAAACCACATCAATCAATGACACAATGCCTGGAATGGTCAAAGAAGGAACTGCAGATGCTGGAGAATCGAGGGTTACACAAAAAGCTGGAGAAACTCAGCGGGTGCAGCAGCATCTAAGGAGCGAAGGAGATAGGCGACGTTTCGGGTCGAGACCCTTCTTCAGACCAGTCTGAAGAAGGGTCTCGACCCGAAACGTCGCCTATCTCCTTCGCTCCTTAGATGCTGCTGCACCCGCTGAGTTTCTCCAGCTTTTTGTGTAAGCCTGGAATGGTCAGTTGCTTTCTTGAGCAACGGCACAAGAATGAAATATTTTAAAAACCAGGTTTGCAATTGCAACTGCATTATAAAAGCATAAATATACAATTACTTGAATTGTCTGGCGATTAAATGTCATTTTTGTCCTGGGATGTCCTGGGATGTCAGGACTTTCATATGAGGAAAGACTGGATAGACTCGGCTTGTACTCGCTGGAATTTAGAAGATTGAGGAGGGATCTTATAGAAACTTACAAAATTCTTAAGGGGTTGGACAAGCTAGATGCTGGAAGATTGTTCCCGATGTTGGGGGAGTCCAGAACAAGGGGTCACAGTCTAAGGATAAGGGGGACTTCCTTTAGGACCGAAATGAGGAAAACATTCTTTACACAGAGAGTGGTGAGTCTCTGGAATTCTCTGCCACAGAAGGTAGTTGAGGCCAGTTCATTGGCTATATTTAAGAGGGCGTTAGATGTGGCACTTGTGGCTAAAGGGATCAGGGGGTATGGAGAGAAGGCAGGTACGGGATACTGAGTTGGATGATCAGCCATGATCACATTGAATGGCGGTGCAGGCTCGAAGGGCCGAATGGCCTACTCCTGCACCTATTTTCTATGTTTCTATTTTTAAAGCCTGGGAAATATAAAGAGGGCAAGATAAACACTGCATATTTTGTGGGTCAAACAAATTCTCAACCCCAAGACGATTGCTACAGATGGAATTTGTTAAAGGTTGCCCAAGTAGAATGAATAGAAACTGGACTAAATTCATATATTATTTGTGTTAATTAAGATTATTTTTCATGTATAAATGTGCATTTGCTGGTGTGTAAAAGGAATCTAGCTGTCAAATCAACTGAGCACAATTGATGTTTAGTTAGCCATCTTCTACTTGACTGACAGTGCAGAAAAATTAATGAGCAGCTTGTTGGTTGGTACATTTTCCAATTTGATTTGGATTCCCTCAAGAACTCAGCTAACTAAATGTGAACCATGTGTCAAGTCAATGGTAGCATTTTTAAACCTACTTTGGGCAATCACGTATGTCAGAAAAGTGATTATAAGCCATGTATCTACTGTATAGGTAAACAAAATGTAATGTCTTCACAAAACTGAGATCTACTACAGCATATGCGCTTTGCTTTGAGCACGAGAATCAACCTGGCATTTTGGGAGTTCACATACGAGTTAATATGTTAGCTGTAGTCCTAAGCTTACTATTCTGTGAATACAAAATCATATTTCTGTTCAAAGGAAATATTGAGCTGGTGGGAAGCCTTTCAAACTGGATCCACAGATCATCAAAATCGTAATACTGGAATTATAATTATAATACATAAATTAATTTTTAAGTTAATTACCTAAAAAACAACAACCACCAAGCCAACATATTCAGTACATTTTACAGATTCTTGACTTGCACTATACGTAAACTAAATGAATCAATAAAACTAATTATCATTTTTCTATTAATGGAGTAAGAATGATTCAAGATTCAAGAGATCTGGAGTGTAGAGTGTGAAACAAAGATGAGAAAAGTGAAAGAAAAAAAAACTAGACATTCAAAAAAAAACCCACAATATTTTATTTTGATGGAGAATGGTAACTTTAGGCAACATTATAAATGAGCCAGAAGATTTCTTAAACTTCTCATTTTTTTCACATAGAACAACATCGAGCAGCACAGTGATGCAGCAGCAGCAGCAGGGGCCCTTGTTTAATCCCGACTACGGGTGCTGTCTGTGTGGAGATTGCACGTTCTCCCTGTGACCGCATGGGTTTTCTCTTTGTGCTCCAGGTTCCTCCCACACACCAAAGATATGCAGGTGTGTAGGTTAATTCGCTTTTGGAAATTGTCCCTAGTGTGCAGCATAGAACGGGTGATCGCTGGTTGGTGGGGACTTGGTGGGCCAAAGAGCCTGTTTTCATGCTGTATCTCTGAACTAAACTTCTCTTTCAACCTCACCTCTTTTCTCCAAAGGTGCAGCTGTAGGAACTCACAGAGGGCCAATTTACACCTGTCTCTTTGTTGAATATGTTGACCAGTTTTTGTTCCAATCCTATACAGGCTCACTCCCTCAACATATTTTTCCTAATTTATGATTGCTTTGATGTTGCACCTTGCACTCATAGAGAACTCAAAAATGTCATTACTTTTACCGCCAATGTCTACCCTGCCTTTGCCTTCACATGGTCTATCTCTGACTCCTCCCTTCCAGTCTCCATCTCAAGTGAGAGGCAAGCATCACATATATCCATTGCACTTGTCTGTCTGACACTTGTAAGCATTCCATTCTTCGAGATCCTCCATTTCCATTATATTTGCTCCAATGTAGAGATTTTCCTCACAAATGCCTCTTAGATATCTTCTCCAAGTTTGCAGATGGCACAAAGCTGGGTGGCAGTGTGAGCTGCGAGGAGGATGTTATGAGGCTGCAAGGTGATTTGGATAGGTTGGGTGAGTGGGCAGATGCATGGCAGATTCAGTATAATGTGGATAAATGGGAGGTTATCCACTTTGGTAGCAAGAACAGCAAGGCAGATTATTATCTGAATGGTGCCATATTAGGGAATGGTGAGGTGCAACGACACCTGGGTGTGCTTGTACATCAGTCACTGAAAGTAAGCATGCAGGTACAGCAGGCAGTTGGCCTTCATTATGAGAGGACTTGCGTTTAGGAGCCAGGAGGTCCTACTGCAGTTGTCCAGGCCCCTGGTGAGACTACACCTGGAGTATTGTGTGTGATTTTGGTCTCTTAATTTGATGAAGAATGTTATTCCTATTGAGGGAGTGGGGTGTAGGTTCACCAGGTTAATTCTTGGGATGGCGGGACTGACATATAATGAAAGAATGGGTCGACTGGGCTGGTATTCACTAGAATTCACTAGAAGGATGAGAGGATATCTTATAGAAACATAAAATTCTTAAAGGATTGAACAGGCTAAGTGCAGGAAAAATGTTCCCTTTGTTGGGGGATTCCAGAACCAGGGGTCACAGAGAAAACAATCCAAATCTGTCTAATCTCTCCCTCTACCTAATACCCCCTAATCATGGGGTTACTCTGGTGAACCTCTTCAACACCCTTTCCAAAGTCTCCACATCCTTTCTGTAAAGTGCCGACACAGTAATCTGAATGCGGCTTAACCAAAGTCCTACTCTTATACTCAATGCACTGTCCTATGAAAGCAAGCATACCGTATGCCTTCTTCACCACACCACCAATGAATGAGCATGACCTCGCAGTAAACTTGAGGGGAAAGTCCTGTACATATTACTCACAGCGTGGAACACATTTTGTATTATCAAATGCCTTGCTGATTTCTAGTGGTTCTGCAATCTCCAATACACCAACTGTAAAAATCAGTTACCAAAAACAAATCCATCTAAGGAATCTTTCCATCCTACGTCGCAACTGTTTGTGACTGCACAACCCATTTGGCAATTGCAATACAATGTGGAATAAAAATGATTTGTCCTCTTTGATGCACAAATGATGAGAGAATCAGTAGTGTTGATATTCAAATGGATCTGGTAACCGTGGAATTCTTTGCCACAGATGGCTAAGCATATTTTTAAGACCGAGATAGATAGATTCTTGATTAGTACGGGTGTCAGGGGTTATGGGGAGAAGGCAGGAGAGTGAAATTAAGAGGGGAAGATAGATCAGCCATGATTGAATGGCAGAGTAGACTTAATGGGCCGAATGGCCTAATTCTGCTACAAGAACTTATGGAACTGTCCCTTGCAGTCAGAAACAGGTGAATTGTTCATGGGGAACAAGGACATGGCAGACCAATTGAATAACTACTTTGATTCTGTCTTCACTAAGGAAGACATAAATAATCTGCCGGAAATAGCAGTGGAACGGGGGTCAAATAAGATGGAGGAACTGAGTGAAATCCAGGTTAGCCGGGAGATGGTGTTGGGTAAATTGAACGGATTGAAGGCCGATAAATCCCCAGGGCCAGATAGTCTGCATCCCAGAGTACTCAAGGAGGTAGCCACAGAAATAGTGGATGCATTAGTGATAATTTTTCAAAATTCCTTAGATTCTGGAGTAGTTCCTGAGGATTGGAGGGTAGCTAATGTAACCCCACTTTTTAAAAAAGGAGGGAGAGAGAAAGCGGGGAATTACAGACCAGTTAGTCTAACATCGGTAGTGGGGAAACTGCTAGAGTCGGTTATTAAAGATGGGATAGCAGCGCATTTGGAAAGTGGTGAAATCATTGGACAAAGTCAGCATGGATTTACGAAAGGTAAATCATGTCTGACAAATCTGATAGAATTTTTCGAGGATGTAACTAGTAGAGTGGATAAGGGAGAACCAGTGGATGTGTTATATCTAGACTTTCAGAAGGCTTTCGACAAGGTCCCGCATAAGAGATTAGCATACAAACTTAAAGCACACGGTATTGGGGGTTCAGTATTGATGTGGATAGAGAACTGGCTAGCAGACAGGAGGCAAAGGGTAGGAGTAAACGGGTCCTTTTCAGAATGGCAGGCAGTGACTAGTGGGGTGCCGCAAGGGTCAGTGCTGGGACCCCAGCTATTTACAATATATATTAATGATTTGGACGAGGGAATTCAATGCAACATCTCCAAATTTGCAGATGATACCAAGCTGGGGGGTATCGTTAGGTGTGAGGAGGATGCTTGGAGGCTGCAGGGTGATTTGGATAGCTGAGTAAATGGGCAGATGCATGGCAGATGCAGTATAATGTGGATAAATGTGAGGTTATCCACTTTGGTGGCAAAAACATGAGGGTAGACTATTATCTGAATGGTGGCAGATTAGGAAAGGGGGACATGCAACGAGACCTGGGTGTCATGGTACACCAGTCATTGAAAGTAGGCATGCAGGTGCAGCAGGCAGTGAAGAAAGCAAATGGTATGTTAGCATTCATAGCGAAAGGATTTGAGTATAGGAGCAGGGAGGTTCTACTGCAGTTGTACAGGGTTTTGGTGAGGCCACACCTGGAGTATTGCATACAGTTTTGGTCTCCAAATCTGAGGAAAGACATCCTTGCCATAGAGGGGGTACAGAGAAGATTCACCAGACTGATTCCTGGGATGTCAGGACTTTCATATGAGGAAAGATTGGATAGACTCGGCTTGTACTCGCTGGAATTTAGAAGATTGAGGGGGGATCTTATAGAAACTTACAAAATTCTTAAGGGGTTAGACAAGGTAGATGCTGGAAGATTGTTCCCGATGTTGGGGGAGTCCAGAACAAGGGGTCACAGTCTAAGGATAAGGAGGAATTCATTTAGGACCGAAATGAGGAAAACATTATTTACACAGAGAGTGGCGAGTCTCTGGAATTCTCTGCCACAGAAGGTAGTTGAGGCCAGTTCATTGGCTATATTTAAGAGGGCGTTAGATGTGGCACTTGTGGCTAAAGGGATCGGGGGTATGGAGAGAAGGCAGGTACGGGATACTGAGTTGGATGATCAGCCATGATAACATTGAATGGCGGTGCAGGCTCGAAGGGCCGAATGGCCTACTCCTGCACCTATTTTCTATGTTTCTATGTTTCTATCAAGAATCACAGGCTCAGAACAAGGAATAGGGCATTTAGGAGTGAGCTAAGAATATATTCCTTCACTCAAAGGATGAAATGTCTCTAGAATTCCCTTCTGTGGAGGGCTGTGGGGGCTATAGTTTAGTTCATTAAAAATATAGACTGCTAGGTTTCTGGACATGGTAGAAATCGGGGAATATGGAGATAATCACACTGAGGCAGTGGGCCAGCCGTGACTGGTGGAACAGGCTCAAAGGGCCCAATGGTCAACTCCTCCTCCTAGTTTGCATCTTATTTTCCCAGCCTTCAGTCAATAATGCCCTGCTTTGCATCCTTGATCCATGTCAGACATTCTGGCCATTACACTCTAAATTCCTCTCTTCATCCAAACAAGTTATTTCTTATGAAACCTAATGTAGTAAAACACTAGGGAGATTGGGTACCTTGGAAGTGATAAACCGTTGCCCATTTGAGATATCTATTGAAGTAGAGTAAATAGTTTCCTCTCCATAATTTAAGGGAAGCTAATTGCCTCATTCATTGAGCTACAATCAGAGGTGCACCTTGTACGAATGAGCGAGTACACTCTATCACAGAGGATTGTTCCTTTCCCATCTTCAATGATTTAATATTACACTAAGCTAAGCAAAACTGCAAAGCCCATTACACACCTAAATGTCCAAGGCTCTTCTCGATTTGGGATTGAAACTCAAGAGGAGCTTGTGGCAGATGGTAACAGGCCAGTTGGCTGTGAAATCTCTGACTCACTGTCAATTTTAATACTGCACTGTCTGAAATGTAAATTCTATTGCAGGGCCACTGAAAGAAAACCAGACATCATTGGCATGCATACGCAAGATGGACCTTTCTTTAAAATAATGCAACCAGGAGTAGGATTTTAGTGAGGAATGGGAGTGGGTCGGTGAAGGTAAGTTGAGATCATCAGATGGTGATTGTGTTGCATTTGGTAAAGCAGTAGTTCTGGAACTACATGAGCACAATACCACAGATGTTGAACCATTGTGATGATACACTGGGTAACATAGGGTGACCTGGTCGACTGTATCAAATGTGGTAGAGTTGGAAGGGAATGCAGAGGCACAATGCATTCATTACCACATAAAATGTTGTAAATGCTGGGTGGAACAGATACCAGACTGAAGGGATGGGGATCGGGTAGGCCAGCCTGAGATGTCAATAACATAATCCAGACCCTCAGAAAAAGATAAATTAAAAAAAGCCAAGTTGAATCAGTTAATTCTGACTAGTTTAAAATACCCCAACACTTAAAGAAAAAAAAAAGGTATTATATGCAGTAGTTGGTAACAAGAATATTTATCTGTAATTTGTATTACTATTAAAACTAAATGGGGGAAGAGTCTGCAAATTTAACAATGATAATTTCTGTAATAAAAAGGGAAAGTCCTACCTTAATTGTGCTCTTTAGAATTCTAAGCTTGTGCAATTTTTCATTTATGACTGGATTGTCACATCTCTTTTGGAAAGACCTCTTGAACTCCTGTTTGGTGGAAAGGCGATGCTCTCCTAAAGGAGACACGCTGGCGTTCTCCAGCGCCTTGTACAAATCCTGCAAAGAGTCCCCAGTTTCCTCTGGCGCAGGTTCTGGCAAAGAATTAATTTGGATGAGTCTAGGATTAGTGAAAGACTAAGAACAGCTTCAGAAGTGTCTGATATAACCCTGGTTGAAAAGGAAAGAGATTTAAAGCTGGGTTATCTTATGACCTCCATAAAGTAAAATTTCTTGGCCTGTTGATTTTGCAGATCAATGTTTACCGTGCAGAATGTAACTAAAAGTTTCAAATGAAAGAGACTGCAGCCTGAAATAAGAACAGGAAGTTTTGGAAATTAAGGCTTGAAACGTTAACTCTCTCTCTCCCTCCATAGAGGCTGCCTGACCTGCTGAGAATTTCCAACACTTGCTGTTTTCATTAACTAAAAGCTGAATGGCAAACTAATATTTGTTTCATTGATATCATGGGATTTGACCAAACTAGATTCATTTTCCAACTAGATTTAAACCCAAGGTAGACAAAAGTGCTGGAGAAACTCAGCGGGTGCAGCAGCCCGAAACGTTGCCTATTTCCTTCGCTCCATAGATGCTGCTGCACCCGCTGAGTTTCTCCAGCATTTTTGTCTATCTTCGATTTTCTAGCATCTGCAGTTCTTCTTAAATAGATTTAAACCCAACAAGTTAATTTGCAATTTCTGGAAAGGCACCTGCCATAAAAATAAGGAACACATTTTCTAGTAGGAATGCATGAGGCTATTCGGCCACGGATCTGTGCCATCTATTGGGGTGATGGGGAATCTTTCGTCCTATTCCACTGCACTTTAATTCACTGCACCCTTCCTGCTCATTCCCACACATGCTTACCAACTCCTATTTCCTTTTGCTATTAACCTACACAGTGGACTAATTTACAGAAGCCAATTAACCTAATAATACATCTGGAAGACACTGGAGGAAAGCCATTCAATTACGCAGAGAATGCTCAAGTTCTACACTGGTAGTACCTGAAGTTACGATCGAATCGACAATTGCAAACTACCGTGAATTCTGCAATCTCCCTACCTTGCTAGCAAGAAAATATTCAGTCATTTCATAGCAAAGATTATTTTCAGTTACTAGACAATAGTCACAACGAACCACAACCTCTCTACCTTGGTTGGCTAAATGAATTAGTGATAGCTGATGAAGCTATTGTTTTTTGGTGTATTCTGGTAGTCTCATTGGTAAAATATGAAACCCCTTATAACTTTAAACCTAAAATGTAATCTTGGACACATTCTTCATGAGACAAATATGTAGAAGGCTACACAGATAACCGTTTTGGATAGGGGCAGTCAAAACTCCCTAAAAAGCTCAGTTACTGAAATGAACATCATGTGGGTAAGGACCAGGCAAAGATGAGGCAGGTCCCTCAAAATCAAAGGACAACTGTAAAACATCAGCCCACCACTCTCTTTAAGTGATAGATATTAGAGTCCGAGCTAGTTATATATTAATCCAGTTGACGATTGAAGTACGTTAAAACCTAAAACAATCTGAAAGAGATCAAAACATAGCACAAATGAATTACTAAACAGTGAAAAGGAAGAGGGGCAACATGAAAATATTGGTGACTTTAAATCTCATGATAAAGGGGTGGAAAAGACTGACACAGCAAGATAACATTGTGGCAAATAATGTCTTCATGAATCTTTTGTCTGTAGCCAAGATTTGAATGTCTGCTGGTTAAACCTTTTTCAATAAACTGCAGAATGGGGATCGTCAGGCATGATGGGAGGTGATTCTCCTTCAACAGATCCTCACCTGAAGATTGGCAGATTGCATGGGTCACAGAAGTAGATTTTCCTGACCCATCAACTACCACTATGGATGACCAAGGCGTCAGATCAAAGAGCATAAAAACCCTTCCATTTTGTGTTAGATATATCACAATGGAGAAAAAGCAACAGCACAACCTGTTCAAAGTAATTCCCCTCTTAAAATGTACTGACTCTCTTTCAAATGGGGGCAGAATACTAAAGCCACGCGATGGGATATCGAAACACTAAAACATTTTAAAAGTTTGACCTAACAGCAACTAATTGCGTTTATATGAAGAATAAACATTGGGAGCTTGCAAAGAAACAAAACGGGAGGCGTGACGAAAGGTGTTAAATAACTGTTATATAAGAACATGTTAAAGCGAGGGGAAAAATATATGGTGTGGGAAGGAACTAGATGCTGGTTTAAACCAAAGATAGAAACAAAAAGCTGGAGTACCTCAGCAGGACAGGCAGCATCTCTGGAGAGAAGGAATGGGTGACGTTTCGGGTCAAGACCCTTCTTCAGACTGAAGGTCACGGGAAAGGGAAACGAAAGATAGAGAAGATGATGCAAAGAGGTAGAGAACAATGCATGAAACAAATGCAAAAATGTAGTGATGATAAAGGAAACAGGCCATTGTTAGCCGTTTGTTGGGTGAAAATGAGAAGCTGGTGCGACTTGGGTGGGGGAGAGATAGAGAGAAGGAATGCCAGGGTTACTTGAAGTTAGAGAAATCAATATTCATACCACTGGGCTGTAAGCTGCCCATGTGAAATATTAGATGCTGCTCCTCCAATTTGCATTTAGCCTCACTCTGACAATGGAGGAGACCTAGGACAGAAAGGTCTGTGTGAAAATGGGGAGGAGAATTAAAGTGTTTAGCAACTGGGAGATCATAAAAATATGTGGTGTTCAGGGAAGGGTCTCAGAGCAGTGTTGGTGACATGATGGGAGGATGCACAAGATACTATTGTCAAAAGAAGGGACATTTTTAGGAGGTTATGGAATTAATTTATAAAGAACAGGTAGAGAGTGGCCACCAAAATATTATAAAAAAGGTCTGATAATTTTGAATTGGAGGCAATAGGAACAGGAATGAATACCAGTCAGCAGAGACTACTTTGGGACTAGTATGGTATAGGATACTGGCAGCAAAGCTTTGGATCAGCTTAACAGTGCACAAACAAAGAGACCATCTTGGGATACTCTCCAAGCTGGGACTCTGAAAGTGAGGCAGATTGCTGCACACCTACCTGGTGGTTTGAGTGGAAGCCGTAATTAGGACTTCAGGAACATAAATCAAGATTATTTACGTACACTGGGCACCTTGAAAAAAGATCAAATTTTGCCACGAGTAGCTGAAAGTATTTTGTGGTACTGGGACTAAATTTGTTTTGAAAAGGCAGGCTAGAAGGCTGCAAATGCCAACGATTGGTGTCTTTTCTGGACCATTCTCATCCAGCTACCGTGACTAATGACAAATTATGTGGCGCTTACACGGTTAAAGCCAATTCCTGCAAGGTCATGTCGCAGTAATGAGCTGCAAATTTAGGAAACTTACACACACACCGGTTATCTATCATCCCAGGCACGTACTGTTCCTGAGTAGGATTACACATCTCTCGGCGATTACATGACAACTGTTGTGAAAGGCTTGATGTGTTCTGTCAAAGTGAAAAATAACCCCAGTGCTCAGCAACTCACCGGCACATGATCACAAGATTCTTTGCCCATTAGGATAAGCAAATAACTTGTTTGAAGGGTTACTGCCAACAGAAGGCATGTTACAGTTGACCCTAAAATGCAATACTTTTGATATCAATGTACAAATTTGTGTGATTATATTCAAAGTTATAACTGTACCAATCACCTCATTGAAATCCAAGTTATATAGATTATTCCCAGCTGGATAAATGACGTTAGGAGTTTGCTTGGTGGTGTTACATCAAGATGTCACATCAAGCGGAGTCAGGGGATATGGGGAGAAGGCAGGAAGGGGGTACTGATTGCGGATGAGCAGCCATGATCACATTTGGCTCGAAGGGCCAAATGGCCTACTCCTGTACCCTATTGTCTACTGTCTAAATGCAAGCTTTCCGGCTGATCTATTACGGTGGAAAGGTGGTTATCATTTGATAAAAGGTGGTTATCATTTGTGGCTATAAATTATGGAAAACCTTTGATACGGGTCAATTTGAAAGTGATTTAACAGCTGCACCACAGAAGGATGATGTGCCAAAATAAAGGCGATGGTCTGTCAGCATGGTCTGGTCAGAACATCAATTACAACATCCAACATAGTGCCATCAATGCCAACAGTTTGTACAGGAGCTCACTGGTGGCACGGAAGGTCAAGACTTTTTATTTTGTCCCTGAAATCTCGAAATCATTTTTTGTATCATAAAAGAATAATATATACTTAGGATACATTTTTGGACCTGTGATTTACTTTTTGGATTTAATTTATTCTGTCCCACTGTTTCTTACCTTTGAAAAGCCTTGCATAAAAACTGGGTAAGAGGTTGTTAGTGCTATCGATGCAAAGCATGAGAATTTGTATCCTTCTTCAAAGAGCAGAATCCAGTGTACCACCAAAAATTCGCACAGTTTGGCTGCATACGGGCGCAGCTGGCAGAGCTGCTGCTTCACAGAGCCGGAGGCCTTGGTTTGACCCTGACCTTGGGTGCTGTTTGCATTATGTCCCTGTGGCCACGTGGGTTTCGTCCAGATTCTCCACGAGCCTCCCACGTCCGAAAGACGTGCGGGTTTATAGGTTAGCTGGCCTCTGTAAATTTCCCTTAGTGTGTAGGGAGTGGATCCGAAAGTGAGATAATGTAGATATATTGTGAACGGCTGATCGATAGGCAGTGGAGTCACTGGGCTGCAGGGCCTGTGTCCAAGCTGTATTTCTAAACTAAATTCCAACTCCTTGCAACCTCTATTTGAACATCAAAAGCGTGTGAGGGAAGCAGTCTCTCATTATTATTCATCCAGCAAAATACCATGACATGACTCCAAGTTGCACCTCAACCCAGTACATTCTCAACCTGTCTCTCAATTAAATCATTAAATCTGCAGATGTCAAATCTTTAGGGTCTAATTTAGTAGCCTGAAAGTGAGCACAGGGATTGCAATGCGTGATAGTTGACTGTAAGGCTGTGTGCCAACTTTGTGTTGCATGCATTTAATAATGATTTCAGCATTGAGCCACTGCTAACCTTGTAGTACATTGGCTGGATGCATCCGTCACATGCCAAAATCGAGATCGGGTAGCTCCATTTAAAAATGCACTACGGATAGTTACCTTGTGCCTTCTTAAGGGGCATTATTAAGGGGCATGACATTGTGGCTGCAGCAGTTGCAAGTGGTTTTGCAGGAAGTGAGTTTGACCTGGGAAATGCCAGTTAATAACATGATATTTGATCCATAGGATGGACTTGGGGCTTTGTTGGAGGAGGAGGAGGAGGACGAGGTATCCCATATGGAGACGATACCAGGATATTCTCCACATTCAAACTATCGTCAATTTGTGGGGTTTTTTTAGATTGTGTGGAAACAGATTCTTTTGCCAACCGAGTCCACGCCGACCATCGATCCCCTGTACACCAGTGCTCTGTCCTACTTGGGGCAATCTACAGATGCCAATTAACCTACAAACCTTCGCGTCTTTGAAATGTGGGAGGACAATGGAACGACTGGAGGAATCCAACGTGATCACAGGAGAACGTACAAATTCTGCATAGACAGCACCCGAGGTCAGGATCGAACCTGGGTGTCTGGAGCTGTAAAGCAGCAGCAGCAGCACTGTAAAGTACCAAATCCTTGTTACTCCCTAAGCAGCAGCTTTACCGCTGCGCCACTGTGCTGCCCCTTAGGGAGTAACAAGGATTTGGGATCATTGTCGGGTGAGGTACGGGACAAGGTGAACTGCAGCAAAAACAGTGGGCAAGCAACAGTGTACCAGAATACTTCAGCTCTGATGCAGATGATTTTGACAACAACATTGGTAGACATACTTGAAGGGAAGACTGATAAGTATAAACAAAGCAGTGTTTGATGGTCAGCTTTGGATCTTTCCTATAACCATGATTTCCTTTCCACCATGGTTGACAGTGGCAGCAGATCTGTTGTTTCCATTTCCACCACGGCATGGTGGAGCAGCGGTAGAGTTGCTGCCTTACAGCTCTTACATCACCAGAGACTCGGATTCGATCCGATCCCTGTCTGCATGGAGTTTGTATGTCCTCCCTGTGACCCATGTTGGTTTTCTCTGAGATCTTTGGTTTTCTCCCACACTCCAAAGATGTGCAGGTTTGTAGATTAATTGGCTTGGTATGAATGCGAATAGTCCCTAGTGTGAGTAAAATAGCGTTAATGTGCGGGGGTCACTGTCGGTGTGGACCCGGTGGGCTGAAGGGCCTGTTTCCGCGCTGTATCTCTACTAACACTAAACTAAACTAACAACTTCTGTTCTCACCTTCCATCTTACCCAGAACATGGGATTTCTCTTGACTCCATGTTTCACAAAAACTGCCTCCCCAATTTCTGACTACAAAACATTACAGACACATCTACTCCTTTCCTTCCCTTTCAATATGTCAAGAGACCTTCCCGCTGGAACAGTCAGACTCAATCTGTCACCTTCATCATAACCTCTCCCCTTTAACAAAATGTCTGGAGATACAGCCTTCCTGATATCCAGGACTCTAAACACTTATTCCAGTATTTCATTTGTACATCTTCCAATCTACTGTACTCCATCCAGTACTCACATTGTGGTCTCCTGTACATTGGAAAAACCAAACGCAGATTAGGTGACAATTGCATTAAAACGATATTCACCCTGCGAGGTTGACCATGAGCTAGTAGGCTCCACTCACTTTAATTATTTATCCTGCTCTGACTCTTCTTTGTTTAAGTCCTTCTATATTGTTTAAACAAATTCTGTTGTAAGGTTGAGGAACAGAGCCTCATCTTCCAACTGGACACATTACATCTGTCAGTACTCAACAAGTACATCATCTATTGTAGATAATTGGCCATTAAATCTCGTATTTCCAATGTTTCCAGTTTTCTTTTTCTCTTTTCTGCCAATTCCAGATTTTCTCAAATTTTGGCTTCTCTGACATTCAGAATAAAATAAGCAGAACCTTCCTCTAAGCAAGTATTGGAAAGACCACCTCTTCAGTCCTATCACTAACTGCATCCTTTACCCACAGACTCCATCCTTACCTTAGTAACCGTGCGAAATTGAACAAAATCACTCAGCTACCAGCCTCTGCCTCACCCCTCCTTCCCACTTCAATATACTGAGCATCTTTTCCCTACACTCTCAGCGTTGATGCAGGATCTTGACCCAGAGCACCAACTATCTCCTTTCCACTACAGATGCTGCCTGACCTATTGAATTCTTCCTGAAATTTGCTGTTTGTTATTCAAAGTTTTGGTGTCTTATGTGACCAAGCAGAACTACGTGTACATTTTTCCGACTGCCCATATTTCCACCTTTGTAATGTTGCTTTTCTCTGCTCAGTGGAATATTTCTGATGCTGGTTAAAAGCCAATAATATTGCTAGATCTGGAATCACATCAAACCAGACTGAGTATGGAAGATCAATTTTATTCCCAAAGGTAATCAGTAATCCAGATGGGTTTTTCATGTATATCATTACCGATTCTAATCTTTTAATTCCAGATTTTTTAAATTAACAGAGTTAATTAAGATTCAAGAGAGTAAAGAATGCTTAATTGTGATTGGAAATGGAACAATGAAATTCTTACTGGCAGCAGCACACCAGGTTTGTAAACACAGTACTCAATCGATAACGTAATTAGCAGACAAAAAAAGAGGTACAATAAATATAAAACAACAAGACTAAGTGGGACCCGTTGGGTGCCATGTTCACACGGGAGGACTGGTCCCCCAATGCAATATTCCACCTCTCCACTAATTCCAATATTGGTGGCCAGTGGAGCGCTAGTATGGGTGTTGTGTGTTGAAGGGACTGGTTTCCAGAGGGCTAGTATGGACATTGTGGGCAAAATGGATTCTTGGGGAGGCAGCTCAGTCACTCAAGCCTGATGTGCTGGCAGCTCACTCATGGCTGGTGGGCTGGCAGTTGACTCACGACTATTCCTTGAAATTCCATTTCAAGCAGGGTGCAGGGCCACCAAATTCAAATGCGGTTTCTTACCACTTCAAGCAGGGTGCAAGGCCACCAAATTCAAGTGCAGTTTCAAACCACTTCAAGCAGGGTGCAAGTCCACCAAATTCAAGTGCAGTTTCATACCACTTCAAGCAGGGTGCAAAGCCACCACATTCAAATGTAGTTTCATACCATTTCAAGCAGGGTGAAACCACCATAAAACCACACAAAACACCACACTCACTGTTCAGTAGATTCACAGCTCAGACAGAGTCATGATCTCTTCCTCCCCCATCTTGCAGAGACTGAGCCACACCCACACTTCCGGGTTTTATAATCCCTCCCCCCTCCCACCAGAAGGGGCGTGGCCTTCATGGCGTAATTGACAGGAGAGAGATTCTCAACATTTTTTAACTCTAATAACATTTTTATTTTTCATTGATGGGAAGACTCCTCTGCACCTGATGAGCGGAGAAGGACTGAGTAAGATGGCCAAAAATCACAGCCGTAAGTGGTAGCGTTTTATCTAAAATCAATATGCAGTGCAAACAGGAAGTTGTCAAGTTTAGACTTTTAATCATTTGCCATTTCAAACCAACCACCACCAACCATTTGCTGTGCTTTATTTCAAACCAGCCACCACCAACCATTTGCTGTGCTTTATTTCAAAGCAACCACCACCAACCATTTGCTGTGCTTTATTTCAAACCACCCACATCCAACCATTTGCTGTGCTATATTTCAAACCAACCACATTTTCATTTTCAAACCATTTTAAGGGCACTCAAGGTTAGTAAAACCACACTTACAGTGTAGTAGACATGTGTTCAGTGTTATTCATAGCTCAGACTGAGAGACATGACCCTCTCGCTCCCCCATCTTGCAGAGACTGACTTAGGCACTCAACACGTCCGGGTTTTATAGTCCGTCAGGAAGGGGCGTGGCCTTCAGTAGTGAGACTCTCAACATTTTTTAAACACTAATAACTCTTTAATTTTTAATCGATGGTAAAAATCCTCTTGTCGTGCGCAGCGGAAAGGGACTCTGAGTTAGATGGCCAAAAATCACAGCCGTAAGTGGCAGCGTTTGTTCTAAAATCTATATATAAAGAACGACAGGAATTGGTCAAGATCAGACTTTTAGTAATATAGATAATATAGTGCAAAATCAAAACAAAAGCACAAAGTCCCTTGTGTTCAAGGTTTAGTTGGTGTTTGTAGTGTTCAATACAGCCTGATGGTTGTTGGGAAGATGCTTTTCCTGAACCTGGAGCTGAATTTGAGTCAATTTCTAAGGAGAGAAATATAGGGGAAATAAAATAAGAGGATAAATAAGAAAAGATAAAAATATACTGAAAATAGAATGAGGCATGGTAGTTGAAAAAACAATCAGTTATAGAAAAGATAACTTTATATCAGTGAAATACTGAAATATATCAGTTATATTTTCTTATCAGTTTTGGAAAAGAAATAACTGATTTATTTCCAGTCATGGTTCAGATGGATTTGATTTGTACAAATGTAAACAAAAAGGAAGCGATTGTAGACACTGTTAAATAAGTTACGTTAAAAAAACTGAGAACAAAAGGCATCAGACCAGAAACTGAGTGGAGTTCCTATATCTAGGCGGAAGGACCAGGTGAAAAGTATTATCGATCACTTAGTGGGAAAGAATGTGGTATCGTTGATTTCAAAAAGATAGTCATGCTTGATCAGACTTCTTGAATCCCTTCAAGAACAGACAAGAGGTTAAATGTGGTTAATGCAGTCGATACAATTCACTTGGATTTCCTAAAAGCTCATGATAAATGTCTTCTAGGCTTCTCAGCCGAGAATATGTGCAGCCAGGGACAAAAAACAGAGTGATCAATGAGCTCACTTATAAACAGACAGAGAGTAAATCTTAAAGGTGTTCAAATGATAAAATGGCGTGGCACTTGGATCTGTGCTGGATTTTGGTGTTGTTAGGATGAATTTAACATTGAAGCCTTGTCATTAAATTGAGGGCTGGGATGCCGTTAACATGTAACAAGACCAGGATCAAAAGCAATAAAATTAATAAACAGATTGGCCGTGTAATAACTTAACTAACTTCAAGATAAGGAAGAGTGATATAAAGTATGTGTAGGATGTGGGGGCAGTGTCTTCAATAAGGAAGGTGAGGGTCAGGTTGATCACTGATCTGGCAAGATCAGAATAAAGGGGTCCTGATGTCCTGCCATTTTTAACCAAAGGGTTCCTGTAATCTTTTTTCTGTGGGGATAGGGGGGGAGATGTGGCCACTGAGAGCCTCCTTAGAAGCCCACAGCCTATGATAGCAAGCAGGTGTAGAGGGGTATTGGGATAATGACATGGCTTTGGGAGTCCAGAACCCATGTTGGTGGGGATGGATTCCAATCGCGGGGCAAAGGGAATCAGTTGGCGATCAGAAATATTGTAGGGTGACGTTGTGGGGACTTGTCAGGTCAGGGGGACTTCCCCCCCACCATGGGTACCATGAAATCCCATGCTACCTGCTCCATGGTCGGATAGTCGGCGACTAAACCGTCTCCCCCACCTAGTTTGCCATGTGAGGAGGAGGCCGTGACCCCTCATCAGGACCAAAAACAAGGCCTTTCAAAGGGCGGATGAGCTTCTAGCGAGCCAACGGCCATCCACACTTCAGTAGAAGTTGCGATCACTGTCATACACAGCATTGTAAGGAATGATGATAAAGCACACACACACCACAATTCTATACTTCCAGTGGCGGAAGTCCGCAGGGACTGGAGGACAGAGATGTGTGGTGCGTCCAGTCACCCTTCCTGTCGGAAACCAGCATCACTGCGTCGCTAATGTTTTCAACATCGTGGGGTGGTTGTGAAGTTTGAAATCTGACTGGCACGAAGGAAATGAGAATAAGTATTAAAGTGGAGGGAGACACCCTCGTGCTAGATGACAAGCTCAGCTTCGCTGAGTGAATTGACCCAGCTCTGTTAAAACTTGACGAGAGTGAGGTTGAAGTAGGTTTGGCTCCAGTTTAAGTAACTTTGCATTTTTATCTTTGAAATATTCCTGAACTACCCTTAATCTGGATTTAGGAGTCATCCTAAGCACGTAAATAGTTTAGTTTAGACATACAGCGCGGTTACAGGCCCTTTGGTCCACCGAGCCAGCACCGACCAGCGATCCCCGCACGTTATCATTATCCTGCATACACGGGAGAATTTTACATTGATGCCAAGCCAATTAATCTACTAACCTGCACGTCTTTGGAATGTGGTAGGAAACCGAAGATTTCGGAGAAAACCCATGCAGGTCACAGGGAGAACATACAAAGGAGCAAGAAAAGATTTGAAACTTAGGTCCAAAATCACCATTTATATTGATGAAGGTTAATAAAGAAAGCAGTAGGGTTATTTTCAGGAGGGAAAGAATTGAAAGGCAGATTTGTATAACCCTGAATAGATGACATCCCTAAGATATTTACAAATACTACTTGTGTTCATATTATGAAGAAAACAGAAGAGGCAAATAGCAAGAGGTTATACGATTAGGAAAAGTGCCTTTTTTCTTTAGAAAAGATTGAAGGGTGTCCTGAAAGAGTTCTTTATGATTACAATATTGCGAATGTGGGGAAGGTTTCCAGGTGGTATTGAGAGTTGGACTGCAAACAATAAACATAAAGTCATTACAGTAAAATCCAGTGGGGAAATCTGAATGAGGTCTTTATCAAGGAGTCGTGAGATTATGGAATTCGCTACCAGAAGAAGTAATTTAGACGAAAAGCAAAGATACATTTAGGGGGAAGCGAGATTAGCCCATTAGAACAGAAAAGATCTTTATTGGAAACCAGTCAAGATTGATTAAGTGAAAAGTCACCTGTCTGTGGATAACAGATGCTGAATGCAAAATATATTTGTGTTCTATTTCATCAATTAGTTCCAATGGATTTGCAAAAATGGTTCAACCCTCCAATAATTGATAATAAATGAGCAATCTCACTGATTATCAGTTGGGAAATGGAATATTATACATGTATAATTTAAATTGCTGTTTTCAGATCGCTACGGCTGTGGTGGTGTACCATCTATCTTCTCACTATGATGTGATATGATGGTGATAGATTTTTCAAATTTTGTTCTGCAAGTACAAAAATCAATATTACTCCTACGCAAATAAACCAATCAATAAAGCAGGTTGACACAAATCTTGCAGTGGCTTGCAGCAGTGTCTACAGAATCAGCAGTATGGCATCTAACGTATGGCATCTCTGTGTGGTATCTCAGCTGCACGGAGGCGGAGAGGAGAGCTCTTCAGCGCGTCGTCCACAGAGCGCAACAGATTATTGGGACACCGCTACCAGCCTTGGAGGGCATCTACCACACACGGTGCCTCAGGAAGGCCGTCAGCATCCATAAAGACTCCTCACACCCTTGTAATGGACTGTTCGAACTACTCCCTTCCGGCAGACGTTACAAGGCCTTCTACGCCCTCACCTCCAGACTCAGGAACAGCTTCATTCCCAGAGCTATAGCGGCTCTGAACCGGCCCTGCTGAGTACCACCCCCCACCCCCATGGACTGTCTCTCCCGGCCTCGCACTTTAGTCTGTGTTGATGTTACTGGTCAAATGTTCGTTTTTACAAACCTTGTTCTCGGGGGTTGCAAACCGAAATCTCGCAGTTGCAAACCAAATCTCGTTGCACTTATGTGTAATGACAATAAAAGATATTATTATTATTATTAGTTGTCTCACTGAATTGATAACCCTGTGCTTCCCAATGGAACTATGCTGGGGCTTATTCCCCACGTAAATCGCCAAACAAATTATGATGATTACAGAGTTTCGACCCGAAACGGCGCCTATTTCCTTCGCTCCATAGATGCTGCTTCACCCGCTGAGTTTCTCCAGTATTTTTGTCTACCTCCCATATTTTACTTCCTGGGTAAAGAAGGCTCTTCTTTATTGGATTAATTTCTAACATGTTTTATTTTGGGGAACTCACAGCTTCATCTGAAGTCCATGGAAGTGTATTCACCAGCAGCTGTCAGGAGACGTTGAAAAGCAATCTTGCTACATTTGTCCTACTGTGCAAGCCCAAGGGTGTTGTGTTCAATTGCACTATGCCCAGAAGAGGTCTGTATATTGGTTACTGTCTGAAATTCAACACCGCAAAGATAAATATTTATGTACCTTCCTCTTACATTTCAGTTCCTACTGCTAGAATTAGAAAGGGGTATTTTTGTAAAATGCAAACCAAGTCACTTTCAGTGATCAAGAAAAAAAAACCAGAGTGGAGAAAGCCAATTAGTGAATACACTCAGTTTACATAAACGAGAGTTCAGTGCCATGAATATTCAGTGCCATGAATATTCCTGTGAGCTATTTTATAAGCTTATTTAGTGACACAAATGAACCAAGATCATGACATCAATTCTTTCCCAGCACGTATAATTATCACTGGCTGAAAATGTTCAGCATTTTTTCAGTGAATCTGTTCCAAAGTTGCAAATTAGGTGGCACACTGCTCCATAAATGCTCATTATGCCAGGTTATTAGCTCATTTCAGCACAAGCATTATCTTGATCAACCAGGGAATGCAACAGTAATAGTTAGGTATTTCAACTGAGTCATATTAAAAACATGAGACACAGTACAGAATTTTCCTTAAAGGAATAACTGAAAAGCTACTAGAAAATAACATTTCGCTGAAAAAATCTAAGCGACATCACAATGTGCTTCTAAGTTTCATTTCAGTCAGAGTTAAGTTACTTGTACAATTTATAAAGAAAACTTTAGTAGCTGAAGTTATTTTGTTCCCCTCCACTGAAGTCGAGAAGTAATAGCACTCCTGCTGTAAGAACAAGGGACTGCGGATGCTGGTTTCTACCAAAGATAGACACAAATGCTGGAGTAACTCAGTGGGTCAGGCAGCATCTCTGGAGAAAACGGATAGGTTTCATTTTGGGTTGGGACTTCTTCAGACTGATTGGGGGGGGGGGGGGGGGGAGACTGGAAGTGAGAAAAAAACAGGACAAATCGGGGCTGGCAACTGATGACAATGGAAGGAGGTTCCCTGATCAGCCGATTGTTGGCTAGAGACGGTGTGATCTCAAGAGGGATACATCGATGACAGCTGTGGAACTGGTTAGTGGAGGAGGGGAAGGGGGGGTGGGGAGGGGTAAGGGGGAGGGGGGTTGAGGTGTAAGTAGTTGTTACCTAAGATTAGAGAATGTAACGCTCATACTGCTGGGTTGTAAGCTACTCAAATGAAAGATAAGGTGCTGTTCCTCCAATTTGTGTGTGGCCTCACTCTGGCAATGAAGGAGGCCCAGGACATAAAGGTCAATGGGAATGGGAAGGGAAGTTAAAGTGGTTAGCAACCGATAAATCCAGTTGGCCTTAGTGGACCGAGCGTAAAGGGCCTGTCACACTAGCGCGCGATTAGACGCGATAAGCGCGACCTACCGTGGTCGCTTTAGTCGTCCGGCCTCGCGTGACCCTGTCCCACTGCGATCGCCGGAGTCTGGTGGAGTTCCGCGGACTCGTGTGGAGCTGGTGTCGACATCGCGCGTAGTGTCCAAAAACCGACACTGCTTAAAAATTACGCGCGGCAAAATCCTGTCGCGCGGAACGTGATGACGTTTTGACGTTGTGCGTCTTCAGCGTGGCGTTGCGTGATGACGTCACTGCCCGACGTCGTGCAACGCGCATGCTCATGCGCATCGTCACGTGATGAAAAATAACGTCCTTCCTTCGGACGTCGCGCGTGTAATCGCGCGCTAGTGTGACAGGCCCTTCACTCGCACCGGGATCGCCTGACCCCCACGCGACCCCCGCGTCCGAATTTGTCGCGCTTATCGCGTCTAATCGCGCGCTAGTGTGACAGGCCCTTAAGTGTTCAGCGAAACGGTCGCAGAGTCTACGCTTGGTCGCGTCAATGTACAGTAGCCCACATCGGATGCAGTGGATGAGGTTGCAGTAGATGCATGTGAACCTCTGTCTTTAGAGCAGGTGCATGTAGGTTTGTCCTGGTTTAATTCTTGCTTCCAGTTTCTCTTCCCCTCCCTCCCTCCCTCCCTCCCTCTCCCCCACTGCAATCTGTGTGAAGAAAGGTTCTGAGCCTGAAACATCACCTGTCTATTTTCTCTGGAGATGCTGCCTGACCCTGCTAAGTTACTCCAGCATTTTGCGTCCATCTTTGACACTCCTGTTCTGTTGAGTTGGTGGTGACTGCGCATGTGGGGTAATGGGGGGGGGGGGGGGGAGAGAGGAGTTAGCGGGGGAAAAAAGTCACTTAATTTAATTATATTTGAAATTAATCACCAGAATGGAAGTAAGTGTCCACTGCATGGATATGAGTCCATGTATCTTGACCTGAGAAAACGTTTGCAGCTTATTGTTTATATTGCTGCAGAGCATCACAAGGTTAGAGACTTGAGGCACAGCATTGTTGGTCAGTCACATGGGAAAACAAATAATAATTTCTCCAGCTCCATAGACCATGTCATTAAGTTTTAATACCAATTTCACTACTTGTATATGTTTTCCAAAGTTAAGCTGGTGACTAGGTTGATGCATACACATTGATCTTTTGATAGAGCTTCCATTGCCATTCTGTCCAATTACGCTCCAATGGAGGAAAATATTCAGACGATGTTTCATCAGTCTGAAGAAGTTCTGACCTGAAATGCTGTCTGCTCATTTACTTTTTTATTCAAGATTACAACCTGTGCAGTCTCTTGCCTGGCCTTCACTGCCCTTCACCCAATCCATTTCAAATATTGATCCTTGTTAAAAAAAAGTCCTGAAATTGGTTTTAATTATGTCTTATACTAACTCCGAAGTATGCTCTTATCTTGCATTAAACACCAACAGAGATTCCTCTATTTTTTAAACAAGGAAGGTAATTAATTATTACAGTAAACATTTTATGGATGTAACCCAAGGTCAAGAGATGGCAGCTGCCAGTTCCGTTCTAAATGTTTGCAAAGTTTAAAACTAATGTTTAAATTACAGGCAAGCATGTTACAGATCATAACATTGCAAAGTCTAACAGGTTAAGTGTGAAATGAGCCACAGCCAGATCTCCTAACTGATTGGGGTAAAAGATAGAGTGCTGTGGATAACAGACTGTTTCCGCACAATTCCCAGTTTGTTTCGGGTGCAGCTCACAATCTGTGATATAAACAATTGTAAGGTGGGCCATTTCCTTCGTTTTTATTTCCCACTGCACCATTCCTGGAGCAATCCCGATGTGCATCATTAACACAGAGCATTCCCATGACTTTGGCATACGAAAGCTCAGGAATTCCCCCCAAATGTGGAACTGCTGCCAATTGAACTTTCCACCCTTTATTGTGGCCATATCTGCAGGAAATCAGTGGGAACTCTACAGCCCAATGGGAATTAAATGTCCAGACATAAATCACCACCAATGAAGTACTATAAACTTCAAAAACAAATAAAAAAGAGCAGGTGCTAGAAGTCTACAATAATAATAGAGGACCCTGGAAACACTCAGGCAGCATCTCTGGACAGAATAACAGAGAGTTAATGTTTCAATTTCATGACCTTTCATGTAGAACCACAACTAGCAGTCATGCCAAGTATGGAAACCCACGAGCACAAGATGTCCCGTTTCCCGGCAGTTTAATAAATAAACCATTAGTACAGGCCAAAACGGCACCAGTCTATTCCCTCCCCAGATGTTGCCTGACTGAGAAGCTCTTCTATTACTTTGTGTTTTGCCTGTTATTAGCTTCTTTGGTAACAATATGATAAGGAACAAGGCTGTTACAAATGTTATTGCCTGGTCGATAAAAAAATTGCGCACCACTGGTTTTGGATGTAGTGATTAAAATCATGTATCGCAAATCGTCAGAATTGGAGCAGCTTAAATATCTTGGTGGATTGTCAGGATGGAGATTATAATGATCGGGAATGGTGAGGCCATGAAAGATTTGAAAATAATGTTAATATTGAGGTGTTGCTTGACAGGGAATTAGGGTGGGTTAGTGAACACAAGGGTGAAGATGTTTCAAATCTGAAGTGAGGCAGCGGAAGTTTGGGTAATTTCATGTTTATGGAGAGGCAGTGATATGCCAACAGGACTGCTATGGAATAGGAAAATCTAGAGGTAACATCAGCCTCTCGGATTGCAGCAACAGATCTTAGGTTCTTGGACAGCACATTGGCAAAGCGGTGGTGTTGCTGCCTTACAGTGCTTGCAGCGCCAGAGACCCAGGTTCAATCCCAACTACGGGTGCTGTCTGTACAGAGTTTGCATGTTCTCTCTGTGACTGCGTGGGTTTTCTCTGAGATCTTCAGTTTCCTCCCACACTCTAAAGACATACAGGTTTGTAGGTTAATTAGTTTGGAATAAGTGTAAATTGGCCCTAGTGTGTGTAGGATAGTGTTAATGTGCGGGGATCACTGGTTGGCATGGACGCGGTGGGCCTAAAGGCCTGTTTCCACGCAGTATCTGTAAACTAAACTAAACTAAAGATGAACTAAGGCAGGGGAATACTGAGGGCCAGGAGTGGACTTAGAGTCTGTGGCATACAGGTACAGAAGTGTGAAAACACACACCTCCAAATTCAGGAACAATATCTTTCCAGCTGTTATTAGGCAACTCAACCATCCTAAAGGGCCTGTCCCACTTACGTGTCCTTGGGGCGTATGGGCAACGTATGGCCGCATGGGGCTGGACCCACTTAGATGTGCGAAGGGGTATGTAGTTGTGTGCGACATTGCGCGTGGCTCCGAAATTTTTGTAGTGAACTAAATCTTCGTGCGCCAACGGCCTGTCGTGGAACTGACGGCCGAAGTGGGACAGGCCCAAGACCCTGGCGTGACGCAACGTCTCACCTTAGCAGCAGAAGCAGGTAAACGATCGCCAAACTCGGCCTGGGGCTCACGGCCGTTGCGGTCCAGATCCGCCCGCACTTCTACTCCCAGAACGGGGCCAAGAATATTGCAGATAGACACAAAAAGCTGGAGACACTCAGCTGGACCGGCAACATCTCTGGAGGGAATGAATGGGTGACATTTCGGGTCAAGACCCTTCTTTTCAGACTGAAGAACAGTCTCGACACGAAACGTCACCCATTGCTTCTCTCCAGAGATGCTGCCGGTCCCGCTGAGTTACTCCAGCTTTGTGTCCATCTTCAAATGATGTCACGCGCTCCAGACGGCTGTGTGGACGCATGTAATTGCGCGCGACCTTCGCTGGACCATCGCGGCTCAATGCGACCACGAGGTCGCGTAATTTGCGAGCCAAGGACACGTAAGTGGACAGGCCCTTAACAATAACTAGTGGGCAGTCCTGACCTACCATCGACCTTATAGAAGACCTTCGAATATCTTTAATCGGACTTCACTGGACTTTATCTTGCATTAAACGTTATACCCTTTATCCTGTATCTGCACACTATCCTGTCTTTTCACTGACAGGATAGCACGCAAAAATAAGCTTTTCACTTTACCTCGGTACACGTAACAATAATAACCTAAACTAAACTGAACTAATTTAACCAAAGGTGAGAACAATTCAGTACAGTTTCAGACGGTTGCTGGGAAAATATAGTTAGGTGTGAGGAGGATGCTTGGAGGCTGCAGGGTGATTTGGATAGGCTGAGTGAATGGGCAGATGCATGGCAGATGCAGTATAATGTGGATAAATGTGAGGTTATCCACTTTGGTGGCAAAAACATGAGGGTAGACTATTATCTGAATGGTGGCAGATTAGGAAAAGGGGAGATGCAACGAGACCTGGGTGTCATCGTACACCAGTCATTGAAAGTAGGCATGCAGTGAAGAAAGCAAATGGTATGTTACCATTCATAGCGAAAGGATTTGAGTATAGGAGCAGGGAGGTTTTACTGCAGTTGTACAGGGTTTTGGTGAGGCCACACCAGGAGTATTGCATACAGTTTTGGTCTCCAAATCTGAGGAAAGACATCCTTGCCATAGAGGGGGTACAGAGAAGATTCACCAGACTGATTCCTGGGATGTCAGGACTTTCATATGAGGAAAGACTGGATAGACTCGGCTTGTACTCGCTGGAATTTAAAAGATTGAGGGGGGATCTTATAGAAACTTACAAAATTCTTAAGGGGTTGGACAAGCTAGATGCTGGAAGATTCTTCCCGATGTTGGGGGAGTCCAGAACAAGGGGTCACAGTCTAAGGATAAGGGGGAATTCCTTTAGGACCGAGATGAGGAAAACATTCTTTACACAGAGAGTGGTGAGTCTCTGGAATTCTCTGCCACAGAAGGTAGTTGAGGCCAGTTCATTGGCTATATTTAAGAGGGCGTTAGATGTGGCACTTGTGGCTAAAGGGATCAGGGGGTATGGAGAGAAGGCAGGTACGGGATACTGAGTTGGATGATCAGCCATGATCATATTGAATGGCGGTGCAGGCTCGAAGGGCCGAATGGCCTACTCCTGCACCTATTTTTCTATGTTTTTAATAAATTAAATGAGTTGCTTGGGCAACAGTGATTGGAAAGGTAATAGCCCAGATTTTGAGAGCTAATAATTATTTCAAACAAGCTGGAATCTCAGTCAGAAAATCTCACAATAAACTGAAGCTCTTCAACAAAAATCTCCTTAATAGCCACCAACAAGGCTGCTCTAGTGAAGAAATCTAAAGTGGATTCAATACATGATATTTAGAGTATATATGAATTAACATGTAGTAGAGTTGTGCAAAAACCAGTGAGACAATTATTCACATATCCCTGAAGATGACCAGACAGGTTAGCAGTGGTTAAGAAAGAACTGCAGATGCTGGAAGAGATCGAAGGTAGACAAAACTGCTGGAGAAACTCAGCGGATGAGGCAGCATCTATGGAGCGAAGGAATAGGTGATGTTTCGGGTTGAGACTCTTCTTCAGAGTTTATGCAGCATATAAGATCCTGGGCCTCATGAAAAATGACATAGTGTAGGATATGCTTTATCTACATAAAGAATTAATTCAAAGACAGTTGAGTATTCTGTATAATTATGACGAAGAGTTTAAAGAGTTTTGAGTGGTTACAAAATAGATAACCTGGAGATAAGGGGTAAGGGAAAAGGTAAACTGTGACAGCCAGAGATTTTCGGCTTGGAGTAAAGTTGGTGGAGTATTGATAGGGCTGTTGGAACTGTATGGAAAATGAAACAAAATGCGCATAGTAACCGGAACCAAAGAACAGAGAATTAAGGTGGATAACACATCAACCAGAGCCTACACATGAAAAATATTTTTTACATGATGGGTAAGGTTTGGAAAAACAGCTTGGAAATGTGGTGGAAGCGCATTCAACATTAGGTTCCATAAATACTTCAAAAGAACAACCTTTGCAAGGATTTTGAATATTGTAAGGGAAGATGGACTAACTGGGCAGTTATTTTGAGAGTGCTTGTGCACTCAGTGGGCTGCATCTCTCTCTCTCTCTCTCTCTCTCTCTCTTTTTTTTTTTTTTTTTTTTTTTTTTTTCCATTTCAAAAACTTTATTCAACACAAATCATAAAATACAACACATCAAAACACAATCAAAAATCACACTATAATGAACAGATCATTGTAGTACAGCAGTACATTCATTTATAATCGCCTCAACCCCACGCGGCGACCAGCGCTGACGGAAGGCCTCTCTCTCTCTCTCTCTCTCTCTCTCTCTCTCTCTCTCTCTCTCTCTCTCTCTCTCTCTATATATATACATATATATATATATATATATGTATACATAACTCTCTCTCTCACACACGTACCTGTAATGTACAATGCTAGCACACACTCAAAGACTATTTCAATGGATATCCTTCGACAACTTCATCATTGAGATCATAATCAGCATTTTAAAGTCATGAAAATTCACAACGACAAAGCATTTACTGAATCACATGGCTTTTGAAATTAAATTTGTAATTTGCATGGCTTCTGTAAAAGCCAAGGCGAGGCACAAGGTGGGGGCATTCTTTGCTTGTGCTGGAGCTATGGAGGTGCGGCGGGGGGGGATGAATATGGTAAACGATATAGAATAACGGAAGAGACTACCATTACAAATAGGAAACACAATCACTGATACTTATCTGCTGTACAATGAACACAGGAGAGCACTCAGGTATGTTTTTTTAGTTTTAGAGAAACAGGCCCCACCGAGTCTGCACCGATCAGCGATCCCCGCACATTAACATTATCCTACACATCCTTTACATTTTTACCAAGCCAATTAACCTACAAACCTGTATGACTTTGGAGAGTGGGAGGAAACCGAAGATGTCAGCTAAAACCCCTCGCAGGTCATGGGGAGAACGTACAAACTCCATACAGACCCTTAGTTGGGATCGAACCTGGGTCTCCGACGTTGCAAGTCATCAAATCTACCACTGCATACCATGCCATGTTTGAAGCAACAAAATCAATGTCAGGACGGCATAGCGGTAGAGTTGCCGCCTTACAACGCAGGAGACCCAGCTTCGATCCAGACTATGGGTGCTGTCTGTATGGAGTCTTTACCACCGGGTGGCGCCCGCAATAGCCGCCTCATCAACAGTCTGTCTCGTCCCTTCTCTGTTTGTATTATTTTAAGTATGTCTTAAATGTATGTTTCAATGTTTCTTGGTCTGTTATATGTGGGAGGTGGGGGGGGAGGATCGAGGGGAAACTTTTTCCAGTCAATTACCTCGACAGAGATGCGATTTTTCTCCGTGTCGCATCTCCGTCACCCCCTGCAGCCTAACAACATGGAGTGGTGCGGCCTTTCCTGAAGATTGGCCTGGAGCTTCAAGCCAAAGGTGTGGCGCGGACTTTGCCGAGGATCGTTACCTTAAGTTTTCTGACTGCAGGGCCTGCGGACTTTAACACCGTGAAGCCACAGTCTCCGGTAAGAAGAGGCCGACTCGGGAGCTCCATGCCGCGGAGTGTTCCGATCCGTCCCGACGCCGAAGTTTCGATCACCCCGACCCGAGGGGTTGAACATCGGACCGTCGGCAGCGGCAAACTGCGGAGCGTTCAAAGGCCCCGACCATAGATGAACAAAGGAGGAAGATGACTGAACTTTATTGCCTTCCATCACAGTGAGGAATGTGGATTCCGCTGTGGAGGGTGTTTATGTTAAATGTTATTTTACGTGGCTGTGTGTATTGTTGCTTTTCTCAGAGGAAGAGGACTGAACTTTCTGATGCCTTTCCCCACAGTGAAATATTTTGGTTCTGTTGTGGGGGGACGTACATGTTGAATTCTATAATGTGTTGTGATATTTTTCTTTAAAAAAATTGTTTCTATGGATGTCATTAAAAAAAAAAAAAATCTTCTATGGATGTACGGAAACTTAATTATTTCTTCTATGTAAAGTAGGTATGTTACAAGACTTACCTTTAGCGGTGCTGCAGTTCTGTCACTGGCCGTGTGCGCGACTTTGGCGCCGTTGGGGGGGGGGGGGGTTTAAAATGCGGATTTCCCTTGCCATCCGGAGTTATATTTTCTCGGAGTGCGATCTTTTGCTAAAGATTCGTTCCGACTGCCGGTAAGTGAATTTTTTTTTTAAATCGCCCGACTATTTCAGCGCTGCAGTAAAATTAAAATTAGCTCCTAATGCCGTGAATGCCGACAAAAGGAACAGTTTTACGTAGGGGACAGGTAAGTGAAGGCTGTTTATTTTTACATATAAACCTGCTTGTTTAGATTACCTTAATCAACATTTCATGTTGCGAAACGGTGATTTATTCCCCATATGAACTGGCAGTGTTTTTCCTGCCGATATTGGGTTTAAATTCATCGCAACCGCAACGTTTCAATCCATCGCGTTCCAGAAAATCCCACTCGCAAGTCGATTTAAATGCCCATTAATTTACGGGCATTAAACACTAAGTTCCTTCAATTTGGCCTATAAATTAATGACAATTAGATTTAAAAGTCATGTTATATTGTGAATTCTTGTGTGAATGTTATTTGGACACTTAGGCTTTAAAAAAAAAGTTAATCTTTTTTTAAGAAATGGATAGATGTTTAGATCTAGTAATTGAATTTTGTAATTAACTACAATTGGGTAATTAACTAATTGTATGCTTTAATTTCAGGTCAGCCAAGTAAGATTGTTTCATATTTGTTACAGAATGCTTCAATCTACAATAACTGAAAATTTCTTTCAGCTCTCTTAATTTTTAAGAAAGTTATGGGCTTTTGACTGTCCTTGATCACAGCTTTTGTGTTAAGTTTATGGAAAAGCAATGGGGAACAAGATGCTAATTTCCGAGTATGAGCATGGCCATAACGTTTTTAATACTGAAGATATGAAAGTGAATTAGGTGTCAAATTAAACTTCTTTTTATGCTTTATCTGATGCGATAAATTGCAGACTTGATTTTTAAAATCTCAAAATGGTGTAACATTGTTATGTAAAGCACTTTGGTTTCAACGCGAGTTGATTTTAACGTGGTATATAAATAAAATTTAGTTACTTACTTAGTATGGCTGTATGGTAACTCAAATTTCACTGTAGCTTAATAGGTTAAGTGACAATAAACGTGAACTTGAACTTGAGTTTGTACGTTCTACCCGTGACCTGCATGGGTTTTCCCCAGGTTTTCTCCCACACTCCAAAGGCGTACAGGTTTGTAGGCTAATTGGCTTGGGATAAATGTAAATTGTCCCTAGTGTGTGTAGGATAGTGTAAGCGTGCAGGAATCGCTGGTCGGCGTGGACTCGGTGGGCCGAAGGGCCTGTTTCTGAGCTGCATCTCTAAACTGAACTAAGCGACTGAGTAAATCTAATCAGAAGATATAAATCATGAACGGACATGCGGAGGAACTGTGAGAATGTTTTGAAGGCAGATGAAAGATGATGATTTCCTATTGGGGAATGAAATAAGGTTTCTTGAATATGATAGAAATGTAAAATAAACAGATCTATGAGCGCAAAGCAAAATGTCACACTTTTCAAAATCTGTGACAAAAAAAAAAGAATTATAATCTCACAGCAGAAATTGACATTAATTCTTTGGGCAAGTGGCAAGAATAGCTGTTTACAGTTTGATTTAATTGATTGTAAACCTCTAAAGCTGCATTTAAAAAAGAGCTAAATGTTTTTTAATTCTTGAGCATTGCAAGGAAAATATTGCTTTGTTTTGTTCACAACGTGCCCTTAGTGAACAAGGACAGTTGAACAAAACAACAATGAAATACTGGATTGTATAGCAAATATATGAGAGATACACCAGTGATTCCACATACAGGTCCACCACTGATTTTCCGGCCACCTTGGCTCCACCTTTCTGGATTATCTGTTTTGCGGGACCAACAGAGGCCACGATCTTCGAAAGGAGTCTAATGGTCCGCCTAGGCCACCAAGGACCCTTGGAAGTTGGTTATGGAAACGGATCTGCTGGCTCTGGCTGGGTTGGAGTTTCAGAGGTCAATTCGACCCGATGATTGGCGGGGAAGTCCCAATGAGATCGGCCGCCTCACCCGGCCTAGGTGCCACATTTTTGGGGTGACTTCCGGGATGGATTTCAAGTATGCTCTCGTCATTATGTCTGGATTAAAGGAGGTGCCGAATCACCAGTTGCCGGAAAATTGATGGTTGATCCATAACACCTTTATGAAATAACAAATTTACAATAGCAAGGGTATAGAAAGGAACATCAGTGCTGATTCAATAGGATGTGATTCAATAGATGGTTTGAGGAAAGCTTTCAAAATTTGCGGCTTTTTTGTTCAAACAGAGAATATTGTGGAATTATTTGTGTTCAAAAGACAGAATACAGATAGTGAACTTTTGTAACTGTAGGAAACATTCTGGTTCCATCTGTTCTATCCTCAAAAAGCTTGGGCGATGGGAGGGGTGAGTATGGTGTGGCCCTGAATGGGAACAACATGCCCTGCTAGTCTGAGAATGGAGAGAGGTCCAGATATTCTTGCAGAAAACCCTCTGAACGCACTCAGACTTCAGTCATGCTGGGATTTGAGTCTGCCTCAAACTATACCATGTAGGAACATCTGGGGGTGAAACATAAAAGAGGGCGGCATAGTAGCGCAGTGGTAGAGTTGCTACCTTTTAGCCCCAGAGTTCCGGGTGCTGTCTGAATGGAGTTTGTATATTATCCCTGTGACCCTCTTTCTCCCACTTCGTCCCACGTTTACTCCCACTTTCCAAAAACGTACAAGTTTGTTGGTTAATTGGCTTTGGTAAAAAAAATAGTAAATTGTCCCTCGTGTGTTGGATAGCACAGGGATCGCTGGTCGGTGCAGATTGGCTGGGCCGAAGGGCCTGTTTCTGCATTGTGTCCCTAAAGTCTAAAACGCTAGTTATGCTTGGATGTAGATTGCTGTAGCTTTGCCACATGGTGGCTACTAATTACATTATTATTCTTCTCTGGAAGTTATTAATTAACTTCAAGCTCTGATCCCCACCTTGTTGGTCTGGACTGGGCCTCTGTGCCAGGCGTCCTATTTGGACGACCAAACAATGCAGTACTCTTCTGATTGCCACTGAGATTTGTGTAGGGAGGAGCTGCAGATGCTGATTTAAACCAAAGACATTAGACACAAAAAGCTGGAGTTGACAGCATCTCTGGAATAGGTGACGTTTCGGGTCGAGACATTTGTAGTGGTACGAGTGTGGGACCACAATCCTGCCCGATGGCATAATGTGTTGGAAATATTAGTTCAAGTTAGTCTGGTTGTGAACTCATAGTAGAGCCTTCCAATGATCTATGGTTCCCACTGAGCGAAAATGTGGGAAGTTATACTGCACATTACTTCAATTACCGTAATTGTACATTACACTCTTCAAATGTTTTAGATTGTGCTGCTTTTATGACCGTGACCCTTCTTGAAGCTGCCTTGATGCGTCAGGCGGTTAATGCATAACTCTGACCAAAAAAAAGCTTTCCTGTCTCACATTACTGTTCCAAAATATGCTTTATCACACATCTCCGATATTAGTCATTGACTTTCTAATGCCTGACAACAAGTTACCACTGACACTGTGAAGGTTATCTTCTAAGAAAGCATTCCTACTTTATTACTGATTAACATTATGCTGCAGGAACAATACAAGCCGTGAAAACCGTACGTTTTTTCATTTTCACAACAAATGCCATTAAAAAGCAGTGTGACAATCCCAGCTGCATTCATCTAAGGTGTGAAAATTAGCTGCTTAAGAAAAAAAAGGGAATTCACAGCTTCTAGGGTACAACAGTTGCTGAACATTTTAATCAGTCTCAGCTAGTCTCTCTGTCTGGTGAAGCTTGCAGTTGCTCAAGAGCAAAACCGCTTCCCTCAGTGCACCAACTCTCCTCACACACTAGGTGGCGGCCTCAACACTTCAGTGGTGAAACGAGACATTTTTAGGAACACAATTGATGAAATATTTTCAACAAAATGTACCTAAAATAACAATTCAAAAGATATAAACTAAAGATTAACTAACTTGGGTTCATAGTTTGCATGCATGCTATTCAGTCATCTATTTGCACATCAAACTGACAAACATCAGTGGCATTTACTGACCTCACTGAGACAGGCAGTGGAAGAGAAATGTAAACACAAGAAACTGCAGATGCTGGTTTACAAAAAAAGACACAATGTGCTGGAGAAACTCAGCGGGTCAGGTAGCATCCTTGGTGAACATGGACAGGTGACGTTTCGGGTCAGGACTCTTCTTGAGATGTCGCCTATCCATGTTCTCCAGAGATGCTGCCTGACCTGCTGAGTTACTCCAGCACTGTATTTTTTTAATGTGCTCAATCAGATGTACGGAGACAAAGATTTTCTGCGGGCTACTTTTTCCATTTCAAAACCCAATTCATCAACAACAGAAAATATGGGTGCAAACACCTCTTTTTTTACACTATTTTTTTTACATTATCCCTGATCTTGATGATTTTTTCTGTGGGTGAGTGGAAACATACACTGCAAAGTATCAATGCATTTGAAACTATCAAGTTCCTGCATTGTTACTGGAAGTGTGTGACATTTGCTGACATCCATAAGTATTACAATACATCAGGTAGCCTCCCTTCAATCTCCCCTCCATCCTATTTTCCAGGCTGTGATGGATGTTTGGCTATGATTCCACTGAAGTCAGTTTTCATCAGTACTTTGGACAAAGGAACTATTTTTCAAGTTAATGTACAGGCCGCTGGATGCGAATGACAAGTTTGTTGTGAAAATACTCAAGGTTGAAGATGTCCATGGATACCCAAGCCAGTCGGTCTGCAGGGATCTGTAGCACTTGCCAAGGCACACAGTCTGGGCCAGAGGCTTTTCATGGATTCACCCTCTTGAAGGAGGCTCCCACATCGGCAAGAGAGACTGAGATCGCAGGATCAGCACAGGCTGTGGGAGCTCGTGCAGGTGTGTCATTGTTCTCCCCTTCACATTGTGCGGAAAAAAGCATTGAGCTCATCTGAATGCAATGCACTGTTGCCACTTATGCCACCCGGTTTAATCTTGCAGGAGGTGACAGTGTACAAGCCCGGCCACATCTGTCTATGACTCCAGCTCAGCTCAAAATAATGTCTTGGTGGCCCTCAGGAAGTCATACGTGGACTGTTCGCATGATAATGGATCACCAGCGTTAAGGGGCACAGATCCGGGTCTCAACAGATTACGAGACTCCTCATTCATCCAGGGCTTCTGGTTGGGGAAGACATTTGGATATGCTGGGAATGGAGGGATACGGATCACATCAAGACATGGGGGATTAGTTATGGGCACACCCTCATCCTGACAACATTTTGTGATGTCGGTAATGACTGTGACATGTTCATTCTGCTCTGTCCATGATCCTTGAACATGGTCCAGTCCATCAACATGGAACAGTCATAGAGTCTACAGTTTGGAAACTGGCCCTTCAGCTACACTTGTCCTGGTACCAGTCCCAAAGATGGCCTCCAAAGCTGCCTATGGCAATGAATTCCACAGAATCACCATCCCCTGGCTAAATAATTTCTTCCTAATCTGTTTTCTAAATGTACAGTGCCCTCTATAATGTTTGAGACAAAGACCCATCATTTATTTATTTTCACAGCAGTGTTTATACATAATCCCCCCATTTCAGGGCACCATAATGTTTGGGACACAGCAATGTCATGTAAATGAAAGTAGTCATGTTTAGTATTTTGTTGCATATCCTTTGCATGCAATGACTGCTTGAATTCTGCGATTCATGGACATCCAGTTGCTGGGTGTCTTCTCTGGTGATGCTCTGCCAGGCCTGTATTGCAGCATCTTTAGCTTATGCTTGTTTGGGGGACTAGTACCCTTCAGTTTTCTCTTCAGCATATAAAAGGCATGCTCAATTGGATCGGGTGATTGACTTGGCCACTCAAGAATTGATCATTTTTTACCTTTGAAAATCTCATTTGTTGCTTTAGCAGTATGTTTGTGATCATTGTCTTGCTGTAGAATGAACCGTCGGCCAATGAGTTTTGAGGCATTTTGTTTGAACTTGAGCAGATAGGATGTGCCTATACACTTCAGAATTCATTATGTTACTACCATCAGCAGTTGTATCATCAATGAACAAAAGGGAGCCAGTACCATCAGCAGCCATACATGCCCAGGCCATAACACTCCCACTAAGTGTTACACAGATGAGGTGGTATGCTTTGGATCTTGGGCAGATCCTTCTCTCCTCCATACTTTGCTCTTGCCATCACTCTGATATAAGTTAATCTGCGGGTACATAAAAGGCTGGAGAAACTCAGCGGGTGCAGCAGCATCTTAGGAGCGAAGGAGATAGGCGACGTTTCGGGTCGAGACCCTTCTTCAGACTAGATGCTGCTGCACCCGCTGAGTTTCTCCAGCCTTTTGTGTACCCTCGATTCTCCAGCATCTGCAGTTCCTTCTTTAACACTAAGTTAATCTGCGTCTCATCTGTCCACAAGACCTTTTTCCAGAATTGTGGTTGCTCTTTTAAGTACTTCTTAGTAACCTGGCCATCCTATTTTTGCAGCTAACCAGTGGTTTGCATCTTGCAGTGTAGTCTCTGTATTTCTGTTCATGAAATCTTCTGCGGACTGAGGTCATTGACAAATCCACACCCGACTCCTGAAGAGTGTTTCTGATCTGTCGGACAGGTGTTTGGGGATTTCTCTTTATTATACAGAGAATTCTTTTGTCATCAGCTGTGGAGGTCTTCCTTGGCCTGCCAGTCCCTTTGCGATTAGTAAGCTCACCAGTGTTCTCTTTCTTCTTAATGATGTTCCAAACAGTTGATTTTGGTAAGCCTAAAGTTTGGCTGATGTCTCTAACAGTTTTATTCTTGTTTCTCAATCCCATAATGGCTTCATTGACTTTCATTGGCACAACTTTGGTCCTCATGTTGATAAACAGCAATACAAGTTTCCAAAGGTGATGGAATGACTGGAGGAAAGACTAGGTGCTGAGAGCTCTCTTATACCTGCATTAAGAAGGCAATTAAACACACCTGAGCAATTACAAACGCCTGTGAAGCCTTGTGTCCCAAACATTATGGTGCCCTGAAATGGGGGACTATGTATAAACACAGCTGTAATTTCTACATGGTGAAACCAAAATGTATAAAAATGGCCTTTAATAAAATCTGACAATGTGCACTTTAACCACATGCGATTTTTTCTATTACAAATCTCAAATTGTGGAGTACAGAGATAAATAAATAAATGATGGGTCTTTGTCCCAAACATTATGTACGTCCTTTTATTCTGAGGCTGTTCCCTCTGGACATAGACTCTCGTACTAGTGGAAACAGCCGCTTTTGAGTGGTAGCGCCATCGAGTGTGGCTGCCTCGTCTGCAGCTGTCTGGCCTTTCATTCTTTTTGTTATTTTTAGTCTGTTTCAAAGTTCGTTTTTGGAGGTCTTTTAGTCTTTTTTATGTGGGGGGTAGGAGGAAACTGTTTTTCCTAGTCACTTCTTGGTCGAAGATGCGACTATTCTCCGAGCCACATCTTCGCTCCCTCCACGCGGCCTACCATCTGGATTAGCGTGGCTTTTCCTGCCAGGGACCGGCCAGAGCTTCAGCTTCAGCAGCGGCGCAGCACCAGATTCCATCGCGGAGCGAGCGATGCCTTACAGGGAATTGCTGTGTTGGAGATCTGGAGTGCTGGGACTGCCGACTTCGAACACCGTGGAGCTGTGGTCTGCGGAGCTTCCAGCCACGAGCGGCGGGAACTTACAGCCGCTGGCGGCGCTGACTTTTCAGCTGCAGGCGGCGCTGACTTTGACATCGCGGAGCCTGGGATCTCTCGCCGAGGTCACCAGCGTTGAATCTCCGCCCAGCTCGGCCCGTGGACTTCGGAATCCGCGGTCTCCGGTAGGAAGTAGCTGATTCGGAGGCTCCGGGCCGCTGAGAGTGTTCTTCCGTTCAAGGGCCTGAAACATCGGGCCATTGTTGTGGCGACTGCGGAGGCCTGAATAGGCCCAGACCACGGGTGAGCAAAGGAAGAGGACTGAACTTTGGTGCCTTCCCTCACAGTGGGAAACGTTGATTCCGCTGTGTGGGGATGTTTTTTATGTTTTATGTTAAATTATAAGTATTGTGTTTATTTTATTTGTGTGCTGCATGGTAACTCAAATTTCACTGCACCAATTGGTGCATGTGACAATAAATGTCCGTTGTGCCTTTTCTACTAACCAATTATAGTGCTTGTTAGTAGTTGCTCCGCCTAATATGCGATTTATATTACCAAGAGCTTGCTTACATAATTCAGTCTGAGTCGCTGTTAGGTACTGTAATGTCCTGCAGACTAATGCTGTAAGTGGACTTTAATAAATAAGTGTTATAATTTGACGTGTGTACGACTTCACTCATAACATGGTGTCAAGAAGTGAGTCTTATCTACTCCGTTCATGTTTATCAGGTTTTGTTTTTTTTACATTTATTTTATGTGCCTGTTATCTCTCTCATGGCAAACTCGCCTCGCCGTCCGAGTCCTCTGATCTTTGACTCCGCCATTGCTGAACGCTGGCATCTTTTCGAGCGCGACCACATTTACTACATTCCCATCGTTTATTGCAACGATCCTCCAGATGTATGTGCTTCCATGCTACTAAACCTGGCTGGTCCTGAGGCAATGAAACGTGCGAACCGTTTTACTTTTGAGCCTGCTGTTTTAGATGCAAACGGACAGATCCAAGTGCCTGCAGAAACGATTGATGACCCTGCTGCCCAACTTGCAAAGTTTAGACAATTGTATGACCTCCCCTTGAACTCTATTATCAAACATACCAAGTTTTTTGCTCGTATGCAAAAAGTTGGCGAGCCGATAGATGGTTTTATTAGTGCCTTGAAACACATGGCTGCACGCTGTCATTTTCGAGATTTATGCGATGAACTGATCTGCGACAAACCACTTGGAGGTATGCTTAATGACAAGGTGAAAGACGAATTACTTCGTAACACTAAACTGACTCATAATCAAGCCGAACACGCCTGTCGGATTGCTGAGATAACGGCTTCTCACACTGTCTGTGATGTTTGGCCACCGCTCCCAGTATAGTGTCAACCTTACAGACACTTCCTGTCGTAACATGCATCTGCAGCCTTCCCTGGCCTGGCAGCAGAGAAGATCTGCTGCTCAATGTCCTAATTGTACCTATTCTCATGCTCCGGGTCTGGAGTAACATTTGCAATTTATGCAAGAAATTCAATCACTTTGCAAAATGTTGGCATTCCCGTGCGACTCAATCCGTCCCAAGGCCGAGTTTGCACCTGTTACAACAAGTTTGCTGATAACAAAATCCGATAGCTTGAGGTGCCATCCTCCGCTCAGCTCTCTGAAAGTGAAGATAACAGTTCAGCCATCAACTCTCTCCTCCCTTCCTCTAACGAGCAACTTGACCCTGAGGTAACCATGTTTGTGAATAACAAGCCTGTGATCACAAAGATTGATACCGACGTGAAATGCAACGTCATCTCGCTTTCTGAGTTTAAAAAAATACGTTATGCTCAACATGTTGAAAAGGCCTCGGCCACGCTTTGGGCCTACGGGGGAGATGTTCTACACCCACTTAGACAAACTGATTTAAACTGCATCATAGACTCGCAGTCTCACACCCTAAAGTTTTATATCGTCAAGGGGGGTTCTGAAAATCTGCTTGGTACCAATCCACGATCTAGACCTAGTCTACTTTGGCCGCGCTGTCCATTAACTCTTTCTCGCTGAGGGCCCCACTCAGCAAATACTCTCTCAATATAGAGAACTATTTAATGATGAGCTTGGCAAGCTGCCCCTCAATTACAATATCGCCGTTGATCCCAAAGTCACTCCTGTGGTTCTAGCACCACATCGTGTTCCACATGCCATGCGTGACAGAGTACACAATGAGCTCAAGCGGATGGTCTCCCTGGGTGTCATTGCTGAAGTTACTGACCCATCTGACTGGGTTTCCACCATGGTGGTTGCGACGAAGAAGAACAAGGAGGAAATCCGTATCTGCATCAATCCCAGGGACCTCAACACAGCAATCAGCAACACACCTCAACACGCCCACACTACCCTATGAGAACGGTAGAGGAAGTTGCTGCTCAAATAGGCAACACATCAGTGTTCTCCATTCTGGATGCCAAAAGTTCATTTTGGCAGATTCCGCTGGACCTAGACTCGCCAATCTTACTATATTCGGCACCCCCTTCAGTCGTTACAAATTCCTGAGAATGCCCTTTTGCATCAACACTGCCAGCGAGGTTTTCCAGCGCACTGCTTGCGGGGTATCCATGCTCCATTATTGTTGATGATATTCTTGTCTACCAGCGTGACTTGGCTGAGCTTGACGCCAATCTGAAGAAAGTGCTGGACCGTGCCAAAGACATTCAGCTCAATCTCAATCTCCTGAAGTGCAAGTTTCGGGTCCTGGAGTTTACCTACCGGACATGTTTTCACAAGTGATGGAATTAGACCAGACCCATTGAAGACTGCTGCTCTACTGACGTTACGACCCTATGAATGTTTCTTGGAATGGTCAACTACCTGGGGAAATTTATTCCCAACCTCAGCGTTATATCTGCCCCCCTGCGGGAACTGACACACAAAGACACTGCATGGTCCTGGAATCCGCAGCACCAAAGAGCTTTTGATATCCTCAAGTTGCAGCTGGCCAGCGCTCCTACCCTTGCCTATTTCGCTTTGGAGTTACCCGTAACACTCACGTGTGATGCGTCCCAGTACGGACTTGGTGCTGCTTGCCTGCACACCGCTGCCGATGGTGACTGCAAGCTTGTTTCATATGCCTCTCACACACTAATTGATACTGAACAACGTTAAGCTCAGATTGAAAAAGAACTGCTCGCAGTAGTTTTCGCCTGCATGAAATTCGAAGACTTTATTTTTGGGAAGTCTGTGACTATAGAAACAGACCAACAGCCGCTGGTCACCATCACGCTGCTCCGGCTCGCCTGCAACGGATGATGATGCAGCTGCAGCGGTTTGATTTTAACATTGTCTATAAAAAAAGGTAAGGACATGCACAAAGCTGACACGTTATCAAGGACCCCACTCAAAACCAGCGAACAACAACTCTCCGAACAGGACCAGTTCTCAACAAGGAAGGTATCGTAAAGAAGGTTTCCTACTGATTGCCTAAGCAGCCTGGCAGAGCACACGGCGGCTGATGAGACTTTACAATTGCTGTCCGCAGTCATCCGGCGTGGCGGCCGGATAAACAATACAACACCCCGCTCGCAATCCGCCCATACTTCCTGGTTTGCGACGAACTGGTGTTACAGGACGAGATTATAGTCAAGGGCCACAAGGCAGTTGTCCCAGCTGTCCTCCGGGACAAATACTTCAACGTCATCCACAGGGGCCACCCCGGCGTGGAGGCAACCTTACAACGGGCACAAAGCATGTTTTACTGGTCTGGTATGACCAAGTACATACATGACACAACTGAAGTCTGCGCAATCTGCAAAAGCCTGACGCCACACCAACTGGGTGCGGCAGCCCTTACTGCTGCACCCAGTTCCTCCTCTACCATGGTGCACGGTAGCCACCGACATATTCGAATGGCACGGGAAACACTATCTGGTTCTTGCCGACTCTTATTTGGGCTGGTTTGACCAATCTACTCCAAATTGTCACATCTGAAGCAGTTATCCAGAAGTTGCAACACCATCTCTCCGAGCTCCCCTGCCCGCTTTCTATCTGACAACGGCAGTCAGTTCACCAGCCAGCTTTTCACAAACTTTGCAGAATGATGGGACTTTCGACACATCACCAGCAGACCTGAGTTTCCGCAGTCCGACGGACTCGCCGAACAAGCCGTCCGAAGCGCAAAACAAGTAATGGAGCGTTCTTACCTTGTTAAATCTAACCTCTACCTGGACCTGCTCAATTTAAGGGTACTGGGTTCCCCAGCCCAACGACTGATGTCTTGCCAAACCCGTGCTGCCCTGCCTGTACCCCAGCAGGTTTTGCAGCCACAGGTTCGTTCTCCATCCAGAAACAACTACAATTCAAGCGCGATGCACAAAAAGTTTTTGCAACAAATTCAGTAAGCCACTTAAACCTCTCTCCAGTGGACAGGTTGTTCGCCTCCAGACCAACAAGGGCGATGGCCGTCTGGGTCACATACACAGCCCTGCCATAGAACCGCGCTCCTACCTGGATAGTGCGGACGAGACCATTTACAGATACAACCGTTAACATCTCCTTCCTGTGAAGGAACCGCAACCTGCGACTCCGTATCCAGAGGTTTTGCGTTTTGTACACCCTCCCGCCACCGGGCTGGCTGCTTCACTGCCAGAGACTGTGTCCCCCGCGGCCTCCCCACAGTGTTCAGCACCTAGCTCGCCTATTTCACCACCTCCACTTGGCGGGTCCCCGATCAAATCCCAGGATCCCTCCCCAGTCACTTCACCGGTGAAAGGAGATGATGCGGATTCGTACCGCACATGTGCCGGACGGGTCAGCAGGCCACCCATTAGATATGGCAAATTTTTGTAACTATTTATAGTGGAGCAATGGATGGCGGTGCCTCGCAACAGAGGCCCCTGCAGTCCCTCTGTCCTTTTTTGTTTTGTTTTTATTTTTCTCCCGTTCAATGTGTAATTTGCTGTGGTTTTTATATTGTATTTAGCTGTGTATATGTAGGGGATGGGGGGTGGTGGGGGGGGGGGGGGGTGTTGGGGGAAACTTTTAATCTCTTCCCTGCACGGGAGACCTGACCTTTTCCCTGTCGGGTCTCCGTTGTTGTTGGGGCCTAGCACCGTGGAGAGGCCTCCAGCTGGAACGACCTGGGGGCTCCAGTCACGGAGCCTGCGGACTTACGATGGTGGGGCTGGCCAGCCTCGGAGCACGGGGAGCTGTGGTGGCGCGCGCCTGCAACCGGACTTCGGGGCTTCGGAGGCTCCAGCTGCAGGCCCGGTGGATGGTGACATCAGGAGCTGACGGGTCCCTGGTGGGAGACCGCTTTTCGGAGCTCCCGCGGCGGCAGCTTTTCCCGTGGGGTCTGACATCGCCCAGCATGGCTTTAACGGCCGTGGGACATGCCATTGCCCGCCAGGGGCTCCAACATTAAGACCCGGAGCAGGGCCTTACATCGCCAGCGCAGCCTTAGCGGTCACGGGAGTTACCAGTGCCCGCCGAGGGCTTTAACATCGGGAGAGGATGGAGAGCAGGGGAGAGATAAGACTTTGCCTTCCATCACATTGAGGAGGAGATTCACTGTGATGGATGTTTGTGTGAATTGAGTTGGTTGTGTGTCTTGTAAAATTGTTTCTTCTTGTTGTTTGGCTGCAGAAACCAAAATTCCTAACGGATAAATAAAGTTCATTGATAAATAAATACTACCCCATATGCGTTATTAACGTTCCGGCTCCTATATTGTTTGGCCAGCATGTTTCCACGTATCTATGCTTTATTTTGTTTCTACAAGGAAAGGTGTAGATTGGTTATTTCCTACTAACTAATTGTAGTGCTTGTTAGTCGTTGCTCCTCCCAATATGCGATTTATATTACCAAGAGCTTGCTTACGTAGTTCAGTCTGAGTAGCTGTTAGGTACTGTAACATCCTGCAGACTAATGCTGTAAGTGGACTTTAATAAATAAGTGTTCTATTTTGACGTGTGTCAAACTCATTCCACTCATTGCACCTTTGTCCACATCCACTCTATCCAGGCCTTTTATTATGCAGTAAATATCAATGAGATTCCCCCTCATCCTTCTAAACTCCAGCGAGTACAGGACCAGAGCTGTCAAATGCTCATCATATGTTAACCCAATTATCCCCGGGATTAATCTTGTAAACCTCTTCTGGACCCTGTCCAATGCTAGCACATCCTTCCTCAGATATGGGGCCTAAAACTGCTCACATTACTCCAAATGTGGTCAGACCAGTGCCTGACCATCAGGGGGCGCTGCACGATGGTTGCTTCCTTCGCCAACGGTCTGGCCATGTCCTTATAATCCTTTGTGTTTTTAGTTTGTTGTAAAATGTATGTTTTAGCTTATCTTTAGTTTTTGTATTCGTGGGGGGTGGTGGGGGAAACTTTATCTCTTTCCTCGATGGAGATGCAACATTTTCCGTGTCCTATCTCCGTCTGCACACCGGCCTAACATCATGGAGTAGGCGGCCTCGTGTTTGGGACTTCTAGAGCTCCAACTGTGGGAGCCTGCGGACTTTTACATCTTGGAGCAGGCGATCCCTTTGCTTGCCAGGGGTCGGCCTTTGGTGCTCCATCTCGCGGAAGCTGTGAACTTTAACATCGTGAAGCTCGCGGTCCCTGGAACTCAAAGCCGCAGGAGTTTCGACCGCCCCGACGTGGGAGTTCAATTGCCAGCTACGGATGGTTCGACTCCTCCGACCGCGGGAGGAAAAGAGGAAAGAAGATAAGACTTTATTGCCTTCCATCAAAACCTTTGTCCACATGGCAGGCTCGTCCAGAAGGTTAAGGCACAAGAGATCCGAGGGGTGCTGGAAATCTAACACAAAATTAACTTGGTGAGAGGAGGCGGGGGGAGGGGGGGGGGGGGGGGGGTGAATGCTTCTCTGACTACAGTGTGTAACAAGTGATATACAGCAGTGTTTGTTGCTGGGACATTTGTGATATATATATAAATAGTTTAGATGAGAACATTGATAGAAACGTTGCAGATGATGTACAAATTGGTGGTGCTAGACAGGGAAGAAGCTAGTCTCAGGCTACATACAGTATATAGTTCAGCTGAAATGTGGGGCGGAGTGGGGGCAGTTGGAATTTAATCCAGATAATTTTGGGAGGTCAAGTTCTGATTGGAATGGCAGGGACTTTAAGAGCATTAATGTACAGGGAGGCCTTGGGGTGCAAGTCCATAGCTCCCTGAAATTAGCAGCAGGGGATAGGGTAGTGAAAATGGCATTTAGCATGTTTGCCGAGGCACTGACTAGAAGAGTTGGAACATCATGATGCAGTTGGTTGAACGGTGGTGGTGGCCCGTCGTAGATGAAGATAGCATTGTTGTGCAGTCTCATGTCTTGTGGGATGGAGTGTGGCTCTTGAATCTGATGCGTGAGCCACACACACGGGGACTGTGGGCCACATGAAGGACGCTGTGGGAGGATTTAGGATTTCAGCCTTCCACCTGTCTCTGGCACTGGACTTAGAGATATTACATACAGTTCAGGTCACAACACTATGGGAAGGACATGGTCGCATCAGAGAGAGTGCAGAAGCGATTCTCCAAGATGTTGCTTGAAGCAAAGGGCCGTATTTATAAGGAGTGATTGGAAAGACTGGGTTTATTCTAACTAGGAATTTAGCAGGCTGAGGGGAGACCATATAGAGGTTAATAAAATTATGAGAGAGCATAGATAGAATGGATAGATGTCAGAATCCTTTTCTGATGACAGAGGAGTATAGATTACAGGTGAGAAGGGAGAAATTTAAAGGAGTTCTGAGGGGGTGCTTTTTCACTCAGAGGTTGATGGCAATATGAAAAGCATTGGTGATTGAGGGCAGATACAATTTGGACAGGTATGTATCGGAACGTCGCTAAGAAATACAGGCCGAATGCAACCAAACAGGTTTAGTGCAGCCAGGCATTATGGGTGGCAAGGATGAAGTGTGCTCTACATTTCTATGGCTCCTCAATGCAATACCATGCATTTTACAATTTGCACTGCACTGTTAGCGACAAAACCATCTGTAATTTATATTCCTATCGCTCACTTTATCTGAAGCACTGCATCAATAATTGTTGCATCAGCAGTCCCCATTTCACTGGCTTCTGACTTGACTAATGAGATCTGAGACCCTCCTGTTCCACCCTGTCACCATCCTATCACCACCATTCCATTTATTGTATCATTGCGCCATTTACTCTGGAGATAGTAAACAAAGCATTAGTCAAAGCCTTCTTGGGCAGTGGGACTGTCAATTTTGTGCTCATTAAAGTGAAGGATGAGCAGTCGTGATCGATTTTGCTCTTGACACAATCCAAGTGCATTGAACATGTGCTGCTACATCGCGTGAAGAATTGTTCTGAAATGTGTCTGAGCGGGACAACTGTATTTCCATTTAATGGCAATCAGTATTTTACCTTCAATTAATGTTCTTCAGGGCAAATTAAGAACAGAGCTATAACGTTGATTTGCATGGATGCTCTTTGAGACAATGGCACTTTGATTCTAATTTAGGTCATTGCAGATGCTTCCACTCCTATTTTAGAATATCACCAATTAGTGAGTCTGAAGAAGGGTCACGACCCTTAATATCGTTTGTCGATTTCCTCCAAAAATTCTGTCTGACCCGCCGTGTTCCTCCAGCAGTAAGGTTTTTTTTCACCAATTATGGAAGGATGAAAATTTGCTCTTTGATGCTCTTTCGGTAAATTTATGCTGGCCGGCTGCGCTGTGCAAGTTATACTATCAGAGCCTGACAGGGAATGATGTTTAAGCATCTTTTGTACCTCCCGTCACCTCAAAATTGCTCAATGTAGCATCAAGTCAGAGCAAGGGCTCACTGATTAAAACAAAATGCTAATCGTGTTGTACAATGGTAATATATCCAGGGAAGGCCAGACCTTTTTCAGATAAACAAGAAAATTATCTGCATCCTTTAAAATAACAATGCAACATGGGAATAGGAATTTTAATAAAAATGCTGCCTTGTGCACTATTGATATTGTGCATTAAACCATCCAGTGATATTTTCAGTTTCTCAAAGGTGAACAGCTGATTTCGAAAGCGTAGCAAATGTACAGGGAGCCAAGTGCAAATAACTGAACAGCAGGGCCAATTAAAAGAAAATGCTGAGAAATCCCAGCAGGTCAGGCTGCATCTGGTCAACCTGAGGAATACCTTCAGCAACAGACTGGTTCCACCAACGTGCAGTACAGAACGCCACAGGAGATCCTTTTTCCCTGTGGCTAGCAAACTGTACAACTCCTCCCCCTTCTGTCATGGGGTAGACTGACTCCCCTCCCCCCCCCTCCCCAATCTGTGCAAATCACCAATCCTTTCCACTCGTCACCCTTAATTTTGTGTTTCATGTATCTTGTGTTTTATGACTGTTGGTAGATCAATTTCCCTCCTGGGATAAATAAAGTTCTATCGTATCGTATCGTGTCTGTGGAAAGGGAATCAGTCAACATTTGGGGAGGTGAGGGGGTGGGTCTTGATGGAATTGTGCATCCTATGCCTTTCACAGATTAGGACGACTCTAGGTCTGGGTCATTTACACGCCACTCCTGCCGAACTCGGTTTGGATGCTTCATCCATGGAGAACTTTAGCACTCTCGCTCTGCATTGCTTACAGTGGGAACATTGGTGGAACCTCCCCATTCTGCTCGGTTTAATTGTCCAGCACCATTCCTGACTGGATGCGGCAAGCCTGCAGAGCCTTGATCTGATCATTCAAAATGGCGAAATTTTGCAAGAAGCACAACAGCAAACAATCGAAATCAAACGCGTTGATGGCACTGAAGAAGAAATGGTTGAAAGCTTCAGATTCCTAGGAGTAAATATAACCAACAACTTGTCCTGGACCACCCACATTGAAGCAAAGACCAAGAGAGCACACTGATGTCTCCACTTCCTTAGAAGGCTTAGGATGTTTAGCATGTCTCCTACAACTCTCACCAAAATCTACAGATGCGCCAAAGAAAGCATTTTATCAGGTTGCATCACAGCATGGTTTGGGAACAGCTCCATCTGAGACTGCAAGGAATTGCAGAGAATTGTGGACGCACCACAGACCATCACACAAACCAACCTCCCTTCCACTGACTCCATTTATACGTCACGCTGCACCAGCAAGACTACCAACGTAATCAAGAACAAGTCGCACCCTGGCCACTGCCTCTCATCACCTTCCCATCAGGCAGAAGGTATAGAAGTGTGAAAACGCACACCTCCAGATTCAGGACAGTTTCTTTCCAACTGTTATCAGGCAACTGAATCATCCGACCACAACGACAGAGCAGTCCTGAACTACTATCTTCCTCTTTGGAAACTGTTGAACTATCTTTGACCGACTTTACTGCCTTCATCTTGCACTGAACATTAATCACGTTATTCCCTTTATCATGTATCGCTACACCGTGAATGGCTCGATTGTAATCATGTATTGTCTTTCCGCTGACTGGTTAGCATGCAACAAAACTTTTGCCACTGTACATTGGTATACGTGACAATTAACTAAATTTAAACTCAAATATAGCAGTTCTGAACTGATTTGGATAGAAAAAAAACTCTTGATCCGTTGGTTGTTATCAGCTCTGTCCCGTGTACATGTTTTTTGGGTGTTCAGCATGCGTGTGTGTAGTCCTGTATTGCATGTTGTCCTGGGCCACCAGGTAGCTGATCATTTTCACGTATGCCTGTTGCTCTTCCCATATGTCGTTTAATGGTCCTCAATGGACTAGTGGTGATCCCTGGTTTGATAGGAATTACATAGCAGGCCAGGAAGTTACAGATTATAGTGCAGCACATTTCCACTGCTGACAGTCCACAATGTCTGGAGGATGTCCTGTTTTTGGTCTGATAGATCCACCTTGAGTGTATCCCATTTATTACACCGGTCTTGCCGGAGAGCACAATGGTTTCCACAGTGTGAAGAGAGGAATTTCAGTCCTCCAGGATTGTGTTAGTGCTCGTGTCTACCAATGCTATCACAGGTAAATAGAGTCATACAGCGTGGAAACAGGCCCTTCATCCCAACTTGCCTGCATTGGCCAACATGTCCCAGCTACACTAGTTCCACCTGCCTGCATTTGACCCATATCCCTCCAAACCTGTCCTATTCGTGCATCTATCTATTTGTTTCTTAAACGTTGTGATGGTCCCTGCCTCAACTACCTCCTCTGGCAACTTGTTCCATACATCCACCACCCTTTGTATGAAAAAGTTACCCCTCAGATTCCTATTACATTTTTTCCCCTTCACCTTAAACCTATGTCCTCTGGTCCTCGATTCCCCTAGTCTGTGCAAGAGACTGTGCGTTTATCCGATCTATTCCTCTCATGATTTAATACACCTCTATAAGATCACCCCTGATTCTCGTGTGCTCAAACGAATAGAGTCCCTACTTACTCAACTTCTCCCTGTAGCTCAGAGCCTTGAGTCCTGGCAACATCCTCATAAATATGTTAAAGAAGGAACTGCAGATGCTGGAGAATCGAGGGTTACACAAAAAGCTGGAGAAACTCAGCGGGTGCAGCAGCATCTAAGGGGCGAAGGAGATAGGCGACGTTTCGGGTCGAGACCCATCTTCAGACTGGTCAGGGATCAGGGAAACGAGAGATATAAACAGTGATGTGGAGAGATAAAGAACAATGAATGAAAGATAGGCAAATAAGTATTGATGATAAGGGAAACAGGCCATTGTAAGCTGTTTGTGGTGTGAAAATGAGAAGCTAGTGCGACTGGGGGGGGGGGGGGGGAGATGGAGAAGGAATGTCAGGGCCCGAGGGCTGAGGGAGAGGTGGGGAGGGGTGGGGGCAGTCTGGGTTAACAGAATTGAGAAAATTCAATGTTTAGGCCCAGAGGATGCAGACTCCCCAAGCGGAATATGGGGTGCTGTTCCTCCAACTTGCGGTGTTGCTCACTCTGGCCGTGGAGGAGGCCCAGGACCGAGAGGTCGGATACGGAATGGGAGGGGGAGTTGAAATGCTGAGCCACCGGGAGGTCGGGTTGGTTATTGCGGACCGAGCGGAGGTGTTCGGCGAAACGATCGCCCAGCTTCCGCTTGGTCTCACCGATGTAGATCAGCTGGCATCTGGAGCAGCGGATGCAGTAGATGAGGTTGGAGGAGGTGCAGGTGAACCTCTGTCGGACTTGGAATGACTGCCTGGGTCCCTGAAAGGAGTGGATGGGGGAGGTGAAGGGACAAGTGTAGCATCTCTTGCGGTTGCAAGGGAAAGTGCGTCATCCTGGGAGCAGATGCGGCGTAGACGGAGGAATTGGGAATAGGGGATGGACCACACCAGGTCATCCCAAATGTCCTCGTTCTTCAGAGAACGGAGTTTCCCCTCCCCCACTATAAATGAGGCTCGCACCAGGGTCTCCTCCATACCCCGCAACACTGCCCTCTCTCCCCATTCCCCCACTCACAACAAGGGCCGAGTCCCCCTGGTCCTCACCTTTCACCCCACCAGCCAGCGCATACAACAGATAGTCCTCCGCCAGTTTCGCCACCTCCAACGTGACCCCTCCACTCGCCACATCTTCCCATCTCCCCCCCTGTCTGCCTTCCGCAAAGACCGCTCCCTCCGCAACTCCATTGTCAATTCTTCCCTTCCCTCCCGCTCCACTCCTTCCCCGGGCACTTTCCCTTGCAACCGCAAGAGATGCTACACTTGTCCCTTCACCTCCCCCATCCACTCCTTTCAGGGACCCAAGCAGTCATTCCAAGTCCGACAGAGGTTCACCTGCACCTCCTCCAACCTCATCTACTGCATCCGCTGCTCCAGATGCCAGCTGATCTACATTGGTGAGACCAAGCGGAGGCTGGGCGATCGTTTCGCCGAAAACCTCCGCTCGGTCCGCAATAACCAAGGCGACCTCCCGGTGGCTCAGCATTTCAACTCCCCCTCCCACTCCGTATCCGACCTCTCGGTCCTGGGCCTCCTCCACGGCCAGAGTGAGCAACACCGCAAGTTGGAGGAACAGCACCTCATATTCCGCTTGGGGAGTCTGCATCCTCTGGGCCTAAACATTGAATTTTCTCAATTCTGTTAACCCAGACTGCCCCCACCCCTCCCCACCTCTCCCTCAGCCCTCGGGCCCTGACATTCCTTCTCCATCTCCCCCCCCCCCCCCCCCCCCCCCCCCCAGTCGCACTAGCTTCTCATTTTCACACCACAAACAGCTTACAATGGCCTGTTACCTTTATCATCAATACTTTTTTGCATATCTTTCATTCATTGTTCTTTATCTCTCCACATCACTGTTTATATCTCTCGTTTCCCTGATCCCTGACCAGTCTGAAGATGGGTCTCGACCCGAAACGTCGCCTATCTCCTTCGCCCCTTAGATGCTGCTGCACCCGCTAAGTTTCTACAGCTTTTTGTGTAATCCTCATAAATCTTCTCTGTACCGTTTCCAGCTCGACAACATCTATCCTATGACATGGTGCCCAGAACTGAACACATTACTCTAAGTGTAGTCTCACCAACATTTTATATAACTGCAACACGACCTCCCAACTTCTATGCTTCAAATCATTGATGTTATGTAAACATCATGAAGCATGCAACTATGCACCTTGGTTGGTGTTAGATGCCCGTGAATGTCTGCAAGAATCATTCTGACTTCCAATCCTGATAGCATGATTCACTGAGCCAATTGATACTATTTGTGCTCATCATTGAAAAAAAGACTAGGATGGTGGATGCAACACAAGAATCCAGTCACCCAGTTGCTCCATTTCTCAGTACGGCACGGTGGCGCAGCGGAGCGATGCTGCCTTGCAATACCAGGGACCTGGGTTTCAACCTGACTGCGGGTGCTGCCTGTACGGAGTTTGTACCTGCTTCCCGTGAACTGCGTGGGTTTTCTCTGAGATCTGCGGTTTCCTCCCACACTCCAAAGACGTACAGGTTTGTAGGTTAATTGGCGTGGTTACAAATGTAAAATTGTCCCTAGTCTGTGTAGGGTAGTGTTAATGTGCGGGGATCACTGGTCGGTGCGGACTCGGTGGGCTGAAGGACCTGTTTCTGCGCTGTATTTCCAAACTAAACTGATTTGGACGAGGGGATTGAACGCTTTGTGGCGAAGTTTGCGAATGATACGAAAATAGGTGGAAGGGCAGGCAATGCAGAGGGGTGGAAGATTGCAACCTTCACGTGGTCTGCCCTGTTTTGACTAATGCAATCAACTCGATGTGCACAAATGGAAGATCAAATAGAACAAGTTGTCCTACAACTTTAGGCTGTACACGCCACACGAAAGAAGAAGAAGGTAATGTAGAGAAAGCAGGGACTCTGCTGAAGAACTGGGACAGGTTGGGAGAATGGGCAGAGAAGTGGCAGATGGAATATAGTGTGGCAAAGTGTGGAGTCATGCATTTTGGTAGCAGGAATAAAGGCGTAGACTATTTTCTAAATGGGGAGAGAATCCAGAAATTGGTGGTGCAAAGGGACTTGGGAGTGCTGGTGTAGGATTCCCAAACAGTTAATCTGCAAGTCGAATCGGTAGTGAATATAGCAAACTCAATCCTAACATTTATTTCAAGATGACTTGTATACAAAAACAGGGATGTAATGCTGAGTGAGGCTCTATACAGTGCTGATAAGGCCACATTTGGAATATTGTGAGCGATTTTGGGCACCATATCTGAGGAAGGATGTGCTGGCTCTGGAGAGGGTCCAGAGCAGGCTGACAAGAATGAGCCTAGGAATGAGTAGGTTAACATATGATGAGCGTTTCCTGGCATTGGACCTGTACTTGCTGGAGTTTAGAAGAATGAGGGGGGACCTCATTAAAACTTACAGAATAGTGAAAGGCTTGGATAGAGTGGATGTGGAGAGGATGTTTCCACTAGCGCGAGAGTCTAGGACTAGAGGTCATAGCCTCAGAATTAAAGGACATTCTTTTAAGAAGGAGGAGAAATGTCTTTAGTCCGAGGGTGATGAATCTGTGGAATTATTTGCCACAGAAGGCTGTGGGGGCTAAGTCAGTGGATATTTTTAAGACAGAGATAGATAGATTCTTGATTATGGGGAGAGGGCAGGAGAATGGGGTTAGGAGGGAGGGATAGATCTGCCATGGCGGATGGGCCAAATGGCCTAATTCTACTCTTATCACTTATGACCTGATGATCTTATGAACTAAACTAAATTGAACTAAACTCAGGGCAAAGTGAATCAAAGAAGGCCAAAGGTGATTCATTTCTTTCCTCATTCCTTCTCTCCAGAGATGCTGCCTGTCCAGCTGAGTTACTCCAGCATTTTGTGGCTATCTTAGGCCAAAGCTGTTCGTGGAAACATGTCCTGGCAGAAGTCCTCTCCAAGTGATAAAAAGTAAAGAAATTAGAGAAAAACAGCTACAGCTAATGGCAGCATCACAACACAGCGTTTTAATACCGTGTGTTTCAGCCAGTGATGGAAGTAGGGGATATGCAGCGAGCTGAGAATCTTTACAACCTGACAAACATTCTATCATTTGCTTTGCACAGATGGTATTCCCATTGTTAGTTTCTACATTATTTTTAATCCTTTTGAATTTTCATATTAATTGCTCATTAAACTTATCCGAGAAAGTTAATTCCCACGATTGAAATCTTAAGCACCCAATCAGAGAAATTATATATTTTTCTCCAATGCCAATCTTTCTGTGGTAAAAAGGCAAGAATGGTGCAGTTTGAAACATTTAGGCCATAAATTGGTCATTTGAGATTTTAAAAAATGTCAAATTTCAAATAATTACTTTAAAAAATAACATTTACTTTCTGCCACCATTTTTTCTCTCAATCTAATTCTTTTGTCTATTTCTCCTTTGGGTCTAATTAACAGGCAGGAGTAGGCCACTTGGCCCCTCATGTCTGCTCTGACATTCAATGGGATCACAGCTCATCTTTCATTTTACCACTATTTTTTCTGGTCTAATTCCTGACCTACAAATCTATCAATCTCTGCCTTGAATATACTCAGCAATCAACCTTCAAGCCCTCTTGGCACAGAATTCCAAAGTTTCGGAAAACTCTGGATGACCTGAGTTAACTTTGTCTCTGCTTCTCATCTGTTGGGGCGATGCAATGTTGGTCACAGTGTTCACCGTGGCCCTGAATGTTCCTTCACCCTAAAGGGCCTGCACCACTTTCATGACCTAATTCACAACCTTTTTTACTCGTGCACGTTTTTCATCAGGCTAGAAAAACCCCCCGACCTACTTGATGCCACGAGTACCTACGACTAGCATCACGACCTACCTACGACTAGCATCACGACCTACCTATGACCACGTGACGACCATGCTGCGAGTATGAGTCACGGGCAAGCTCAGCAGAGGTCGTGAATTAGGTTGTGAAAGTGGGACAGGCCCTTTACCCTGCTGTTTATAGTTACCGCAAGTCACACTGAAATAAAGCCATATGAAATGTGCAGCTCCAGGTGCAAGCTGCAGCATGCCCTTGCACCAGCGATGCATGTTAGTACAGTAACATGTTGATGCAAACGTGTTGAGCATTCGGGACTAGATAGAAGGGCACAGGAACAGGCCCTTCAGCCCACAATGTCCGTGGCGAACATGATGCCAGGTGAAATTAATCTTATTATCCCATATCCCTCCAATATGCCCGTCCAAAAGCCTCTCAAATGCTACTATCGTGTCCGCCTGCACCATCGCCCCTGGCAACGTGTCCAGGCTGAAATAAGAGATTGGCTATCAAGAGATAGCTGCCTAGTTTTGCAGAACATTAGGGTATTCCCTGTCTCTTCAGGTGCAGCCACAGTAACAGGTTGCACCAGTTCCAGGAGGTAGGGTGATATTAAAGGATTTGGTGCTATGGGTCAGGAGAGGGGTGAGTGAATTTCAACTGCCAGGAATTAGTGGATGTGGATCTTGTAACATATAAAAGAGTAAACAATCTGAAACCCAGCCTCTGATCCACCCACTTCTGCTCTTCGTGGAGACGGGATTGGAACTGGATAACTTATTAGCCACAATTGGTGATTTAAAAAGTAAAAGATGCATGCAGGTTCCGAAACCACGATTTTAAGTGTAATTCGAATGGCTGAGGTTCCCAATCATGTGATAACCTGCTGGTAAAAGCAAAGTGCAGATTGCTGGATACCGGAGAGAGGCACTGGCCCACTTTCCTGCTTCAAAGCTCCTGTGTATGGATATCACTTCCCAACCTTTCCAATCTTCTCCTTGGATTTTACCTTTGTATCTCTCTCTTTCTCTCCTCTCCCTCTCTCAACTACCTCCCCCACCCCTCCCCCCCCCCCCCCCCCACACCGCCTTCCTCCCTCCTCTCCCCCCAAACTGACCAGACACAAAAGTTCATAATCACACTTTCCTTGGTAATGTGGTTCTTGCTTCACAGTGCCGCAAAGTTGCTGTAACAGTGGCTGCCTCAGTTGCAACCTTTTAGTGACAATATTTTAAATGAAGAGTGTGAAAATACAGGTCACTGCTCAGGTTTACAGAGGCAAACTTGTTCCCAAACACACGACATATATACAAACTCCTGGAGGAAAATCTTCCTCCACCCCCTTCTATTTCCCTCAATTTCTAGTATTAACTTCTGCTCGACACAAACTCTTCTCCCTCACTGTCCCACACCGCCCTCCACCCCCCAAATGTTCTACTCCGGGCAGACGACTCACTAAAACATCATATTAGCAGATGTAAGCGTGAAAACAAGGTGCTGGAAGATTTCAGTGGATCGAGCAGCCTCTGTGGAGCCAAAGGGATGGTCAACGTTTTGGGTCTGACAGGCAAGAAAGCCGGTGAATGGAAGTGAAGGGGTGAGACGAAGGCTTGTGGGTGATGGGTGGAACCAGATAAAGAGGGAATGGTGGACAGGTGGAAACGTGGGGGAGGATGATGAGTCTTGGTATTGAGGAGTGGGAGGGAAGGGGTGGGGTGGAAAAGATGAACAAGGGGAGACTGATGAGAGTGGGAAACAAATATGTGTGGTGTGGGCTGTCTGAAATACCTGAAAATAGCATCTATAAGCTTCTGTCTCAACACTTCCCCCTTCCGGCTCCATCTGCCCATCATCACTGACCTTTCACCCACAAGCCTCCATCTTTACCGTTTCCCCTCACTGCTATACAAGGCAACCGTTTCTCTATGCTCCTATGCTCCTAGAGCATGCTTCTCTATGCTCCTACACTCAGCTGTAGTGCCTTGAGCTGAAACATCAGCCTCTACAGATGCTGCTTGACCCACTCAGTTTTTCCATCATTTTGCTTTTTGCTCCAGATTGCAGCAATGGCAGTGTCTTGTGTCTCCGTATCTTGGAGCGACCCGATGGTGCTGAAGGATCAAAGTGGACACACATTCTAGCAGGAGCTGCCATATTACTTCCTTCAGGCTTTTGAAAGCGCTTTAGAAAGTGTCAAATATGTATGGAATTGTAGCAATAACAATCAAAAATTAAAAAGAAATTAACTTTTACAGAAAAATCTAGGCCAGTCTGTTACTGATTAAATAAAAATTGGACACTAATCAGTTTCAATTCAGAAAAGTCACCTTTTTAGGTTCGATTAAAATTTGGTGAAGGACTGACTGATTTATTTCAGTTAAATTGGCAAGTTGTCGATCAGAGTACCATTTCAAAACAATTTTAATTAAAGTGAATCTACAAATGTACAGATTCTCCTCTAAATACTTAACGGCTAAAGGGGCTGCACAGAGCATTCATGAATTTGGAAATGAAATGCTGTCATCATTGTAATAAGCTCTGTAAAAAGATCAAATAATTGCAACTGGCCTGCCAACCTAACAAAATGTGAAAATAACATGCTTTTTTTTAACAACTTTAAATCTCGTCTCTCAAATGTTACATTAAAAGACCATTAGGCAGCTGATTTTGCCGTCACTCTCTGTAACCCAGCTGACAGCTCCCACAACACATTTTTAATTGAGTTTGTCGCGGATGGACCACAACAGCTAAAATTAGGAATATGGTACTTCACAACGGAATTAATTAGTGAGCGAGCTTTGTGCAGGGTAGAGATTGTACACTGAAACCTGCAACCCACTGTCTACAGATTTTAAATTGTATATCTCTAAACATTTAATATTTACGTTAATCAGAGCCACTACCTATAACATTGTATCTCCTATATCTGCCAATATAAGCTCTGTCAACTTTAAAAACAAACAAAAATTTAAAGCTTCATAAACATTTGAGATAATTTTGTTGTGCTTCTGAAGGTTTGAGGTAATGCAGATAGAATTAAAGGCATCAGTAACTGCAGAGGGAATATATTGTGAAGATCCAACTCTTTGTTATCACGCCCTTAATGACTTCCATCCAGTGGCTCTGGCATCAACCATCATGAAGTGAGGCTGGTCATAGTTCATACCAATCCCTACTCCCAGACACCCTTGATCCACTGCAACCTGCCCACTGCTGCAACCACACCATCTCCCCAGCCCTGGATGGCATGGACATCGATCTCCTATTTATTGACTAGAAGTCTGCCATCCACACTCGAATTCCAACCAAATTCACCTCCAAACTCCTGGACAGAGGTCTCAGAACTGCCCTCTGCATCTGGATCCTTGACGTCCTGCCCTTTAGTTTAGTTTAGTTTAGAGATACCAAGCAAAAACAGGCCCTTCGCCCACCAAGTCCGCACTATACTCTCATGATTGTTCAGCCAGAATTTGCTCTAATTCCATCTACAAGTTAGCAGGTAACACCGTGAGCTGCATCTCTAACAATGACGAGATGGAGGAAAGGGAGGAGAAATTAACTTAGTAGCGTGACATTGAGACAACAACCTCTCCCTCAATGTCAGCAAAATGAAGGATGTGGTCATCACTTCAGGAAGGGGGTGGGGTCAGGGCCGGATTTAGATGAAGAGAGGCCCTAAACTGTTCCACTTGTGAGGCCCCTCCCAATCCCCCACCCCCACGACTAGAGGAAGATGGTCCACCAGATTGACACCGATTTGCAGCCGAGCGTGGCCAATGAGATAAGGGGCTGGAAAGATGCGCTTTTTACTTATTTATTTATTGCCAGTGCTAGTGTCATCGGCTTAAAACACTATTATTCTGAAATGGAGGGCAAGGAAAATTACTGAAGGGTTGTTTAGAGACTACAGTGCATTGTGGCAGCATATATAAGAAAGGCCTATGACAGTGTCAAAAATATTATACACCTTGCAGGGCTCTAACTTAATTTTTTTCCTCTGTTGTCAGCTGGGCAACCTTGGCAGCTTTTTAAGTTGCCAAATGACAGTTTAGGTGATCATTTAAGACAGCTTGCATGACGCATGCGATGGTGTGCTCGGACGAAGTGCGCAGTTACCAGTCGGAATTATGCTCAATGAAGCATTCGCATATTATTTCTGCTTCACAAACTAAACATATTCACCAATCAAGACATGATATATGCCACAATGACATGCAGCAAAATTATAATACAGTATCTCAACTCTTTTAACACGCTGCAATGAATGCAATTTCTATTATTTCTTTCCACTTCCAAACCAAAATCTGGTTGGATTATTCAGCATATGACCAACCTCGGTGAGACCAAGCGCAGGCTTGGCGATCGTTTCGCACAACACCGCCACTCAGTTCGCAATAACCAACCTGATCTCCCGGTGGCTCAACACGTCAACTCCCCTTCACATGGCTAGAGTGAGGCCCACCGCATATTGGAGGAACAGCACCTCATATTTGCTTGGGTAGTTTACACTCCAGCGGTATGCACATTGGCTTCTCTAATTTCAGGTAGTCCTTGCTTTCTCCCTCCTTCCCCTCCCATTCCCAGCTCTCCCACAGCCTACTGTCTCCGCCTCTTCCTTTCTTTTTTGTGTCCCCTCCCCCGACATCAGTCTGAAGAAGGGTCTCGACCCGAAACGTCGCCTATTCCTTCGCTCCATAAATGCTGCCTCACCCGCTGATTTTCTCCAGCATTTTTGTCTACGAATGGGATCCCACCACTGGCCACATCTTCCCATCTCCTCCCCTGTTGGCTTTCCGTAGAGACCGCTCCCTCCGTAACTCCCTGGTCAATTCGTCTCTTCCCACCCAAACCATCCCCTCTCCTGGCACTTTCCTTTGCAACCGCAGGAAATGCTACACTTGTCGCTTTACCTCCCCCCTTGATGCCATTCAAGGAACCAAGCTGTCGTTCCAGGTGCGGCAGAGGTTCATCTGCACCTCCTCCAACCTCATCTATTGCATCCACTGCTCTAGGTGTCAGCTGCTCTACATCGGTGAGACCAAGCATAGGCTTGGCGATCGCTTCGCCCAACACCTCGGCTCGGTTCGCAATAACCAACGTGATCTCACGGTGGCTCAGCACTTCAACTCCCCTCCCATTCCGAATCCGACTTTTTTGTCCTGAGCCTCTTCCATGGCCAGAGTGAGGCCCACCGTAAATTGGAGGAGCAGCACCTCATATTTCGCTTGGGCAGTTTACATCCCAGCGGTATGAACACTGACTTCTTCAATTCCAGGCAATCCCTGCTTTCTCCTCCCCTTCCCAGCTCTCCCTCAGCCCACGGTCTCTGCCTCTTCCTTTCTTCTTCCCGTCCCCCCCGCCCTCACATCAGTCTCGACCCAAAACTTCGCCTATTTCCTTCGCTCCATAGATGCTGCCTCACCCGCTGAGTTTCTCCAGCATTTTTGTCTACCCATTCACACAAGTTCAGTTATCCCACTTTCCACACCCACTCCCTACACATTAGGGGCAATTTTACAGAGACAAGTTAACCTACAAAGCCAATGCGCCTTTGGGATGTGGGAGGAAACCCACACGCTTGCAGGGAGAATGTGCAAATTCAACACAGACTGTGCCCGAGGACAGGATCGAACACAGATCTCTGGTGTGTGAGGCAGCAAGTTCACCAGCTGTGCCACTAAATTTTGTTTACCAACACACAAAAAATGATACGTTGATAACTTTTGTTACTAAAAAAATGAAAATATCCATTTTCAGTTTTAAATCTTCAAGTGACGCTATGTCCCCCTTTACAGCTACTGTATGTTTTAATTAAGTTCAAGACTTTGGGGCAGTACATTGGCCATAAAGTTGCTGCCTAAAAGTGCCAGAGACCCGGAATTGATCCTGAATATACGTGCTGTCTGTATGGTGTTAGCTCCTTTTCCCTTTGATCGCATGGGTTTTCTCCGGGTGCTCTTCCTTCCACATTCCAAAGGTGTGCAGGAACCTATTTCGGTCCCAACCCAAAAAGTAATATTTTCCTTTTGTCCAGAGATTCCGTCTGACCTGTTGAGTTACTCCAGCTTTTTGTGTCTATCTTCACTTTAAACCAGATGATCTTTAAAACTCGATGTCAAATTATACTATTAATTTCTGCATGCATATGATCCACATCCCCCATTCCTTGCATATCCATATGCCTGAATTAAAGCCTGTTAAACGCCTCTGTCGCATTTGCTTCCTTCACCAGCCCTGGTAGTGTGTTCCAGGCACCCGCCACTTTCTATGTAAAAAAAGACCCCCACATGTATCCTTTAAACTTTACACTCTCACCTTAAAGTTCGACCTTCTAGTATTTGAAATTTCCACCCTGTGGAAAAGATTCTACCCATTCTGGGGCTCTCATCATTTTATAAATTTCGATCAGGACTTCATACAGCCTCTGACGCTCCCAAGAAAACAATCCAAGTTCACCCAACCTCTGCTTGTAGCTGTAAACCACGAATCCTCGTCTGCTCATATGTGTTAAACGTTTTGGCTCAAGAAAGCAATCAGGGTCTTCAATCTTCCTTGAGCCTTGTCAACATTTCCGATGGAATTAAATTTGTTCTTAAAATATACAAAAAAACTATGCCATAACTGAGGCAGAGTTAACAACTCTACACCTGGGAGTTAAAAGAGCCAGAGTCAGATTCATTTGTGGAAATTAGGTTTCATTATTAGCCAGCAGACATCTTTACATAACTCATGTAAGCCCAATAGGCCTAATGTTTGTGTGTCCACAGTGGAAAGATGCTTATGTGGAATTAGGAGGTTCAAGTATTCTTTACATCTAGCAGCTTTGCCAAGCACACTGATGGAGGCATACACTCGGCAATGACATGATGTAAACATATCGATACCCTAATTCCACTCTAGTCTCACCAAGTGGATTTTGATTAAAGAAATTGTTACTTTTAGTTAAGGACACTGATACAAATCTGTGCATTAATTTTACATCAATAGTAGCTCTATTTAAAAATATTGAGTTTTCCTCCCACATTTTGACGTAAATTAGTTTTGTAGATTTACTGTGATCTGGTTTTCCCCAATTAGCAATCAACACCTGAACACAACACCATAGAAAATGCACAACAACTTTTTGGATTATGAGCGGCTAATATGTAAACCTCTTACTGAGAAGGTGTTTACTATAGAGAAAGTATGTGTGGGATTGCTGCTAATTCCAAAGTGATTCCAACTGATTTTGGATTAAATTCAGGTGACATGCAGAAAATAATCTTTGCTGCTTGAGGACTGAATTTTACCCGAAATAAATCAGTTGCTTTAAGGGCCTGTCCTTCCAGCATCTGACTCCATGCGATGAGCACGATCAAACTAGAAGCGGGGGCCGCGCGGAGGTTGGGTGATCCCTGTACAGGGCCGGTCCCACCAGCATGCGCCTGCATGCGGCAACCGCGACCAAACCGGCAGCGAGGGCCACACGGAGGTCGGGTGAATGGCGCAATGCGGCGCACTTGGAGTGAAGTCTTAAAGGTAAGTTCGCCAGGACAGAGAGGGACACACAGAGTGCGGCACAGAGGCACCTACAGAGAGGGTCACGGAGGCACGACGTCGAGGCGGTGTGTAATGCGTCGAGGCAACTGCGAGCCGACAAGCCGTTGCCGCGCAGAATTTTTGAACATGGTCAGTTTTGTGGAGCCCCGCGCGATGTCGGGATGAACTCCGCACAATTCCGCACGGCTCCGGCGATCGAAGTGGGACCGGCCCCGCAATGCCGGACGGCTCAAGCGACCACGTTAGGTCGCGCTCATCGCATAGAGATGCATGCTGGTGGGACAGGCCCTTTAATCACTCAACTCCAATAGGAACTTGTATAATTTTAAATCCAGCGAGTGTTAAAATGAATGTCTAACTGAATTTGAATGGTTTAAGATAGTGTGTGGTGCCTTCATGCCTACTTTGTTTTGTACAGCCTGTCACCGCTGGCAACTCGCCAGCAGCCTCACGAGAAGGTCCAGCCACAAGAGCTCAATAACAACTCCAAGGTCAGATGCACTAATTGTCCTTATCTGTACGCGGGTTATGATTGAAGAGAATGTAAAAAGGGGCTTCTGGAATAAACGAGATACAAGGTGTCTGGCTCAGCTAAATGTCGTTTGTTCTTTGCTTTCTGTCGTGGGATTCAGTAGATTCCACAGGTGCATGGTCTTACCTTTATCCTCTGGCTTTTCCTCTTCGATTTCTTGCTTCTGAACCAGTTCAGCCTGAGCTCCGGGGAGACAGATTGAGGAGCTCTGACAGGAATGACTGAACCCACCATCTCGAGGTAGTGTGAAACTGCGTGGTTTACCCCCTCCAAGGTTGACCCCCGGCCATCGTTCACCCTCTGCCAAAGGGAATGGTCCATAGTGATCCTGGATCTGGCACCGTTGGGCTGGTAAGGTTGACAGTCTCCGATGTTCTGGTGTTGGTAAGCCTGCTTCACAAAACACAGAATCCTCAAGTGGAAGAGTCTGGAGATAGTGCAGCCCTGAGCTGGTCAATGGAGTCTCTATTAGATCTTGCCAAGACCGGCGTTCCCAAGCCCCTGGTTTACGAGCAGGTGATTCCGTGCTTGCTGCAGGTTCCGGCCGGAATTCCTCGTGGGACGAGTGAGAATGAGATGTCTCCGTTGAGGACAGTCTGTTATGTTTAGGCTCAAGATATGGACTGGCACAGTTCACCTTAAAAAATGATAACAAAATGGCCAGTTAGTGAACGTGAACATTGATTTTGATTTACGCAGGAATAAATCATTGAAAATAGGTAAAACTTCACAACAGTTTTGTACACTTACAAACAAGGATCATTATCACATCCTAACTGATTGATATGTGTAGGAACTGCAGATGCTGGGTTGAACCAAAGATAGACACAAAAAGCTGGAGTAACTCAGTGGGTCAGGCAGCATCTCGGAGAGAAGGAATGGGTGACGTTTCGGGTCGAGTCCCTTCTTCAGACTGAAGAAGGGACTCGACCTGAAACATCACCCATTGGTCATAATGTTATCATTGCATATTGTATATACTGGTCATTATGTTATCATTTTAAGGGTGAAGAAGGGTCTCGACCCGAAACATCACCCACTCCTTCTCTCCAGAGATACTGCCTGTCCCGCGGAGTTACTCCAGCTTTTTGTGTCTAATTGCCTGATAATTTTTATTTTTAATTATATATATATATATATATATATATTGGCGCTTGGAGGAATTTTGAAATATTTGTACTTGTGCAGTTCATTAATGTTAGAGCTAGAATTACAATTTGGACCCACAGCAGAATGAAGATGACAAGTTGGGAGATGAATGGATGTGCTTTCTGTCCTATGGCTTTTCAAAGCAAGGAAATATCCCGCTCATTTATAATGTGAACATTGAGAAATATAAGGAAAACTATTTATAATTATTTTAATTTAGCAAAATATACAGAAATCGTTCTTTGATATCAAACATTAAATTTCACGAGTATCGGCTGATGGTTATATTAGCCCTTGCATGTCTGAAAACTGAAGTCAATGGAATGTAACAAGCAAAGTCGCGTACAGCGGCAATCTACAATTGCAAACACATTAATGCCCGTGATGGATGAACATTCTTCCCCTAGATGATAAAAGTGCAATTAAATATGGAAACGATTAGAAAAGGAATCAAAAAGAGCTAAATTATTTAAATGCTTTTAAAAATAAACTTAATTTATGAAGTTGAAAAATATCGCAGCATTAAAGTTAGTTCTGATGTGTTACAGTAATATTGGTTTTGAAGTCTGAAGAAGGGTCTCAACCTGAAACGTCACCCATTCCTTCTCTCCAGAGATGCTGCCTGTCCCGCTGAGTCACTCCAGCATTTTGTGTATATCTTCAGTTTAAACCAGCATCTGCAGTTCCTTCCTACACAGTGAATCTGCTTCCTCTTTAACATCAAGCTACAATGAGAATGACTTACCGAAGGCGGTCGAGGGTAGGTGTCGTAAGGAGGTGGTGGGCTTTCTTGCTTGGGTGTTGATGGGGTGTCCGCCTCGTCTTGTTCACTTTCACTCCAATAATCTTTCATGATTAAAAAAATAAGTTAGTGATCGCTTGTGCTAATTAAATGCTGTTCAATTTACCATACATTTCACATTTTCTAAGGCAGTTTATTTATTCTCAGCTCAAATATTTCCAACGAATACGATCAATCTAGAGTGTGTCATTGGCAATGACAATGTACACAAGTAGACCTCAGATAATAACACAGAGGGAGAATATTTAGCCCATTAGATTCACGCTGGCTTCCAGCAAGCAATCCAATTAGTCTCAATCCTCTCCACTTTCCTTCACCGTTGCAATTTACACCTACCAGCCTGTCAACTCCCCTTTGATTGTTTACTATTGCTTGAAATATCATTCAGATATTTACCAGTCATTGTGTAAAACAAGATTTTCTTCTTGCCGTAGATAATATCTTAGAAATTTAAAACCCATGTCAATTGACATCTTCAAAACTGTCTAAAATCCAATCCTAAACTTGCTTCTCTGAAATATAATGGTCAGGAAGCAGAATATCATTAAACATTTTAATATTTTCAGTTTAATATATTTTTTTAATTTTAATATTGGCAGTTTCAAATTTAACTTGCTTTATCCTAACTAACTTGTCACAACAGAGAAGGCCGCCGGGTCCATGCCAGTTCCCCATAGTCCCAGTCTGCCCCTGGATCTTATTATCTCTCACATGCCCATCGACTCCCCTTTGTATTTTTGGCCACTTACCTCCGCCAGGGGAAATTCATGGCAGCAAATTAATCAACAAGCAACATCTTTGGGATGTGGGAGGAAAGGAAAACGTTTGAGGAGAAAGCCACATTGTCACAGGGAGAAGTTGCAAACTTCACATAGGCCACGGGTGGGCAACCTGTGGCCTTCAGGCCACATGCGGCCTTCTAGTGGTGCCTTTTGAATGAATTCAAAATTTTCTAGAACAAATCCTTTTATTTTTATTAATATGTTTTTGTTCGTCTTTTATTATTTTTATTTTAATCTTAAAATGAATGTATTTAAATTACCAAAGAGTAAAAGAAAATTCAACAAAATAATTCTATTTCAAATTGAAGTTTCTTGGATGCGGCCTTGTTAGATTACAGCTAACTTAATGCGGCCTTCCCCACCCCTGACATAGACTGTAACTAACCAGACTGTCAGGATCAAGTCTGGGCCCAGCATGATAAGGTAGAAATGCCAGCTTCAGTGTCATGGTCCTGCTGCTTTCAAGTATTGACCCTGGCTGGTAGGGTTTCCTGTGGCTCAGTGGTCCCAGGGGTTAAACAGTGGGGGCACAGTGGCACAGCCTCACAGTGCCAGAGACCGGAGCTCGATCCTGATCTGGAGTGCCATCTACGTGGAGTTTGCACATTCTACCTGTGACTGAGTGGGTCTCGTCCAAACCTCACAGAGTGCAGTATCCTCTACCCAAGCCATTCAATGACTAGAATGCAGGGTTAAAAACCACCTTCCACTCTCCTTCCAGCAGGTAACTGTCATAGGTTCACCAGGTTAATTCCCGGGATGGCGGCACTGTCATAAGTTGATAGAATGGAGCGTGTATACTCTGGAATTTAGAAGGATGAGAGGGGGTCTTATTGAAACATATAAGATTCTTAAGGGATTGGACACGAGGCAGGAAACATGTTCCCGATGTCGGGGGAGTCCTGAACAAGGGGCCACAGTTTAAGTATAAGGGGTCGGCTATTTAGAACTTAGAACAGAGTTGAGGAAAAACTTTTTCATCCAGAGAGTTGTGAATCCGTGGAATTCTCTGCCTCAGAAGGCAGTGGAGGCCACTTCTCTGGATGCTTTCAAGAGAGAGTTAGATAGAGTTCTTAAAGATAGCAGAATCAGGGGATATGGTGAGAAGGCAGGAACGGGGTACTGAATGAGGATGATAAGCCATAATCACAGTGAATGGTGGTGCTGGCTCGGGGCTGAATGGCCTACTACCGAACCTATGTGTCTAATGTAATGCATGCTGCCCCGTCCCCCCGATAAATTCCAGTCCCTAGTCCGGGTGCTCTCTATCTGAACACAAGCCATGCCTGCAAATCATTTGCAGGAGTCCAGTTTAAAAAAAAAGTCTAATGTTTTGGAAATGTAGAACCTGGACATCTGAGTTTCTGAAGTCTGGCAGCTTCAGACTTCCCTATCCACAAACAAAGCTCAGCCCTTTCAACATCGGGTCCATAACTGCATATCAAATACAAAACTCCAAATGTACAGGTGTACAGGTAAGCTCTGTGTGGCAAAATGATGCTACTTTTAAATACACCTCACGTTGGCTGATGCCAATGTGGCTGTAAATTAAAGTCAACTGGGAACGGACAGACTATTTTTGCGCTCTTCTGCCTAGAGTACATGCAATATTGTTACATCATCCCACAAAACTCAACTGACAGGCAGAAAGAATAAATTCTCAACACACAATGCAATGTAAGCTTTCAAATCGACTATATATTGTCTTTGCTAAATCAGATCACAGCACCAAACTTGATGCAGTGATAGTTTTGAATGCATATCACTTTATTTTCTGAACGTGTGCATCCAGACAAATGTGGAAAATCAATTCTTGAGCAGCTTAATGCACTGTGTAGAGTTTTCATGAATTATAAGCAGCAAAAAACAGAGCAACCTACAGCTTCAATTGAATTTGATCAAACCTGTAAAATGAAAATGTTTCATGACAATGTGATAGAAAAGACTACCTTTTTCTTTTGAAGAAACAAAGAACAGCAGATGTTGGTTAATGCAAAAAACCCCATAAAGTTCTGGAGTAAGTCAGCAGGTCAGGTAAGATCCCTGGAGAACATGGCCGTTTTGGGCAGTGACTATTCTTCAATGATAAGTTATTGTTACATGTACCTAGGTACAGTGAAATGCTTTGGAAGGAACTGCAGATGCTGTTTTAGAAGCTGAGGATGTCTCAGTCTGAAGAAGGGTTTCGACCTGAAACACCACCCATTCCTCTTATCCGGAGGTGCTGCCTGTCCCGTTGAGTTACTCCAGCATTTTGTGTCTATCTACAGGGAAATGCTTTGTTTTGCATGCAACCCGGTAAAATCATACATCAGACCTCACCTCGACGGTTACATGGAAACATAGAAAATAGGTGCAGGAGTAGGCCATTCGGCCCTTCGAGCCAGTACCGTCATTCAATACCCCGTAACACTGCCCTCTCTCCCCATCCCCCCACTCGTAAGAAGGTCAGAGTCCCCCTAGTCCTCATCTTTCACCCCACTAGCCGTCACATACAACAAATCATCCTCCGTCATTTTCGCCACCTCCAACGTGACCCCAACACTTGCCACATCTTCCCATCTCCCCCCCCCGTCTGCTTTCCGCAAAGACCGCTCCCTCCGAAACTCCCTGGTCAATTCTTCCCTTCCCTCCCGCACCACCCCCTCACCGGGAACTTTCCCTTGAAACCGTAAGAGATGCTACACTTGTCTCTTTACCTCCCCCCTTGACTCCATTCAAGGACCCAAGCAGTCATTCCAGGTGCGACAGAGATTCATCTGCATCTCCTCCAACCTCATCTATTGCATCCACTACTCTAGATGTCAGCTGATCTACATCGGTGAGATCAAGTGTAGGCTTGGCGATCGTTTCGCCGAACACCTCCGCTCGGTCCATATTAACCAACCTGATCTCCCAGTGGCTCAGCACTTCAACTCCCCCTCCGATTCCGAATCCGACCTTTCTGTCCTGGACCTCCTCCATGGCCAGAGTGAGCACCACCGGAAATTGGAGGAGCAGCATCTCATATTCCGCTTGGGCAGTTTGTACCCTAGTGGCATAAACATTGACTTCTCCAATTTCCGGTAGCCCTTGCTGTCTCCTCCGCTTCCCAGCTCTCCCTCAGCCCTCTGGCTCCTCCTCTTCCTTTCTCCTTTCTTCTCTCCGTCCCCCTCCCCACTCTCCATCAGTCTGAAGAAGGGTTTCGGCCCGAAACGTTGCCTATTTCCTTCGCTCCATAGGTGCTGCTGCACCTGCTGAGTTTCTCCAGCACTTTTGTCTACCCGCCATTCAATATGATCATTGCTGATCATCCAGAATCAATACCCTGTTCCTGCTTTCTCCCCATATCCCTTGATTCAGTACACAAAAGTCGCCGTGTGTCTGGCGCCAACAAGGTTACAAATGTAACACCAAACAGACTGATTGTCGGGGGGGAGGGTTGGGGTTGGGGTTGGCTAGAAGAAAGCTGGAAAAATAATAGGTCAGCACAGGCAAGGGAGAGGGGTTTGATAGGAAGCTGGATGGAACAAAGGCCAAAGATAAGAAAGGAAGGAAGACAATAGACAATAGACAATAGGTGCAGGAGTAGGCCATTCGGCCCTTCGAGCCAGCACCGCCATTCAATGTGATCATGGCTGATCAACCCCAATCAGTACCCCGTTTCTGCCTTCTCCCCATATCCCCCGACTCCGCTATTTTTAAGAGCCTTATCTAGCTCTCTCTTGAAAGTATCCAGAGAACCTGCCTCCACTGCCCTCTAAGGCAGAGAATTCCACAGACTCACCACTCTCTGTGAGAAAAAGTGTTTCCTCGTCTCCGTTCTAAATGGCTTTCTCCTTATTCTTAAACTGTGGCCCCTGGTTCTGGACTCCCCCAACATCGGGAACACGTTTCCTGCCTCTAGCGTGTCCAAGCCCTTAACAATCTTGGTGTGAGACAGGTTCGAAGAGTTGTGAATTGTAAAGCCAGAGGGAAGGAATTGTCAGGTGGGCTACGGAGCGGGTTGGGAGAGGAGAAATAGGTGGGAGTCCAGATGTGGCACAGGGGAATTGGGGGGGGGGGGGTGAAACAGTGGGAGGGAGTTTGTGGTGAAAGAGTTCGGTTGTTCTGAGGGGTTACGTTAGGAGAGCAAGGGGGGGGGGGATGTTATGAGTGGCTGCTTTTTGTGGAAAAGAGTAATTTTAATCTAAATTATCTCGCAGGAAAACGTGGGTTGGACTGGACACAACATGCTCCCCTCAAATCTACTCTCAATGGGTTGAAGGTCTGAATGGGTGAAGATTAATACAGGCAACTAATGATCAATTATGATGACAAGTTGCATTTACAGAGCACTTTTAACATGGTAAAACAACTCAAGATGCTTCACAGGAGTATTTTGTTATCTGATTTGACACCAAGCCACATTAGGATATACTAAGGCAGGTGACCAAAAGATTGGGGAATGAGGGCAGCCTCATAAAGTGTCTCAAAAGAGAAAATGGCACAACGTTTTTGAAAGGGAATTCCAGAACTTTCCAAAACCGGGAATGTACAAATGGCCATAAATGAAGTACAAGGAATGGAAACTTTAAAAGCTGGAAGAGGTTACATTCTTATGGAGGGATAGGCAAATATAATTTAAAATGTTTGAATCAAATCATAATCATAATCTATTAGCCAAGTATGTTTTGCAACATACGATGAATTTGCTTTGCCATACAGTCATAACAATTGTTACTGAATAGAGAGACAGCAAAGATCAGAGAGTACAAGGGTAAGAGTTAACGGTTAGAATTACAACATCACACAGGAAGTCATTGGTGAAAACGTCACTCATAAATGATACACGATTAATGTGCAGGATTTTGGTTACTGTACCTTGATCTTGTCTGAGCCGTTGTTCTTTTTCTGCATATCCCACTGTAGCTAAACCGAGTCTGCTCAGCCACCTGTCAATCAGGAAAACAGGCAGTAGATTAATGAACCCTTTGAAGATGCTGTTTAGAAGTGGTAATTTGAAAAACAAAGATGAAAGCAAGAGAGACGTATTTTGGCTCATCTCCACTACGACTTCGAGATGTACTCACAAATTGAAATAATTAATAGCACTGCTGGTTGCAAACATAAATGTCGTTGCTTTAAATAAAAATATTGCATCTACAAAACACTGATGTTTAGATGCTTTTATTTGTCAAATGCTTAGGCTAAATCAATATAGTTTGTACAAAATGCAACCCGTCCATATCTATGTAAGGGAAAGAAACAGAGGTAGGCTTGTTCAGCCCTTTGAGCTTGCTCGGCCATTCAATTATATCATGGTTATTCTTTTACCTAATAAAGTATAATTCATTCATCTCAGGGCCACTTTCCTGCAAGGACCCACATCCTTTGATTTCCTTCATGTTTATCATGGAAATGTACCCCATGGAATTCTATACTGTCATCCAGACATTGTTAATATCACTTTGCGAACACTAAAACACTTTGGCTGATGCGAGGGCTTGACATAATGTTCCAGGACAAATATTGGACAGAAAGAAAGGAAGCAACGTGCATTGAATTTGGACAATTTGTAGTTCTTTGCGAGATTTATCAGCAGTTATTAGGAAGGCTGGCAGTAAAGGTTCAATTATCCAAGTGACTCAATGACAACCCACTGTTCACCTCAATGCTAAACCATACATGGAGTAACTGGGTCACTGTAACTTTATAAAGAGTTTGGTCGAGGGTGGTAAGTGAAATGTAAAGATCAAAAAACCCAAAGCAATCTCATTCCAGCTACAGGGGCAGTTCAGTTTTAATTAGTTGTCATGTGTACTGAGGTACAGTGAAAAGCTTTTGTTGCGTGCTAATCAGTCAGCGTAAAGGTAATCCACGATTACAATCAAGCCATTCACAGTGTACAGATACATGATGAGGGAATAATGTTTAGTGCAAGACAGAGGAGGTAGTGGCCAACTTTTTCCGATGATAGTGCTTGCCCATTTAAAATACAGCTGCCTGACACAGATTTAAATGGTAATCCGGGGTTACTCCTGACTGGCTTGGAAAACTTGGCAAATAGAGGGCAACTGAGACAACATCAGGATGAAGGCTGAATATCTTTATAGTCAAGAGGAACAATCTTTCTTCCAGAGTGCCCAAAGCTATCTTCTTTTTTCTTGCCATCAGGCTCCCCCTCTGAGAATAAACACTTCCGAGGGATTGCACTGACCCCCACACACATCATCCCACAAGTGGCAGCTGTGATCTCTTCACCAGCTCCAGTGACTATGGCCTCCTTGAAACCATTTCCTATCAACAGGAGCAAGGTTAAAATTACACCACAGATAAACACAAAAAGCTGGAGTAAAAGCAATAGGTGACATTTTGTGTTGAGACCCTAAAGCCCCTGTCCCACTTATGTGTCCTTGGCACGCTAATTACGCGACCTCGTCGTCGCGTTGAGGCGCGACGGTCCCGCGAGAGTCGCGCGTGTCATCATGCGCCCGCACAACCGTGTGGAGCGCGTGACGTCATTTGAAGATGGACACAAAATGCAGGAGTAACTCAGCGGGACTGGCAGCATCTCTGGAGAGAAGCAATGGGTGACGTTTCGGGTCGAGACCGTTCTTCAGTCTGAAAGAAGGGTCTTGACCCGAAACATCACCCATTCCTTCTCTCCAGAGATGCTGCTGGTCCCGCTGAGTTACTCCTGCATTTTGCGACCATCTTCAATTTTCTTGGCCCCGCTCTGGGAGTAGAAGTGGGGGTGGATCCGGATCCGCAACGGCCGTGAGCCCCAGGCTGAGTTCGACGATCGTTTGCCTGCTTCTGCTGCTGTTGGAGGTGAGACGTTGCGTCGCGCCAGGGTCTTGGGCCTGTCCCACTTTGGCCGTCAGTTACGCGACAGGCCGGTGGTGCGCGAAGATTTCATCCATTACAAAATCCGGGAGCGCCGCGCGATATAACGCACAACTCCATACCGCTCCGCGCTTCTCAATGGGATTGGCCCCGCGCGGCCACACGATGCCCGTGCGCCTCAATGTGATGACGAGGTCACGTAATTTGCGTGCCAAGGACACGTAAGTGGGACAGGACCTTAATTCAGGCTGAGATTCAGTCTGTGATTCAGGGTAGAGTGGCTTTTAATGAGGTACAAAGAACACCAAACAAACAGAGAAGCCCACACTTCCAATATTCCTCTAAGATTCCCCTCCTTCCTTTCACCTATCTACATAATCTAAAATTTAAATTATCAAATAATACTTCAACAATAAAAAGGCAACAAAAATAATCCATTATATTATCACCATTAACTTATTTCACAATTATCATGATATCAAAAACATAACTTTAGGTTAAGTGTTGATTTAAGTACTATCCACTTTCATTCATATAATTTCTGTAACATCAAAACTATTATAGTTGATTGGTTAGAAACTAAAGCATGTAGATTTAAGTTCACAGCTCTGCTGACCAAACAAAGCTTTGTTTATCTAATTCAACAGGAAAAATTAATAATTGATCGTTAAAAAGATAACATCTGGGAAGCAGTAAACCCCATTCCTCAAATACACAGCAAGTTATGTTTTTTTGTTTACAGATTAGAGAAGAACCAAGGAGCACAAAGGAGATGCGAGGACAATCCCATGGAAAATTCCATGTGAGCTCTTAAACTTCTAATAAACATTACCACTAAATGAAGATACATAGTGCATCAACTAATCCAGAACCAAGATGTTAACGCTCAAGTGACCTTCTAAACGAACTGGAAAACAACCAACTAGCTTGTATTCAAGATCTCAAATGGAAAGTTGGGCTGTTTTGCTTCTGTTAACTCTTTAAGAATGAGCTTACTTCTCCAGCTAAATCAATCACATTTCCATACAAGATAGAGATTTCCATGCAACCCCGGTTTACCACTTTAAAAAAAGCTCCAAACACCTGTCAAACTGCATGTTAAAAGGCTTCTGATCAGAAATATTAGATGGGCACAAAATGCTGGAGTGACTCAGCGGGACAGGCAGCGTCTCTGGAGAGAAGGAATGGGTGACGTTTCGGGTCCAGATCCTTCTTCAGACTAGTTCAGAAATGTTAGTTTGGTTTCTCCAGGCCTAAAATTTGTATCTGACCGAGGCGGGGTTGTCTGAAATTTCTGGTCCACAAATGTTATTTATGTGTGAAATGTTTACGTTTTATGTGTGATGCTCTGGTATTCCCTGGGAAACGTCTTCTCATTTTGCGCTTTGCAAGATGACAATAAAGGTTGATTTGATTTGATTTGATTTAGAGAAAAAATGAATTGTTGATGCTGAAGGTATTTTTCCTAAATTCCTCTCTTTGCTATTTGTTAAGTGGCAGCTGCGATCTCGAGACCTTCAGGTTCCTGGGTGTAAATATCACCAACAATTCGGCTTGGTCCAACCACATCGACAAGACGGACAATAAAGTAGATTGATGCCTCTATTTCTTCAGACAATGAAGAAAATTCAGCATCTCCAACAACTCTTACCAATTCCTACAGATTCAGTGCATTCAGAAAGCATTCAGACCCCTTCACTTTTTCCACAATTTGTTACGTTACAGCCTTATTTTAAAATTGATTAAATTCATTTTTTTAATCATCAATCTACACACAATATCCCAGAATGAAGAAGGAAAAACAGGTGTTTAGAAATTTTTGCTAAGTAATTAAAGAGAAACAACTGAAATATCACATATACATAAGTATTCAGACCCTTTACTTAGTATGGTCGAGGCATCTTTGGCAGCGATTACAACCTCAATACTTCTTGGGTATGACGCTACAAGCTTGGCACACCTGTATTTGGGTAATTTCTCCCATTCTTCTCTGCAGATCCTCTCAAGCTCTGTCAGGTTGGATGGGGAGCATCGATGCACAGCTATTTTCAGGTCACTCCAGAGATGTTCGATCGGGTTCAAGTCCGGGCTCTGGCTGGGCCACTCAAGGACATTCACGAACTTGTCACAAAGTCACTCCTATGTTGTCTCGTCTTGGTCATTATCCTGTTGGAAGGTGAACCTCCGGCCCTGTCCGAGGTCAAGAAGGCTATGGAGCAGGTTTTCATCAAGGATCTCTCTGTACTTTGCTCCGTTCATCTTTCCCTCGATCCTGACTAGTCTCCCAGTTCCTGCCGCTGAAAAACATCCCCACAGCATGATGCTGCCACCACCATGCTTCACTGTAGGTATGGTATTGGCCAGGTGATAAGCGGTGCCTGGTTTCCTCAGACGTGACGCTTGGCATTCAGGTCAAAGAGTTCAATCTTGGTTTCATCAGACCAGAGAATCTTGTTTCTCCTGGTCTGAGAGTCCTTTAGGTGCTTTTTGGCAAACTCCAAGCGGGCTGTCATGTGCCTTTTACTGAAGAATGGCTTCCGTCTGGCCACTCTACCATAAAGGCCTAATTCATGGTGTGCTGCAGATATAGTTGTCCTTCTGGAAGGTTCTTCCATCTCCACAGAGGAACTCTGGAGCTCTGTCAGAGTGACCATCGGGTTCTTGGTCACCTCCCTGACCAAGGCCCTTCTCCCCCGATTGCTCAGTTTGGGTGGGCGGCCAGCTCTATGAAGAGTCCTGGTGGTTTCAAAGTTCTTCCATTTAAGAATGACGGAGGCCACTGTGCTCTTCGGGGCCTGCAATGCTGCAGAAATTGTTTTATACCCTTCCCCAGATCTATGTCTCGACACAATCCTGTCTCTGAGGTCTACAGACAATTCCTTCATCTTCAGGGCTTGGTTTTTGCTCTGACATGCACTGTCAACTTTGAGACCTTATATAAACAAGTGTGTACCTTTCCAAATCATGTCCAATCAATTTAATTTACCACTGGTGGACACCAATCAAATTGCAGAAATATCTCAAGGATAATCAATGGATACAGGATGAACCTTAGCTCAATTTTGAGTGTCATAGCAAAGGGTCTGAATACTTATGTGTTGGGTAATTGTGATATTTCACTTATTTCTTTTTAATTACTGCAAAAATTTCTAAACACCTGTTTTTGTTTCTTCATTCTGGGGTATTGTGTGTAGATTGATGATAAACATTTTTTATTTAATCCATATTAAAATAAGGCTGTAGCGTAACAGAATGTGGAAAAAGTGAAGGGGTCTGAATACTTTCTGAATGCACTGCACACTATAGAAAGCATCCTATCGTAATACATCACAGCTTGGAGAGAGTTGTGGATGCAGTCTCGTCCATCAGGCAAACCAGACTCCCTCCATCAACTCTATCTGCACCTTCCATCTGCCTTGTGAAAGCAGTCAATGTAATCAAGGACCACACATAGATCATTCTCTCCGCCCCGCTCCCGTTCGGCAGACGTTATAAAAGCTTGAAGGCATGTACTATCTGATTCAACCACAGCTCCTTATCAGACTCTTGAACAGACCTCCCACATAAAAAGGTTTCTCATATTCTTAATCTTCCAATCTATTTAGTTGTGGCACATTTCTGACTGTCACTTTTCTGTTGCAGTAGCCTTCACTCTGCTTCCTTTCTCTTTGCACGCGTTGCTTTTGTCTATGTCTATTTATTTGCCAATTTGCCAAAAGCTTTTATGACCACTCTATCTACCAGTGATGACACTTTGAAGGAACTATGTACCAACACTCCGATATCCCTCTGCTTTACAACACTCCCCAGAGCCCTACCATTCACTGTATACGTCCTGTCCATGTTACGCTTCCCAAAATGTAACACCTTACATTTCTCTGTTAAATTCCATCAAACACTCCTCAGCCCACCTACCCAAACAATCAATCCTGCTGCAATTTTTGACAAACATCTTCACTATCTACAATACCGCCCACTGTTGTGTCATCTGCAAACTTGCTAATCTTGCCGCATATGTTCTCATCCAAATTATTGATATAGATGACAAACAGCAATGTGACCAGCACCGAACCCTGAGGCACACCACTATTCACACGCCTCCAGTCCGATAAGCAACCTTCCACCATCACTCTCTGTTTCCTTCCATGAAGTTCATTTTCTATCCATTCAGCTATCGCTCCTTGGATCCCATGCGATCTAACCTGCCAGAGCAGCCGGCCATGCGAAACCATATCTGTGATTATGTTAGCTGCTTTCCCAAGGCAGCGAGAAGTGTAGACGGAGTCAATTGTGGGACGTCTGGTCTGTGTGATGGACTACATCCACAACTCTCTGCAATTTGTTGTGGTATTGGACAGAGCTGTTCTAAATCAAAGCTGTGATGCAACCTGACTGTAGGCTTTCTTTGGTGCATCTGGAGGAGTATGTAAGAGTCATTGGAGACATGCCAAATTTCCTAATTTTCCTAAAGAAATAGAGCCGTTAATGTGGCTGTCATTTCAATGTGATGGTCCCAGCTTTCAAGATTGTGATGACAATGCAAGCAAGATTTTCATCGAACCTGTACCTCACCGCACTTGTGCAATTTACAATTAACTTGACTTGACATAATATATACGTTCTTTGCCAACTAGATGGACAGGCTTTAATTCAGAAGAAGATGCTGCTTAGGGATGGGTAAATCTTTGCACTCCTGGTTAGATACTGAGTGAAATAACTGTTGCAGCATCAATTCAAAGTTTGGGGGTAATTGCAGTGGCTTAAGAACAGAAGTGATATTTTGAAGGAAGCTTTGGTGATTCCTAGGAGGGGAGATGGGGATCAAATGGGTTTCCAATTTGGGAGTTGCTGACTGGCGAGATCCAATTTCAAGGAGTAGAAGACTGTTTTTTCACAGGAAATGCTCCTAGTCATCAATAGGCAGTCTGAATCAGTATAACCTCCTCTGTATAAAAGTCCTAGCTATCCTCAAGATAACTAACTGGAAAAGAGGAAGGGAAATGCAAGTCTGTGGCTTATAACCGTATCAAATTATTTCATTGCATGCCCTGCATACTGACGAGGATTGGTTGCACCATTTCATATTCCCTCCCAACACCACACCACCCCAGCCCAGTCATTGAAACTAGGCATCAGCTGGTTCAAAGAAAGTTGACTTTGTTGTCAAATATATTTTACCATTTAATATGTATGGAGGGGAATGGAGAATTCACTTTTGGGTCAAGACCCTATGTCTTGCCCCATCCTCTTCCCTTCTTTTTCTGCCTATCTCCGCTCCACTCTACCAATCCAGAGGAAGGGTGTCGACCTGAAACATTGATTTTAGAAACATAGAAAATGGATGCAGGAGGAGGCCATTCAGCCCTTCGAGCCAGCACCGCCATTCATTGTGATCATGGCTGATCGTCCCCAATCAATTACCCCTGCCTCCCTTCTCCCTTGATTCCACTAGCCCCTAGAGCTCTATCTAACTCTCTCTTAAATCCATCCAGTGATATAGCAGCCTGATTCAGTTTAGTTTAGTTTAGTTTCGAGATACAGCGCGAGATACCTTTGGCCCACCGAGTTCACATCGACCAGCGATCCTCGTACACTAGCACTATCCTACGAACAACAGGGCCAATCACTACATTTTTATACCAAGCCAATTAACTACAAACCTGTACGTCTTTGGAATGTGGGAGGAAACCAAAGATCTCGGAGGAAACCTACGCAGGTCATGGGAAGAACGTACAAACTCCATACAGACAGCACCCGTAGCCGGTATGGAACCCGGTGCTGTAAGGCAGCAACCCCATCGCTGAGCCACCATGCCACCCATCACTTCGCTCCACAGATATTGCCTGACCCACTGAGTGCCTCCAGCATTGTATCGAACAATACTGCACACAAATGAGTCCTTTGACCCACGATGCCTGTCCTAACCAGTGCGAATTTAAGCCATCTGAAATATATACGGTCCGTGGTCTGAAACATGAACTCTTCTTGTCCGTTCCACAGATGCTGCCTAACCTGTTAGGTGTTTCCATAATTTTCTCCCTTTGTTTCATATTTTCAGTATCTGCAGATGTTTTTGACTCTCACCCTAATCAGCTCAATCAAGTCAGGACAATAAATGAATGATTGCTCATTAAATCTCCCACAGCATTTGAGACGCTCATAATTGCATATATCCAGTGCAGCAAAGTATCATTTTGAATCTTTCACATTAACAATATCACATGAAATAACATTTTCACAGATTATGTCAGCTGCTGCAATTCAATCCCATGGCTTGAAACGATCAGGCGAGTCCACTGATGAATGATAGTTTTATAGTAGTCTTTCATCTGACATTTTAAGATCAGTAACAGTTACCTCAGTTTATGGAAATGCTTTGAGATTTGTGACTACGAGACACTTCTTGGAAATTAAATCCAGCTATTTTGTGTCAAGTGCAAGGCAGTTTTATTTTTAGTATACTGTATTATCCCATGGATTGGTTGACTAAATGTATTTCTCTTTATTAGAATCTTACAGTGCTCCTGGGAAGAAAAGCAATGAGTATATTATGAAAACGACATCACCACATAACAGCTTTGACACGCTCCTAACACTGATGAATGTATGTATTTTGCTCCTGCTTCCCAACAATTGTCTTTTTACAGTAGTTTGTCATTTACTTGCTCTATTTTGCTCTGCAAGCTTTCAGTCGGGCAAAATACAAGTCGATTTTTCTTTCCTTTCCACCGCTTGCTTGGCTTGAAGAACAAATCGCCTCTTGAAATGTTCATAAGATCATAAGTGATAGGAGTAGAATTAGGCCATTCGGCCCATCAAGTCTACTCCGCCATTCAATCATGGCTGATCTATCTCTCCCTCCTGACCCTATTCTCCTGCCTTCTCCCCAAAACCCCTGACATCCGTACCAATCACGAATCTATCTATCTCTGCCTTAGAGATATCCAGTGACTTTGCCTCCACAACCTTCTGTGGCAATGAATTCCATAGATTCACCACCCTCAGACTACAGAATTTCCTCCTCATTTCCTTCCTAAAAGAACGTCCTTTAATTCTATGACCTCTGGTCCTAGATTATCCCACAAGTGGAAACATCCTCTCCACATCCACTCTATCCAAGCCTTTCACTATTCTGTATATTTCAATTTCTGTGTATTATTTGCAGAATTGAAGGATGAGGGGTGGGGGGTGGATGTTCATAAGTGATGGGGCAGAATTAGGCCATTCGGCCCATCAAATTTGCTCTGCTATTCAATCATGGCTGATCGATCTCTCCCTCCCAACTCCAGGTAGCTGTGATCAGTGTTGATAGTCAGGCAGCAGATTAATGAGAATAGAAGTGAGGGTGTCGGAGGAAGGCTCCAGATAAAATGAGTTTGGTGTGCACATGACAGATGACTGGGGAAAAAAAGTATCAGGTAATGACCTGATCAGCCAGGGAATTAGTCGAGCAGTTGATTGATGGTTTCAATCTTATTGATTAAGAAACTCATTTGATTCCCCATAAAGTGAGCAAGATATTATGCCTGTATAGTTCTCCGGATATGGCTGAATTCACTTACTTATTAATGGTACTGTACTGAATAAGCAACATAAATTCTCTACTTCTGCTGTTCTTACAATGGCCATTAAAGATCAAGGAGACAACACTTCAATATCCACATACAACTAAAATCAGCTATAACATACATGTAGCTGCATTGATTCTTCTCGTGCAAAGGGACAGGCAAATTCTAAAAATAGCCCCATAATTCTGAAGTGAATCCGTATAAAGCAAAATGGTAGAAAGATGCATGTCTCTCAGAGTCTCACAGAATGGAGATAAATCAAAAGATTCAATCACATTATTTCATTTTGGTTTTGTAGTAAGATTACATTTTCAAGTGATTATTTCCAATAGACACAAATGAAATACTTGTCTAGTCACACCCAGTATTTTCATTATCATCTCTTATATAAATATGTACCACTGCACATTCTCCAAAGTCCTGCATATTTCATTATTAACGAGCCACTTCACACAATTAAGCTCCACATAAAGGCATTTGTGTGTGAATTATGAGTTTTTCAGCAAAACTGCCCCCTCTTGGCACTTTTCCAAGTTTCTGTTTAAAATGCATTGATGATCTAACTGGAGAAATAAAACAAGTCTTGAACAAAAACTCAATGCGAATCCTAAAATATTATCTGACAAGGGTAGAATTTTTGTCATGAAAAGTTTAATCTCAAAACGGCATTTGAATACTAATCAGGTTGCAAGAAATCACATTTAATGTGATTTAAAAAAACCACAAAGATAAGTTAAAGGTTTGCCACCACTATTTGAGTATGGATTTCATACTATGTAGATTATAACAGGGTAAATCTGAAATTGTCACCATCGGAATAATTAATCCTTTGATGTATACTGATTGGCATTATTGCCTTTCAATTAATTTAGGACAGACCTGTACATCCCTTCGAGAAATTAGCTAACATTGTCGTATTTCTCTGACATACCCAGACTTATGGTTACATTTAAGAATTGCATGAAAACCTCAAATTATAATCTTCTAAACTGCTTGACTTCTCCAAACTTGGTACTGTTGAAAAATAAATTACTACCTTGAGGACAATGTCATAGAACATAGAACAGTACAGCACAAGAACTGGCGGTTTGGTCCACAATGTCTGTGTCAAACATGATGCCAAGACTAACTCTTATCTGCCTGCACATAATCTATTACCATCTATTCCTTGCATATCCGTGTGCCTATCCAAAAGTTTCTTAAATGCCACGATCATATCTGTCTCAACCATCACTCCAGGCACCCTTTGTGAAAAAAAAACTTGCTCTGAACATCTCATTTAAACTTTGCCCCTCTAACCTTAAAGCTATGCCCTCTAGTATTTGATTATTCCATCACGAAATAAAGGTTCTGAACGTTTATCCTATCTATGCCTCTCATAATTGTCTACACTTCTATCAGGTCTACCTGCAAGCTCTGCCATTCCAGAGAAAACAATCTAAGTCTGTCCAACTGTTCCCAATAGGTAATACCCACTGGTACACCTACTCTGCACCTTATCCATGTTTTTCCTGTCCAGTTCTGGTTACATTAATGTCAGCTCTCTTATTTTGTTAAAACGTTATCTGTCACTAACTTTATGTTTTTTTACTCCTTCACTGCGGAAACTCTCTTCAGTATGTTACTCTATACAAAATTAATTAACGTGGAGATACAGCCCATCTTTAAACTGGGGAAGTGGGACCTGAATTTCCTGATCTGCTTTTGATGAGAAAATACAACAAAACGTATACCAACTCTTGTGGCAAATTTTATTTACCACCGCAGGAACTCCAAAAACACGTTGAAGACACAGATAGTTCATTTGGAATGTGCCCACAGTTATGATGCTGGAAACATGTAAACCGATGGATGTAGAGTGCAGGGTGGATGAAGGATAAATGTTGGCTGGGACATGGGGGGGGGGCATGCGGGTGGAGGGGGGGAGAGGGAAGGGGTGTTTGGGGAGAAAGGGAAAGGGGGCAGGATTGAGGTTGACTAAAATTGGAGGATTTAATGTTCTTACAGTTGGGTAGTGAGCTACCCAAGGAATACGAGGTGCTGTTCCTGTAGTTTGTGTGTGGTCTCACTCGGGGAATGGAGGAGGCCCAAGACAGAAGGTTCAGTATGGGAATGGGAAGGTGTACTGAATTACATTGCTCTTTATTGGACATACCTGTTCATGTCATCCATGTTATCTGCTGCAAAGTAAAAGCTTTTAATCTTGGGATGGCATGCTTTGAATGCACTGTTAAGGAGAAAGAAAGAGAGAGAGAGAGATGCACACAATGAAAATCACAAGCTCTCATACACTATTTCCATATACAAATATTTGAATACACTCAACTGCTAAAAATGATTTATTAAAGATTTTTAATATCAAACCATTTCTGTTGTTGGTATTTTTTAACAGAAAAGCAACAAGTGTTGGCAGGCCAAGATGCAACTTTGAGGAGAGAAATGGAGTTAACATTTTAAGTTAATACATTTTATCAGTTCTAAAATCATATTTTGTGCCCCGGGGATAAGGATGGAGTATAAAATGAATAAAAAGGGAAGTAGTATTTCAACTCCTTTCAGCTCCTTGTTGCTTCCTGTTTTTGTTTAGTGGGGCATATTGGAGAGGATGCAATTGCGTCTGCAATTCTGATTCCACTCTCAGACAGCCTGTGACGCAGTATGGCTCATACATTAAGCATAGTCTTTGTGGAATTGGTTCACAATACTACCATCCCTATAATACATGGGGGGCTGCTGTGATTCATTCAGCATCAAATTGGTCTGATGGCATAAACAAAATCATAAATACGAACGTATCAGGCATTTTGATTTATTTTATTCCTTTTTTGGAAGATGAGCCCAAACACGTTAAAAAATATTCTTCATGAGACCAAAATAAATTAAATACCTCAAAATGAATCATAAAGTCTGAAGTGCAGTGAATGTGCACATGACAGGAAACTGACACAAAGCATCAGCCTAACAACGGTGTTAAGTGATAGGGCCCGTTGAAGGTCTTTTATCCAAGTATTCCACATTTTACTTCAATACGGCATTGAATCTTTAATACTTAGCAAACTAAAGCACATTGATGAATGTTTTAATTTTTCATCACTTTGGAAACATGGCGATTTTCTGGTGCCGCTAGTGTATATCATAGCTGGTTTCATAAAAATTCAGTCGTAAGACTGGCTTCCCTTGTGTCAGAACCTCCTTGCAACTGGTTCATAATAAAAAGTCCTCAATTCACTTTATTTCTTGCCTGGTTCTGTGAGACATGCATGTTGGGAGCAGGCAGCACCTTGTAAAATAAGCAGTTTACATGGAATTGATGTTTGGCCCTGTGACCTAATTCGCATGAGTCGTCAAAGTGGGCAAAAATGAATAAACTGGACTAAACGAGTATATGATGCTCACATTATATATAAATATGTTTAAATTTAAAAGATTTTTCAAAGTTGATATTCAGATGGATTGCGCGGATTTTACTTTGGGACATATGTAATAGAATTACCATTCAGCCCATCACATACTCCCTATTTGAGAAGATCATGGCTGATCTTTAACCGCTGCATCACTTCCGTGGGCTAGCTGCATATTCACTGATTCCCTTAATAACTAACTATCAATCCGACTCTGCCTTGGATATTCCCTGTAACTGCGTCTCCACAGCCTCTGTGACGAGAATCCCAAAATTTACCACCATCTCGGTGAAGAAATTTTGTGTCTCAGTCCTAAATGGCTGGTGCTGTAATTTGAGACTGTGATCCCTGACTTGAGATACGCTAACACATGGAAACATTAACTCTCCATTTAGTCTGTCAAAATACTTAAAATGGAATTATATCAATGTTTAATGCACTGCACACTTTGTCTTGCATTGTCCTTAAAAATCTGTAGTTAAATATTATACATCAAAGATGTAAGGATATATTTTCAATTTATTTTCTTATGACAATGTGCCAAATGGCCTAAAATCCCAATTATTTCTGACCAGTCGATAAAATGACCTATATGTGCACATAAATCCCTCTGTTTTTACAGCAGGTGAGCATTTGCTACTGATCACCAGCATATACTGAGCCCTGCTGAACATGGCCAGTTGTTCTTGCACTGGATGGCAGTAATATGAGCCTCAGAAACCTAACTACTTCTGGGTTCGGAATAGGGACTGATCAAACAGATCTACAAATGTTCACCACTTTGGACAAAAAAACCTTGTCACACAGGATACTGTCAAATAACGTGCCAAATTCAATCTAGTTTTATTCCTTATAAGTTATGCATTTACAGGGCTGGTTTGGGATAAAGTTTCCAATATTTTTTTGAACTGGTGAGTTTGTCTAATTGAATTGCCTGCTTTTTGTTTGTGAATGTTTAGTTTGAGAAAACTGTAGAAAATGCACTGAATAAAGCAGCAGGAGAAAAGGTAAAAGCAGGGATAATCTGGATCATTGAAGTAGACAGCATGGATTATAGCTTGGTGTGAACTAGCTGGCTGTGGGCAAGTGGCCAGCAATTAGTGAGACAGGCAGAGATCAACAAGAGGAGGGTAGCAGTCAGGCCCTCTCTTGGATGAACAGAGGCCCAGGCCAATTTCAATTTTAGAGGCCCCCAAATCAAGATCCCTTTGAAGCAGACAAGGCATGAGGTTCATGCCAAATGGCACTCGTTACCCCCCTTCTGATAGGGCCTGGTAGCTGGTAATGTGACTGTGAGTGACGGGAAGACAAAAGCTAAAAGGAATATCTTAATATAGTTTCTTGTTAAACATGAGAGCAAAGTTAATCAACAGTACTCAAAGAATTTATACAGTAATTAATCTTGCAGGTTGAAGTGCCAAACATGACGTACAACCAACATCTGAGACCCTATTGAATTATTTCCCACTGTAGTCAAGGATGAAAGGGAGCATTAGGCCACCATTTCCACGATACTTACTACTTCTTCCGACATTCACTCGCTCTGTCAATTTTGAACTCCGACAGGCAGATAAATCCCTCAGCCTTCTCATCCTGAGGAAAATTAAAACAACACATTTGGACATTTTTTTTGATGCATAATATTTTTTAAATTGTCTTAAATGCTCAAATGTTCAATGAACTTTTTGAAAATGTCTTTACAAATCTTCTTTTGTGAAAATGTGGGAAAAAAACAAATCAGTAAAATGGATCTGAATGTCATGGGAAAAGTTCACATTCAAAGCTAAAAGCCCCTAAATGACGAGCTATTAGCGTTACCAAGATATATTCAGTTTGCCAATGATACCAAAATAATTGATCCCATGTAAAAGCTGACATTCTCTTTGACAACAGAACAAAGGAGAGGTTAGCTTAACTTTTCTAGTTACAGGACACTCATTGGCCTGCTGAGCTTCCACTATTTCTCTTCCACGTTTCCATTTCCACATGATTGCAGGACTTTACTAATTAGATTCCTTATTTGCCAAATATTAAACCTGGGACATACAGTATAGTTAATGTTCCTCATTTACTCACGCTCTACTGCACTCACCAAATCATAATTGACTGGGTAAATACATGTTGACCTTGAGACCTTTTCTACTTTAGAATCCCGCACTGAGGCATTGCAGCATGGGCAAACAAGTCACTTATTATTCACAAGCTCTAGCCATATCAGCCTTGCAAGTTAAACTTCAGATGAGGACTTTTCTAAAGAGGAGGGGTGGGAGTCGCATCGTGATTGATGCTGGAGTGATCTTCAGTTCAGTTGATCTTCAGTTTCAGAGTGACCTGGGGGGGGGGGACTTCAGAGGTTCCCAGCACTCCAGAGGTTCAACCTATTTTCTTTCCGCTGCCCTGAAATCGGGCTCTTCAGTCCTGAAATAGGCCCTTTGAGTCAGCACTGCCATTCAATATGACCATGGCTAATCATCTAAAATCAGTACTCCGTTCCTGCTTTTCCCCCATATCCCTTCATTCCTTTAGCCCTATGAGCTAAATCTAACTCTCTCTTGAAAACATCCAGTGAATTGGCCTCCACTGCCTTCTGTGTCAGAGGATTCCACAGATTCACAACTCTCTGGGTGAAAAAATGTTACCTCATCTCAGTACTAAATGGCCTACCCCTTATTTTTAAACTGTGACTCCTGGTTCTGGACTACCACAACATCAGGAACATTTATCCTGCATCTAGCCTGTCCAATCCTTTAGGAATTTTAGAAGTTTCTATAAGATTCCCAATCATCCTTCTAAATTCCAGTGAATACAAACCAAGTCGACTCATTCTTTCATCATATGTCAGTCCCGCAATTCCGGGAATTACCCTACGCTGCACTCCCTCAATAGCAATAATGTCCTTCCTCAAATTAGGTGCAACATTTCACACAATACTCCAGGGCCCTGTAGAACTGCAATAGGACCTTTTTGCTCCTACACTCAAATCCTCTTGCAATGAAGGCCAACGTGTCATTAGCTTTCTTCACTGCCTGCTGCACCCAGGTCTCGTTGACTCCCCTTTTCCTAATCTGACACCATTCAGATAATAATCTGCCTTCCTTTTCTTGCCACCAAAGTGGCTAACCTCACATTTATCCATATTATACTGCATCTGCCATGCATCTGCCCACTCACACAACCTATCCGTCACCCTTTGGAGTCATAGGATCCTTATCGCAGCTCACACTGTAACCCAGCTTTGTGTCATCCGCAAACTTGGAGATGTCACATTTAATTCCCTCGTCTAAACCATTAATATATATTGCAAATAACTGGGGTCCCAGCACCAAGCCTTGCGGCACCCGACTGGTCAATGCCTACCATTCTGAAAAGGAACCATTAATTCCTACTCTTTGCTTCCTGTCTGCCACCCAGTTCTCTATCGATATCAATACCCTACCCCCAACACCATGTGCTCTAATTTTGCCCACTAATCTCTTGTGTGGGACCTTGTCAAAGGCTTTTTGAAAGTCCAGATACACCACATCCACTGGCTCTCCCTTATCCATTCTACTTGTTACATCATCAAAAAATTCCTGAAGATTCGTCAAGCATGATTTCTCCTTCATAAATTCATGCTGACTTTGACTGATCCTGTCATTGCTTTCCAAATGCGCTACAATAACATCTTTAACAATCGACTCCAGCATCTTCCCCATAACTGATATAAGGCTAACTGGTCTATAATTCCCCATTTTCCCTCTCTCTCCTTTCTTAAAAAGTGGAGTTACATTGGCTGCCCTCCAGTCCACAGGAACTGACCCAGAGTCGAGAGAACATTGGAAAATGAACATTGGAGAAAGGTCCTGACCTGAAACATCATCCATCCTTTTTCTCCAGGCATAGTGCCTGATCCATTGAGTTACTCCAGCAGTTTGTGTGTATCTCACTTCTGAATGATTGGTTTGTGCTGTTTGCATGGCCAGATATCTTCATGCATAGTGACATGCATGGAGAACCTGCAACAAACCTGCCATTCTACAAGAACCATACAGTAACCTTGTCATCATATTTCTGATTATTAAATCTTTATATAACATGCAAAACATATTTAGTTTTCAAGCTGAGCCTGAGGAACGTTTTAAGAACTAAAAATAAAGAACTTGTTCTGTCACTTTCAGCAAACGACAAAAATACTCTGCCAATATGTGAAGTGGTTTCACAAAAGCAAAATACCCAGGAAACCAACAAAATAAATGTCTTGTCTGGCAGCTTTATAAAAAGTCACTATTGCTTCAATATTTTAATATTTATAAGTTTTAGAATTGATTAAAATCTAATTGAACAAATATTGCAGAATTGCAGCTCCTGGCTGTATTGCAAAACAAACAAATAATAATGTTACCCTCAGACAAAATGTCTTCCAAAAAAAACGTAATTCAACCTCTTTACATTATTTTCCAAAATGTAATTTCTTTGTTCGTACATTTTTTTTCTGTTCACATCCCTACGAGATCTGTCTTCCTCAGGTTGGGTGGTGGGGCTAATGCTATGATCAAATATCTATCCAATCCTACAGTCTTAATCCTTATAATTTAAGTAGCTTTCAAAGAGCACACTCCATTCTTACTTCTATCACTTGTTTTCTTGGTACGAGATTTTTAGTGACACTCACTTTCTTCCCCACTGATTTGGTTCAACAATAATAATAAGAAACTCTGATACCTGGCTGAGTCCTCCGACTGTAAAGGGCCTGTCCCACCAGCACGCAACTATATGCGATGAACGCGATCAAACCGGCAGCGGGGGCCGCGCGGAGGTCGGGTGATCCCCTGTACAGGGCCGGTCCCACCAGCATGCGCCTGCATGCGGCAAGCGCAACTAAACCGGCAGTAGGGGCCGCGCGGAGGTTGGGTGAGTGGCGCAACGGGGCGCAAAGCGAGGCGAAGTTGAAGCAAGTCCAAGGTAAGTTCGCCAGGACTTAGAGGGGCACACAGAGAGGGGCACCGAGACACACACACATACAGGGCCACGGAGCCACACACATAGAGGGTCACGGAGGCACTTACAAATAGTTTCACGGAGGCACGATGTCCGGGCGGTGTGTAAATGTCGCGGCGACTGCGAGCCGACAAACCGTTGCCGCGCGGGATTTTTGGACATTGTCGGTTTTTCGGAGCCCCGCGCGGCGTCGGGACGAACTCAGGACGAACTCCGCACAATTCCGCACGGCTCCGGCGATCGAAGTGGGACCGGCCCCGCGACGCCGGACGGCTCAAGCGACCACGTTAGGTCGCGCTAATCGCATCGAGTTGCATGCTGGTGGGACAGGCCCTTAATAGTGACTGGGATGGCTGGCTGGCGTGCTGGAAATTCCCCATCAACCATGGAAAAATGGTGTGCAGCAGATCAACTTAATGCATATGATGTATCATTATTGCGTCCCTCGGAAGGGGGACAAATTTAAATTCCAGTGCACTTCTCTGTACAGTAAGTTAGTTTGCTAACCTCCTCTGCTTCCATTTAGAAACAAATACCCTGTTATATTGCAATTCACATATTTAAGAATGCTCTCTAAAGCCATGTAAAGCAGATGCACGGCTGGATTAAAACTTTACAATATTTAAATCACAAGTTGAGGAACAGCACCTAATATTTTGTTTGGGCTGCTTACAACTCAGCGGTATAAATGTTGATTTCTCTAATTTCAAGAAACCCGTACATTCCGTCTCTCAGTTCCGTTCAGTTTAGTTTATTGTCACGTGTACCGAGGTGCAGTGATAAGCTTTTGTTGCTTGCTAACCAGTCAGCAGAAAGACAATAGATGATTACAATCGGGCCATTTACGGTGTATAGATACATGATAAGGGAATAACGTTTAGTGCAAGGTAAAGCCAGCAAAGTCCGAGCAAGGATAATGCGATGGTCACCAAGGAGGTAGATAGTATTCCCTCTCTCTGCCCCTCCCCCACCCTGATCCCAGTTGAATTAATTAACAGTTAGTTTACTAAAAATGTTGATAGCTTCAATGGGCATAATACGTTATGGGACTTTTTTGGAGAACACGTTTAAGGGATCAGATGCACATAATCCAAGGATTCATGCTTAAATTGGTCCTTACTTCTTCGTTCATGTACCAGTATAGTGAGACGTCTTTCAGTACAACCCAGTATTTTTTCCACTTCTGCGAGAAGTAGCTCTTGGCGTCCTTCTTCTTCCATAACCACCCTTCACAGTCTCCGCGACCCAGGTCCTTGCAAGAAATTCTTCTTCTGCTCATCGCTGTCAAAGTACCTGGGATGGACACAAAATGCGGGAGTATCTCAGGCAGCATCTCTGGAGAGAAGGAATGAGAGAAAGTACCTGAGATTGCCAAAGGATTGTAAAAAGTCACACGACCAGATGCACAAAATCCATGTCTCTCAAGAAATAAAGCTATCGCTAGAAAAGCCCACAGCTATTCTTTTTTTAGAATTAATTTCAGAAGGTTAATACATATGTGTTCTCATTTAATACAGGTCAGCAGTATTCCACATATGAAGTAGGAGCAGGGTATTTAGACCCTTTAGCCTGCTCTGTCGTTTAATAAGCTCACGGTGAATCTGATTGTAAACCCACCTCCTAACTTTCTAAATTAATCAGTTATCCACCCCTTTGCTTATCAAGAATCTATCTAACTCTGCCATAAAAACATGTACAAAGACTCTTCCTCCACCACCACCCTTTGAGGAAGAGACTTCCAAAGACACAATCTTCTGAGAGAAAAATGGCATTTCATTTGCCTTAAATGCAACACTTTATTCTTAAGCAGTGACTGTCACAGGCTACAACATGGAGCTGCATATTAAAGTGTCAGTCTTGGCTCAGTGGACAAGATTAAGACAGGTTTCATGGCCATTATCTCAATGGCAGGGGAGTAGGTACAATGTGATTACTGAATTTTTTAAAATTATAAAAATGATTCAAAATAACAAGTTTAGTTTAATTCAGAGATATAGACTGGAAATAGGCGCTTCAGCCCACCAAGTCCATGTCAATCATCGATTACTCGTTCACACTAGTTCTATGTTATTCCACTTTATAATCCACTCCCAACATATATGAGGGGCAATTTACAGAGACCAATTAACCGACAAGCCCACACATCTTTGAGATGTGGGTGGAAACCAGAGCACCCAGAATAATCCCATGCGGTCACAGGGAGAACATGCAAACTCCACACAGACAGCTCCCGAGGTCATGATCGAAGCCGGGTCTCTGGCGCTATGTGACCGCAGCTCGACCAGCTGTGCCACTATGCCACGCTAATTAATATAGAGAATATCTCGCTTTGTGTAAAAAGGTCCAATGATATGGGCAACGTGGGCTGTTGGGTTGGTGGAAAAGATCAATAATTACCAACGTTTAGAGGTACATAATTGGAAACTGTGCACAGTTTTGGTCCTTTAATTAACAGAATATATATTCAGGAGGCAGTTCAGAAGACTCATTTCCTGGGATGGAAGTTTCTTATATTGAATGGCTGAAGAAGTTAAATCAGTATTCTTTGAGTTTTGTGGATTGAGGGGTGAGCTTATTGAAATGTATGTGATCCTGAAGGAGTAGGACAGAGATGTTTCTGCGAGGGCGAGAGTTTCAAATAAGGGGTCAAAGTTACAAGGTAGTCATTTGAAACCAAGATGTGTTGGAATTCATTCTCATGGAGGGAGGTGAATGCCCAATATTCTCCCCCCAAAAAGTTGTAGAGGCTTATTCGCCGATGCTGTTTAAAAGGAGGTAGATACACATTTGAAAGATTGGGAAATTGATGAGTCGGGGGAACTGGCACAGTCAAGTCAAGTCAAAGAGTTTATTGTCATATGTCCCAGATAGGACAATGATATTCTTGCTTTGCATCAGCACAATGGAATATAGTAGGCACAAGTACAGAACATATCATATCAGTGTGGCCATACACCATTTATATATATATATATATATATATATATACACACATCAATAAATAAGCAGATAAAGTGCAAATAAACAGATAATGGTCTATTAGTGTTCAGAGATAAGGGCCAACACACATCGTAACGAGCACTGCATGCTTTGTGACTAGCTTTGTGTGCCGTGCAGCCACCGTGTGAATGTCCATCATTATTCCAGCGCCACAGACCCATTCTAAAAATCTGGACACCTGCCACTGGCACACTAAATACACTGTTTGGTCTCTTTAACAAATCCTGTCATCTGGTCCACAACAAGGGTAGGCTACACCGCAGAATTTCTTGGCCATCTGACATTCGATAATTCTGTTAGGGGATAAGACGATATTGACCAATAGTTTAGTGTAGTTTATTATTGTCACATGTCGAGGTACAGTGAAAAGATTTTGTTCCTTGCTATCCAGTCAAATAAAAGGTTTCAAGCAAGCTGTCCACGGTGTACAGATAAAGGATAATGGGTACAACATTAGCTTCAAGATAAAGTCAGATTAAAGATTGTTCAAAGATATCCAATGAGGTAGATGAGAGGTCAGGACCACAGTTGGGTTAGTAAAATCAAAAGGCATGGAATGATCGGGTCATTGGAAGCCAGCTATGTTTGAGGTCAGAAAAAAGAGTTGTGCTAAATGGCCGCATCTAAGACTGTTTCTTCCATCACGGCATTCTCCAGATCCGAGTGCTAGGACCACTGCTATTTTTGATTAAGGATGTTCCTAACTTGTCATTTCTTACTGTTTTCCTCACTTCAATTTCACTGCTGTCATAGTATGGTGAGAATAAAGCAACTTCGAAGAGCTGATATGAACAACAAGCTATGAAATAACCATAACTGCAGGTCTTGGAGTAACCGTGGAGCTCATACTCATTGATAAATGTATACACTTTTTGATACACTTTAAACATTAAAAAAAGGATTTACATGTATCACTATATTTGAACAGGCACATTTTTAGAAAATAATATAATCTTTCATCGCCACAGTAAAACTATGGAAAACACAGTAAAACTATGGAAACACAGTAAATTGAGCAGGAAAAGCAAGAATGATAAAACAAAATCTTTTACCTTTGTTCCTTTTTTTGGACTTCTGTCCCAAGGATTGCTGAAATGTCTGAAATAAAAATAGTACCGGTGAAAAATATATATTAAGGTTTATAATATACGTTCCTCGTGGTTTGAAACGGAATACAACCCTACCGTCTATATTGGGCTGTTACTTCAACTTAGCTCTGCATTTCCTGAACCACAAAATATAACCAGAAAGACAGCTTGACAATTGATGCAGATTTCGCTACTACATTTGCAATTTGAAACATTACCGATCTAAAGGTAACTTCATTCTACATTTAACACCAGATTGTTTTCTGGTGTAAATACTTTATAACAGCAGCATGTGAATTAAAAAAAAAAGAATTAATCTGTATCAATGGAAAAAGACAGCTGCGTGGTCTAACCACATGGCTATTGCATGTTCATTGCGTAGCGGATGCATTGTGACCACCGCAGACGTTCGACACAGGGACGGCCACTGCTTTTATTTATATCTCCAAGCACACACTCAAAAAACACACACTTCTGAACACTGGTTTCTGAAATGCAAATGTGTGAATGAGAGCATTCTATCAACAGTAGTTATATTTTATCGTACATTGTAAGGATTAAGTGTAAGAAGTTAATGCTTTTACACCACCGCTAAACTGCAAAGAAAACAGCAGGTTTCACAAATAACTGCTCTTAAATGGCTTTAGTCCCTCAGGAAGTGGTGAAGTTTTGTGAGCGAGTGTGATGGGTGGAATTCAGGGAGATTGAGGACTCCCCACCCGCGAAATTTGATGCACTGGAACTAAACATTTTCAAATTAGAAAGTATTTCACTGGCTCTCTTCAAAATACACCATGGCTACATTTACAGCAAACTGAATTGTGTGCACATGAACAAAATGGCACCGTTGTTAATACGACAGAATTAAACACAAACAGTGGGAATATTAGTCAATTTTTGCATGATGCCAGAAGCTGTGACATTTTGTGTGACATTCTCATTTGCACGTGATAATAAGAGGTACGTTAACGTGGCATCGTCCGTAACTGACGTGGTGATCACAGTGATTATGCTTGAGATCAATCTCTTTAACAACAGGGAGAACAACTGGTGTCATCCTGAGAAACGACAAGCGTTGTGTGTCCCACGAGGCAGCAATGCCAGTCCGTGACACCCCGCAAACCTCTCTCTTCAGCATGGTCTCAGTATGCCTGGCATCGGACGACCCGGTCGGGCACCACTCTGAGATACAGCGTAGAAACAGGCCCTTTGGTCCACTGAATCCTCACCGGCCAGCGATCCCCGCAAACTAACACTATCCTACACACTCTAGGGACAATTTACATTTTATACCAAGTCAATTAACCCAGAAACCTGTACATCTTTGGAGTGTGGGAGGTAACCCGAAGATCTCAGAGAAAACCCATACGATCACGGGGTGAACATACAAACTCTGTATGGACAAGCACCCATAGTCGGGATCGAACCCGCGTCTCCGGCACTGAAAGCGATGTAAGGCAGCAACTCTACCGCTGCACCACCTTGCCGCCCAGCGTCTGTCAACTCCTCTTCTTCAACTCCTGCAACAACTAATTATCTTCCACTTCACTTTTTAATGCTAGAAATTCAAGACATGAAGTTGGTTTCCATTTCTTGCAGCTGGTTCCAATATCAATATCAATACCAGTTTTATTTGTCACCCATTCCACTCATTGATCTACTTGTGCAACACCAAACGTTATACAAGATGTACCTGAACTTGCCTAGGGGTTTACTTCTGCCCAAAATGAATATTATTTTTCCTCGTCTCACATCTGTAAAATCTTATTACATTATCAATCACGGTTTAAAAAAAAACAATTCCCTCTCTCTGAAACTGAACACTGTGATCAATATTCTAGTTCTCTATTTCTACTTGTGATGGGCTCCACAATTTGGATCGTCACTTCCTCACATGCCAAGGTCTTTCCACCATTTACAAGGCTCGAGTCGGCAAACTGATCGAATACTCCCCATTGACTTGGTTCAGTGCAATTCCAACAACATTCGAAAAGCTCGAAAGACATTTTCTAGGACAACCCATCCACCACCCAAAATATTAATTCCTGCAGTTGAAGAGTGTGTCATCTATAAATGCATAGCAGTTATTCGCCCAGGCCATTGTACAGCATCTCCCATTCCAGGAAATCTCTTTCATTGAGAATGACAAGAGCAACGGGCAAGTGGGAACACTAATATTTTCAGGTTCCTGTTCTCACCATCCTTAAGGGCCTGTCTCACCAGCATGCAACTCCATGTGATGAGCGCGACCTAACGTGGTCGCTTGAGCCGTCCGGCGTCGCAGGACCGGTCCCACTTCGATCACCGGAGCCGTGCGGAATTGTGTGGAGTTTGTCCCGACATCGCGCGGGGCTCCGAAAAACTGACTATGTTCAAAAATTCCGCGCGGCAGCGGCTTGTCGGCTCGCAGTCGCCTTGACGCATTACACACTGTCTCGACATCATGCCTCCGTGACCCTCTCTGTAGGTGCCTCCGTGACCCTCTCTGTGTGTGGCTCCGTGGCCCTCTGTGTGTGCACCTCTGTGCCCCTCTCTGTCCTGGCGAACTTACCTTAAGACTTCGCTCCAAGTTCGCCTCACTTTGCGCCGCGTTGCTCCACTCATCCGACCTCCGTGCGGCCCTCGCTGCCGGTTTGGTCGCGCTTGCCGCATGCAGGCGCATGCTGGTGGGAACGGCCCTGTACAGGGATCACCCGACCTCTGCGCGGCCCCCGCTTCTAGTTTGATCGCGCTCATCGCATGGAGTCGGATGCTGGTAGGACAGGCCCTTTACTTGGAAACATTCCCATTCCTTCCTTGTCACTAAGTCTGAACGCTGATACTTCCCGCCCAGCAGCATTGAGGAGGCTAACTACCGTCTTCTGAAGGGCAATTAGGAATTCACAATAAATTCTGGGCTAGCCAGCAAAACCTCATGTCTTAAAATATGCGCTAAAAAGAGAAGACACACCTCTTTGTGCCAACATTATTTCAAAAAGGCAATAAAATCCCATTTCCAGCTATATTCTATTTCTTAGCTCGCGGTCTTTTACAGCACTATTAAAAGAATAGCTCATTGATTAGTTATTGAAATAAATAGATTTTTGCTTGTTAACTCCATGTATAGCCAAGATTCTATCGTAAACACCGACAGATCACCACACCGCTGTTAAATAAATGTTATTTTAGTGAAACACGGATAACAATCCCCTTCTCACACTGAATTTACAAAGCTGCACGGGATGCTAGCTCTGCACTACAAAGTGAGCACCAATTATTGCTCTGACATTTCAAGGTAGGCAAGTTTGTGAATCTCTGTGATCTTTCTAAAAGCTTGCCATAGAAAGAAACCACATAATTGCTCAACAACAGTCAGTGCTATGGCTTGGCAAACTACCAGCGATTTTGCAAATTGCCAGGTCAAAAGGTTATAGCTTCTTAATTATAAGCAGTTTCCAAAAATGTCTGCTTTGAATTGCCTCTTCACAAGGGCTGTTCCACTTACATATGGAGTTGCCTGATAAACTGGTTCAATAATATTGCATGTTTGTACATTTCTCAAAGGAATACTCTGCAGGTTTACAGACCTTTAAAACATGCCCGGATTCTTTATACCCTGTTTTCAACATCATCAATTCATTTTACTGCTTGTTATTTTAATGCTTAGCTTTTTATTTTATAGTACTGATGCAGTCAAACTGGAATTGATACTCTATTGCTTGGACACATTCACAACCATTGAGGAACGCGAGAGATTTAGAGTAACAGGAGCAGTGAATTTCTTGGATTCCCTACTTTTGAACGAGACAGGTAACTAATATGCAGATATGCACGTCTGATGCAATACTTTTCACTATATAAATGAACTTGTGTCTGCATTGGAAAAGAAAATAGAGATTTGCATGCTTGACGTATAGGGTTGCGGAGGAACAGTTAAGGGCTGTCCCACTTGGGTGACCTAATTGACGAGTTTAGAAGTGTTTAGGAGAGTTTGAAAAAAATGTCATGTTGAAGACCTCCTTCGAGTATGTAGAAGACCTCCTTCGACTTCCTTCGACTATGTTGAAGACCAGCTTCGATTAGCTATGTCTAACTTAGGGAAAATTGGACACCGAATAGTGGAGAGTGAAGACGACCTCCTTCGATCTCCTTCAACCTCCCTTCGACTATGATGAAGACTATCTACGACTACCTTCGACTACCCTCGAATACCTACGACTAACATGCCGACCTACTACGACCTACTATGACTAAACCTACAAGTAAAAAAAGTATCGATTTTTTCCATGGCGACCTTTTTTTACTCGCGTGCATTTTTTAACATAATGAAAAAACCGCCACGACGTAGCTGAGGCTTCGAGTACGCGGAGACCACTCTCGAGCATGAAGGAGAGTTACGAAGACCTCCTACGACCTTGTGTCGACCATGCTGCGAATATGAGTCGGGGGTAAACTCGCCAGAACTCGCGGATTAGGTCGCACAAGTGGGACAGGCCCTTTAGCTTACCAGACATGTAATTCGGAAACTGGACAAAAAAACAAAAGACCCGAGTTTAAATCCCAGAATGGTAACAATGAATAACGTGAAATCTAAAAAACATCACATCTTCTTAGTAATGATAGTTATGAAAATAGCGGGATTGCCACGTATAATCTACCATCATTTGGTCTGGGCCACTTGACACTCCAAACCCATCATGTTTTTGACGGTTAAATGACTTTTGAAATGGCCTTGCAGGCTTCTCAGTTGTGCTGCAGCATTAAATAGAGAAGGAATAAAGCTGGTGGGCCATCTGACATTGACCTGGTCACTGAAACAGGCCACGACCAAGTTAGTCCCATGCTGACAACCTCATCATGGTCTCCTCACAAACATCTGGGGACGGGTGATTACATTGGGAGAGTGGTCCCATTGACCAGTCAAACCTGGCACATTTGTACAGAGTTGGAGATGAAGGCTTCCCGCTGGGCCGTGGCTGTGGACTGGGAACGCGGCCGGAGGCCTTTATCGAGACGCCGCGAACTCGCCGCCTCCCAGATGGTCTCGGAGAATCCTGGCTGGGGCCTCGCGGGTCGGTCGGAGGATCCTCGCCTCGCGGGTCGGAGCCCAGATTGGCGGAGCGGCCGATGGAGCCCGCGGCTGGGGCCTGGGCCGGCACCACGGAGGCCTCAGGAAAGGACCCGGCAGTGTTGTGGAGAAGTCGGTGCAATGGCCGATGATGGCACCGACCGACGGATGAGACGGACACGTGAAGTAAGGTCGTCGCTGCCGAGGGAACGAACAATGAGGACCCGGCATGGGGGGACTGCCGTGAAGGAGGGGAGAGGGAGGGGGGGGATTTGTACCTTTGTAAGTGCTTTTCATGGTCGACTATTGCATACCTCCGCAAGGTATGGAAGCTCAGAATTTCACTGTGACTTGTCACAAGTGAGAATATAGTTTTCATTCATTCATTCACATGGAACTATACCTTACCGATAATGTATCAGACTCCTTCATCCCTGGGTACGCCTCGTCTCACTAATAGGACAGCACATTGGTATCCAGGCAGGGAGTACTCCTTCATTCCAGGCTCCGTGAGGTTTTGTGGTATCAGATCGAATGAGGGAAAGGAAATCCCCCCTGTTTACCACTGACATCAGTGATGAATCACGGCTCCTCTATGGTGAACAGCACTTAGAAGAGGCACTGAAAGCAGCAAATGCGCAGAATGCATCTGACCATCTCTTCAATAACCTCAGTGTCCATCACCAAGAAGAGCTTGGTAGGACCACCATAGAATTAGCTGGCCGTTTCCTGTAGGACAGGGTTTGTGGCAACTAGGGAGTGAACCCAGGTTGGGGATAAACCTACTTGACCTCATCTTCACCAATGTACTCTGGTAGATGAATCTGATCATGAAGAATAGGTGGTAATGTTGAACAAGCATTTTTCATGGAGACAAAGTTCTACCCCCAGGTGGAGGACACCATCCATTGGAACTCGGACACATTTTAGAACGGATCCGACAGCTGAGAACTGGGCATACACGAGGTGCTGTGGACCATGATCAGCACAGCACAATCAGTAACCTCATGGCCGGGCAAATTCTCACTCAACCATAACTGTCATGCTGATCGCGATCAAGCCTGGTTCAGTTAGGAGCCAAGAATCGCCTGGTAACTGCATGACTAGGTGAGCAAAATGACTGAGGTGCCAGCTCGACAAAGCCATGCACCCACTTGTGTACTAAACGGCAAAAACAGCATGCAATACTACTTGATATCCAATCTATCCTCCAGGTACAACTCTGCCCTGGATATGAGAAATGGGCAGAAACCCGTTGTGATTTTTCTCTCTATGTAGTGCACCTGAAGAGTGGTGGATTTACCATTCAGCAGTTGAAGATACTGGAACAATATTCACTGGGTTTAGCAGAATAAAAGAACGCATTGCAACTTATGAAATAGTTAAATGGCTTGTCAGCTCTGAAGTAGGAAGGATGATATCCTAGCTGAGAAATCTAGGATGGGGCTACCGTTTAAGAATAAAGGTCAGACTGTTTAGGACTGAGATGAAGAAATGTCTTCACTTGGAGGATGACGAATTTTGGAATTTTCTAACCCGGTTGTAGTGAGTGCTCAAGTAAAGTAGTTCATTTAAAAGAGATAGCAATAGTGATATGGATATTGTGGCAATCAAGAGATATAGTGTGACAGATATACTGTGGACAAGGGCACTCAGCTGTGATCTTGATGAACGGGAGAGTAGACTCTGAGGGCCAGATGACCCAGTCCCAGTCTCCCATTTTTTATCTTCATACTCCAATTATCTTGTCACTTATATTGCTGAGCACCCGCAATGCATTGATCCAGATATCACATTGTCATGATTCATCTCATGCAGTGTTGTTCAGATGTATAAGCGTTAGATAAGACAGAAGAGAATTCCAAAGACTATACTGAACCCTATATAAGCACGGCTGGGGAAGGTTTAAATCCTCATTTGCAAGCACAGCCCATTAGCTGAGGCAACTCTTCGCATTAAATGGGGACCCCTCTGCACTGTCTTTGTTTGGTCAACAGAATCCTGACAGCCCCATCAGATGTCTTCTAAATATATATTTGTGCTTTCTTCCCAGTCTGGCTTACTGGTATATTTAAGCTGCTTCAGCCCTTTGAACATCAAAATATGCCTGCACCTCCCCTACTACCACACAACGATTTTGTCCCCATTACACAGCATCTCTGACAACTGGAGTTTGCCCTGGTTCCTTAACTTGGGAGGCAGGGAAACACTAGGTCCATGCATTAAGTATACATAAAGGTAGTATTGGTAATCACGGCTGCAATGCTATCCGTTCATGCATTTAATAACTGCACCAACACTGTATGACTTAGTTCTACCAGTGACCACATCCTGACATACAGCACAGGTGATAAAGCACTTAAGTTGAAATACAAGGTATATGACAGGTAAATAGCACACATCATGCTCCAAGGATCAACAATATGACAGAGATCAGGGGATGGAATTGCTTCAGATGATGCCTTGATTTTTAAAAATTAGTTAATTCATAGAATGTGAACATTACTGTCCACTCCTACATGGCCCTGAACTAAGGAGGCAGCGAAGAGATGAGTGAAATGTGGATCACTTTTTGTTTTTTTTGTACATTGTGTTTCGTTTATCTTATCGTATTTGCGTGGATGTGTACGTATGTGAGTGTTGTTTGTCCCCGTTTGGTTCCGACCTGATTTGGGTGGATTGAGGGACCCTCTAAGGGCTTTGAGGGTCGCTTACATACTGTTGCACAATTATGTCCTGACTATCACTGTCTGTTATCATTGTATGTACGCAAATTGCTGTGAAATTCAAATAAATAGATTTAAATAAGAAAAGAAATGTGGATCACTTGAAGGTCGGGTTGGGTAAAGGGCCTGTCCCACGATGCAAGCTCACCCAGGAGCTCTCCCGAATTTAAAAAAAAATCAAACTCGTGGTATTCTACGAACTCCTACTCGTGATGAAAAAATTATTACACTTTATTCGTAGGAGCTTGTGAACATACTCGTCTTAGGAGTTCGTAGAATACCACAAGTTCAATTTTTTTTAAACTCGAGAGAGCTCTTGGGTGAACCCGCATCGTGGGACAGGCCCTTAAGGATGGAAGGACTTTCATGAACTAGCATGGTTTTTACAACATGTGTCAGAGTTCCTCCAGCTTTTTGCGTCTATCGTGGTTTTTACAACAACCTGATAGTTTCGTGGAGCCACAAGGGATTGCAGATACTGGAATCTTGAGTCAAAAACAAAGCGCTCGAAGAACTCAGCGGGATGCTACTTGACCTGCACTTTGGTAGTTTTAAGATTATTATTACGGAGGTTAGCTCTAATACCCGATTTAGTTATAAAACAGTAAATGCTGGAAACACTCAGCAGGTCATGCACTATCTGTGGAAAGAGAAATAGACCTCAGATTGACTTGAAACGGATCTCAGATTGACTTGAAACATTAAATCTTTTTCTCTTTCTACAGATAACGCCTGAGCTGCTGAGTGTTTGTAGCACTTACTGATTTTATTTCAGATTTCCAGCATTTGCAGTGTTTTTTTTAATTTCCCAATGTAGTTCGTTATAGAGTCGTACAGGGTGAAAACAGGCCCTACAGCCAAACTTGCCCAAGCCGACCAACAAGCTCCATCTGCACTAGTTCCACCTGCCTGCATTTGGCCCATATCCCTCTAAACCAGTCCTGTCCTTGAACCTGTCCAAATGTTTCATAAATGTTGCGATAGTCCCTGCCTCAACTACTTCCTCCCGCAGTACGTTCCATACACCTTCCACCCTTTGTGTAAAGTAGTTTCTAATAAATCTTTCTCCGCTCACCTAAACCTATGCCACGATGTGAAGTGCGGCCTGCAGGGGGAACCGCTGAGCTAGGACCCATTGAACTGCCGCTACTCGACCCCCGAAGGCAGCATGACCATTGGAACCACTTCACCTGCTCCTGATCTTGGTTTGTTACTGCACCTGTAGCCTAAAAAATATTCCGTTTTTACTTCAGTTCAGCAGCAGAAAATATTTGTGGACGATTTAATTTCATGCTGAATAGATTTTATATATATCAGGTTATTCTCGGTGCTGCTCTGGTAACCTTATTGGTTATTCTGGTGATGATTTCTGTTCAAAATCATCAACCACCATTTGTTGAAGCTTTTAAAGAAAATGCACAAGTTCTACTATTCTTAGTTGCTGTCTGGTATTTCCAAAGTTGTAAATCAGAGTTTTGTTTAACTGCAGTGGTACTTTTATGAGATTCTAAAATGGTGAGAATACATATTGAGAATTCATGAACTGGTGTAGTTTCTCCAACAATCTGGTGGTTTATGGCTGTCATTACTCGAGCTAGCTCTAATTCCAGATTTCGTTGTAAAAACAGAAAATGCTGAGAACACGTTGCAGGTCAGGCAGGATCTGTGGAAAGAGAAACAATTAAGTGGCCCTATGCTACAACAATACGCAGAAGGCCATTTGGCCCATCAGATCCATTTCAGCTCCTGGTTAGTCCCACTTACCTGCTCTTCATCCCTTTGAATCTTCTGCAATTATTTCCCTCTCACCATCAACCCTCCCCCTCCCCCCACTGATTCTCTTTTACATAAATCTACACCATATTACAGCAGCCAATTAATCTACCAACACAATTTTGGGGTGTGGGAGGGAACCAAAGCACACAGGGGAAATCTGTACAGTCACAGACAGAACACAGACTCTGCACAGACAGCTCTTGAATGAGCCTGGCCTCTACCACTGTGAATCCTGCTCCGACTTGCCTCACAGTTTATATCTGTTAAAGGACAAAACACTATAATTGTTCCCGGTGCAGTAGAACGTCATATCATAAAGGTCAACTCACCAAACACTGGCATTACAGCTCAGCTCTCACCTGCTGTATACCCGATTTTGAAAATGGGATGAACAAGATTTACAGGAAGATTTTTGTGGTGGGACAGTTAAACATTAAAAATATTAAAACCAGGGGCCACAGTTTAAGAATAAGGGGTAAGCCATTTAGAACGGAGACGAGGGAACACTTTTTCTCTCAGAGAGTTGTGAGTCTGTGGAATTCTCTGCCTCAGAGGGCGGTAGAGGCAGGTTCTCTGGATGCTTTCAAGAGAGAGCTAGATAGGGCTCTTAAAAATAGTGGAGTCAGGGGATATGGGGAGAAGGCAGGAATGGGGTACTGATTGGGGATGATCAGCCATGATCACATTGAATGATGGTGCTGGCACGAAGGGCTGAATGGCCCACTCCTGCACCTATTGTCTATAAAACTTTTTCAACATTGCAACTTAATCTAAAACATAACCAGTTTGCCTCCCCAGTTCAAATGGATCAGCTGTGATGGATATGAACTGTCAGTTATCAGCTAAGGCTGTCTCAAACTCCCGACTTCTATGCATCCCCTCCCCTGCTACCGAAAACTAAAGTTTCCTCTCTTTCCCAGCACTGACAAAGGTTCCAGTTTCTGAAACGTTAACTGATTTTCTTCCCACAGTTAAAGTCTGTCCTGCTGATTATCTCCAGCATTTACAGGTTTTAATTCAGATTTTCAGCACCTGCACTTTTGTTTAGATTTTCATTCTTCCTAAATGGTCATCTCTGTATTTTGGGATTGTCACCGTTTTCCCCACCTGTCCTCCCCTCCCAGCTCGCTTTGCTAACATGCTGGTTCTACACACCCTGGTCAGTAAAAGCTGCGATCTTTCAAATCCCTCAGAACACACTCTGCCTTGCAGGTACAGACGATTTGCTAGCTTGGACTAGAACATCCAGAAAAGAAAAATGGGGATAGATGTAAAATGCAGGAGAAACTCAGAGGGTCAGGCAACATCTCTGGAGAAAAGGAATAGGTGACGTTTCAGGTACCGACCCAAAACGTCACCTATTCCTTTTCTCCAGAGATGCTCCCCGATGGAAACTATAAAAATGGAAACTGTTATGGGTACCAGAATATTTTACATTTACCATTACACTTTTGTGTGTCACCCCTCTCCTTGAGAGTAGCAGTTTGTGGTTGAAATAAATACATTTAAGTGTTAATTTTTTGGATGAAAGAGCAGATTAATTTATACCTTTCACTTTGCATCAATGATTTTATAAGGAAGAATTCAATGGACAACTCGTAAAATAAAACAAACTCTTCATTATTGATCCTTTGCACAATATAATTAAGGTTACATGCATAGGTTGGCAATTTTCCTTCAAGGTTGCAGCAGTAATCAAATACTAATTTACACATGGAAACCCATGAAGATATTGATGCTGAAGAAACAGTTTTTTGCTCATCAACACTGTATGGTCGACATCCTGTGTCTAAGAACTCAGCGGACATGAAGTAGGTGATTTGTACTTACTAAAAAAATATGGAGTAAAAGGTTTAGGAAGGAACTACAGATGCTGGTTTAAACTGAAGATAGACACAAAATGCTGGAGTAAAGGGCCTGCCCCACCAGCATGCAATTTCATGCGATGAGCGCGACCTAACATGGTCGCTTGAGCCGTCCGGCGTCGCGGGGCCGGTCCCACTTCGATCGCTGGAGCCGTGCGGAATTGTGCGGAGTACGTCCCGACATCGCGCGGGGCTCCGAAAAACTGACTATGTTCAAAAATTCCGCGCAGCAACGGCTTGTCGGCTCGCAGTCGCCTCGACGCATTACACACCGCCTTGACGTCGTGCCTCTGTGACCCTCTCTGTAGGTGCCTCCGTGACCCTCTGTGTGTGTGGCTCCGTGGCCCTCTCTGTGTGGGCCTCTGTGCCCCTCTCTGTGTGTCCCTCTCTGTCCTGGCGAACTTACCTTTAAGACTTCGCTCCAAGTTCGCCTCACTTTGCGCCGCGTTGCGCCACTCACCCAACCTCCACGCGGCCCTTGCTGCCGGTTTGGTCGTGCTCTTCGCATGCAGGCGCATGCTGGTGGGAACGGCCCTGTACAGGGGATCACCCGACCTCTGCGCGGCCCCCGCTTCTAGTTTGATCGCGCTCACCGCATGGAGTCGGATGCTGGTAGGACAGGCCCTTAAATCAGCGGGACAGGCAGCATCTCTGGAGAGAAGGAATGGGCGATGTTTCGGGTCAAGACCCTTCTTCACACCAAACCCGTCTCGACCCGAAACGTCACCGATTCTTTCTCTCCTGAGATGCTGCCTGTCCCGCTGAGTTACTCCAGCATTTTGTGTCTATCTTCAGTTTAAACCAGCATCTACAGTTTATTCCTACACAAATCAGCAGTGTCTACATCATGCAACTAAATGTTGCACTCTGCCCGCTCCACTTCCATTTCTAAACGTTGCTGTTTTCAGTTCCTTGTAATCTGCCTGCCTTCTTGCAAAGTCTCACTCACACCTCGATACATGTGACAATAATAAACTAAACCAAATTGTCTCACCCATTGTATGGATTTGGATTAGTGAAATTGTTAAACTTCAGAAAAGTGCCAGAGTGCAGGGAATCGAGCAAGACCAGTCAAGAATATTTATTTATCGAGCAAGGAATACTGTTAGAAATAAAAATACGTTCTGTAAAGTTCAACAGCGTTGACATTTAACCATTTGGCAAATATTCACTGCAATAATCAATGTTTGAACCTGGTATGAAATGTATATGAATGCAGAGAACGAGAAACAGGCAGTTATAATGAATTGTCAAATGGTGTTATAGTGCTCAGCCAACTTTCATTAAAAATAGCAACTTTCCATTTTTCACTTTCACAACCCTCAAAATATCCAACGCTTAATGGAAGGTGCAAATACACTGCCCTAGAAGACAAGTGATCAGAATAAAATTTTAAACTGAGCATTTAGTCAGAAGAACATGTGTTGTTGGGTACGGAATGATGATTAAAATCAGATCCTGGCAAGCTGAATCGAACATTTCAATTCTGAATTTAACTCCCTCACATGAGGCACATTGCCAATTACCATGGGATAATTGTTCAATATGAGTTAAGTACAGAGGCAGTTTCTTTAATCTGTCTGAATGATAGTGTCTCAGAGAATTAGGATGTTAATTCAATCTCCTTTAAGAAGATATATTACCTGCTGAAGTGGATTCCCATGTATTAGTGTTTAAGAAGGAACTGCAGATGCTGGAAAATCGAAGGGAGACAAAATTGCTGGGGAAAGTCAGCGGGTGCGGCAGCATCTATGGAGCGAAGGAAATAGGCTACGTTTCGGGCCGAAACCCTTCTTCAGGCTGATGTAGGGTGGCGGGGGAGGGGAGAAGAAGAAAGGAAGGGGAGAAGCCAGAGGGCCCACCCCCTCCCCGGGCACTTTCCCTTGCAGCCGCAAGAAATGCTACACTTGTCGCTTTACCTCCCCCCTCGACTCCTTTCAAAGACCCAAGCAGTGTTCCAGGTGTGACAGAGGTTCACCTGCACCTCCTCCAACCTCATCTATTGCATCCGCTGCTCTAAATGTCAGCTGATCTACATCGGTGAGGCCAAGCGTAGGCTCGGCGATCGCTTCGCCGAACACCTCCGCTTTGTCCGTAATAACCAACTTGATCTCCCGGTGGTTCAGCACTTCAACTCCCCCTCCTATTCCGAATCCAACCTTTCTGTCCTGGGCCTCCTCCATGGCCAAAGTGAGCAGCACCGGGAATTGGAGGAGCAGCACCTCCTATTTCGCTTGGGCAGTTTATTCCCCAGCAGCATGAACATTGACTTCTCCAATTTCCGGTACCCCTTATTGTCTCCTCCCCTTCTCAGCTCTCCCTCAGCCCTCTGGCTCCTCCTCTTCCTTACTTCTTCCCGCTCCCCCCCCACCCCCCACCCTACATCAGTCTGAAGAAGGGTTTCGGCCCAAAACGTTCCCATGTATTAGTAGTGTCTGTCTACTGGTGCCAAGAGGTACCCATGGGAAGCCATCAGTAGTTCAACGGCACTTCTGTGAATACCACGGCAACAGTTTCAGTTTAGTTTATTGTCACGTATACCGAGTATCCTTTCTGTAATGGAGACCAGAACTCCACACAATACTCCTAAAGAGGTGGAGGAGTTTTGCTATGGTCACGTAGACTGTCACAGCAAAGACATACTGGAGGGTTTGCTGAGGAGGTATGGGTGGGATTTAGAAATAAGACAGGTGCAAGTACTCTCATAGATTGTCCTGTAGCAAGTAGCAAGAGGGAGCTAGGGGAACAGATATGTAAACGGAGTAACAAAATATGCCAAAGCAATTGGGTTGTCTTAGTGGGTGATTTTCCCAAAATTGAAATGGACTTGCTCACTGCCAAAGGTACATTCGGGGCAGAATTTGTGCGGTGCATCCAAGAGGGTTTCTTAAACTAGTATGTGGATAGTCCAACCTGAGAAAGGTACATACTTAATAGCATAAAAGGACTTTTGGATAGGCATGTGGATACAGTATGCAGGGAATGGAGGGATATGGGTTAAATGCAGGTAGATAAGTGATTGGCTTGGCATTATGTTCGGCACAGATATTGCAGGGTTAAGGGCTTGTTTTTGTGCTGTATAGTATTTTGATGTTCTAATCTTTGTAAAGCTGCAACATAACTTCCTGAATCTTACACAGATGCCTTCTTAACTACTCGTTGCTACTTTTAGAGAGCTATGGACTTGGACCCCAAGGTCCCTCAGAATATTAATGCTGTTAGGAGTCCTGCCATGAAGTATATACTTTTCCCTAACACTGATCTCCCAAAGTGCGACGCCTCACAGTTGCCCTGATTGAAATCTATTAACCACTACTCCACCCTCATGTGTAACTGATCTTTTGCCCACCCATCTGCCTATCAAAAACCCTCCTCACCTCTATCCACCTATCACTTGCGAGACTTTGTCCTGCCCCCCCACCTCTCATCCAGTTTTCTTCCACCTCCCCCATCCTATCCTTACCTCCCCACTACAATTACTGTGAAGAATGGTCCTGACCAGAAACGTTGCCTAGCTATGTTCTCCGAAGATGCTGCCTGACCCGCTGTGTTACTCCAGCACGTTGTGTCCTTTTTGCTATTAAACCAGCACCTGCAGTTCTTTGTGTCTATATTTTTTACTGTCACATCCACTGGCTGCCTTCTTCACTGTCTGCAACTCTACCCCACCAATGTTTGCACCATCTTCAAACTTCCTAACCAACCCATCTACAATCTTCATCAAAGTTGCATATTTCTGATAAATAAGAAAGAAAAAATGATCAAAGCGCCATTTTCTCAGAATACCCTGTGTGTGACCTTTTCTTGCTGCTCGCTGCGTTGCAACCTGTGCAGGATCAGCAGGCGATGCTACAGACTGGGCAGTTTCCTGTTTGGACTGCAGAGAATGCTTGATATCTGCTGAGCTATGAAGGCTGCGGGATTGCAGCTGACCACCGCCTACACTTCTGCATGGACTGAGGTGGCCATGGAGAGATGCAGAATGCAAGAAATGTATTGAGGACGTGGGCTATGGTTGCAAAATGAAAGCACTTTGAGTGGACTATTTAGTTTCAGTTTTAGAGATACAGCGCAGAAACATGCCCTTTCGGCCCACCGGGTCCGTGCCGACCAGCGATCCCCGCACATTAACACTATCCTATACCCATTAGAGACAAATTTTACATTTACCAAGCCAATTAACCCACATTCCTGTATGTCTTTGGAGTTTGGGAGGAAATTGAAGATCTCTGAGAAAACCCACTAACATCACGGGGAGAACATACAAACTCCGTACAGTCGGCACCCATAGTCGGGATCAAACCCGTGTTTCCGGCGCCACATTCGCTGTAAGGCAGCAACTCTACTGCTGTGCCACTGTGCCGCCTAATCCTTCATCACTTCATCACTATTTCTACCTGAGCCAGCCTCACATTTCTGTGATCATTAAGCTGGAGCATAGTTTGAAGCTTGGTTCAGCCGTACAGCTGATGCATGGTCAATTCGGTTTTGACAGAAAATATTTTGCATTTGGAGCTTGCATGAACGCTTTGGGCTATTGCACAAAGGATCAGGGCTCCATAGAAGAAGCCACCACTGGTCTGTGGCATCTGCTCACTCCTCCAATAACTGTAATCATAACGAGTCTATGTTTGGTAGACTACATTGTTCTGTTCATTGTCTGCTCTTGTAATATGCAACACCAACATCTGCTTTATTGGTCCCATGAAAGTGCGAGTGTCTGTGTGAGTATCTGTAGGCCTGAGTGAGTCCTGTGATAGCACGTCCTCCGCACTCCTCGATTATCTTGAGGACCCATCACCCTTCGTGTCGTCTTACTCAAGCTGCTTGTGTGGAGTTTTCATGAGAGATATAGTTTGACGTGGCAAGATAGTCAGGCACTTGACAGTCAAGAGCTCCCCACCCTTGATAAGCCAGGAAAGCCACAACTCAATTGGTCTGCCGTGCAGACTCCACTGCCGTTGTCAGCTGCATGACCACAGGAGAGCTCAAGTAATTACGAGTGATCATGAGAGAGACATGGTTTAACCAGGATGATTGGAGATAAGACAGCAAGATTCTTATCAATATGAGCAACTAATACAAAGTGGTGGCTAGAAATCATGTATATGAGGAAGCAGAGTGTAACAGCTGATAGAGCTACTCCCTTACAGCTCCAGAGACCTGCGTTCAATTCCCATCTCCAGTCATGGACTTTGCACGTTTTCTATGACCATGTGACTTTCTGCATGTGCTCCAGTTTCCCCCTGCATCCCAAATCGTTACAGGTTGGTAGGTCAATTGGCCACTGTACGTTGCATCCAGTAGGTAGATGGCTGATAGAATTGGGAGGAGTTGATGGGAAAATGGGGAGAATACTATGGGCTACGTTTAAAGGTTCTTGATTGGTTAGCATGGAGTCAATGGGCTGAAGAGCCTTTTTCCATGTTGAATGAAATCTCTATACTGCCAAGGTAAGTGAATATGAGAGGTGATGTGTGAGTGTGGACGAGAAGGCAGGGTAAGGGGATGGATTAATGTAAGTATTACCATTACACTTTACTTACATTCCCCCCTAATTAGGCTATTAAGTAATGGAATCGAGTAGCATAGCATCCTGCTCACACTGCTGACCCACTCCAACTTTCTTGACCTATGAGAACATATTTCAGGCTCCCTGGGGTAAGAATGAAGTGAAGTGCAGTTTTGCATGTCCAAACTCCAGGGCAGCACATCCAGCTTGGTCAGCCCACTGCAGGTGGTTCATTCTGCATTATCCACATAAACTGGGGCTAAAGGGCCTGTCCCACTTTCACGACCTAATTCACAACCTTTTTTACTCGTGGACATTTTTCATCAGGCTAGAAAAAACGGCGCAACCTACTTGATGCCACAAGTACCTACGACTAGCATCACGACCTGTTACGACCTACCTACGACCTTGTGACGACCATGGTGCGAGTATGGGTCAAGGGCAAACTCGGCAGAGGTCGTGAAAGTGGGACAGGCCCTTTAATAGTGCCATCTCAGTCCACATCACGCCCACTGGCCCTGAATGAACGGTAAAGCCTGGAGTAAAATGGCAATTTGGTGGCTGGAATAAAAGGATCCTTAACTTCTCACCTGCAATTTTGATAGCACCGGGCAGTAAGCGGGCATATCCAGCCCAATTAAACATTTAAACATAATCCTTCCATAATCATCCTTTGCTGTGTTAAAACTCTTCACTCGAAGGAAACTTCTGCACTCTATGGCAATGTGTAAATGCTGTCATGATAATTTGGAACTGCATGATGCTCCTGCGGCAAATCAGCTGGAAGCCTCGTTCATTCAAGCTTTGCTATTTTCAGCTCCTTGGAATCTGCCTGCCTTCTTGTAAAGTCTCACAAACACACTAATCATATTGTGATTCACAGAACACTGGGGTAGAGGGGGTGATGTTTTGACAATAAGTTGATTCTCAACTTCATCTGTTGTTTCTCAACACCAAAGTGTCTGCATTTTGTTATGAAACATGGCTAAAAATATTCTGGTTTGCTAATCACGAGCAACGTTCCATAATCTATGAAGGAAGGAACTGCAGATGCTGGTTTAAACCGAAGATTGAAGCAAAAAGCTGGAGTAACTCAGCGGGACAGGCAGCATCTCTGGAGAGAAGGAATGGGTGACGTTTTGGGTCGAGACCCTTCTTCAGACCATTCAGTTACATAATCTAAAACTAGAATGGCTGTAAAAAGAGAGGAACTTTCCTGGTGATGTTATGGACAGCAGCTGCTGAGGAACACTCTTCCCCCACACAAAAGCTGCCTTTCATCAGGGATTTCTAAACAATCGCCTCACATTTCAACCCCCCACCCAAATCAATGCAACCTGACACATATCCTATTCTCTTCAAAAGCTCAATGGCATTGCCCAGCCAATGTGTATTAATTAAACGATGAGAGCAAAATTGCTTCAACAATGCTGTTAAATGGCATAACAGTACAAAACAATGTAATTGTATCTGAAGGATTAAGTGTCTATGCAGAGACAAGGTTTGAATAATGACCATTGACTTCATTATCTGAATTGTTTACAGATAAATGATGCAGCCTTTTAAAATGGTCAAAAACTAATGAACAAATATACAAAAGCAAAACATTGAATTTGCAGGAGATTTGAAATAACAACAGAAAAAACAGTGTGTCAGGTAGAAACAAATAGAAAGTTCCTGGTGAAGGCTTATCATCCTGAAACTTTCGCTTTGATTCTCTCTCCACATTTGTTTCCTAGCCTGTCGAGTGCTTACAGCATTTTCAGTTACAAGAACTATTTGATTTAATTTCAATCTCAGTGTTGCCATTTGAAGAATCTGATGCATCTTGTCTAATTTTGCAGCAATGTCTAATTACTTGATTTTGAACGTAACCTTGACTGGCTGTTTCATGAAGCTTTCTCAAATTTGGAAGATTTTTGCTTTCAATAATAAAATGTTAATAAAGAACCAAATATTTGGCAAATATTGTCTGCTGCTTCACCTGCAGGTCAATTAAAGCATTTCAGACATAGCAGGAAAGGAAGGCTTTAAAAAAACAAGAGCAGCAGAAGCACAGACTGTCATCCATGTTTGAGGAGGAGAATGGCATTGAAATTCACTTTTCTTCTGGAAAGACATTTTATACATTGAAACTGTTATTATAAAGCAGAAAAAACACTTTTGGATTTCCAGCATCTGCAATATTTTGCTTTTATACAAGTTGCTGTTGATTCTATTGACTCAGTCCACAGTTCCAGGCCCAGATTTGCTTGAGTGGTCCTTCAGGGCCATCTACAGTTACTCTGCAGAATGGTGTCTTCCACTTGTTACATTGTGCCAACTGCACTAATACTGGATGAGAGCAGTAGGCCTAACAATGGTACAAGAACAAACTCTGATGGCCTAAAGATTCCACCTGTGAATTATGCCTGAATGGCTCCAATTATGAATCCACTCTAAAGACAATGGCAGACTGTTTTTACCCCGTTTGTGAAGTGGATTGTATCAGCATTTCTGCCGAGTGCAAGAAAATAAACAATAATTTCCTTTCAGTGAGTCTGCTTGGCTGAGGAAAACTGATAGTAGAGTCAAAAGTGTTTTATTGTCAGATGTCTCAGAGAGAACAATGAAATTCTTACTTGCTGCAGCACAACAGAATATTTAAACATAGTACACTGTAAACAATATGATAAACGAGAGAAGAATATATATACACACATACTCAAAAAATAAATAGTAGAGCAATAATAATAATAATAATAATAATCTATTGTAGTTCAGAGCTTGTTTGAGGTTATAGTGTTTAATAGCCTGATGGCTGAAGCTGTTCCTGAACCTGGATGTTACAGTTTTCAGGCCCCTGTACCTTCTTCCAGATGGCAATGGTGAAATGAGTTTGTGGCCAGGATGGTGTGGGTTTCTGATGATGCTGGCTGCCTTTTTGAGGCAGCGACTTCAATAGATCCCTTCGATGGTGAGGAGGTCAGAGCCGGTGATGGACTGGGCAGTATTCACAAGCTTTTGCAGTATTTTTCGCTCCTGGATGTTCAAGTTGCCGAACCAGGCCGTGATGCAACCAGTCAATATGCTCTCTACTGTGTGCTTGTAGAAGTTCAAGAGAATCCTCTCTGACATACCGTATCTCTGTAATCTCCGCAGGAAGTGGAGGCGTCGATGTGCTTTATTTATAATTGTATCAGTGTGCTGGGTCCAGGAAAGATCTTCGGAAATATGCATGCCGAGGAATTTGAAGTTTTTGACTCTCTCCACCGTCGTCCGGTTGATATAAACAGGATTCATCTTTCTGGGCCTGTCCCACTTAGGCGGTTTTTCAGGTGACTGCCGGCGCCTGTCAAGTTGCCGGTAGTCGCCCAAAAAACTGGCAACTGGAACGGCGACTGTCAGAGTGGAACTCACACACATTGCTTCCTTCACCAGCCCGTTATGCTGGCGGGAAACAGGGCAAGCGGGGGAGCGCTGTCTGAGTGAAATTCACATGGTGCAAGGCCAATGTGATACAGACACACACACCGCGATGAACAGGAAGGTTGGCGCTGTAATTAAGATGGCTAAAGCAGTGTACGGCAAGTCCTTTAAAAGAAGGGGCTGGGAGAGGGGGGAGAAAGGGGGGGAAGGAGTGGAGACAACTTTTAAGAAGCCAAAGATACACGACTGTGAAGCTCGGCGGACATTAACATTACCGGTCGGTTATCCTTGGTTCTCAACACTACTGCTTATGTTTTTTTTCCCAATAAGCCAATGAAATTTACCAGATAGCACTGGCTACAACCTACCAGAACCTTTCACTTCCTGGCAACCCACCAGGACCTCCTGGCGACCCACCTACGGCACGAGAATTCTTGCTACTCTCTATGGCGGCTTCATTCTAGACATGTTGAAAAATTTGTGGTGACTATAATGAGGCCACGACTAGTTCCCAGAATGCGGGAACTCCTCACGACCATGAAGGCGACTCTCCGGCAACCACCCGCAAACATGTGGCGACCATGAGGCGACCGCATAGTCTCCTGCAGTTGCCTAAAAAGTCACCTAAGTGGGACAGGCCCATTCCTCTTCCAAAGTCCACAATCAGTTCATTAGTTTTACGGATATTAAGAGCCAGGTTGTTGTGGCTGGCACCATTTGGTCTATCGGTCGATCTCGATACTCTGGCTCATCACCATCTGTAATTCGTCCAACAACAGTGGTGTCGTTGGCGAACTTGAAGATGTAGTTCGCACTGCACAAGGTTGATAACGTGGTATTTGTATGCTATTTGGCATATTCTGATTTGTAAATTTGTTATGAATGTTTATTTTGTTCTTGTCTTTAACCAGACAAAAACTCAGGTACGAAATAGGGTTATGGAATTCAATGTCAAGAGAGTTAAGAGAGTTTAATTGTTATATGTACCGACAATGGAACAGTCGAATTCTTAGTTGTAGCAGCTCAACAAGCAGATACTATATAATAAGCAAAAATTAAATAAATTAATAATCCCAATACTAGTGTGAAAACCCCCCAAAGTCCTTTGTGCAACCAAAGACAGTCATAGTTGAGGTTAGTGTTGTGTAGTGTTCAGGAACCTGATGGTTGTTGGGAAGAAGCTACACTTGAACTGTGGTCATAATTTTCAGACTCCTCTCTCTTCTTCCTGAAGGGCCTGTCCCACGATGCGAGTTCACCCAAGAGCTCTCCCAAGTTAAAAAAAAAAACAACTCGTGGAATGTACGTAGCGGGTGCGTAGAACCTAGTAGATGTCCCGTAGCGGCTCATAATGCTAACGGCAGGTTCTCGGGAAACGCGGTAACTCCTGAAGTTTTTTCAACACTGTGAAAAATGTCCAAGAGTTTCCCGAGTACCTGCCGTTCGCATTACGAGCCGCTACGGGACATCCATGAGGTCCTACGTACATTCTATGTACTTACCACAAGTTTGATTTTTTTTTAAACTCGGGAGAGCTCTTGGGTGAACTCGCATCGAGGGACAGGGGCTAGATGGTAGAAATGAAGTGAGAGTTGGTGTGGGGGTCTTTGATGATACCGGCTGCTTTTTTTGAGACTGCGCCTCCCATAGATATCTTGAATAAGTCGGCTGTTTGCTGATGGTCTTCCTTTAAATGGGCTCACTAATTTACCCCTCTCTTTACACCGCTGTCTGCGTAAGACTGGCAGCAAGGATACATTCAATGACAAGATCCAACAGATCACCACAAATCCCAACACCTACCCTGCTGAAAATCCAGGCTGCTCCAGAATGGTTTTAGTAGCGACATTAATTATCTTTACTTTAGTTTTATTTAATTTAGTTTAGTTTAGAGATACAGCATGGAAACAGGACCTTCGACCTACCGTGTCTGTGCCGACTAGTGATCACTGAACACTAATTCTATCCTACACCCTAGGGACAATGTACAGAAGCCAAATAACTCCAGGAACTTGCACGCCTTTGGAATATGGTAGGAAACCGGAGCACCCTGAGGAAAACCATGCGGTCACAGGGAGGATGTCCACACTCCATACAAACAGCACTCATGGTCAGGATTGAACCCGTTTCTCTGCTGCTGTAACGTAGCATCTCTACCTTCACCACTGTGCCATCCTCCCACACTTCAAGTGGCAGCATGACTTCATGTTATATTCACAAACGCATGCTCACATCAGTCATTAGCCACTGTGAGGGGAGAGTTCCAGTCACCTGGTGCCAACTATTTCATTTGTTATGATGGCTTAAATGTAGGTGGCACAGTGAAATTCCAAGGAATGAAGGCATCATGACTGCTGCTAAGATACTGGGCTCTAGTACCTCCAAAGTATAGGTGCTTACATGTAGCACCTCCTTTGGGTCCACAACAGTTAAGTGACGAAGAAGTGGATGCCCTTAGGTTACTATAGTTCTCATGGTTCCTACATACTGTAGAGTTTATACAAAGTTCTATGCCTGCAATACATGACACTCTTTAGTAAGTGGGAGCCTACAATTCTCACAAAATCATGTGCTTTACTGTGCTTGCTGCCTTCTGGCAAATGAGGCAGTGGATGGCAAACAGAGGGATATTGTAAGCATCTCTATGTAGGTATGTTACAATACCCACCTTTAGCAGCGCTGCAGTTCTACCACTCCCTTTGGTGCCTTTCCGAGGGGGGCGTGTTTAAAGTGCCGTTTTTCCACAGACAAGGCAAATCGATCCATGTCGGGCGATTTCGTTGCTGAAGAAAAATCGCTCTGACATTTCATTCATGAAGGTATTTTTAAACTACTCTAGATTATTTATTAACTAGAGCAATTTAAAAATCATCTTCTAAAGCCGTGAGCGCCGACAACGGGAAGGATTTTACGTAGGGGAGAAAATAAAGTACACAGTTTATTTTTACATTAAAACGTGATTTTTAGGAAGCCTTTAATCACATTTTCATGTTGCGAAATGGGGACAAAAAAAAATGTATGAACCGGCAGTGTTTTTCATGCTGACTTCACCGCAAACTGCAACGTTCCAATCCACTGCATTCCACTAAAACCCACTCGCCTTGATTTAAATGGCCATTATTTTACAGGAATTAAACACTAGATTCCTTCCATTTGGCCTATAAATTAATGAAAATGAGATTTAAAAATCATGTTATATTGTGAATTATTGTGTGAATGTTATTTGGACACATAGGCAATTTAAAAAAAAGTTTATCTTTTCTTAAGAAATGGATAGATGGTTAGATCTAGTAATTTAATTTTGTAATAAGCTACAATTAGGTAACTAATTATATGCTTTAATTTCAGGTCATCCAAGTAATATTGTTTCATATTTGTTTCAGAATGCTTCAATCTATAATAACTGACAATTTCATTGAGTTCTCTTAATTTTTAAGAAGGTTATGGGCTTTTGACTGTCCTAGATCACGGCTTTTGTGTTAAGTTAATGGAAAGGCAAAGGGGAACAAGATGCTAATTTCTGAGTATGAAAATGGCCATAACTTGTTTAATACAGAAGATATGAAAGTGAATTAGGTGTCAAATTAAACTTATTTTTATGCTTTATCTGATGGGATAAATTGCAGACTTGATTTTTTAAATCTCAAAATGTTGTAACATTGCTACTCTCTGTACCATGTAAAAGGAGCCTGAGCCCAGAATTCATGGCAATGGCCCCATGGCAGTCATTGGAAATGTAGTCCTTGCCTTCATTAACAGCAAGTGATACGTTTCAATAAGCACCCCTTGAATGAAGTGGAGATGTTTCTCATGCAATTCCTCATTATACTTCATTAGGTGATTTGGTACCTGAACATTGTGAGTGGAACGGCCCCCTACCAAGAAAATTTTGGATTATTTGCCAACATCTTGTCCTCTATGTGTCCTTGATCATTCCTCCTGCCGAGCTGCATTGCAAGAGAATGCCAACTGCTGCACCAATCCAAACACTCTGGGACCAATTAGTTTGCACAGAAGCTTTGAGGTCAAGACAAAGTTATTAAATACCTTTCACACCACTCCCTGTAGACTGTCACAACTTTATAGAAAGCACTAAACGCTTCTGCAAACATAGCAACAGCAAGTAAAAATCAATGAACCACTACTCTGCAAGTAGTTCATCATTCTTTTAAATAAAATAAAATGAGTCATGTACTGTATATATACATTATCCTTTATCTTCAAGATGTACAAAGCCCTTTGGAGCCACTGAACTATTCTTGAAGTGTAATAATTGCTGCATTAGAAATGTTGCAAGCAATCTATACATATATAGCAAGTTCCAATAAACAGAAATGTAACAAACATCAATCTATGTTTAGTTCATTGAAGGATAAAGTAATTTCACGGACAATTCTCATTTCTTCAGTGAAAGACAGGATCGTATACATCCAACTGAGAGAACAGTTTGAGCTTTAGATTCATGTCTCATCAGAAATGCACGTCTCCAGCAGTGCAGAACCTCTTCAGAACTACTATGGATTATCATTTTACATTTTGGCAAAGGCTACTGGCTGATGTGTCCATGTTCACATTTGTGGCACCCTCATCAATATGGTAACTGGAGCAACTCAAGTGTGCATCCATGTTGCAGCTACATTGGTATTGGCACTGCCCCAGAATGTATGCCATGGAACCAGATGTTGGAGTCCATCTCCCAGACTTCATGCATTTTGAGCTATTTTACTGAAAATGTGGTAACAATATGATCAAGGAAGCAGCAACAAAATTATTATTACACTAACTTTGAACTAATAAAATCACAATTGCATATCTCCATTAAGCTTTCCCCTCTCACATGATTGCTATGCCCTCTAGTGTTGGATAGCAAAAAGGTTCTGACTGTCTACCCTATCTACGCTTCTCATAATTTTATAGACTTTCTATGCCTCTCATTATTGGAGAATTCAATGTTCATACTATTGGATAGTAAGCTATCTACATGAATATGAGGTGCTGTTCCTCCGGTTTGTGGGTCGGTATAGGAACTTGAAGAGGAGTCAAAATGGTTACTATTTGGGAGATTCAGCAAGCCAAGGCGGACCGACCACAAATGTTTGCCAAAACGGTTATCTCATCTACACTTGGTCTCATCGATGTATAGGAGGCCACATTAAGAGTATTGAATACAGTAGATGAAGTTAGAGGTGGTGCACGTGAATGGCTACTAACTATTTAAACTTTCACCTATAACCGTTCTTGCTTTGCATTTCACTCTTCCCCTTACAGGCTTCTGTCTTCTTTTTACCTTTTTGTTTTTTTTCCACCCATCTACCAATCAAAACCTCTCTCACCTGTATCCACCTATCACTTGCCAGGCTTTGCCCCACCCCCACCTCTTTTTCAACTTTCTTCCCCCCCCCTCTACAATTAGTCTGAAGAAGGGTCTTAACCTGAAACATCACTTATCCAAGTTCTCCACAGACGTTGCCTACTTGCTGAGTTACTCCAGCACTTTGAGTCTTTTTTTTTTACAAACCAGCATCTGCAATTCCTTGCGTCTACATTACAGTGGAATGTTGTTTTTAGGACCATAGTCCTAGTTTTAGTCCTGTGTGCCTCAGTAATCAATGTTGGGTCCATAGCTATTTGCCATCTATATCAACGGTATGGATGAGAATATGCAAGGCATGATTAGTAAGTTTGCAGATGACACTGACATGGGTGATATTGTACACATTAAAGGTAGTTGTCAAGAATTACTGTGGGAATCTTGATCAGCTGGACAAGTGGGCTGAAGAATGGTTAATAAAGTTTAATTCAAATAAGTCTGAGGTGAGTCAAACCAGGGCAGATCCTTCATAATGAATGATACTGCCCTGGTGAGTGTTGTAGAGCTGAGGGATCTCAGAGTACAGGTATATAATTCCCTGAAAGTGGCATCACAAGTAGATGAAATGGTAAAGAAGGGTTTTGGTACGATGGTCTTCATCATTCAGGATAGAAGTTGGGAAATAATGTTACAGTTGTACAAGACGATAGTGAGGCTGCACTTGGAATTTTGTGTTCAATTTTGCTCACCCTGCTATATGAAAGATGCCATTAAGCTGGAGATGGTACAGTGAAGATTTATGAGCATGTTGACAGGAATTGAGGGCCTGATGTATAGGGAGATGTTGGACAGGCGAGGAGATGCAGGAGATGGAGGGACATGCAGGAGATGGAGGGTGATCTGATAGAGGTGCATAAAGCCAATAAGGAATAGATAGGGTGAATTCACATCATCTTTTTCCCAGAGTAGGGGAATCAAGAACTAGAGGCAAGGTTTCAAGGTGAGAAGGAAAACAATTAATAGGAACCTAAGTAGCAATATTTTCACTCAGAGGTTGGTGGGTATTTGGAATGAGTTCAAGCAAGTACAATAACAACATTTAAAAGCCAGTTGAACAGGTATGTGGACAGGAAAACTTTAGAGAGATTTGGGCCATTTGTGGGAAAATTGCCCATTACACACAAGGAGCACTTTGCAGAGGCTAATTAACCTACAGACCCACATCTTTGGGATGTGGGAGGATTTCAGAGCACCCTGGTGGAAATCCACAGAGTCACAGGGAGAATGTGTAAACTCCACATGATCAGCACCTGAGGTCACAATCAAAGCTGGGTATCTAGCACAGCAAGGCAGTAGATTTACTAGCTGTGTCTCTGTGATTATAAAAACGTTTCCATAACTGCATCCAATAATTTCTTTCAGAGGGTCTCTGCTGCTTTTTTGTAAAAAATCAAGAAAATATATTATCACACACAAAACTCATAAAAACAGAGTGGTGTACTTTGTAAAACATAGTTATTAATTTTTATTTTAATTAAAAAAATGCATGTGCTTGAATTTAAGGAAAAAAAGCACCTTAATCAACAGGATTTATATATAGGAAAGAAACTATGTCTCATTTTTAATGCCATTTTCAATCAAGCGCAGCGTGAACAGACAACACACAAATGTTCCTAATCAGGTTTTAACAAAACTTTTCATGTTACCTTTTTGAAAAAAAACTGAAGGGATAACAAATATGGTCAAAGTTCATGGCCTGGACATTTAATCCACATTTGAGACATGGTGGATGAGAGAAAAATCGAACTAATCCATCTTAAAGGAGGTGACGGACTCTGTCTACAACCAATGACTCTATTCAGTATCTTGTGACAATTGTGTATTGGACGGCACAGTCTGGACACACTACTCTGTAAACACAGTACTCATTTCAATAGCAGATGTTGACAAATATAAATAGTGATTTATCAAACTCTACTATATCTTAAAGGAACAAGCAATCCAACAGGTTTTGGTTACAGCTTTCTCTCAATGTACTACAGCGTTTTTGCAACTGGGATCTCAGAAACATGTAATTACAATAGTTAAAATGGTATCATTATTGATGCACTTCGATATCTGAAGGATTTACAGCTGCTCCTCGACCTACGATGGGGTTACGTTCTGATAAACCCATCGTAAATCAAAAATATTGCAAGCCTAAAACGCATTTAATACAATTTGATCACGTGAGCGGAAGTGAGGTGCGGCTCGCTGATGTTGCCCGGCGTTTGCACCATCGTAAAGTCGAGATATTGTAAGTCGAAGCATCGTAAATTGGGGAGCATCTGCACAAGATTACAATTCAATTCTTTGAATCAGATTCTGTGACTGCTCAGCAAAACGTATCTATGGTGTCAGGTAGTTTTGCTTTGGACAGCTATCTCCAAAGGCTGGAAAGTCTCAACGCAGGTTGAACTTGCGCAAGCAAACTTCAAAACCCTTCCAAGCATCCAATAGAAGAAGATCTTCAAACACATGTGCAAACGTCAGAATAATAGTACAAAATGATTGAGTCAAAAGGTTAAGGAATTGAGGGAAGCTACACTGGGTGCTCCATAGTATCTTGAGGGAAACAAATTACTGGATTAATTCAGCAGGTCAGGCAGCATCTCTGGAGGATATGGATAGATGATGCTTCGGGTCGGGACCCCTTTTCAAACTAATTGTAGTAGGGTGGAGAAAGCTTGAATAGAGGTGAGGGTGGGACACAATTCTGGCATGTGGTAGGAGGACACAGGTGAGGGAGGGGTGTTTAGTTACCTAAAATTGGAGACTTCGATATTCATATCATTGAATTGTAAACTACTCAAGCAGAATATGATGTACCTTGTCAGTAGTCCAGCATGAACTAAATTACTGGAGGAGCTCAGCGGGTCAGGCAGCATCTATGGTACTAGGATGGTTGATACTTTAGGTGGAGGTTTGAAAATAAATATCAGCAGTGGAATGAAATGACTGTGCCTGTTTCTTGGGACATTGTTATCTTGCAGGTCATTTAACCAACTGCAAATTATCAGGATCAAAACTCAATTGGGTCTGTTGGCATGTATCTAGACCTTTCGAGCATGACCTTTTGAATGTGGAGAAAATAGACAATCCAATTAAAATAGGCATTCTATGAGTATGACTGTTAACATGAGAAGTAAGAGGTAAATCGGCCAAGTCAAGACAGCATTTCTGAGCCTTTGGCGCTATTTCTATACTGTACATTGGCTATGTGGTAGTCTGGTGGGGCACCATAGAAAATTGAGGAGATTTGATATGTTAATGGGAGCTCTATTGAACTTCTGCAGGTGTGCGATAGAGAGCATAGACTGGTTGCACCATGGCCAGGTTCAGCAACTCAAACACCCAGGAATGAGGGAGATGACAGAGAGTGATCGACTCTGCCCAGTTCATCAAAGGAACTGACTGACCTATCTAGCATCGAAGGGATCTATACGACACGGTCAAACAGGAACCCATTATCGCCATAACATCCTGGCCACACTCTCATTTCACTTCTACCACTGGGAGGGAAGCTGCATGAGCCTGCAAACCGTGCTCACCAGGTTCGAGAGTAGCATCTTCACAACAGCCATCACAACATGACACTAACCTCAGCAATTATAAATTCCTATGGACTGTCTTTGGTTGCACTAAGGACTTTGTTATTTTACACTCGAATACAGTTAAATTATTGAATTTTAAAAAAAGTATTATCTGTGTGTACTGCATTTATAGACTGATTAAACTGCTGCATGTAAGAATTTCAGTATTCCATTGTCTGGACATATGAAAATCAAACATACTGAGCTGTTAAGAAGACACGTACTTAATTTAACAGCCACTGTGACTGGGTTCATAACAGTTGATACAACTGTGTCACTACCTTTGCTTGAATGAAAGAGCAGTTTCTTCCTGACACTGTCAGATAACCTAGCTTGGTCCGTGCAAAGGTGTGTAGAGATAATATTGCCATTACACACTTCATCAATGGTGCAATCCTTGACCTTCCTCCTTTAGCTGTTCTGCCCACTTCTATAAAATCCATTGAGAAGGGAGAACTAAACGCAATCTGTTTAACTCTGAATGTTAATTACATTCAATGGGTTGGAACATCTGAGATATAATACACTTTTGCATCCAGGTCAAATTGCAACTGACTTTTGGCGCTAGTGTCATCGAATAAGCTGATAACACAGAGGATGCATAAGTAATGAAACTGGCCATGGCCCATTTAACTTTCATTTGCATAGATATGGTGAAGACCCCACATATCTTCTGCAAGAGCGAGGAATGCCGGTTGAAATTTTGAACTCCATCATTTATTAAGCCTGAACTGCAGAAATTTATACGGTAAGAAACAAACTCAGTTTTTTGTTAGGTTGTTATGGGTGTCGAGCCGTCGGGCTGCCGGTGGGTGGTGAGAGTTGGGCCGGGCAGGGCGTCCGGTGGGTGGTGAGAGTGGTCGGTCGTGCTGGGCCTCCACTGGGTGGTGAAAGTTGGGCCGGGCCTCCAGTGGGTGGTGAGAGCGTTCTGTTTGGCCGGGCTTCCGGTGGGTGCTGCGAATGGTCAGACTGTCGGTGGGTGCTGCGAGTTGTCGGTCGGGCTGTCGGCCAGCCGGTGTTGCAGCGAGCGAGCGGGCAGACTGACGGAGCTGCCGCTATGGGGGTGCTGAAGGCAGCCTGGGTGGCATGCAGGGCAGTGCTGCTCCCCACCATCATCGCCACGATGATCCAGAAGGGCATGCTGGCGGAGGCGGACGCACTCTGGGGCCACACATACGGAGCCCACAGCCAGAACCAAAGCAGCTCCAGCTCCAGCCTTGGGCAGCTCTGGAAGGGGGGAGCGAGTTAGGGTTAGGCATTTTCCTCTCAGTGGAGGATGCCTTAGCCTTCCCCCAGCCTGCCACTGCTCCAGTCCCATTATGGCCATGACCCCCACTCTGCACACTGGCAATCAGTGGGGTTCAGTAAATGGGGGAACCCACCAGAACGGCCCTCACCCATTAATTAGGCTGGTTCAGGAGCCGGACCTCTGCTGCAGTCTCTTTCAAAAAACACACTCACAATTATATTAATTACTACACTAAGTGGGACCCGTTGGGTCCCAGGATCACATGGGAGGGCTGGTCCTCCCATATTGATTCTAAAATCAATATAAAGTGCAAACTGGAAGTGGTCAAGATTAGACTTTTAATTATATAGAAGGCAAGGCAACTTTAATTAGGCAAGGCCACTTTAATTAGGAAAGGCCACTTTAATTAGGCAAGGCCACTTTAATTAGGCAAGGCCACTTTAATTAGGCAACACAGCCTCAGCATTTCCAAACCAAAGGCAACACAGCTTTAGCATTTCCAAACCAAAGGCAACACAGCTTTAGCATTTCCAAACTATATTTTCAAACCACATCAAGGGCACTGACAGGTCAGTAAAACCACTCACAGTTTAGTAGACGTGTGTTCAGTGTCATTCACAGCTCAGATTGAGAGATTTGACCCTCTCGCTCCCCCATCTCGCATCAAAACTTCCGGGTTTATAGTCCCTCCGGAATGGGCGTAGCCTTCAGGAGAGACAATCTCAACATTTTTTAAACACCAATAACTCTTTTATTTTTCATCGATGGGAAAAATCCTCTTGTCCTGTACAGCGGAGGGGAACTCTGAGTAACACAGCCAAAAATCACAGCCGTAAGTGGCAGCGTTTTGTCTAAAATCAATTTACAGAACAACAGGAAGTAGTCAAGATCATACTTTTAGTAATATAGATATTATTTTTATATAATAATTATATATGGTATAACATATGGTTTAAATAGACTGCAACACGGAAACAGGCTCCCCATGGTGTAATATGAGCATTGAGCAATAGATGGTGCTTACTTTTCCGATCTCATTTTCCAATTAGTTTAATTAATTAATGTGCAACTTTTGGCACTGACGAGTTATGACTACCTTATTTATTATATTTTATCTAAATCTGTGCAACATTTCATGCAGTTCCGAGACATGGGTCACGAAAGTTGATTTCTAGACACATTTTTGAAGCTCGGCCCACAGCCTTTTATACACAGCTTTTTAGAAAATACCCTGTGCTCTGGAGTGAACTAAAAAACCCAATCAAAGATAATAATGAAAAGAAAACTTATAATTCCTTCTCAACTAAATTGCGAAATTGGTTGATAGTTGATCATTAGTTGCTTCCTGGCGAGGATGCGGCTATGATCCGAGTCGCGTCCTCGCCCCCTCCTCGCAGTCTACCAACTGAATTGGCGCGGCCTTTCCTGCCAGGACAGGACCAAAGCTTCAGCAGCTGTGGCGCTGTGCTCGATACATTGCGGAGCGGGCAAGGCCTGGAGCTCCAGAGTGTTGGGCCGCTGCTCCAACATTGCAGAGCTGTGGGTGTGGAGCTCCCAACGCGGGCGTCGCTGAGTTTAACATCGCGGAGTCCTGGGACCCTTTGCTGAGGGTCGCCAGCGCGAGTCTCCGCCCAGCCGCGGACTCCGGTGGAAGGTGGCCGATTCAGAGGTCCAGGCCGCTGAGGATGTTTTCCCATTCAACGTTGGGGTTCCATCATTCCCGGCGAGAGGGTCTGAACATCGGGACGCCCGTAGCGGCAACTGCAGGGGGCTCGGGAGGCCCCGACCACGGGTGAACATTGGGGAACATCGGCGAGGAGGTTGACTGGACTTTGGTTCCTTCCCTCACAGTGGGGAACTTTGGTGCCGCTGTGGGGATGTTTGTGTTGTGGACTAGTGTGTTCTGTGTTTTTGTGCTTTTTTAAAATTTTATTTTTTTGTATGACTGTAAGGGAAAAATAATTTTGTTGTCTCTTAATTGAAGACAATGCCAATAAATTAAATCAAATAAAAAAATCAAATCAAAAATCATTTGATGATTAATTGACTATTAATTGCATAAAATAAACAATTTCTAAAACAGGGACTAATATGGATGAAAAAAAGACACTAAATGCTGGAGTAACTCAGCGGATCAGGAGCATCTCTGGAGAATGTAGATAGGTGAGATTTGGTGTCAGGACCTTTCTTCAGACTGATTGTGGAGGGGGAGGGGGTGGGGAGGAAGCTGGAAAATAGGGGTAGGACAATGTGTGTTGAGTTATGGGTTGATATTACAGGTGGGGAGGTGATAGGCAGGAAGTTGAACAAGGGTGAGAGATGAAAAGACAAAAGCTGAGGGATAAGGATAAAAGAGGTGAAAATGTTGGATCCAGAAAAAGAAATCTAGGTGGAAGGAGGGGGGGAAGGGGAGAAATGGGTGCAAATGGGGGGGAGGGGGGGGGAGGGGGAGGGGGGTGTGGGGGAAACTTTTAAATCTTTTCCCTGTACGGGGACCTGACCTTTCCCTGACCTGTCGGGTCTCCGTTGTTGTTGGGCCCAAGCACTGTGGAGCGGCCTCCAACCAGAAAGACCTCAGGGCTCCAGTTGTGGAGCCTGCGGACTCACCATCGTGGAGCTGGTCGACATCGGAGCGCGGAGAGCTGTGGTGGCACGCGGCTGCGATCCGACTTCGGAGCTTCAGAGGCGCCGGCTGCAGGCCCGGTGGATGGTGACATCGGGAGCTCGCGGGTCCCCGGTGGGAGACCGCTTTTCGGAGCTCCCGTAACGGCGACTTCTCCCGCCTGAATCGCGGGGTTAAAAACGACCCGGAGTGGAGCCTTACATCGCTCGGCGCAGCCTTAACGGTCGCGGGATTTACCATCGCCCGCCGGGGGCTTTTAACATCGGGAAAAGAATAAAGAACAAGGGAGAGACAAGACTTTGCCTTCTATCACAGTGAGGAGGTGTTTGGAGAATCACTGTGATGGATGTTTATGTAAATTGTGTTAATTGTGTGTCTTGGGTTTTTTTCTCTGTTTGTATGACTGCAGAAATTTCGTTTGAACTTGGGTTCAAATGACAATAAACTTTAAACTAATTCTAATTTTAATACCTAAACTTGAAATGTTCGCACTGTTAGTTTGTAATCTACCCATGCTGAATATGAGGTGTTATTTCTCCAGTTTGCATGTGGCCTCACTCTGGCAATGGAGGATGCCCAGGACAAAAAGGACAAGTGTTCACTTTACCAGCTTTCTTCCCACCCACCACAATTAGTCTGAAGCAGGGTTCAGATCCGAAGCAAAATCTATCGATGTCCTCCAGAGAAGATGCCTGACCCACTGAGTTACTCCAGCACTTTGTGTCCTTTTTGGAAACAAACATTTGCTGTTGCATGTGTTGACTGATATGGACATTTTGTTTAATAGATTATTTGTTGGACACAACCAGATGATGTAAAACTAACCCATGATATTAAAAAATATCAAGGGTTAAATGAATGCTTTGTAATCATTCCATAAAAGTACTAATGCCCCTGTCCCACTTAGGAAATCTGAACAGAAACCTCTGGAGACTTTGCGTCCCACCCAAGGTTTCCGTGCGGTTCCCGGAGGTTCCTGGAGGTTTTTGTCCTCAATGGTCGAAAGTGGTTTCCGCTTCTTCTATGTTCCGGTGATTATTTCAAAAAATTGAAAAAAACCTCCGGGAACCTGACAAAAACCTCCGGGAACCTGACAAAAACCTCCGGGAACCTGACAAAAACCTCCGGGAACCTGACAAAAACCTCCGGGAACCTGACAAAAACCTCCGGGAACCTGACAAAAACCTCCGGGAACCACACGGAAGCCTTGGGTGGGGTGCAATGTCTCCAGAGGTTTCCGTTCAGGTTTCCTAAGTGGGACAGGGGCATCAAGGTACACTTGTTTAGTTTAGTTTAGTTCAGGGATACAGAGCGGAAACAGGCTTATCGGCTCACCAAGTCCGCACCGACCAGCGACCCCCACATATTAACACTACTCTGCACACACTAGGGACAATTTGTATTTTACGAGACCAAGTGGGACTCGTTGGGACCCGGTCCACCAACGCAATATTCCACCACTTACCCATAGCCCCCAACTGCGCAGGTGCGGCTGACTGGTTACCCTGGTGACACCAGAGATCCCCGTTGTGATGCGAGTCACGGCCACCCTCCCCTACTGAGCCTCGCCATCACTCTTCCTACCCCTATCCTCTCCATTCCCCCTCATCCCCCAGCACTCCCTTCCCCCTCCTCTTCACCCTCCCTCTTCTTTCTCCTCTTCTCCTCCCCTCCCCTCCCCCCCTCCCTCCCTCCCTCTCCTTTCCCTTACCCTCAGTCACGCTCTCCCTCCCTCCATAACCCCTCTCCCCTCCCTACCCCCCTCCACTCCATCCCCTCCTCCCCCACTCCTCACCTCCCCCTTATCGCCCCCCCCCACTCTCCCTCCTTACCTCCCCCACTTTCCCCTCCCTCGCCCACCCTACGCCTTCCTCTCCCACTATCCCTCTGCTCCCCCACTCCTCACCTCCCCCCTATCTCACCCCCCACAATGAAAATCAAGGTTTTTTTTTAACGGAATTTCTTTTTCAATGAAACCTCGGCGTGTACGTCCTCGGATGTCGAGCCCTTCGAAAGTCCATGATCAGCTCCTTAGTTTTTGTGACATTCAAGAGGAGGCTGTTGTCCTGACACCATACAGGATGTGCAGTGAAATTAAAAATAAGATAGAGAGATAGATAGATCTAATAAAAAAGAAATAAGAGTGCTGAACAACAGGACCACATTCAGCTCTCTTCCATCAATACCTATGCACGTTCTTCAACACCATGTTATTGGCAATTATTCCAAATGCAGCAACACCAAGCAACTTTATGCAAACTCGGCAAATCAATAACCCATTTTTCAGATCTCTCCATTTCCACTTACGTTGAGTGATTAAAATACAGTAAAAATGTACAAGAAGTTCTATGAACCAACTTTACGCAACTTTAGACAATTTAGTTTACCCCACTTTACGATATGATAGAACTTTATTTATCCCAAGTCAAGTCAACTTTATTTGTCACATACACCTACAAGATGTACAGTGAAATGAAAGTGGTAATGCCTGCGGATTGTGCAAAGCAACAGAACAACTGAACAGAATAGAACAGAACCAATACTTACATTTTAGAAAAAAAAACATTTTTAAAGGCACAACACAACAGTGGATTAGTCCCCGGTGAGTTTACAGGCTTGATGGCCTGTGGGAAGAAACTCCGTCTCATCCACTCTGTTTTCACAGCGTGACAGCTTGCCTGACAGTAGCAGCTGGAACAGTCCGTTGCTGGGGTGAATTCCCCATAATGTTGCTGGCTCTTGATTTGCACCTCCTGGTGTATAAGTCCTGCAGGGGGGTGAGTGTAGTTCCCATAGTGCGTTCGGCCGAACACATTACTCTCTGCAGAGCATTCCTGTCCTGGGCAGAGCTGTTCCAAACCAGATTGAGATGTTGCCAGACAAGATGCTTTCTGCAGCCCCAGAGTAGAAGCACTGAAGGATCCTCAGAGAGACTCTGAATCCCTCAGCTGCCTGAGGTGGTAAAGGCGCTGCCTTGCCTTACTCACCAGTGCGGCAGTGTGTGTGTCCATGTCAGATCCTCTGTGATGTGGACTCCCAGGTATTTAAAGCAGCTCACCCTATCCACAGCAGTCCCATTTATCTCCAGTGGCGTGTACGTCCTCGGATGTCGAGCCCTACTAAAGTCCATGATCAGCTCCTTAGTTTTTGTGACATTGAAGAGGAGGCTGTTGTCCTGACACCAGAGTGCCAGATCAGCCACATTCTCCCGGTAGGCCTTCTCATCGTTATCGGAGATCAGGCCCACCACCACAGTGTCATCAGCAAACTTGATGATGGAGTTGGAGCTGAACCTGACCACACAGACATGTGTGTACAGGGAGTACAGTAGGAGGCTAAGGATGCAACCATGGTCCTGTGTTCAGGGTGAGGGGGTATGCCTCCCCACCTTAGGCCTGGCGGTGAGAAATTGGTCTGCCAACAGTCATAAAACACAAGATACATGAAACATGAAATGAAAGAGACGAGTGGATGGTAGTTATATTTAGACAGCTTATTCTTGGTAAAAATGGCACCGATATATATATTGTTCATGCCTTGTGCTTATTCATGGAGTGAGAAAAAGCAATTATCATCAGTTTGGGCATTTTTGCACAGGCCAACATGAGAGAAAACAGCATAAAATATTATGCAAGGCTGTTGCAAGTAAGGCAACATGATTTCTGCTGAACATGCAGTAAACAATATGAAACACAGCAAATACAGTGGAAAAGTGTACTAACTACTGAAGCAAAAGTCCTATTCCCTGCAGTGAAAATTTAATTACTCATTCTATCCATACATTTCCCCACTGCAGCATTCTGCTTGGATCTCTTACAGCTGGGCTGTTGAAGAATTTTAGCCATCTATTATTCTGTCATTATTATGACTGCAATTTATATATTCATTTAAACTTATATCTCATGAGAACACACGTGGAGAAGGTTCACACCTGCCTGCCAACCCAAAATAATGCAACTGTATGAGTCTCAGGTTTTCCTCAGATCAGACTGGTTTAGAAATGTTACGTTTCAGAAAATATAATGACTGCAAAATGTTTGCGGCCAACCTCCCTCAGCCAGGTCTGAGTTGTCAAGTCTTTTTATTAGTTAGAAGCAATTACATAATAAAAAAAAGGGTGTGTTCATTGTTGACATCATAAAAATCATTTTGTCCTTTGTAGATATACATAATCAGTATTATTTATGTTAATCCTTGCTTAATAATTGTGCTTCTATATTATTTTTTTCCATTTTTTATAAAGGTAGAAAATAGTAGAAAAAGAATAAACAACAAAAAAATATATATATATATAAAAAGTTGGGAAAGAATGGAATATTCTACAGATTTTACATCGTTGGAGATATATCCGCGTTTTATGAAATGTACTACTTCATCTATTCTTCGATTCTGGTTTCAGTCGGGTTCTCGTGCTGAACCAGTTTGCCCCTTCAAATATTCAATAAATGGGGACCATATTTTTTAAAATAGTTCTTGTTTGTACATTAAGACAAATCTTATTCTTTCCATATATTGGGTCTCTGACATTTCTGTGGTCCACATTTTAATTGTGGGGGTTATAGAGCCTTTCCAAAATTTTAAGGGGGAATGTTTTTTAGCTGTATGTTTTATGGGAAAAGATTTGATAACTTATAATTCTTTTCAGACATCAACACGTGCGCCTGGACATCGAGAACAGCAGCAAAACAAGTGTCCTCTTTAACTTCAAAGAAATTAACTCAGAATGATCTGCTGATCGTCATAACATGGATTCATTTTTAATTCCTATCAGGGTTCAATTCTAGGGGATCCATTACAAAATATGTCAGCAAATTGTTCAAACAGCCAATCACAATTAAAAAAATCCCATTTGCAGCAAACCAGGAGAGAAGGCAACATATTTTTAAGCTATGTTTAAACTTTTTAAAGAGTGTGAAATAATGATTGGAAAATAAATGTACACGTATCAGCTGAAGCTTTTAAAAATTCTGAAGAATGTAAATCAACACTGGATCAACATCAACAAGTCTGCATAAAAATCCTGAAAGGCCAGAGTTCAACCTGGCACAGAGGAAGTATAACTCCTTGAGGACAAAGGAGACATTTAAGGTTCTCAGGATGAGGGATTTCAATAATAAGATTAAATTGGAAAAGTTGAAGAAAAGGAAGTTGGAGTGAAATTTGATATAAGGTCATGGCAAACTTAGAAAGGGCGAATAGATAAAGCTCCCTTCAGTGGATGGTTCAAGGATCAGGCAATGAATATTTAAACATTGGGGATGCAAATAAAAATACAAATACAGTTTGGTTTTGGAATTTATTGGTTATTTGGGTAAATCAGCCAAAAAGCCTGTTTAACTCCCCCTTTGAAAGTACTTACAGCAAACCCTCATTTTAACAGACCCCTTTATAATGGATTTCAGTTATAGCGGACTGATCTGCCCAGTGCCATCCCGACTTGCACGCTCTCCCAAGACCCAGCTTCCAACGTCAGCAAGGTGCACCAGCGAGCCCTCTTCACCCATCGTGGGATCCCATTAGCGCGGCTGTTGTTGCGGCACACGTTGTAGCCCCCAAGGACAGCGCTTTATTCGGGCCGCTGCCACCGATGGGACGTGCTTGGTCACCGTGGGGCTCCCTGCTCTCTCACCAGCTGCTGCTACTTCCTGTCGGCATCACTTTGTCTGCTCCGCTGCCGCATCCTCCTCCCGCAGCTTTGTCCACTCGCTCTCCCCCTTCCTCACCATTCATCCCCCATTCTTGCATCTCCCCTTCCCCCCCCCACCCGCTGCCACCTTCTCCTCCCGTCGCTTTGTCCACTCGCCTGCCCCTCCTTACTGCCGCTGCCTCCTACTCCTCCTCCTGTCACTCTGTCCTCTCCTTCCCACCTCCACCGCCGCCTTCCAGAGTCTCCAACATGTGGTGGCGAGGGAAGGGGGAGAAGCGGAGGGGTTGGGGCGGTGGCTGGTAGGTGGGAAGGGAGCCCAGTGATGGTCGGGCTTGCCTTGTTGTTGGCCGTGGACAGAGGGGGAGCTGACGGCCAGGGACTGCGGCGTGGGCTGGAGTGGCGGCTGCATCGGTCAGACGGTGGGGTAGCTGACGGAGAGGAGCTCGCTGATGCAGACCAGTGACATCGGTACCTAGTTTTAAGGTACAACGACACGGGATGCTGGAGTAATTCAGCAGACTGAATCAGTCTGAAGAAGTGTCCCAGCGTCACCTTTCCATGATCTCCAGAGATGCTGCCTGACCCGCTGAGTTCCTCCAGTACATTGTGTCCTTTTATGTATTAACTATCATCTGCAGTTCTGCCCCCTCTGGTCTGTTATCTATCTTTATATTACTAAAACTCTCATCTTCTTTGTTTCTATGTGCATGTGTGCGCATGTGAATGTCTGTGATCTCTGATTCGGTGATGTTGTCAAATTACGCGAAAACAGTACAAGATAGTGCTACAATTTTTGCACCACCTTACTCCCAATGTCCCGTAGTGGTAAGTTTTGTTCAGATTGATGATATATTTAGCAAGTTATTCACATTTTTAACTTTACAAAACCCAGGGCGGCCAACTCTCACGCATTGAGCGTGAGAATCATGCATTTCGACAAATTCCCAAGCGCTCACGATGATCACAAATTTCTCACGCTCTGTCGTGAGAAATTCTGTGATCAACGAAAATTTTAAAATGCATATCAACTGCACGGGCCGCGGGTGTTAGAGAGCGGGCCTGGGGGAGGGATAGAAGCAGCGGCGAGGGCAGATGCGGGGTGCCGGGGCTGGCGAGTGTTTGCCGGGGTTTGCGAGTGTTTGCCGGGCTGGCAAGTGTTTGCCGGGCTGGCGAGTGTTTGCCGGGCTGGCGAGTGTTTGCCGGGCTGGCGAGTCGCTCGCTGCAGCTCCGGCCACGGAGCAGCCTCGGTACAAGCCGCAGGGCCATCGGAGGCTTGCACTCCGGCAAAGGAGCAGCCTCAGTGCAAGAGTTCCGGGCCGTCTGAGACGTCGGAAGGGTTGCGCCGCTATCGTAAGAGTCTCTGCGCCAGAAATCGCCCAGGTGACCGGCATGGACCAGGCTGCGGCTCGCTGCATCCTGGAGAACAACCAGTGGCTGCTGGAAGTAAGTACCAAGCACTGGGTAGAAACGATGGAAGATAGTGGCCTTCCTATGCGGGTGGTTGGAAAAAGCATCCTGCTTGCCTGCTAGATTTTCACTTATTGTAACTGCAAGAAAAATGTTCCCGATGTTGGGGGAGTTCAGAACCAGAGGATCACAGTTTAAGAATAAAGGGTAGGCCATTTAGGACTGAGATTACAAACTTCCTTCACGCAGAGAGTTGTAAATCTGTGGAATTCTCTGCCACAGAAGGCAGTGGAGGCCAATTCACTAGATGTTTTCAAGAGAGTTACATTTAGCTCTTGGGGCTAGCGAAATCAAGGGATATGGGGAAAAAACAGGAAAGAGGTACCGATTTTAGATGAACAGCCATGATCATATTGAATGGCAGTGTTGGCTCGAAGGGCCGAATGGCCTATTCCTGCACCTATTTTCTATGTTTCTATGCTTGAGTATATGTCAATAAAACTCAACCACTTGATTTTGAAGCATTCATGCATGGTGGAGGTATAATGTAGTCATAGAGTGGTACGGTGTGAAAACAGGCCCTTCGGCCCAACTTGCCTACACCCGCCAACATGTCCCAGCTACGCTACCTGCTTTTGGTCCATATCCCTCCAAACCTGTCATATCCATGTATCAGTCTAACTGTTTCTTAAATGTTTGGATAGTCCCTGCCTCATCTACCTCCTCTGGCAGCTTGTTCCAGACACCCACCACCCTTTGTGTGGAAAAAGTTACCGCTTAAAAAGTTACCTCTTAAAAATATTACAAACAAAAAACATTGAAATCATACTTCCACAATGTACTAAAACATGAGTTTAGTACATCAAATTTCGAAAAGTCCCTACCGTGGGAGGGGGGACACACCCCCTCCCACACCCTCACCCCATTCAGTTGCTCCACTCCCACAGCCTCTCCCCAGTCGGTTGCTCAATCCCTCACCAGGTACCCCCGAGGCCAGTGATTAGTGACGCTCAGGCCTCCCACTTTCAAAAAAGCTCCATGGCCTCTGGTTCTGATGGAGAACAATGCCAGATGTGAGCGGGGAACTAAGGCCAGTTGTCCGTGATGTCTGGATCCCAATGCTCAGTGCTTCGTGTTTCGGAGTTGACTAATGTTATTGATATGGAATTAGCCTGATTTGTAATTAGTTGACAAAACCTTAATTTATTAATCCAGAATATCCAGGGGGATGGGATAAATGTAATATTAAAATTACATGCAAGGAGTCAGTCTGTCTGTCACAACATACAGCCCCAGTGGACATTATTTCCTTCAGTTAAATATTGGGCAGGTAGCACTATTGTCATTTCTCACTCAACTATTATGTTTGTTTACCTCACTGACTATTTCTCACACCCCCCCCCCCCCCCCCCCCCAAAATTCCTTTGGCAGGTTGAATAGAAATGTCCCCAATCTCGTTGTTTTATTAATTGAACACTAGATGAACATCCTCAAGGAGTGCAATCAGATAGAAACTGATTCAGATGTGATGTTTAAGAGCTTGTTCAAAGAAGGGGCATATTTTAAAGGAGTGACTGAGATACATCTGAAGATTCAAAGTTTAATATAGTAATTGTGCTGATGCTGAATCCAGCCAACCACGTAATGAATATCATACATTCCGGAGGTTTTATTTTTCTGATGCCATTTAAACTTCACTTGGATGTCAATCACTTTAATGTAAAGGTAATTGGGAATGCGGAGCAATGGAACAAAACTTTGCCCACGGTACATATTAACTGTAATATAATAATGTATGCATGTTGGTAGGTGTATAGAAACATAGAAAACATAGAAAAATAGGTGCAGGAGTAGGCCATTTGGCCCTTCGAGCCTGCACCGCCATTCAATATGATCATGGCTGATCATCCAACTCAGTATCCCGTACCTGCCTTCTCTCCATACCCCCTGATCCCTTTAGCCACAAGAGCCACATCCAACTCCCTCTTGAAGATAGCCAATGAACTGGCCTCAACGACCTTCTGTGGCAGAGAATTCCAGAGACTCACCACTCTCTGTGTAAAGAATGTTTTCCTCATCTCGGTCCTAAAGGAATTCCCCCTTATCCTTAGACTGTGACCCCTTGTTCTGGACTCCCCCAACATCGGGAACAATCTTCCTGCATCTAGCTTGTCCAACCCCTTAAGAATTTTGTAAGTTTCTATAAGACCCCCCCTCAATCTTCTAAATTCCAGTGAGTACAAGCCGAGTCTATCCAGTCTTTCTTCATATGAAAGTCCCGACATCCCAGGAATCAATCTGGTGAACCTTCTCTGAACCCCCTCTATGGCAAGAATGTCTTTCCTCAGATTTGGAGATCAAAACTGTACGCAATACTCCAGGTGTGGTCTCACCAAAACCCTGTACAACTGCAGTAGAGCCTCCCTGCTCCTATACTCAAATCCTTTTGCTATGAATGCTAACATACCATTTGCTTTCTTCACTGCCTGCTGCACCTGCATGCCTACTTTCAATGATTGGTGTACCATGACACCCAGGTCTTGTTGCATCTCCCCTTTTCCTAATCTGCCACCATTCAGATAATAGTCTACCCTCATGTTTTTGCCACCAAAGTGTATAACCTCACATTTATCCACATTATACTGCATCTGCCATGCATCTGCCCATTCACTCAGCCTAACCCTGCAGCTTCCTAGCATCCTCCTCACACCTAACTATAACCTCCAGCTTGGTGTCATCTGCAGATTTGGAGATTTTGCATTCAATTCCCTTGTCCAAATCATTAATGTATATTGTAAATAGCTGTGGTATGTGGCCTTGCGGTACCCCACTACTCACTGCCTGCATTCTGAAAAGGACCCGTTTACTCCTACCCTTTGCTTCCTGTCTGCCAGCCAGTTCTCTATCCACATCAATATTGAACCACCAATACCGTGTGCTTTAAGTCTATATACTAATCTCTTATGTGGGACCTTGTCGAAAGTCCAGATATAACACATCCACTGGTTCTCCCTTATCCACTCTACTAGTTACATCCTCGAAAAATTCTATAAGATTCGTCAGACATGATTTACCTTTTGTAAATCCATGCTGACTTTGTCCAATGATTTCACCACTTTCCAAATGCGCTGCTATCCTATCTTTAATAACTGACTCTAGCGGTTTCCCCACTACCGATGTTAGACTAACTGGTCTGCAATTGCTCACTTTCTCTCTCCATCCTTTTTTCAAAAGTGGGGTTACATTAGCTATCCTCCAATCCTCAGGACCTATTCCAGAATCTAAGGAGTTTTGAAAAATTATCACTAATGCATCCACTATTTCCATGGCTACCTCCTTGAGCACTCTGGGATGCAGACCATCTGGCCCTGGGGATTTATCGGCCTTTAATCCGTTCAATTTACCCAACACCACTTCCCGGCTAACCTGGATTTCACTCAGTTCCGCCATCTTATTTGACCTCCGGAATCAACGCAATCAAAACAAAGATATGTTTATCATTGCGTTATGAATACTACAGAAAATATGAACGTAATAGGTTAAGTCCAGCACTGGGAACCTAAGCAGATAAGCAGCTATGATCAGGGTAGGAAAGGGAGGCAGGTGTAAGGTTGACCAACGCAGGTTGGTCAACATGGGCTAAGTCTTTGACTATAATCTGATGTCCATACATGAATATACTAAGATCATTCATGTGCTGCACCTGTTGATCGGAGCCTGTCTCTACTGTGGAATGTAATTAGGAATGTAATTTAGCCTAACCTTATTCGCTAATCCAATTTAAAGCATAAATATTGCATTCAAGTGTAAGTTAAAAGACTCGCCATAGTATGTACCAGATTGCACAATTTCAAGCTGAAAAATGCAAAAGCTCCATACCAATAGGAGGGGGGGAACACCCTCCTCCAACACCCTCCCTCCCCCATTGGTTGCTATGATCCCTCGGGCTTGATCTCTCGCAGTTTCTTACTCCCAACTCTCACCCAATGTTGGCAGCCCTGCAAAACCCCGCTTAGAGAACAATAAATTCAAGTGCAGTGGCAGTTACAGCTATGACGTCACAATTGGATCCAACCCCTTGCTGACCCTCCCTGCAACAATGTTGCAATCCCAGAACACTGAGTCCTGCCAGCAAGTCTTTAAATTTAAAAACAGGAAGGTTGAACAGGAGGGGAAGGGAGTACTGAGGGATGCAGGGGAAATGCAATTGGATTATTTTTTAAAGTCCTGGCAGCAAGTGCAATTGGGAGGCTGACGAGGAGGGGAAGGGAGTGTTGGGGGATAAGGGTAAATGAGTTGCCACTGCGGAGTTGCGGGCTATGGGTGAGTGGTGGAATATTGCGTTGGGGGAACGGGTTGCATTGGGGGACCAGGACTGCCATCTGACAGGGACCCAATGGGTCCCACTTGGTCTATTATATTACTAAAATTCTCATGTTGCTTGTTTCTATGTCTGCCTATGTGTATATGTGCCTGTGTGTCTGTGATATCCTGAATTGCACCAATACAGTACACAAAAGCGCTACAATTTTTTGGACCACCTTACTCACAATTGTCCTGTGGTGTGTTTTAGAAAGGTTTTGTTCAGAGTGATGGTATATTTTGCATTACTCACATTTTTAACTTTACAAAACTCCAATCAGAGAAAAATTACTTGAATTTGCAGTGGCAGTTACAGCTATGATGTCACAATGGGATTGTAGCCCTGCCTGCTACAATGTTACAAATTCCAGGACACCGGGCCTCCCATGTGACAGGGTCCCAATGAGTCCCACTTGGTCTAGTATAATACTATAACTTTCATCTTGTTTGTTTCTATGTTTGTCCATCTGACTGTGTGTTTGTGTGTATGTCTGCCCATGTAATCCTGAAATTATGCTAAAATGGTATACAATAGCCCTACAATTTTTGACTCACCATTGTCCTGTGGTGTGTTATATCAAGTTTCGTTCAGATTGAAGTTATAGTTTACGTTATTCACATTTTAAACTTTACAAATCCCCACTTTGAAAAAAATTATTTAATCGGCACTGACAGTTAGCAGCATATGACTTCACAATGTCTCATTTACATAAACTGCCCAACAGCAGTGTTCCACCCCACAATTACATCACAATGGGATCTTATTTGCATTTTAAAAAAGTCTGTTTTAAAACACACAGCAGCGTTCCAATCTCATTAATGTTATATTTTTAAACTTTAAAAAATCAAACTTTTCACTTTAATATTTTCCCTGCCTGTTACAATGTTACCAAATGACAGAACACCCAGTGCAATGAGAGATTTGTTACATTGCTGTAAGGAGTGGAAAGGGAGTGGGGAGGGGAGGAGGAGACATTTTAATTAAACATTGTGTTTATGGGGAAGTGGGATGGGGAGAGGTGAGGAGTGGGGGAGCATGGAGATAGAGGAAGAGGAGGGGGGCAGGGAGGGAGAGGGTTATGGAGGGTGGGAGGGAGTAAGTGACTGAGGGTAGGGAAAGGAGAGGGAGGGAGAAGGGGAGGGGAAGAGGAGAGGGGAAATAAGAGGGATGGTGAAGCGGAGAGGGAGGAAGTGCTGGGGATGAGGGGAAATGAACCCCGCCTGCGCAGTTGGGGGCTATGGGTGAGTGGTGGAATATTGCGTTGGGGGAACAGGGCCCAACAGGTCCCTTTTGGTCTCGTAATGTTATAAGACCCTCTGGTCTCTGGTCAGACACCATTCCCCCTCTCTGGTCTGTTATAATGAAGGTTTACTGTACAGATCAAGGGGAACAACACAGGGGGACCTGGGACCGAATAGATTGCTCTGTCATGAGCTGGCTTTAAAATTAAATTTAAATGGAAATTAAATAGAATAAAGACATTTCACTCTTTAAATGGAATTAAATCTATTGCATTTTGGAATTTTTATCTAAGGGAATTACAATCAATGTACATTAAATTATTTTTCTTCAGGCTAGAGATATCGTTAAGTAGAAATTATGACTCCGTCTTTAGTTTGCAAATGTCTGAAATTATGCCAATTGTCTGATTTTCCTGATTCCGATTAAGAAGATTCCAAACATGGTGGGAGATGGAGGAGAGCGGAACACTGAAAGCAATTCAGTATTTCCTGCATTAAATCATGCATGCAGAAAAATTCCACAAGTTGTCATTTTCATGATACAACAATATAATACACTGACAATTTCATCCTCATTAAAACATATCTTGTCTTCTCTTCGTGTTAAACATAATGCAGGTCTCCAGAAAGCAAAAAAAAACATTCAGGCTGCTAATAACTCCTTTCTATTACTTAGAGAGCTGATATACTGGTCCGATAAAAATGCTCTCTGATTGCCCGGAATAGTTCAATGATTCCTTACTGGATTTTTAAAAAAAAATGGAGGGGACATAAGGAACAACTGCGTGGAAAAGGAATTTAATTCAATCACATAGCTCTCCGCTCCAATTATAGACCAGTTTTGTCCCCTTCTACCGTTTTTTTGCACAATCTGAAAGCATTGCCACTTTTCATTACACTGCACATCTCGTATGCGTATGTGACGAATAAACTTGACCAGACTTGAGATTCACTCACAATACGAGCTCACCCTCCCCAGCATTGTTTCCCTGGCACGGTACTCACTTTCAGATAGTCTGGGCTGAGTTCCATCATGAAACGAGTTTACCAAGCTGACTGAAGAAAAGATTTAAGGACTCAAAGCCTCCTTTAAGAACTACAACATCGCCACTGATCCCTGGTAACCCTGGTGCTTGTCTGCTCAAAGCACAGAAGAACTGTTCTCAATGGTATTGATGATCTTGAGTCCTTGTATCTGGCACACACAGAAGATGTGTGTATGTGGTGGACTGACACACCACCTCACTAAGCACCATTGCACCCCTTCTCACCCCCACCCTATTGGGCACCTCCTGCACCATCTGCGGGCAGGTATATTGGCATCATTAGTCAACTCAGAACTCACTGTGATAGACAGAAAGAAAGTCCTCCTGGGAAAGCATTCAAAGATCAGTCTCTTAATAGCTCTGATGGAAGAATGTGGATCTCAAATGCTAGTAGAAGTTTCAAGCATTTCTGATTCGCAGAAATCTGTCAATTCATGGCTCTGTGAAAGAATGGTTCTTCTATCTTCAAATAAGCCCGTCTAGGGACAGGGATCATGATATGAATTTCAAGAGCTAAACCTCCTTTGCTTCCTATCTTGGTCCATTGTGATCCAGATTTGGAGGGCTGCTACTTGGACATTGTGTATTCAATTAATGTCAAGAGAATAAGTCTGGCGGTTGCATTTTGTAGTGTGCAACTATGTGACTTACACAGACACGTGTATGCTTGATTGCTTCATGTTGCATGTTTACAGTAGACTTTGACTCATACTGTTACAATGCTACTTGATGTTGAAGGCAACCCATTTTAAAAGGAATATCCAGGCCTTAAGTAATCACTGGTCACATTCACTTGGATGAAGCAAAGAATGGAAAGGCAAGCAAAAACTGGGGTTTATTTTCACTGGGGTAGGAAAGACTTAGGATAGACTCAATAAGATCTCTTAAACAATCAAAGTGCTTTAATTGATTGAATGCTGAAAGCCTATTTTACTTCGGAGTCACGTGAGTGACTACGTGAAGAATCCCGTCCAGCTGCACGTGCGTCATTATGTCAGACGCATTGGTGCAGGTCGACCGGTTGGAGTAGCGGAGCTCCTCCAGCGTTAAGCTTAAACTTCAGGTAAGTTGGATTTCTTACCTGTTTTAGGTCTCCTGCAGGAACCTCGGTTTTCAGAGGTTTTTGCCAGCTGCTTCGCGACGGCCGATGAGGGAACCAGCTAAGGACTGTGGGGAAACCCTGGTCTGACCGCGGAAGCGGGGAGCTGGCGAATGTCGGGTTTCGCAATTGGAGTCACTGCTAAGACGGTCAGCAAGTCTAGACGTTGGGTTCCCGGGGAGGGGAAATCCAATAATATGCGGTTCTCAGACCGCAGTAATCCCCAGGATATGGGGTTAAACTGACCTGAACGGTCAGCCCGGGTGCCGGAAGGTTTACCGCGGGTAGGTATATGGATTCCCGGGGAGGGGAAATCCAGCAGCAATGCGGCTCCCAAATCGCAGTCATCCCCAGGATATGGTGACAACTGACAAAAATGGTCAGCCCGGATGTTGTGAGGGTTCCCCTCCGGGAATGTGAATTTAGATACACTCCTACAGCAGGAGTTGGACCAGCGCGGGTCAATGTGAGAGCCCGCGCCAGCAGCACCTTTGCTCAGGGCTGCTTCATGGGGATGCAAAGTTTATGACAGTGCCAGCCTATTGGAGAGGCTGTGCCAGCAGCACCTATGCTCAGGGCTGCTTCATGGGGATGCCAAGTCTATGGCAATACTGGCCTATGGGAAAGGCGACGCCAGCAGCACCTTTGCTCAGGGCTGCTTCATGGGCGCCAGCAGTACCTTTGCTCAGGGCTGCTTCATGGGAATGCCGAGTCTACAGCAGTACCGGCCAATGAGAAAGGCCACGCCAGCAGCACCTTAGACGGGGCTGCTTAGTGGGGATGCCAAGTCTATGGCAGTGTGGCAAATGATGGCAGGCGTGGCTTGATCATTATGAAAGATGGCAGATTAACAACTGATTTTATAGTGTATTCACATTTACAGTGATCATGGGGGATATTTGACAAGGCATTGCTGGGATAAGGCAATATAATTAAATGATGACAAGAAAGCATTCAATGAGGACTAAGAGTTCAAAAACACTGGCTATGTATTGTCTCGATGATATTTTAACGCTGTATTTTACTAAAACTGTTTAAATCTCAAACTATATTTGAGAAATTGGGTTTCTCTATCCAGTTAAGATTAAGTTGTTATCAAATAGATTTGTTCGACATTGGGATTTACCTTCAGCTATTCAATTGGCCGTTGACGCCGGCCAGAGCAACAGATTGCAGTCAATAGACTCCTGTAACAGCTTTGTTGTTATAAAGCAGCCATCTATTCATTAAGACTAATTGGCAATATTATAGATGTGATTCAGCTGTGCAAGTAGGAGAACTGTCATCCCGTTAAATGGTAAACTGTAAAGTGCCATGTAGGTCATTGTTAACATAACTTTGTTATTACCAACTGAATCTACTAAAGTCACAACGATGGACAAACAGTATTCATTACTTCTCCAGTAGTTGTTCGGTAAATATTTCATTATATTGCAAAATTATGCTAATGGCCCTAAAATGGGAGATTGCGTGAGCAGAGCCTTGTAGCACGCCTGCTTAATGTCTCCCTCATGTAAGAGGAGAGCATGCTGTGTCAGTATTAGTCTGACGCCGGGTCCATGGCAAAGTCTGCGTATTACTGAAGCCGCGCCAGCAGCGCCATGTAGCAGGGCTGCTTAGTGTCTCCCTCATGTAAGAGGGGAGCATGCCGGGTCAGTGTAATCTAACGTCGAGTCTGCGGGTATAGCCATGGAGCATGCCCAAGGGATGAAGGGCATATGCAAGATGTACCATGCCTGGCAGCAAGGTTGCCATTCAAACACATATGCAGTGAACACCGCTATCACGGGGACAATAGAGCCGGCCGCCAAATCTTCAATTCAGGTAAGACCTGTTTTAGAGGCGATACCTGGAGGACGAAGCACAAGCTATTGACCGAGTAAGGCTTCATAGTTCCGGCGACAACGCACCCCACGTCTTCATCAGCAGTAAGCGATTCACTGAAGCTGGTGGCAGCATGAAAGATAGCCAGAGGTTCCACACACTCTACCTGTGCTACTCTACAACTAAGGGACCACTTACAACTTGGTAAGATGTACACTTGGTGGTACAATACAAATGATTGAGACATTATCATCTACTTTGAGGGGTCTAACCATGTAAAACTGGACAATACTAGCATTCCAAGCAGGTTAGAATTGGGTAGGCTCAGTATAATGGGCAGGATTGTCTTGCAAGACTGGCATGGACATCGGGCCACAGTTGCCGTTCATGGTGGACACAAAATTGTGAATATCATCTCGAGTTTGGAGGTGGAGCAGATTTGCATGACTTACCAATTCTTCACTTATTGGTATCAACTATCTATAGACCCTACAGGCATTATATGGGTTAAAGAGTGATTGAGCAAAGATGCATATCTGCATGCTCAACTTCATGTTGATACATTATGATGGTGGCATATGTTAGTCACGTGGGTGCAATCAATTAAAGACTCCTGTAATGGTTACATAATCTCGTTTGCCACAGGAGAATCACCAAGTATAGGTCAATGGCAACACAGAATTGGTGTTGAATCACACTATATTATGAAACTCTGGTTAAATGGAACACCAAATATAGATATGTTTGTTTTTCATTTTTATTCACAGGTTGCAAAATATGTGGCATAACAGTGGCGAAAGATACATTCTCGCTACAAGGAGAATGAAGATCTTTTATGTCTTCCTCAATTTTGATTCATCAATCGGGGCTTCAAATAAAGTCATTAAGAGGCCGCTTTAGATTCCTATTGTGTGATTGGCTTATGCAACTTTGAAGCCCGATTTGTCAGGAATAATAATACAAACTTATATGGTTATTTTAAACGTAGCTTTGCTGCTCCAGCCTGAGGCTTGGGAAATCAACCGTTGCATGATAAAATCAAATTATGTTCTGCAGATTCAATAAACTGCCCTAAGGCTTGGGTTGTTACATCTATCCTTCTCTGTGTTCAGAGTGCTTGGATAGCACCAAAAAGCAGGACTTTTCTTTTCCAGGAGATCAAAAGAGTTTGTTCAAATGCTCATGTTACATTGAAAACGGTATTACTGATGTTTGGAGTTCATGTAAAATGAGCTTTTGTCAATAATTGAGTTGTACGGCCATTAATTGTGCCAACGTGCCTTCTCATTGAATTGGCTGTAGCAAACGAGTTTGTAAGGATATCAAGTTTGTAAGGTCTCCCAGGACCAGTACAATGCCATATGGGATGTTGACATTTGTAAACACTATTTCACCAGGGGGCTCCAGCTACATCCGTAACTTTGGCTGGAGCTCATTAGGTAGTTATCCTTCTGGTGCTGGTTTAGCGCAGCAGGTTCAGTCGCTGCATAATTGCAACGGTACAAGATGATTACATCTGTAAATAATAATATATAATATTTTATGTTTATAAATACTTGAGCAGAGCAGAAGTGGTGTCAGGTCTCAAAATAGTTACAGGCCTGCCAGGGGACCTTTGGTAATGTAAGCACACATATATACATCAATACGTCAAGGTCACCAAGAGCCTTCGAGGCTCTGAACTAGCAATGTTTGTTAGTCACAAAAAACTTAGAAGAACGTATCTGTTCATGCCACTCCAGATGATAAAACAGAGTTTGCATTATGTAGGAATAGATACTGATTCCAGATCTCATTCCACCAGGGCTGCTACAACATCAGCAGCAAGGGTATTTACGTTCCACTGGACCACATCCTTACGGCTTCAGCATGGTCCAACGAATGAATCTCCAAACATTTATAATAACCCATTGCTAGACCAGGGGTATTTGTCAACTCTATTTTACGTTCTAGTTATACTTCCATCCGCGTGAGATATGTGAATATTATTACTTCATTTAAACAGCATCAGCATGTTTTAAATCTATGTCATGACTGTGTGAATTATGAATGTTTTTCCTTCATTTGTCATTGAATCAGTTGTGGTTGTGTAGACTCGTTTCTCACGGCATGAAATCACGGAGCTTTGAAATCTTCACATAGTCACTCACGTGACTCCGAAGTAAAATAGTAAGATTAAATGAGAACTTACCAGTTTGAAGTTTGATCTTTATTTTATGAAGAGTTATGATGAGGGACTACGTGCCCTCTGCTCCAAACCCTTATAAATGTCATCTGTTATCTTACTATTATACTTTATAGTCACTATTACCTGTGATTTCATACCGCGGCTTTGAAGATTGACGCACGTGCGGCTGGACGGGGATCTTCACGTAGTCGCTCATCGTAACCCCTCATAAAATAAAGTTCAAACTTCAAACTGGTAAGTTCTCGTTTAATCTTACTATTTTCTCTATGTAGGAAGGAATGGTAGATGCTGATTTACACCGATGATAGACACGAAGTGCTGGAGTAACTCGGCGCTACTTACTCCAGCGTTTTGAGCCTATTTTCTCTGGCTGTTTAGTTGTTGGACAGTTTATCACATCAATATTATCACTTGGACAGGAAAGCAATTGTAGGTAATCACTTCTTATCAAGGGTTGTGGATCGTGGAACATTTAACCAGGGATATATTGCATAGAGGAAGCAATGCCTATTCAATGGTAAACTAGATTTTTGCAAAAAGGAAGTTATAAAGTTATGAGGACATAGCATTGCAAAACAGCCAGCTGCATCTGCTTTTGGTAAAGATGAATTTGTTTGCCAGACTCTGTGACAAACCTTGGTGGATATGTGAAAGGTAAGAACTGCAGCATGGATAAAGACTACTCGTACAACAAATACAGTTTTGAAGTAGGCAGAGGGGAATGACAGCCAGAACTTCAGCTAGAAATTTACACGCAAGAACGAGAAATCATTCTGACCACTCCAATCAGCCTGGCATTTGTCAGGAATGAATGATTATTCATCCTCATCTTAACAAAATGTATTGTGAACAGGATTGTTCTCAACTGATCAATGACATTATTCAATTGGGAAACCTGTAACAACATACAATGCCTTTGTCTTTCAGCTTAATACCATAATCAGGTGCAATGTGTCTTACATTATACTCCCCTGAAGATCACCACTATCCATGGATCCACATCAAAATAGCAGATTGAACCCACACATTATTATAATTTATTACATTAATTTGAAGCAATAGAATTACTAAAGCCATTTCAAATTAGTTTGCGAAACACTCCCTAGTTTATTGTCTTGCACAATCATGGTTATTATTTGCAATATGAAATTCAACTTATAACTCTAGAGACCACTTCTATTGGTTTAGTCAGTGTGCACTAATTAAACATGACAGCACTTGTAACTTTTATATTGGCAATAAATGTCTATAAAGTAATACAGTCATAAGTCATAGAGTGATACAGCGTGGAAACAGGCCCTTCAGCCCAACTTGCCCACACTGGCCAACATGTCCAAGCTACAATTGTCCCACCTGCCTGCGTTTGGTCCATATCCCTCCAAACCATACTCCCAGCCTCCACTAGCTCCTTTGGCAGCTTCTTCCATACATCCACCACCCTTTGTGTGGAAAAGTTATCCCTCAGATTACAATATTATTTTTCCCCCTTCACTTTAAACCTATGTCCCCGATTCACCTATTCTGAGCAAGAGACTCTTAGCATCTACCCGATGATGATCCTCTCATGATTTTATACACCTGTATAAGATCACTCTCCTGTGCTCCAAGAGATAGCGTCCTAGCCTGCTCAACCTCTCCCTACATTTCTAGTTTCTAGTAGTAGATGCAGATCCATTCTGTTTCTGGAACGAACATATTTAAGTGAGCAGAAGAACTATTCAAAGCAAACTTCAGTGTCGGGGACCGGTTGAGACAAAGTTAAAAGTATCATTCACTTACGTGATACAGAGTGATGGTGTTGGTTTCTGGCAGAGGTGTACTCAGGGAATCCTGTCGAACAGCTTCGAGGTGCACTGGTGTTATCAGGCCATAATGGCTGATGGGATGATTGGGACTACCGAGCTTGTCACTCTTCTTCCTGGATCTTTTACCCGTGTCTCTTTTAACTATATACTCCTCTTGAATGATGGGGATCTTATCATCACTCATGTACCTCATTAGCGAGCTTTCTAAATTTAACAGAAATAATACACAATAAACAACAATGTATCGAGCAATTGATTTTGTTTCAAAAAACAGAAATTCATTATGAAAATGTGCTGGATATCAAGCTTTTAATTGCAGTAAGCGTACAATATCATTATGTTTTCAGCAGCTATCTTGTTGCTAAAATTAGACGGAATCATTTTCTGCTCCTTTTCAAAATTTGTATTTTCTCTTTTTCAGGAACAAAAGCTGCAAAATTCCTATTGTTTTACAGGCAAAGGCATGTGGGTGTAAGGCATCACATTGTCTTTTCAGTGGCATACATAATTAAATGTTTACAAGGTTGCTGAATGGTTTCCATGCAATCACCGACACACAGAGTAGGAGGAAGAAGATGTAATGATCATAATTTTGACCAAGCTTCATGTTACATAAAGCTTCATCCCATTGCTACGAGGTACGGAGCATCCTGTCTTCCTTAGGTGGATAAGCTGAACGCCAGATTTTGTCTGGTTTTCTTGCTGCTGAGAGGGAGTTAGATGTGGCCCTTGTGGCTAAGGGGATCAGAGGGTATGGAGCGAAGGCAGGTACGGGATACTGGGTTGGATGATCAGCCATGATCATATTGAATGGCGGTGCAGGCTCGAAGGGCTGAATGGCCTAGTCCTGCACCTAATTTCTATGTTTCTGTTTCTATGAGAGCAACTGAATTGAGAGGGAGAAGGGTTTTGCAAGGGAAGTGCAATACTGACGGTTTTCCGAGGAGCAGTTTGGAAGTGCCGACATTAAGGAGATTGCGAAAAAACATATAATATTTAACATAAAAAGCTGACAGCCAATGGGGAAAATGTGTTGAGTTGGTAGCTCCAGCTATCATACCCTGTGGAAAATTATACCCCTGAATATAACTGCTGAGTGGTTGTCCCATTCCCAAACTCAGACAAGATTAGTATCAGGATTGCAGAATGAAAATGAACTGTAAGAAAAATATGAACAAGCCTTTATCTTCAAGCCGATTGGCAGGTCCATTTTCTAATGTTCCATATTTAATGGGATGCTTGCATGCCTTGTAGGTTTTTTTTGTTCCACTCTCTTCTCACCTTGATTAGTACAGGTGTCAGGGGTTATGGAGAGAAGGCAGGAGAATGGGGTGAGAAGGGAGAGATAGACCAGCCATGACTGAATGGCGGAGCAGATGATGGGCCGAATGGGCTAATTTTGCTCCTATTAAATGACCTTATGACCTTAAAAAAGACGACAACAAAAATGTTGTTCTCCAGAATTATACCAAACTTTATTTTGATGCATTTTGAACTTGTCTGAATGACTTTTCAGGATATCCAGATTTACAGACATCTTCAAGGCCCAGAAGATATCCTTACTGCATTTTTAAAAATAAATTTTAAAAACATTTTTGAAATTTGTGCATCACTCCTGAGGAGTAAATTCATGTTATAGAAGCAGAATGAGGCCATTCAGATCATCAAGTCTATTCCACCATTCAATCATGGCAGATCTATCTTTCCCTCTCAACCCCATTCTCCTGCTTTCTCCCCATAACCCCTGTTTAAATGGTGAGAATCTGCAGAGATTTGAGATGAGGAGTGATCTGTAGGTATTTGTGCACGAACAGCAAATGGCTGGTAAACACACACAGGTATCGTTAGAAATACAAGCAGAAGTTATATATTTATTCCAAGGGAATTTACACCAGTTACCTGGCATTGGTAAGACACAGCCAGAGTACTTTGTACTTTATTTGTCTCCTTAATTAAAGAAGAATATTAGTGCATTGGAGTCGGTTCAGAGAAAGATTACCAAGCTAATAGCAGAGACACAAAGGACTGCAGATTCCAGTTTACGAAAAAAGTTACAAAATACTGGAGCAACTCAGCAGGTCAGGCAGCATCTCTGGAGAACATGGATAGATGATGTTTCGGTTTGGGGCCCTTCTTCAAACTGATTGTAGTGGGCGGGAGGAGGTGTTTCAGTGATTCCCGCACACCAACACTATCCTGCACACACCAAGATACCAGGCCGATTAACCAACAAACTCGTGCATCTTTGGAGTGTGGGAGGAAACCAGTGCTCCTGGGAAAATTCACGCAGGTCACGGGGAGAATGTACAAACTCCGTACCAACAGCACCCGTAGTCAGGATTGAACCCAGGTCTCTGGCGCTGTAAGGCAGCAACTGTACTGCTGCGCGACCGTTCTGCCAATTGGCAAATTGTTGGACAAAGGCTAGAGATGGAATGACAAAAGGTGTGTGAGCTAATAGCTGGATGAGAGGGTCATCTTATGAGGAAAGGGTGAACAGTCAAAACTGATGTCTGCTGAGTTAGTCAGGGGACGGGATTGAAACATATAAGATGCTAAGGGGTTTTGATGGAGGACATATTCTTTGTGGTAAAATCTCAAAACGAGGGGAAACAATTTAATAATAACGAGTCTCCCATCTAAAATGAGGCAATGTTTTTCTCTCTGGTCTGTGAATGTTTGGAATTGTGAAAGCAGATTCCTTGAATAATGTTAACGCAATTTTTGGATGATTTCTGGTTAAGCAAGGGGTGAAGGTTACTGCTGGTCAACAGGAATGCACAGTTGAGGTTACAATCGGATCAACCTTGTGGACTGATGGAACAGGCTTGTGGGATCAAGCGGCCACCGACTAGAATGTTCATATGTGCAGGAAGGAACTTCTTCAGACTAGTCTGAAGAATGTCTCGACCCAAAACGTCACCCATTCATCTCTTCAGAGATGCTGCCTGTCTCACCGAGTTACTCCAGCATTTTGTGTCTATCTTCGAATGTTCAAATTCTAGTTAGTGGGATGCTTGATTTCACAAGCCTGTTCATATGCAATCTCTAACAGTGATTCAAACATTGGATGGTGCAGGGGCTTGATGAAAGCTTTTTGCACAAAGACCGCTAGCTAACAAAGAGCATCATGGTGGAAACTGCGATCACTCATTTAATCTGCTGTGCACAATCTGATGTGCTTCTGGAACATTCAATTCTTCTCTTCTGAATGTCCAGAGAAAGAATTCTGATTTGTTATTGCACTTTATGTTTAAGCCAATTAACAAGATAAAGTCCATTAAATTTCAACAAACTAAAAGCTGATCGATTAAATCCTTTCGTTTTTTAGATTTAGTTCAGAGATACCCGCACACTAACACTATCCTACACATACTAGGGACAATTATTCATTCTGCCGTCCGGAATATAACAAAATTGGCGATGAGGATGGGATATAGTTTGTGAACTCATCCTTTAAATACAGTGCAGGACTGTTTTGCAACATGCAGTATTGTTTAACATTTTAAACAGTGAATACGGAGTTGTGTCGTAGTTGTTTGCGAGCTGGACATGATAGGCCGCAGATCCTTCTATGCAGGGGACTGTAGTTTAAAACAGCAGCTGGACAAATCGTCGAGAGTTTGGCAGGCTATCTCTATGTTGTGTCGACGTGGCAAGATGCCGTCCTTGGGATTGTATACGATTTTTTTTTTTGTCGAGTTCCTCAAGCGGAATAATCTTTGTACAGCTAAGTTTTAGGTGAATTGTTACACCAGAACAGAAAGGAAATCGGGGTTTTTGAACGGACTTAAAAAAAAGAGAACAACACGATGGCATCGTCCACGGACTACATTGGACACCTTGGCACTTTCGACAAGAGTAGAGAGCCGTTCAGCTCCTATACGGAGAGAGCAAACATGTTCTTCATGGCAAACAACATAATGGAGATTAGTGGTGAAGGAGAGATAGTGACTGAAACAAATAAGGCCATTTGCGAACCAATGAAAGCTATTCTGCTCATGGAGATCGGTCCTGAAGTGTACGGCACACACGTGAATCTCCTTGCGCCCATAAAGGCAAAAGACGTGCCATTCAATGACATTATAAAGAAGTTGGAGGAGCATTTCAACCCAAAGCCTCTGGCAATTGCAGAAAGCTATAAAGTTGGCACAATAAACCAGAAGCAGAATGAGACAATCAATGAGTAGCAACGTTACAAAATTTTGAGATTTTAAAAATCAAGTCTGCAATTTATCCCATCAGATAAAGCATAAAAAGAAGTTTAATTTGACACCTAATTCACTTTCATATCTTCAGTATTCAAAAAGTTATGGCCATTTTCATACTCAGAAATTAGCATCTTGTTCCCTATTGCTTTTCCATTGATTTAACACAAAAGCTGTGATCAAGGACAGCCAAAAGCCCATAACTTTCTTAAAAATTAAGAGAACTGAATGAAATTTTCAGTTATTGTAGATTGAAGCATTCTGAAACAAATATGAAACAATCTTACTTGAATGACCTGAAATTAAAGCATATAATTAGTTAGTTGCCTAATTGTAGCTAATTACAAAATTCAATTACTAGATCTCAACATCTATCCATTTCTTAAGAAAAGCCTAAGTGTCCAAATAACATTCACACAAGAATTCACAATATAACATGATTATTAAATCTCATTGTCATGAATTTATAGGCCAAATGGAAGGAATTTAGTGTTTATTTCCCGTAAATTAATGGCCATTTAAATGAACTTGCGAGTGTGTTTTTGTGGAACGCGATGGATTGGAATGTTGCGGTTTGCGGTGAATTTAACCCCCATTCGGCAGGAAAAATACTGCCGGTTCGTATATTTTTTTTGTCACCTTTTTGCAACATGAAATTTTGATTAAAAGCTTCCTAAGAAGCACGTTTTTATGTAAAAAATAAACTGTGTATCTTCTTTTGTCCCTACGTAAGATCCGCCCCGTTGTCGGAGTTGACGGCATTAAAAGATGATTTTTAATTTACTCATGCTTTTAATTTTTCCAGCGCTAATTTTAATAAACTTAATAAAATGGCAGTCGAAGCGATTTCAGCAACTAAAAAGTCTGTTCAAAATTGATTTGAATAGACTGAAGAAAAATCGCATTTTAAACCCGTCCCCCTCTCAAAGGCGCCAAAGTCGCGCACACGGGCAGTGGCAGAACTGCAGTGCCGCTAAACGTAAGTTTTGTAACATACCTACAATGAGTACATTGTTGCCTTGAAAAACGTAACTTTGCACTGTAACTTTGGAACCTTTCTCGGACGCGCACTGCGTGACAGATTTGTTTGTGGTCTAGTGGATGAACAAATTCAGTCCAAACTCAAGAACGCTCCAGATCTTATATTCGAGAAAGCATGCAAGATTGCTACCACAATGGAGATGGCATTAAAGAATGCTCACGAGTTTCGTCCACCGCAGACTGCAGTGGCCGTTTACAGTCACAAGGCAGTGCCAATGGCCAAACCAAGAGGCGCTAAACCAAAACCAAAGTATGGCGGGGAGCCGGGTTCAGACAGTTGTTATCGTTACAATGGTAATCACTCATCCCAATTTTGTCGGTTCAAAATGACCAAGTGCTATAACTGCCAGAAGAAAGGCCATATCACCTCAGCATGTTGGGAAAAGCTTAAAACGGGAAACCAACAATCTGCGGGAATCAAGCAACAACACCAGAAAGGGGTTCACAACTTGGAGATAAACCCAGATGGAAATGAACTTGGGTTGTACACAATTTATTCAACATCGATAAGTCTACAACCAGCCAAGGCAAGGACTTTTGAACTAAACTATCGATAAATGAACAGTTCATCGATATGTGTATTGACACGGCAGCAGATTGTTCGGTCATGAGCAAAGACCTCAAAGTTCCCACAGACACCATTGTTTGAGACTAAGGTCAAGTTGAGAACCTACTCGGACGAAGTTTTGGAGACATGCGGACAAATGAACTGTAAAGTTCAGCATAATGGTCAGTAACACTGCCCATCACAGTGGCCAGCTACAGAAATAAACCAACCCTCCTTGGAAAGGATTAGCTGAGTAGAATAGAGTTTGACTGGAAGAACATTTTCAGCGTCGATTTGTCCAAATCACGTCTGGAAAAAGTAATAAGCAAACATGCATACATGTTTGCCGACAGTTACACGGGAATAACAGGGTACTCTGCACACATTCGACATAAGCAAGATGTGAGACCTGTGTTTTGCGACCAAGACCTGTACCATATGCACTAAAGCACCAAGAGGAGGAAGAACTCGACAGGTTGGAACGAAATGGAGAACTTGTTTCTGATAATGTGACTCGGTTTTGTTCAGAACGGTTCAAAGAGTTTATGCAGCGGAATGGTGTAAAACACACACTTGTTCCCCCATACCATCCAGCTTCCAACGGGGTGGTGGAAAGGTCTGTTAGAGTTGTCAAAGATGCTCTCAAGAAACAGGTTTTGCAGGGTAGTTCAAAGCTCAGCATGAAACATCGTTTGGCTAGTTTCTTGCTGAAGTACAGAACCACACCACACACAACAACAGGTTACTCACCTGCAGAACAGTTGATGACGAGAAGGCTAAGAATACGCCTAAGTCTAGTTCAACCCAATTTGGCCTTGAGAGTTGAATCTCAAAAACAGTTAAATCAAAAATGCCATTTTGACTCTCACAAAAAGGAGAGGAACTTCAACCTAGATGAGCAAGTTTGTGTTCTCAGTCCTACCAACAAGTCCAGTTGAGATAAATGGGGTGTTGGGAAAATAGTGGAAATGTGGAACAAAAAGATACTTAGTTGAAGTTGGAGATAGGATCAAAAGTGTTCATGTTGATCAAATGATTCCAGCCAAAGATGAACCAAAAACTGAGCATGAAGTACTAATCTCTAAGTTTTTATCTGAAAGTGTGTTAGAAGGGACCACTGTGATTGAAACACAAAGTTCAGTTAGTACAGACAAAGAAACAGATTCTTCTGGTCAAAGTCAGGGTACTAAAACAGAGCCAAACAAGCCTACAGTTGAGTCAACACCTAAACCTGTTACTGTTAGACGATCAGGCAGGATCCGTAAACCGGTAGTCGGGTTAAGTTTGTAAGTTAAGTAACTCGCTGTATAAGTAAAACGAAAATGTGTAGATATGTAAAATAAATATATTATGTTTATCATTTAGAATTTCATAAATACTGGTTTAAATCAAGTATCACAATAACAAACTTGTAACTGAGTACTTAGATTTAATACTTAAAAAAGGAAAGCAGTGTAATGTATTCATACATATTAATGTATATGTTAATGAGTTAGTGTTCAATAGCAAGGAATGTTGGGTAATGAACCTCTCTCTCGTGATCCAGGCAACCAGCGTGTAAGTTGTTATTTATTTTGCCGTCCGGAATATAACAAACTGTACCGGCGGTGACCACAGGACTTTGAACTTTTGATTTGTTGTTGAAAATAAAGTTGGCAGAAGTCTGGGGTATATTTGCACTGGCTTCTAGCTCATATATATCAGCTGTTGAGTCAATGCCAAATGGGTAACAGTTGTAGCGTTGTTGTATCAGGCTTCAGTTCAGTTAAGACTTGGCTACCACCATAAGTAGAGGTGTTTCTTTGAGACTCCCAGTCTAAATCAGTTATGTGATGAAAGAATGGATCGACTGGGCTTGTACACACTGGAATTTAGAAGGACGAGAGGGGATCTGATAGAAAATATAGAATTCTTAAAGAATTGGACAGGCTAGATGCAGGAAAAATGTTCCCAATGTTGGGGGAGTCCAGAGCCAGGGGTCACAGTTTAAGAATAAGGGGTAGGCGATTTTGGACTGAGATGAGGAAAAACTTCCTTCACCCAGAGAGTTGTGAATCTGTGGAATTCGCTGCCACAGAAGACAATGGAGGACAATTCACTGGATGTTTTCAAAGAGAGTTAGATTCTCTTAGTGCTAAAGGGATATACGGAAAAAGCAGGAACGGGGTACTGATTTTAGATGATCAACGATGATCATATTGAATGACGGTGCTGGCTCGAAGGGCTGAATGGCTTACTCCTGCAACTATTTTTCTATGTTTTTATGTAATATTCCCGGGACCAGTACTAGAATCCACCACAAAGGCAACAAAGAAGGGATACTTACTATGAGAGTAGGTATTGCTAGATTGAGACTTGTGAGTCTGTGAATCCCTCAGTACTGAAAGAAGAATTAGCACATGAAAATGAGGCCCAAGACATGATGGCAGAAACAGTACACAGAAGCATGGCAGAATATAATTACTTAGTAATTCACAAAGTCAATGACATTGTACGCGACAGGTGAAAATTCAAAAACAACAAAATACAGTGATCCATATGTAAAAAAATGCCGTTGGTTTTTGAAAAGGGAAACTCCAGGAATTGTAAGAAAATGGGGATAGTTGTATTACAGTCAACCAAACTGCCTTACTTGAAAGGGATGATGGGGATAGATACAAAGTGCTGGAGTAACTCAGCATCTCTGGAGAGAAGGAATGGGTGACGTTGGGTGATGCTGTCTGTCCCGTTGAGTTACTCCAGCATTTTGTGTCTATTTTCAGTGTAAACCAGCGTCTGTAGTTCCTTCCTACACAAGGATGATGGGGAGTCGACTTGCTCTGTAAAGGTGACTTAAAGGTCAGGTCGGAAAAGACCAGTGCATTCATTGGAATAGAAAAGTGCGTTGACTGCAAGGTAGAGTTAATTGGAACAAAGATCGCTATGTATTTGATTTGGAAGGTAGGACTATACTCAGGATAAACAAATAATGACGAGCAGGAAAAGCAGGCCCACAAAGTAGGAGTCGTTATTAAAAAGGATGGTGGAACCGCTGTCAGGCAAGTCCCACTTAGATTATTAACTAATGATCACAATCCTCAATTTAGAAGACGAGGATCCTGATGATTGATTGTGAAACTGCAGAATCCACATTTTCCCATGGTAAGGCGAATACTATAAAGTACGGAAAGATTTTTGGGACAGGAGAGTATTTTTGAGCTGTTACTCAGGATTGCCCTCCAGTGTACGCTGCATGAAGGCCTGAATAACCTGGCTTGGTTTGAGAGTCAGCACTGCTCTTTGAGATTTTCATTATGTGCTGTCCAAATCTAACCCATTATTAAGAGGATGACTGGGCCCTGCGTGAAAGCTGGATCGAGGGTGCAGGGCAACATGGAAATCCCTCCAACAGTTAAAGGTGTAGCCATGGGCATCGCATGTTCACCAGCTATGCCTGCCTTTGTGCTGATTATGTCAAACAGTCCTAGTTCCAAATGGACACTGGCAATTTCCCTCAACTCTTTCTCTGCCACATCGACTATAGCATTGTGGCTACCTCCTGCATCCGTGTGCAACTCTGAAGAAGGGTTTTGGCCTGAAACGTTGCCTATTTCCTTTGCTCCTTAGATGCTGCTGCACCCATTGACTTTTGTCTACCTTAGATTTTCCAGCATCTGCAGTTCCTTCTTAAAAACTCCATGTACAACTCGTTCATTTCATTAATTTCACCATTAACTTACTTACTACCCTCAAATTCACTTGGACTATCCCCGACACCTCTCTCCTCTTTCTTGATCTGTCTATATCACAGGGAATAGACTATCGACTCACATCTACTACAAACCCACTGATGCACAGTTCTCTGGACTAGATCTCCTCCCACCCTGCTTCTTGGAAAGACGCTAAACCATCCTTTCAATGTCTCTATCTCCACTGCATGTGGTCCCAAACGTGGTTTCCCCACTGTGTCGTAGATGGATCACTCATCCACGACTCATGTGTGTCCTGTAGTTCTGCGCTTGCTCAAGCTACCCCAAAGATGAAACAAAGACAGAATTCCTCTGGCCCTCATCTTTTACCCCGCTAGTCTCCACATCCAACGCAGCATTCTTTGACATTTCTGCCTCCTCCAATGTAATCCCATCACCAGTCACATCTTCCACACCCATTTTCACCTTCCACAGTCGGCTCCCTCCGCAACTCCTTGGTCAATTCACCTATTCCCATCCAAACCATGCTCTCCCCAGGCACGTTCCCCTTCAACTACAAGAGATGTGACATATGTCCCTCCTCCCTCGTATCCATCCAGGGACCCCAGAAGTCCCTCCAGGTGAGAAAGAGATCCACATGCCCCTCCTCCAACTTCATTTACTACATTTGGTGTTCCTGATATGGCCTCTCTTTACATCGATGAGACTAAGCGTAGACTCGCCGTCCACTGCAGCATGCAACTGCGCTCGGTCCGCCAAGGCCTGCATGGATGTTCCAGTTGCCAACCATTTTAACTCCCCTTCCCATTCACATACCTCCGCCCACTCCTATTCTTCCCCCTATCTCTCCCTGTGCTCCACCTGGACTCTCATCCATTTTGCCCCTCCCCTTCTGCTTCCGCCTACATACCTTTATCTGGCTTCACAATTTGTAACTCTTCTATCCGTACCTCACACCTTTTATCGTTTCATCTCTGGCCTTTGCCCAAACATTTGCTATCAAAAGACCCCCTGTATCCACCTATCACTTGCCTAGCCTTTAACCTGGCCCTCGTCTCTTCCAGCTTTCTTACTCCCAGCAGCAGTTTGTTTGATGAGATAGTTGAACAATTGAAGAAACTCTTCAACCCAGTACCAAGGGAAATACTACAATGTCACAGATCTGGTGTACATATTCAGACAAGCACGGTAAATTTGCGTGATTTAAGAACAAATTTTAATTTTAGAGCATTCCTGGACTAAAAGTTGAGGGATGGCGGTACGGTAGCGCAGTGGTAGAGTTGCTGCCTTACAGCACCAGAGACCCGGGTTCGATCCTGACTACAGGTGCTGTCTGTACGGAGTTTGTACCTCGTTCTCCCTGTGACCTGTGTTGGTTTTCTCTGGGCGCTCTGGTTTCTTCCCACACTCCAAAGGCGTACACATTTGTAGACTAATTGGTTTGGTAAAATTGTAAATTATTCCTTGTGCGTGTAGGATAGTGTTAGTGTGTGGAGCGGTCTTGGCGGGCCCAAGGGTCTTTTTCCGCGCCGTATCTCTAAACTAAAACAGATTATCGTGCAGCCTAGTTGATGAGGTCAAATACCATAATGCTCTAGACCTTACTTTTGAAAAGTATGATGCCTTTGCAATGAGACTCTCACTGAATAATATGAAAGAGTTTTGTTCATCTCAAACATGAGAGCATTGTGCAATACTGAATGGCAGTAATGGCATCATTTGCAGGAAAGCAAACAAACAGGTTGCCCAGAAAGGTGGGAAACCCCAACTGCATAACTGCAAAAATAGCATCAAACTGCTATTGATGCAAGGTGATCATGCTGCATTGGTATGTGCATTCATAGGAGATGAACAACACAGCAGAACAACAAAACATTTCACCCAAGTTTGCAAAAGCAGGCAAAATATTGTAAACACTGAGAGCCCAAGGCCGTGTACAGTCTTGTAGGCAGGGAAGCAAATCGGACGTGTGTTTCAACTATGTGAACAAAGTCATGGATGAACACTTGTTAAATGGTATTTACACAACTGCTGGTGACCGAGCAGGAGATTAGAGTATATTTAAAACTACCATGAAGGTGTTGTGCTTGTGATGCATATTGATACTGTAGCTATTCAGTGAGCAGTGGGCTGAGACAGGCACAGCGTTAGCCAAGTTCCAGTGACCAGGAACAATGCCTTACTGTACACATACTCAGGGGAAGGGCTGGGAATGCTAGTGCAGATGAAGTGTTCTGTTACTCAAGATGACAAGGAAAGTGATCTGTTATAAATCATGGTGAACAACACCCAGAAACCAACACCACTGGGCAGGGAAAGGATGAGAGCACTTTCACGTATATTCTTTTCAAGTTGCAGGGACATTGTGTCAGATAAAGTCCAGGGCCAAACAGACGGTCTATTTTTCTCTGAGAATTATATGCTCCATCCCTGATGATACAATGAAGTGGTGGTAAGGGAAGGCATTCAGATAAAGGTGGGCCCTGGAGAACGAGGGAGGAGGTACCTGCCGGGTTCAAATGTAACACCACAAAAATACCGCAATAAATCGCAGCAAATCCGCAAGAAATTACAGCGAATTGTGGACACAGCCGAGACCATCACACAAACCAAACTCCCTTCCATTGACTCCATTTATACGTCACGCTGCTTCGGTAAGGCCAGCAGCATAATCAAGGATGAGTCGCACCTTGGCCACTCCCTCTTCTCCCCTCTCCTATTCGGCAAAAGGTACAGGTGTGAAAACGCACAGCTCCAGATTCAGGGACAGTTTCTTCCCCGTGTGCGGACGTGGCATCGAAGGACGAGAAGCTGAAGCAAAGAAGTGGAAGTCAAACAACCGAACGGAAACAAAGCCGAAATGCCAAATAATCAAAAGCGTACAAAGCCGAAACGTTAACTAACCGAAAGGGTGGAACGCCTACAAGCCAACTTAGCTGTTCTGCCAAAAAATCAAATAACGGACATGATGTCGCCGGGGGCGGGACTTTTCAGCGATTGGTCCAGCATCCATCACATCACTGGCCAATGGAGAAGGGAGTGTGTGGGTCATTTTACCAACAAGCTATAGGTGACTGGGCACTCTGAACCCGAGCACCAAGCAGCCGAAGGAGCTCCATTGCTGCCCCCACTATCCATCCCCCCACTTAATTAACCAGGTTCCTGAATGTAAGAACTATTTATTCATGTAACATTTTTGTTTTTAAATCACTAACTCTTTTTTGAGTTGTAATGCCGACCCTGTCCTGTTGGAAGGGCTTTCCACAGCTGGTTTCATAGTGCCTTCATTCATTGTTGGTAGGTGCTGATCTTTCACTTTTGCTCCACCCGGCGCAGCCGACACAGAGCCCGTCACAGTGCGGCCGTACGGTGGAGATGAGGTGGAGGGCGGCCGTGGTTGTGGGAGAGTGGGGGCTGTCCTGAGGGATGCATACCTTCAGCCGCTTACAACTTGGTGCTGGGGTTCAGAGTGCCCAGTCACCTATGGCTTGTGTGGGAAAATGACCCCCAACCCCTGTCTCCATCGGCCAGTGATGTGATGGACACGGGGGTCTGGACCAATCGCTGACAGGTTCCGCCCCTCCTCCCCCCCGCGATGTAATGTCCGTTATTTGACTTTTCGGTTGAGCGGCCATTCGGTGAGTTGCCTTATAGGCGACGCAGCCTTTCGGTGAGTTGGTGTTTTGGCAGAGCCGCCTTTCGGTGAGTTGGTGTTTTGGCAGAGCGGCCTTTCGGTTAGTTTGCTTTTAGGCGTCCCAACCTTTCGGTTAGTTGGCGTTTCGGCTTTGTACAGTTCCGGTTATTTGGCGTTTCAGCTATGTTTCAGTTCAGTAATTTGGCTTCCACTTCTTTGCTTTGGCTTCTCGTCCATCGACGCCACGTCCGTGCACCTTTTTTCCAAGCTGTTATCAGGCAACTGAATCATCCTACCACCAGAGGGCAGTGCTGAACTGCTATCAGCCTATTTGATGTCCCTCGGACTATCCTGGACTGGACATTGCTGGCTTTACCTTGAACTAAACATTATTCCCATATCATGTATCTACATACTGAAAATGGCTCAATTGTAATCATGTATTGTCTTTCAGCTGACTGGATAGCATGCAGCAAAAGCTTTTCACTGTACCTCAGTACACGTGACAATAAACAAAACTGTAAAGGGCCTATCCCACTTGGACAACCTAATCCACGAGTTTAGAAGACCCTAGATGAGTTGAACAAAATGTCAAGGACTCGCCGAAGCAAAAGACCTCCTATGACCATGTCTACGACCTCCTACGATTATGTCTACGACCTCCTACGACCCCCCTCGACCTCAGTCTTCCACACCTAAGACCAACTAGCTACGAGTGGAAAATTATCACATGATAAAATTATGTTGTGTTTGCATTTTTTTCTTGGACCAGTTACTATGACTACCTTCGACTACCTACGACTATCTATGACTACCATCACGATCTACCTACGACCTACCTACGAGTAAAAAGTATCAATTTTTTCCATGCCGACCTTTTTTTTACTCGTCGACATTTATAATCAGGCTGAAAAAACGCCGCAACCTACTTGAGGCCACAAGTACGCGGAGACCACTCACGAGGATGAGGAGTTACGAAGACCTCCTACGACCTTGTGGCGAACATGCTGCGAGTATGAGTCAAGGGCAAACTTGGCAGAAGTCACCAATTAGGTCTTGAAAGTGGGACAGGGGCTTTACTATAAATTGTAACTGTAACAAAACTACTCGTGGAAAGGGGGAGATTGGAAATGGTTACATAATATGGACAATGAGAAATTATGCAAAGGGAGACAAAGCAGGTGGAAGCTTCTGCAGATCTTGAAAAACAAGCAGGAGTGGGCACTGCACAAGCACTTGAGAAAGACGTGGAAAACACTAGGAACTGATGATTCCACTGAACCGCTTGATAATGGAGTTTAGTTTGAAGTGTGGGGGTTTTTAGTTCCCGATGCCATTGGGAATCTAAATGAAGGAAATAGGTTCAAAGATTCAAAGAAAGAAATAAAACAATTCTACAGACAATAGACAATAGGTGCAGGAGTTGGCCATTTGGCCCTTCGAGCCAGCACCGCTATTCAATGTGATCATGGCTGATCATCCCCAATCAGTAACCCGTTCCTGCCTTCTCCCCATATCCCCGACTCTGTTATTTTTAAGAACCCTATCTAGCTCTCTCTTGAAAGCATCCAGAGAACCTGCATCCACCGCCCTCTGAGGCAGATAATTCCACAGACTTCGCAGGGACAAAGGACTTGAATCAAGCCCATGCAAAGACAACCAGGTTGGGATACCTGACAAATGATGCTATTTAGCAGAGATTTTGGGGAGAGAGTTTGAAAAGAGATTGATATGGAATATGCCTAGTTTAACAAACCACAATGTGACAATCCACTTAGAGTTTGGTTAGATCAGCCAGCCTGGAATAAACACAAGCAAGATCTGAAAGTCCAATGGAAACTGTCATCCGCAGTGGAATTATTAACAGTCATAAAGCTTGGTGAAATAGAGTCATCACATTAATGACCAGAATTTAAATAATGTATCTGCTTAAAACATAGTTTGGTGTATATGTCTTAAAACATAACCTTCCATCATGTTATTGATGATCATGGAACTTGTCCAAAGAGTCAACTATTTACAAATGGAATTAGACAAGTTGCAAGAAGGATACTTCGTATAATGGCCACAGCATCAATGGCTCAGACAAGAAGAAGACCGGTTCAAGGAGACAGAGGTTGAAATGTAGTGCGGTTGGGTGTGTACTCAGTGTAAAGTCATGCCGGCAGGGTAGAACCTGTTTCAGATCACACTGGGGAAAATTGAGACCAATGAGAAAGATCTCTGAATGAAGTGCAGAGGGAGGCCAGAGGCCAAGCTTCAAATGGGAGCCAGCGAGGAGGAGTAACACTTGAACAAGATAATCCTATATTAAGAGTATAAATCCACGAGGAGTGATGAATTTCACCATCCCGTGGGGGGGGCTACATTAAATATCTTTTTTTTCTGAAAGAGTCCAAAGGAGCAAATGTGCCTGGCAGGCTGCCAGGGAATATGAACCTGGCAATTATATGAGTTGCAGGAAGATTGTGAGGAAGCAGTGGGGCCCCGTAGACCAAAGAGGAAGTCAGATTGAAGTTGGGGTACAGTTAACGAGATGTCATGAGGATATGGGAAGATAAATAACCATCCGTATCATCAGCCCCCAGTGCAGATGTGGGGAAGGTATAGGACACAGAAAAATGGCGGGGAAGATCTCAGAGATTTAAAATACTGCATTTGAATATTTCATACGTACATTTTCACTTGTAACAAGTTTTTGACTGATATCTGTTAATTTACTATGCAAGTTATTGTGTTCATCTCTTTGGGTATGCGCTCATCTATGTACACTAATTTATGAATAGTCTATATTAGGTGTGCAAGTATAACCGTTATCTTAAAGTTGGTAGTTGCACAATTACCTTATGAAACTAGGTAACTTGGCCAACATATTTCAGTTTAGAGATAGACACAAAATGCTGGAGTAACTCAAGTAGCATCTCTCGAGAGAAGGAATGGGTGATATTTCGGGTCCAGACCCTTCTTCATACATGTTCCTTCCTACACATTTGGTTTAGAGGTGATTGCCATAACGAGTTCCGATGCAGGGTCTTTCGCCTGATAAATTAATAATACTTCTCTTTGCATGGATGATGCCTTACTAGCATCTGCTTCCTGTACTTTCTGTTCCAGCTTTAGATTTCCAGCAGCTAGAGTTTTATGATATTCATAAATAGATATGCTTCCTTGATGCTCCTTAGGCAGTTATGTAATGCTCCATGGTATGAATACAGAAGAATCCAATCAACAATAGATGCAGATGGCACCACTTTCCACTAACGCGCAAAAAAAAATTGAAATTAACTCTCACTCAACAGTAATAGGAAATAGCAGAAACATATCCTCCCAGAGTGATTTTGTACGAAATGAAAGCTATTTTTTTTATCAACAGTAAATTGAATGGGCAAATGCAAAGCAGATTCCCCAGCTCAACAATGAGCTGCCTCTGCTAACACATATAATGCTTGGAGCATTGACAGAAAAAGCCAGCGTAACTCAGCAGGTTAGGCAGTATCTCTGGAGAACAGGAATAGGTGACATTTCGGGTCGAAAAAGATTGCAGCTACCGTTGAACAATGAATGGGAGAGTAATAATTATGGTCGAATGCTTTTAATCTTTTTTCAAAGTTATGGATACAGAATGTAATTTGTGTTCAGATGCACTGCCTCCATAAAGACCTCCAGAGTCAATGTTAAAGTGGTTAAGATGCACAAGCCCAACAAAATATCTTGTTTTGGAACTACAACTGTTTCCATCAGTCAATGGCTTTTGATAAATATGTGTCTGGGTCTATTTCAAATGTCCAATTTGGCATTGTAATGTGTTAGAAGTTGCAAAGGGTAGAATTTATACCGCCAATTCACACTGATGATCTACTGGTTAACATTCTCACTGGGTTAGCTGTAAATAGACAAATAGTTTATTTGCTTCAATAAAACAGAACATTCTGGAAATACTCAGCAGGTCAGGCCACATCTGTTGGGAGGAGAAACAGAGTTAACGTTTCAGGTCAAAGACCCTTTGTCGAAACAGGGAAGAACACGAACGTTGCTATCATGACCACATCCTCTAAAACACTCTTACTGGTAGCATGTCTCGCCCTGTGTAAAATAACTTGCCTTGTAAATATCCTTTAAGTGTTATATCTTTCACTGTGAAGCTATTCACTGCAAAGCCCTTCGGAATTTGATATTTCGACCCTGGGAAAAAGACACTGACAGTCTATCCTATCTATGCCTCCAATAATTTGACACACTACCATCAGAATGTCCCCTCAACCTCTGACGTTGCAGAGAAAATCATCTAACTTTGTCCAACCTCTCCCTTTTGCTAATACTCGCTAATCCAGGCTATGCCTTCTGCACCTTCTCCAAAGCCTCCATATTCATTTTTATTGTATTGCCAGACATAGAAGAAAGATATGGTCAAGTGGGTTTGGACTTTAAATGCAGCGAGTAATTTAGCCACCTTCATTATAGAAACACAGCAAGGTAGGAGTATAAAAAGGAAGCATTCATTCCACCGAGTGCATGCAAGGGCTAAGCAAATGTAATCTAGTTAGCCTCACTCCCAGGCCCTCTACCTACACGCCTGTAATTTGTTTTGCTTCCAAGGACATATCCAACTCCTTTTTGAAAACAAAGATTGAAACTTTCTCCATCATCTCCCCTGGACTGGAGTTCAAATTCTTCTCTTCACTGCATTGCTTTTCCTCCAGGCTCGTTTGATTGTTTTTCCAATTGCCCACTGATTGGAACAACTCATCCCCATTTACTATGTAGAACCTTCATCATCTCAATTGATTTCACAATTACATGGACTCACATGCAGTGACCTGAGAGAGACAGGTCATGCCACTTAAATTTCACAACTTGGCTCTCATTTCCAATCTGCCCATTGTCGGTGGCACAGTAGTGGTACATAAAAACAAAAGTCCACCACGAAGTGAGAGCATATATTGGGAAGTGTCAACTTTCACTTAAAATTAGTTTCTTGAATATTTCTACAAAATAGTTCACTCACCTCTCCGCCCATCCCTTTTGAGTCGGTTAGAATCTTCGTGTTCTCCCACCCAGCTGTATTCGACAGGCATGGAAATAGGCCTTAGTTTGCCTAGGAACAATAAAACAAAGTGCTCAAATCTTACAATGGTCAAACAATGCAGTTGCGGGAATTCAGAACTAAAAGCAGAAAATCTTGGAAATACTCAGTCGGTTAGGCTCCCTCAAAAGAGAGAGAAATTGAACGGACATTTTGTGGAAATTCATTACCATGACAACCGGTAAAAAGTTAGAATATAATAAATGTTAAGGTAAAGGAAATGTTGGGAAGGAAAGAAAGAATAAATAAGTCAGATCTGTGGTTGGATGGAAGGTAGGTTAAATCAAATGACAACATGTATGAAACTACATGGGATCAAGCAAAGATATAAAATTGGTCGAGAGTTGGTGTGGCCAGGATAGAGAGAACTGATAACCAAACGTTGCTAAATGCAATTGCAAATTCAGGTGGCTTCCAGCGATCTTAATTCTTGAGGACCCGGCGTGGGGGGACTGATGTGAGGAGGGTGGGGCGGGAGAGAAGAACAATGGATAATGGGGACCTGACGTGGGACTGCTGTGGTGGGGGGAGGGGGGGGGGGGGGGGGGACAATAGCGTGCTTTGTATCTTTGTCAGCGCCATAGGTGCCTCTATTTGTAAACATTGTGTATACAGGCAAAGAATGTCACCGTGCCTTCCTATTCCCATTCTTTGGCATTCCATACCATTCCAATGAAGATTGAGGGATAACTTCTCACTTTCTGACCACACACCTTATAGCTGTCGAGACTCATGAATGTCAGATGATGATTATGTGTACAATTAGTCTGCTCTAGACCTGCTTTTCATTTCCATAAATGTTCTGTTATCATTCCTTTTGGCTTCCAAAATCACACTGCTTCTACCTTCCACATTTCATAGATCCTCTATTTTTTTCTCTCCTCCCTTGTTTTTTTTTTTCTGTGTCTTTTAACGATTATTATGAAGGCTCACCGAGCTGAAACATGAAGCCCGTTTCGCTCCTTGCAGATCTGTTGAGTGCTTCCTGTTTGTATTCTGCAATCATGTGTTTCTTTATAGTGTATATAATTATTGATAACTTCTTTTCACCACTTAATTTTCAGAGCTGTCTCTTTGTCATCTTGGAATGAAATGGAACGGAACACTTTATTATCACATGTGACAAGGCACAGCGAAACTCTTTGCTTGCAACGTACACAAATAGCGGCCACCTACGGCACTGACAAAGTTACAAAGTACACCAGCTCCTCCTTTGTTCTCCCCCACAGCGGTTCCCCCATGCCGGGTCCCCATGTCCATTGTTCTCCCCCCCCCCCCCCACCCCCCACCCCCTCCCGGCGATTCCCCCACGCTCTCATCGACCGCCAGCCGCGGGTCGCCTTGCGAGGCATCTATTCAACCGCACTATTTTGAAATATTCTCGCTAAATGTCAAGACTGGAGGGGGATAACTAAAACGAACATTAAGTGCACATATTGCAGTGCTTTATTATAACAGGTCAAATGCTCTTCCATATTTAGAAACCCCAGTCCCTACTTCTTGATCTTTATTATAAATTGCTCTATTTCTTTTTTTTTGTGAACTCCACATTTATTGACATAACGAAATGCAAATACAGACAAAACAAAGAGACACACAAAAGACAATTGCAAAATGATAAAATACAAATCACCTAACCTCTATTTGCATCACATCGGATCCTCTTAACATTCTATCATACAAGCGTCTTATTCACAGGCACCATAGCAAGCTCATCCATTTATATCCTTAATCAATCTTGGCATTTGTAATAGTACCGGTTTCCATATAATATTAAAGGCCTCAGTCCTCAACTGGATTTTAGCAGTTATACTTCCCATCAAGTATACATTTTTCAATCTTTCCCTCCACTGTTGAACATTTGGTGGCATTTCCTTTCTCCACAGCACTGTTATCATCTTTTTTAGCAATCAACAGCATCACCCCGAGAAAATATTTCTGATTTTGAATATCTGTTGCTGCTGGAGTATCTCCTAATACAAACAAGCCGGTTCCAAAGGTAGATCCATTCCCAGAATTAATTTAATCTCTACCTGGATGTCTCTCCAGTATTGGTACAATTTGAGACAATCCCAAAAAATATGTGTGTGATCACCAATCTTCCCACATTGTCTCCAGCATAGATTTGCGGTGTTACTGAATCTTGCCAACACTAAAGGGATCCTAAATACTCTCATTTTAATTGTTCAGTCGAACTCCCTCCAAGAGGGGCTGCTTGTCAGCTTATGGCCCAAGAGACATGTCCTTTCCCATATTTCATCTGTAATAATAATGTTCATTTCCAATTCCCATTTCTGTTTTGTTGCTATAGTATTTCCTTTTATATAGTCTTGAAGTCCTTGATATAAATGGGATATCAAATTCTTTTGTAACACTCCCTCTATAGTCATCAAGAAAGTATTTTCCAAATTTGAAGGTAGTCTACATATCTGCTCCCAATCTACAAGAGTCTGTAAGTAGTGCCGTATTTCAAGGAACCTAAAGAAATCCGACCCTGACAGTCCAAATTCATTCTGCAAGTGCTCGTAAGATTTCAAGATTTCTATTTCTTAAAATGTTTCAAAATTTCCGAGCTTGGTTAACAGTAAGCTTTTATCCACCATATCAGCATTTGGTTTTAACCTGTACAAATCTTCAGGGAAATTATCATTTTTTGCAAATCAAATTATCAGGTTTATCTGCACCACGACACAATAAGTAATTATTCCTTTCACCTATTATTTGCAAAAAAATGTATTTCTTGGTGTTAGAAGGAACTGTAGATGCTGGTTTATACTGAAGACCGACACAAAATGGTGGAGTAACTCAGCGGGACAGGCAGCATATTTTCTCTGTATCTGTGAACCCTCATAATGTTGACAAGTTCAGTAGAACTCTGTGTCGACAACTGATCATTCCAGTGTTGCAATGTTGAAACAATCCAGTAACAGGCAAGATGAAAGGTGGTGGTAATGGGACAGATATCGCAGAGAAAAGGCTGATGGGTGTAAAGGGGTTGTCCCACGGGCAACCTAATTGGCAAGTTTAAAGAGTTTAGGAGAGTTTGAAAAAAATATCATGTTGAAGACCTCCTTCGACTATGTAGAAGACCTTCTTCGACTAGCTACGACGAACTTTGGGAAAATTGGACACCAAATAGTGGAGAGTGAAGAAAACCTCCTTCGATCTCCCTTCGACTATGATGAAGACTACCTTCGACTACCCTCGATTACCTATGAGTAACAATCTGACCTACTATACGACCTACTACCGCTAAACCTACGAGTAAAAAAAAGTAACACATTTTTCCATGGCGACCTTTTTTTGCTCGCAGGCATTTTTCAACATGTTGAAAAATATGCCGTGACCTAGCTGAGGCCTCGAGTACATGGGGACTACACTCGAGCATGAAGGAGAATTACAAAGACCTCCTACGACCTCGTGTCGGCCATGCTGCAAGTATGAGTCGAGGGCAAACTCGCCAGAACCCGTGGATTAGGTCGCCCAAGTGGGACAGCCCCTTTATGAATGGAAGGTGGAAGTGTAATCAGAGCAGGCGTAATCAAGGGAAGTGGAATCGTTAGCAAAAAACACCAAAGAAAAATCAGAAATATTTGAAAAGTTGGATATTTGAAATGAAACACTTGACACATTAAATGCAAGGCATGTTGCAATGCTCTAAAGATGATGCAGGGGCAAGTTTTCAATCCTGAGCCCCTGTTCTCGAAGCACAAAAAAAAAAAATCCAATGATGGTCTACTAGTGATAAGGAATAGCCACTTCTACAAACCACACAATTCTTTTTTGGGAGTTTGCAACTGTTCACTGGGACCTGATGTGGGTTATGATTGGTAGAAATTTTAAATTTCATTTCTGGTTCCTGAATTGGTAGCATTTGAGAAAATTAACTTGGATACATTTTCAAATCCCGTTGATATATATTTTTGAAGAATATTGCAAACACAAATTAAGTAGAAGCTAAAATTACCATAAGTCAGGGTATTTTCTCTTCTGCCGGGAATACTTGATCGGGTTGTGTCGTAATCGTAGCTGAGAATCATTGCGTCCCCCTCAATCATGGTGAAACGTTTTCGATATTCTTGATCCAAGAAGGAATTGGGAGATTCCGATCCCTTATGCACCGGCTTGCCTAAAATATGTCTGCTGGGCTCTTCGATGGGAAGGTTGCCTTTTTCATCCCTTTTATATTGAAAAAAAAATACAATTCAACACCTTGGTTTATCTTTCAAATTAAGCAAACAGAAGTCAAACTAATGACACGTTTGAAAGAAAGAAATATCTATATTATCAAAATAAACGTGGTGCCAATACTCTTAAACTCTCAGATTTAAATGTAATATTTTTACTGCATTTCAATATGGAATAGTTCATCTACACACCTGCCATTTGTGAGAAGATTGTGGTCTATGTACATTGTATTAATTATACATTAGAGTGCACAGATAACTCTATACTGCACAAATAATACAGCTGCAGATCTTTCTCACAGAACTGTAACCATGGCAAACTCAAACTATTCAGGAAACGACAACACCAGGATCAGTCAACTTTGTCATGGAAGGCATTAGGTAAGGTCATGGAAGGTCTAAGTGGGTGGGTCACTGTTTTAGAAATATGATCAACAATTTGTTTTGTTTCTATTTGATAAAAGTCCTTTTGAAGCCATTCGATTCATGTTGAAATGTTACCTACAACTTCCCTCAGCAACATACATCACAGTTTTGCTTTAAGTCCTAACCATTAGGTAGCAGAATAAATCGGCTGTGAAACCGCCGGGAGGAAACTGCTGCGATTCCCCACTGTCAGAGAGAATGCCACCTGGTTTTATCATCTACTTTAAATGGAGCGAAGCATCGTTGATGGGGAAATTCCACTTTTCGGAAAGGATGATGTATATAATCAATTGTGTTGTAGATGAACAAGGGTTCTCAGTATCATTTCTCATGACACTATTCCCATTTTTGCCACAAATCTGAGAAACAAAGGCCCATGTTTTCGTTTTACACAAATGCTGTGATCCATTCTACAGACTCACCCAGCAACAAACATTTATCATGAGGCAGAAAATACCAAAGTCTAGATCTACCAGTTCTTGGACATGGATTAAGAATCACTGAAGAGTGAATAAAACGGGCGGGGTGAGAATGGAGGCCTTCTTCCACTTTACTATGTGGTAAGGACTTTTCATTGATCTTGCCATTGGGTACAAGTTGCTAACTAATGAAATGCATTACTTCACACTTTGTCAGGAAGGATGGATAAAGCACCAAGTATCTGAGTTTATCATGTTCTCACAAGATCAGACAACAAGAGTTCTGGGGCAATCAATGTATTTTTAGTGCTTCCTTGAATTCTGCAGAGGCCAAAAATAAAAGTGACAACATCTTCATACAAGCAGTTCACAATGAGTAATTTTATATACAAAAAAAAAACAGAACCTGACAATGTGAACCATTCTACTTTGTCAATCACCTGCCAGGGAGAGAGCAGTTATCCACACATTCTACAACTCAGCCGGGTAATTTGCGTCAATCATCCCTGACAGCACAGTTGAGTGAATAAAGAACATTTGCACATGTCGTACTTTTTTGTAAGAATTGCACCGAGACTTGTGAAGTACAGGAATGTATTTGGGTTTAGGAATCTTGTACTCTTGAGATATCAGTGGGTTTTATTTTAATAGTTGGGAAAGGTCAGGCATCATGGGAATGGGCTGGGGACAGAAATGATGGCGGAGAAATTGAATCGGAAAAAAGTCAACAGAAAAATACAAGTAAATGCAGGCGAAAAAATGCAGTCATTTTGTGAAATAACATTTACATTTTTCAAAAAGCCTTCAAAAGGAGCATAATTTACACCGAGCAAGCAAATGTTAGGAAGCTCTACAGTGGCACCATTAAAAAACACATGCAGTTGATGTAACTGCTTTTTAATCAAATACAGTTGTAGCAAATAAATCACACAGAGAACAAAGACAATGAACAATGGTCAATTTAAAATTATTTTAGATGCTGCTAAAAAAACCAATACCAGGCTTAAGTATGATTGGATCTGATTAGATTGATGGTATCTTCTCACAAAACTATCTTCAGAGCAGTACATTGTGCTAAACAGCAACGGCATTTCTGTTAAGACAGTGTTGTGGGAATAAATCAACAGCAACAAGACATCCAGAACCAATGCAACATTATTTTGGTTATTTGCGAGCAATGCCTGCAGCTCCATTTTGGATCTGCATTAAAGAGTGGGTTGGAGAATTTTGTGTGGTCCTGTGATCCCAGCTCAGTGATCTGTCAGCACAGGATTGCTCCTACGATTCCAAGGGTGGCTATGCACTCCTACGTCTTGTTCAAGTGACCCTTCATATTATGTGGTTGAGAAAATAGACATTGGAAGAGTATTTCATCACTTCAACATTTCTTTCACAGAAGGAAGAATCTTTACTTGTTTTTGTTTATACAGTAGCTCCCAAACCAAGGGAAACAGAGGCACCCAAACCAATGCTGAATAGTTTTCACCACTATTAGCATTGAAACAGGAAACATCCTCCTACACGTGGCATAGTTCTAAGCTATGTCAGTTTGTAAGAGAAGCCATTGGAAGACAAGCTTTGTTCTCTGCGACTAAATGATAACAATCTGAAAATGGAATTGATGGATAGGCTGATTATTATCAAGAAATCGCATAATGTTAGAAACTATAAAGAATTTAACACGATAAGTAATTCCAAGGAACCTGCCATTTGAAAACATTCTCGCTATAATCTGCTTCCAGTGAAAGCCAATCTGCTAAACATAATCAGCATCCAGAAGGTGATTAATGTTTGTACAAATCCTGCAGTCAATGAAGGAGAAATTTGTCTTGTAAACACTATGCATGTAAGAATATAACTTGCTTGTTGATTGAATGAAAACAAATGCATGAAGGGTACAATGGGTGTCCAACATTCTCAAAAACGTTTAGCACGAGAGACCAGGATTATATTTTGTACCCTGATGTGTTCTGATTTATTTGAGACAGTAACATGTTATATTTTGACATACTCCCCATTTCGTCACTTTGGAAGTGTGGTTTTCATTGACTGAATAAAAAGACCGCTCTAGTGTGCATAATGTACTCCACAGGGCTACTATTAATTCTTTGAACTTGCTTGGATTGCACTACAACCTACAGTTTTCCAACAAGCCCCCAAAACAGAATTTAGAACATGCTAACAGAGGAAAATCCTTAAAAACTAGTGATGCCAGCCTACAACATCAAGGAAACATCTCATAACTTCTCCATGTTTTGTGCAGAAAACAACCGTTTTTGCTTTAGCAATCTAAGGAATCTTATCAAAATATACTGACAATAAAGAGATACAGTGCAATAGACAACCACTTGGGTTTTTATTAGTTTAGTTTAGTTTAATTTAGAGATACAGCACGGAAACAGGCACTTTGGCCCACCGGGTCCGCGCCGACCAGCGATCCTCGCACACTAACACTATCCTTCACCCACTAGGGACATTTTTTTACATTTACACTAAGCCAATTAACCTACAAACCTGTACGACTTTGGAGTGTGGGAGGAAACTGAAGATCTTGGAGAAAACCCACACAGGTCACAGGGAGAACATACAAACTCCGTAAAGACAGCACCCGTAGTCGGGATTGGACACGGGTCTCCGGCGCTGCATTCGCTGTAAGGCAGCAACTCTACCGCTGCACCACCGTGCATAAAACACCTGGGCAAGTATTAACTTCTTAACTTGGTAAAAGCAAGTTTAGGGCAGGATTGCAATTTGTGAATGAGCTGTGTAAATGTCATCCATCGGAGGGTTATCTACCTCAACAACATTTTATTGGTAGAATAGGTACTTGCAAATAACAGGTTCCACTGTAAATGTTTTTTATGTGAAATATTTTTTTTAAACAATGTTTCTTTCCATCTTTAATCGGGTTTATCCAAATTGCACTTCCTCAAGCGAGATATCAATAATTCCTGCCCGAAGAATTTGTACTGAAATGGCATCAATTTATTTGGCTACTTTGCACGAAGCCCTTTTCTCCATGATCAGATCTCGTCCATTCAGTGCCACCCGTATACAATCTGTGGGAGCAGGCTATCACTATTGTTTAATAAAACAACGTTAGCGAAATGAAAGATCAGATTGTAACAATCACAAAAACATTTAAACAGCTTTTGGGCTTCAGTATGTCTAAACTGGAAATGCTCAAAGTCAACCCATGGTGGGTCGAAAGTCGAGTGAAATATGACTATATCCCTGAAATGTAATTGAGTACTATGATCAGCAAAGAAAAAATAAAAAATATTAAAAGATTGTAAGCCAGGAAGCTACTGCAATCAATTTTATTGAAGGGATATATAAGCGCACACATACCAAATATTCTTTCCAGTTATTTAACGGTCAGAACTATCTATGTGTTGCCTGTTGTAGTTCATTCAAAATGAAGAGGTTAGTACATATGTAATTGGCATACAAGCCCAGGCCAAAAGGTATTTCCCATTAACTGCAACATTTCCTGAGGATCATTTTATAGAGTCATAGAGTGATACAGTGTGGAAACAGGCCCTTCAGCCCAACACCCACACCGGCTGACCTGGCCCAGCTACCCTAGTCCCACCTGCCTGCATTTGGTCCATATCCCTCCAAACACGTCCTATCCATCTACTTGTCTAACTGTTTCTTAAATATTTGGATAGTCCCAGCCTCAACTACCTCCTCTGGCAGCATGTTCCATACACCCACCACCCTTTGTGTACAAAAGTTAACCCTCTGATTCCCATTAAATCTTTTCCCCGTCACAAAGCTATGTCCTCGATTCACCTACTCTGGGCAAGAGACTCTGTGCGTCTACCCGATCTATTCCTTTCATGATTTTACACATCTCAATAAGATCAACCCTCATCCTCCTGCACTCCAGGGAATAGTCCCAGCCTACTCAACCTCTCCCTATAGCTCAAACCCTCCTGTACCATTTCCAGCTTGACAACATCTTTCCTAGTTTCCTATATAGGAACATAAAGTATGAGACTCAGATCTTGTAGAGGCCATTCTAATGTGAAGTTAAGAAGATTAATATTCCTTTCATGCAGTACAGTTATTTTTACAATTATATTAAGTCAAGCGTACAGTAGAAATCTTAAGAGATGTTTAAGCAATCTAAACTCTGTATGTTCCTGGCACAGAGAAATATTTAATCTTATCAGTACCACAACATCAGGTTAGAATGGCCAAGATTTCAGACGAAGATTATCTTCAGGGAATTCTGCGAAGAATGCTTAAAAAGAAAATTCAGGTCTTCAAGATCCGTGCACTGAGCCATGAGAGGAGAAACAAAAACAAAAGCTCTTAATCATCCTTGAGGCATTGAAACACCGCCTTACTCGTTTCTCATGGCACACAGGAAAACTATTCAACTCATCAGTCTATGTCAGCTTCCTATCATTCACATTCCTCTTTCCCCTTGCAACATATTTGTTCTCATGGCCATTAATTCTCCCATTGATTCTTTTGACACTTGCTTACACCAAGGTGTAATATAGTTACAATTAATCTTCCATCATGTCTTTTGGAAGTGGGAGGAAACTAGAGCACTCGTTCTCTGCTGCACTTTATTCTTCTGCTATCCTATCTAGAGATGAAATAGAGTTTGGGAAATGCATCGTTTTCCCATACACATCCTTCATTAGTGCCTCTAGCTGAGATATGCTTCAGAAAGACTCAACGATAAAATCCATCCTCGAATAAAATATTTTATGTCCCACACAAATTTGTCTAAAAGTTCTGAATTATTAATCGCTTAAATTATGGGCCCATTTCACTGTCCATTGCAAACAATTGGTCATTTTATGTAACTTATTTTTAAAACCACTAATACACATAGCAGATGATTTAAGCATAGGTGTTGGATCTGAAGAGAAGGTTTTAAAAAAAATATCCTATTTTATCCTGCTTTTAACAGAGATTCAAAAACTAACATGTTATGTATTCTAAGTTTGGAAAATAGCGAAGGACAGTGATATTATGTGAGGAGAACCTGATTAAATATTATATTCCAAACATATTTCAAAGTACATCACCCAAGTATGAACAAATTGACAACATCAGGGCAGACAAACAGTTAAATACCATCAGGTGAAACTAAGAGTTTGGAAACTGTTCACATCGATCGGGTTGGTGGACGCGTACATTTACAACTCAGGAAAAGCAGGACATGTGGCATCAATTTAATGAAGAAATTAAAGAAGCAGGGGTTAGAGGGGGAAGGATGTTTTTCAGATGGGACGACTGTACCAGAGCCTTAGAGTTTGGTTGTTTGTGGTTTGTCAATGATTTGGATGTGAATGTAGAAGGCATGATTAGCAACTTTGCTGATGACACTACTGTAGGTGGTATCATAGACAGCGTAGATGGGCAGTGTAGATTGATCAGCTGGGCAAGTGGGCTGAGGATTGGTTAATGGGGTTTAATGCAGATAGATGTGAGGTGCGAAATACCCTAGCCAGGACAGGATCTTCATAGTGAATGGTAAACCATTGGGGTGTATGTAGAGCAGAGGAATCCAGACAAATGTATATGGTTCCCTGAAAGTGGTGTCACAGCATATAGGGTGGTATAGAAGGTTTTTGGTATATAAGCCCTCATCAGTCAGGGTAGTGAGTCAAGAAGTTGGGAAGTTGTGTTACAGTTGTAGAAGATGAAGAAATGGATAAATATTTATCCATAATGAGTATGGCAAATTATAAGAATAGTTACCCAATGAGATAATTAAATACCATAAGGAATATTTGTAAAAGGTGTAAGAAGGAACTGTAGATGTTGGTTTACACCGAAGATTGACAAAAAATGCTGGGGTAACTCGGCGGGACAGGAAGCATCTCTGGAGAGAAGTAATGGGTGATGTCTCAGGTCAAGACCCTTCTCCTTGACCCAAAATGTCACCAATTCCTTCTCACCAATTCTGAAGATAAGACAAACAATGTGTAGCACCACCCCAGGGAACATGGCTTTGTCACTTATGCCTCCAGATTCACTAATGAATCTACAACATTTTGAACTTTTAGATTGTGCATCCCTGACTGAAACTGTTCAACAGCTAAAGTCCACTACCTGCTGTCTTGATCTGCTGCCCACAAGCTTCTTTAAAAATATTTTTAACAGTGTTGCACCAGAAGTGCTGAACATAGTAAACTCTTCCCTTCGATTGGGGCATTTTCCCAAAGCCTTAAAAACTGCAGTGATCAAGCCCCTATTGAAGAAGCCAAATCTGGATGCCTCAGCTATGAGCAGCTACAGGCCCATATCTAATTTAGCATTTCTGGCAAAGATCATTGAAAGGGTAGTTTATAAACAAATTTACAGCTTTATGGTCCAAAACAATATTTTTAATGTTTTCCAGTCAGGAATTCAGCCACATCACAGCACTGAGACTGCACTTACTAAGGTCCTAAACGACATACATCTAAACAGTGATGCATCAAAAGCTTCAGTTTTGGTACTTCTAGATCTCAGTGCTGCTTTTGATACGGTAGATCATAATATACTGCTTGACAGACTGGAGAAGTGGGTAGGACTCTCTGGTTCTGTGCTGGACTGGTTCAAATCCTACTTGAAAGATCGGGATTATTTTGTTTCCCTTGGTAATTATGAATCAGAACGTACAAAACTCACATGCTGGGTTCCCCAGGGCTCCATTCTTGGACCCATCTTGTTCAATATTTATATGCTCCCCCTAGCTCAGATCATAGAGTATTTTAACATATCCTACCATACTTATGCCGATGACACACAACTTTATATCGCAGTGTCACCACATGACCATAGTCCCCTACACTCACTGAGTCAGTGTGTCAAACAAATCAATGAGTGGATGAACCAGAACTTCCTCCAGCTCAATGCAAATAAGACAGAAATTATTGTCTTTGGTCCCAAAAATACAAGGCTAGAGATGAGTGCTCAACTTGACTCAATCGCACTGAAAACCACAGACAAAGCCAGAAACCTTGGTGTAGTTATGGACTCGGATTTGAATTTTAACAGCCATATAAAGACCATTACCAAATCTGCCTACTACCATCTAAAAAACATTGCAGGAATCAAGGGATTTCTGTCCAAAGAAGAACTGAAAAACTTGTTCATGCATATATCTTCAGTAGGTTAGATTATTGTAATGGTATCTTTACAGGTCTCAGTAAAAAATCAATTAAACAACTGCAGCTTATCCAGAATGCCGCTGCCAGAGTCTTGACCAACACCAAGAAAATGGACCACATTACACCTGTCCTTAAATCTTTGCACTGGCTCCCTGCGTGTAAAAGGATAGATTTTAAAATTCTGTTACTGGCCTACAAGGCACTGAATGGTCTGGGTCCAAAATACATCTCTAACCTACTTGTTGTATATGGGGCACCTAGACTCCTCATGTCTTCGGGGACAGGTTTACTCTGTGTTCCCAGGGTCAGAACTAAAAAGGCTGAAGCAGCGTTCAGTTTTTATGCTCCACACCTGTGGAACAAACTCCCTGAACACCTGATGTGGGCACAGACTGTAACCTCATTTAAATCAGGCCTAAAAACACTGTTGTTTACTGTAGCTTTTCCATAACCCAACATGTAGGTAATCTTAATCTTCTAATCTTAACCTTTTATGTGCTTTTAAAATCGTTTTAATACTTTTGTGACTTTGTTTTACTATACATTAGGTATGTTGCAAAACTTACCTTGAGCAGCGCTACAGTTCTGCCACTCCCCGTGTGCGCGACTTTGGCGCCTTTCAGAGGGGGGAGGGCTTAAAGTGCCGTTTTTCCACAGGCCTGAAAAATCGATGAATGTCGGGCGATTTCGTTGCGGAAGAAAAATCACTCCGACATTTCATGAATGAAGGTATTTTTAAATTACTCTAAATTATTTATTAACTAGAGTAATTTAAAAATCACCTTCAAAAGCCGTGAGCACCGACAACCGGAAGGATTTTGCGTAGGGGAGAAAAAAAGGTAAATAGTTTATTTTTATATTAAAAGTTGGTTTTTCGAGAAGCTTTAATAATATTTTTATGTTGCGAAATAGGGTCCCAAAAAATGTATGAACAAACAATATTTTTCCTCCCGACTTCACCGCTAACCGCAACGTTCCAATCCACCGCATTCCACTAAAACCCACTCGCTAGTTGATTTAAATGGCCATTAATTTACAGGAATCAAACACTAAATTCCTTCCATTTGGCCCAAAAATTCATGAAAATGAGATTTAAAAATTATGTTATATTGTGGATTATTGTGTGAATGTTATTTGGATACTTAGGCAATTTAAAAAAAGTTTATCTTTTCTTAAGAAATGGATAGATGTTTAGATCTACTCATTGAATTTTGTAATTAGCTACAATTAGATAACTAACTAATTATATGCTTTAATTTCAGGTCATCCAAGTAAGATTGTTTCATATTTGTTTCAGAATGCTTCAATCTATATTAACTGAAAATATCATTGAGTTCTCTTAATTTTTAAGAAAGTTATGGGCTTTTAACTTTTCCAGATCACAGCTTTTGAGTTAAGTCAATTGAAAGGCAATGGGGAGCAAGATGCTAATTTCCGAGTATGAAAATGGCCATAACTTTCTTAATACTGAAGATATCAAAGTAAACTAGGTGTCAAATTAAACTTCTTTTTATGCTTTATCTGATGGGATAAATTGCAGACTTGATTTTTTAAATCTCAAAATTTTGTAACATTGCTATATACATGCAATTGTCTTATTGCTTGTTATGTAATTTTTGATTATTGGCTATTTTGTTGTCCTGTGTTGTATTGTGGTTCTGCAATGTTTTTAAACTATGTTATTCTTTTGTTTCTTTTGTAAAGCACTATGAATTGCAGCTTGTACGAATGGTGCTATATAAATAAACTTGCCTTGCCTTGCCTTGCCAGAGATGCTGCCTGTTCCGCTGAATTATTATAAAAGCTGTCTTCCTTAGGGTCCGGGTTCCTTCGCAACAATAGCAGAAACTCTTTGGAATCTATTTTAAGGGTCATGCCCAACTCAATAGTTACTTATTTTATGTAACAATCCTGATTATTTTCAGTAATGCTCAGGTGCTGAATAGCAAGGAGACGCAGGATGAACTGATTTGTTTTGCTGTCATTGGCTGAGGGAGGCTCTTATCTCAGAAAACAGCTTTAAATTGCCAGCTAAATGACCACACTGTAACTCCTGCAAGATGTGGGAAATCAGGGAGACCTCTAGTGTCCCTGAGCACTGTACTTGTGGGAGGTGTGTCCAGTTACAACTCCTTATAGACCACGTTCGAGAACTGGAGGGGGTGGGAGATTGCAACCTTCACGTGGTCCACCCTGTTTCAACAAATGCAATCAACCTGGCGTGCACAAACAGAAGATCAAACAGAACAGGTTGTCTTACAACTTTAGGCTGTGCACGCCATATGCAAGAAAGAAGAAGAGAACTGAAGCAGCAGCTGGGCGACCTTAGGATCATCCAGGAGTCTGAAGATGTCATAGAAAGGCGTTAGGCTGCAGTGATCATGCCTCAGATACAGGCAGAAAGTAAAGGGGCGTCCATTAGGAAAGGAAATGGGCAGAACGTGCGCAAATTCCCTGTGACCATTCTCCTCAACAGGAATGCCTTTTTGGACACTGTTGGGTGTGATGACCAGTCATGTGGGAGCAGCTGCAGTGTTCGGGCCGGGCTCTGAGGCACAGTGGGGAAACGTGAAGTCTGGTAGATCGATAGTGATATATAGGTGACTAGTTGCTCTGGGGGACAGACAGGAGATTCTGTGGCACTAAACGAGACTCCAGGATGGTGTGTTGCCTCCCTGATGCCAGGTTAATGGAGTTTAATGCAGATAAATGCGAGGTGTTGCATGTTGCAAAGTCAAACCATGGCAGGATCTTCACAGTGAATGTTAGGGCCTTAGGGAGAGCATTGAGCTGAGGGATCGAGGAGCACATGTACATAGTTCCCTGATTGCGGTGTCTCTGGCAGAATGGGGGAAAAGAAGGCATGTACTTTACATCAGTCGGATGTATTGAGTATAGGTTGGGACATTATGTTACATTTGTACAAGTTATTGGTGAGGCTGCATTTGAAGTACTATGTTCAGTTTTAGCCACCCTGCTCTGGGAAGAATATCATTAAGCTGGAAAAACGCAGAGAAGATTTACAAGGATGTTGCCAGGACTTGAGGGCCTGAGCTCGAGGGGTGCAGGAGGCTGAAGGACGATTTTATAGAGGTGTATAATATCATGAGTGGTACAGGCAGGGAGAATGCACAAAATCTTTTGCTCAGAGTATGGGAATCAAGAACCAGAGGACATAGGTTTAAGGTGAGAGGGGAAAGATTTATTGGTAAACTGAGGAGCAATTTCTTTACTCAGAGGGTGGTGGTTATGGGGAATGAGCTGCCAGATGCGGTAATTGAAGCAGGTACAATAACAGGTTTAAAAGGTACTTGGACAGGTACATGGGTATGAAAGGTTTGGAGGAATATGGGCCAAACGCAGGCAAATGGGACCAGCTTAGATGAGGCACCTTGGTTCACATGGGCGAGTTGGGCCAAAGGGCCTGTTTCAATGCTGCATTCAATGCTGCTGTATGACTCTAACTCATTGATCACTGGTTCAATAGTAGTTATTATCATATGTACCTAGGTACAGCAAAAGTGCTTTTTTGTTTTTGACCAAATTACTGGGTTTTAAGATTGTACAAGGCATTGGTGAGACCAATTCTGGAGTATGGTGTACAATTTTGGTCGCCTAATTATAGGAAGGATGTCAACAAAATAGAGAGAGTACAGAGGAGATTTACTAGACTGTTGCCTGGGTTCCAGCAACTAAGTTTCAGAGAAAGGTTGAACAAGTTAGGTCTTTATTCTTTGGAGCGCAGAAGGTTAAGGGGGGACTTGATTGTGGTCTTTAAAATGATGAAAGGGATAGACAGAGTTGACGTGGATAAGCCTTTCCCATTGAGGGTAGGGAAGATTCAAACAAGAGAGCATGACATGAGAATTAAGGGACAGAAGTTTAGGGGTAACATGAGGGGGAACTTCTTCACTCAGAGAGTGGTGGCTGTATGGAATGATCTTCCAGCAGAAGTGGTGGAGGCAGGATCAATTTTAACATTTAAAAGTAAAGTGGATAGGTATATGGACGGGAAGGGAATGGAGGGGTATGGTCTGAGTGCAGGTAGATGGGACTAGGGGAAAATAAATGGTCGGCATGGACTGGAAGGGCCGAGAAGGCCTGTTTCCGTGCTGTAATTGTTATATGGTTATATGGTTAAGAGCACAGACGTTTATAAGGTTTGCTGCAACTCTCCATACCCAGACTCATTACTATGTTTACAAGTTTTGTCTCTGTTCTTAAAAAAGGAAATATTTACTGCGGAGTCAGTGAACCATATCTTTTCTAGATTCTATCTCGGGACAGGCGATGTCCAGCAACAAAATTAAGTACAATTGGGAAATTAAGAGATTACCGTGGTTGAAATGCTGCTATTATGTTTAAGAAGTTGGATGCTGAAAGGCCACTTTTGTGAGCTGGTTTAGACCGTCTCAGAATATGGAATCAGCTATGTAGGATTGAAATGATGAGAAATTTCATTTTTGGAGGATTGTGCGCCTTTGGAAATCTTTACCCCGGGCAGCAGTGGATGCTCAGTCACTGAGCATAGCCAAGCTTGGGAGCTTTGGATTTTGGACTCTTAAATATGGAGATTGGGTTGGAATAGAGAGTCACAGACCCACAGGCTTGGAGAGGCTTATGGTGCACTTCTATTTCTCATTTTGTCAATGCAGTCCGTGGACAATTTATTAGGTTTGCACAGAAATGCCTCCACAGATTATGGACTCAAGCCCTGGAGTATGTTTTAAACTTATGACCTACTGACTGAGAGGCTTAAGTACACCAAACTGAGCCAAGCTGACACTTATATGTACTTGTTTTCAGAAGTATCCCTGAACATAGACACTGAAACAGATGAAATATGCATTGGCTACACACAAGGTAAGTGAGATGAGCAATACTGAGCAGATATGGCATTAAACCAGTTTTATATTTATAGGAAGATGCATAAGGCTATGAACAGTTGAAAGGCAAGTGTTAATGTGTTAATGTTAACTGTTTAAAGTGCTGACTTAGAATGGAACTTAGAAACAAAGAAAATATTGACACTTTTCATGGACAATGTCCAGCAGAATATTAATTATGGCGATGTGATATTTCAGATTTGCAAATAAATCAAAATATCAGCATTGGGCGTGGAAACATTTGCTCTATATTAAAAAATATCTTGTATTCACTACAATGGAGACGGCATGAGGGCAGATCAGAACAAGTTAAATCCGCTGTGTTTAAGAAAGAACTGCAGATGCTGGAAAAATCGAAGGTAGACAAAAATGCTGGTGAAACTCAGCGGGTGAGGCAGCATCTATGGAGCGAAGGAATAGGTGACGTTTCGGGTCTGAAGAAGGGTCTCGACCTGAAACGTTACCTATTTCTTCGCCCCATAGATGCTACCTCGCCCACTGAGTTTTTCCAGCATTTTTGTCTAAGTTAAATCTGCTTGCAACCAAGATGAATCAGTGTGAAGATATACTGCAATTCAACCTTATAAAATGTCAGCTTGCTGTATTTTTCATTTAAAAGCTCTGAGGTTTTTTTTAAGTAAGGCCAGAGTAATCAAAGTTGTTTGCAGTAACTTCAAACATTTTGAACACTTAATAGCTGCTAAGAATTCTGGAATCTACATGTTCAATGCAGTAGAAATGACATTTCTGTCAATTAAAGCGAGATTACATTACACTTTAATTCATGTTTCAGCCATAAATGCTTGTGCATTAATATATACCTCATCATAATCAAATCTACAATCCACCACCCACACTAATACATAACAATGAACTTGTTTACAGGATCAAAGAACTGTGGGATTATATGGATTAACTCTTAAAACAGATTTGCTTGTAAATATTTATTAGATTTTTCTGATCGCAGATAAACTGGTTCACAACAATTTAACAGATACATCTCACAGGGACTTACCTGCTAATTCTAGAGATACTGGAACCTCCCAGCCTTCTGCAAAAAAAGTTACACATATAAAGTACCCACAAATACAGCCCACGCAATAGTTGGAATTTTTTTCTTTAAATACCCACAAGTTATTTTGATATTTATTTTGTCAAATTAAGGTTAAAGGAAATAACAACAAAAGTAACTCTAAATTGTACAAAATGAAAGCCAAGATGAGAAGCCATGTGCAGGCTTTAGTTCCGTTCGGTTTTGGAGACTCAAAGATGTGATTTCCCATTGCTACCAGTTCAACTGTATATAACCATTTCTGGGTGGATGGAGTTTGATTCATACCTTTCTTAACAAGCACGCAGAAAAACCATGAAAACGGCACAGAAATTATGAAAAGTAGTAAAATAACCAAGACCAAGACACTAAATGATATTCACAGACAGCAGGAATGAGAAGCCTAGAAATTGGATTGAATCCCATGTCTTTATGTGTGCAAAGGTTGTCTTAATGCACTTTTTTCTGGCTGAAATTGTGCCCAATCAAGTGAGCGCACCTGATGTTTTCACATCATCAAACATGCACCTAATGAGACCAGTGTACATCTCTGCCTCTGTGGATCAGCATCGTTAATGCACACTTGTAGCACTATGGGTGGTGTCCCAGTGTCCAGGCTGGGCTGTATTCTGCCTATGAATGGTATTTTACTGAGGATATCAAGCTGATCCTGGTGGCACAGCACCATTCCTTTAGAATACGCAGCTGTTCCCAAATGGCAGAGGGGAGAAATGTCTCCAGATCAGAACAAGGCTGCATAGAAGCTGCAAGAATTCAGGTGCCTTTATCTCTGCCACACCTGAACCAGTAGGTGTAGTGGTGGGATTCTCATCGATCCCTGGGGAAGAAGCAGACATGGCCACCAGAGTGGAGTTCATGTTGCCACGACCCGCACCTTTGATGGGCTCATGGAGCTGGGGTCCACAGTGCTCCTGCCTCCCCTGTGTTCAGTGAGGCAGGCCCGACTGCTCACAAGCTATCGTCTGGGCACCTGCATCAGCCCCCCCCCCCCCGTCATGATAGTATCCCGATTGTCATTCTCGCCTGAGTCTGCTGAGACAATATCACGTGCAATCCCTCCCATGCAGGTCCCTGCCCCAGGTTTCCAACACCTGATGTTAGGCTTTAGCTGGGCCCGTCTCCCTGTTACATGAACCCCTCTAACCTCGTCAGCTTATTCCTCCTGGTGCCAGTCTCTGAGGTGGTGCTGTGGTGGTCAAGTGCAATGATGTACTACGCCCTTCATCACTATTTCCTTCTCCTCTTCTTCCAGTGCTCCCTCCTATGCGATGAGTCGCTTTTCAGGGAAGGGGAATCACCCCAATACCTTGAAAAGGCAAACCAGAAGACTATCTGCACCAAAACATCTTAGAGTCATCGAATCGTACAGCACTGAAATGGGCTCTTTGGACAAACACATCCAGGCTGATCATTTTGCATTGCAGACCATATCCATTGGGACTGTATTCTTCTTTGCCTTGCATATTTAAGTGCCTGTCTAAATGCCTTTTAAATGCCATCAGATTTCACCATCTCCTCTGGCAGCAAGTTCTACATATCATCCAATCTCTGTGATAAAAAAACAACTTACCCTTGACATCCCAGAATGCAAATGGTGATTACTCATGAGAATAAGGGTGCCCAATGTTTATCAAATGAAACGGAATACAGCCTTCGCAGTGAAACATTATTGTTGGAGATAGCTGGCGGTCTGGCAACTACTCTTGCTGGTGATGTTGTTTGCAGGTAGGTGCCCCATTTGTCCATCAGCTGCAGGATGATAACTCCTCTATTGAGCACGGATGCCGAATCAGGAGGCTGTCCTCCCATGCAGGTAGCCTCTCCGTTTCCTGGCTGACTAAGAGGAGGCAGTAAAGGACAAAGGACATCTTTTTGGAAGTTTGGCCTCTGCCTGGGTGGATGGAGAGAGGATTTATTGATGGATTTGCAGTTTGTTTCTGTGTGTCTGGTGTTGATCTTGGCATTTCTTCCTGCACTGCCAGTTTTCCAGCTCCACCAACGTTGGCTTGAGCAGACCTCCGGACCACTCCAGCCAACGGTCATCACTCCTCATCACTATCTCGTGCATCAGGACTTTGATATCACGTTGCTCGCACCATCTCTCCTCTTCCGTGCAATCCATCTCTCATGGTACCCATTGTGTGTGTTTGAATGTTGTCAGACTGCCGCAGGGAGTCTGCCTTTAAGGGCTGATGTTATCTATCACTGATGCGCAAAAGAGAACGAGCAGCAGTGTTAACATGAATGCGATTCTATTAGGAACTGTGCAAGTTCCAACTTAATACACATCTCCTTCAACCAGCCAGCTGAATAACTGCACTTTTTAATTTCCATAGTGGATAAAACAATGGTGTTGGGCACCAAAAATAAAGGGGAAAATCCAATTTCTAGCCTGAGATATTTGAAAATAAGTATTACAATATGACGATGGGTACAGGTCACGACTCAGGAAAAATAATGGTGAAATGCAATCAGCATTTGCTAAAGAACATCAGGAAGAACATAATGGAGACACAAGGAACAAAAGATGTCGGGATCTTGTGTAGAACACAAAGTGCTGGAGTTGCTCAGTGTATGTTGTTCGGAAGCGTAAACCTGACCATTATGAATTCACAAACATATGGAAGAATTTGTAACAATGCTGAATATTGACTGAGAAATATGGTGAGGTATTTGCAGCACAGTTCAGGCACACCCTGCACAAGAACATCATCATGCAGTCGTCTTAAGTAGTCAACACTCCTTCTTCAATGAGACATGTCTCCAAACCAATAAACCTTTAAAGAATCCCGACTGCCAAGAAAATGTACAATGAAACACATTTTGAAATGGTTAATCCAGACTTTAAATCTTAACCAGCATATGCAAATTTGTCATGCACCAGAATATACAAAACAACACTGGCAGACTAAGATGAACAATTCTGTAATGAAAACGCTTCCGCAGGCTCCTTGACACTCAAGTTACATTACGAAGCATCAATTTTTAATTGCACTGTGTAGTTTTACAGAACAATATGTTTCCAATTACATCCTTGGTAAAGACAATGATTTGGTAATTCTGGATAATTCCTATTTTCAAATAGGAAATTTAGCCATAACTGCGTAAAGGATTTTGCGAAAAAAAAAAATTTTGCCAAAATTATCAACTGTTTTTTTTCTGGTACCACTGTAAAATTCATGCATAATTTTTGACATAAATAGCTTAACAAACTTATAACACTTAGATGTGGACTCCTGTTAATATATAATTTGGTGAAAACTTCAAGATATCTTAAAGCCCTATGTATGTAATACCTTTAACACAGTGAAACAATTTAAAACATTTCATAGGGGTGTAACCAAAGAATGTTGGCCTAAGGAAATATTTGATTGACAACAAAAATAATGGTACAAGAAATAGATTTTAGGAAATGTCTTAAAAGGAACAATATGAAGAGATGAAGGATTTCAGAGAGGGAATTCCATAGTTTGGGGAGGTCACCACTGAAAGCAGACTCACCAATGATATTTAATGTGATGAGCAGCTCAAGATTTTCACAAATGGCCAAGTACTATGTGCAAGGTGCATTAGGTGCAAAGTCAGCCGCTCACATTTGTGATATGGGTTCAAATCATATACGGAAATGTTTTGGGTGAAAGTCACTCCTTCCTGTTATGTGCTCTGTGAGATAACAACAAAATGTCAACCTTGTTCCCATTGATCATATACGAAGAGAAAAGCAGCAGTTATTAAAACAGTGAACTTACAATTCCACTGCAGAGGGGTCAGAGGGAATAGATAGCTTGGTACTCAAATACAGAGTAGTTGGAGCTTCACTATTAACATAGATATTAGAGAACAGGTCTGAGAGTACTTGATGCAGACACTGGATAGTTTACAAAATCTCATATAAATAAAACAGTGAATGAAACTCTTCAGTTTGATAACCGTCTATAGTTTTGACTTCTCTAGATTTTTCCATTTGTGCTACAATTAGAATTTCAGCATTCTTCTTCATCTGGTTTGCTGAAAATGCATCATATTTAAATTAAATAAGAACTGTTCATCACCTGAAAAGAAGTGGAAAAGATATTTGGAAAAGACCAATTGCTTCTAAATTTTGAAAATTTTCAGTAAGGTTGATTTATTTTTCTAATGTTCTAATTTTCTAATGCACATTGATTAAACTCTTACAATCTAAGTCATGGAATGTTCCTATTCTTTAAATGCAGACCTGTTTGATAAATGACCTTGTGTAACTGTATACTGTGTACATTTTTGATGTGGGAGAGGCATGCAGATGTTACAGAAAATCAGCTCCAGATTTGTACGGCACATACTGTGTGAAGGTATTAGCGATAACTAGAATTGAACTGCACTGAATGAAACATCAATGCATAATATTTTATCAGGTATTTTATAGACACAAATATTTAGTGTACGATTTAATTTGCACCTAAAGAAGAACAATAATAGCATAAGATTACCTGGGAGTGTATGGCTCTGTTGGAGGAGGAGGAATGTAAAGATCTTGTAGAGCAGAACTGTCTCTCTTTGTCGGTGTGTTGAGAGTACCAGTTGGCGTGGCAACACTACCAGTTGGACTTTTTGGGATGATTGGCTGTTTACAAAAGGGAACAAAAAAATCACAGAGGATAAAATTCATGAGTTTAAACTGCATTATTATCGGCATAAATTAGACAAAATTGTTTTTAATTGCTCCAACATGCCTGTGTCAGGAAACACAATGGGAAGACCACCATATCCTCAGACTTCAAACTTAACAAATTGCCAATTTTACAGAACTCCATCAGCGCGAGGAAGCATATATTGCATCACCTTCCCTTAACGTTCGCGATGAGATCTCCCGGGTATTTTTCCCGGGTAACTTTAATTTTCTAGGGATAGGAACGTCCAGTTTCCCACCCCTCACTGACACAAAGGATATAGAATTTGCTCAAAGGTAATAAGGTCATAAGTGTAACGAGCAAAATTAATCAATTCAGCCCATCAAGCCCACATTACTATTCAATCATGGCTGATCCAGCTCTCCCTCCTAACCCCATTCTCCTGCCTTCTCCCCATAACCCCCAACACCCGTACTCATCAAGAATCTATCTATCTCTTCCGTAAATATATCCATTGACTTCCACAGCCTCCTGTGGCAAGGGATTCCACAGATTCACCACCACCAAGGATGCCAAAATCTAATCAAACCTTTTAATATTGCAAGTAAGTACAAAACATAGATTGTTTTGAAAAACAGAGCTTTGGGAAATCTACATTTCCAGCTGAGTGACAGTGAAGAAGATAGTAAGAGGGCACATACCAGCTGGTGGAATGGACAGACATTTGGCTGGTGAAAATTAATGTAGAAATGTGTAATGATAAGGATGAATGAGGACTAACTAGATAAATAAAGAGTGCATTTCCTAAGGGGGTGCAGGAAAAGAGAGACCAGGGTATTCTGTTTGTGTATTTTGGAACGAGGCAGTGAAAGTTGATGAAGTGATTTAAAATAGGATCCTATGCTGCACCGTCCAAAAAAAAAGTTATAGCAAATCTTCATTAAACATTGATCCAGCCGTAGATGGGGATCCAATATTGATCACTGTTGTGTGGGAAGAATTTGAAGGCTCTGGAGAGGATATTGAAAAGATTTAACAGAATGGACCGAGGGACCTATGTTACAGGGAAAGGCTGAAAAAGCTGGAATTATTTTTCCTGGAGCAGACAAAATTGAGATTAAATGTGGAACAGTCGTTCAGAAAAATGAAAGGTCTAGACAGAATAGACAAAAATTGTTGCCTTTGGTGGAAAGGCTAAGAGCAACAATACACAGGCTGAATGCAATTGGGAAAGGAACCAAAGGCAACAGGAAGAAAAGTTATTACAGGAGGATAACATTACAAATGAATTGCTTAACTGATTTTGGAGGCAGATTCGTTTGTTGCTTTTAAATATGAATTGGGTCATACTTGGAAGAAAGCATCATTTGCAGAGGTACCGGAAAATAATAAAAATGGAGTACGATTAACGTTCGGAGAGCTGGATTGGTTTTGAAGAGCCGAATAGCCTTCCTCTTTCATATGTTCATAAGTGATAGGAGCAGAATTAGGCCATTCGGCCCACTATGTCTACGCCGCCATTCACTCATGGCTGATCTATCGCTCCTTCTCAACCCCATTCTCCTGCCTTCACCCCATAACCCCTGACCCTTATTAATCAAGAATCTATCCATCTCTGCCTTAAAAATATCAATTGACTTGGCCTCCACGGCCTTCTGTGGCGAAGAATTCCACACATTCACCACCCTCTGACTCAAGAAATTCCTCCTCATCTCCTTCCTAATGGAACGTCTTTTTATTCCGAGGCTATGACCTCTGGACCTAGGCTCTCCCACTAGTGGAAACATCCAAGCCTACTACGATTTGTTAAGTTTCAATGTCCACCCTCTTTGTTGCTACCATTCTATGATTCTGGATGTCACTTTGTGCCAGTACATGGACCTGTTACGGAACATGCCTCACAGACTATGTGCCATCCCTGACAGATTTATATCTGCCATTTGAATGTTCTTTCTAAACCAGTAACCAACCTGAGTATTGTTCAAACATCTGAAAGGCTGGTCATCGAAGCATCAATGTGAGACCAAAGTTACATTCATCTGTGAGTGATCATTCAAATGGGAAAGATATAAGTACTTTCCCTAACATTTTCCCTGATATCGAACATTTATTTGACATTTTTTCCCATAATATGCGGACACAGTCTACAGATCTGCCCCTTTGCCAACACTATACTTTCCCATTTGCAAATTATTAAAATGAGCCCATATTGCAAAATATTGCATGGCCAACTGTATTGGGTACTTATTTCCCTGTATGTGCTGTGATATTTCAATTAAATTTCAATACTTTAATATAATTATCATGTAACCCAATCATAAACGTAACATATCAAACTTTGAGCACTCACTAGCCAATGACAAGCACCTCAGGCTAAATCTCTGGAGGTTACGGCTACCATTTTGCACCAAAAAGAACCTGCATGAAGGAGAGAATTAAACCTCAAGAGGAAGTCGACTGCAAATCCTCTAATTGTCAATTAGCACCAGCTACTAGGCAACTGACTGAATTCAATAATAACGGCTTTCTTTTTCGGGAAACAATCCATTAGCAACAGCATTCAAGTGACAGGGTGATTAAGATGGTTAATCTGTTTGTTTTACCGAGAAAATAATCAGACGCTGGAAGGATTTGGGTGCACTGAAGCAGCAGCTTCACTTTCAGATACCTGAACCGAGGTTAGATTTTTACGATCAGAGAGATTAGGTTTATTCTTATCCAAATTGAAGTGTGCTATTTGCATATCGTTTTTAGAGGTCATTTTGCAAGCACTTATGGGTTGCGATGCAGATTGTTAATTTTACAAATCCTTATGATGATCTCACTTAGCCATTAATACCTCGATTTACTGGTTGCCCGTCATGATGTGATGTTCTGGATATCACACAGATAAATGAGCTGCTGAATTGATGTTTCATGCTTCTCTGTATACTGCTTTGACTACTTCCATGTCCTCCTTATTGACCTTGTATGTAACCTTCAGTGCATGGGTGCCCAGACTGTGAAGCATTCACAACTATAAGAGATCGCCATTTGGATTTGTTAATAAATTAGGAATTTGCTGCCTGTATCAATTCTACTCCAAACAATCTTGAGCTTGCTGATGTGGCGTCCTCGTGCCATCACACCAACCTGGAGCTCAATGCTCTTAAGACAGTGGAATTGATTATGGACTTTTGGAGAGCACCCCTTCCCCTCCCCCCACTCACCATCAACAACACCACAGTCACATCTGTGGAGTCTTTTAAGTTCCTGGGAACCATAATCTCCAAGGACCTTAAATGGGGGGCCACCATCGACTCCACAGTCAAAAAGGCACAGCAGAGGATGTACTTCCTGCAGCAGCTGAGGAAGATCAATCTGCCACAGGCAATGATGGTCCAATTCTACACAGCCATCGTAGAGTCGGTCCTCACCTTCTCCATCATGGTCTGCTTTGGCTCAGCCACCAAGCACGACACCTGGAGGCTGCAGCGAATCGTCCGATCAGCTGAGAAGGTTATTGGCTGCAACCTTCCCTCCATTGACGAACTGTACACTGCAAGGACCAGGAAGCGAGCGGGTAAGATCATCTCTGATCCTTCTCAAGCTGGCCACAAACTCTTTGAATCACTTGCCTCTGGAAGGCAACTCCGGATTGTCAAAGCTGCCACAGCCAGACATAAAAACAGCTTTTTTTCCACGAGTAGTAGCTCTACTCAATAACCAAAAGATTGTAGCCTCCTTTCACTCTGGTATTTTAGTTAATTCACTTGTTTAATCAATAATGTTTTATTATTAATGTTTAATATTTTATGTGTCATTCCTAACTGTCACTGTATGTCATGTTGTCACTTGCGGGCGGAGCACCAAGGCAAATTCCTTGTATGTGAATACTTGGAAACAATCAAACAAGATCAAATAGAACAAAATGTTTAAGAACTGCAGATGCTTGAAAATCGAAGGTAGACAAAAATGCTGGAGAAACTCAGCGAGTGAGGCAGCATCTATCTGAAGAAGGGTTTCGGCCCGAAACGTTGCCTATTTCCTTCGCTCCATAGATGCTGCCTCACCCGCTGAGTTTCTCCAGCATTTTTGTCTACCTTCAAACAGAACAAGTTGTCCCACAACTTTAAGCTGTGCAGGCCATACGCAAGAAGAAGAGGAAGATACATTAATTCATTCAAACAACCTAAAGCTTGCTGATATATGTGGACATACGTGATGGGCACAACTTGAATTTAAAATTCTCATACCTGTTCCCATTGTTCTATGATCTCACAGAATTATCCCAGGAATGATTGGGTTAACCTACAATGAGCGTTTGACGGCACATGGCCTTTACTCGCTGGAGTTTAGAAGGATGAGGGGGGGGGGGGGGGGCTCATTGAAACTTTCCGAATAGTGAAAGACTTGGATAGAGTAGATGTGGAGAGGATGTTTCCACTAGTGGGAGAGTCTAGGTCCAGAGGCCATAGGCTCAGAATAAAAGGAGATGGAGGAATTTAGAAAGGAGATGGAGGACGTTATTTAGTCATTGGCTGGTGAATCTGTGGACCAGTGGAGGCCAAGTTAATGGATATTGTTAAGGTGATAATTGCAGATTCTTGATTAGCAAGGGTATTAGTGTTATGGGTAGAAGGCAGGAGACTGGGGTTGAGAGTCTGAAGAAGGGTCTTGTCCTGAAACGTCACCTATGCCATTTCTCTAGAGATGCTGACTGACCCGCTGAGTTACTCCAGCTTTTTGTGTCTATCTTTGGTACACTAAAAGGACACAGGTTAATCAGCATCTCAACTCTTGCTCCTGATTTTGGGCCTATTGAATAGAGACCCTACTCATTCTGCATCAGTGACATTAACATTTCAAACATTGTAGACCAGCAACATGCAAAGAATGGAAAGTAAATGTTTCTCCAGCAGGCAAATTCCACCTACTGCTCCATTAGCCACAAATACTCATCAATTCATCATGCCTATGTACTACCCAAACCATTGATCAGTTCGGACTCATACCAATCATGCACATAAACAATGTATTGCAGAAAATGTTACAGCCACCATCTGGCATGTTGTTTAATGGCGACAACTTAATGACCTTCAATGCGATTCCACCACCAGTCACATCTTCCCATCATCCCTTTCCACTTTCTGCAGAGACCACTCCTGCTGCAACTCATAGCGTCATGGAATGATACAGTGTGGAAACAGGCTCTTCATCTCAACTTGCCCACATCGGCCAACATGTCCCAGCTACACTTGTCCCACCTGCCCACGTTTGGTCCATATCCCTCCAAACCTGTTCTATCCATGTATCTGTCTGTTTCTTAAATGTTGGGATAGTCCCTGCCTCAACTACCTCCTCTGGCAGCTTGTTCCATACACCCACCACCTCATTGGATCATGCATCCCTTTCTATCCAAACCATTCCCTATCCCTCCCCAACTCCCAGATACTTTCCCCTGCAAGCACAGGAGATGTAACACTTGTCCCTATACCTCGTCCCACACATCTATCCAGGGATCCCAGTAGACTTTCCAGGTCTATGCAAAGACATGCAGATGACTATCGCTGTACACCACAAGGTCCTTGATAGTTATCTTTACTAAGCTTAAATGTAAATAGAGGATTGAATAGCATGTAGTTTTTATTGGATAGTAGTGCTTTTAACAACGTATTGTGATTGGTAATTTTTATTCTACATATGCTAATAAAGAATTAGAGATGACACAAGATTTCAATTGGTTAATGTCTAAAAGTTTGTATAAGAAGTTGACACTTCCGAGCAGAGTGTTTCGCGGAGTACGGTAATGGGACTGCGCTGCTCTACTCGTGCATGTAAATAAAGTGTGTCTGGGAAACAAATGCAAGTTGTTAGAGGTCAGTCTATCAGCGAAGACATCCTCATCTCCATTTTGTAACTTAAATAATCCTTCAAGTTGAGGTAGGTGTTTACCTGCACCTGCTGCAACCTTCCTTGTCTATTGTATTTGACGAGGCGTTCTTAACATTGGTGAGACCAAGTTTAGACGAGGTGACCGCTTTGCTGATCACCTGGCACTGAGGTGATCAATGAATGCACTCTGTCTGCCAAGGACCATCTGGAGCTGCTGATTGCAAGCCACTTCAATTCTATTCTCATTTCCATTCCAACCTGGTTGTCCTCAGACTCCTCCATTGAAAGAAACCACATGTAAACTGGAAGAAAAGCACCTCCTATTCCACCTACAACTCACTGCCATGAACATGACTTCTCCCACCTGTCTCTTCACCTTCATTCTCCTGATCTGCCCATGTCTTCTTCCTCACATCATTCTTTCCATTCCCTGGGTTCACCCCTCCCACTCCCAATACTAAGTTATTCTCCCCTCCTTCTACTCATTACCTACCTCTATTTCTTCTGGGTCCCCTATTTTCCTCCCCCCACCTTCTTATCCCAGCTACCCACCATCCCTCCCTCTGGTTCTGCATTTCCCCTCACCTTGTTGTTCTTCCAAATCACTTCCAGCCTTTGTGACTATTTCCTCCCTTCTCTCCCCCACCTGACTACCAAGCCCTCCTTACATGGATCCACCTATCACTTGCCAGCTGATGCCCCACCTCGTCTCTGTACCAACTATCTCCCTTCTATTCCATTTTTTCCCTTCACAGATGCTGCTTGGCCTGCTGAGTTTCTCCAACAGATTGTCTTTTGCGTGCAGTTTAGTCATACTACACTAACAGCATTTTTTTCTAACCATGGGCAGTATGGTGGCGCAACAGTAGAGTTGCTGCCTTACAGTGCTTAGAGACCCGGGTACGACCTTGTCTGTACGGAGTTTGTACATTCTCCGCATGACCGCGTAGGTTTTCTCTGAGATCTTCGGTTTCCTCCCACACTCCAAAGATATACAGGTTTGTAGGTTAACTGGTACAAATGCAAATGGTATCATTGCAAATGGTATAATGAATGCAATTGGTATAATTGTCCCTAGTGTGTGTACGATAGTGTTAATGTGCAGGGATCGGTAGTCGGTGCAGACTCAGTGGGCTGAAGGACCTGTTTCCGCGCTGTATCTCTACACTAAACTGAAAACTAAAATCATCTATCCATTTCTCTTCACAGATGCTGCTTGGCCCGCTGAGTTTCTCCAACAGGTTGTCTTTTGCATGTAGTTTTAGTCATACCATGCTAACATAGAGTAGTTTAAAGAAACAAGCTTTATCAGCACATTTCATTGTCTCAGCTCAATGGGAAAATACCTCTGACGCTGGGAAGTTAAACCACAAGCAGAAAAAGTTGGAATATGTCAGGAAGTTGGGAAGCAGTAAATGTGGGATGTTGGGCGTGGGGGAGAATAAAAGAGAAGGTCTTGGATGCAGTGTTTAAATGACAAAAATGATATTGGTACAGGCACAACGAGGTGGTAATTGGATAAAGAACTAAAGACTAGACTAGGTGATGCAACTGGCAGCAGGAATTGATTGACAAGCTGCGAGAAAAGGTTGCAAGCCAAGACATTGTTCCGAAATTTGTAAACTCTGCAGTGCGACTGGAAAGTCCTGAGCCACGTGACTGAAAGACAAGGTGCTGCTTCTGGAGCCTCCGCTGAGGTTGCATTGAACAGCTTGCAGAAGACTGAGAGACTGTTGTGGGACCAGGGTAGCGAATTGAAACAGGAAATGGCCAACTCAGCCTGACATACAATATTCAGGAGAACCAGGCTGACAGCCCAACATTTTCTGTCTCCTTTACATCTGAGCCGGTAGTGAGACAATTATGTAAAATTAGTCGGAACACTTCACTATGTCAAGGGCTTCAATTAATTACTACAGCGAATTCATCATTTATAATATCCTCAGCTGACTGAGCCTAGGAGGTGATCTGTCAAAGGAAGTTACAGGAGGAAGGCAATATCACAAGTTAACTTGGATGAGATTTACAATGTTTGAAATAATAACAGCTGCTTTAATCATTGCTCTGTTAGCTTCACCCAGATGTTGAATGATCCATAAAAAACGACCATGCAATGAAAATTATTTTCTTTATTTAAGCTTTAAGTCAACTTTATCAATGAGCTTGGCCAGAGGAAACAAACTGTCAAATTGTTCACTGATTAATACATTAGGACATGGGCATATATTTCATGCCCGACGGGATTATTATCTTAATAAAGGATTAACACTATTTTCATTACATGACCCACATATAAATGTTAACCTTTTCATTTCCCGCAATCATTCGAACTGCAGATTCTGGGTGAGATTTCCAACTGTTCCCAATGAATGTTGCATTTGGCCCAGTTAAAGAATGTGTTGACACGACAAAATCATTTTTTTACGTGCAATAGAGATGAGAGAAAAAATAGAAAAAGATTTCATTTGGAACAGAATTTGACTGCAAGGCACTGGAGTTAAAAATATTGTCCTAATTACAGAATGTCATTTAATTGGAAAGGTACAAGATGACACTTAAAAGTTAAAATGTATCGAACTTTGAGTTGGAGGACAAGAGCTACCTCTACTGTTTTTTATAATCAATCGAGACCATGGATGCTCATTCGTCAATAAAAACAGAAAATATCTCTCAACTATAGCTTTAACATTAATAATCACTGTTCCATGTGGGAGATGCGAATTTCTATTTACATTTCCACACTTGTTTGTAACTACTGGTTATATGTTGGTTCAGAAACAGTGGGAAAGCCCTGTTTGCAAGGAAAGGTTAATACCAAAGAGCCAACTCTTTTTTTAGTTGAGAGATACAGCGCGGAAACAAGCCCACCAAGTCCACGCCAACCAGCAATCCTCGAGCACTAGATACAATTTACAATTTTTACTGAAGCTAATTAACGTACGTCTTTGGAGTATTGGAGCACCCGGTGAAAACCCATGCGGTCACTGGAAGAACGTAAACATCCCTACAAACAGCACCCGTAGTCGGGATCGAACCCGGGTCTCTGGCAATCTGGGTTGCTGCAAGGCACCATGCGCCACCGTGCCGCACATGACAACATCATGACAATGATGAATCTGTTCAAGCAGCGGACCAAGTGCGGTTGTTCATGACGATCTCCCAACAGTGTCAGGTGAGAGCAGAAAGAATAAATAAACCCCCTAAACTCATTGCATGGTGACCCGTTGAGAACTAATAGAGTTTCTCAACGGGTCTCCAAGATGAAGGCTTTTTAGGTTACCCTTTAATAACTTCTAATAAAGTTATTAAAGGCTAACCTAAAAAGCCTTCATCTTGATTGCAGGCTAAGAAATGGGCAATACTTTTTGAAATATTCCCAAAATAGAATGCATAATTAGATTATATTTAATATAACTGGCGTGGGCGGTTAAAATAGGTGTTCACACAGATAGCTGGGGCCGCTGCACAGTTAAAATTTTACATTCACATACTTTCATAATGTGATTTTGATAGCCTCTTTGTATTTGAGTGCACAAACAAATTAGTGAAGAACTTTCTCCACGAAATATTTCACCATCTAATTTGGACGTTTGGTGTGATCCTGGTCATAGAAACATAGAAATTATGTGTAGGAGTAGGATATTTGGCTCTTCGAGCCAGCACCGCCATTTTATTTCATCATGGCTGATCATCCAGAATCAATACCCTGTTCCTGATTTATCTCCATATCTCTTGATTCCGTTAGCCCCAAGAGCCATATCTAACTCTCTCTTGAATACATCAAGTGAATTGGCCTTTACTGTTTTCTGTGCTTCGCAACACCCTGGTGAAAAAGTCATTCCTCATCTCAGTCCTAAATGGCCTACCCCTTATTCTTAAACTGTGATCCCTGTTTCTGGACTTCCCCAACATGGGGAACATTTTCCGTGCATCTAGCCTGTCCAATCCCTTAAGAATTGTATATGTTTCTATAAGATCCCCTCTCATCCTTCTAAATCCCAGTGCATATAAGCCCAGTCGATCCATTCTTTCATCACATGTCAGTCCCACCATCCCTGGAATTAAGCTGATGAACCTACGCTGCACTACCTCAATAGCAAGAATGTCCTTCCTCAAATTAGGAGGCCAAAACTGTGCACACTACTCCAGGTGCAGTCTCACCAGGGCCCTGTACAACTGCAGTAGGACCTCTTTGTTCCTATACTTAAATCCCTCTCGCTATGAAGGCCAACATGCCATTTGCTTTCTTCAGTGCCTGCTGTATCTGCATACTTACTTTCAGTGACTGGTGTACAAGGACACCTAGGTCTCATTGCACATCCCCTTTTCCCTATCTGACATAATTCAGATAATAATCTGCCTTCTTGTTCTGGTCAGAGGGAAATCATTGGAAAAGTGGAGGGAGGGTTATATTTCCAGGATTTTTTCCTCTTTGTTACAGCAATGGATTTATCTCCAAATAGATTTAGCAATGGATTTATCTCCAATGGATTTATCTCCTCCTATTCCTTCGCTCCGTAGATGCTGCCTCACCCGCTGAGTTTCTCCAGCATTTTTATCTATCTCCAAATAGACGTCAGTGGACTCAATTGTTCAAAAGCCCCAATAGTATAGTCCACCTCCTTTTTCTCCCAGGTCCACAAACATGCATTGACTAATCACCATGGATCACATTTTATTGAGAGCATTCTTTCCAGATAGATGCTGAATGTTATATAGCTAGGAGCTCTGGGATTTAAAGTGATGTGTGTATTTTTCACGGAATCCTTCACAATAACACCACCAAGACTTTAAGAGGTGTGCTATCCACAGTAGTCAATATCTTTCACTTACATAACCAAGATTTATTCATGCCATTAGGTATCAGACTTAAAATAATATTATCATATGCAACAATATATATAAATTAGGTGCACAACAGACTGTAGATGCTGGAATCCGGCCCAAATAAATGAAACCTGCTGGAGGAACTCAGTGGGTCAGCCAGCATCTGTAAAGGGAACTGAACAGTTCATGTTTCGGGTCAAACCACTTCATGTGGACATGTGAAGATGAAGGACCTCGACCTGAAACCCCCACAGATGCTGCCTGAGTTACTCCAGCAGCTCCCCTTTTTTTTGCGACATAAATTGAGCATTTAATGAAAGTGTTTTTTAATTTATTTTTTTTAATTTGTTTTTAGTAGAAGTAATGTACAGTACAGTAGTATAAGCCAAAAATAACATAATACATTTCATGTACCACTTCTTGTTTTAAACTTTAGTAATAGGAAAGTAACGGAAGGAAGAAAAAGAGAAATAGAGAGAGTTAGATAAGATAGTGAGTACGTGAAAAGAAAGAGCCCGTAAAGACGTAGAACGCGAGAAAGAATAAAAAAAATAAAAAAAAATTAAAAAAGGAAAAGATAAGAAAATAAGATAAGATAAAAGGGATGTACCCACTTCATATCTATACACACCCCTCACCAGGTCCTGAAACCGTTTATTTCCAAAGTTGAGTTGCACCCCATGCTTGTAATAAGTCGATAAATGAAGACCAAATCTTTTGGAATTGGTCTGATTTGCCTGCTAGGACGAATCTCATGTCTTCGAGGTGTAACATTTCGGACATATTTGAAATCCACATTTTTACCGTTGGTGTGGATGCATTTTTCCAGAATTTAAGTATGAGTTTTTTTGCCATTATTAAGCCATAATTAAGGAAACTCTTTTGGAACAAAGTCAGCTCAAAGCCGACTTCCATTGTTCCAAAAATAATCAATTCTGCGTTCGGTTTCAATTTTATTTTAAATCATTTTGTAAAAATGTCAAAGATTTAATTCCAACATTTTTTTATTTTTATGCAAAAAACAAAGGAATGTGCTATAGTTGCATCTTGAGATAACCATTTATCACAAGTGGAGGAACCATTTGGAAAGATTTTACTTATTTTAGTTTTCGAATAATATAATATATATTATAAAATAATGATGAAAGAACATCTTAACAAAATCTGTCAGCTTTAATTATCCTTTAGGTCCAGACTTATTTTAATCAATATTTACTGAAACTGAATTTCAGTTTGAAATTTTTGTTTGATTTATGGAAAATGATATTTATCACACATTGTCCAGAACGGGAGCAGTCAAAGAATCATAGAGCGGAGAAACAGGCACTTCGGCACAACTTGCTCACGCTGGCCAACATGCCCCACCTACACACGTCCTGCCCACCTGTGTTTGGCCCATATTCCTCTAAACCTTTCTTATCCATGTACCTGTCTAAATGTTTCTAAAACGCTGAGACAGTATCTGCCTCAACTACCTCCTCTGGCAGCTCGTTCCATGCACCACCGCCCTTAGTGTAAAATTGTTACCCTTCTGGTTCCTATTGAATCTTTTCCCCGTCACCTTAAACATGTTCTATGGTTTGCAATTCCCCTACTCTGGGCAAAAGACCATTCTTTTACCAGATATATTCCATCTCATGATTTTGTACACCTCTATAAGATCACCCGCATCCTCCTGTGCTCCAAGGAATAAAGCCCTGGCTTGCGCTACCTCTCCATATAGCTCAGTCCCTCGAGTCCAGTTGCAATGTGAGTATCTGCGGTTCTGAAGCAGATTCACTACAACACAAGAGGATGTAACATGTGGTCACATGGGATTATTGCACCCAGGGGCGCTCCACTTGCTAATATGTTTATTATAACTAGTATGGTATAAGGTCAAGATAAGTGGGGAATTAATTATGACAATCTCTAGTCTTTATTCCAATAATTCGCTGTAATCTGAAAGTACGAAGCATTTGGAAAACAGTGGTTGATACTTATTTAGCCGTAGAATTACATAAACATTACACCATTGAACCAGCCACTCAGTCTAACTGGTGAGTGCTGGTGTTGATACTCCAAATGAACCACAGCAATCCTACTTTCTCTAAATCCACCGTAATAAGGAGAGATAATCAAAACTTTCCAAAGGCAAAAGGTTTTGCTGAAAGAATCAGGTAAATTAATGCAAGATGGCTCATTCCAAAATACTCTTTTGTGTGACTGAAGAGTTATTTTAGAACAGTTGATCTGTAGATAGTTGATAGCATTTGACCGTTAGCTTTCCCCAGCCCAGAAAGCGGTTAACATAAATCCCAGCAAACGGCCCTTCAAGGAATCCAAATTTTGCTAAGCAATGTTTGGCTTGCTATTTCATCTCAAAAATTAATGTAATAATATCTAAGCACATCTGTTTAAAAGACCGAACAAACTAACGGATTGACATCACGACATGGTGGCAGATTCCTCTGTGCAGGTGCCATCAATAATGTCCATTGTTAGTCCTATTTAACTGAATACCTGTAAGGTTGTTAAACATTTTAATTCTCCTTTCCATTCCCACACTGACCTTTCTGTCCAAAGCCTCCTCCATTGTCAGTCTAAATACAAATTGGAAGAACGACATCTCATATTTCGCTTGGGCAGCTTACAATCCAGTGGTATGAATATTGATTTCTCTAACTTCAAGTAACCCAGCAATCCCTCTCCCTCCATCCCTCCCCCACGCAAGTCGCATCAGCTTCTCGTTTTCACCCAACAATCAGCTAACAGCCTGATTCCTTTATCATCATTACTTTTTTGAATATCTTTCATTCATTGTTCTTTATCTCTCTACACCATCGTCTATATTTCTCTTTTTCCCTTTCCCATGACTTTCAATCTGAAGAAGAGTCTCGACCCGAAACATCACCCATTCTTTCTCTCCAGAGATCCTGCCTGTCCCGCTGAGTTACTCCAGTTTTTGGTATCTTTTTTTTGGTTTAAACCAGCATCTGCATTTCCTTCCTACACCCTCAAAGGCTCGATTGTAATCATGTATTATCTTTCCGCTGACTGGTTAGCACGCAACAAAACCATTTCACTGTACCTCGGTACTCGTGACAGTGAACTAAACTAACAACGTGAAAGCTTTTAAAGGATGGTAACAAACAATGAATTGGCTCTGGGGGCTCGGAGAGATAATGAAGGTATTTGAGTTACATAGAGACACAATGATCAGAGGAATGTAACTGTGATTGTAAACATGACAAGTAGAAAGTGGTTATGCTCTATAACGTGCATAAACAATAGGAGCAAAATCTGTACGTCACAAAATGCATCTGTGTCAGTATCATTCTTTCATTTGCTCACTAAGCTACAGGAGAATACCTGTTAATTTTCACTAACAAAGAACGTTATGAATTTATAGAGCAGCAAATGGCTTTTCTACTTGGTGCCTGCTAACACACATGCCAATTGGATATGCTCAGTTCCACACCGAAACATTTCTAACATATAATGAGTAATTTGTTATATTCAATAATTCTGGGAGGCTATGCTCACAATACTATTGAAACCACATATGTCCCAACAGCACCCACTAATACTGACAAGGCTTCATTCACTTCAGAAAGAAACTCAACCTTTTGCTAGCTTGGAGGTTTTGATTTATTTAACACTGTGAAACAAAAAGGTTGTTACACAGTTATTGTCAGCTACCTCTAACAATCAACAAATAGGATTTTGATTGAAACAGCAACTTAAGTTAGGTAACAAAATATAGTCAACGTTATCAAGACATTTGAGGGCAGTGCATATCTGTCTTTGTTACAATTTACTATCTTAATGAATTGAGAATGCCTATCAGGAGACTCTGTTGGTTACAAGATCAACTATAGTTTACCTGCAGTGCTAGAGGTTTCCATCTCATATTCTTAAGCAAAGCAGGTGCAGAGGTGAGCATGCTCTGAGGTCGTTTCTTTAAGGTTAAGATGACCCCACTAGGATCTTCCCGGAGTGCATTTACCAGGTTTTTCAACTGCCAACCTACCTAGAAATCAACAGCAAGAACAAAAAGGGTTTAAATAAAACTCTCATCGAAACTAAAAGCAAAAATATCATGGTAGATTGAACTGAAAGATCAAAAGGAACAATACCCAGATTGTTACAAATTTTGAAAAAAATCAATTACATAAAAGAACAGAGGAATAACTCTCATTATTTAGTGGTCTCCTAGACATAATCAAATAATTACCAATTTTACTTGTTCTAGTGGGCTCTCTGAAATGAGCATCATTAAAATGGGAAAACTTAAGAGGAACCATTTGATGGTGCTTGTAATCGATGATGTTATTCATAATACAATGCCATATAAGTTCTTGAAACTAAAAGCCCTGTCCCACGGTACGAGTTCATTCCAAGAGCTCTCCCGAGTTAAAAAAAAAAACAAACTCGTGGTGAGCACGGAGAATGAGCGTAGCGGGTACGTCGGAGCTCGGGGACGTCTCTTAGCGGCTCGTAACGCTAACGGCAGGTACTCGGGAAGACTCGCTAACGGCAGGTACTCGGGAAGACTCGTGAAGATTATTCAACATGTTGAAAAATGTCCACGAGAACCCCGAGTACTGACGAGTGGCCATTACCGTAAATCTCCGAGTTCGAATCAGGGCAAACTCGGGAGAGCTCTTGGAATTAACTCGTACCATGGGACAGGGCTTTAAAAATTGGAACATTGTCTTCAGATATCTAGATATATTATATATCTGGCACATACCAAATGTTCATGCTGGAACACAAATATTCTGCCGTCTCGTGTATTGAAATGGCAGTACATCAGAGAGAAGTGACATCATTTTATTTGTTTTGATCATAAATCAAGGGTTGTTTTATAACTATGAGAGATCTATCTCATTGTCCTCAAGTATAAATACAGTTTCCACCTCCATTATTTCCCTCTGGTACAAGTGACAAAGCTTTTCAAAGCTACTTTCGTGTTAGGATGTGATTGCTCCAAAAACATCTCCAGATTGATCCAGCTAGATTTCCTCGAACAATGAATGATGATTTCTACCTTGAAAAATGTGTAGGAAGGAACTGCAGATGCTGGTTTACACCGAAGAGTGGCGCATAATGTTGGAGTAACTTAACAGGACAGGCAGCAACTCTGGATAGAAGGAATGGGTGACCTTTTGGGTCGAGACCCTTCTTCTGAAGAAATCTGAAGAAGGCACTCGACCCAAAACGTCACCCACTCCTTTTATCCAGAGATGCTGCTTGTCCCGCTGAGATGCTACAGCATTTTGTGTCAATCTACTTGAACACAGCTTATCCAGCTGCCTGAACGATCATTCTATTGTACAGCAATATTGGTTGGTTTGGTTCACTAACCCAGATTGCAGCTATAAGTCTTATAGCTGCAATCTGGGTTAGTGAACCAAACCAACAAATGCCACAGCTATGTTGATTAATATACTTTAACCAGTCAGCACAAAAAACACTGCAAGCACTCAGCAGATCGGCCAGCACGTGTGGAGAGATAATCAGTTCATGTTTCAGTGTTGACCTTTCATCAGCACTGTTCTGAAAAAAGATAATTCAACCTGAAATATTATCTATGGTTCCGTCCCCACAAGGGCTACCCGAGTTTCTGTTCAATTCTACACCTCTATAGCATATACACCATTTGTATCCTGTTGGTTACACAAAAATTTGGAGAAACTTAGCAGGTGCAGCAGCATCTAAGGAGCGAAGGAGATAGGCGACGTTTCGGGTCGAGACCCTTCTTCAGACCATTTGTATCCTGTTATTTTACTGAATAGCTGTACAGAAGCCGCTAATGCCAGTGTAATACCAGTCTCACGCTGAAATCGACCATTAATAGCTCCCCACTTGGTTGGTAACCTTAAAGGTGAAGTAACTTGCTCATTGAATCAATTTTCTCATCAGAAATATGAATGTTAAAATGCAGATCATATGAACTTTAACTGAAAAGCATTCTAACCATCTAAATGAGAAAAAATAACTATAAAGCTAAAAAGACAAAGTGAAATAAGTGCCTATAAAATATTATTCCTGGAATTTAATCTTAACGTGATAACACTACGGATACAATGTGGTCAGATCAGCACATTGTATTCTGCCTGCCTCTGAAAATTATTTTGTTAAAAGTCAGTGTTAAATCTTAATGGGCATCAAAAAAGCTGCAATTGTTGGATAGTAAAGCACAGAAGTCTGCCTTCGAGACAGTGCTATCACTTTCGTAGAGCACTGAAGTTCTTCCATGGCTTTCAACCCCCCTCCCCTGCCGTTTCCCACATTCCTACTACATTGGTTCTTATCCAACTCCCTGTCTGAACATTAACGTTGATATAGAATCTTTGTTCTGCACAGCTTTCAAATCCTTAACTCAAAAAACACAAAATGACCTTAAGATATCTTTGATGTCTTTCCCTTTCATCTTCAAATTGTTGCCCTGTGGCTATCAAACCTAGAGCCAAAACTGGTGCCTCTGCAACACGGACCAAATCTATCCAAATCAATGTACAACTTTGGAAATAAAATCCTGAAAAGGTACATCCTAATAATAATAATAATAATAATAATATATTTTGTTGTCACTACACGTAAGTGCAACAAGATTTGGTTTTCAGCTTCCATCCGATGTCATAACTTAAATGACTAATAAAAGTTAGGTTTAGAGACCCCGAGAACAAGGTTTGTAAAAAGAACATTAGAACATTAAAAACAGTCAAAACAGACTAAAGTGCAGATGTGTCTGTGTGACGTGACCATCCGAGGGAGACAGTCCATGGGGGTGGGGAGCACTCAGCAGGGCTGGTTCCCTGTCCTTTATTTCCCTGTGATTGCATGTGTATAAAGTGCAGTCTTGCAATTTTGCCTTTTCAGAATAAGAAGTACAACTATAATATGCTGAACAACTGAAGTTAACAACTTGGGAGAAAGATTGATAAGTGGTATAATTGTAATGGTATTACAGGGTATGAGAGCTGGGCAATGTGTGTCCACACCTCCATGAAGTTGCTCAGACAAGATAACATGCTGTTAGGAACATGAGTCTTTGGCTTTTAAAATGGGGACATTAGAATGTAGTAAAGAGTGAGGTGGACAACTTTAACCCTCTGTGATAGATGTGTAAAAAGTGAAGTCAGATAAGATTTAAAAATGATCATCAAACCTACTCTCCGGAGGCACGTGCATTACTTAATTATGTTACGGAAGCCACTTCCCCAAACTTTAACAGGCTTTTACAAGCAGTGATTTCAATGAACCAGACAGCTGAAGTTGGCTGGTCCACTGCTGCATCGGCAGGAGCGGGAGTGTTTCCTCATCTTTACAAATATGCTGCTTCCCTTCCAGTGATCGAAAGCCTTCATCATCTCTCACAAGTAATCTACAACTTCCTAAGCTGTCCCTCAGAATCGGAAGGCTTGCTTTCACTCCGATTCTGTGAGCTAAGAACCAGTTGACGTGTCCCATAAGGGATCTGAAGATTGCCACAGATGGAGCAGGTGGTGTTTGACAGAAAGGCTGGGTGGTTGGGCCATTTAGGATGTGTGCACTTTCTTTACAGTAAACCTTAAAAAAATATCATATTTACACCATCTCTGATATCCGCTCAAGTCCAAGTTCAAGTGAGTTTATTGTCATGTGTCCCTGATAGGACAATGCAATTCTTGCTTTGCTTCAGCACACAGAACATAGTAGGTGTTTACTACAAAACAGATCAGTGTGTCCATATATCATTATATAAATACATACACACATGAATATAAATACATACACACATGAATATCTTATTGCGCTCCCCAGGTGAGGGCAATAAGATATACAAACCACAATCCTTGCGGGCCTTTGAGATGCGGCTGTGAATTTATGCCCAAAACATTTCTTTATTTTTATCAGTCCTGATGCAACGGGTTTGTCTGCACTGGAGGCCATGTTATTCTTTAGCTGTGAGATACTAATCTTAATGTCTTACCCAAGCTGGTTGAGTTCAGAGACTTTTAAAGTTCTCCTAACAATGGCAGAAACCTGTCCACATGTCTTATAAATTATTAAACTTGGTCACAATGTGGTGGTCCTTGGGTGTTTGGGCTACAAATGGTCTTGCTTACACTGTTCGATCTACATGTATTGGGGTTATCACCTGTGCACTGCAAGGGCCAGGAAGAGAGCGGGTAAGATCATCTTTGACCCCCCTCACCCTGGCCTCAAACTCTTTGAATCACTTCCCTCTGGAAGGCGACTCCGGACTGTCAAAGCCGCCACAGCCAGATATAAAATCTGTTTTTTTTTCCACAAGCAGTAGCTCTACTCAACAGCTGAAAGTCTGTAGCCTCCTTTTGCTCTGGTATTTTATATCATTCTTCACATGTTTGAATTATAATGTTTTATTTTTAATTGTCTATACTGTTTTTCGAGTTGTTACTTGTAAATTACAAGTAAAGGCAAATTCCTTGTATGTATACATACTTGGCTAATAAAATGTATTCCATTCAATTCAATCTCCTGCACATTTTCCATCCACCAAGTATTCCTCATCCTGCAGATCTACTTCTGCTTCCTTTGAGACATGAAGGTGTCTCCAAACCAATAAAAGATGGCTTTTACAATTGATGAACTCACTTTCTCAAATCAGTTTTGATACATTCGAGCTCGGAAGCCAAGAATCTTTCCAGAGATGTTAATTTTGGTGGATTTCTGGGCAAACCAGGGACCATGGTTGAGGCAGTTGGATTCTCTGAGAGATGCTGTTATAAGAGTTTAGTTTTGGGGTTGTTGATTTATTTGGCAATTGCTGGTGTTGTTTTAGCATCAGTTGATGGTAATGACAGTTGGACTGGGTGGTGGTCAGTCTAAGGTCGCCAGCACCAGTCATGGTGAAGATGATGCTGATGTCTGTGTTAAAGAAGGAACTGCAGATGCTGGAGAATCGAGGGTTACACAAAAAGCTGGAGAAACTCAGCTGGTGCAGCAGCATCTAAGGAGATAGGCGACGTTTCGGATCGAGACCCTTCTTCAGACTGAAGAAGAGTCTCGACCCGAAAAGTCGCCTATCTCCGTCGCATGATGCTGATGTCTCCCTGGCCCCTTGTCTGGAAGGTGATGCCACTAACTGGAGTTGGTTCCCAGAACGAGGGTGATCCCATGTGTCCTTGTTCTTGTTTCTCCGTTGAAACAGACAACTGATAATTACAAGATTACCTTAGACGAGGACCCAACTGGAGTTAGCTTTTCATTCAATTTCCCCAGGGAATTGTGTTTTCTGTGACGGTGGTATTGAAGTTGCCAGCGAGGATCAACTTGTCCTCCACTTGTACTCAGACCAGAGACTCACAGATTGGAATACTACTCCGATGGCCTTTGTGTCTAGTTGCACATCAGTGGGAACTGAAGGGTCATGAGCCATTGTTAAAACCAACTGAGGGAGCGACGCTGAGGTGCAGGAACTGAATCACACTTGGTGGGAAGCCTGAGTTCCTCATGAAGATTGCCTTCCAGAAGCACGTGTATCTATCAGCTTGCTCTTCGAGGTGACATTCTCCTGCCGATTTTATCACACTTTGGGTGGTGATATTAAGATTAAAGATGTTTCTCTCCTGCCATCTAGCTCGCTCGCCACAGTAACATTAACTTCATTCCATTTGCTTTGACGCAACATCGGAAACATCAACATCTTTTGATGCGACATCTCAACCGTTGAGCAAACTGGAACAACAGCATTCAGTGAATGGAAATCAAAACCAGGAAAATAACTGAGACATAACTAAAATTCAACAGTTGTTATATAATAAAATTAAACAGAACAGCAGAAAATACTCAGCAGGTCGAGCTACAATTATCTGCTAAACATATCCTGCATTTTCTGTCTGACAACATACATAACACTGCATCTTGAGCACATTTACTCAATATTGCAATTAAGTATCCAAAGGTAAGAATTTATTAAAAATTCATTCAATGCCTGGTAAACAAAGATGTCTTCTTCTTAAGCAGACTTTTAGATTTGAGGATGATTTGTCTTCACCCTGAAAACTGTGGGTTCAGGGGTGACCATTGAGACCAAAGTGAGAACCGCAGCCCCTTCCCCAGGTGGGACAGGTGGGTGGGTGTTTTATGAAACATAGTGTTCCTTCCACTAATTTTCACACAGAACAATTGTGTACACTTGATGCATGGGCTCGAGGATCTCCTGAATGATCCTGGTCCATTTTGAATGGTTTGGGGATTCAGTAGAAGGTTGCACTATTCTCCTCCCATGACAGAACTTGGAATAACGTGGCTGCTTAAGGGGTCTCAAGTCAAATGGCCTGCCAAATGAACTAACTGAGTGTAATTATGAGTTCATTGCTGCGGATGTTGGCTGGGAGAGGACGTGATGTTCTTGTTTTTCACCCGGCTGGTGAATTTGGACGATTTGGCAGAGACATTATTGGTGTTGGCTTTCTGGTGCCAAGATATGTCTGTTGTGGACAGTCAGGTTTCATAGTTAAGGACGGATCCTAACCTGAGACATCACCCATCCTTTTTCTCCAGGGATTCTGCCTGGCGCTCTGATTTACCAGCATTTTGTGTCCATTTTGGTATAAACTAGCATCTGCAGTTCTTTGATTCTTGGTTTCATAGTCGCTTGACAGACCAGGGGGTTCAGTGCCAGTTTAGAGGTCTTGACCTTTAAATACATTAATCCATATTAAAATTCTCCCTACGCACAGATGCTGAGGATGCTAGTAGATCATTTAAATCAGAGTGCAACAACTGAAGTAGAGGACACGTCCTAAATTAAAGAGCTCCAAGAGAAGTCCGGACTCTAAAACCCTTCCCACAAAATCACGCAGAATTCAAACAGAATTGTTTTCTGGGTTAATCCCGAAATCATAATTACTGCATCTGAAATGGAGTTTCAAACACTGATGCTTCTGTGTTGTTTCTTACACTGGGATGTATTCAATCACCTTGACAAATGTTGCTGCTGACTTCATGCACACACAACAATAGCCAGTGATGGTGGGACATACTGGGACAATGATGAAGCCGGAACAGGTAACGCAATGGAAATCCAGCACTTGCTGCAAACACTCTACAAGTTAGGCAGTGTCTCTGGAATGAGAAGCACAGTTGCTGTTTCAGGTTAAAAACTTTGATTGTGGCTGAGTGCTTTCATCTCTAGTTTTTTTTTGTTTAATTTACTAATCTAGATGACTTCAGTGCACTGTTTCAACCATCACTGAATGAAGTTTGCATTATTGACAGACATTACAGAAACCAGCTGGCATAATTTCCAATTAAGCCCACTCTGCTCAGTGGCATATTAAACAGTGCACTGGGATTTAAAGACTTTGCCCTATAAAAGCCACGAGAGTACCCACCTCATTATTCACAGAAATATTTTAGCATGACTAAAGTGTTGAAAGTGACACTGTTGTTGTGACTAATGTGAAACAACTAGAGCCAATGGTCTAGCTTAGGCAGAAATTCCACAAATGCTATCCCACCATCACCCAATGACTCCAAACCAAACTCCTCACCTCCAAGGCCCAATGGACTCCTGTGGTTGTGACAGAAGACTTTAACATACTGTTTGCTGTGCGGCAGAAGATCTGGTTGACTGCTGAATGCTGCAAAGGGCGTTACATTTCCAGGGAGAGATAGGCAGTGATTTGAGCAAAATTTGATGTGCCATCAGGCTTAGTGTAAATTGAAAGCAACTCATGCAGAGATTGAGGAAACGGACTGATTGGAAGATCTGTGGGCAGACACGGAAACATATCCTAATGCACACCACCAAAATGTAAATAAGAATAGGTTTTTGACAGCTTTTACGAATGCTGAACGCTCATGTATTAAGAAAAATCCATTCCCACTCCTGACAAATTATAGGTATGAGATCAGCTAAGATTTCCAGACTCCCTAACTTTTAAGGAAGAACACTCTGAAGCTGCAGGATGCCTTATATCAAGTGGCACATGGGCATGACCTGTGTGTGTGTCTATAAATCTGTTTGGTTATATGTGAGGTAACTAACATTAGCCTTTAGAGATACAGCATGCAAACAGGTCCTTCGTCCCACCATGTCTGTGTTGACCACCCCATACACTAACACTATCCTACACACTAGGGACAATTTACAGAAGCCAATTAACCTACAAATTTGTACGTCTTTGGAGTGTGGGAGGAAACCAGAGCACCTGGAGAAAACCCACACACTCACAGGGAGAGCCCGCAAACTCCATGCACCTGTAGTTAGAATCGAACCTGTGTCTCTGGTGGTAAAAGGCAGCAACTCTACCGCTGCTCCACTGTACTGCCCATGTGGAAATGAATGGTGCATTTGCGCTGAAATACTGATCTCGACCCTGGCACAGGTACCTGTAAAGACTACTCTGTAAAAGTGATTGTATTTTAAATCATCAGGTACTGAAATGCCCCATATATGCACAAAACCAACCAGCTTGTTTCTGTAATTACAGTAGTTTGAAAGATTTAGGGGCACTGGAATGGAAGTAGACGGAATTTAGATTTACAGTTAAAGGTTAAGGAGAACAAAACTGGCAATAATTATCCATGGGCTGGATGCAATTAAAAAAAATGTACAATTGGGTTGTATGCAAACTGCAGCTGCAGTTTGTTGCTGTATCTGAATCTGTATTGTATTTTTGTTTCAAATACAGTACATGGCAATACCTAAAGCAGCACTTTGTCATTTTTGGATGTGCATTTGCTTTTGCCACATTGTTGTGACATTGATCCTGGGTGGATATTTACAAGAATAGATTTTTAACATCAACTGATTTTACTCAAATTGGAGAATTGGAGTCTCATTAAAATTGTTCTTTGCAGCAGATCAGACCCAAATTATTGACGGGATATGCAGAATAAGAGAGAAGTAGCAGTCTTGTCCTCACTTAAACTCGGCTAGTGTACTCTTGTGGAATAATTTCTCATTCATCAAATAAGTAGAATGTCATTTCACTAAAGGCTTCACAACCCACCCTCAATAGATCTCAACAGAAGCCTCAATAGATCTCAACATTCAACAGTTTACTGACATTTTATTGTCTGCTGCAGCAATGCGCATAATAAACAGAAGCAATTCCTATGCCCATAGGAACTGTAAGGTAAGAAAAGTAGAGGCATAATATCTGAGAGAGAAGGAAATGTGAGGAAGTACAGTCGTAATAGCCTACATACAAGGAAGTCAGTCTTCTTTTCTTCGGCAGTGCCTCATGACTGAGACTGACTGACTCTAATCCTTTTCATAAATCCTGATGTGGCCAATGAAGCCAATATAATCAGCAAGGGGTGGTCAGCGTGGACTCCATGGGCCAAATGGCCTGTTTCCATGGTGTATCTCTCAATTCAATTCAATTCACGGACTCATCCACAGATGAGATAACAGGCGGCTGACGAAAGGTGGGTCGGTAGTTTGTAAGCAACTCTTTCTATCACTTATCCATAACTTCAGTGTGCACCTGCCTTCTCCTTCTCCATATCGGAGTGACCATGGGGCAGAGGTTCCCAGGAGGCAGAGGGGATGTAACAATTCTTCAGGGAAGCTTGGAGCACATCTCTGAAGTTTTTTTCTGTCCACCTGCAATCTTCTCCTGGGACAGAGCTGAGAATAGGCTGTGCACCTCTGATGTCTGGTGTCGGCTTTGTGAGTGGCGTGGTTTGCCTATCATAGCTGACTGGGAGAAACTAGGGCCTCGGTGCTGGGAATGTTGGCACACTTACCCTTCTGGTGAATTTGGAGGATGTTGTGGAGAGAGCATTGATGGTATTTTACCAGTTCCAAGTTAGTCCAGGTCTCAGAAGTGTTTACAAGGAGAGGGATCACCGTTGTACAGTAGACCATGAGCTTTGTGCCAAGCCTGAGGTTGATCTTCAAATACCGTTTCTCTCAGTGAATCAAAGGCTGTGTGGACACATTAGCAGCATTGATGAAGTTCATCACTGCCATCTGTTTACTGAGGAGTGACGGGAAATGGCCCACATTTTCCGTGGTCTTATTGTGTACATTTACTTTTGGAGGCCAATGTGGTTCATCATGGGTTGGTTGGCAGAGGACCTTGGCCTTGCAGAAAATGCAAGTGAGAATCATCTTTCAGTGAGCCAGTCAATCGTTTTGCTTATGGCGACAGCATGCTGGTAAAATCGAAGGTGGACACAAAATGCTGGAGAAACTCAGAGGGTGAGGCGGCATCTATGGAGAGAAGGAATTGGCGATGTTTCAGGTCGAAACCCTTCCTCAGACTTTAGTTTAGTTTAGTTTAGAGATACAGCACCGAAACAGACCAGATACAGCACAGAAACACTAGTTTAGTTTATTGTCACGTGTACTGAGGCGCAATGAAAAGCCTTTGTTGCGTGCTAACCAGCCCAGTAGTCTTTCAAGGCAGCTTTCTTTTTAAATTGTCCCTGCCATGGAGACTCATTGTCATGGTCATTTAGAAAACATAGAAACATAGAAAAATAGGTGCAGGAGTAGGCCATTCGGCCCTTCGAGCCTGCACCGCCATTCAATGTGATCATGGCTGATCATCCAACTCAGTATCCCGTACCTGCCTTCTCTCCATACCCCCTAATCCCTTTAGCCACAAGTGCCACATCTAACGCCCTCTTAAATATAGCCAATGAACTGGCCTCAACTACCTTCTGTGGCAGAGAATTCCAGAGACTCACCACTCTCTGTGTAAAGAATGTTTTCCTCATCTCGGTCCTAAAGGAATTCCCCCTTATCCTTAGACTGTGACCCCTTGTTCTGGACTCCCCCAACATCGGGAACAATCTTCCAGCATCTAGCTTGTCCAACCCCTTAAGAATTTTGTAAGTTTCTATAAGACCCCCCCTCAATCTTCTGAATTCCAGTGAGTACAAGCCGAGTCTATCCAATCTTTCCTCATATGAAAGTCCTGACATTTGGTATAACACTCATATAATGTGCGTAATACGTTTTGTATTTAAGTTTGAACCTCCAGCTGCATTTTCTAGCAACGTATGGAAGATCAATCACATATTTTAAAAGCTTCTTTGATCACAAACACAATTAAAAAAGTGATCACATTGAATTCCTGACCCTTGCAATGTTTTAGTGGGAACTGCTATTCATTCTTTCACATTCTCACTAAGGCGTGTCATATCACTGCTGGGCAGAAAAGCAGACGCCCCATCTATGCCCCTTTGCAAACTCTATTCCCAGAACTAGCCCTGCAAAGTGCGTCTTTAATTTAGTTTGTCATAGGAATGCACTTAAACCCAACTTCAGACGTTGCACACTTTCCCCTCCAAAAAACATGGATTTTTCAATTTCCACACCAGTCACCTTATGCCTCCTGACTGAATATGCCAATTTAGTGCTCCCTTGCACCCAATTATAGGCAGTTTTCATCCACTGACTCACGTCAGTTAAGAATGAGAGACTCCTTCTTTATTTGCACTTGGAAACCTTCCAATCAAGACCCTGCAGAAATAGAATACATGCCCGTTCAGTCTGTGATGCATTCAAACATAAAACGCAAACAGGCAAACTATCGATCAGATGCTGATTCTTGTCTTTGAGCTCTATTTATTGCTGCAGTTTAAAAGCAATTTGAAAATTATGCTTTGAAAAAACTAATCAACAACGTTGAACAGGGTTTATTCACAGGTGAATGAATGTAAAGGGTACCTGCTGGAGAATTATCCTGCGGAAGTAGTGAAAAACTGTCATTATCTGAGATTATTTTCATATCAATATGATAACGTACCAGGAGCAGCCTTCACGCTTCAAAACATATCATTCTGTACATATTTTAGGAGTAAACCTCAAGCTCAGCTCACACTTAAAAATGGCAAAAGCATATTACAGATCATTCTCTGCACAATAACAACTTTCCGCCGTCTCCAGCTTTAACTCCTGTTGCCTAGAACCTGACTATTTTAACTCTAATTTAATCCAATTCACTAGGGTCTCGACCCGAAACGTCACCTATTCCTTTTCTTCGGAGATGTTGCCTGATCAGCTGTGTTACTATTTTGTTAGCATTTTGTTTCTATCTTCGGTGTAAACCAGTAGCTGCAGTTCCTTCCCATACTATTCCATACCCCTAATCCAATATGTCGAATGCTATCCGGTAGTCCACAAGAGCTACCTGGTGGATGTTGACCTTGCCAGAAAGAGAACAATAAAACTAAGGTCCTGATCAATCTCTACAAAACACTTCTTCATACCAGGCTCATAATGTGCTAAAGCAGAGAATCAGGAATCCTAAGAACATCTTACTCTGCATTGGTGTTAAACATCATGTTTCCACAGTCTATATGTTCCATGCATCTTATAGCAGCAGTAATTGCAAAGTATGTCACTACAGTGTCAAAGCAGACTACGAATGGCTACAAATGGCCATATTCACAGCATCATCTTTTGCATAACTGAACTAATGACTGCAGCATTTTTCTCTGAAAAAACTCATGCCACTATTAGCATGCTCTCAGTTAGTTAATATAGAACATGGGTGAAGGAGTATTGTTTGATTGTTTTTTTTAAATGGGCTTTGAATGGTTCCAAAGGATACTGAGTGATTAGAAAAAACAGATGTATAAAATCATGAGGGGAATAGATAGGGTGAATGTATTTAGTCTTTTTCCCAGGGTTGGGACAGAATAACCAGAGGGCCAAGGTTTAAAATGAGAGGTGAGATTTAAGAGGCACTCGGGGGTTAAATATTTCACACTGAGGATGGTTCACACTGAGGATGGATTGAGCTTCCAAAGGAAATGGTTGATGCAGGTATGGGACATTTTGGATAGGTATATATGGATAGGAAAGTTTTTCAGGAATATGTGTCAAACACAGGCAAATATGAGCATAGATGGGTTGGGCCGAAGGGCATGTTTCCATGCAGTACGGCTCTATAACTATAAATACCAGAACATTCAATATTTTTGACAGCATTTAATGTGCAAAGTTCTGACTGTAAAGTGGTCCAAGACCCAAAGGACTGAGTTTGTCTTTTTGCTGGAAATTGACAGAAGTTACAGGGTAAATGTGAACAGGATGTCGTTCAGATGCCAGTGTAAGCAGCTTACTGCTGACAGAAAACCCTGGCCTTTAACAGTGTGCATCTTCCTTGGGCAAGAATACCTTGAAAATTAACAACACATCTGCCACATTTTCCCATTTTACAATCGTAGCAAAAGCTAGACTGCTTTTTATATGATCAATTTTCCTGTAACAAAATCTGGATATTTTTTTCTTTCTGAGAATTGATCATTCAAATTTGCTAGATTTTATTTTTACATTTAACTCAGTCCTACACTTTACTAGAAAACAAAGTGCTAGATGAACTCAGCTGTTCAGGCAGCATTCGGTTTGAAGATGGGTTCCGACCCAAATTGTCACCTATTCATGTCTTCCAGAGATGTCACCTGATCCCCTGAGTTACTCCAGCACCTTGTATTGCACCCTAGATTCCAGCATCTGCAGTTCCTTGTGGCCCCACACTTTACTATATTGGTTCCTGTCGTTTTCCCTTCTTAGCTTATTTTTTTCATTTTTTTATTGCTTGGTGTTGTCTCTTTTATCATTTGCCTTTAATTCATTGTCTCTCTGAACCTTACTATCTTTCACGGTATTTCATATAACATCACACATGAATAATACGTCAAACTCCTTGTCACTGATGCCAAGCATGGTTCTTTCTAGCAACAACATAGATTGCGAACAGTTTGCTCAATATTTTCACTGAGAAAATAAGTACAAAATAACTTTTTGTTGATCTTTTTTTGAATCATTGAAAGCTCCAGCATGGGAACAGGTCCTCCAGCTCACTGAGTCCACACTGAATACTGATCATCGGTTCACACTAGTTCGATGTTATCCCACTATTGCATCCACTCCTTGCACACTAGGGACAATTTTACAGATGTCATATTGGGATGTGGGAGGCAACCGGAACACCCAGTGGAAACCCATGTGGTCACAGAACATGCAAACTTCACACAGACAGCAAGTGAGATTAGGATCGAATCTGGGTCTCTGGTGTTGCGAGTCTGCAGCTCTACAGTTTTGCACTGTACAGTCCATTATCCAAGATTTACAAACAATGGCCCCGTCATTCACAATCTGTTTGCAGAAGGTTTCAATTGACATTTACTTCGTAGATGGCAACATCTTTTAGACGCACTCCCAGAGAATGTATTGTCAACCCCCAAATATATGGACATAAAATGTTGGAGTAGCTCAGTTGGTCAGGCAGCATCTCTGGAGAAAATGGATCAGTGACGTTTCGAGTCGGGGCCCTTCATCAAACTGAATGCATGGGGGAGTGGGAGAAAATAAACTGGGAGAGAAGATGGAGCCGGCAACAGATTACCTCAGGCGAGGGGAATCCTTGAGAGACAGATTGTTGGATAGAATCAGGTGTGAGCTCATTAGAAATGCATCAACAAGTAAACTATAAAGCTTGTTGATGGATTTTTGGTGGAAGGGGTGGAAATTTCCAACAATGTATCTCCATCGGGTCTTTTAAGTTACTGTCCCATCTCCCCCCCTCTATTTGCTACAGACACCGAATTGTGATTGTTGCAAACATCCACCAAATCTCTGCTTGTTTCTTGTGAGATGTCTACTTCATAAAGAGAAAAAAATCCATAGGTTTAAAGCATTAAAGATACTGTCTCCGCCTCTTCCATTCTTCCCCCCCCCCCTCCCCCCTGGACATCTGTCTGAAGAAGGGTCTCGACCTGAAACGTCACCTACTCCTTTTCTCCATAGATGCTGCCCCACCCACTGAGTTTCTCCAGCATTTTTTGTCTACCTCAGATTTAAAGCACATTTTGTTTATCACGCACAAACCACTGTTGGAGAAGTTGAATCAGTCTACACAATGAACTGCATGTTACTGACCACACTTAACAATGCACTTAATAAAGACAAATTAAGCTTTTCAAATTAATATTCAATACACAAAAGCAGGCAATATAATTAATGCCCATTATCAATAGTTCCAAAGATGTCAAGCTATTTTTATTTTAATGCTATTGGTTTTTTTTCTTCTGCATACCTTGGTTTTCTATTCACAACTATAATCTATGTCACTACATATTATGATAAATTATAGAAATTAAGAAGTATTGTAACTACTCGAAATAGTTCCTGGAGTATGTTAAATGTCGTCATTATCATTCAATGCAGTTTATCAATCAAATAGACAAACCATGCAATAACAGCATTTTAAACTGGAAACATAAACTGTTCGTCTGTTCTGTCGGAATAAATAATAATGAAGAACCACCGTCTTCTGCACCAATATTTCTTGCTTTCACCCTATTAATTAATCACTACTTCTCTGTTTAATTTAGCTTTGGTACAGGATGAAAACAATAACTGGAGATAGACACAAAAAGCTGGAGTAACTCATCGGGACAGGCAGCATCCCTGGAGAGAAGGAATGGGTGACGTTTCGGGTAGGGACGCTTCTTCACTCGACTGGTCTGAAGAAGGGTTTCGACCCGAAACGTCACCCATTCCTACTCTCCAGAGATGCTGAGTTACTCCAGCTTTTTGTGTCTATCTTCGGTTTAAACCAGCATCTGCAGTCCCTTCCTTCACATGAAAACAATAACTGATGCACAAATGTTGCTAGAGATTGGCTAGATGGACAAATAGTTTTTTTCCCGGTGCATCATTGTCTAACATTGTCCATCTCTTCCTCGGACTCCTCCATAATCAGAGTAAGTATGTATTTCACACAGACCTGAATCAGAGTCAGTTAAGGAGTGGGAATGTTTTATTTTTGTAAATACATCAATGTACACATATATACTGTTACAATCATTGTACCCCATAATTTTATGGCTTTTAAATAAAAAGAATAGAGAGAAAGAGAGTGAAATGTGAAAAGAGTTGTGATAGTGAAAAAGCGTGCCAAAGGGGAGAAGAAACCCTTGGTCAAAGAATTAGAAAAGGGGGTTAAAAGATAGACCCTAAAAAAATAAAAGGAAAAAGAAAAAAAAAGAAAGAAAAAAAGCCAGTTATTATGTTATATATATCATGCAAGTGGGAATTACACTCAATGTTATTTGCAGATGTTTATTTTCAAATTCAAGTTCAAGTTTACATTTATTGTCACTGCACCAATTGGTACAGTGAAATTTGGGTTGCCATACAGCCATACGAATCAAAAGAACACAACACACGATAGAATTTAACATGAACATCCCCACACAGCGGAATCAGTGTTTCCCACTGTGAGGGAAGGCAGTGAAGTTCAGTCATCTTCCTTTCTCTTTTTTTGTGGATGACCAGCTTATTTGCATTATATAACAAAACAAATTCAGCTTTCCTTATTACAAATTTGTTAAAGCTGCTAAATACGTCTTGTTGGGGATCGGTGGGGTTTATCAAGGAGGGAGCTTCTTATACTCTTGGCACAATGATTAAAACAAATTATCATTTCAAATGACTTGGTTTTGATTCTCATCCTTCATTCACATCATGTGGACGAGACAATAATTCAAGGTGCAATGCAAATAAATGGTGTTGGTCAAAATGAAGAGCAATTAAAATGCATTATCATGTTAAAAGTCTCCAATGTGATTGTGGAAATTCGGACTTTCAATGCTGTAATGGCAGAAAGCAATTGCCATTAGTTCTCACAAAAGAACTGGAATGTTTGAATGTTAAAAACAGAACTATGTAAATCAGCCACAGTAAATGTGGTATTAAAGCGGAGTCCATAGTAAGAACATGGTACTGTGTAAAGGTTTGGTAGTCGCAGATCGAGAACCCAAGATTAAACAGCTCTTAAAATTGCTTTGGGGTCTGAAGAAGGGTCTCGACCTGAAACATATTCCTTTTCTCTATTCACATATTCCTTTTCTCCACAGATGCTGTGCTGAGTTACTTCAGCATTTTGTGTCTATCTTAAAATTGGTTGATGAAAAAGTGCAGATTTGCTGATGGTGCTTCCTGTAACTTCACCTTCTTGAATTGATTGATCCCAGTCAGAAATGTTACCTGCGTGTTATCCAGTGTGAACCAAGCCCTTTGCATATGATCAGCCTTATAGAGTCATAGTCACACAGCATGGAAACATGACGCTCGGCTCAACTTACCCACACTGACCAACATGTCCCAACTACACTTGTCCCACCTGCCTGCATTGGGCCCATATTCTTCTAAACCTTCATATTTGTGGACACAACATCCCATGTACAGCACCATGCCGACTATCCCTAATCAGCACTTGTCCATCTAAACGTATTTATTCCATATCCCTCAGAATACTGTGGTAACCTTCTGACCACAGATGAAAAACTTACCAGCCTGTAATGTCCAGCCTTTTCCCTGCAGCCCTCCTTGAATAGAGGCTCAACATTTGCCAACCCTCCAGTCTTCGGGAACCTTACCTGTATTTAATGGCGACTCATAAATCTCAGCCAGGGCTCCTGCAATTTCCTCTCTAGCATCCCACAGTGTCCTTGGAGATATCCGTTCGGGCCCAGGAGATTTGTCTACCTTCATACAGGTCAGTTCCTTCAGCACCTCCTCAATGGAAATACTGACTGGTCTCAAGACACTTTCAGTGACAGCCCCAAGTTCCTTGGTCCTCCTGACATTCTCCAAGATATAAACAGAGAGGACCTTGTCCATCTCCTGTGGCTCCACACAGTTAACCTAGACTTCCTGAGGAGTCTCACTCTCTCCCTGATCACCCTTTTTCTTTATGTACTTCATTGATTTAATGATTCAATGATACACACAAGTACAGTGAAATGGTTTGTTTTGCACACAACCCGGTAAATTCATGCAGCAGACCCCAACCTGGGCAGTACACAAATGTCGCAATGTTTTGCCGCCAACAAAGTCACAAAGGTTCACTGATATACTGCCCGCCGTAGCATGTGGCAGCAGGCCCCACCTCCACCGGATATCCCTTCTTTCTAGGCACATCTCCCCCCACCCCGCGCGGGTCCCATCGGCGTCTGCGCTGGGCAAGCCGGGCCTACTGAGCCTACTGGAGGGTTTGGTCCCGCCCGCCGGGAACACATAACAACTCTTAGGATAACGTTAATGGTATCTGCCAGAGCTCTCTCTTGCCCTCTTTTTGCACTCCTAATTTCCCTTTCCAGCTTGCTCCTTTGTTCCCGGAGCTCCTCCATGGATGCACTTGATCCCAACTGCCTATACCTGTCCCATGCTTCCTTCTTACTCCGGATTAAAGCCTCAATCTCCCTATTATGAGTTACGACTTAGAGTGGCAGTACCTCCACACAGCATCACACTCACTTCACAGTCATCTTCCCAGCCCAGAAAGTGACAATTCTATCTGATACTGGTGAACTCCAAATTAGCTGCTGCTATTTGGAGTCAACAACGTGAACTTTGGAGCTAGAGAACAATGTGCAGATATTATTACACAGAGTGTTCAGCCTCAGCAACCGGAGATGATTCACTAGGCAATGGACAGTTACATAAGCATTGGAGTGGAGCATGATTATGGTGTTCATTCCTTCCGGCCTAGTTGTATTTAGTTACATGATATTAAGCTAAGATAGATCAGAAAGGATGAAAAAGGGGTAAGTTTGAACTTAAAAGGTCTGCCGTAGAAAAAAAAATGTATAAAAAATATATAAACAAGTGAACAGTAGGAATGACAGAAAGCTCAGCAACCAATTAATAAATTGCAGGCTTTAGGTAACAAACACGCAGCACTTTAGTTTAGTGATACAATGCTGAAACAGGCCTTTCAGCCCACCGAGCCCGCACTGACCACCGATCCCTGCACATTAACACTATCCTACACTAGGAACATTTTATTTCATAACACCAAACCAAGTAACCTGCAAAGCTTTGGAGTGTGGGAGGAAACCAAATTTCTCGAAGAAAACCCACGCAGTCACGGGGAGAACGTACAAACTCTGTACAGACAAGCACCCATAGCCAGGATCGAACCCTGGACTCTGGTGCTGTAAGCGCTGTAGACAGCAACTCTACAGCCGCTTCACCACGCCGTACTTGTGAAATAGAGAACAAAATCACACATAATGTGGAAAAAACCTCACGACAAATGATATTGTATCGATTCATAACGTACAATGATCCCTGCAGATTAAATGATGCATTCTGTATAACAAGATAAATATATTGGAATAAAAATCCATAAATAAATGAATTAAGATGAAATATTATGAAAGTAAGTATTCCATTCTTAGGATGCACCAAATTTGTCAGACCAGCCAAGCAGATACATGTCAGTGGTAATATCACAGTGTTTCCATTCACTCCATCCTAATAATCCTGGTCCTTCACCAATAATATGGCCACACGTCACTGTGCTTTTGTAGCATCTAACACATTCCTGGATCAGAACTGCATGAGAATGGAAACTTATTTCTGTCTGTAGCGAACACCGTGCTTTTTTTAACACTCCTGAAATCTATTTTTAGAATACAATTGTTGGAATCAGAGAAACACATCCAAATTGATATAATCAGGTCAACAGTGCTTGGTTGGAAGATAAAGGTTCTTGCCTTTGAGAGCAAAGGAAACATTGCTGGGAAACTTTCAAATGTGTTGCAATGTAGCATGATTGTTTTTTCCCTGGGTGCCAAGCAAGGCAGCAAGCACTGGAGAAAGGAGGAGGCAGGTAGTGGAGAATTGTTGGTGCAGGGGTGGGATGTTAAAGGGGTGGGGGGGGGGGGGGGGGGCAGTAACAAGGGGAGAAGTGATAGAGATGTGAAGTTTTTCAAATGCGAGGTGTCTGTGCAAGATTCTTCCTTTTCTTGTACCTGTACCCGCTAGAGTTTAGAAGAATGAGAGGGGGGGACTTATTAAAACATACAGAATAGTGAAAGGCTTGGATAGAATAGGTGTGGAGGGGATGCTTCTGATCGTGGGAGATTCTATAGTCATCGACTCAGAATTAAAAGATTATTTTCGGAAGGAGAAGAGGAGACATTTATTTTGTCAGAGGTGGGTGAATCTGTGGAATTCTTTGCCACTGAAGGCTGTGGAGGCCGTCAGTGGATATTTTAAGGCAGAGATAGATAGATTTTTGATTAGTATGGGTGTCAGGGGTTACGGGGAGAAGGCAGGAGAATGGGTTAGGAGGGAGAGATAGATCAGCCATGATTGAATGATGGAGTAGACTTGATGGGCCAAATGGCCTAATTCTATTCCTATCACTCATGAGCTGATGACCTTTTGGAGATGTGAATTAACAAGCCACTCACAAAAGAGGTGTCTTTGAAACATATTGTTTTCAGAATTTTATCCAGCAGATTATTACCAATCGAAGAAATCAGGGAACCTACAAATTCTCATTAAGGGAGTAATTTCATTCCAAGAGGTCAAGTATGAAGCAGCATTCAAACCTGTTGGCAAGCTGCCAGCACTGAGAAAATTGCAAAGAATAGAATGAATTGCAAAAATGTGCATTAACATGAACATTTGTGCACTCGAGTGGTGTGAGGATGTTGAAATAATCAGGAGAAGACATACTTATACTCTTGTGGAATAATAATGGCCCAGAAAAGGTTCTTCCTCATATGGAGGCAGAGGGGACTACAGATACTGGAATCTTGAGTCATCATAGTCATTGAGTGCTACCGCATGGATACAGACCCTTCAGCCTGACTTACCCACACCGACCAACATTTCCCATCTAGACTAGACCTGTGTTTGGTCCATATCCCCCCAAACTTGTCCTATCCATGTACCTATCTAATTGTTTCCTAAATGTTGCAATAGTTCCTGCCTCATCTACCTCCTCTAGCAGCTCATTTCATACACCCACAACCCTTTGTATGAAAAAAATAACCCTCAGATTTCTATTAAATCTTTCCCACCCGCACCTTAAACCTGTGCCCTATGTTCTGGATTCCCTTAATCTGGGAGAGAGACTCTGTGCATCTATCTGATCTATTTCTCTCATCATTTTATACACCTCTATAAAATCACCCCTCATTAACCTGCGCTCCAAGGAATAGAATCCCAGCCTACTCAACCCGATAGCTCAGACCCTCTAGTCCTGGCAACATACTCGTAAATCTTCTCTGTACCCTTTCCAACATGACATAGAAACATAGAAAAATAGGTGCAGGAGTAGGCCATTCGGCCCTTCGAGCCTGCACCGCCATTCAATATGATCATGGCTGATCATCCAACTCAGTATCCTGTACCTGCCTTCTCTCCATACCCCCTGATCCCTTTAGCCACAAGAGCCACATCCAACTCCCTCTTGAATATAACCAATGAACTGGCCTCAACGACCTTCTGTGGCAGAGAATTCCAGAGACTCACCACTCTCTGTGTAAAGAATGTTTTCCTCATCTTGGTCCTAAAGGAATTCCCCCTTATCCTTAGACTGTATAGAATATGACAACATATTTCATGTAACTTGGTGGCCAGAAATAAACACAATACTCTGAATGCAGCCTCATCAATGTCTTTATAACTGCAACATGGCCTCCCAACTTCTATACTCAATACTCCGACTGATGAAGGCCAATGTGCCAAAAACCTTTTTGACCACCCTGTGACAGCACCTTCAAGGAACTATGTTCCCGTACTCCCTGATCCCCCATGTTAGACTTTCCAAAATGCAACACATTTCTCTGTATTAAATTCATATTAAATTCAGATGGCCCAGTCCATCTGGCCAACCGATCATGATCCTGCTGTAATTGTTGACATCCACTTCACGATCTGCAATATCACCCTCCTTTGTATCATCGGCAAAGGATCATTGCTAATCTTGCCATGTACATTCTCATCCAAATCATTGATATACAGCAGATAACAAACAGTAACGGGCAGCAACAGCGAACCCAAGGCACACCACTAGTCACAGGCCTCCAGTCCGAGAAGCAACCTCATTAACAAGTACAACTTGAACGTTAATCATGCATAGAAGACGCAAACATTGTAAAAGGATAAGTTTGAGATAAAGAAAGCCCTCGATATTGCAGCTGTATTGAAGATAAAACTACTAGGGTTTACAATCATTAGACCTGTGAAACTGACAAAAAAACATGATAACCAGTCATAGTAGTAGTTGAAGTTGTAGTCAGAAAATGTGCCCATGTCTGTAGCCAACATATTTGACAGTCGTCACTACCACAATCACAGGTAATCAGTTGGATTGTCACAAATTTCATGCATTGAAGTCCCCCTGACAATGCGATGCTATGTTGCATGAGACCTAAGTGAGGTTTTTGTATCATACTGTGACAACAACCTTCCTAATTATGTAGTATCTATAATGCAGCAAAATCCTACGAGGTGCCTTAGTGGGCTGTTGGCAAATAAAACTGAGGCCAACTTGCATAACGAGAGACCGAAGCAATTGACCGAGAGGTTTTATTTCATTGGATTTTATCGAGGGACTCAAAAGTCTGAGAGAAGTGAGTGGTGGATAGACTGTGGGGGAGAGCTCGGGGACCTGAAGGCATATTCACCAATGATGTGACCATTAAATCTGGTATGATTCAAATGTCAGATTGGGAGCAGCAAAGATATCCTGGGGGATTACATGGGCGAAGGAGGATAGCAAAGTAAGGTAGATGTGACTATCTAAAAATGTTAAAACAAGGAGGAGGAAATCATGAAATCATCTTTTAATGTGGAGCCAGCACTGGCACAAAACATAGGAGTGATGGATAAATGAGTGGGTGTGATTAGGAGCCAACAGCACGAATTTCACAACTTTATAGATTTTCACCCAGAAATGCACAGGAATTGTCTAGCCCTGAGCCTAGAAACTGAATTGCAACTATTTTGATGAGCTAACACATCACACTGTGTTTAGTTCCAATGCAAAATCAGGCTCCAGTAGAAGAAATAATGAGTCTAGCCAAAATCCATTGTGATGGAGCAGTTGGTTAGATTATAGCCAGAAACAAGGCTTAAACCCCTGTCCCACTTACGTGTCCATGGCATGCTAATTACGCACGGGTATCGTGTGGGCCACGCTGGACGGTGGCATGGAGAAGCGCGGAGGGGTATGGAGTTGTGCGTGGTATCGCATGGCACTCCGGAATTTTGTAGGGAAACAAAATCCTTGCGCGCCTCCGGCATGACGTAGCACGTACGCACGCAGGCGTATTGCGGTCCCACTATACCCGTGCACCTCAACGCGACAACGAGGTCGCGTAATTAGCGTGCCAAGGACACGTAAGTGGGACGGGGCTTTAGTCATAGAGTCTTTCAGTGTGGAAACAGGGCCTTCGGCCCAACTTACCCACACCGACGCACACGCATGCCATCTACACTAGTCCCACCTGCCTGCATTTGGGCCCACATCCCTCCAAACCTATCCTGTCTTAAAAGTTTTGATAGTCCCTGCCTCAGCTACCGCCTCTGGCAGCTCGTTCCATACACCCACTACCCTTTGTGTAAACAAGTTACCCCTCAGGTTCCCATTAAATCTTTCCACTTTCACTTTAAACCTATTTCCTTACACTGGGCAAGAAACTGTGCGTTTACCTGATGTATTCATCTCATAATTTTGAACACCTCCACAAGATCACCCCTTATCCTCCTCTGCTCCAAGGAACAAAGTCCTAGCCTGCTCAACCTCCCCCTATATCTCAGGCCCTCGAGTCCTGGCAACATCCTCCTAAATCTACTCTGCACCCGTTCCAGCATGATGTCTTTCCTACAACATGGTGCCCAAAACTGAACACAAAACTCTAAAATATGTAGGAAGGAACTGCAGTTGCTGGTTTAAACTGTAGACACAAAAACCTAGAGTAACTCAGCGGGATAGGCAGCATCATGGAGAGAATGAATGGGCGACGTTTCGGGTCGAGACGCTTATTCAGACTGAAAGTCACTGGGAAAGGGAAACAAGAGAAAAAAACAATGATGTGGAGATACAGAACAACGAGTAAAAGATATGCAAATAGGTAACAATGATAAAGGAAACAGGTCATTGTTAGCTGTTTGTTGGGTCAAAACGAGTATCTGGTGCGACATTGGTGGGGGAGGGATGGAGAGAGAGGGAATGCCGGGGTTACTTGAAGTGAGAGAAATCACCATTCATACCACTGGGCTGTAAGCTGCCCACGCGAAATATGAGATGTTGCTCCTCCAATTTGTGTTTGGCCTCACTCTGATAATGGGAATGGAAAGGAGAATTAAGTGTGGGAATGGGAAGGAGAATTAAAGTGTGTAGCAACCGGGAGGTAAGGCAGGTTCAGGCGGACTGAGTCAACGTGTATGGCCTTACCTGCGTCTTATATAAATACAACATGACCTCCCAACTTCTATACTCAACACTCTCACTGATGAATGCCAATGCGACAAAATCTTTTTTGCCCAAACTATCCACCTGCGTGTGGTTCCTGTCTGGGCTACCCTCAATCAAATGTAGTTCAGAATAAATGCTGCACAGCAACCTGAGAAAGGAAAATAACACTCCCCTCCACCAACACGTGCAACGGCCAGCATAGAGAGAGGGAGGGTGCAGGGGAGAGGGAAGGAACCCACGTAATTAGTGAAAGAAACCTGGCCACCCCCATCAAAGAGGAGGGAGGCCCTGTGCTCCAGTGTGGGCAGGGAACCTTTCACGGACATTGTCAGAAGCCCCTGGCAGGAACGGGTAAAGTTGCTTTTGGAGGGAGTTGGTGGGAAGTTGAGTAGAATGGCTGATAGGGAAATTTAGTGCAGGAATGGGACTGCTCTTTGTACATACTGTAGGTTAGAGGATAGTACGACACAGGAACAGGCTCTCTGGTCCACAACCTGGACTGGACACATTGCCAGATTAAACTAATCTCTGCCTTCACTTGATCCATATTTCTTCATTCATTTTGTAACCGTGTGCCTATCTAAAACCCTCTTAAATGTCACTATTGTATCTGTATCCACCACCACCCCTGCCAGTGTGTTCCAGGCACCCACCACTCTCTGTGGAAAAGAAATTGCACCTCGGATCTTTAAATTTTGCTCCACTCAGCTTAGTACTGTGCACTGTAGTCTTTCACATTTCCACCCTGGGATAAAGGCTTTGTCTGCCTCAAACTCTGCGATTGCACAGAAAACAATCCAAGTCAGTCCAACCTCTCCTTGTCGCTAATACCCTCCAATCCAGGCAGCATTCTGGAAAAGTTTTTCTGAGCCCTCACCAAAGCCAACACATCCTTCCTGCAATGGGGCGACCAGAACTGCATCCAACATGCCAAATGCAGCCTAACCAAAGTCCTATAAAGCTGCATCATGACTCCCTAACCGCTATACTCAAAGCCTTGTCCAATAAAGGCAAGCAAACCAGATGCCTTTATTACCACTCCTAGACCCATGTTGCCATTTTCATTGAGCTATGGACTTGGACTGCAAGATCCATCTGTACATCAATGTTGTTAAGGGTCTTGCCATTAACTGTATACTTTCCCCTCACATTCGATCTCCCAAAGTGCAACACCCCACACTTGCTCGGAAACTCTATCTGTCATTTCTCCAGTTGATCTGTGAGCTGGCACAGACTTGACGGGTTGAAATGAACTCCTATGTGTATAAAAATTAATGGAAACATTTAACATGAACATAGTTGTGAGAATCCCCAGACAATGTAGGAAGTTTCACTCAATTAGGGATTTGTTTGTATCCTTGCTGACAACGCTTCTCTCCGCAGCTGGCAGGTGATGCAGTGGATATTAGACAAATAACTATCCCTGCTGTCCATTCCTCTTCATCTTTGCACTCCTGCTCTGGCAGCTCTTAATTCTGTGCCTCCTGTGACTCCTGGCTCCCAGTCTTCATGTTGCTCTTCTTCTGGACCATCCACTGTCTTCAGCATGTAGCACATAACAATGTAGTCTTCATATCTCGGAGTAACTCAGCGGGTCAGGCATCATCTCTGGTGAAAAGAAGTAGGTGACGTTTCGGGTCGGAACCCAAAACATCACCGACTGCTTTCCTTCAGAGATGCTGCCCGACCCGCTGAGTTGCTCCAGCATTTTGTGTCTATCTTCAGTGTCAACCAGCATCTGCAGTTCCATCCTGCAAGTCTTCATATTTGTTCAGTAGTGCACTCCTAGACATAGAGACCACAAAATGACATCTTGGGAAGTCCAATGGTATATTCCGCCATGGTCTTGGTACATATATGACTTTTTTTACCTGCTGCAGTTGGCTAACATATTGCGACAGGCCCAGGGAGGCAGGGATGGTCCTTATTCCCCATGGTCTATCCCTGCAGCCATTGGACATACCTGAGAAAATTCTGGTGATCCACAACAATCTGCAAGTTGGAAACGCTTTACTAGTTGATGAAAAGTTCCAGGGACTTCAAAAGAACCCTGATGAATGTAGGCTTCAAGGTTGCTTGGAGTTGTAGGAAGCTGCAATACTGGCAAATCCCTGTGCCTGAGATGTTATCCGTTCCTTACCAAGACCAAAATGTAAATGAAATAGTTTCTTCACAAACACAGTGTGTGGATGACTGCTCCAATGTGATGTGCAATAACACATTGGACTAATTGCAGAGATCAGCTCTGGCCTGTGGGTACAAAGTTGACAGTGACCTTGCTCTCCATGGGGAGAACCATCTGGGAGACAGAGACGTTCTTGCTGTAGGTCTATTTCAGTGAAGACCAGCTTTTAAAAGCTGAGGCTGTGAACTCAGGAAGGAGGTTGCAGTTTTATAGATTCTCTGCACGTAGGCTATTTCCTCAACTTTTGAATTGCTTGTAAAATAACATGTTTGGGTTTGGAGAATTATTTTGTAGTAATTATCACTTATCTTGCAGGTCAAAGTTCATCTTCCACAGGAAAAAAATCAAAAGGGGCCACTTGCCAACATAATTGTATAATGGATAAAAGTGAAGTAAAAACAAGCCTGATGGCTTTGTGTCTCAATGCGAGGAGCATTCGTAATAAGGTGGATGAGTTGAAGGTGCAGATAGCTATTAATGACTATGCTATAGTTGGGATCACAGAGACATGGCTCCAGGGTGACAAAGGCTGGGAGCTGAACATCCATGGATATACAATATTCAGGAGGGATAGACGGAAAGGAAAAGGAGGTGGGATAGCGTTGCTGGTGAGAGAGGAGATTAATGCAATAGAAAGGAAGAACATTAGCATGGAGGATGTGGAATCGATATGGGTAGAGCTGCAAAACTCTAAGGGGCAGAAAATGCTAGTGGGAGTTGTGTACAGGCCACCTAACAGTAGTATTGGAGTTGGGGATGGCATCAAACAGGAAATTAGAAGTGCGTGCAACAAGGGTAACACAGTTATAATGGGCGACTTCAATCTGCATATAGATTGGGTGAATCAAATTGGCAGGGGTGCCGAGGAAGACGATTTCTTGGAATGTATGCGGGATAGATTTCTAAACCAGCATGTGGAGGAACCAACGAGAGAGCAGGCTATTCTAGACTGGGTATTGAGTAATGAGGAAGGGTTAGTTAGCAGTCTTGTTGTGCGTGGCCCCTTGGGCAAGAGTGATTCTTCATTAGGATGGCCTACTCCTGCACCTATTTTTCTATGTTTCTATCTATTCTGGAATGTACCAGCCCTTGGTTTCTCTGATGAATACCTAACAGGTCAGTTTCACCTAATGATTTCAGTGCTGAGTCTACTGGTGTGGTCTGTGAGTGTGCAACTTGCAAATGAATCACTACCTGCAAAATTGAAGTCCTCATTACTTCATAACCATGGTGAACAGTAATCTTCACCAAAGCCTCATACATGAAAGATCCTCGTCTTTATCATTCTTGCTTTCGATTTCTCATGGTCCCCTTCCCAACAATCTATCATTGTCTGTGTGTTTCGAGTGACTGGGAAGTGGGAGTACATTTTGTCCACCTGCCCTCTGCAGCTGCAAGGGTGGTAGGTGCCCAATGACTGCTGTGATAGGCCCAACCATTTTCATTCCATTGGTTAATTGTTCAACCATTTCAAACAATTGAGCAGCTGAAGAAGTGCAAACACTGATGGGTTTCATATGTAACTCAATGTAATTCAGAGTATGGAAGGAGAGAAGGCAATTTCTGGGCAGATCTAGTGTGTACAACTTTTGAGGCAATTTGGGGGCATGTAAATGGCTTCTCAAGGTTGCTCAAGGCCTGGTACACTGGATGGAGCATATGTAGTCTGTGTGCTGGTATATGAAGATGGTGCCACTAGTAGCAAAGGTAATTTGTCTGGTTTAATACGCCCCACAACTTGGAATGATTGACAAACATACATGGGACGTAGTCAGAATTTATATTTGATTGCAACTTTAACTTATTTGCAGTACCATAACTGGATTTTACCACACAGACTAATTCTCTGCACTATTTTTAGCATTGTATTATTATTAAAAAAAAGAATCACATCTGTTAATTCCATAAATGATGATGGAGCACTTTGGACAAACCACATACTAACATAATTTAGTATGCAAATACAAGCAGCCATCTTCCATCATGTATTTGATGTAAGCTTGGCCAATTATGTTATAGTCTAAACACATCAAACTTGATTTAACACCACACCCTCTCCACCCATACAGTATTTCAAACATTTCTACATCCCTCTCTCCCACCTCTCCCATGAACCTATTTTAACAAGTGGAACATTCCTTTCTCATTTAATTCATATCATTTCAAGACCTTTTTTTAGTAACATACCAGATATTGCTTGAAGTCAAATCACATCATTAATTTAGATTAACTTAATTGTCTCTATGCTTGACTTGTTGGAAAAAATGATATTGGTACAAATCATCTTGTTGGTTACGTGAACAAATATGTCAGGAGAATGGTCCATAAAGTAACAAAATGTTGCTGAACCACTCTCCACTTACAAGTGTTGCCTGGCACCCGCCATCCTCTGATTAATAGCAAGAGCTTTCAAAGAATGCAAATTTAATACAGATCAATTATTATAAGCTAGGCCCCATATCTCACTGTCAAAACAAATCCTACCTTCAACAAGAATCCCATCCAGCCCTTTAGTGACACGTACGTACCACGGTTTGATGATTGACCTGAATCACTTCATCCCCAGCGTGGATTTTCTTGCAACGATCCGCAGGAGACTTTTGGGGGAAAAAAGGAAACACAGTTGAAGAAAAGCAGATGCAGCATCAAGTAAAGAATGCAACATTTATGCCCCTGTCCCACTTAGGAAAGCTGAACGGAAACCTCTGGAGACTTTGAGCCCCACCCAAGGTTTCCGTGTGGTTCCCGGAGGTTCCCGGAGGTTTTTGTTAGTCTCCCTAATGGTCGAAAGTGGTTTCCGCTTCTTCTATGTTCCGGCGATTATTTAAAAAAATTCAAAACCGGCCGCGACTAAAAATAGGTTTCCGTTTTAAAAATCGGTAATTTTTTAGTCGAAGCCGGTCGCGATGCTAGTTGAAGGTGGTTGCCGGAGGTTGCAGGTAGTGGAAGGTAAGACCTTTTTTTCACCCAGTTTTATTCCACCAGGGAGGTCTGACCTTCCACAAGGGCATTACTCACTTCATTAAATAACAACGCTGAAGGTTGTACTGATGTTTACCACTCAATACACTTATCTCCAGTTTAATTTCTAAATGCAGCTTTGCCGTGGCAAAACCAATGTTCTGAATCACAACATGCTTATTTTGCTTGATCAGGGGATCTATCCAATTTACTTGCATACACCGCCCAACATACATACCAGAGGGTCATTCACTATCAAAAGAATTGGGCCTGTTTGATGTTGTTGATTCTGATTGTCCATTAAATTCACTTGGAATCGATACACAGCTTTTGCTTCAGCTTCAGGGCAGTTCCAATGTGGAGGAAACTGCATACTTGAGGGATATGTGCAAGACATCTCGGTGGTGGGAGTTAAATGAGAAGCACTGGCAGAAATTACGAAATGGTAGGTTTTGTTTCCCTTGTAGAATAAGGCCTTGGGTATGTAAGTAAGACTCGTAATAATGTTTTTATTCCATCCTGGTTCTCAACGTGCTCTGCAGCCTTGTTCCTCCAATTCTCCTAGTTTTCACCACCTGCTGCAGGGTGATGGCAGGGTAGATGGCTACCTTCCCTGTCACACACATTTGAGGCCGGCTGTAATACTATTTCACGTAATGGGAGATAAGTACGGTTGCCAACTACCCCGTATTAGCCGGGACATCCCGTATATTGGGCTAAATTGGTTTGGCCCCTTCGGGATCGTCCTTGTCCCGTAATTGACTGCTACTACTCTGGTCGAGGGGACTGTCGGATCGGAGCGCCACGTCCGGCCCCTCTTCACCCATCCTGACATAGTGCAGCCCATGGAGTGCAGCAGCAGCAACGCCTCGCCTGTGGCCCCGTCGGTCGGCAGCCCGGCCAGCTGTCCGACCTTCGGACCGTTGCTTACTGCCCACAAGCCCTCCCCTCCTTCTCATGGCCACTCACTGATTCATGAGTTGGATGGGGTGCAGGGCTTTGTGTGCAGCAGTGCAGAAAGCCCAGCCGGCGGGCCAGCTGAGGAGTTTTGGCCGGGCCGCACAACGTCCTGCGCAAAGTCCGGCGCCCGGAACAAAACTCCTCAGCTGGCCCGCCGGCTGGGCGTTGTGTGCAGTCCAGCTCCCGGGCCAACTCATCATTCACCCAGCCACGGCTGAGCCGGTCAACGAATTGCCGTCGGAATTTGTCCCTTATTTTGACCTTTTGTCCCTTATTTGGGAGTGAGAAAGTTGGCAACCCTAGAGATGAGTGTTCAAGATGCCTGCATCTCCACTCTTCTGCAAGACATTCTTGATTTTTCCTCAGCGGGCAAATACATTGCAGGCATCGTACCAGCCTCCTAGCCTTGGCACTTACTGGCCTTTAAAGTTGCACTTCCTAGCTGTTACCTGGCAACTGAATCATCCTACCACAAACAGAGAGCAGTGCTGAACTACTCCCTACCTCATTGGTGACCCTTGGACTATCATTGTGGCTTTACCTTGCACCAAACAAACTTTGCTGGCTTTACCTTGCACTAAACGTTATACCCTTATCATGTATCTACACACTGTCAATGGCTCGTTTGTAATCATGTATTGTCTTTCATGCTGACGGGATAGCACACAACAAAAGCTTTTCACAGTACTTTGGTCGGCACATGTGACAATAAATTAAACTGTAACTTTTATTCTGTAATTATTAATTTCAAAGAATAAAACATCAAAACGGTGAGCGTGAGGCACTGTTCCCACGTACAACTGGCAGGAAAATAAATCAGGACAGTATTATTTAACAATATTAAAGTTAAAAAATCATGTTATTGAAGGAGATAATTTATTAAATATATTGATGATGATGAGGAAGCGGCCAGTAAATTAGGGGGGGGAGCACACAGCATGGAACATGTGGGAGCATCTGCCCCGGGCCACAAGCTGATTGTATGGACGTTACAGTAATCCACATCCAAGAACGGAACTCGCTCAAAACGTGGAGGGGACGGGGGACAGAATTTTTTGGTGGCCGCACGCGCATGCGCACACTCACACACACATGCGCGAGGCTTCGGAGGCTCAATCCAGCGCTAAACAAAGATACTAGAGGAGCCGAAGCCCTGAAACATTCGCAAGTCAATTGTGTTTTGCATCTGAATTGGGTTAAAAAGTTCAAACTGGCAATGAAAGTAAACCTTTTTTTTCGTTCATTTGACATGTTTGACTAAATGATTAATTGCTAGTATCTTTGGCACTAAATGCAGCTCAACTCTGCCTGTCTCGCCGGGTTAACGCCAGTCCAGGCAGGGACACCAGTGCTGCTTCTCCACGCTGGCCACATTTCCCGCAAGCCCAGGCAGGTTAACCAGGCAGAGTGAGCTGGGTTTAGCGCTGCTTCTCTGCGCTGGCTGTGGGCCTGGGGGTACAGCTCCCGTCTGACTCCTGACCTCTCTGGCCTCCCGTGAGGGGGGGGGGGGGACACTCGGGTGGGGACGGGACAACGCCGAAGAGCCGGCCGGGATCGATTCCGGCTGCGGATGAGGTGCAGGCCTGTGCCACGTCTGGACCCCCCCTTCTGGACCCCCCCGTGTTTTCCGCCCGTGTTCTGGAGTACAGCCGAGTTGAAGTGCGAGTACCTCTTTCTGGGTGATGTTATTCATCAGTGAGTCACTATGACACAATCGTCACTGTGACACAAGTGAATTTTGGCTTTGTTTATTGTGCGAGTCCACTATTGTGACCACCATCAGATAAATTACAGTATAAGTTACCTTTGGAGCACAAGAGACTAAGCAGGCACATCATAGACTATACTGCTACAATTCCAGCTACTTTACCTACTATATCTACCTCTTTGGTGACCCTCGGACTATCTTCAATCGGACTTTGCTGGCTTTACCTTACACCAAATACAATTCCATTATCATGTATCTATATACTGTAAATGGCTCGATTGTAATCATGTATTGTCTTTCTGCTGACTGGATAGCACGCACCAAAAGCTTTTCATTGAACCTCAATACATGGACAATAAACTAAACTGAAAACCATTCAGAGGAACAGTGAACAGTGTTGTTGCACCTGGTTCACAGTCAGCCCCAGTGTAACTGGAGATGAAGGTCACCAATGCCTTCAAGTTTCTTTCACAAAGCCCCACCAGTAGTTAATAGGCTACCCCAGAACTCTCGCTTCCTTGCTGTCTGGATGTTTGTTACTCTATTCCAGATCTGATGACCAAACTGTGGCCAATGGGTTCTCCATTACTGCATGCTATTGCTGGTAGAAAACTACACATGAGGCCAGTCTGTGGAATAGTAGGCATCCACCATGTTTTACAATCAGAACCGTCGATTGTCATTCTCCAAGCCCTGCCAAACTAAGATGGCTTGAAATGGCCATTGCTCAAGGATGATAACCGGGGGTATCAGGGGGGACACGTCCCCCCTCTGTTTTGAGAGGTGGGGAACGATCCCCCCTAAATTTTTTGTAACCCGGATTTTAAAACCCAGTGAAATCTCCGCTTGCCGCAAGACTGGTGTTGGGACTGCTGATCGAGGGCGCGGATTGGATGAGAGAGACATCAGTCAGCAGGCAATGGGGGCGGGACATGATGATTCAGCGCGATCATTGGAGGAGGGAGGTGTCGGGCAGAGGTGGAAGTAGGGGGGTGGGACTGAGGATAGAGCATGGTGATTGGCGGAGGGAGATGTGCCCAGGTCATAGGGTCACAACGGCAGCCCTGGACACCAAAGATCTTTGCTGGACACAGACCTGCGCCTCATCCGCAGCCAGGGTTGATCCCGGCCGGGTCTCCGGTGCTGCAATCGATGCCGAACCTTTACTGGTTCATCACTGTCACCACCGGACTGCACCCCCCCCAACGCCCGGGGGTGGCCAGAGACGTCGGGAGTCAGATGGGCGCAGTGCCCCCAGGCCCACAGCCAGCGCAGAGAAGCAGCGCTAAACCCAGCTCAACTCTGCCTGTCATGCCGGGTTAACCTACAGCCCTGCCTGGACTTGAGGGAAATATGGCCCAGGCTTACAGCCAGCACAGAGAAGCAGCTCTAGCTCCACGGTTCCGGAATGGTATTCCATCAGTCCAGGCAGGGCTGTAGGTTAACCCGGCGAGACAGGCAGAGTTGAGCAGCATTTAGCGCTGGATTGAGCCTCCAATGTCACAAGTCTTTTACAGAGATGTTGCCTGATTTGAGCGATTCCAGTATTTTTGGTGTTTATTTCACTTTCCAATGCAGTGAGCAAGGTTGCGGGTCTTAAATTTGGTCAAAGATTTGGATCATTTCCTGTGCATCAAGTGGATCCTAATGTTTCATTCGTCCTGGACCACTGCCTGGTGACTCTCTCCCAGGCATATTGAGGACCACTTCTTTTTTTTTTTGTTAAATATTTTTATTAGAAGTACATATCAAAGGAAGAATATACATATCACATACATTCTTAATATTATTAATATTAACAATTATTTCTAATTTGTACTTCTATGCGTTTTTCATTTTTAATATAGGTAGGAAATAAAAGAAAAATAAAGTAAAAATAGAAATTCAAAAAGATGAATGAAGTATTAAGCGGTTTATACATCATTGGAGATATATCCATGGGTTATTATGTGTAAATCTTCATCTATTCCTTCGTTCAGACTTCAGTCAGGTTCTCGCACCGAACCATTTTGACCCTTTAAATATTCAATAAATGGAGACCATATCCCTCTGAATTGATCCAACTTGCCCAGAAGGACAAGTCTTAATCTTTCCAGATGAAGTGTCTCCGACATTCCAGTGATCCACATTTTGATTGTGGAGGATGTAGGACCTTTCCAAAATTTCAATATTCATTTTTTCCCAATTATTAAACTGTAATCGATAAAAATTATTTGATTCATTGTTATTAATTGATCTGTTTCTAATATTCCTAATATTATTAATTTTGAGTCAGGAACCAAATTCGTATTAACAACATATTGAGGACCACTTCTGTATTTCATGTTGGTTTATGCTACAATTTAATACAATGACAGTTCAGCTCAGGAGGTCCAAAGAGGGTACTTCAATAGTGTGAAAATAGAAAATACAAACCACCTTGGTAATTTACATTAATTGCATGGATCACGATGTACTGGCACTCAATGATCAGGCTTGGGCGCATTTGCATGGGATGTGATAGATTATTTGGGTATGACATGCCATAGAGTCTGCAGATACCACTTGAGACACCTCTTGGTCTAAGCTTCTGATTAAATTTACAACAGCTTACTTTCATCAACAAGCTGTCTCAAATGGCTTTGCACCAACGGTTCTACAGACCCGACCTAATATGCTTAAATATAATGTCAAAACATGCTCAGCCGGACAGCCAACCTGATTCTCAATGCTGACTCCCCTCATGGTTGTGTGTTCAGTCCCTGGCTCTGATCCCTGCACGGCCAGGGTGATGTAGCCAAGAACAATGCCAACTTGATCACTGTTCACTGATGACACCACTGTTGTTGGCCGATCAACCACAATAATGAGATAATAATACAGGAGAGAGATTACTAACCCAGTGTCATTGTGTCAGGCCAATAATCCAGCTCTTAATTTCAGTAAGGCAAAATAATTGGTTACTAAATTAAGGAGGAGAGGGAGTGAACACAACCCTGTCTTCATCCACAGAGCTTCAAGTTCCTAGGCATCTATATTAACAGCAACCTAATCTAGTACTCGCACAGGTGATGTGGTAATCAACAAAGCGCATCAGCTTATTTACCGTTATAGGCATCTGAGAAGATATGGCATATCAACGAGAACCTCCACTAACCACGACAGGAGTATTATTGAAGGTTTTCTGACAGGAGGCATCTCAGTTTGGTATTGTACTGGTCTACCTTTTACCAATGGAACCTGCAGAGAGTGCTGAACATATCCCAGTCCATCGCAGGCTCACCACTTCTTTACATCCAGTCTATCTTCATGAAGCATTGCATCAGGAAGACTGGAAATATAGTCATGGATGTCCGTCACCCTGGCCTTTCCCATTTCTCTCTTCTACCTTCTGGGAGAAGACATGGGAGTCTTGGAAGCTCTGATGTTCAGATGTAGGAAAAGCTTCTTGCCCGACTGTTGTCCGACTCCTGAACCAATCACGTCTTTCACACCCATGACCGGAGGTGTGGCCACGCACACCTACATTTAATTCCACCTCATTCAATCATTCCGTTATGACACTACTCTGATTTTGCAATACAATCTTGCACCATTCTATTGTTCTGCATTCGATACGACACAATAGAACTTTATTTATCTCAGCAGGGAAATTGGTCTGCCAACAGTCACACAACACACCAAGATACATGAAATATGAAATTAAAATGATGAGTGGAAAGGATTGAGGATGGGTAAAGATTGGGATGGGGGGGAGGTGCGGAGAGAGGGAAGGGAAGTCAATCTACCCATGACAGAAGGGGAAGTTGTGCAGTTTGATAGCCACAGGGAAAAAGGATCTCCTGTGATGTTATGTGCTGCATCTTGGTGGAGCCAATCTGTTGCTGAAGGTACTCCACAGGTTGACCAGTGTGTCATGGAGGGGGTGTGCTGTATTATCCAAGATACTCCAGAGTTTGAGGAGCATCCTCCCCTCCAAGAGCACCTCCCGTGAATTCAAGGAAACCCATGAATTCATTGTGGTATTTATCATTACTGTTTGCCACAGGCAATGATGGTCCAGTTTTATACTGTCACAAACTCTTTGAAGGAAGACTGTCAAAGCCACCACAGCCAGACGTAAAAACAGCTTTTTTTCCACGAGCAGTAGCTCTACTCAACGGCCAAAAGTCGGTAGCCTCCTTTTGCTCTGGTATTATATTTCATTCTTCACATGTTTAAATTATAATATTTTATTTTTAATTGTCTACTGTATATCGTGTTGTTACTTGCGAACAAAGCACCAAGGCAAATTCCTTGTATGTATACATACTTGGCTAATAAAATGTATTCAATTCAATTCAATTCACACTGTTTTCTCTGCGAGCTTCATCTGAACAGTGAATTTCATTGCACAAGCACAATTGCACAATATACTAATCTCATCATTTCCACCTTCATTAATGACCATACCCAGGGAATGCGTGGTTCTAAAATGTTTGTCACTGCATTAGTTTGCTATGTTATAAACACTATATATAAAAACAAGTTCCACAGTGACACTGTCAATAGTGTAGCATTCTCACGCCTCCAGAGACTCAGGCTTAAACCTGGTCTCCAGTGCTGTCTGTGTGGAGCTTGCATGTTATCCCTGTGACCTGAGATGTACCTATACCTCTGTGTGTTCTGATTTCTGATCCCATTGATTCTTAACAATTGGCCACAGTAAATTTTCCCTTGGGTTAACAGCCATGAGAATCCCAGGATAGACACAAAAAGCTGGAGTAATTCTGCGGGACAGGCGGCATCTCTGGAGAGAAGAAATGGGTGATCTTTCTTCAGACCTGTGAAGAAGGCTCTCGACCCGGAACGTCACCCATTCCTTCTTTCCAGAGATCCTGCCTGTCCCGCTGAATTACTCCAGCTTTTTGTGTCGACCTTTGGTTTAAACCCGCTCTGCAGTTCCTTCCTACACATGAGATATTACTGGGAATGTTTGAGAAAGAGTGGGTTATAAACCGATAGATGGGGGAAACATGGCTGATGGCATTGCTCTGAGATCTGGCATTGATACGAGAGACCAAATTCCCTTCTACATTGATCATAATCAATATAATCAATATAAGAAAAAATGTTGACTGGTGAAGCGTTGTGGCTTGTGTAAAAATGCTCAAGGTTAATAGTGTGCTGGGATTCACATTAACATGGTTGATTTAGTGTTCAAGAAGCTGAGCTCCATCAATGTCAGAATAACTGGCATAAATTCAAGCCACTGGTTTGGCAAATTGGCAGCTTAATAAGCATCAATCATCATGGAGTCAGATCATTTCATAAAGCATTTAAAATATTTTTCTGAGTTTATTCAATGCCTTTTCTCAATACTAATAATTTTTCTATTGAAAATGTAACCCCTTTTTTAAAGACATTATTGATCTTAGTGACAGCATTGCATGCTTTTTGAACTCCAATTCCTTGATAATAAATGATATTAGAATGGACACATATATTATCTGGTTGTTCGTCATCCAAAGGTGGTGGTGGACTGTCACTACAGCCGTGTCAGTTTTAGGGCAAATGACACTGACGTTAATATATGTAGGAAAGAACTGCAGATGCTGATTTAAATCAAAGGTAGTCACCAAATGCTGGAGTAACTCAGCGGGACATGCAGCATCTCTGGAGCTCTAGACTGACATTAATATATTACGCTTCAGCATATATTGGCTGCATCACGAGAATTATATTGCACTTTTGATTTCAGCTGAAAGTCTGAGAGATCAGGAGGTGAGGTATTTAATACTGAATACCAAGTCTCTAAACACAGTCAACAGTAATAAATACATATTTATACACATCATAAATTCTCCAAGCCAATGTTATCAAATAAAATCCAATACCAGAGGCAGAAAATAACAGGGAGTCATACAGTATGGAAATAGGTCCTCTGGCTCAGCTTGCCCACGTCGAACAAGGTGTTCCATTACACTAGTTCCACCTGCCTGCGTTTGGCCCATATCCCAACCTTTCCTATCCATGTACCCGTCTAAATGTCTTTCAAATGTTGTTATAGTTTCTGCCCCACTAACTTCCTCTGGCAGATCATTCCATATACCCCAACCCTCTGCATGAAAAGGTTGTCCCTCACATTTCTATTAAATCTTTCCCCTCTCATCTTCAAACCAATAGCCCCTGGTTCATGATTCCCTACTCAAGGTAAAAGACACTGTGCATTTACCCTTTCTATTCCCCTTATGATGTTACGCACCACTATAAGATTACCTCTCATCCTCCTATGCTCCAAGGAATACAGTCCTAGCCTGTCCAACCTCTCCCTATAGTTCAGGTACTCAGGTCCTGACAACATCCTTGTAAATTTTCAAGAAGGACCTGCAGATCTGGAAAATCGAAGGTAGACAAAACTGCAGGAGAAACTCAGCGGGTGCGGCAGCATCTATGGAGCGGAGGAAATAGGCAACGTTTTGGGTCGAAACTGAAGAAGGGTTTCGGCCCAAAACATTGCCTATTTCCTTCGCTCCGTAGATGCTGCCGCACCCGCTGAGTTTCTCCAGCACTTTTGTCTATCCTTGTAAATTTCTCTGCACTTTTTCCAGCTTAACAACATCTTTCCTAATACAAGGTGACAAAAGTTGAACACAGTACTCGAACTGTGGCTTCACAAGCACCTTGTATAGCTGTAACATAACATCCCAATTTCTGTATTCAAAGTCCTGACTGATGAAGGCCAATGTGCCGAACCACTTGACCATCTATGCTGCCTGTCCCGCTGAGTTTGTCCAGCATTCTGTGTCTACCCTCGATTTAAACCAGCATCTGCAGTTCTTTCCTACATATATTAAAGTCAATGTCGTTTACCCTAAAACTAGAAAAATTGTCATGGTTCTACCTGTGATGCCACTTTCAATGAACTATGTACATGCATTCCAAGATCCATCTGCTCTACAACACTCCATCGCCCTGCCATGTACTCTGAAGGCCCTGCCTTGATTAGACGTCCCAAAATGCAATATCTCACATTTATCTGCATTAAACTTTATCAACTATTCCTCCGCCCACTTGTCCAACATCAAGATCCTGCTGTAATTCTTGATAAACATCTTCGCTATCTACAGTGACATTTACAAATGTACTAATTATGCCTTGTACATTCTCATCCAAAAGTCTGGTCAAAGAGGCAGGTTTTAAGTATGTGCCTCTATAAAAGAGGTGTAGATGGGCTTTATGAGAGAATTCCAGAAGATTGAGCAAATATATTAATAAAATGATAAACCAGGACCAAACGGGCTTTATACACAAAAGACAATCATTTAACAACTTTTTAATATAATGTATTCACATAAAGGGGAAAAGGAAGACTTATCAGTTATATCATTGGATGCAGAGAGAGCATTTGACCAGGTAGCGTGGCAGTATTTATACATAGTACTCCAAAAATGTAATGCAGGAGTTAATTTTATTAGATGGGTAAAATTATTATATGATAATCCAACAGCAAGAATATTAACTAATAATATGTTGTCTCCAAAATTCCAATTATCACGAGGCAATAGGCAGGGATGTGTATTATCACCCCTGCTATTTGCCCTTATGATAGAGCCACTGGCTGAAAGGATAAGAACACATCCGAATATTCAGGGATACAATACCAAGGACTCTAATAACAAAATTTCATTATACGCGGATGATATACTTTTATATATAAGAAATTCAGAAACGAGTATCCCGAATGTATTAAATGTAATAGAGGAATTTGGTTCCTTTTCTGGATATAGAATAAATTGGAATAAAAGTGAAATTATGTCATTACAGCCCCAGAAAGCGAATCATCTATTAAAATTTCCATTTAAAATTGCAACGGAAAAATTTAAGTATTTAGGTATTCAAGTTACCAGAAGATATAAATCATTATTTAACGCTAATTTTAGTCCTTTGTTAAATAAATTGAACGCTCTGATTAAATTTTGGAAATAGCTACCACTATCATTAATTGGCAGAATAAATGCTATAAAAATGATAGTGCTACCACAAATAATATATTTATTTCAATCCATACCAATATATATACCAAAATATATATTTTTTAAACTAGACTCTAATATTACTAATTTTATATGGGACTACAAAGCACATAGAATTAAAATAAATTATTTGTGTAAACCTAAAGATGTAGGGGGACTTGCACTGCCTATTTTTTTATATTATTATTGGGCAGTGCATATTAAGAATATTATTTATTGGTTGGATTGTCCTTCTCAACAGATGGAATGGATAAGAATGGAGAAAGTGGATTGTTTTCCTTACGATTTAGGAGCGATCCTCTTCTCCCCGATAAAATTGAATAATATATTATATAAGAAGAATCCAATCATACACAATATAATTCGAATTTGGAAACAAATAAAATTAACTTTAAAATTAAGAAACTTATCATCATTAACACCAATAGTGAATACTCCGGTATTTAAACCATCTTTTATGGATAAAACATATAGACAATGGGAAAGATTGGGATTTAAAAAGTTGGGTGACATGTATGAAATGGGAAATTTATTATCATTTCAACAATTAAAATCAAAATTTAATCTGAATAATAACCAATACTTTAAATATTTAACGATATGTGACTTTATAAAAAAATATATACCAAGATTACAGAATATAACAATAGACCCACTGGAAGAAGCAATGAATATTAAGGCGGACTCACAAAAATTAATATCGTATCTATATAACAGTATTCTTAATAGAGAATCGCCATCAACAGAGGCAATTAGAGAAGACTGGGAAAAAGATTTAATGATTAAAAATTTCTAAAGAAACATTGGAGAGGTATTATATATATGTACATAAATATTCGATTAACACTAGACATAATTTAATTCAATTTAAAATAATACACAGATTATATTATTCAAAAGTTAGGTTGAATAAATGTTATTCAAATATTTCTCCCATCTGTGATAAATGCCTTTCTCAAAATGCCAATTTCACACATCCTTTCGTTTCTTGCACAAAACTTCAAAGATTTTGGTGTGATATATTTGATATATTCACTAGTTTATTTAAGATAAAAATGGAACCTAGCATGGAAATGATTATCGTTGGAGTATTAGGAGATGGAAACAAATTAAATATATCCCAAATCTCATTTATTAATTATGGTTTAATAATAGCGAAAAAGCTCATACTCAAATTCTGGAAAAAGGCTACTATACCAACACTCAAAATGTGGATTGGTAATATGCTGGAAACGGCCCATTTGGAAGAAATGAGACTCCTCCTAATAGAAAAAAAAGACCAATTCTTAACGAGTTGGTCTCCATTTATTGATCTTGTGGATTCATGGGGTGTAATAGCATTGTAAAATTAAAAATTCTGGGTATGAGTGAAAAATTATTAAGAACAAAAAAATATATATATATCGACTTGTGGCGTGTGAGAATCACCTTTCTGCTTCACTTTCTCACTCATTGCTTTCTTTACACTACACTCACTAGACTATTCTTCACTTTTCGATACTTCTTTCTTTCTCATTTCTTTCTAAAAAAAAGGAAGTTGAACAAAGAATATTTTAATAATTCTGGCAACCTGTAAAAAGGTACCATTAAAATGTAATGTACTTACTTCTAATAAATATATACGTATTTTTTTTAAATGATAGAATTCCACAGTTTAGAGCATTAACAGCTGAAGGTGTGGCCGTCAATAGTTGAACAACTATAAATATGTGCAGGAAAGTACTGCAAATGTTGTTTAAAACGAAGATAAACACAAAAAAGCTGGAGTGGGTCAGATGGCATCTCTGGAGAAAAGGAATAGCTGACATTTCAGATCAAGGTCCTTCATGACCCGAAACGTCATCTATTCCTTTTCTCCAGAGATGTTGTCTGACCTGCTGAGTTACTCCAGCTTTTTGTGTTTATCGTCACTATAAACATGGACCGTCTAATACCTGAGTGCTCTGGAGAAGGTGCAGCGAGGACATGGAGGGTTTTGAAAATCAGAGTAAGAAGTATAAACTGGCCTTGTGTTCAATAATAGTCCTAATTCAGCTTTGTGATCCAAGCCAAAGGTTTTAGAAACTTGGTGATGGCCCTGTTGTGAAATCTAAGGCAAACAGGTCCAGATATTTTCTTGTAAACAGTTATCTCATACTACAGGGAGAACTGTGCTGTGAGTGCCACCAGGAAGCATTGGTAAATGGAAGGGGAGATGAAAGCCATTCTATATTGAATTCAGTGAAAATATAAATTTAATGAATTAACTAGAAAATAATTGTAATTTTGTTTAGCGATATAGCGTGGAAGCAAGCCCTTCAGCCCACCGAGCCAACTCTGACTTGTCATCCCTGCACACTAACATCATCCGACACACACTTGGGACAATTTACACTTATACCAAGCTAATTAACCTACAAATCTGCATGTCTTTAGAGTGTGGGAGGAAACCACCGATATCGGAGAAAATTCACGCCGTTACGGGGAGAATATACAAATTCCATACAGACAGCACCCATAGTCGGGATCGAACCTGGGCAGTAACTCTACTGCTGCACCACTGTGCCGCCCAATATATAATATGCACATCCGCACATTCGCACAGCATACTTCACTGCCTCTTTATCTTTCTTAACCTTCCTGCTCATCTCTTAGTCCTTGCAATCCCTTGGCACACTTGACCTGAAGTCCATCTCCAACTCCATTCCCCATCTCCACCATAGTTCTTTCTAGCTTCAGGAGATGTACTGTTCCTTCTTTGGCAATAGGTGGTTCTTTCAGTCCTCAGTCAGTCTGTTATCTCAAGAAGCCATCATTGATCAGTCACCTTTTTGTAAGATAGGGCCCAAAGCTAGACTACCTCCTAATTTTCTTAAAGCCCTGCATACCTTTGCAACTCTTTCTATATAGGCTGGAAGGTGTACAGGTCTCCTTGGAAAGAGAAGTACAAATTCTCAGAAGCAAATGCAAAGTAAAAGATTTTAAAGATTTAAAAATTCACCTGTGACCATGACGGAGTGAACGTGAATCAAAGAAGAGATATAATAGAGAAATAACTGAAGAAAACAAACGTTGAGGAAACAAACAATGTTCGACACACAAATGGTGGGTGGGTGGAACACACAGTGATGATGGTGGAAGCAGATAAGATAGTGGCATTTCAGAGGCAATGAATATGCAGAGAATGGGGAGATATGGATCACATGTGGATAGATTACATTAGTTTAACTTGGCAACATTGTTTGGCATAGACGTTGTTGGCCGAAGGGCTTGTTCTCATGCTGTACTGTTTTACGTTCTATGTTCTAATGTCTTCAGCAACAAAGATGACCAGTTGACCTGACAACTCATAGCGAACAGATATATCAGCAAAGGCAAACTAGACACAAAGAAGCCTTCAATCAAATAGTTTCAATTCACTATAACAACAGCATCCAAATATAGATACAAGTTTGTGGGTACTTAGAAAAGATGTTGTTAAAATTGTGAAAGCTGATTTTTGATTCCACCAGTTAAGGGCCTGTCCCACTGTACGAGGTAATTCAAGAGCTCTCCCTAGTTTAAAAAAAAATCAAACTCGTGGTAAATACGTAGAATGTACGTAGTAGCTACGTCGGAGCTCGTGGATGTCTCGTAGCGGCTCATAATGCTAACGGCAGGTACTAGGGAAACGCGGAAACTCGTGAAGGTTTTTCAGCACTGTGGAAAATGTTCACAAGAGCCCCGGGTACCTACGAGCGGCTATTACCGTAATTCTCTGAGTTTGAATCAGGGGAAACTCGGGAGAACTCTTGAATTACCTCGTACAGTGAGACAGGCCGTTTAAGTAGCAACCAGCTGAGCAAGGTAGACAAAAGTGCTGGAGAAACTCAGTGGGTGCAGCAGCATCTATGGAGCGAACGAAATAGGCAACTAGCTGAGCAAATTCACCTGTCCATTAAATTATTAATTACAACTTTCATTTGGTGTCAACCTTCAGGTTCTACTGTATATGTTAGCTGGTGATCTGTTCATTTAGATCCTAATTAAACTGTACTCTATTATTAGGGGAAAAAATGGTTTACCTTTTGCTCTCAGAAAATAAAAAAAGTTAAACCGAATTTCAACCGAATACAAAAAATGTGACATTTTATTTGATAAAAAACAAAAAGTCAGTGAAACTGAGAAACGGTGTAATGAACAACCTAATGCACACTTTCAACATTTTCAGCTTTTTATTTCATAATCCCAACATTTACAATGTTTGCTTTTTGGTTTACTGAATGGTATTTGACTGTCTGTTTAGAGCCATTACATTTTTGTTCCAGTTGTCCTCTTTTTAAATTGACAGAAATTACACACTGAGACATGATTAGTACATATATTTCAAATGCCTTACAAGATAAATGTTATGCACTTTTCCTTCAGTGATGTATTTCATTGTGAAACAATTAAACTTCTTTTAAAAACTGACAAGGCAACCAGAGCAAGTCACCTTGCTTCTCAAATACCCGCATAAGGGGTAAGCCAATTAGAACGGAGATGAGGAAAAACTTTTTCACACAGAGGGTTGTAAATCTGTGGAGATCTCTGCCTCAGAAGGCAGTGGAGGCCAATTTTCTGGATGCTTTCAAGAGAGAGTTAAGCCCCTGTCCCACTGAGGAAACCTGAACGGAAACCTCTGGTTGCCGTGCGCCCCACCCAAGGTTTCCATGAGTCACCAGAGGTTTTCGTCACTCGCATGGAAAGCCTCGACCGAAGCGTAAGCTGCATCAACTGACCAAAGATCCTACAGTATCTTTGCTACCGACCGCACACACACAAACACAAACACATCGCGAAGGTGGGGCCTAGGGACAGCGGAGGAGCGCTGTCTGTGCGATGAAGAGGAAGGTAAACGGCTGCCACAGAGCACGGTAAGTCCTTTAGAGAGCGCGGGGGGGAGGGAGAGAAGGGGAAAGAAGGGAAGAGAAGGACAGAGAAGGGGAGAGGGAAGGGGAATAGAAGGGGAGCGAAGGGGAGAGAAAAGGGGAGAGAGGGGGGGGGAGAAGGACAGAGAAGCGGGAGAGAAGGAGTGGAGACAGTTTTAAGAAGTGTAATAAAGTTAGCGGGCATTTTACCTTCCGGCGGACCTTCTAGGTCCTGAAAACCAAATGAGTTTTTGCTGAATACTCCAATGAGCCAATCAAAATGGGCGGTCAGCGAAGGAGATTGCCTTCGACTGGTTGTACATAAATAGCGACCTCACTCCACTGGCTTCGACCAAACGGCAACCTGTTTTTAGTCAAGGCCGGTTTTGAATTTGTCGAAATAATCGCAGGGTTTGGCGCACGGTCTCCAGAGGTTTCCGTTCAGGTTTCCTAAGTGGGACAGGGGCTTTAGTTAGAGCTCTTAAAGATAGCGGAGTCACGGGATATGGGGAGAAGGCAGGAACGGGGTACTGATTGTGGGTGATCAGCCATGATCACAGTGAATGGCAATGCTGGCTCGAAGGGCCGAATGGCCTACTGCTGTATCTATTGTCTATGGCATAAACTTGTGCTTTGTCAAATTGCACACAGGCAAAAATGTAATGCTGTACTGTCACCTGTACACTGTAACTAGCCCTGTAACAATTGACTGATAATTAACTGTAATGGTGAAAAGTTCACTCTGGATTGAAAAGGGCGACCATCCAATTCGACACATTTATCACTGGGGACACTGACTTTGGTTAGAGAGTTAACTTTTATCGCTCGGCAAATACAAGCCAAACGAAAACACCCCATATTTCTTGTGCAAGGCTGCAGCTGTGGCCATTCAACAAGATCTCAGGTGGCTCTTGGGACACATCCATGTGAACTCTTGCACAGTTGCACTCATCATGACTGCCAGCAAACAGTAATTAACTGAACAGACTTTTTCCTTGCAAGTTCCTCAGTTTCCGTGTATTGAAAATGACTGGGAACTAAGCATCAGAAATTCCATGGAATTCATTTTTTAGGAGAACCAAAAGCACTAACATTTTGAAACTGTATAACATCAAAATAAGGAGATGCAATTCAAATGTTTCTGAGGCAAAGCTCTGACTGATGAAGGGCAATGTGCCGAAAAGCCTTCCTGACCACTCTATCCACCTGTGAGGCCAGGTCATTTCAACTCCTGTTGATACAAATGGGATGCATTACGATGATGTTGCTTTCACGCCAATGTTATGTGCTAGAATGCAGACAGGCAATAGACAATAGACAATAGGTGCAGGAGTAGGCCATTCGGCCATCTGAGCTAGCACCACCATTCAATGTGATCATGGCTGATCATCCACAATCAGTACCCCATTCCTGCCTTATCCCCATATCCATTGACTCTGCTATCTTTAAGAACCCTATCTAGCTCTCTCTTTAAAGTATCCAGAGAACCAGCCTCCACCGCCTTCTGATGCAGATAATTCCACAGATTCACAATTCTCGGTGTGAAAAAGTGTTTCCTCATCTCCGTTCTAAATGGCTCCCCCCTTATTTTGCCCTGGGTTTTGTAAGTGTTCCATTCCTGAGAATTATCCATAAGATTATTTCATATTTAATTTCTTTTATTAGAAGTAATCAATTTACAATAGTGTAAACATTGTACAAACATCAACTTAATTCCATATTTTTTTAAATAACCCGTTGAAAGTTATTATCTTCTATTTTTTTAGGAAATAAAGATAAGGATAGAGTAGTTTTAAATCAATAAGAGAGTGATTAAATAATAATTTGATTATATAAAAGAGAAAAAGAAAATAGAGAAAGGAAAAAAGGTTAACAGAAAGTGAAAAGATATTATATATATATATATAAATGAAAATCAACAAAATATATTGTATCTAAAACTATTACAAATAATAATATCAATGAAGACATGCTTATTAATCCTAGTATAAGAATATGTTATTCTCATCAAGTCCCGCAGGGTACCCGTCAAGCTGTGACGTCAAGAACAGCTACTTCTCTAGATACTGTATATATGGAGACCATATTTGTTCGAATGTATTATATTTGTCCAATAGGACAAATCTGATTCTTTCTAATTGTAACGTCTCCAACATTTCTGCTGCCCACATTTTAATTGTGGGGGTTAATGTTCCCTTCCAAAATTTCAATATGATTTTTTTCCCTATTATCAAACAGTAATCAAAGAAATTTCTTTGATTTACTGTAAGTACCGAATTTGAATCCAAAATTCCAAGTATTAATAACTTTGGGTCTGGATTCAATCTAATTTTAAGAACCTCAGAAATAACCTTAAAAATTTCTGTCCAGTAGTGATTCAATTTGGGACATGTAGCAAAACTGTGTGTTAAATTTGCTTCTAAATTCTTACATTTATCACAAATTGAAGAGAAATTGGGAAATATACTATTTAATTTAGTTTTTGAATAATGCAATCTATATAATACTTTGAATTGTATCAATGTATGTCTGGCATTTAACGAACACCGATGTATTTGCTGTAAACTTTCTTCACAATTTTCTTTTGTTATGGATAAACCAATTTCATTCTCCCATGCTTGACGATATGTTTCAGTTGTTGGATTCTCCTTATCCAAAATTATGTTATATATATATATATATATAGGCTATTAATTTTTCTGTATTTGGGTGCAAATTAAACAAATCATCTAATAATCCTGGTACTTTATTTTTATAATCTTGTGTGTTGGATTTTATATAATCTCTAATTTGTAAGTACCTTTGTAAGTTAATTTGTAAACAAGTGTTGCGGAGACAATCCGTAGATATCTTGTAACTCTTGGAATAAAAGAAATTTTCCTTTCCTTTTCTATAAAGGTGCTCTATCCTTTTAATTCCTAAATCATCCCAATGTCTAAACCCTCCATCCAATATAGAGGGTTTAAATAATGGGTTATTCGTTATTGGTAGTCTGAGTGAGAGATTATCTAGCTGTAAAGTCTTAACTATTTGTTTCCAAATACGTCTATTATTATAAATTATAGGGTTGTCCCTATAAATTTTTTTTCGTACTTTTTATTTTTTTAATTTAAGATGATTTCACTGCAAGTCAGAAACATCAGTATTCTACAACAATCCATATCATAGCACTCTGCAGATACTTCCCATAATTCTTTAATTTTACCCTAACACTCCCCATAATTAAACCATACTATCAGTTTATAAGCTATTTATACACTATTTGTTTGTGCACGTTGGGTTGATTGCATCAGCCGAAACAGGGTGGACCATGTGAAAGTTGCAATCTCCCACCATTAGCCATCCACCCATTAACTGATGCTGTCCTGACATGGACGTCTACCCTTGATCTGCAACTTTTGGCTGTGCACGCCATACACAAGAAGAAGAAGTTTATACACTATGCCCAGAATTGAGGAACATAGACTCCATAACTTCCCCATCTCAATATGCCCTGGTCTTAATTCCACTCTCTACTGCATCCACTCTCCCACTCAACACGTTACAAACTTTCACTCTCCAATACCCACCCTCCTCTCCAATACACTGCCAGCCCTCACTCCCTTTAGTCACTCTCCTCCCAAACACACTGTCGATCCTCACTCCCTGCACCCACCCTCTTCCCTAATACACTACCGATCCTCAATACCTTCACCCACTCTCGTCCCCATTACACCGCCGACCCTCACTCTCTGTACCCACCCTCTATACATCCCCTCCTCCCAAAATCATTGCTAGTCTCCTGCTTCCATTCCCCTGCCAAACATGATGCCGGCCTCAGACCTTCCCTACTATGATACCAATTGTCGATATTACTCTCACCCACCCATCAATGGCTAATGTTGATCTTACCGTCTGTTCCCCTGACAGCAAATGCTTTCCCACTTCACTGTGACCCAATTCCAATTGTTGGTCTATGACGACACCAAATGCCAACTACCTGCTTCGCCTACTGGCCAATACCAGGTGCCCACCTCATGTCCTCATCCTGGCCACCAAGGTGCCCTCTAACCTTTCCTCTTCCTCTCCCACAAATGCTGCAATTGATGCACCCTTTGCCTCTTTCTCCCATCAATCCTGGTGACAGTACATGATTTAATTGAACTTCATGTTTATAGGTGACAGGAGCAGGTTTAGGCCATTCAGCCCATCAAGTCTACTCCACCATTCATTCATGGCTGATCGATCTCTCCCTCCTAACCCCATTCTCCTGCCTCCTCCCCATAACCCCTGACACCTGTGCCAATCACGAATCTATCTATCTCTGCCTTAAAAATATCCATTGCAAATTGCAATATCCAACTTGCAGCTAAACTCCTTAAGGCCCTGTCCCACTTGGACGACCTAACCCACGAGTTTAGAAGACCTTAGACGAGTTCATAAAAATGTAATGGTCGTGTTGACTCGCCGAAGTAAAAGACCTCCTACGGCCATGTCTACGACCTCCTACGACCCCCCTCGACCTCAGTCTTCCACACCTAAGACCAACTACGACTTGCTACGAGTGGAAAATGATCACATGATAAAATTATGTCATGTTTGCTTTTTTTTTCTCTCGGGCCAGATACCGACCTATGACTATCTACGACTACCATCACGACTTACTACGACCTATCTACGACCTACCTACGAGTAAAAAGTATCAATTTTTTCCATGCCAATCTTTTTTTTAACTCGTGGACATTTTTTATCAGGTTGGAAAAAACGCCGCAACCTACTTGAGGCCACGAGTACGCGGAGACCACTCACGAGCATGAGGAAGAGTTACGATGACCTCCTACGACCTCGTGGTGACCATGCTGCGAGTATGAGTCAAGGGCAAACTTGGCAGACGTCGCCAATTAGGTCGTGAAAGTGGGACAGGGGCTTTAATTCGGCTGAACTAAAGAAATCAGAGCGATACATTCATGGCCAGATTAACGCAAGAAGGCTAGGAATCAAGGGCCAGAGACCAGGGGTGACTGACAGTCTCTCTTCCACAATGTTTTTGCAGTTGAATGGGCGGAATGGAATTCCTATGTCAACAAGTCTTCAACAAGTATGAACAAAAGGCTGTAGGCATCTTAAACAAATCTTGCAAAAATGGGAGGCATAAATAATGTCATAATATGTTGGCCGTGAAGATTTGTTTTTTTTCAGTCTCAAAGTGGTGGGTTATATATTCTCTCTCATCAATTATGTAATTTGCTGTATCTGTAAACTTACAATACAAAACAACTGGGATACCCATAGTTGTGCTAAAGCTGCAGAATATTATATATCAGGTTTTTAGTTTAGTTTAGTTTAGTTTAGTTTGGAGATAAAGCATGGAAACAGGCCCTTTGGCCCACTGAGTCCACACCAACCAGCTGAATGTAACAGGTCCACTTTACTGGCGAGGGAGATCTCATGGAGTGCAACATTGCATCCGGATCCCAGTGAAAGGCCAGGATAGGTCTGTTTCTCTTCTCTTCACAGTTGAGAAATGTCAACATTTTCTGTTGTCTTCAGTTTTCAAGTTCCTGCAGTACCTTTGTTTTGGATTGTAGATCCAGAGACCACTCACATGTTTACAGTTTCTTGGACTTGACTGGATAGCCTCCAATAACTATCTGTGCAGCAACAATAATTGTCCTTCAAATATACTTCATGATTTCAGGATGACTTTCAGATTTGATGTCCATAATCAAAGTGCTAATGCTTTTTAACAAAAAATTGGGGTATATCTCACCAGAGATGTATCTTCAGGGTCTTTCCTGTAGCTTATTTAGTGTGCATCATCACAACTCTGATTTCTGTGATTGCCTAAGCCTGAGGATATATTTCTGCAAATATCCACCTCCTATGCAGAAACAGAGTGTAAAAACTCAATGATCACCCTCGGTAAATATGTTGATAATAATACTCAAAAACCATGGAGCAGCAAGTGTCTTTGGTTTAATCCAGCATCAGCAGTTTCTCCCTGCACAGTTTATTTCATTGTTCGTTGTGAAAATTAAGATGCATCACAACTGGAAATCAGCATAGTTCTATTAACTTATGATACAAACTTCCTTTGGCAGTTCATTTTCAGCATTGTTTCAGTTAAAATGTTTTTTTGCGATACAAATCATAGTGTCAAGATGCACACTTTTGTCCATTCGCTTTGCATTGGGAATCTAAGTAAATTTTTGGGACTAGTATTTACGTGAAAAGTTCACACACACTTCAACTTTGCAGTGCATGCTACCAATCTGTTTTCCAGGCAAAGTATTTAGACCTTAATATAAATACATGTCGCCTTGTTGGAGCTCTTTCTGTGGCCCTTGTTGATTTTGGAAGCTTGCATGTTTAGATGAAAAGATTTAAAATAAGATGCCTTTTTGAAGTGTTACTTAAAAATAACTAAAATTGTATTATTGTAAAGGAATAACAATTTTTTATCTTCATCAATGGGTGAATTGGGGGAGAGAGTCAACAACTTCAAGTTCCGGACCCAGCGCATTAGTGCAATCGTAAAGAAATCTCATCTATGCTTCTACTTGGTTTGAGGAAATTACTCTCTTGAACTTGTACAGGTGTGCAGTAGAGAGCATATTGGCTGTTTGCATCATGGCCTAGATTGGCAATCGAACGCCCAGGAGCGAAGGAAGTTACAAAATGTGGTGAACACTGGTCTATCACGGGTACTAACCTCACAACCATCAAAGGGATCAATTGAAAATGCTGCCTCAAAAAGACAGCCAGCATCATCAAGGATGCACAGCACTCTGACCACACTCTCATTTCACTCCAATGACATTGGAAAGAAGCTATAGGAAAAGTATACCATCCAGGTTGTGGAACAGCTTCTTCCCAACAACCATCAGGCCATTGAACCTAAAAACTCTGAACTGCATTGGTTGTATCAGGGACATTTTGTTTTTTGCACTATATTGTTTTTTTTTTAATTATTTATTGAAATTTAATGTTTATTATATAATCTATTGAATAATCTTTATGAACCTTTTGTCCTGCTGCAAGTAATAATTATATTGTTCCATTTAAGTACATGTGGTAATAAAACACTCTTGACTCATAGCATCTCAAAAGTTCAGGGCTTTTAAATTCTTGGACTATGGGGAGCTGCAACAAGCTGCCAAAGTCAGTGCATTGACCGACTATAATTATGTTTTGTACATTCACTACCATGCCGAGACAGACATAACCTCACAGCAATTAAAGAAATCCATACATGAAAGTTAAATGCACCAATCAGCATTGTCTCAAACAAAATTAAGCAAAAAACACCTCCGCAGATCTTATGTCAGCTTTTCACTGCACTGCATGCAAACAAGAACGCTGTAAATAAATAATTATATAAAACAGAAACTATTCTCAAAGAACTGATCGGATTTTGTCAGAGTTAGAGGGTGTGAGCTATAGAGAGAGGTTGAGTAGGCTGGGACTATTCCTTGGAGCGCAGGAGCATGAGGGTGACCTTATTGAGGGGTATAAAATCATGAGTGGAATAGATCAGGCAGATGCACAAAGTCTCTTGCCCAGAGTAGGGGAATCAAGGACCAGAGGACATAGGTTTAAGGTGAAGGGAAAAGATGTAATAGGAATCTTAGGGGTAACTTCTTCACACAAAGGGTGGTGGGAACAAGCTGCTGGAGGAGGTAGTTGAGGCAGGGCCTATCCCAACATTTAAGAAACAGTTAGACAGGTACATGGATAGGACAGGTTTGGAGCAGGTTTCAAACCAAGTAGAAGCATATGGACTAAAGGTGGGACTAGTGTAGCTGGGCCATGTTGGCCATGTTGGGCCTGTTTCCACATTGTATCAGTCTATGACTTGATGAATACAGTATATCTACTTCGTTACAAAGCATTGTTAATGGAAACTTATTGGTTTTTTGAGGTTTCTCTTTGTGATATCAGGTGAAGTCCGACTCCAATCCTGGTGCCTGTGATGCACCCTCCAGGCAGCTTTTCCACAGAACATCTAATTACAATAAGTAGACTGCCATCTCTGTATGGCAACAAATATTTATTTCTGCCTCAGTAAAGATCTTACATAGCTTGGCTGCGGGTTTCTGAAATACCAGCTCAGGAAAGAAAACACAAGTGTGAAAAAGTGTGGCCCATTGAGTTTAGCAGTATGGTGGGAGTGAGCCTCAGCGGTGGTGGTGGTCCCTCGTGACTGACGGACCCTCGCGGTGATGGCGGCGACGGTGACGCCTCGCGGGTGGACAAGGGCGCGGGAGAGCCACCGTGAGGAGGAAGAACAATGGAGGACCCGACAAGGGGGAGCCGCCGGGAGGGGGGGGGGGAGAAAGAAGGATCAGCCGGCGTTGAGAAATTTATTACTATGTCAGCGCCAAATGTGGCGACTATTGTATACCTTGGGCATGATAGCAAAGAATTTCACTGTGACTTGTCACAAGTGACAATAAAGTATTCAATTCCACTCCATATTAAACAGCTTGGACAGTAATTTCAATGATTATTTTGTGCTGTTGAAGTTGCCATTCCCGGTAATTATCAGCCTTTGTACTATTTTGGTTAATTATTTGAATTTGTTGCATAGTCAATATTCATCAAGTGAAACACTAATGAAATGTCACTGTTATTTATTGGTTTTCGTTCCTGTCCTGATCTCTACCAGGCCATGATTCTGCACAATGGACTTTATGCACATCGATTTTCTACATTTTAATAATAATTAGTATATTGCATCAGCTTTCACTCAAAAATCCTATGCAAGCATTAACCATTATTTAATATGGATTAATTACATTCCCTATTGGGATCCATGGCATGATAATGTTTTCAAAATGTTTTTCCCATGGATAAGACAACCTCCACTGGTCCCTGCTCTGGTCTCCTGGTGGCAGTGTGGAGCAGGAGATTTTTCAATATGAATAACTTTCATGCATGATTTTTATTTTCATTGTAAATTATCTTTGATTTTTCAAATAAAGGATTTAGTAAACAAAAGGAAAGATACAAAATAGATAGTATCCAGAGGAGATGTTTACGGTATTTGTTTCTTTCCGACAAGCAATATTTCTGAATAAGAATCCTGACCCAAAACTTTGCCTCAGCTTTTCCACAGAGTATCTAATTACAATAAGCAGACTGCCATCTATGTACGGCAACAAAATATATTTATTTCTGCCTCAGTAAAGATCTTACATAGCTTTATTCCATTCCATCCATAGATGCTACATTCCTCTTGCACTTTGTGTTTTGCCCTACATGGAGGTATGATTACACAGTGATGTCTGTTTTCCTTCAAGTTTTGCCCTGCCAACAGTCTGTCTCGTCCCTTCTCTGTTTTTATTATTTTAAGTATATCTTAAATGTATGTTTCAATGTTTCTTGGTATGTTTTACGTGGGGTGTGGCGGGATTGGGCAAATCTTTTTCCAGTCACTTACCTTGACGGAGATGCGATTTTTTTCTGTGCTGTATCTCCGTTCCCCCCCCTGCGGCCTAACAACGTGATTGGTGCAGCATTTCCTGGAGACTGGCCTGGAGCTTCAAGCCGCGGGCGTGGCGCGGTCTTACCATCGCGGAGCCTGCGATCCTATGCCGAGGAATGCCAGTGAAAGGGCTCCGACCGTGGGGCCCGTGGACTTTAACACCATGAAGCCGCGGTCTCCAGGAAAAAGACTCGGGAGCTCAATGCTGCTGAGTGCTTCGATCCGTCCCGACGCCGGAGTTTCGATCATCCTGAAGCGAGGGCTTCCGACATCGGACCGTCGGAAGCGGCGAACTGTGGAGGGTTCAAAGGCCCCGACCACGGGTGAACAAAGGAGGAAGATGACTGAACTTTGTTGCCTTCCATCACAGTGAGGAATGTGGATTCCACTGTGGTGGATGTTTATGTTAAATTTTGTTTGATGTGGCTTTTCACTTAGTATGGCTGTATGGTAACTCAAATTTCACTGCACCCTAATTGGTTAAGTAACAATAAACGCGAACGTGAACTTCCACTTGAACTTTCCCTTTCAGGTCGTGCAACATTGTTGTGGTGGGGATTAGAAAATATTCTAGTGCAGTCAACTAATATGTTTAATGTGCATGAAGGAACTGCAGATAGTGGTTTAAACCAAAGATAGGCACAAAAAGCTGGAGTAACTCAGCGGGACAGGCAGCATCTCGGGAGAGAAGGAATGGGTGATGTTTTGGGTCGAGACCCTTCTTCAGACTGACAGAGTCTCCAGCTTTTTGTGTCCATGTTATAATGATGCACCTGGTATGGCTGAAGAGCTGCCAATGTGGATGTGCGACTAGCACTGCATCCGTTGAGATTGTCTGGGGTTGAATGATGGGCTGAGCACCGACCACACAGCAGCAAGCTCATTCTCATTCCCTCCCGCCACAATAAATTTCTGCTCCATCCACCATAAATATTTCATCCATTATCTTGCCTAAACAGTAAAAGTAATTTATTCAATTCAAAAACCTAAAAATGGAAAATACGTCACAACTAAGAAGAGTGGTGGAATGTATATCTGAGAAGTAATAGTAAAATTAAACGAGAACGTACCAGTTTGAATTTTGATCTTTATTGTATGAGGAGTTACGGTGAGCGATTACGTGAAGAAGGTCCGCCAGTGTGCATGCGCTTCAATCTTCAAAGCAGCGGCGTGAAATCATGGTAACTCAGAAGACTAGATCTACCAGATGATCTTTGCGATTATGAGGGCCGTGACCGAAGGACACGTAATCGCTCACCGTAACTCCTCATAAAATAAAGATCAAACTTCAAACTGGTAAGTTCTCGTTTAATCTTACTATTTTACTTTGGAGTCATGTGAGTGATTCCGTGAAGATTTCAAAGCTCTGTGATTTCATGCCATAGATCCAGTTCCATATGACACACTGCTTAGGTTGACACAGGATCAACAAATAATGTATTGAACATTGTTTGAATTATACAATGAATGTTTTTAATAACAAAAAGGAACAGTAATAACCCCTCTCTCGCAGGGAGAAATTACAAAACAGAACCCAAAACAGCATGCCCAAATCCTTCCGTCATGAGGACAAGTTTGCCATAAAACCATGCAAAAGTCCCTTCACTTGACCATTCTGCGGCCATGAGGATTTGGTCTAAAGGGACGTCCAGTGCCCTCGCTGCAGATGTTTACGCCGCCCTGGTGGAGTGAGATTTAAATACATCAGTGTCTACTCCAGCACAATCCAAAACCTGTTTCATCCATCCAGAAATGGTTTGTACTGACATCGTTCTATGAGGTTTTTTGTGACTGATGAGCATCGTTGTTTCGGAGCGTATGAGACTCTTGGTGACCTCCACATATTGACACAGGTGCGCAACTACACATAATCTCAGGTCAATGGGGTATGCTCTAAAGCTTATTTTGGTTCCAGCCATCCCTGGCCTGCTCTGTTTGATTAGATAATATACATAAAATGTAATATTATCTACAGAAGAATGCATGCTGTCCAGTCGTAGCTTTTGCAATGTCTGGACCCGTTGCGCTGAAACGAGCGCCATGAGCATGACCACTTTGAGCATTAGGTTTTGGAAAGACAGAGATGCAATTGGAGCCCATTGCCAAAGCTGTGTGAGAACTATGCTCATATCCCAGATTTCCATATATCTAGGTCTGGGAGGGTTCTTGTTAAAAATACCTTTCATGAATCGGGACACCAATGGATGAGATCTGACAGAGTGTTGTCCCGACCCCTGCCATAAATAGGAGGACAAAGCACTCCGAGCACTATTAATGGCACTATAGCTCAATTGCTCGTCAAGATTCAACGTAGCAAGGAACTCCAATCCTGCAGTGTGATAAGATATATTTGAGCAGAAACATCCCCCATTTCTTAATATGAGATACGTATTGTTTTTTAGTACTATCCCTCCAGGCCTCAGTAATCACATCTATGGTCTGACTCGATAGTCCGAGCCCCTGGAACGGTCTGGTCAAAATCTGAAAATCAACAGATTAATACGATCATGTAAAGGGTGGCTCTCTCCTGTCACAGGGTGGACCAACAAGTTGCTGCATTGGGGATAACCATGAATGGCTGTGCCATCAGTCTCAGAAACAATGGGAACCATGGCTGTGGGCACCAGTCAGGAACTACCAAAATGCCTGAAGCGGAGTCCTGCTCAATTTTGGTGAGACATTGACTGATGAGGCAGAATGGGGGAAAAGCGTAAAAGAACATAACTCCCCAATGTAGTAAGAATGCATCCACCGCTACTGCCGCTGGATCTAGTTCCCATGAGACGTATTTAGGTAACTGGTGATTTAGCCTGGATGCAAACAGATCTATGTCTGGCAATCCATACTGGGTGACAATCTTTTTGAAAACTTTTGGATTCAGCATCCATTCTGTGTTGTCATTAAATTTACGCGACCTGGTGTCTGCCACCACATTATCTCTACCTGGTAAGTAGATAGCTGAGACCCGGATGTTTCTCATAATACACCAGTGCCAGATGAGGTTAGTCAGATTATCACATGACAATGACTTAATTCCACCCGTGTGATTGATATATGCAACAGCTGTGGTATTGTCAATCTGGAGCTGAGCATGTAAATCATGCATTGTTGAACAGTATGCTTTTAGGCCATAGAATGCCCCCAACAATTCTAAATAGTTTATCCCATGCATCCGCAGGATCAATGTCTCTTGCATACTCCATCTGCCGCCACAGCTAGACTTGGTATCAGTGGCTCCCCATCCCGAAGCACTCATATCAGTTTGTAAAACAACTGAAGGTTGTTTAGTCAGAATGTTTCTAGTACAATGTGAGACATTAGTTATCCACTATTGCAACTCGGTGATAGCTTGGACTGGCAACTGCATTGACTATCAAAATGACCTGCATGTTTTCTGAGTGCCTGTTTCTTAGCTCATTGCGTATTCTGATAGTGCAGAGGCCCGAATTGCACTCCAGGGAAAGCCGCCACTAATTTACCAATAACACTGGCTACTCGTCGGATGGAGGGTTGCTGTTCATCAACCAGATTGCTGCAGGCCTCCATAATTACTAAAGTTTTGGCCATAGGCAGAGTCACTGACATGTTAGTTGAAACAATGGCGAACGCCAAATAATCAATTATTCTAGATGGCACTAATTTGGATTTTGTTGGATGGATGAGGAAACCTAACCTCTCAAACAGGGGGTACACAAAAGGCTGGAGAAACTCAGCGGGTGCAGCAGCATCTAAGGAGCAAGCTGAGTTTCTCCAGCCTTTTGTGTACCTTCGATTTTCCAGCATCTGCAGTTCCTTCTTTAACACTAACCTCAAACATATGTTTGGTAACTGAAACCGACAATTCAGCTGCCTCCTGAGTATTGCCTATGATCAGAACATCATCCAAGTATGCCATCACAATGTGATTCTCAGCCCGGAGTAGTCCTAATACTGGTTTCAACAATTTTGTAAATAACCTAGGGGCTGAGGTTAACCCATTGGGCAAAGTTTTAAATTGCCGCAGCTGTCTCATCCAACTAAATTTCAAGTGTCTACGGTATTTGTGATGAATTGGTACTGAATTATCTATACTCGCCATATAATATCCTTTGGAAACCAGTTGCTTAGCAGTACTGAGTTTCCATTTTAGATGTTTATACTGGACATCGGAGTTCAGTCTGGTTAGGTCTAGAATCATTGGACACCCACCATCCTTCTTTTGCCTGGGGAATATATTAGACACAAATTGTTGAGGCTGATAAGCCGTCCTTTCAATTACCCCTTTTTTGAATAATGTTTCAATTTCATTATTTACCTGTAGAGTTTCGGGTTTTGAAAACACCAGTACCTGACTTGGTGTATGTTGTATGGGTGGATGTACTTCAGAGATAAACTCATTTCGAGACCCCTGGATACTGTCCAGTATAAACAGATCTGATGTTATGCAGCACCATTCATCGTAGAACAATTGCAATCCACCCCCTACTGGTGACTGGTCTCTAGAGGATATGTCCTGCACAAGCCCAGTTACTCGTAGCTCCATAGTTGCTGGATTCCTTTGTCTCCTAGCTCTGTTGGGGGTATGCACTGTTGCATGCCAATGGCGTAGAGATGGAATAGCCCGGCTTGGTCCTTGCCCTGCACCAGCGTCTGTGGCCCGTCTGAAGGGGTATGGTCTACGAGGCGACATCCTGCCTGAGGGATGTGTTTTGATGAGGCCGATCGTCTTTGTCTCATCATCCAGTCCTTAACCTGTTTTGCTAGATCCTCCCCAAACAGTAAGTTTGGTGGCTGAATATTGGAGGATCTGCATAAGGCTGCGAATCTTGGGTTGAGCATTGGATTTATGGCGGTTTTTCTCAGGCAATTAATTTCAAAATGTGCGTTACACAGCAGGGCCAACATATCTTGCTCTGTGTTCAATAGTGGTTCCCCTTCAACTGTTCGCCCAAATGCCATTATTCCTGCTCCAATTAATTTTAAGACTTTTTGCAGCCTTAACTCATGCGACCACATGGTTGCGCCCATTTGCCCCCAGATGGCCTGGTTCACTCTGGGCACTCTGAGCGATGCACAGTTTACAGGTGTTTCGTACCTCTTTGATGTTTCATCCATAATGGTTCCTTGGAGCTGGTGAGAGGCCACATAATTGATGTTCCTGGCCAGATTGTCCTCCATTTCCTCACCAGTTCCTGCCGGTATAGCAAATTTACATGCCACATCCGGCACACCTGGAGCTAAGCTTGTGTGCTTTGGGGTATGCTCCTCCGCTATACCACCAACTTCAGGGTCAGTCATACTGCTCTGGCTCTCCCTGCTCATGCATAAGGGAGGTATCATGCAGCCCTTGACCTGGTGCTGCTGGTATGGGTCCCCATGCATTTTCATGGGCATATGGCTCCTCCTGCAGGTATAGTTCTTCCCTATGTGGACCTCTGCTGGAGGTAGCTGCTGAGGGCTGCTGGGGAACCTCGGCGGTATAAAACCCTAGCTGGAACACCTCATGATTGAGTATTTTTTCTAAGAGGCGTTCCATCTTATCTAGACGTCCCCAAACTTTTTTACTGGTGGGAGGTGAGTCTTCTTGGGGGACTCATCAGAGTCGACAGGCCTTGCTGACTTTCTCTTGGCCTTCCTCCCTACTGGAGTGGCTATGGTGCTCTGAGGCACCGGAGTCGCTGCCGCTGGCTGTACTGCCGGCGGTTCTGGAGTCGGTGTAAGCGCCCGCCCGCTGGCCGCGGTCAGTCTCTCTGATTTTGTCGGCGGCACGCCTCGTCCTACCTTTAGTTGATTTCTCCATTGTTCCTGCTGGCTCCTGAACCCAGCCTTATGGAACTTAAGCAAAATCGCAGCAAAGTTTAAAACTTACCTGCGAGTTTTTAACTTACCGCTGGTGGAGCTGCGCTCTCCAGCCCGTCGCTGCGCCATGCGTCTGATGTAATGACGCGCATGCGCACTGGCGGGCCTTCTTCACGGAATCACTCACGTGACTCCGAAGTAAAATTTTAATTTCACTGCACGTTAATTGGTACATGTGATAATAAACTGACCTGAAACCTAGACCATGAACCTGGAAGTGGAGACAAAGTTGGGAGGGAGCTCCAGAAGTGCACACAGTAATTTGCTCTTCTCCCCGAGGGTGTAAATTTCCAGATGTGTTTATAATTCCAAATCCAAGTGACCTTCTAATGCTTCAAAATTGTGCTACGTGGCTCATGTCCCACCTCCTGATTTCTCCATCTTATCAAGATCCATTAACCACAGAGTACTCACTAATTTTTGTCGAGTACATTCTTGCTAGCAACAGTGCATTATTCTGGAGATCCTTGTCCGGGCAACTGTGTACTCGAAACCTTACAGTCACCCAGCACAGAAATAGGCCATTCAGCTCACCACCCATGTAGACCATCAAATACTCATTTATCAGAAACCCCATTTCATTCCCGTCACATCCGCCCTAAACTGCGCTACCCACCGACATACGACGGCAATTGAGATACGCCAATTAAACAGTCAGCCCTCTCAATGGCAGAATTTGGGAAAAGAAGTCAGCACCCAGAGGAAACCACATGGTTTCAGGGAGAATGTGGAAACTCCACACAAACAGCATCCGAGGTAAGGGCTCAATCCCTTATCACTGGATCTATGCAGCAGCACCACCACTAGCTGCACCATTGTGCCATCTGCAACTGACAACTCAACTCAAATTATGGCAAGACAATGAGATTCTATCTTAAACATTTGAGATAATAGCAAAGTCCACAAGATTACAAACTCTTCCCCGTGGTAATATTATTCCCACAATAACCTTTTCACCCAATCCCTCTTGACTCACAACTGTGAGGAATGTCATTGATTGTCTACTAGTACAAATAATAGCTGGCGACTGAAGCCAGTGAAAGGATTTCTGTGTATCCTTCATTTGGTGCAGAAATTGCAATGTGTCTCCCAGTGATCCTTCACAAGCAGCTGTCTGCAGCCTTCCCCACTGAAGTTAAGACCAAATAAAATAACCTGACTATAGTTTCTGTTACTTAATTCTACTTTAACCCAAAAGCTAAGTATTGGAAATACTTAGGTGTTGGAAATCTGAAATAAAAGTGAATTTATGGAAATATTTTATGGCAGTCTGCTGGTTCAGGTAAATGCTGCAATTCCTTGCAAGGGAGGGGCAATGGAAAGAGCTTGCTGATGTGGTAAGCGTTCACTTCATCAAAGTCAATCACTCAACTCTGAATGTGTAGGAAGGAACTGCACATGCTGGTTTAAAGCGAAGATAGACACAAAAAGCTGGAGTAACTCAGCGGGACAGGTAGCATCTCTGGAGAGAAGGAATGGGTGATGTTTCGGGTCGAGACCTGAGAAGGGTCTCGAACTGAAACGTCACCCATTCCTTCTCTCCAGAGATGCTGCCTATCCTGATTCAACTCTGAATAATCTTTATGGATGAAACTTCATGTGCTTCCACAGCTCTGGTCTCACATCCATTGCTTACTTACATTGCCATACATAATGATTGTGGATTTCTATTGTCGAGTGTCCTTAAATCGGTAAATTATTTTTATTGTGATCAATAACTGTTTGTCACATCTGGTTGGCTTTCTCAATCAGTAGAGGTAATCACATTTCTGTGCAATCACTGGATTTTCTCCTCTAATTGACATAATTGAAGAGATAATTTACCTCTTGTTTAAATGGGAGATCGAAATAAACCATGTTTAAACTGTAATTGTTAATTTCCCAGGAACTATTCAGTTTGGGTGGTGTGGAAATACCCTCACAAAGGGGACATGGGGACAATGTTTGAATGAGATAGACTGTTTAAAAATTCAGGCTGCACAATAACCTTGTGATGCCTCATTCTTTGGTCAAAGGGTAGTTAATCTGTGGAACGTTGCCAAAGAGGTCAATGGAGGCCAAGTCAGTGGATATTTTTAAGGCAGAGATAGACAAGTTCGTAATTAGAACGGGTGTCAAGGGTTATGGGGAGATGGCATGAAAATGGGATGAGGTGGCAGAGATCAGCCATGATTGAATGGCGGAGTGGACTCGATGGGCCGAATGACATAATTCTACTCCTATAACATAATAATGAACTTATTATTTCTTCTAAAAATGATGACTGACTGGGCACATCAGAATACGCCCAAATATCAGGAATGCTGGAACCAGGATTGGGGGAAAATTGACAGAGCACTGAAAAGCCTCCTGGAGAGTCTGCATTTAGTGTTGAAGACAGCCAGCAGGAAGATTACACAGAGCTACACATGCTGATTAGAGTCATCCTTTCTCAGATTGAACTCATCAACACTTATGGAACTAACAGGAAGTAGCAAGTGCTGACCAAAGTCTCAGCCTCACCGAATGACAAACTAAACCCAACAGCACCCTTCACATGCTGCCCTGTGATTTTGAACCATTGCCTATGTGGCTTTGGATAAGGTGGAGGAAAGATTCGGGTTGCAACAGATCTGACTTCCAATCCATCAGGGGAAATCAAACACTTTTGTCCTTTCACTTCTCCTGCCTGTCCAATCCTACACTGATCCTTTGATTTCCAGGGGCAAGTAATTTATGTACAAGCATATAAGTTACCAAAAAAGTGAAAAGTCCCAAAATATGTAGAATTACAATAAGCATATTGATTAAAGACACAACTATAAAAGCCAAGCATGTGGTGTGCTTGCCTTCATTGGTCAGTGCATCGAGTATAAGAGTCGGGAAGACATGGTGCAGTTTTATGGAATGTTGATTAGGTCCCACGGAGTATTTTATGCAGTTTTGGTCGACCCATTATAGGAGGGATATGGAGGCTTTGGAGAAGTTGCGGAGGAGGTATACCAGAATTATCCAGCGATCAGAAGGTATTCGCTATTGAGAGAGGTTGGACTGACTTGGATTGTTTTCTCTAGAATACTGGAGGGGACTCAATAGAAGTGTATAAGATGCACAGATAGGGTAGACAGTCGGAACGGATGTTACAGCTGGTATTACAGCTGAGCAAAAGGGACTATTGAGGCATGAGAGCGGAGCTGACAAAGATTGACTGGAAAGGGGCTTTAGTAGGAATGACGGTAGAGCAACAATAGCAGGAATTTCTGTGGATAATTCGGAAGGTGCAGGATGATTTCATTCCAAAGAGGAAGAAAGATTCCAGGGGGAGAACAAGATGACCATGGCTGACAAGGGAGGTCAAGGACAACATAAAAGCAAAAGATAAGGCATATAATATTGCAAAGATTCGTGGGAAGCCAGTGGATTGGGATGCTTTTAAAGAACAACAAACGGTAACTAAAAGGACAATACGGAGGGAAAAGATGAAGTCCAAATGTAAGTTAGCCAATAATATAAAAGAAGATAACAAGAGTATCTGAGGATATATAAAGAGTAAAAAAGAGGCAAAAGTGGACGTCGGGCAGCTGGAGAATGATGCAGGAGAAGTGAAAACGGGAAATCAAGAAATGGCAGAGGAATTTAATACCTTTTTTGCATCAGCCTTCACAGCAGTGTGCCTGTAATCCTAAAGAGGGGTGGAAGTTAGTGGAGTGGTGATTACTAAGGAGAGGTTTCCTAGAAAACTGACAGGTCTGAGGGTGGATAAGTCACCTGGACTGGATGGACTGGATGGACTGCACCCCAGGGGTCTGAAGGAGGTGGCCTCAGAGATTGTGGAGGCATTAGTTGTGATTTTTCAAGAATCATTAATTAGGAGTGGTTCCTGATGATTGGAAAATTGTGAATATCACCCCGCTGTACAAGAAGGGAGCAATGCAGAAGAGCGGAAACTATAGGCCGGTTAACCTGACTTCGGTGGCTGGGAAGATTTTACAGTCAATTATAAAGGATGAGGTTACCAGGAGTTGGAAATTCACGCTAAAATAGGCCAAAGTCAGCATGGAGTGTGAAGGGAAGATCTTGCCTGACGAATCTACTGGAGTTCTTCTAGGAAGTTATCAGCCGGACGGATAGAGGGGAGGCTGTACATGTAGTTTACCGAGATTTTCAGAAGGCGTTCAATAAGGTGCCACACGTCAAGCTGCTAGGGAAGGTCAGAGCCCATGGTTTTAAAGGGAAGATACTAGCATGGATACTGGGTTGGCTGGATGGCTGAAGGCAAATAGTTGCAATAAAAGGCGCTTTTTCAGGTTGGCTGCCAGTGACGTGAAGTTCCGCAAGGATCGGGATACTGAGTTGGATGATCAGCCATGATCACATTGAATGGCGGTGCAGGCTCGAAGGGCCGAATGGCCTACTCCTGCACCTATTTTTCTATGTTTCTATGATCGGTGCTGGGGGCGCTTCTCTTCACGTTGTACATTAATGATTTGGATAAGGGGATTTATGGCTTTGTGGCCAAGTTTGCAGATGATACTAAGATAGGTGGAGGGGCAGGCGGTGAAGAGGAAGCAAGGATTTTGCAGAAGGACTTGGACAGGTTAGGGGATTGGCAGAGAAGTGGCAGACAAAATTCAGCACAGCAAAGTGCGGAGTCATGCATTTTGGTAATAAGAATAAAGACATAGATTATTTTCTAAATGGAAAGAGAATCCAGAAATCAGACGTACAAAGGGACTTGTGAGTACTGGTGCAGGACACCCAAAAAGTTAATTGGCAAGTTGAATCAGTGGTAAGGAAGGCAAATTCAATGCTAACTCTCTTGACTTGACTATATCAAAAGGACTAGAACACAAAACAGAAACGTAATGCTGAGGTTCTATCAGGCACTGATCAGGCTGCATGTGGAGGACTGAGAGCAGAGTTGGGCTCATATATGAGGAAGGATGTGCTGGCTCTGGAGAGAGTCCAGAGGAGATTTACAAGAATGATTCCAGGAAAGAGTGTGTTACCATATGATGAGCGTTTGACAGCAGTGGCTTAGAAGGTTGAGGGAGGACTTACAGAATAAGGAAAGGCATAGATAGAGTGGATGTGGAAAGGATGTTTCAACTGGTGGGAGAGTCTCAGGCCAGAGGTCATAGTCTCAAAATTAAAGGGCACTCTTTTAGAAAGGAGGTGAGGAGGAACTTCTAGTCAGAGGGTAGTTAATATGTGGAATTCATTGCCACGGAGGATTGTGGAGGCCAAGTCAGTTGATATTATTAAGGCAGAGATAGACAAATTCTAGATTAGAACAAGTGTCAAGGGTTATGGGGAGAAGGCAGGAAAATAGGATGAGGAGGCAGAGATCAGCTATGATTGAATGGCAGAGTAGACTAGATGGACTGAATGGCCTTATTCTACTCCTATAACTTGTGAACCTATTTCCCAGGCTGAAAATACAAATACTAGAGGGCATAGAGTTAGGAGGAAGGAACAAGATTGTTTTTACATAGATGGTGGTGAGTGCCTGGAACGTGCTGCTGGGGTTGGTGGTGGAGGCAGATACAATAGTGACCTTTAACAGACTTTTGTATAAGCAAATGGATATGGGGGGGATATGGATTATGTGCAGGCAGATAAGGATTGGTCTTGGCATCAACCTTTTCACCCAGAGAGTGGTGAATCTGTGGAATTCTCTGCAACAGAAGACAGTGGAGGCCAATTCAGCGGATGTTTCCAAGAGAGAGTTAGATAGAGCTCTTAGGGCTAATGGAATCAAGGAATATGGGGAGAAGGCAGGAACGGGGTACTGATTTTGGATGATGAGACATGGTCATATTAAATGTCGGTGCTGGCTCGAAGGGCTGAATGGTCTACTCCTGCACCTATTTTCTATGTTTCTATGCATCCACTGAGCCAATTTTGATGGTTAAGAAGTAGTTGCAGTGCCCTTAAAAACAAATTTTACTGAGCCCAATTTTACCCCACAATCTTTTAACCATCCATCCCTTGGAGAGAAAAACCCTTTCTCAAAATTATTTGTGTTAAGGTATAAATTCTCGACTATTTCCAGGCATTAAAACAAAATTACAACGCGTTTGGCAAAATGTGAATACAAATAATGAACTATCTGTTTGCTGCACCTTCCTTTCAGTCTCTGGTTGATGAACCTGGTGAGCCAAGCATTTAGCTTCGTAGAACCTGTCCTCACGCTCTCCATCATGGTCTGGTTTGACTCAGCCACCAAGCACAACTTCCAGAGGCTACAGTCCGATCAGCTGAGAAGGTTATTGGCTGCAACCTTCCCTCCATTGACGAACTGTACACTGCAAGTGAGCGGGTAAGATCATCTCATACCCCTCTAACCCTGGCCACAAACTCTTTGAACCACTTCCCTCTGGAAGGCGACTCCGGACTGTCTAAGCTGCCACAGCCAGACATAAAAACAGATTTTTTTCAGGAGTAGTAGATCTACTCAATAACCAAAAATCTGTAGCTTCCTTTTGCTCTGGTAATTTTATTTAATTCACATGTTTAATTGATAATGTTTTATTATTAATGTTTAATGTTTTATGTGTCATTCCTAACTGTCACAGTATGTCATGTTATCGCCTGCGAGCGGAGCACCAAGGCAAATTCCTTGAAAGTGAATACTTGGCCAATAAACTTATTCATTCATTCATTCATACATTCATATATATCCCAAATTGAAGCTTGAAGGTTATTTTAGCAATTACTGCCACAAGCAGCTCTTGCGTGCATATCTTGGTGTGCAATCTTATTTTAATGCAAACCAGATGTTTGTTGATTGAAACACCAGTGTTCTTGTGGTCAATTTTCTTTTCATGAATTAGAGTCATGGTGAGGCTTATGCAAATAAAATTTGGAAATATTACACCACAATAAGGTGGGTCTTCAATTGTCTATCTGGAAAGTTAGATCTACTGTTTGTTATAAAATAAGCTCAGAGAAGAAGACAAATCAGGGTTGGACTTGCACAATAAATGGTAGGGACCTAGGGAATGTTGTAGAACAGAGACTGAGGCGTCCAGGTACAAAGTTCCTTGAAAGAAGCAACACGCTTGCTTTCATCAGTCAAGATATTGAGTATAGTAGTTGGAATGTCATGCTACTGCTGTCCAGGATGTTGGTAATACCACATTTGCAGCATGGTGTACAGTTTTGGTTCTATGGAAAGGATGTAATTGATGAGAATGTCACCAAGTCTGCATCATCTGTGTTATATGGAGAGTTGGATTATGTAGGACTTATTTCCCTGGAACAAAGGAGGCTCAGGCGTGATTATTTAGAGGCTTATCGAATCATGCGGGGCACAGATAATGTGAACAGCTATATCTTTTCCCCTGGGGAGGTAGTCTAAAATTTAAGGGAATCGGTTTAAGGTGAGAGGGGACAGATTTAAAAGGGACCTAAAAGGCAACTTTTTCACACAGATGGTGGCAAACAAGCTGCCAGAGGATGCGGTAGATTTGGGAAAAATTATGACATTTCGACAGAAACATGAATAGCAAGGGTTTAGAGAGAAATACTGGTAAATGGGACTAGGTAATTGGGTTAGGTAATCAGTTAGGTAATTGGGCCGAACACCATGTTTTAATGGTGAATAGCATATTTATTTTGTATTTCAATGTGTCTCCTGGCGAGATGTTCATCATTGGTTTGTTTTCCAATGTTCCTCCATTGTTCCTCCTGAGATTCAGCTGTTGCACAGTAGATACCACACTCACCATTCAATCAAAGGGTTCTGTGTTTTAGACCATGACCATAAGGCATAGGAGCAGAATTAGGTGGTTCAGCCCATTATGCCTACACCACCATTCGATCTAAGGAATATTTTTCTCCCTGAACCCCATTCTCCTACCTTCTCGCTCGCTGTACCTTACGATATGTTATGATAGAATTTATTTATCCCAGGAGTGAAATTGAACTGCTAACAGTCATAAAGCACAATATACATGAAAGATGAAATTAAAGTGATGAATGAAAAAAATTGGAGTTGTGCAAAGATTTGGGGGGGGGGGGGGGGGGGGGGAGGAAGAGGAGTCAGTCTACCCCATGACAGAAGACATTGACAACCTTACCACTCAAGAACCTATTAAACTCCATTTTAAAAATACCTAATGTCTTGGCCTCCGCAGCCATCTGTGGCAATGAACTCCACATATTGATCACCCTCTGGCTGAAGAAATTACTCCTCATATTCATTGCAAAGGTACGTCATTTTATCTTGAGGTAGCACCCTCTGATTTCAGACTCTCCCATTACTGGAAGCATCCTTTCCACGCCCACTCTATCTCGGCCCTTTATTATTTGGTAAGTTTCACTGAGGACCCCCCCTCATCCTTCTAAACACCAGTACGTACAGGCCCAGAGCCATCGGATGCTCCTCATATGATAACCTGATCATCCTTGGGATCATTCTTATAAACATCTTCTGGACCCCCTCCAACACCTGCACATCCTTCCTCAGATATGGGATGAAAATCTGCTCACAACATTTCAAATATGTCTTCACCGGCGACTTATAAAGCCTCAACATTACATCCTTGATTTTATACTCTAATCCCATCAAAATGAATGATAGCGTTGCATTTGCCTTCCTTACCGTTGACTCAACCGGCAAACTAACCCTTTGGGAATCCTGCACCAACACTTCCAAGTCCCTTTACACCTCCGATTTCTGAAATTCTCCCCTTTAAGAAAGTAGTCTCTGCCTGTATTCCCTCTACAAAGTGGATGACCGTCCACTTTGCAATACTGTATTCAATTTGCCACTTCTCTGCCCTCTCTCCCAACCTGTCCACGTCCTTCTGCAGAGTCTCTGTTTCCTCAACACTACCTGCCCCATCACCTATCTTTGTATTATCTGCAAACTTGGCCACAAAAACCATCAATTCCATCATCCAGATCATTAATATATAATGTGAAAACTAGCGGACCCACCCCAACCCCTGTGGAATACCACGAGTCACTGGCAGGCAACCAGTAAAGACCACCTATATTCCCAATCTAAGCCTTCTGCCAATCAGCCAATCTATCCATGCTAATCCCTAGCCTCTAATACCATGGACTCCTTTCTTGTTCAGCATCTTATCAAAGGCCTGAAAATCCAAGTAAACAGCACCCATTGACTCTCCTTTGTCTATCCTGCTGCTATGTCCTCAAACAATTTCAACACATTTTTCAGGCAAGGTCTCCGCTTAGCAAATCCATGCTGACTTTGGCCTGTTTTCCTTTCTTTTGACTTGGTCCCTTCTTAAACAGTGGAGATCCGTTTGTGATTTTCCAGTCCTCTGGAACCATTCCTGGTTCTTGAAAGATCATTACTAATGCCTCACACTCTCAACAGCTACCTCTTTCAGAACCCTGAGGAGCAGTCCATCTTGTTCAGGTGATTTTTCCCAAGCACCTTTTCCTCTGTATAGTGACTGCACTCACATCTGCCTCCTGACTCTTTTGAATTTCTAGAACATTTCTGGTGTCTTCCATTATGAAGGACATAAAGTGCTGGAGTAACTCAGCAGGTCAGACAACATCACTGGAGAACATGTATGTGACGTTTACGCTCAAGATCCTTCTTCAGACTATGACGACTAATGCAAAAAAAACGATTCAGTTAATCCGCTATGTCTTTGTTCCCCATTACCACATCTACAGCGTCATTTTCCAGTGGTCCAATGTCCATTCTTGCCTCTCCTTTACTCTTTGTACATTTGAAAAAAAAAAATTGGTATCCTCTAAAGGCTACTTTACCTTCATATTTCAACTTTTCTCCTCATATTACTTTTTGGTTGCCTTCTGTTGGTTTTTAAAAGCTTCCCAATCCTCTAGCTTCCCACTAATCTTTGCCCTGCTATATGACTTCCCTGTTGCCTTAACTACGTCAGCCACGATGGCCTCATTCTTCCCTTAGTATGTTTCTTCCTCTTTGGGATGAAAAGATCCTGCATCTTCTGAATTACTCCCGGAAACACCTGCCATTGCTACTCCACCGCCATTCCTGCTGGGGTCCCTTTCCAATCAATTTTAGCCAGCTCCTCCCTCTTGCCTCTGCAGTTACCTTTATGCAACCGTAATACCGATAATTACGATTTCTGCTCTGCCCTCTCAAACTGCAGATCGAATTCCAGGAGTTCCTTCACCTTAAGCTCCCGAATCAACTCTGGTTCATTGCACAACACCAAATCCAGAATTGCAATTTCCCTAGTGGGCTTGACCATGAGCTGGTCTAAGAAGCCAGCTCGGAGGCATTTTACAAATTTCTTCTCAAGGGTTTCAGTACCAAGCTGAGTTTTCTAATAACTTGCATATTGAAATCCCCCATGACCACTGTAACATTGCCTTTCTTACATGCTGATTGTATCTCCTGATGTGAGTTGCGCTCTGCATCCTGCCTACTGTTTGAAGGCCTATAAATAACTCCCATCAGGGTATATTTACCTTGCAATGTCATAACTCTATCCACTAGGATTCTACATCTTTTGATCCTATGTTGTTCCTTGTTAAGGATTAGATTTCATTCCTTACCAACAGAGCCACCCCACCCCCTCTGTCCAGCTGTTTGTATTTTCAATAGGATGTGACTCTGTGGATGTTCAGCAACAAGCCCTGATCCTTGTTGAAGTCTGAAGAAGGGTCTCGACCCGAAACGTCGCCTATCTCCTTCGCTCCTTAGATGCTGCTGCATCCGCTGAGTTTCTCCAGCCTTTTGTGTAAGCCCTGATCCTTTTTCAGCCACGCTCTGTGATGCCCACAATGTTCGATTTGCCAATTTCTAACTGTGAAGCTCATCCACCTTCTTTTGTATACTGTGTGCCTTTAGATATAACACCTGCAGTTCTGTATTCACCATCCCTCTTTTCAAATTGATCCCCATGTTGCCTGACATTAGACTCTTATCCCTTTCAAAACTTCCTGTCCTATTGCCTATTCTGGAGACTTTGGTAACCATTTCGGTGCTTCCCTTTAACCTTATCCATACTTTTCAAATCTGTTGAACCACCACCACTGCATTTTGAATGGTGCTTGATTTTAGCATCAAAATCTTGACTGCTATGCCACTGAAATGCCAAGGAGGTGCTGCGCTGTCAGAAGAGCCTTATTTTGGAAGAGAAATGTAACTGAGGCACAATCCTTCCTTCTGGGTTATTGTAAAAAAAGACAAGAATATTAACTGGAATATTAACCCTGCTGTTCTGGGCAATGTGAATACCTGAATTGATTTCACAAACGCCAATATCACATTTTGCATCCCCCTGGGCAAATATTAATTGCCACGTTTCCTATGATACAAAATATAGTTCATTGGCTGTAAAGCACTCTGGCATGCTTTAAAAGGCATTATGCAAACAAAGCTTTTCTTCTTTCTGAACATTTGGCTTCAAAAACGTAAATTAAAGCAAATATCTGGAAGGGGAATAATACTGACAATAGACAACAGATGCAGGAGTAGGCCATTCGGCCCTTCAAGCCAGCACCGCCATTCAATGTGATCATGGCTGATCATTCCCAATCAGTACCCTGTTCCTGCCTTCTCCCCATATCCCCTGATTCCGCTATTTTTAAGAGCCCTATCTATCTCTGTCTTGAAAGCAATCAGAGACCCTGCCTCCACCGCCCTCTGAGGCAAAGAATTCCACAGACTCACCACTTTCTGTGAGAAAAAGTGTTTCCTTGTATCTGTTCTAAATGGCTTGCCCCTTATTCTTAAACTGTGGCCCCTGGTTCTGGACATGTTTCCTGCCTCTATCGTGTCCAAGCCCTTAACAATCTTATATGTTTCAATGAGATCCCCTCTGATCCTTCTAAACTCCAGTGTATACAAGCCCAGTCGCTCCATTCTCTACTGGTGGGTTATATTGCCATTGGTGCTGAGGACCATTGAGCAGTTTCCTCTCTGCATGTCTTCAGCTCTGTCTGATGGGATTGCTTGCATAAACCCAAATAAATCTAGTGTCCCACCATCTATTCCCGGAGGTGAAGATTGTATCTTTCACCGAGTCTTAACATTATTCAGCACAGGAAGAGTGTATTTGACTTTAAATGTTTCTGTCAGCTTTCCAATTAGCTCCATTTCCCCAGGCAAATCTACCCAATACTTCTGTAAATCTATTGCAGATCTTAACAACTTGCCATGCAAAAACAATTCTCATCTCTTGTCCTAATTCATGCCAAGTTGATTATTTCTCGAGAGCCAAGTATCTGGCATATACCGTTGAAAATATTTATTACCAATAATATACAGCAAAATAGTCCCATGTATTTTCAATTTTAATAGAATCAAATACACAGGACAAGGTGTTAAGAAGTCCCTTGTGCCAGTAGGTGGGGAGCATTTCACGACATTCGTTCATTGTTGAGAGTGGTAGACGCTCAACATCGGGGGGGGGGGGGGGGGGGATACGTATACGTATATCTTGGCCTGGGTAACCTTCAGGACAGTTGGGCACAGGACACATCATCACTAGTGTACCTTTGCATCACTGGGTGTTTCGGCCTTTTAACACTATACACCCTCCACAAGGGCGGCCCGCTGCAGGATGATCAGCCCTCAGTGCGTGTCCCGTGTCAAACTGTCCCAAAGATTCACCATGACGTACTTGGGGCCCAGCATTGGTCTTTCCGCTTGAGCCAAATCCAACGGCTGCTTCTTTCAGCCGCGTCTGAGAGTGATCTTATGGTCTTTCGCAGAGCCTGGCCGTGGATTCCAACCTCCTTCAGCAGTCTGATGGTAGATGATGCAACAAATCCTTTGCATCCCACTTCCACTGGATAGACTTTGATGTTCCAGCCACGCTGCGTTGCCTCTTCTGCAAGCTCTGCGTAGCGCAGCTTCTTACGCTCATAGGCCTCCTCAACAGAGTTCTCCCATGGGACTGTGAGCTCTGTGATGTAAGCAGTCTTCTGTGAAGGGGACCAGAACACCAAGTCTGGTCTGAGGTTGGTTAGAGCCATTTCAGGTGGATAAAGTATAAATGGTGTCATATTTTCTTTCGATGTTTTTGTTGTCCTGACTTTATGGTTCATTTCCTTTAGACAATAATACAACGTATTCACTTTTATTAGCAGGAAGGAAATCTATCAAACGCAAAGGTTCTGATAACCACGTGAATTAATTAGTTGCTGACTCTCTAACACTCTTATTCAAAATGTCACATATTCCTTTTCTCCAGAGATACTGCCTGACCTGCGGAGTTACTCCAGCTTATTGTGTCTATCTTCACTCTTAGAGTACATAACATCTTCTGTTAAGAAACCCTCATGTAAAGAATGCTTTTGGCGAGTGTGGAAAACGTTACAGTTTATTTCCACAGACATAGAAGTATGCTGCATAGCCTCACTCCCTTGACCTCAACCAAACCTCCATTCCACATTACAGGTGCTGTAAACCAAACATAAGCCACCCATTTTTCATTCCCTATTCCATGAACATTGAACATTTTAATAGATTAAATGCAGTAAGAGGAGATTTTTACGTCTCCTTCATGTTCAAGTACTTCATGGTTTATCTGCTATATCCCTCCCTTAGAGTACAAAATTCTATTCCTTTGTCTGGAATTTTCCTCCTGGGGAAATGCTTTCCCTACATTAAGTCTCTTTATCGCTTAAATCACCTTTAAAAGATAATTCCCTGGACTTCTAAAGGGCACGTAAAGGCAAGTTTATGTGAGTATCAGGAAGCAAAGCAGTTAGATGTCAGAGCTGACCTGAGAGCAGTGGATTAATGCTCAGCATAACAATTTAATCTCAGCATGTCTTCTCGTTGGAAGATTTGTGTCCAGACACTTCTCATTTACCTATAATGAAATTTGTCATTCCTGCTCCTGTAATTAATTAAGCACCATTGAACTATTGGACAGGTTTTATAAATGACAGAAAATCACTAAACCTTTTATATAGCGTTTCTTATTTAATTCCTCTGAAATAGCAGAAAGGTGTAAGAGTTACAGCACAATTTTATATTAATTAAAATTAGATCAATTGAAACAACTGCCGGCACAAAGGTCCACTTTCAGATTTTCAGCACTAGCGATGTATCCAAGAAAGTTTATGTTTTTGCATAATACTTATTCTTAACCCAATGTATTTAATTATAGGCATTTCATTTGCAATTCCACTTTACTTGCAACTCACAGAGAGGGAGAAGCTATAAAGTGTTTAAGAAGTTGGAGGTCAATGTTCATGCCGCTAAGGTGCAAACTGCCCAAGCGGAATATGAGGTGCTGCTCCTCCAATTTCCGATAGCCCTTGCTGTCTCCTCCCCTTCTCAGCTCTCCCTCAACCCTCTGGCTCCTTCTCTTCCTTTCTCCTTTCTTCTCCCAGCCCCCCCCGCACCCTACATCAGTCTGAAGAAGGGTTTCGGCCCGAAACGTTGCCTATTTCCTTCGCTCCATAGATGCTGCCGCACCCGCTGAGTTTCTCCAGCACTTCTGTCTAGAAGCCATAAAGTGATGGGAGGTAATGTTGACAGTGGTATCAAGCCTCACCAAAACCTGCACGACAAATCTCAATTGATCTGGAACTGCTCAGTCTAGACCTATGACTTTCTCTGTCCCAACATCAACCAAAGAGCTAAATACCAGAGATGCCATGGACGTCTCTGGCCATGACACCAAGGCAGCATTTGATTGAGGATTGAGTGCTGAAGTCAATGTCCTTCAAAGGGAAGACACTCCAATGATTGGAGTCATGGCTTGCTCAATAAAAAAAGATGGTTGTGGTGGTTGGAAGTTTATCATCCCAGACCCAGAACATATAACCATATAACAATTACAGCACGGAAACAGGCCTTCTCGGCCCTTCTGGTCCGTGCCGACCATTTATTTTCCCCTAGTCCCATCTACCTGCACTCAGACCATACCCCTCCATTCCCTTCCCGTCCATATACCTATCCACTTTACTTTTAAATGTTAAAATCGATCCTGCCTCCACCACTTCTGCTGGAAGATCATTCCACACAGCCACCACTCTCTGAGTAAAGAAGTTCTCCCTCATGTTACCCCTAAACTTCTGTCCCTTAATTCTCATGTCATGCCCTCTTGTTTGAATCTTCCCTACCCTTAATGGGAAAACATCACTGCAGGAGTTCTTCAGGACAATGTCGGCCCAGTCATCTTCAGCTACTCTATCAATAATCTTCCTTCATGAGGTCGCACAATGTCAATTCCATATGAAATTCCTCAGCAACAAATCAGCCTACTCCTGTGCACAGTAAGGCTTCGACCAAGGTACCAGAAAAGACCATGTTTGATGAGCAAGAGTCTAAGTACTTTTCTCCTGACATTCAGTGACGCTGCTATTGCTGAGTGCCATGAGGGTCATGATTGACCAGAAATACAACTCTTTACAAGAGTAGGGTTTCCTGTAGTGAGCGAGTCGCTGCCTGCTGCCTGAATCCCAAAGCCTTCCAACATCTACAAGTCAAGAATGTGTAGTGGAGTGAATGTGTAGTTTGCACATGGTCCAACAACACTCAGGAAACCTAACAACAGCTGGCACAAAGCATGCAGCTTGAATGGGATCCCATCCAACGCCCCAAATATTCATTTATTCCATGCACCATGGCTGCAGTGAGTTCCATCCATAAAATGAACTGCAATTACTTGTACTGACTAGTTCGACAGCACCTCCAAAACCTGCAACTTCTACCATCCTGAGAGAGGCATCTTGCTGATGCCCGCGTCACACATCGTCCTGTCTTGGAAACGCATCACCACTTCGTTCATCAATTCTGGCTCTCAATCCTGGTATTTCCCCCCCTCTCACCAAGAATGTGGAGGGGCTTCATCACAGCACTGCAGCATTTCAAGAATGTGTCTCATTACTACCTTCTCAAGATCAATCAGATGCCATGAAAATTAGTACATTTAAAACAAAACACTGGGATCATTAATTTAAAGAAGCTTAATCGGAATTAAAATTGAAAAGTGATTTTTTCACTTCATTTATTGAATTTAATGACAGATGATCAACTGCTTGCATACACGGATACATTGGTTAGGTATTTTCTTTTTGTCTGTTTGTTCCTGAACAGCTAAGATCTGTTATCGATTTGTTGAGGTTTCCATTAACTAACACAACAGTGCTGGTCAACTGGAATGAAAAGCCCTCTGTGTTGCTCCAATTCACAAGGATATCTATTATGTACACATAATTTTTACTTTGCCCTTCATGTCAGCCATTCTGAATTAAAACTCATGCACCAAATTTAGAAAGATTTATGTTTTATCCTAAACTTAACACAAAATGGGATAGGAATTAAAATATCCCAATTCCCTTTGGAGAAAACAACATACACAGGATTCATACCACCAGAAATATATAAGGTGCAAAACTGTTGCAAGATCCTGCTGCTCAATATTTATTCACCTTGTCCTTAATTAAGGTGCATGCAAATTTTACAATTTACATTTCATTGGAATCAATAACTATGATGCCTAGCAACACCTGTTAAAATGATTTTGGATGATTAAAAATAATTACAATCAGCTCTTCCGTTAAATAATTATTTCATCTAAACAAACACAATGAGACGCGTACATCATTGTATTAGCAGGTGCAAATCATTAATTCTCACCAGGAATTCTTCCCAGGCGTTTTAATTCTGACGATTTTTTTTAAATGGCATCAACATCGAATATTTCTGATGCAAGAAGTGGTCATTTGCGTCCATCTTAGGTGAAAAATGCCACACATCTAATTGCATCTATTACAATGTCAGTAGGTTGCAGTTCATCAAATGCACATCCAACTCTTTCATAAATGTGATGGGGGTCCCATGAGCTGATAACTTAAAACCCATAACACAATAACTTTTAACCCAATACCTTTAAACGCATGCCCAATGCCCAAATACATGCCCACTTTTTTTTTTAAGCCTCTGCAAAGCAAAATAGGTCTTTCCCATATTCCTCTTGTAAGCATAACCATATTATAAATCTTAATTAAATCCCATTTCAGCTTTTGATCCAACTAATACAATCAATCTCACCCCGGGCAATATCCTCATAGAAACATAGAAACATAGAAATTAGATGCAGGAGTGGGCCATTCAGCCCCTCGAGCCTGCATTGCCATTCAATATGATCATGGCTGATCATCCAATTCAGTATCCTGTACCTGCCTTCTCTCCACACCCCCTGATCCCTTTAACCACAAGGGCCACATCTAACTCCCTCTTAAATATAGCCAATGAACTGGCCTCAACTACCTTCTGTGGCAGAGAATTCCACAGATTCACCACTCTCTGTGTGAAAAATGCTTTTCTCATCTCGTTCCTAAAATACTTCCCCCTTATCCTTAAACTGTGACCCGGTGTTCTGGACTTCCCCAACATCGGGAACAATCTTCCTGCATCTAGCCTGTCCAACCCCTTAAGAATTTAAGGGGTTCCCCCTCAATCTTCTAAATTCTCAGATGAACCAGTAAACCTTTTAAACCACCTTATCACCCTAAACTGTTACCTTTGTGACATGCCGACACCTCTCTTTTACTCCAAACCCTCTGCGTTCTCAGTTTTACATTTATTGCCTTGCTTAATGCACTCCCCCAAATGCACACAATATTACAAATTATATCTCAAATCCTCCATGGACCAGTATTGCAGAATGTAACTTACATTTTCAGTAGTTCCTGTGATGACATGTAGACCGTCATATGTTGATTTGATATACATGCCCTAGAGAAGGAAATAGGAACCAGAATACATGAACATTGTATTTTCTGAACAATTTATTCCTTTCATTACAATACTTAAAATAAATGAGTCTAAACTAGTTTTAAGAGTATTTGGAATGATTTTTTATACCCTCAATATTCCAACATATTTCCAATTTAACAACCTACAAATAACATGTCTTTGATGTAATAGTTCTGCTTTGACTGATCATAACTTAAATCATAAACTCTTCATTGAATTTGGCACTACTAATACCATGCCAATGCTGCAAAAAATGCAGAAGATAGTGGGAATGTTACTTATCCACATGATCAAATGCCAATAGTTCTGTTTTTCAATAATCTACCACATACATTGAGAAAAGCTAAATATTGGAGTAACCTGATTTCTGACAAAATATTCTTCCCAGGATATATCGACAAACTCCCTATTATAAGCATCAACATATACTTTTTAGAAAGCATGAGGGAATATTAATATTTCCCAATAATATTCCATAATTCAAATGCTAGAGTAATGTCCTACTTATGAAGTTGATTTCCCAGAATTAATTTCACTTACCTGGTAAACTATAAGGAACCTATCTGAATATCAATCAAGCATAAACATTTGGAGGAACTCAATTTATTTCGCATTGGTGGGCAGGTTGGTCTGGGCAGATAATCTTGAAGTATAAGATGTTCATATTTATTTTTAATTACACTAATATTAGGCAGAATGGTGCAAATTGTTCAGACTTAATTGCCACAAACAAAAACACATTGCCTTGGAAATCAAATGGGAAGTGGCTTTATTCTAACAATTTCATGTTATTGTGGGGAATGGGCATCACTTCAAGAACAAGTGGAAATACTTATTGCACAAACAAAATCAATAAATGTGCTCTATTTTTAAAACACCCAATTATGTATAAACAAATTGAATGCACTTGAATATTGAAATCTCAGAAGATTAACCTTGTTGATGCAAATTGCACTTATCATTGGCATGGGTTCAATCTGTGACTGTAAGAAGCAGGATAAGGCATAGTCCATTCATCCCCTCAATCCTGCTCTGCTATTCAATATGATCATGGCTGATCCAATTTGGTTCAATTCCACTTTTGCACCCTATCCCACACCCTCAGATACCAATGCAATCCAAATATTTGTCAATCAGTGTCTGGAATATTCCATGATTTCATTGCTACACATATCTAGGTAGAGATTCACAAAGATTCACAATTCACCAAGAGAAGATATTGCTCCTCACCTTCATTTTAAACAGACAACAGCTTATGCTAAAACTATGCTCCCCAGGTCTAGATACCCCCCACACAGTCAAACATGCTCTCGACATTCAATCTCTGACATATTTTCAGAATCTTTTATATTTTAATAACATCAACCCTTATTCTTCTCGGGCAAGGATCCTTGAGCATTGCTAATTACTTGCTATACTTGCGTGCCAACCCTTTGTGTTTCATCCACAATCCCTTTGTGCTACAAGATATTGTGGGTGTCTTTCCAGTCAAGTAAAACATTTGCTTTTTCATTCGTCCTTCAAAAGTAGATCGTCATATTTCCTACATTATGCTCCATCTGCCAACATTTTGCCCACTCACTTCACCCGTCTATAACCCTGGGCCGACTGTGCCTGCCTTACAATTTATTAACCCATCTACCTTTGCATCATCAGAAACACTCGGTCCCTTTATCCTATAAATTAATCTAAACTGTAAATAGTTGAGGTCCCAACACTGATCTCTGTGGCACTAACTGGTTGCAGACGGCTGGTCTGAAATCATATCCCAACTCTGTTTTCTATTGGACAACCCACTATATTATCTGCGCTATTATATTACCTCAACCTAGTACTCTTATCTTATGCAATAATCTATTAAGTGGTTTCTGGAAAAGCAAATACACTACATCTACTGCCTACTCAATCCACCCTGCTTGTTATATCCGTAAAGATCTCCAGAAAATTTGTCAATCACAATTGTAGTTTCATATATCTATCCTGATTCTGCCTGATTTGCTAAATGTCCTGTTTCTTACTTCATAATGGATTCCAGCATTTGCCCAAAGACAATCATATATCCAGCATTAGTTACATGTGAAATGTGGGCATTCGTTATTTGAGTGTGTCAAAGGACATAGAAACATAGAAACATAGAAATTAGGTGCAGGAGTAGGCCATTCGGGCCTCCGAGCCTGCACCGCCATTCAATATGATCATGGTTGATCATCCAACTCAGTATCCCGTACCTGCCTTCTCTCCATACCCTCTGATCCGCTTTGCCACAGGACAAATACAAGCAGCAAGAACTCAAACTCAAATTTGCAATGGGTATGAAAATGGAAGAAGTTGTGAACAAAATTTTGCAAAACTATTTTCTTGTTGCATCCAAATGACTCCTTGATGCACTTATTCGGAATGTTTTAGCCCATTATTTTCCTGTATGGGGTTTTCAGAGCAAAACACAAACGCAGAGCAGTGGCACAGCTAATATACCCAATGCTCACAATGATAATTCCGGTATTTATATTCCTTAATCCGTTCAGTGAAAACACCGACTACAATACTTTAAATCTCCTTTATTTCACCAAGGTGAGCGTGCTTCTCTGTCCTGCTCTGGGAAGCTCTCCCAGTGAATCACGGAAAAAACACATGTGCTCAAACAAAGGAATTAGCATATATATATGATTAATACAGTGGGGGGTAACTTACAAAGGACGGTAATTGTAGACCAATAACTACAGTATCACATGGTTATACAGGTGGGGATAATCTTTCCACCCCATTACAATCATACACAGCATAATACATCTAAGCTAATCACAATAGCATTGAATATCACATGTTTTACAAACAAAATTATGTCACAGTAAGAAAGGTGAAACCTAACTTCAATCAGACCCTGATCTTCAAAAACAGAATACTTAAACCTTTAATCCTCGAGTATCCCCAGTTCTGCATATTCTCAACAGCTCCAGCAACCCGTGTTCAATCTCGATTTCAGGTGCTGTTTGTATGGTAGACACAAATCGCTGGAGAGAAGGAATGGATGACATTTTGGGTCAAGACCCTTCTTCAGACTGACATCAGCGGGAGGGGGGAGGGGGGGGGGGGGGAGATAGATAGATAAGGAAGTGGGATGGTGAAGGGAATGGAGATCAAGGAAAATGTAGAATTGGTCATTGTTCGCTGGGAGAAGGTGACAACAAAGCAAACAGAGATAAAATGTAGTCGGAGACAGTAAGACTGGTTGGAGAACTGGGAAGGGGGATAGATGGAGAGAGAGGGAAAACAAGGGTTAGAGAAGTCAATGTTCATACCGCTGGGGTGTAAGCTGCCCAAGCAAAATATGAGGTATGGTTCCTCCAATTTGCATTGGGCAATCAACGAAATGATCGCCGAGCCTGCTCGGTTTGTATGGTGTTAAAGAAGGAACTGCAGATGCTGGAGAATCGAGGGTTACACAAAAAGCTGGAGAAACAGTCTGAAGAAGGGTCTCGACCCGAAACGTCGCCTATCTCCTTCGCTCCTTAGATACTGCTGCACCCGCTGAGTTTCCCCAGCTTTTTGTGTAACCCTGTTTGTATGGTGTTGGACGATAAGACCATCAGACATAGGAGCAGAATTAGGCCATTCAGCCCATTGAGTCTTCTCAGCCATTCAGTCATGGCTGATCTATTTTTTTCTCTCTCAACCCCATTCTCCTGTCTTTCCACATAACCATTCATGCCCTTCCTCATTGAAAACATCAATCTCCGCCTTAAAAATACCACAGATTCACCACCCCTCTAGCCAAAGAGATTCCTCCTCATCTTCATTTTGAAGGCATTCAGAGGCTGTGCCATCTAGTTCCAGACTCCCATTACTGGAAACATCCTTTCCACGTCCACTCTATCTCAGCCTTTCTTTATCCACTAGGTTTCAATGAGAACCCTCTTATCCTTCTAAACTCCAGTGAGGAACTCTATTCCTTGGAGGGCAGGAGGATGAAGGGTGATCTTATAGAGGTGTATAAAATCATGAGAGGAATAGATCAGGTAGAGGCACAGAGTCTCTTTCCCAGGGTAGATGATCAGAGGCCATTGGTTTAAGGTGAAGGGGAAAAGATTTAATAAGAATCAGAAGGGTAACTTTTTCACACAAAGCAAGGTATGGGTACGGAATAAGCTGCCAGAGGAAGTAGTTGAAGCAGGGACTAAAAGAATGTTTAATAAACAGTTAGACAGGTACATGAAAAGGTTTATAGGGATATGGTTAAAACGCAGGTAGGTGGGACTAGTGTGGCTGGGACATGTTGGCCAATGTGGGCAAGTTGGGCCAAAGGGCCTGTTTCCGTGCTGTATGAATCTATGACGCTGATCCCTGTGAACACCTCTGGTGACAGATCTCCAGCCAGAATAAGACCCTTTCACCCCGACCCTCATCTTCTATGGGTAGGCCAGTTTACAAATTTTAAAAACAATCATAAAACTATATTTATCGAACTGGAAGTGAGATTTGGTTTATAGACCTGTGACCTACAGGTATTGATAGATGTGACACCTCATATGCCTTGTGCTTACAACTGCATCCCTTGAGAGAATTTTAATTCAGAAAACAAATGGACCTTACCAATCCTTCGCTGGGTTTAATGTTTGTCAGCTGAATGACCTCCAAATGAGCAGACTGTGAAACCAGTGGATCAGATGAGAGAGAGATAATGTGGTCGCAGACCCCCGACAGCGTTTTGCACTGTGACAGAGAAAAAACATAAAAGATTTAATGCACATTGCTGAGAAATAATGGGATAAATAAACCAATCAATTGAACACACTGCTAAATTAGAATTGTTTTACTTTTAAATCATTAGAAAACACCTTATCTTATTTCACTGAATAGATTTGGAGCCTCGAGCTGATGTTGGGTGAAATATCTTAAGCAAAAGAAATACTTTAAAGCTACTAATAACTTGCAATTAATACCAAGTGCCATTCGGTTTTCACAGATGAAGCAGAACACAGCTAATCCCAAGATCCACCTGAGCTGCAGAAATGACTCAACACGGGAGAATGGGGCTAGGAGGGAGAGATAGATCAGCCAGGATTGAATGGCGGAGTAGACTTGATGGACCGAATGGCCTAATTCTGTTCTTATCACTTCTGAACTTATCATCTCCCCAGAAAGAGATAAACTCCAAACTAATCATTTTCAAAATCACTTATCCTCGACCATAAACGACCCGGGTACCATCAAATTCCTCAAGGGTTCTCATAATATTTTTATTTCTAATTATTTTTAAAGATTACCCTGTTGCAATAGGCTGAAACCCCAAGACAACCAGAGGCTTCCACATAGGCATCTGCGTGGCATGAGCAAGATGTCACCCAATGAGCGAAAAATTAGAATAAATTGGATAGGACCCAACAAAATCAAGTCCCTGATTCTTCCCATCTTTTATGTGATCATCTCCCTTTTTGTCCTTAGATTTTTAAGAGAACACCTATGTTTTGTAAATGTAAACAGAATCTTGGCTATGTGCACGTTGCAAACATGACAATACATGGTAGATTACACAGAAGAATCTTAGATATATCTTTCCATGCAAGGAGAACAATGGTACCACTGATCAATTTAGATCACCTCAAAATGTATTATTGAAATGTCGCGGATTATTTGCTACTCAACATTAGCTTGGTTTTGTCCAATTAGCCTATGTCATAATTTATTATGCATTGAAGCCTCCCTCCTTTGTTACTCAACTATCAGCACTGCCCTCTTTTCCTTTCTCCCTTGTTTACTTAAATACATCTATCCCACTCACTTAAATCACATACACACCATCTGTTCAACTCCTTTCAAACTACTCTGACACAATCTTTGGCTCAAGTACAAATATAAATGCTAAGGAGGGTGAAATGCATTAGGAGGGTGAAAACGAAACAACTGCTTGTGCAGTGCTCCTCATATGAAAATACATTGTCAGTCTTGTGGATAAATTGTACAAGCAGTGCTTCAAATATTGGCAGGCTTAGCTATGGTATATCGTGAGAAAAAATGTTCAGCCGCTGAACCGTCCATAACCAGAGGGCACACATTTAAGGGGAATGGCAAGGAACACGGGGCAATGCAAAATAAATCTTTGTACATATTGAGTGCTCAGCATTTGGAATGCATTGACACTTTTTCAATAATATCTTTCTGAATGAAATGGAATCGGTATTTGAAGGAGAAAACCCAATAGGGTCATGGGGAAATAGATGAACAATGGGACCAAATGGATTTCTCCTCAGAAGAACTGGATCAACTTTGAAGGGACGAATAGGCTTCTCCTTCACTCTCTTTTTCTGATATTCAACATTTGGTAGTTGAGCTGTAAAGCTCCAAGTTAGCTGGACCTTGCTTCCACTCGTGCATTAAATTTACAATGAACACAAAGTAATGCAGCGCTCAAGTCCTGCTGAGTCAGGTGCCAGCATTGATTAACATGTTTTGCAAATTCAGAGGTATTGTTCTTGCTTTATTTTTCTTTACATAATTGAATTTGCCCTATCCAGCAGCATTGGCAAAAATTACACACAAATGCAGATACCACCAGTTAGACATTTTTCAACTTACATCCAAATGCAAGACCTGCTTATTCACCATTGACGATTGGCATTTGCTATTGGATACCATCACTATCAGTTTCGCATTAACCTTCTCTCATTTTATAAATATACGCAGAATGTGGAAGTTGTAACTCTGAAGACTAAGGTGTTAACACTAGGCAAACCCTAGCTGCAAAGGCAAGAGCTTATGAGAACAACGCCAGTCTGACCTTGTCAGTAGTTTGGTCCGAACCAACTTCAAAAATGTTAGGCAACCAACCTACAAACGTCTTCAGGGCCTGTCCCACTTGGCTGTCATTCATGTGCCATTTACGCGACCTGCTAGCGTGTGGGTAGCGCGTGATGGGCGCATGGAGTGGTGTGGAGGAGTGTGGAGTGGTGTGGAGGAGTGTGGACTTCGTCCTGCACAAAATCTTTGTGCGCCATCGGCCTATCGCGTAACTGACGACCAAAGTGGGACAGGCCCAAGACCCTGGCGCGGTGCAAGGTCTCACCTCCAACAGCAGCAGAAGCAGGCAAACGATCACTGAGCTCGGCCTGGGGCTCATGGCTGTTGCGGATCCGGATCCACCCCCACTCCTACTCCCAGAGCGGGGCCAAGACGATTGGAGATAGACACAAAATACTGGAATAACTCAGCAGGACCGGCAGCATCTCTGGAGAGAAGCAATCGGTGACGTTTCAGGTCGAGACCCTTCTTCAGACTGAAGAAGAGTCTCGACTCTCGTCTATTTTGACCAGATGTATCTCTGTCTGGTTTGGGGACTGTAAAGCCTCTGACTGGAAGTCCGTGCAGAGAGTGGTGAGGACAGCGGAAAAAATCATCGGGACCTCTCTCCCCTCAATCAGGGATATTGCAACCAAACGTTGCGTGTCTTAGGCCAGCAATATTATAAAAGACCCCACACATCTCCATCACGGACTGTTCACTCTGCTGCCCTCGGGCAAAAGATATCGTAGCATAAGGAGCAGAACATCAAGGTTCTGCAACAGCTTCTTCCCACGAGCCATTAGACTCCTGAATGCCATGTAATGGGCTGCCACCATTGTCTATTTATCCTTTTATCCTTTTTATCCATTTTATCCATGTTTATCCTTCTGTTAATTATCGTGTTGCACAGGGAGCCAAATGCAATGGAATTTTGTTTGGAACTGCATATATCGATGTATTTCTAAATGACAATAAAGTTTGTTTGACTTGACTTTGACCCAAAACATCATCCATTCCTTCTCTCCAAAGATGCTGATGGTCCTGCTGAGCTACTCCAGTATTTTGTGACTATCTTCAAATTACGTTACGCGCTCCAGATGGCTATGCGGACGCATGATGACGCTCGCGAACCTCACGCGTCACTCACTACCGGGCTGTCGCGTAAATGATGGCCAAGTGGGACAGGCCCTTTCCTCTCCCATTTCTCCCCTTCCACCAACATTCCTTCGTCTAGATTCACAATTTGAACGTCTTCTATTGTTTTCTCACACCTTTGGTCTTTTCATATCTGGCCTTTGTCCAACCACCTGCCCAATAACCCCCCCCCCCCCCCACACCTGTATCTACCTATCACTCCCCAAGCCATTTCCACCTCTCCTCAGGCTCCTCCCCCCCCCCCCCCCAGTAAGTTTGAAGAAGGGTCGCGGCACAAAAGGTCACCTATCCGTGTTCTCCAGAGATGTCGCCTGACCCACTGAGTTACTCCAGCACTTTGTGTCTTTTTCTGAGTTACTGATTATCTTTGCCTATCGTTCAAACCGCTAGCAGTCATCTCCTGGATACTTCAAGAAGAATGGTTTATGGCCATCTAACAGAAAGAGGAGCCGGCGCTATAGAAATACTGGACATAATTTAGAGTGTAACTATATGACCAATCTAGATGTCAAGGCAATCCTTCAACGTTAAGTAGCTTCCTGTAGACTGCAGTACAATTGTTAACATTTTAATACTACAGACACACAGACTATCAACAAATGTGGGAAGAGCCATTTGATCCCTCGAGTCCTTTTATTCAATTTGCTGATCTGTATCTCAAATCCAATTACACGCCTTAGTTCTTTCATACACTTACCTATTAATAAATTGTCATTCTCAGTCTTTATACTTAAAATTTTCCCAATTTCAGACTCTGCAGTCTACTCAGGAATGCAGTTCCCGATTTTCACTACCGTTTGAAGACCAAAGTGTTTCCCGGTCTCATCCTTTAAACAGACCAGCTTAAATTGTAAAATTGCAGCTCCTTGTTCTCGACCTCCATCAGAGGAAGTTGTTTCTCTTTATCAACCAGATTAAATTCTTCACTCATCATTAACATTTCAATTAGATCACCCCTTAATCTTTTATACTCAGGAGAATTTTCAATCATCAAAAGTGGCACTGGCAATTAGCTAGAATCTCTTGACTGTATTTCCCAGTTAACTATTTCAAAGTCTCTGAGTTAGCTATTTCACAGCTGTGTGCAAAAACCCATGACCCACCAAACTCACAGCATGGAGATAAGATGTTGGTGCTCAGCATTCAAACCGTCCATATGCCTCCCTGTACATTAAGTGTTATCAGGATGCATTAATAAGACATATTCAATTGTCACAAGTATGCTGGAATGAAGCCATACTACAATTTATCAATCTACCCTGGTGCTGAACAGTGACTCAAATGAAAACAACAGGTCAAAAAAGGCCCAGATAGTGTAACAAGCAATGTTCCTAAGACCTGATATTTTCGCCACCTCCAACGGGGTCCCACCACTTGCCACATTTTCCCATATCCACCTCTTTCTGCAGAGACCATTCCCTCTGCAACTCCCTGATTAATTTATCCCGTCCCACCCAAACCACCCTCCACCCAGGTACTTTCCCCTGCAACCGCAGGAAATGCAACACTTGTCCCTATGCCTCCTCCCGCCACTCCGTCCAAGGACCTCGACAGTCCATTCAGGTGAGGTTCACTTGCACCCCCTCCAAACTCTTCTACTGTATCTGCTTCTCCAGGTGTGGAGTCCTATATATCGGCGAGGCAAAGCATAGACTCAGCGATCGTTTCGCTGAACACCTTCGCTCAGTCCACCTAGGCCTAATCTCCCATTTTACCTCCCCTTCCCATTCCCACACTGACCATTCTGTCCTGAGCATCTTCCACTGGCAGACTGAAGCCCAATGCAAATTGGAAGAAGAGCACCTCATATTTTGCTTGGGCAGCTCACAACCCAACGGTATGAATATTTATTTCTATCACTTCAAGTAAACCGTACTTTCCCTCTCTCTCCGTTCCTCCCCCAACCGAGTTCTCCAACTACTTTCACTGTCCTCCTGATTAATTGTTACTGTTTGTATGCCACATTGACACCTACTCCACATTCTGCTCATCATCTGTTTCGATCTGTCATTTTCACACTTTTCCTTTCCACATATCTCTGGTTTCCCTCTCCCCTGACTCTCAGTCTGAAGAAGGGTGTCAACCCAAAACGTCACCCATTCCCACTATCCAGAGATGCTGCCCGTCCCGCTGAGTTACTCAAGCATTTTGTGTCTATATTCCTAACTCCTGCATGAACCAACTGGCTGGAGATTTTGCATATATCTTCAACATCTCACTTTTTACTGTCTGAAGTCCCCAACTGCTTTAAAATAAGTTCCATAATACCACTGCTGAAGAGGTATTATGGAATTTAATACTGATATCCGTTGCGATGAAATGTGACGAGAGGTTGCTTAGGACACAGATCAACTCCTGCCTTAATAAGGATCTAGACCCACTGCGATTCACCACAAGATTGAGAGCTGATGTGCCCTCACAGGCTTACTACTCTGCACTAGACCACTTGGGCAACAGGAATATGTACTGTACACCAGGCTGTTTAACCAACACAAAGCCAAATACTGGACTTTGCTAAAATCTTTCTGAGACGTTGACACATATTAAGCATATCCAAAATCATGATTTTCAAATCAAAGTCTTGGATTGCCATTCCTAGAAGTGTCTGATATTTTGTCCTTTACAAGGCACAGGCCTATCAAAAGACCTATCCTCCTCTGATCTCCTGCCATTGTGAAGGGTGTGAGTTGAGGAAAGGGCTGCAGGGAGCACATCATGGGCAGTTGGACTGGAGAGACCATTTCTTGAATGGACGCATGTCAAAGAGAATATTTCATGGCAGATGGAGGTACTGGGTGGCTGATGGTGAGGGAAAGTTAAAGAAAGCAATGACCTTTATGGAAGCTAGATTCTCTGACAGTGACCCATATCATGTCATCAACCATTAGTGAAATTGACCTTAACCTTCTGGTTAAGACTTCCTTCAATGTTTATGTAGGACTTGTACATTTAATAGAATTTTGTACGAGTGACTGAATGCCATTTGATGTCACAGTTCATGTCATGCTGTAGTAATGGAACAATCTCAGCCCGTAGTCATCCACAAATGTCCTCCTGGCTCAAATATGTGGGCACCTTGACTGAATTTTCAATGTATTTTCACGTTCACAAGTTATAGAAGTAGAATTCATAGCAAAAGGATTTGAGTATAGGAGCAGGGAGGTTCTACTTCAGTTGTATAGGGTCTTGGTGAGGCCACACCTGGAGTATTGCGTACAGTTCTGGTCTCCAAATCTGAGGAAGGACATTATTGCCATAGAGGGAGTGCAGCGAAGGTTCACCAGACTGATTCCTGGGATGTTAGGACTGTCTTATGAACAAAGACTGCATAGACTCGGTTTATACTCTCTAGAATTTAGGAGATTGAGAGGGGATCTTATAGAAACTTACAAGATTCTTAAGGGGTTGGACAGGCTAGATGCAGGAAGATTGTTCCCGATGTTGGGGAGTTCCAGGACAAGGGGTCACAGCTTAAGGATAAGGGGGAAATCCTTTAAGACCGAGATGAGAAGGAATTTTTTCACACAGAGAGTGGTGGGTCTCTGGAACTCTCTGCCACAGAGGGTAGTTGAGGCCGGTTCATTGGCTATATTTAAGAGGGAGTTAGATGTGGCCCTTGTGGCTAAGGGGATCAGAGGGTATGGAGAGAAGGCAGGTACAGGATACTGAGTTGGATGATCAGCCATGATCATATTGAATGGCGGTGCAGGCTCGAAGGGCTGAATGGCCTACTCCTGCACCTAATTTCTATGTTTCTATGTTTCTAATTAGGCTACTTGGCCCATCGAGTCTCTGTCTCCTAATCCCATTTTCCCTATAACCCTTGACACCCGTTCTAATCAAGAATTTGTCTATCTCTGCCTTCAAAATATCTACTGACTTGGAATCCACAGCCCTCTGTGGCAATGAGTTCCACAGATTAATGCACATTCTAAAAGAGCGCCCTTTAATTCTGAGGCTATGACCTCTGGTCCAAGACTCTCCCACCAGTGGAAATATCCTTTCCACATCCAATCTATCTATGCCTTTCATTATTCTCTAAGTTTCAATTACGTCCCCCCTCAACCTTCTAAACTCCAGCGAGTTGAGGCCCAGTGCTGTCAAGCGCTCATCGTATGCTAACCCACTCTTTCATGGAATCATTCTTGTAAACCTCCTCTGGACCCTCTCCAGAACCAGCACATCCTTCCTCAGATATGGGACCACATTAGCTTACAGTACTGAATTTGAAATGGAACGTTGTGACCCTGTGACAGGACAATTACTGTCTAACACCTGCATAAACAACTGTCCTCCTAAAATTAATCTTCTGGAAATGCACAGACTACAGAAAGGTTATCTCACGGAAGACTTGTGATGTATTGAACAATTCAGTCTCTTAAAATGCTGGAAATTCTCAGGTTCTCAGGCTGCATCTGTGAATTGGGTCAGTCTAATGACATTTCAGAAGATTGGGTCTTGACCCGAAACGTCAGCTATTCCTTTTCTCCAGAAATGCTGTCTGACCCACTGAGTTACTCAACCTTTTTGTGTCTACCTTCGGTTTAAACCAGCATCTGCAGTTCCTGTGTAGGGACAAACTGCAGATGCTGGAGTAACTCAGCGAGACAGGTAGCATCTCTGGAGAAAAGGAATGGGTGATGTTTTGGGTCGAGTCTGAAGGGTCTCAACCCAAAACAGCATCCATGCCTTCAATCCAGAGATGCTGCCTGTCCCGCTGAGTTACTCCAGCATTTTGTTTCTATCTGCAGTTCCTTCCTAGGCATTTCATCAAACCTGTTTCTCTCACCACAGATGCTGCCTGTAATTTCTATTTTGATTTTCAATCTGAAATCCTTTTTTTTTTTAACTACTGCAAGTTCTAGCAAATTACACGATTGCTAGAATGCTTTTATAACAGTGTGCACAGAACCTCATAAAATGATACAGCATCGGATGAAACACATAAACCATTACTGGGGCTATGGAAAACTACTGATGTGACACTATTAGAAAGTCACCTTGGAAAGTCACCTATTGTACTGACTCATCATTGCTTTGTTGGCTTCCCAACCAAACAGCATTCCTTTCCCACACCCTGCCAAGTATTCTTTTACTCTCTTTTAATTATGAGTATGATAAAATACTGTCACTGATTAATCAATCCTCGACCTATTCCATTTCATTGCGATTGCTCTGCAGTTCTGAATAATTGATCTTGTTTCAGTTTCTCAAGTTTCATTAGAATGAATAATATTACTTTGGAATTGAACACCATCTTTAGATAACTAATGCTTAATGACGTTTAACTTCTGTGAACCACTTTGAAAATGATGTTCCTCCTCATTACTCTGAATAACTAGCTTTGTCTCCAGGTTTTACCAAACCACACAGAGTGGTAACATTATCTTTGGCAAAGTATTCAAGCTGAGACCAGAAATGTCAAGCTATTATGGAAAAGAAATGGACTCTGATCATTACAGTTTTTAAACAGGCCAGATCCTCATATAATAATATCTGTTGATATTTGAGAAAGTGTCGACTTTAAAGCATACCTTCGATGTTGATCAATCATTGTGCAAACAGAACTGTTTTCATTTTATTATTTCCATTTAACAATCGAGTTGTCACAAAGGCCACTTACTGACTGGTTCAGGCCAACTTTTAAAACCTTTCTCTTAGCTCAATAGGCCACTAAGTAGCCACCAAATTTGCAAATGTACATTCATTGTTGATGCTTGGAAGAAGTGTAATTGACTGCTCTGTTACCAGTGAATTTTTTTCTTTCTCCATTCCAGTCTTGGTTTAATGCGTTTTATCCAATACTGGACCATCTTATGAGGAATTGTTTGCACTATTATTAAAGCCCTCTGGTAATTTGTGGGAGCTTAAGGCAACCAACTGAGAACTTGCACTGGTTTAAAAAAAAATCAGCATTTCAGATTGAAAAACAAAACAGAAATTACAGACAGCATCTGTGGAGAGAGAAACTGAAGTCAATGTTTCAGATTCATACCCTTTCATCGCAATAGCTTTGATGAAACACTATCAGACTCATCCAATGTTGTGCCTTGCTTCACAGATTCAACTGAAGCAGTCGAGAATCTCCAGCATTTTCAAAGATTGTGATAGAAAGAGTTAGACAATAGGCAATAGGTGCAGGAGTACGCCAATCGGTCCTTCGAGCTAGCACCGCCATTCAATGTGATCATGGCTGATCATATGTTCTTTCTGTATCTCGAACAGCTTCCTCCCCTTTATGGTCAGGCTTCTAAATGGTCCTTCCATCAAATAGGGTACTGTCCGATTCGCCTCTACCCTATTGTGGACATTGAACTTGGTCTATGGAACTGATGCGCTACAATGCTGAGAACTATATTCTGCACCCTGTATCTTGCACTCCGCTCCGTCTCTTGTAGCCGAGTTTAAAGGGCCTGTCCCACCAGCATGCAACTCTATGCGATGAGCGCGACCTTCGATCACCGGAGCCATGCGGAATTGTGCGGAGTTCGTCCCGACATCGCGCGGGGCTCCGAAAAACTGACCATGTTCAAAAATTCCGCGCGGCAACAGCTTGTTGGCTCGCAGTCGCCTCGACGCATTACACACCGCCTCGACGTCGTGCCTCCGTGACCCTCTCTGTGGGTGCCTCCGTGATCCTCTCTGTGAGTGGCTCCGTGGCCCTCTGTATGTGTGCCTCTGTGCCCCTCTCTGTGTGCCCATCTCTGTCCTGGCGAACTTACCTTTAAGACTTCGCTCCAAGTTCGCCTCACTTTGTCCGCGATGCGCCACTCACCCGACCTCCGCGTGGCCCTCGCTGCCGGTTTGGTTGCGCTTGCCGCATGCAGGCGCATGCTGTTGGGAACGGCCCTGTACAGGGGATCACCCGACCTCCGCGCGGCCCCCGCTTCTAGTTTGATCGCGCTCATCACATGGAGTCGGATGCTGGTAGGACAGGCCCTTAACTTGATTATATTTATGTATAGTATTACCTGATCTGCTAGGACAGTATCAAAACAAAGCCTTTTACTGTGCCTTGGTACAGGTGACAATAATAAACCTACATTTCCTAAAGATGAATTTTAGAACTGCAGTACTTCTAAGTTATTCATTCAAGCATGATGTTTGTACCGACTCTGAATTTATGTCACTGGGTCACAACATTTCATTTCACAATGCATTGAAAATTCAATGTCGAGATGCCCACACATTTGAGTTGAGAGAACTATAACAGATAACTGCAGGCTGAGGTTGTTCCTGTGAAAATCGTTCTTGAAAAATAAACTGCATGTCAAGGTTTTGCAAAATTGCCTTAACCAGTTCTGGGAGTTTTTTTAAAATTTAGACAGTAAAATAGAGCAGAATAAAAAGCAAGTGGTGGATGCCAGGCTGTTAACAAAATAGCATACAGACTGGTGAGAGGAAACTCCGGAGAGGTTTCGCCAGCGTTAGTGGAGAAGTCAGTGCGGCAGCCGTGATGGAGGACCCGGCGTGGGGGGGGCAGCTGTAAAGGGGGAGGGGGAAGGAACAATGGACAACGGGGACCCGGCGTGGGGGGACCGCCATGAAGGAGGGGGGGGGGGGGGGAGAACAATGGACAATGGGGACCCGTCGTGGGGGGACCCCATGAAGGAGGGTGGAGGGGGAAAAAACAAAGGGGAAACTGGCGGGGGGGGGGGGGGGGGAATTTGTAACTTTATAAGCGCTCTTCATGGGCGACTATTGCATACCTTGGCAAGATATGCAAGCAAAGAATTTCACCGTGACTTTTTTCCATTCATTTATTCATTCATTTCATTCAATGCAGATAGTCGTGCAGTGCTGGTCCAAGGGAATAGAAGACATCCTTTGCAACTGTTTTCAGCCGGGAGACCGGGCCATATTCAAGGATTCTGAGGCTAACCTAGATGAATATGCCACTGCTGTCATAGACTTCATCAGCAAGTGTGTAGAGGGTTGTCTACCAAAAAAGACAAGACGTGCGTTTCCCAACAGGAAAGCATGGATGAACCGTGAGGTCCACTCCCAGGTGAAGTCCAAGTCTGCAGCATTCAAGTCAATAGACAATAGGTGCAGGAGTAGGCCATTCGGCCCTTCGAGCCAGCACCACCATTCAATGTGATCATGGCTGATCATCCACAATCAGTACCCCGTTCCTGCCTTCTCCCCATATCTCCTGACTCCGTTATCCTTGAGAGCCCTATCTCGCTCTCTCTTGAAAGTATCCAGAGAACCGGCCTCCACCGCCCTCTGAGGCCAAGTATTCCACAGACTCACAACTCTCTGTGAGAAAAAGTGTTTCCTCATCTCCGTTCTAAATGGCTTAGCCCTTATTCTTAAACTGTGACCCCTGGTTCTGGACTCCCCCCAACATCGGGAACATGTTTCCTGCCTCTAGCGTGTCCAAACCCTTAACAATCTTATATGTTTCAATACAAAAGCCACCATTTGCAGTAGTGCCTTTTAACTTCATCCCAAAACACCAAGCCACCATTTGCAGTAGAGCCATTTAACTTCAGCCCAAAGCACCCAAGCCACCATTTGCAGTAGTGCCTTTTAACTTCAACCCAAAGCACCAAAGCCACCATTTGCAGTCGTGCCTTTTAACTTCAGCCCAAAGCACCCAAGCTACCATTTGTAGTAGTGCCTTTTAAATTCAGCCCAAAGCAACCAAGCCACCATTTGCAGTAGTGCCTTTTAACTTCAACCCAAACCCCCAACAAACATTTGCAGGCAGTGCCTTTTTACTTCAAACCAACCATATTTTCATTTTCAAACCACATTAAGGTCACCCACAGTTGAGTAGACATGTGTTCAGTGCTGTTAGACATTTGTTAAACGCCGAAATAACAGTAAAAGATATTGAAGAATCAATTAGTTCGTTAAAGAATGGAAAAGCAGCGGGCCCCGATGGCCTAAGTGCAGAATTTTATAAAAAATTTCTAGATCTGATTTCCCCAAGATTATATACAGTATATAGATATGCATATGAACAAGGTAAATTACCAGAATCTTTAAACGAATCTACAATTACACTTATTCCTAAGGCAGATAAGGATTTGGAAGATCCAGGATCATATAGAGCGATCGCACTTCTAAATACAGACCAAAAAATACTAACAAAAGTTTTATCTCGGCGATTAAGTTTGGTGATTTCTAAATTAATACATCAAGATCAAACAGGTTTTATCCCAAAACGCTACTCATCTCATAATCTCAGACGATTGTTTAATATTATATATTCAAAAAGAGTACGGGACAGGGAATTAGCAGTTGTATCGCTAGATGCAGAAAAGGCATTCGATCAGGTGGAATGGTTATATTTATTTAATATAATGGAAAGGTTTCAATTGGGGGATAGATTCTGTAAATGGATAAGAATTTTATATTTGAATCCAACGGCAAGAATCTTAACTAATCAAATATTATCAGCTAAATTTAAGCTCTTTAGGGGTTGTAGACAGGGTTGTTCGCTACCGCCTTTACTATTTGCTTTGATGATAGAGCCTTTGGCGGAAAGAATCAGATCAGAACCTGAAATCTATGGCTATAATACTGACACAACAACTAACAAAATATCTTTATATGCAGATGATGTTTTGATTTATATTACAAAACTGGAAATTAGTATACCTAAGTTATTTAATGTTATAACTATCTTTGGCACATTTTCAGGATTTAGGATTAACTGGAATAAAAGTGAAATTATGCCTATAACAGGAATTAACTTAAATATATTACAACAATATCCATTAAAAATAGTTAAAGACAAATTTAAATATTTAGGAATTAATGTAACTAAATCTTATAATTCACTAATTAAATCTAATTACCCTCTATTATTAGATAAACTTAAAAAAAATATTTTGTACTGGAAAACACTTCCTATATCCATGATTGGTAGAATAAATGCTATAAAGATGGAGTTTTTACCACAATTATTATATTTGTTCCAGGCTATTCCTTTTTTTCTCCCAAAGACCTTTTTTAAAAAAATAGATAATATTATTTATAGTTTTATTTGGGATTATAAAAACCATAGAATAAGTAAAAAACATTTATGTAAATCTAAGATAAATGGAGGATTAGCACTTCCAAATTTTTTATATTATTTTTGGGCAGTCCAGATTAAGAATATGAATTTTTGGTGGGTAAATATGGATTATGAACCAATGTGGTTAAAGATGGAAAAGGAAGATTGTTTACCCTATAATGTAGGCTCGGTTCTCTTTGCCCCAAAGGAAGTACAAAAAAAAATTTATAGGGACAACCCTATAATTTATAATAATAGACGTATTTGGAAACAAATAGTTAAGACTTTACAGCTAGATAATCTTTCACTTAGACTACCAATAATGAATAACCCATTAATTAAGCCCTCTATATTGGATGGAGGGTTTAGACATTGGGATGATTTAGGAATTAAAAGGATAGAGCACCTTTATAGAAAAGGAACATTTATTTTATTCCAAGAGTTACAAGATATCTACGGATTGTCTCCGCAACACTTGTTTAGGTACTTACAAATTAGAGATTATATAAAATCAAACACATTAGATTATAAAAATAAAGTACCAGGATTATTAGATGATTTGTTTAATTTACACCCAAATACAGAAAAAATAATAGCCTATATATATAACATAATTTTGGATAAGGAGAATCCAACAACTGAAACATATCGGCAAGCATGGGAAAAGGAAATTGGTTTATCCATAACAAAAGAAAATTGGGAAGAAAGTTTACAGCAAATACATCGGTGTTCGCTAAATGCCAGACATACATTGATACAATTCAAAGTATTATACAGATTACACTATTCAAAAACTAAATTAAATAGTATCTTTCACAATCTCTCTTCAATTTGTGATAAATGTAAGAACTTAGAAGCAAATTTAACACACAGCTTTGCTACATGTTCCAAACTGAATTACTACTGGACAGAAATTTTTAAGGTTATTTCTGAGGTTCTAAAAATTAGATTGGATCCAGACCCAAAGTTAATAATACTTGGGATTTTGGATTCAAATTCGGTACTTACAGGAAATCAAAGAAATTTCTTTGATTACTGTTTGATAATAGGGAAAAAAATCATATTGAAATTTTGGAAGGGAACATTATCCCCCACAATTAAAATGTGGGCAGCAGAGATGTTGGAGACGTTACAATTAGAAAGAATCAGATTTGTCCTATTGGACAAATATGATACTTTTGAACAAATATGGTCTCCATATATACAGTATCTAGAGAAGTAGCTGTTCTTGACGTCACAGCCTGACGGGTACCCAGCGGGATTTGATGAGAATAATTGATTCTTATACTAGGATTAATAGGCATGTCTTCATTGATATTATTATTTGTAATAGTTTTAGATACAATATATTTTGTTGATTTTCATTGACATATATATATATATATAATATTTTTTCACTTTTTGTTAATCTATAATCTTTTTTCCTTGCTCTATTTTCTTCTTCTTTTCTATATAATCAAATTATTATTTAATCACTTTCTTATTGATTTAAAACTATTCTATTCTTTTCTTTATTTCCAAAAAAAATAGAAGATGATAACTGTCAATGGGTTATTTAAAAAATAATATGTAATTAAGCTAAGGTTTGTAAAGCTGTTTACATTATTGTAAATAGATTACTTCTAATAAAATAAAGTCATCAAAAAAAAAAGACATGTGTTCAGTGCTATTCAGAGCTCAGAGAGACGTGATGCTCTGGCTTGCTCAATCTTGCAGAGACCGAGTGAGGCACACCATTCCCTGGTTTTATAGTCCCTCTAGCAGGGGCAGCAGAGAGAATGGTGATTTTTTAAAAAACATTAATATATCTCTGATTTTTCATCGATGGGAAAAATCCTCTGGTCCAGGAAGGCGGAGGGGGGCTCTGAGCAAGCTGGCCAAACATGACGGCCGTAGGTGGCGGCGTTCTCTCGGAAATCACAGCACAGCGAGATAAAAGCGGTCAAGATCAGACTTTTAGTAATATATATATATAGATGGTATAATAATAGATAGTTTAAATAGACTGCAACATGGAAATAGGCTCCCGTGGTGTAATATGGGCATTGGACACTAGATGGCGCTTACTTTTCCGATCCCATTTTCTAATTAGTTTAATTAATTGATGTGCAACTTTTGGCACTGACGAGTTATGACTTCCTTCTCAATTATATTTCATCTAAACCTGTGCAAAATTTCATGTAGTTCTGAGACGTGGGTCACGAAAATGGATTTGTAGACACATTTTTGATGCTCGGCCCACAGCCTAACTGGGAGATCACGTAGGCCCAGGCAAATTGAGAGTAAGTGTTTAGCAAAATGATTGCCCAATCTGCACTTGGTCTCATCGAAATACAGGAGTCCACACCGAGAACAATGGATTTGGTTAATGAGTTGGAGGAGGTGCAAGTGAACCTCAGGCTCATGTGAAAGGACTGGATAGAGTCGAGGGAGGAGGTATAAGGGTGGGTGTTGCATCTACTGCAGTTGCAGGGGAAGGTTCCTGGGGTTGGGTGGGAAGGGATGAGGGTTGCGGATGGAACCGTCTCTGTGGAAAGCAGAAAGGGGTGGAGATTGGAAAATGTGACTATTGGTGAGACCCAGTAGGAGGTGGTCGACACAACATCACTGTGATCTACTAGTTTCCAAACATTGTAACTCCCCCTCCCATTCCCACACTGATATTTCTGTCCTGGGCCTCCTCCACTGTCAGAGTGAGGCCACACACAAATTTGCGGAACAGCTCCTCATATTTCGCTTGGGCAGCTTACAACCCAGCGATATGAACGTTGATTTCTCTCATTTTAAGTTACCCCTGCCTTCCCTCTCTCCCCTCCCTCTACCACCCGAGTCATCCTACTAGTTCCACTGTTCACATACTCGTTTCCCTTTGTTGTCCTCTTGTTCCCAGCCAACAATGGGACATTATGGGCCTTCCTTGGTCATCTGTTACCGGCCCTGCTTTGTTCTGGCTTTTAATTTACCTCCTATTCCCCCCTCCCTACCTTTAGTCTACAGAAGGGTCGCTACCCGAAAAGACATCCATTCTTTTTCTCCAGAGATGTTGCCTGATCCGATGAGTTACTCCAGCACTTTGTGTCGACCAACAGTTACTGCGACAGATGCAAGATCGGCCTTCCCGACAGTGAATCCACAGAAAGCAACAGGCCTGGATGGAGTTACTAGCTGCATCCTGAGGACCTGTGTGGATCAGCTGGCAGAGGTATTGACAGACATCTATAACCTCTCACTGCTCCATTTTGAGGTCCCTACCTGCTTCACGAAGACCACAAAAGTAAGGTAACCCACCTTAATGACCACTGTCTAGTGGGTCTGACATCCACCATCATGAAGTGCTTCAAGAGACTGATGATGGAACATATTAACGTCAGCCTCCCAGCCGGCCTTGATCCACTGCTGTTTGCTTATTGTTGCAACAGGTCCACAGCAGGCATCATCTACCTGGCCTTAAACTCAACTCTGCAACATCTAGATCACAAGGCCCCCTACATTAGACTCTTATTTATCAACTACAGGTCTGCTTTCAACACCATAATCCTATCCAAACTCATCTCCATACCCCTTAACTTAAGGATCAGCATTCACTTCTGGATCCTTGGCTTTCTGACCCATGGACCACAATCTGTGAGAATCGGTGACAACAGCACCTCCATAATAATTCTCACTACTCCCGATACACTTACGACTGTATGGCCAAATTTGTCTCTCAGTCCATCGACAAGTTTGCAAACGACACCACTATGGTGGGTCAAATCACGAGCAATGACGAGATGGAAGACAAGAAGGAGATTGAGAACTTCGTAACATGGTGTCAGGACAATAATGTCTCCCTCAATATCAGCAAGATGAATGATCTAGCAATGGACTTCAGGAAGCATGGTGGCGTTTTTTCCCCAATCAGCATCATAGTGGAAATGATTGAGAGCATCAAGCTCCTTGGCATTAATATTACCAAATATCTGTCATGGACCTATTACAGCCAACAAGGCACACCAACATCTCCACTCCCAAGGAGACTGGAAATTCAACATGTCTCCAATGACAGCACCATAGAAAGCATACGGTCGGGCTGTATCACAGCTTGATTTGCGTACAGCTCTGTTGAAGACTGCAAGAAATTGTAGATGGTTGTAGATGTAGCCCAGTCCATCATGCAGATCAAACCACCCACCATTGACTCCATCTACACTTCCTGCTGCCTCAGAAAAGCAGCCAACATAATCAAAGACTTGTTCCACCCCGGTCATTCCTTCTTCTCCCTGCTCCCATCCGACACCATGCGCAGAAGCATGACAGAGTGGACCTTCAGACCCAGGAACAGGTTTTACCCCTGCAATATCAATCTTCTGAACGTTTCTTCCACAAGGTTTCAAGGTTTCAAGGTCAGTTTATTGTCACGTACCAATTAAGGTACAGTGAAATTCGATAGCGTACGATCTCATTCACTTCTACCGCATTGTGGAAATTTTATTTTTTCTATGGAACCGATGTGCAGCAATGTTAAGAATTATATTCTGCACTCTACGTTTTTGCTCTATTTTCCTTGAGATAAACCTGATTGTGTTGATGTCAGGTATATCTGATCTGTTTGGATTGCATGCGAAACAAGGCTTTTCACTGTACCTCAGTACACATGATAACAATAAACCTAAACCTGAATCTTAACGTAGAAAGGACAAGCGACTGGAACCTCAGCCAAGAATAACTTAGTAGAGATTCTAGACGGGTTGACAATAATAAATGGTGGGTTACCTAAGGAAGATTGAAGTTATGTGAATGGGTAAATTGAGCTTAACGTGGGAAAATGTGAAATTGTCCATTTTGGTAGGATAAATGTAAAAAATATATTATCAACATGGTGAGAGATTTCAGGATTTTGAGATGCAGAGAGATATGGGTGTTCTATGCGACAGGCTGGTGTTTGGATGCAAAAATAATTAGGGGAGCCTACAGGATATGATTGTCTATCACCAGGGAAAATGGATACAGAAATTGCCAAGTAGTAGTTTATTTATCCAGAGCACTGATCGGACAATGTGCAATATTTATATTTATTTTATGGAAGGATATAGATACATTGGAAGTGGCTCCGATAAGGTTTACTAGAAAGTTATCTGAACAAGTTGTTTCTTTTAATTTTGTGGAAACAAGATTGACTGAACTATGTATTACAACTGCATTCCCTCTCTCTCTATCCCTCCCCCACCCAAGTCACACCAGTTTCTCGTTTTCACCCAATAAACAGCTGCCAATGGCTTGTTTCCTTTATCATCATTCCCTTGCCTGCGACTTTCATTCTGAAGAAGGGTCTTGAATCAAAACGTCACCCTTCTATCCAGAGATGCTGCCTGTCCCACTGAGTTACTCCAGCTTTTTGTGTCTATCTTTGGTTTAAACCAGCATCTGCAGTTCCTTCCTGCACACCGCATATCTTTGCTGCCTCCATCCAGTATTTGGTTCCATCCTCTCAAATTCAACACTCTTTGTTTGATAACTGTATTAATGTTAATATTAGCTACACTTTCAGAAGAATTACTCATTAGAACTCTATTCCAGAAGCAAAAATGATATTTTACTAGACAATTGCTACCTGCAGACGTTAGACCTCTAATGTTTATGCAGAACTGGGAGTATCCCTCTGAACACAAGGCCCTTAATCTCAGCAGATGTCGTGGATGAAGGCAGCAAAGATGTGCATACAAGAAAGAGGCTTAACCAAATTCATAATCTCTGTGCCATTCAAACACAGCAAGCTACCAGGTCATAAAAATGCGCACATGTCTGGTTCAAGTCATGGAAAATGTCAACTCGTTGAATAATACTGGAGAAACCTGGTTCCCCTCTCAAATGCAGCCTTTTTTATTGTTTGCCAAACTGGTTCCATTGTTAAAACTGCAGCATGGTCCACCGACAAAATCTTAAGACGTTGCTATTCCAGTGTCTTACGGCATCACCTCCGCCTGCCTGATATTCTTGAGAAGACAGTCCATTCCCCCGCATTTCAGTCTTTATCAACAGCAGCAGTTGTTTGTTCAGGAAAATAATCTGCTGCTTTTGAGAGTTACCCGTCTCTCTCCATCTTGTCATTTTTCTCCTTGATTTTAAAAAATCCTCCCTGAACCGCCTCATAAACCTTATCTTTAATTTCCATTCAAACTCATTTATTCTATAAGCCTTCGTCCAACCTTGAACTCAATCATTACTACCTCCTTCGTAATGTGAAGTGAACTGTGGCTTCCCTCTGAAAATGAAAAGACTTGTTTCTTACCTAATTTTGTGGGGACAAAATTCAAGGAACGACCAGGTACAACTAATGAGTCATAGAAATATACAACAAGCCCTTCAGCTCAACTTGAACATGCCCTTGAGCGACAACCAAAGATTAATATCTCCCCAGCCTTATGTAAATACGCTGAGAATCATAGAGCATTCCTGCACAGAAAGAGGGACTTCGGCCCAACTCATCCATGCCGATCGGGTTGCTCGATCGTCCCATTGCCGGCACCTGGCTCGTATCACTCTGAACCTTTCCTATCCATGTTCCAGTCCAAGTATCTTTCAAACGTCAGAATCCACCTGCCTCGACCACTTCCTCTGTCAGCTCTTCCCATTTACATACCACCCTTGTGTGCAAACGTTGTCACTCACCTCCCATCTTAAACCCAAGCCCTTTAGTTTTAGACTATCTTACACTGGGGGAAAACATATGGTTATTCACCAGATCAATACCCCTCATGATTTGATAAAACCTCTGCCTGATCATCCCTCAGCTTTCTATGATCCAAGAAAACTGTCTCCATCCTATCTGGATTCTGCTCATAAACCAAACCCTCCAAACATAATTGCAAACCTATTTTGAATCCTTTTCAGCGTAATGTCATCCTTCCTGCAGGACGACCAGAATGATGCATGTTACTCCAAATGTGGCCTTAACAATGTCTTGTACAGCTGTAACATGACATCCTTAATTCCGTACTCAATACTCTGACCAATGAAGGTTAGCGTGCCAAACGCCTTGTATATCACTGTGTTTACTAGTGTGTTGCCACTGTCATGGAACTCTGTACCAAAGAACCCCTGGATGTCTCTGTTATACTGCAATCCCTAAGCCCCAGGTAGGTCCTGCGGATTGTCATGTAAAGGCCCTGTCCCACTTTCCAGAGTTAAGGGCCTGTCCCACCAGCATGCAACTCTATGCGATGAACGCGATCAAACTAGAAGCGGGGGCCGCGCGGAGGTCGGGTGATCCCCTGTACAGGGCCGTTCCCACCAGCATGAGCCTGCATGCGGCAAGTGCGACCAAACCGGCAGCAGGGGCCGCGCAGAGGTCGGGTGAGTGGCGCAACGTGAGGCGAACTTGGAGCGAAGTCTAAGGTAAGTTCGCCAGGACAAAGAGGGGCACACAGAGAGGGGCACAGAGGCACACACACACAGAGGGCCATGGAGCCACACACATAGAGGGTCACGGAGGCACCTACAGATAGGTTCACGTAGGCACGATGTCGGGGTGGTGCGTAATGCGTCGAGGCGACAGCGAGCCAACAAGCCGTTGCCGCGCGGAATTTTTGAACATAGTCAGTTTTTCGGAGCCCCGCGCGATGTCGGGACGAACTCCGCACGATTCCGCACGGCTCCAGCGATCGAAGTGGGACCGGCCCCGCGACGCCGGACGGCTCAAGCGACGTTAGGTCGCGCTAATCGCATGGAGTTGCATGCTGGTGGGACAGGCCCTTTATTCACGAACTCTCCTGAGTTTTAGCCCTTGATTCGAACTCGGAGAATAACGGTAATAGCCATTCGTAGGTACTCGGGGCTATTTTTTTTACTCGCGGACATTTTTCAACACGTGGAAAAAACGTCCCAACTTACCTGATGCCCCGTGTTCCTATGGCTGGCATTACGAGCCGCTACGAAACATCTAAGGACTCGCTACCGACATTACCCGACATTCGCCGAGTTTGAATCAAGGGGAAAACTTGTGAGAGTTCATGAGTAACTCGGGAAAGTGGGGCAGGGCCTAAACAGAGGCACCCAGGGGTTCTATGGTACAGAGTTGTGTCTATGTATTTATTACAAATGTAGTTTTGTTACTTTGTGTATTCATATAAATATCTGCAACCAAAATGTTTCCAGATGCTGAGATGCTAAAATTAATTAAATAATCATAAATGCAAGAGTCATCAGCTCACAACGGCATTATTAGACTCCATGGATATGTCAAAGGACACCAGGGATTCCCTTTGGAAGCAACCTTGCCAAGAAAAATGAAGATAGGTTCATTTAAAACTATCTCATAAATTCAATACATATGCATAAAAGAACACATTTTTATAGCCCTACCGCCTGGTATATAAAATCAATAAAATGCCGTTTGAGATGCAGAGACTAGTGTCAAAGACATGGGTGCATTGGGAGATAGTGAGTGGTGTTGACTGGCATCTCTTTTGTATTTTGTTTCTTCAAGAAAATAATGAAATGCACCACTTATTGTGACTCGTCAGAAGGCTGCATCTCTCATTTAAAAAAAAATCTTTATTCGGTTGTTTCCAAGTTTATAAACAACTTGGTAGAAGCTGACAATTATTACTCAAGCTGAGACAAATGTATTCGATAAGAAAATCTCAAATATAAATTCTGGAAGAATTGCAGTTGCATCGGGTTATGTATAAGTTTTAAATTAAATTCCCGTTCAAAGTAAAGGAACCACATTGCTTATCAAACAGCAATTCTCAGTCTAAAACCTTGAAAAAGAAATGTAGTTTTGTTACTTTATGTGTTCATATAAATATGTGTTGATAACAAATTGTAATTATTCACATTTAGCTGTATATTTCTTCAGTATTCAAAGATTTAGCATTTTAACACTATTTTAATTATGTACCTACTTGGAAGAATGTCCAAGATCGTGATCAAAATGGGAAAATGAATAATAGAGTAATCTATAAAGAAATATGCAAAAGCATCCACAAGTACATAAGAAAGGGAGTAATGAAAGTCTACAAAGATTCCTTGGACTAGAAAAATTGTGATGGTAAATAAAAAAGTGGCTCAGACGCTCAACAAGCTTTTTAGTGGAGGACACACAACGTAATTAATATCAGGAAACAAAGAGCAGTGCGGAAAATTAAGTGTCCAGAATTTGCTGGACATGAAAGCCTACATCTTAGATCTCTAAGTGAGATGGGTGGAGCGCAAACAGATGCAATGGTTGCAATCGACCAAAATCCACTACATTTTAGAATGGTTCCAGAAATGTTATACTGTTACCCAACAAAGATGGGATAGACAACAATGGTGCAGCGGTAGAGTTGCTGCCTTACAGCGCTTGCAGCGACGGAGACCCAGGTTTGATCCTGATGGGTGCTGTCTGAACAGAGTTTGCACGTTCTCCCCGTGACCTGTCTCCGAGATCTTCGGTTTTCTCCCACACTCCAAAGACGTAGAGATATGTAGGTAAACTGGCTTGGTAAATATAAAAATCGTCACTAGTGTGTGTAGGATAATGTTAATATGTGGGGATCGCTGGTCGGCACGGAGCTGGTGGGCTGAAGGGCCTGTTTCTCTGCTGTATATCTAAATTAAACTACAAGCCGGCTCTTTAACATCAGTTGTTAGTAAAATGCTTGTATCTGTTATTAAAGTCGTGATGGTAGCTTATTTAAAATACCCATGACATAATTAGGCTGTCAATATGGTCCATTGAGAGTTCTTGTTCCTGAGGTTGCAAGTGGCAAGGTAAATTAGGAAATGTTACAATGGTAACTACTGCTTCTACAAACACGTAGTTGATGGTCAATGATTGAAAGTAGCAATGACCTGCTGTATGCACAGAGGTCCCAGCTTGCAGATGCAGCTGTATTTACAGAAATAGTCGAACGGAAACTATTCCAATTAGTAGAAAAATGCCAAAGCTCAATGTTCAAATTCCATATCCCACAGTTTACAATTGTTTGTATATTCTCCAAGCATGTCTGCTACTCACATAGGACTTGAAGCACTCCCAAGCCTGCATGCCAACACAGAGACAGAAGATGGACTCAAAAAGCTGGAGTAACTCCGCGGGACAGGCAGCATCTCTGGAGAGAAGGAAAGGATGACGTTTTGGGTCGAGACCCTTCTTCAGACTCAACCTTTCCTTCTCTCCAGACATGCTGCCTGTCCCGCTGAGTTACTCTCGCTTTTTGTTTCTATCTCCAGCATCTGCAGTTCCTTCTTACACATCCAACATAGAGACAGTTCCTTTGGCCGGCCTTCAAGTTCCCATCTAGACTCATACAACACTCGTCCCATTTTATTCTCCCCAGATGTTATCACTCACGACACATCAGGCCAAATTTACCTACAATCACGGTACATCGGTACATGTGACAATAACTAACCTAAACCTAACAATATGCATGTTTTTGGGATCAAAGGAGTAACCTTGAGCACATCAGGAGGAAACACATATGGTCACAGTGAGAACGTCCAAACCACAGTGTCAGCTGTGATGTATCAGTTACTCGCTGTACCACTGTACCACAAACATGGTGATCTCAAAACCTTCAGCAACGTAGAAAAGTGGTCTAGAACTAAGTGAAAATTTGAAATTGGTAGAACTATAAAAAAAAGATACAAAAATAAAATTTTGCAAGGTATCAAATGGAAATAAGAACCCAAAAAAGATGCAAAGGATTTGAAAACTAACCGTAAATATTTGATAAATATAATAAGAGCACGTGTGGGACCCAGGTATGTTAGTCTACTAAATTTGTTTACATACAATAAGGAAATGAAAACTAAAAATTGAATAAATTGAATTTAAATATTGAAAAGTCATAATGGAAAAGAAATGGTGTTAACACACAATTCGAGTAGTTCAGAGTTTCCAACCAGCATGTTTTAAGAAATGAGAATTTTGCAAATGTAAAAGTCATAATTTTCCAAAGCTCTATGCCTTGGGAAGTATGTCTTGGGATTGTACAAGTATAATTGCCAATCTATTATTCACGAAGGGAGCAGGCATCAAGAAAGGTTAGGCCTATCATTTATGGGGAGGTTATTGTGATCTATGTGAGATTGAATACATCAATAAGCATGTTGATTAATGAGAATTACCAAGACAGTTAATGTCTGACTGCTTCAATTGAATTTCCGCAACATGGTGGTTGGGGGAGTGTTAATTGATGTTGATGAATAAACAGTTGAGAATTATAAATGGAGAGGACAATGGATAGGTGATTGCGGAAACTGGACCGACAGACAAATGATTTGAAGAACTGATGGGAGATGACAATGGAAAAGTGGGTAGTCTGATGGATGGAAGGATGAGTTGCATGATGACTATGATGTGGACAAATACATGGTTAGAAATTACCAACACCAATCAAGTCCAGGAGGCAGCAGGAGATCGAGAGGCTAATCAGAGAGAGGAGACAGTTGAAAAAGCAACTGACGCAGAGAGAGAAGGTCTCATGCTTCTCCAAGAGGACATCAAGAGCCGATTGGCAACCTTGTGAAAAGCAGAGAACATGAGGAAACTTCGCAAGAAGAAAGAACACACAAGAACACGGTTCTACAAAGATCCTTTCAAGTTCATCAAAGACCTTTTCAAAAAGGAAAAAAGTGGAACTTTGAAAACATCAAAACAAGAATTGGAGGAACACCTGGAAAAGGCCCACCGAGACACGAAAAGGCATGAGCAGTTAGTCATCCCACATGACACGCCACGTATTCAACCACCTGAATTCAACCTGGCCACCAGCCCTCCGAAATGGAAAGAGGTAGAGGACACTGTCTGGCGAGCAAGAGCAGCATCAGCTCCGGGGCCAAACGGAGTACCATACAAGCTTTACAAGAATGCACCGGATGTGTTACGCTTTCTATGGAAGCTCATGAGGGTGGTGTGGAAGAAGCAAACAATACCTAAGGTGTGGCGAAGGTCCTCCAAGGTAAGGAGAGGGCAGCCGACAATCCTCTGGGCATTGTCAATGGCCCTCTGGAGCGCTTTCCTCTGAGCCGCTGTGCAGCTGGTGTGCCACACGCATACACAGTATGTTAGGATGCTCTCAATGGAGCACCGATAAAAGGACAGCAGTAGTCTCTGAGTGATGTTATTCTTCCTGAGCACCCTCAGGAAGTGCAGTCTCTGCTGGACCTTTTTCAGCAGCGCAGAGGTGTTCACGCTCCACGTCAGGTCCTCCTCAATATGGATTCCCAGGAAGCGGAAATCCGCCACCCTCTCCACACAGTCCCCTCTGATGATTAGTGGTACCATGTCCGTTTTGTTCTTCCTGAAGTCTATTATTATCTCCTTGGTGCCTACAGTTTGGACTCCTTCCTCAGACAATGTGGATCGTTCATGAAGCCCCAATAACAACTGTGGAGAAGATGGAGCGAACCATAACTTCATACGCGAAGAAATGGCTCGGTGTCCCGCGATGTCTAACTAACATTGGCCTCTATGGCAAAGGGGTCCTGGAACTACCTCTCACTAGTCTAACAGAGGAATACAAGTGTTCTAAAGTAAGACTCCAGATGACACTAAGGGACTCTAGAGACAAGACCATCAGTGCTGTTGCGCCGCCCCTAGTAACTGGCCGGACGTGGACACCATCTGATGCAGTACAGCAACCTTCATCAGCCCTGAGGCACAAAGACATCGTGGGGCAAGTGCAGCAGGGAAGAGGAGGCTTTGGCCTTATGACAAGTAAACCAACTTGGCGAAAGGCCACAGCATCAGAGTGGATGGTTGAGGAGGTGCGGCGACAGGAGGAGGCCGCAAGAAGAGCAAAGGCGGTCTCTCTTGCCAAACAGGGGCAATGGATGCAGTGGGAAGGTGTGGAGCGGAGGAAGATCAGCTGGAAAGAACTATGGGAAATGGAATCAAGCAAGATCAGCTTCATCATCAGAGCGACATATGACGTGCTTCCATCACCAAAGAACCTCCATCAGTGGTACGGCGAGGATCCAACCTGTGCCTTCTGCCCAACTCCAGCGACCCTCAAATACATCAAGAGCAGCCTCACGCAAGGGAGATACACGTGGCGGCATAATCAGGTACTAAAAAGCCTGGCAACAGCCCTTGAGAACAGGCGGTGTGCGACCAACTCCTTGCCTCCGAGAGCAAGCAACCACCCTTTAAGGGCAACAACCTTTGTCCGAGAAGGACAGAAAACACCTGAACATCCTTCCACCAGATCAGAAGAAGGAAACCTATGCAGGGCCCGTGACTGGAGGATGCTGGCGGACATCGGCCAACAACTAATCTTTCCACCTGAAATTGCTTCAACCAACCTCAGGCCAAACTTGGTGTTCTGGTCCCCATTCACAGAAGACTGCTTACATCATAGAGCTCACAGATCCATGGGAGAACTCTGTTGAGGAGGCCTATGAGCGTAAGAAGCTGCGCTACGCAGAGCTTGCAGCAGAGGCAACGCAGCGTGGCTGGACCATGAAAGTCTATCCAGTTGAAGTGGGATGCAGAGGATTTGTTGCATCATCTACCATCAGACTGCTGAAGGAGCTTGGAATCCATGGTCAGGCTCTGCGGAAGACCATAAGATCACTCTCAGACGCGGCTGAAAGAAGCAGCCGTTGGATTTGGCTAAAGTGGAAAGACCCATGTTGGGCCCCAAGTACGTCATGGTGAATCTTTGGGGCAGTTTGACACTGGACACGCGCTGAGGGCTGATCATTCTGCAGCGGGCCGCCCTTGTGGAGGGTGTATAGTGTTAAAAGGCCGAAACTCCCAGTGATGCAAGGGTACACTAGTGATGATGTGTCCTGTGCCCAACTGTCCTGAAGGTTACCCAGGCCAAGATATACGTATAAGTATCCCCCCCTGCCCGCCCGATGTTGAGCATCTACCACTCTCAACAATCAACGAATGTCATGAAATGCTCCCCACCTACTGGCACAAGGGACTTCTTAACATCTTGTCCTGTGTACTTGATTCTGAACTGATGGGTAGATGAAATCACAGATGGAGTAATGAATAAATATTTGGGCTGGTAGGTTAGTGGATGAAGACAGGATTCAAGTGGAATAATCCACTCTTATAAACTATGAAATATTTTTACAAAACATGCTAAAGGGCTGCACAGTGGCACAGACCTGGGTTCAATCCTGACAATGGGTGCTGTCTGTGTGGAGTTTGTATGTTCTCCCTGTGACCTAGTGGGTTCTCTCTGGATTCTCAGGTTTCCTTCCACATTCTAAAGACGTGCATGTTTGTACGTTAATTGGCTTCTGTCAATTGTCCCCAGTGTGTAGGTGATCATTTGGTTGATGTGAACTCAGTGGGTCGAAAGGCCTGTTTCCACATTGTATCTCCAAACTAATCTAAACTAAAACAAAATGCAGAAGATCCGCAGTGGGTCAGGCAGCATCTGTGGAGGGAATGGACAGACAATGCTTCAGAGCAGGACCCTTCTTCAGACTGAAACATTGTCTGTCCATTCCATCGATTGTGGGCGGCGGGGTGTGTGGGGGGGGGTGAGGGTTTGTGGGGGATGGGTGGGTGGGTGTGGGCGGGTTAGTTGTGTGTGTGGGGTGGGTGTGTGTGTGGGTGTGTGTGTAGAGTCTTAGACTTTATATACAGTGGCTTGCAAAAGTTTTCATACCCCTTGAACTTTTCCACATTTTGTCACGTTACAACCACAAACGTAAATGTATTTTATTGGGATTTTATGTGATAGACCAACACCAAACGGCGCATAATTGTGAAGTGGAAGGAAAATGATACGTGGTTTTCAAATTTGTTTACAAATAAAAAACTGAAAAGTGTGGCGTGTAAAAGTATTCAACCCCCTTTACTCTGATACCCCTAAATAAAATCCAGTGCAAACAATTGCCTTCAGAAGTCACCTAATTAGTAAATAGAGTCCACTTGTGTGTAATCTAATCTCAGTATAAATACAGCTGTTCTCAGAGACATCGGAGGGTTGTTAGAGAACATTAGTGAACAAACAGTATCATGAAGCCCAAGGAACACACCAGACAGGTCAGGGATAAAGTTGTGGAGAAGTTTAAAGCAGGGTTAGGTTATAAAAAAATATCCCAAGCTTTGAACATCTCACAGAGCACTGTTCAATCCATCATCCGAAAATGGAAAGAGTATGGCACAACTGCAAACCTACCAAGACATGGATGTCCACCTAAACTTACAGGCCAGGCAAGGAGAGCATTGATCAGAGAAGCAGCCAAGAGGCCCATGGTAACTCTGGAGGAGCTGCAGAGATCCACAGCTCAGGTGGGAGAATCTGTCCATAGGACAACTATTAGTCGTGCACTCCACAAATCGGGCCTCTATGGAAGAGTGGCAAGAAGCAAGCCATTGTTGAAACAAAGCCATAAGAAGTTCTGTTTGCAATTTGCCACATGCCATGTGGGGGACACAGCAAACATGTGGAGGAAGGTGCTCTGGTCTGATGAGACCAAAATTGAAGTTTTTGGTCTAAATGCAAAACGTTATGTGTGGCGGAAAACTAACACTGCACATCACCCTGAACACACCACTGGAAACATGGTGGTGGCAGCATCATGCTGTGGGGATGCTTTTCTTCAGCAGGGACAGGGAAGCTGGTCAGAGTTGATGGGAAGATGGATGGAGCCAAAGTACAGGGCAATCTTGGTAGAAAACCTGTTAGAGTCTGCAAAAGACTTGAGACTGGGGCGGAGGTTAACCTTCCAGCAGGACAATGACCCTAAACATGCAGCCAGAGCTACAATGGAATGGTTTAGATCAAAGCATATTCATGTGTTAGAATGGCCCAGTCAAAGTCCAGACCTAAATCCAATCGAGAATCTCTGGCAAGACTTGAAAATTGCGGTTCACAGACGCTCTCCATCCAATCTGACTGAGCTTGAGCTATTTTGCAAAGAAGAATGGGCAAAAATTTTAGTCTCCAGATGTGGAAAGCTGGTAGAGACATACCCCAAAAGACTTGCAGCTGTAATTGGAGCGAAAGGTGGTTCTACAAAGTATTGACTCAGGGGGGCTGAATACTTTTGCACGCCGCACTTTTCAGTTTTTTATTTGTAAAAAGATTTGAAAACCATGTATCATTTTCCTTCCACTTCACAATTATGCGCCACTTTGTGTTGGTCTATCACATAAAATACATTTACGTTCGTGGTTGTAACGTGACAAAAGTTCAAGGGGTTGGCCATGCTCTTACACTATAACATTCCTGTTTAAAATTCAATGCAATAATGTGGAGGAGATATCGTGTTGGAATAAAAACCGTGAATGTCTATGTAAATAAACATAAGATAAAATTATAGCATAAATATAAAATTATAACACTTCTGGTTGAAACATTTCAACCAGAAGTGCATTTGCAAACATTGCTTTCTCCACTATTTCAATGCTGACATTAACTCATTTAAATGTTGTGCTAATATTCGCAAAAGGCAATTCAAGACCCAATACAAATCTCATGGATTACAAAATGTAAACCAAGATATAACAATGATTCTATAATGAAAATACCTCAGTGGTCAAAAAACCTCAACACTGTAGCCTAGAAATGTATTCTGCCTCCAGAATCAATTCTACTGACTTCAACCAATGATTTATAGACTCTACTATAAAGTAGATTTAGTGATACTGACCAGAGATCTATTTCCAGGTGTGTGTGTGGGTTAGATTTGTCTGGTTTGGGGTGGTGCAGATATAAATCATTAAAATGTGCATGTATGTCTTTGTCCATAAGAACAATGCAATGTAATAAGAGATTTAAAAATTATTAATGGACCCAGGAGCATGAAAACAATGAGCGATAACAATGAGGGAAGCCGATTAAAAAATTTGATGCTGAACCAAATGATGAGAGGACAAACCTTGGAGAGATAGCAGTCAGTAGACAGCAGGGCACGGACCCGGTGGGCCGAAGGGTCTGTTTCCGTGCTGTATCTCTAAACTAAAGCCTAGAGAGTGCGGATGTGACACACCGTCAAAATAAAAGGATATACCTTAAGAATAGGTAGATGAGGATGACTAAAATAAACCAATACTAAATACTAATCTGGAATCGTTTGAGCTACAAATGAGAAATTTCACTGCGTATGGTTTCCAAACATTTAACCCTCTTAAGGCTTTAAATAACTGAACACTGATAATCTGCTTTAAATTTCCATTAATTCTAGATGCTGGTCACATATCTGAGGAAAGGCTCTCGGAATATTTCAATTGAATTATTTTGAGCAGAACCATGAGACGCCCTGCAGGTTGAAGAAAAGGTAGGGGAAGAATTGACAGAAGGATGAAAGCTTTGAATTTTCATGGTAACAGGCTATAAAAACTACAGAGTTCTTTTGAGTTTCCTGCACATTAAATGAATTCACAAACTTCATCTATTTGCCAGTCAGCTACTAAATTTGTTTGGATGGGTCAAACCTAATGACAGAAATGATAGTCACTGAAGTTTAAAATATTCAGGAACTACAGCTGAATATTACCTCCCAAAGCCAATTTAAAATTGAATTTGGCACAGTGCTCTGAGTTTAATCGAATGATGTCTCCAAATATCTTCCAATTGGGACAGTATGCTTCTAGGAGTTTATTTTAAGTCATCTTTGTTAAATCACAAAATAGCAGAAAGAAAATATACATAAAGATTTTAGAAAGAAGTGGATTAGCCTTGGGTACCCTTCCACTGGGAAGCTTGCAACTGAACGGTATGAGCATTAAATTCTCCAATTTTAGGGGAACCTAACTGGGACCCGTTGGGTCCCTGTCACACGGGAGGCCTGGTCCCCCAACGCAACCCATTCCCCAACGCAATATTCCACCACTCACCCATAGCCTGTAACTGCGGCTTATTTCCCCTCATCCCCGAGCATTCCCTCCACCTCCTCTTCATGTGTGGGATGGGAGGATGGGAGTGGGGGAAGGACGTAGGGTGTGTGGTGGGGGGGGGGTGTGGGATGGGAGGGGGGAAGGGATGTGTGCGGACGGGGAGCTGTATGGAGGGGGAGAGGATAGTGTGGGGGGGAGGGGTGTGTGGGGGAGGGGGGGTGGCAGGGGTGGTATGGGGTGGGGGAGGTGTGTATGTGGGCGGGAGGGGTGTGGGAGGGTGGGAAGGGGGGAGGAGGGATGTGGGAGGGTGGGAAGGGGGGTGGAGGGATGTGGGGGGGTGTGTTGGGGGGGTGTGTGTTTGGGAGGGGTTGTGTCTGGGTGGGGTGTGTGTGTGGAGAAGGGGTTGTGCGAGGGGGTTGTGGGGGAGAGGGGTGTGCAGACGGAGGGGGTGTGGGGGTGAGTGTGTGAGCGGGGGGGTGGGGGTGCAAGGGGGGGTTGTGGGGGCAGGGAGGATTGTGCAGGGTGTTGTGGGGGAGGGGTGTTTGTGGGGGTGGGGTGTGTGGGCGGTGGGGATTGGCGTATGGAGGGGTGGGTGTGTGTGGATGGGTTGGGTGTTTGAGGGGTGGGGGGATTGTGGGGGGAGAGGGGTGTGTGGGCGGGGGCGAGTCAGCTCGGAGAAAAGCCGGGGCAAGAGCCATGGGGAGAGGGGGGCATCATGAGGGAGGGGGGAGCAGCCAGCGAGAGCAACCAGAGGGGTAGTGGCTGGAATTGTCAGTGCGATGGGGACTCACAGCGGGTGCTGGGTGCAGGGCGCTGGTCGTTCTCCTCCGCCGTTATCAAAGTCTCCGCTTTCCATTTGGCTGGGCTGGATCTCCCACGCTGGGCTTGGCTGGGCTGGGCAGCGTTGCCGAGGCTGGGCTGCTTGGGGCGGGGCGGGGCTGGGCTGCTCGGGGCGTGGTGGGCTGCTTCGGGTCCCTCCGAAAGTCCGGTTGGAAACCTCCGCCAGCAATCCTCAGGTCCAGTAAAGACGCGATGGTGCAGGAAGGGGCGGGCCGTCTCAGGGAGTGACGGGGAAGAGACTAACCCGCGCAGCGCTGACTAGCAAGAGAAGAGATCGATCTGAGCATGCGCATTTTTTAAGATTTTTAAACCTCTCTAACTTTCACGACATTTAATCGATCAGAACGAAACTTGGTGCAATCGCAGCACAGGAGAACGGTGAGTGGGCTGGCAAGGTGGACGTATCGCTATCGCGAATCGTTTCTGCACAAATAGAAAGACCGCCAAACCGGAAGATAACAAGATCAAAGTTTCAGTTATGTATAGATAATTCTCATAACCCCTCTTCCCCCCCCCACTTCTTTCCCCTCAGCCCCTCTCCCCAGTGCCCCACCTGGAATCTCACCTATTACTTCCCTCCCCTCCCCTCCCCTTCCACCTACATTGAACTGCAAATGCTTGTTAATACACCATCTACTTCTCCACCCCCCCCGCCCCCCACTACAATTAGTCTGAAGAAGAGTTTTGACCTGAAGTCATCTATCCATGTTCACCAGAGATTGTGCCTGACCAGCTGTTTACTCCAGCACTTTGTGTCTTTTTTAGTAGATCACCCTTGTTGTTCATTTACACAGGTCATTAAACAGCCATCTAGAAAAAGGCACCAGAATACTTGCTTTTATATGTGAAAGACTGAATTAAAAATCAGGGAGATAATGTTAATTTTTTACAGCTTTTTAATTACAGTGTGCTGTTTTTGAAATCGACCATAGCAATGGCAGAGAAGACACTAATAATGCAACATCTAGATGAATTTATGTAGGGATAATATATTCTGTGAAACATCTGTTGGTAGAATGTGAAAATTAATCGGAGGGAATCCCAGTTGGCCAAGCTCTGAATTTTCTCTTCAATTAAGCCTCCCAATCTTGTTTTATGTATTTTCATAACTGACATAAGACAACATAACACTTGTTGTGCATAATAAAGTACATAACCTATAAAATTGTGTATTTTATTGAAGATCAAAATGAGATATTTAAGCGAGTTACAGACAATTAGATAATTGCTAATAATTTATAAATGCGCTTGCAACAAACTATTACCATTCCACACATGTACCTTGAGTAAAATAAGGGCAGAAGTAGACTATACAGCCCCTTAGGTAGACACAAAATGCTGGAGCAACACAGGCAGCATCTCTGGATAGAAGGAATAGAAGGAATTGGTGACATTCTGGATCCAGTCCTTCTATCCACAGATGATGCCTGTCCTGCTGAGTTGCTCCAGCATTTTGTGTCTGCCTTCGGTGTAAACCAGCATCTGCAGTTCCTTCCATTATGAGCCCCTTACCCGGCTGCCTCTACCGTTCAGGTAGCTTATAGATAGATTGGAGGGCTCATCTAGGGAGGCTATTTGGGTGGAACTTAGAAGTGGGAAAGGTGTAGCAACACTTATAGGGGTATATTATAGACCGCCAAATGGGGAACGAGAATTGGAAGAGCAAATATGTAAAGAGATAGCAGATATTAGTAGTAAGCACAAGGTAGTGATTGTGGGAGATTTCAACTTTCCACACATATTATAGCAAATAGGATAACAAGGGATAAAATTGGTCCATTGGAGAGACCGAGTGGACAGCTATCTGCAGAGCCAAAAAAGATGGGGGAGATATTGAACAATTTATTTTCTTCGGTATTCACCAAGGAGAAGGATATTGAATTATGTGAGGTAAGGGAAACTAGTAGAGTAGCTATGGATACTATGAGTTTCAAAGTAAAAGAAGTACTGGCACTTTTGAAAAATATAAAAGTGGATAAGTCTCCAGGTCCTGACAGGATATTCCCTAGGACATTGAGGGAAGTTAGTGTACAAATAGCCGGGGCTATGACAGAAATATTTCAAATGTCATTAGAAACGGGAATAGTCCCCGAGGATTGGCGTACTGCGCATGTTTTTGTTCCATTGTTTAAAAAGGGTTCTAAAAGTAAACCTAGCAATTATAGACCGGTTAGTTTGACTTCAGTGGTGGGCAAATTAATGGAAAAGATACTTAGAGATAATATATATAAGTATCTGGATAAAGAGGGTCTAATTAGGAACAGTCAACATGGATTTATGCCTGGAAGGTCATGTTTGGCTAATCTTCTTGAATTTTTTGAAGAGGTTACTAGGGAAATTGACGAGGGCAAAGCAGTGGATGTTGTCTATATGGAGTTCAGTAAGGCCTTTGACAAGGTTCCTCATGGAAGGTTGGTTAAGAAGGTTCAACTGTTGGGTATAAATGCAGGAATAGCAAGATGGATTCAACAGTGGCTGAATGGGAGAAGCCAGAGGGTGGATGGCTGTTTGTCGGGTTGGAGGCAGGTGACTAGTGGGGTGCCTCAGGGATCTGTGTTGGGTCCTTTGTTGTTTGTCATGTACATCAATGATCTGGATGAAGGGGTGGTAAATTGGATTAGTAAGTATGCAGATGATACCAAGATAGGGGGTGTTGTGGATAATGAAGAGGATTTCCAAAGTCTACAGAGTGATTTAGGCCAGTTGGAAAAATGGGCTGAAAGATGGCAGATGGAGTTTAATGCTGATAAATGTGAGGTGCTACACCTTGGCAGGACAAATCAAAATAGGACGTACATGGTAAACGGTAGGGAATTGAAGAAAACAGTTGAACAGAGGGATCTGGGAATAACCGTGCATAGTTCCTTGAAGGTGGAATCTCATATAGATAGGGTGGTAAAGAAAGCTTTTGGTATGCTAGCCTTTATAAATCAGAGCATTGAGTATAGAAGCTGGGATGTAATGTTAAAATTGTACAAGGCGTTGGTGAGACCAAATCTGGAGTATTGTGTACAATTTTGGTCGCCCAATTATAGGAAGGATGTCAACAAAATAGAGAGGGTACAGAGGAGATTTACTAGAATGTTGCCTAGGTTTCAACAGCTAAGTTACAGAGATAGGTTGAATAAGTTAGGTCTTTATTCTCTGGAGCGCAGAAGGTTAAATGGGGGACTTGATAGAGGTCTTTAAAATGATGACAGGGATAGACAGAGTTAATGTGGACAAGCTTTTCCCTTTGAGAATAGGGAAGATTCAAACAAGAGGACATGACTTTAGAATTAAGGGACAGAGGTTTAGGGGTAACATGAGGGGGAACTTCTTTACTCAGAGAGTGGTAGCGGTGTGGAATGAGCTTCCAGTGGAAGTGGTGGCGGCAGGTTCGTTGGTATCATTTAAAAATAAATTGGATAGGCATATGGATGAGAAGGGTATGGAGGGTTATGGTATGAGTGCAGGCAGGTGGGACTAAGGGAAAAAATTTGTTCGGCACGGACTTGAAGGGCCGAGATGGCCTGTTTCCGTGCTGTAATTGTTATATGGTTATAGCTGAATCGATCACTAGCCTCAATTTAATTTTTTTGCCTGATCCCCATAATCTTTAATTCCCCTGTAATCCAAAAATCTATAGTACACCTTCAACATACTTGCTGTGCTTACAAACTCATAAAGAGTAACAGATGATATCTAGACATTCATTCGGCATTTAATCCGATTTGTGATTCAGTCTGGGTAAAATAAATAATAGCACACAAAGTTGACATGAAATGTATCCAAACTCAATCAAGGCAATTGTCATTTCAGGAACAAAAACAGGCTATATTAACTTGCGGATCAAGCAGCATTTCTGGAGGCAAAGGGATGGTTGACATTTCATGTTGAGTCCCTGCATCAGGACCTGGCAGAACTAACATAGGATGTTCTGTTGGATGCGAAGGATAGCGGGTTAAAGTTGAGTACATTGTTTATGTTTACAAAATAAAAAAATGTTTTAAGGATAGTTGGATGGTTTGTGTTTGTAATAGTTTTGGGATGCTGATTGAGGTCAGGAATGTCCATATTCCACAAGGTGAACAGCTTTGACTGCAAAACTTGGGTATGATGTGTTTCATAATGTACTGCAGATGTTACTTTATACCGAAGATCGACCGAAGAAGGGTTCTGACTGGAGACGTCACCTAATACTTTTCTTCATAGATGCTGCCTGACCCCCCACCCCCCACCCTCCGCGTTACTCCAGCATTTTGTGTCAAAACTTGGCTGACTTTGCCAGCTATCAAAGGTTTCCTTGGCAGAGTATGGGGTTTGCTTTGACCTTCACACATGCGTCTACAATGCTGCACCCGGCCTCACTTTTCGGATATAGGAAGTGTGGTTTTACAATTAATAACCAGCGCAGGACAATGCAGAATGCAAGGAGAAGGGGCTCACTCAGCAAAATGCAGGCCGGTGAACTCTAGAATTATACAGTACAGTAGATTGCCATTTGGCCTGTAAATGTCTCAGCCAGCTGAGATACACTGAAATATGTGAAATATGAACACTTTATCTTCTTATGGTCATAGCTTAACCAAAACAAATGTTACAAGATTCAAAGTTGCCTGATCTGCTTGCACTGAGCACACAACTAATTCCAAGATTCCACCTCTTCCTCTATTCCAGGTTACGTTCCCTGACCTCTCGCCTACTCTCCTAAACCTCAAAGTCAACAGCACCTCATAACTATCACAAGCACAGAGCACTGCAGTAACCCAGCAGGTCAGGCACCATCTCTGGATGACTAGGATAAGCGATGTTTCCGGTCAGGACCTTTCTTCAGACTAATTGTAGTAGGGGAGAAGAAAGCTGAGAAAAGAGGTGGGAGCGGGACAAGGCCTGGCAAGTGATAGGTGGCCCAGCCCAAACTTCATCGCTCAAATATCTCCACTGCTACTACAATTAGTCTGAAGAAGGGTCCTGACCCGAAACATTGCCAGACCATGAGATGCTGCCTGACCCGTTACTGTAAGTTACCCCAACACTCTGTAATTTTTTGTAAACCAGCATCTGCTGTTCCTTGTGCCTACCTCATAACTAGCCTTCCTTTTAAGGCCACCATTTATTAACTCAAAACAAACCATAGATTCATCCACCTTCTCTAAGTTGTGTTCCATTTCCAATCCTCTTTTAATCTCCAAGGTCAAGATGATTATAATCACACAGCAAGATGCATGTCCCTTCTACAACTTCCAGCTGAGACCCATTCTGAATGTCACAGAGACCACAATGAATCAAATCAAAGTAATGAAAAACATCTCACCAAAGTGACTATCATGCATTATCCCTCCTTCTCCATTTAAATATCACTGCAACATTTGAAAATCTCATCCTTGGCTTCCTCTTCAACTGGATGGATTTCCGAACTATGGGGAAATCAAGGTTATGGGTCAAAACAGAAAAGTGAAATTGAGACCATGATCAGATGCTCGTACTGAATGGCACAGCAATCTCAACAGATTGTATAATCTAAATCTGTTTCTATTTAACATCTCCTTTTGCCTGCCTTTCATTGGCCAGTTCCATATTCTGTCCACTGTGCCTTGCCAGGACTCACAATTATTTCTCCTCTCTCGCTTCCTTTCCTCTGACATTCCTTCCACTGGATTCATAATTCACAACTTTTCAATCCTTTTGTCTTACACATTCTGTCATTGTCCTCTTCAAATACTCTACATTCTGTCTGTGAATAAAAACCCTCTCAACTGTATCAACCTACTACCTGCCAGGTTTTGTCCTGCCCCTCCTTTCTTTCCTTCCCCCCCACAGAGTCTGAAGAAGGTCACTGAGCTGAAACGTCACCTGTCCATGTTCTCCAGAGATGCTGCCCGACCTGCTGAGTTACTCCAGTACTTTGTGTCCTTTTTTTCCCGTAGCTCTATTCCTACCTCTGCGATAAAATCACAAGTCTCCGGTAAAGGATTCTCTTCTATCCAATGAAATAGCACTGAGAATCATGCTCTATGCTTCTTCCCAGCCACTTGGGAAATTGTTATGCGGTCACGTGTATATTGATGAAGAACAGATCTTGTTTACGTTGCATTCACAACCCCTTCACCACCTCTCTACACATGGCATTCCAACATTGGCACAATTCCTGCATGACACCTGTTCTTACAGCAGGTACAATTATCTTAAGGCTCAAGAAATCAGAATTAACACATTCAGTTCCCTTGCCATTAAATTCCAATTCTCTTCTTCATTACGTGCGAAGGCTAAATATATCCAACTGTTTAGCAGACCATTAGCATAATTTAACACACAAGTGCTGGAGGAACTCTGCGGATCAGGTAACATTTGGGGAGTGAAAGTATAAGCAACGTTTCAGGATGGGACTATTCTTTGGACCGAAATGTTACCTGTCCATTTCCTCCACAGATGCTGCATGACCTGTTGAGTGTGTTTTGCTCAAGGTCCCAGTATCTACAGCCTCTTGTGTATTTTATAATGCATGCAAAATCAGATCTACAATATTGCTAAACTTACTAACCATATCTTTTTATGAATTACTCCAATATATTCCTCCTTTTTCTCCTTTTGACCACTTCCATTTAGTCTAATTTATTAAAAAATCTCTCTTTACATCCCCTTTGCATAACATTTTGATCACATTTGTCAAAATGGACATGGCTCTCAGTTCCCATCTATCCAAATAATAATCATTGTCCTCTTCAAATACTCTACAGCCCTAGTCATACAGCAGGGAAACAGGCCCTTCAGCCAAACCTGTCCTTGTCGACCAAGATTCACCATCTAAGCTAGTCCCATTTGCTGCATTTGGCCCATATCTCTCTAAATCTTTTCTATCCATGTATCTGTCCAAATTTCTTTTAAAGTTCATATGGACATCATCTATGGCCTTGCCTCTCATATCAAGCATATCAAAATAAAAATAGGATGGAACAACTGGAATTAGAAGAACAGATCAGACAGCTGGATTCAGAAAATGCTATAGATCCTTCTATGAATAAACACAATAAGATAGCAGTATTAAAATTCAAGTTAAATCAAATTATCTCTGCAAGAGTTATCAGGCTATTTCAAATTACTAAACAGAAAAACTTTGAATTCTGCGACAAACCGCATAAACTTCTGGCACGACAGTTGAGAAAAATGGAAAAAGATCATACTATTAAAAAAATTAGATCAAAAAAAGGTGAGTTGTTTACACTCCCTAAAGATATTAACAAAAGATTTTTACAATTCTATCAAAATTTATACACATCTAAAACTTCAGTAGAAACGATAAAAATTAAAACTTCCTCGACAATTGCAATCTTCCGTCACTTAACACGGCGGAACGTGAAGAATTAGGAGCACAGATCACAATAAAAGAAATTGAAGAGACTATTAAATCACTGAATAATGGTAAAACGCCAGGCCCAGATGGGTTTAGTAACGAATTTTATAAAACATTTTATGATTTAATCTCCCCGCGTTTACAAGCCCTTTATAAACACGCATTTAAAGAACAGACGCTGCCACAAGCTTTAGCCGAATCAACTATTACACTGATACCAAAAAAGATAAAGATCTCGAAGAGCCGGGATCATGTAGAGCAATAGCTCTGCTAAATACATATCAGAAAATATTACCTAAAACCCTGGCAAGAAGACTAAGCAAATACATTAGAAAATTAATCCATTCTGATCAAACTGGGTTTATACCCAAGATTGGGTTATACCCAAATTGGGTTTATACCCAAGAGACACTCGTTCAACAACTTGAGACGCATAGAACGATAAAAGACTTTTCAATTATTTCATTAGATGCAGAAAAAGCATTTGACCAAGTAGAATGGAAATATATTTTTACAGTATTGCAAACATTTCAATTAGGAGAAAACTTTATTTCATGGATAAAGTTGTTATATGACAAGCCAACTGCCTGAATACTGACTAATCAAACACTCTCACCTAAATTTCAGTTATCAAGGGCCAATAGACAGGGGTGTGCTTTATCACCTCTGTTATTTGTCCTTGCGATTGAACCTTTAGCTGAAAGCATAAGAGTACATCCGAATATTCATGGCTATAATACTAAATATTCTAATAATAAAATATTGTTGTATGCAGATGACATACTATTATATATTACCAATTCCCAAGTTAATATTCCAAACATACTAAATCTTCTAGAAGAATTTCATTCCTTCTCAGGATATAGAATAAAATGGAACAAAAGTGAAATTATGTCAATAAAACACACCTTCTAAAATTTCCTTTTTGAATTGCTATGGAAAACTTTAATATCTTGGAGTGTACGTAACTAGAAAATACACTTCGTTATTTCAAGCAAATTTTCCACCATTAATTACCAAACTAAATGCCCTTATTCAAATTTTGGAAAAATGCTTCCGATTTATCTCATAGGTAGAATGCCATAAAGATGATCTTCCTTCCACAAATCCTATTTCAATCAATACTGATTTTTCTCCCTAAATTTTTTTAACTCGATTCTGTGATCACAAACTTTATTTGGGATTATAAAACACACAGAATCCATAAACGACATTTATGTAAACCCAAAGAAACTGGCAGACTGGCTCTCCCTAATTTTTTTTTACTATTACTGGGCAACGAATATTACAATTTTAATCTATTGGCTGGACAACACATGCCAACAGGTAAACTAGCTAATAATAGAGAGAGAAGATTGTTCGCCTTTTAATATAGGCTCGATTCTTCTCTCTCCAATAAAGCTGAAGAAATCAGTATATGAGAAAAATCCAATAATCCATAGTACCATACGAATCTGGAAACAAGTGAAGTCAACCGTTAAATTGAGAAATTTATCTCTTCTCTCACCAATCACCAACAATCCCTCATTTAAGCCGTCTACTTTAGACAAGGCGTTCACACATTGGGAAAGATTAGGAATTGAAAAACTGGGAGATCTTTATGAGATGGGGACTCTCCTCTCATTTCAAGAATTACAGTTAAAATATCATCTGAAAGGTAGCCAATACTTTAGATATCTTCAAATACGAGACTATCTGAAATCACACACCCAAGACTGTCAATATATGGTTCCAAACATACTAAACGAATGCATGAATAGAAACTCGGATTCAAATAAGTTAATATCGTACCTTTTAAATATACAAATCCCATCGTCAGAAATAATTAGGCGAGCTTGGGAAGATGAATTGGGCCTAACAATTTTAAAATATAGATGAGAGGAAAGCCTTCTATATATACACAACTGTTCTCTTAACGTTAGGCATTCGTTAATACAATTTAAAATACTACATAGACTTTATTATTCAAGGTCTAAACTGAATAGGATCTTCCCAAATGTTTCCCCGATTTGTGATAAATGTCTCCTTCAGGAAGCAACCATAACTCATTCTTTTGCCTCCTGTATAAAGTTACATAATTTCTGGAGGGGAATTTTTGAAAAATTTTTCTAAAATACTTAAAATAAAATTGGACCCCGACACAGAGGGGGACAAGGGGCAGGTATATCTCCACTTTTTTCTTTTTTTCTTCTTTTTTCCCCTCATATCTTTATTCACTCTTTGGCCACACTACTTTGGTAGTCTAGGGGTCCTATCTTTTCACTTTTCACTTTTTCTTCCCTTGTTCTTTCTCTCTTCTTTTCTCTCATTTTCTGGTTAAAAGCTCAAAATTGAGGCTGTACAATCATTGTATAATTTTACATGCCGAATGTTTTATTCTTGTACAATTGCTTCAAATAAATGTTTTTTTTTTTTAATTAAAAAAAAATCTATGGCCTTGCCCTCATCAACCTTCTTGGTTACTTCTACAAAAAACTCTAATTCATGAGACACAATCTCCCATGTACAAAACCATATTAACTATCCCTAATCAGCCTCTGTCTATCCAAATGCATATACATCTTACCCCTCAGAATCCTCACCAGTAACCTTGCTAACACAGATGTTAGACTCACTGGCCTATCGTTCCCAGGCTTTTCCTTGCAGCCCTTCTTAAATAGAGGCACAACATTAGCCCTCCTCCAGTCATCTGGCATCTCACCTGTGTCTAACAATGATTCATATATCTTGGCCAAGATGCCTGTAATTCCTTCTCTAGTTCCACCACAGTTTCCTCAGTAATATCTTATCAGGACGGGGACCTTCATATGCGTTCAGATGTCCAGCATCACATTGATCATAATATGGACAGTCCTCAATGCATTTCCATATTCGGTCCCAAGTTCCCTTATCTTTATGTCTTTCTCCATGGTAAAAACAGATGAGAAATACCAATTGAAACCCTTGCTTGTCTCCTGTATCCTCGCATTGATGACTGTTTTGGTTTCCGAGAGACCCTATTCTCTCTCTAGTTAGCCTCATTCCCATAATATAGATAGAACATATCTTTGGATTCAGCCTTGCTTCTTCCTCACACAGCAGACTATGTCAGTCTTACATTGTCTCCATAATCTTTCAATCCTTTAACTTTTTCCAATTATTATTATCAGATCTTTCAGTTTTTGAAACTCCCTTTCTAAACCACTCACCACATTCCGTCCTCTGAAAAATCTTCCTGATAGCACTTATTTTAATCTAGCTAAATCCCCATCTTTAAACTACTCTGCCTTGTAGTCTTTTTCCTCTTGTTAGTTTCCTACAAAATATTAAATCTTGTGATTATAAGGGCTCTCAAAATGCAAATTGTTGACATTTTTCATACATAACTCAACCAAATATTAATGGACTCACCACATGAAGAATCTTGTTTTCAGTTTCATAGACTGTGCAGTCCTGCCAAGAAAATAATAAACATACATGTTGTTATGAGATATTGATGACTGACTGGTTATATCCTAGACACAAAAACACTTATGATCAGATTTTTTTCCATATTTGTAACAGAAATCCATTATATCATTGTATGAATTTGTGCAACTTGAATTGCAAATGTTATAGTTAAATGCACAGATGAGGAGAAATTATATTTTATTGTTAACTTCAGTATTTCTAATTCTTGAGAACATGCAAATCAGAAATAATATTCGAGACACAGCATTGCTAATGATGAGGCAACTGCATAAATCAGAAAACGTGACTTATCCAAAGGTCTAGTTTTGTCCAGAATATACATGGGTAACATTCAATTGCAATTCCAGTTTGATTAATTCGAGACTAATGCCATAAGCATCATTGACCTGTCGTTATTGCTGGTTAATGTTAATTAAATTGAGAATGCATGCTGGAGCATATAATTTCCACCAAGTACATCAAAAGTTGTTAAAGACTGAATAACTCGTATGTCTCACTGAAAATGATTGAGCAGTGAAGGCTTAATGCAGTGACTTATTTTGTGTTATTGCAGATCCCATTTGCATTCTCTTTTACTCCAGACAAAGAGCAATTTTATTGAGGATGACACTTTAATCTATTTCACTCTGTTTGCACCTGCTTTCAGTGGGACTTAATCACATTTGGCTGTGGTTGGAAGCCATAGCAAGCAATGGCAGCACAGTGCAAAAATAATAACGGAAAATATGAAACAATGTATTTTGAATAACTACCAAAATTATTCATGATTAATTTACATAAATGTTACGCAATAAATGACGTCCAACAGAAAACAAGAAAATATCATAATTTGATGTCAAGATAAAGTTAAACAAAAGTGGTGGGAGAATAACATGGGCGCTGGGGGTGGGGGTGAGGGTGAGGGGGTGGCAGAAATGGGGGCTTGAGTTCTTCACACACCACAAAGAGGCAGCATTGGTCCTCATGGCTTGGTTGTCCCAAACCACTGCAAGCATTGGGAACACACCAAAGTGCATAATTCAGAGATTCAGATTCAGGCACAAACAAACACCAGGGTGCAATGAAATTCTTTATTTGCATGAAGCTCAGATTACACAGTATACCCGATAATGATAGATACTATAATAAATACGATGGCAAATACAAAACAGCAGAATGGTACGAAAATTGGAGTGCAATCTAAAGTAGTGCAAGATACTAAAGAGCAGTATTGGAATAACTGATTCATATTGTAATGCAAGGAAGTGCTTCCCACGGTTTATAGATCAGCAAATAAAAACAATTGCCCTTCCTGTAATGGGATCACCAGAACTGCATTCAATACCAAATATGGCCTACCCAAAGTCCTATAAAGCTGCGTCATGACTTCCCGACTCTTATACTCCATGCCCGACCATTGAAGGCAAGCATACCATATGCCTTCTTCATCACTCTATCTAATTGTGTTGCCACTTTCAGGGAATTATGGACAGGGACACCAAGTCCCCTCTGTATATAATGCTGTTAAGGGTCTTGCCATTCATTGTATATTTTCCCCTTACATTCGACCTCACAAAGTGCAATACCTCACAGTTGCCTGGAATAAACTCCATCTGCCATTTCTCCACCTATTTCTTCAGCAGATCTATGCGCCACTGTATATTTTGACATCCTTCTACACAGTGAATAACCCCAATGATCTTGGTATTATTTGCAAACTTATAGCCAACCCGACTACATTGATGCCCAAGTCATTTATAAATGTCACAAACCACAGTGGTCCCAGCACAAATCCCTGCAGAACTCTACTGGTAATGAACCTCCAGCCTGAATATTGTTTTTTTCCACGACAACCCTCTGTCTTCTATCAGTAAGGCAGCTCTGCCTCACTTGAAGTTTCCTCACCATGGAGATGAAATCAACAGGCCTGTGATTGCTGGGTTTGTCCTTGCATTGCAACTCTCAGAATCGTAAATGTACAGCCCAGAAACAGGCACTTTCAACTCACATCGTCCATTTTGGCAGTGATGCCAATTTACACCAATCCCATTTCCTTACATTAGGTCCGTATCCCTCTACCAGAAAGGAACTGCAGATGCTGGTTTACACCAAAGATAGATACAGAATACAGGAGATCCTTCTTCAGAATGGGTGTCAGGGGAGAGGGAAACTAGAGATATGATAACCATATAACAATTACAGCACGGAAACAGGCCTTCTCAGCCCTTCTAGTCCGTGCCGACCATTTATTTTCCCCTAGTCCCATCTACCTGCACTCAGACCATACCCCTCCATTCCCTTCCCGTCCATATACCTATCCACTTTACTTTTAAATGTTAAAATCGATCCTGCCTCCACCACTTCTGCTGGAAGCTCATTCCACACAGCCACCACTCTCTGAGTAAAGAAGTTCCCCCTCATGTTACCCCTAAACTTCTGTCCCTTAATTCTCATGTCATGCCCTCTTGTTTGAATCTCCCCTACCCTCAATGGGAAAAGCTTATCCACGTCAACTCTGTCTATCCCTTTCATCATTTTAAAGACCTCAATCGTCCCCCCTTAACCTTCTGCGCTCCAAAGAATAAAGACCTAATGATGAGGTGCAACAAACAAATAAATGAAAGGCATGTGAAAGACAAGTCAAAGCCAACGACGATGATCGAAGAATGGTGGAGCTCACTATGGTCCATTGGTGTTTGAGGAGAAGGTGATAATGAGTGAAACTAGCGAGTGTAATAGTAAAACAAAGCAGGATAACAATTAAACTAGTACGACGACTAGGGTGGGGGAGGGACGGAGAGAGAGGGGATGCAAGGGTTATTTGAAATGAGAGAAAGCAATATTCATACCACTGGGCTGTAAGCTGCCCATGCAAAATATGAGGTGCTGTTTCTCAAATTTGTGTTTGACCTCACTCTCACAACAGAGGATGCCCAGGATAGCAAGGTCACCATGAGAATGTGAAGGTGTGTTAGAGTGTTTGGCGACCGGGAGATCTCAGGCCAAGGCGGACTAAGCGAAAGTTCTGCAAAACAATTGCCCAGTCTGTGCTTGGTTTCGCCGAATACAGGAGTACACACCTGGAACAGCGGATGAGTGAGGGGCGGTGCAAGTGGAACTCTGCCTCACCTGAAAGGACTGTCGGGATTTTTGGACAGAGTAAAGGGAGGAGGTATAGGGACTGGTGTTGCATCTCCTGCATTTGCAAGGTGAAAGCACTTGGTGGCGGGGGGGTGGTTTGGATGTGAAGGGATGAGTTAACCAGGGGGTTGCGGAGGGAATGGTCTCTGCGAAAAGGGTTGGAAATGGGAAAATGGATGGAAATGGGAAGATCCAGCTAGTGGTGGGATCCTGATAATGTCGGATGATTATGTGCTGTATGCAATGGCTGATGGGATGAAAAGTGAGGACTAGAGGGACTGTTAAGGGACTCCGTCCCTGTTAAGGCTGGGGGGAGGGGGAGCAAGAGCGAAGCTGTGGGATATCGAGGCGGCATATGTGAGGGCCTCATCTGTGATAGAGGAGGGGAAATCCCATTCCCGAAAGAATCAGGACCTTTTTCGATTCCTCCCTCTTCCTCTAAATCAGAGGAGTAGCTATGGGCACTCTCATGGGACCAGCTATGACTGCCTCTTTGTAGGGTACATCAAACAATCCCTCTGCAGGCATATACTAGCCCTAACCCAGAAATCTATCTCCATTACATTGCATCAGCGCTACCTCTTGTACCCATGCAGAACTCAATGACTTCATTAACTTCACCACCAATTTCCAACCTGCACTCAAATGCAGGGACCATCTCCGACATCTCCCTCGCCTTTCTTGACCTCACCGTTTCCATCACATAAGATAGACTATCGACTGACGTCTATGACAAACCTACTGAGTCCCACAACTACCTAGACTGCACCTGTCCAAATGTTTTTTAAACATTGTGATTGTATTTGCTCCCATAACCCCTTGGGCACTGGCCCTGAATCTACAAATGTCTGCAAGCTTTTAACCAGGACCTTTTTTTACCTCCTCCTTTACCTCTCTGAGCGAACAAGGGTGTAATCCAATAGCAGCAGATGAACCCGAAGATTCCATCACCAGCAGAGAGTTGCTAGATCAGGACAACTCAGTCGGAACAATCTTGAAAAGTGAGAATTGAATTTTCCATCAGGTCACAATTGTGAAATAAACAAATGAATAGTCAAATGTCTGTTACATGGGTTTCTGCCCACAAAGCATTATTCTATGCTGGTTTCTGTATGGTGTAGGAAACCGTGACCAGAAGACTATTTACCACATTCCAACTAAGTCCTGTCAATATTATTTTTAAATCAGTACATTTTCCAATGTGTGCGGCCCAATCACAGATCCAACAATCAAAAATAAATCCAGGGTGTGAGAAGAATGGAAGAGTAGATTGCAGTAGTGATATTTATGAATTATTGCCTGTTTCATTTCATCGCTCTTGCTCCCAGTGAGTCCATTGGGAAATTTATGATTATTTGATTAGCATAACAAATCATATCTGTACGCATCTGGATCAATTTTGGGGCGGCACGGTGGCGCAGTGGAAGAGTTGCTGTCTTACAGCGCTTGCAGTGACAGAGACGCGGGTTCAATCCCGACTACAGGTGCTGTCTGTACAGAGTTTGTACGTTCTCCGAGACCTCCAGTTTCCTCCAACACTTCAAAGATGTTCAGGTTTGTAGATTAATTGGCTTGAGTTTGTATACTTGCTTTAAGTAAATTGTCCCTAGTGTGTGTACGATAGTGTTAATGAGCAGGGATCAATAGTTGGTGCAGACTCGGTGGGCCGAAGAGCCTGTTTCCGCGCTGTATCATTAAACTAAAACTGTTGCCAACATTCATGTGCTTCACCTATACCTCATGCTGTTGCACACTTTACATCCACATGTCTAATATTGCACGTTTGGCCAACTTTTTGTTGAATCACCCAAACAAGACTACAGACACACAGAAGGACATCTCCTTCGTTCAATGGGAAAAGGTGATGCCTAGCAGGAAGCGGGAGAGTAGAGCATGAGATCAGCCTCATGCCCTGATCTACATGAAGGAAATGGTGTTGAACATCTGCTCCTGTGGTTGTGGCCAGCGGAGAGGATGAAAGAAGATGGAGAATTCAGACTTGCACAATTCCTTATGACACTGGTGGACACCATTTCAGACCATTGAGTCTACATTGTCTCACATCCCATGCCTATTCTCCGCACATTCCTATCAACTCTCCCCAAGTTCAAACCACTCACCTACACACTTGGGGAAATTTAGAGAGGCAAATTAACCTACCCATGCACACGTTTTTGGGGATGGTTGGAGGAACCTGGAACACCTGGCGGAAAGGTTTAGGAAGGTACTACAGATACTGGTTTAAACCGAAGATACAGTGCCCTCCATAGTGTTTGGGACAAAGACCCATCATTTATTTTTTACCTCTGCACTCCACAATTTAAGATTTGTAATAGAAAAAAATGACATGTGGTTAAAGTGCACAATTACAAATTTTATTAAAGGCCATTTTTTTACATTTTGGTTTCACCAGGTGGAAATTACAACTGTGTTTACACATGGTGGAGGATCGGCACTGACGGCTGATGCTCCTCCGGGGCATGCAAGAAGGGAGAGGAGCAGCAACCTCGAGATCCTGGGGAGGGAGAGTGGGGGGGATAGAGGGAGATGAGCGGGGAGGGGGGAGTAGAGGAGGGGGGAGTAGAGGAGGGGTGGGGGAGGTTGGGTGTGAGGAATAGAGGGAGAGGAAGGCAGAGGTGAGGAGGGATAGTGGCGGGGGGGGGGGGTTAGGGGGAGGTGCAGAGTGGGGGAGGTGGGGGATAAGGGATAGGAGGGGGGTAGGGAGGGGAGAGATGGAGGGAGGGAGTGACTGAGGGTACGGGGAAGGAGAGGGAGAGAGAGGTGGGGGAGGGGAGGAGGAGAGGGGAAAAAGGGAAGGTGAAGGGTAGGGGGAGAGAGTGCTGGGGATGAGGGGAAACGAGCTGCGCCTGTGCAGTTGGGGGCTATGGGTGAGTGGTGGAATATTGTGATGGGAGACCAAGCCTTCTGTGTGACAGGGACACAATGGGTCCCATATAGTCTAGTAATAAAGAAAAATCCCCAAACACCTGTCCGACAGACCAGAAACACTCTTCAGGAGTCAGGTGTGGATTTGTCAATGACCACTGTCCACAGAAGACTTCATGAACAGAAATACAGAGGCTACACTGCAAGATGCAAACCACTGGTTAGCCGCAAAAATAGAATGGCCAGGTTACAGTTTACCAAAAAGTACTTAATAGAGCAACCACAGTTCTGGAAAAAGGTCTTCTGGACAGATGAGACAAAGATTAATTTGTATCAGAGTGATGGCAAGAGCAAATTATGGAGGAGAGAAGGAACTGCCCAAGACCCAAAGCATATCACCTCATCTGTGAAACACGGTGGTGGGGATGTTATGGCCTGGGCATGTATAGCTGCTGAAGGTACTGGCTACTGAAGGTAGTAGCATAATGAATTCTGACGTGTATAGACACATCCTATCTGCTCAAGTTCAAACAAATGCCTCAAAACTCATTGACTAGCGGTTCATTCTACAGCAAGACAATGATCCCAAACATACTGCTAAAGCAACAAAGGAGATTTTCAGAGCTAAAAAATTGTAAATTCTTGAGTGGCCAAGTCAATCACCCGATCTGAACCCAATTGAGCATGTCTTTTATATTTTGAAGAGAAAACTGAAGGAGACTAGCTCCCAAAACAAGCATGAGCTAAAGATGATTATAATACAGGCCTGGCAGAGAAGACACCCAGCAACTGGTGATGAATTGCAGACTTCAAGCAGTCATTGCATGCAAAGGATATGCAACAAGTTACTAAGCAAGGCTACTTTCATTTACATGACATTGCTGTGTCCCAAACATTATGGTGCCCTGAAATGGGGGAACTATATATAAACACTGCTGTAATTTCTACATGGTGAAACCAAAATGTCTAAAAATGGCCTTTATTAAAATCTGACAATATGCACTTTAACCAAATGTGATTTTTTTTCTGTTACAAATCTGAAATTGTGGAGAACAGAGGGAAATAAATAAATAATGGGTCTTTGTCCCAAACATTATGGAGGGCATTGCATAGACACAAAAAGCTGGAGGAACTCAGCGGGTCAGACAGCATCTCTGGAGAGAAGGAATAGGTGATGTTTTGAGTCGAGATTCTTCAGACTGAGAGTCAGGGGAAAGGGGAGCGAGAGATATAGACAGTGATGTAGAATAAATGAATGAAAGATATGCAGAGAAGTAGCAATGGTAAAGAAAACAGGCCATTGTTAGCTGTGTGCGAGGTGAAAACAAGTACAGGCAATGTCACTAGGTGACCTGCACGGTGACAGGAAAAATGTGAAAGCTCCATGAAGAAAGCACCCGAGGTCAGGACTGAACCCCTGTGTAAGGTAGCAGCTCTAACAATGTGCAACTGAACCACTCTTAATTCTTCTTCTCACGTTTCTCTTCAGCCTCATCTCCCCTGACTTACAAAATGCAAATGGTTGAAGCAGCCCTCTTTTGAGAAATCTATAGACTCCCACTGCCCTGGCAGTCAAGGAACACTGAGCTCTGACACGTGATTTCACACATGCAATCACCAGTTCAAGGCACAGTTTAGAGCACAGCATTGAGATGATATTTGTTTGTGATGAGATTGAGCAGGGGAGCTCTGCAGCAGGGCACTGGGAAGATTAACAGCAAAGGTGTCGGCAGGCTCACAGGAGAGGCTGCAAGCTGGTTCTGTGACAGTGAGCTCAAATTAATGCTTGACAAGTGTATGTTGAACCACAGGAGATTGCAGCGCACAAAGCTATTTGCTATGAACACATCATGCAAATTGCAGAGTACTGAATAATGATGTGGATCAGATGATTTGTTCGGTGGTAGAAACCATCATCTTTCAAGTGTTCCTCTTGTAGAGATGGTCACTTAGAAATTAGACCCTTTTCTGTTTGCCTTTTCTGTCAATTGCACTTAAGGAATGTTTTGGTTCTGTTTTGAAGGGCTCTGTATCCATTTCCTGATGAAGTGGCACTCACTGGAAATTTGGAATGGGAATTTCCTATCATGTTTCACCCTCATGCAGGTGTTGCTTTGTATGATCCTGCTGTATTTTGCCACATGCTAATGTCATTAATGTGCATAACTGGATTTAAATAATGAACAAGAGAAAGTGGATCAAACATTCATGCCTCAAGCCCTTTGTAAATAACTCGCATTAAAATGAAGAGCACATCACACTGAAGTAGTGCACTGTGTGATGCCTGGAACATCACGTTTGTGTGTTTACAAAAAAGTATATATTTTCAATGGTCATAAATATTGTGAACTGCTTACAGCTCCATTGTCAGTGGGTGCACCCCACTCATTTCTGCTTCCTCTCCCCCCCGGCTAATAACGCTAATTGCCACTTCCTCTCATTTCCACGACAGCCACAAGTTATCGCCCTGACCTATGCCGTGTGGGTGATACAGCAGCAGCATCTGGCTTGAATACTCTCACGGTGGGAAAAAAACACAACACAAGCATGAACTTAAGAAATGTAGGATGAGTCCTGATGCTATTGAATGGAGGAGCAGGATGGAGAAGACAAATAGCCTACTTTGGTTACTATTTCTAATGGTTTCATATATACTGGGCAACACACTGAGGAGACCTTCCCTTGTCCACTTTGAAATACTGCCATTAAAGCTTGTTTACCTGAATAGCAAACGACCATTGCACCAAAAAACAAAGTGCCGGAGGTCCTCAGCAGATCCGGCCGCATCTGGGAAGGGAATGGGTTGGGCCTATCCGCATACACATGTCATTAATGTGCATGACTGGATTAAAATAATGACGAAGAGAAACTGGATCAAACATTCATGCCTCAACTCACTATAAAATTACTCAGACCCTCCTGCCCTGCTGAGTTCCTCCAGCAATATTTTTTTGCTCAAGACTCCAGGATCTGCAGTCCTTTATGCCCATCTATGGCCTTCTGAGTATTGACGTGATACAGGCAGCATTTATTGTCTTGGCCTCACTTCATCTCAAGGAGGTGAACTGCTATACTTGTGATTGTACAGCCATTGCATGTTTGAGTCAGCAGTTTCAGTATTTAAATCCAAGGAGAGGAGTAAGTGACAATATATTTCCACCCTTGCAGTGCAAGGTTTTAAAGAGGAAGCTGCGAGTGATACTATGCCCATGTACCTGCTGCTGATGTGGTGGTAGAGCTCAAGGTTGGTGAAGACCTGTTGTATGGAGAGAAATTAGTAAATCCAATATTTTTAATTTAGTTTAGTTTGCACAGATACTGCGCAGAAACAGGCCCTTCGGTCCACCAAGTCCTCACCGACCCCGCACATTAATACACACTAGGGGAAATTTTACATTTATACTAAGCCAATTAACCTACAAACCTGTACGTCTTTGGAGTGTGGGAGGAAACCGAAGATCTCGGAGAAAACCCACGCGTCACGGGAAGAATGTACAAACTCCGTCCTGACAAGCACCCGTAGTCAGGATCGAACCCGGGTCTCTGCAGCTGTAAGTGCTGTAAGGGTATGAATATTTATGGTGCGGATGGGGCACCAACCAAGCCAGTTAGTTTGTGCTGTAAGGTGTTGAGTGAATTGAGTGTGGTTGGAGCTGCCCTCATGCAGATAACTCATGCTCTTGCCTTGTATCTTGTAGATGCTGCGGGATCAATAGGTACTTTCTATCCTCCTTCATAACCACTGTGTTCATGTGGCGGATCCAATTGAGCTGCTGATCAATCGTGATCCCTATGATGTGGATGTTGGGGGACTCGGCGACTGCAATCTCGTTGAAAATCAAGGCACATGCTTAGGTTCAAGCTCAGTAGAGGTGGATATTGGTGAAACTGAAATGTCATGAATGTTATTTGCCAAACCAGGCCATCTCTACTATCGGCAATGGCCATTTTCTTTTCTGTGGACTTTCAATTGTAATTGAACATTGTGCAGTTATCAGCGAATGTCCCTACTTCCAACCCTATAATGGAAGGAAAGCCTTTGATGAAGCACCAAAGATGGCCGAGCCATAGCTACAGTCCTGAGAAACTCCTGTGGTGATTTCCTGACTCATGTTATTTACCTTAATATACTTGATATTTATTTTTCCCCCCTAGTGTGCCTTAATTTTTAGAAGACACTGATGAAATTTGATTTGATTACTTTCCTGATAATTTAGGTCATTTCTACCTGATTATTACATTTATTGCTTCTCTTATTTTCTCTTATATACTTTAGTTAAAACTTTATTCATAATAATTTATCGGGATAAATTTTGTCCATTGGCTTGTAATTTTAAAAGCTTTTATTTACATTAACACTCAGAATAAGCTCGACTTTCCTAAGCCTTCTCACAATTCAGACTTTGCTGGTGATGTCTTAGTTGTCCAACTCATTCAAGACCAGAAGGTTCCTTCTTATGGTTACAGGAGCAAACACTTAGTATTGGCGGCTTGTGCTCGATTGCTCTAACCAGTCCCTAATGCAGTAACATCACCTACCCTGAAACACATTGCCTCTGCCAATTCAACCTGTATGGAGTTTATTTTCCAATGCTGCTTTGCATTCTGCTGATGGCTACGACAACCCACTGATATATTTTTATTTAACCTATTCAGTAATTCATTTACTTTTGGGCAATTACTTTACATTTGTCCAATTTGAACCAGGTATGAGTCTGGCTTCCCGGATCGTTACCTTTCCGAAACTGATTTCACTCTCCTTCGGTTCCCAGCTCCTCCAGGTTTGATAATATCCGCAATACTTAGCTTTTGATAATTTAATCCAAACCATTAAAATAGGTAACAATGAAACGGCTTTCAGTCCCTCTCTACAATATTCATTTGCAAATGCATTGTTGTTACTGCTTCTTATATTTGTGCAACATTCCACCCCTTATCATTCTTCAGTCATGATTAAGTGTTGTTCTGAGTCACCATTTTCATTCTTAGGTGAATAAAAGGCTCCAAGGCTGCATTCCCTAAGGAGCAGAAGAGTTTTCCCTTTAGTAGTGCCAATACTTGTTCCTGAACCAGCCTGCTTAATAGAAAGCCTGATGATTCAGTCCCAGCCACATTACAGTATGAAAGAATCTGCAGTATACAAACTGATTTCTGTCCTTTTCCATTACAAAGCTATACAAATACCACCAACAACAATGGATTTATAATGGCCTTTTCCGCATGTGAAGACACAGTGATCGAGAGAGTCTGTGGCACATCACTGGATAGCTGCTACAGATTTTGGGCCCAGACTGCATTGAATATGTAATATTTCTAATCACATCCTGTTCTCGCTCATCTCACAATTCCTTCTGGTGAACAAGAGCCAGGTAGTTTAAAAGTGCACCACTTACATTTTACATCTCCTCATCAGATAGTTTTCTTATCTCCTTTTAGATGTCCAGCAATGCACAAACTGTGGGTGATTAGATCTGGTATAGTTAAGTACAATGGTTGGCATGAACATGGTGGTTGGTGAAGGGCCTATATCTGCACCATTTGACTTTATAACACTCTGGCCCTTTGTCCCCTTAATGTTCTGTGCAGGAGGAAACTGAAGAAGACATGTCATCAATTGATTTAATTCATTGTCACCAGCTCATGTTCTACACTTTAGCACGCAGTAAGAGGCAGTATAGAATCTGCAGATGATGTTTCCGGTCGTGGCCTGAAACATTGTCTGTACATTTCCTCCACAGATGCTGCCTGACTCGCTGAGTTTCCCTTGCACTTTGTGTTTTGCTCAAGATTCCAACATCTGCAGTTTCTTGTCTCTCCAATAAATAATCTGTAATGGTTATTTCGAGGAACAAAGCTATTCTCCCCATTCAGCTTGTGCCGGGACTGATTGTGGGAAAGTAAGTACCCAGCCGCCAGTGGCTTGCAGCCAAGGGTAACTGACAGGATCCCAAAAAGTGGGGTCACACACCAGTTAGAGGAGGCAATTGGATTCACACATTTGTCAAATGGTTACAGCTTGAAAGGAATAGTTTTAGCTCATCATGTGCAGACTGCAACATTTCAATTTTTTTCCACCACATGTTTTCAATTTCCATATGAAAGTCACATTGGAAACTCTGTCCATGTATCTGCAGGTAGTGCTTTCCAGATTCCCACCACATACTGCATTAAAAAAAAATTATCATTTCCTTCCCCCAGTGACTGAGCTCCCCCCCCCCCCGCCCTGAACATTGCACTACTGCTACTGTATATATATACATATTCCACTGTTTATTCTGCTCTACACTACTGCTACTGTATATATATATATTCTACCTCTGTTAATACTGTATACATATCCATCCACAACGTACTTAAGCAACTGCACTAATACTTCTGACTAAACTGCATATATCCCACCCAGTGTATCCATACTACAATGTCCCACTGTACATATATATCCCCACCTATGGTGTACCCTTATCTATAGACTACTGTATATATCCTACTCTTATTGCCCATGCTGCTCTACTGCACTTTCTTAGATATTATTCCACCACATGCACTGTTTTTGCACTTCTGGTTAGATGCTTTTCATTGTCTCTGTAATTGTACTCTGCACAATGACAATAAAGTTGAATCTAATCTAATCTAATGAGAACTTTATGGAGTAGTTTACATACGAACCTCATGCATGTGCATATCTGAACCCTGGGGTATTGCCAGGCCAGCTTGAAAGCCTGTGCAAATGAAGAGGTAGTCCAGCTCTAATAATCCACATGGATTTTTGAAGGGTTTAAAAGCTGTATTTTTCCAGCATGAAAGCAGTGAGCAGTTTCGGGATCTGACGGAAATGGTCTCAGCTTCCACTGCAGCACAGGGACAGGCTCAGATCTGTTCTGCACAGGCTCAAAGTATTGTCCATATTGGATCTAGATTTCACAGTTCACAGGGATCCAAGCGAGTGATAGCACTTCTGTAAATTGTCGCTCATCACCGCAAGTTTGACCTCAGCTTCATGGACTATGAAACAGTTATTTCTTTCCGGGCAATACCATTCATGCACCTTTCATGTGTCTACTGATGATGATCCTATCACAAGCAATAAACTAGACTTTGGCTAGCATAGCCGCTCGCACTAGGGCAAGCCGGCATGAAAATAGATAGATAGGCAACAAAGGCATGTGGAAGACAACCAGGCTCCAGGTGTATTTGTGTAGGAAGGAACTGCAGGTGCTGGTTTAAACTGAAAATGGACACAAAATGCTGGAGTAACTCAGCAGGACAGGCAGCATCTCTGGAGAGGAGGAATGGGTGACGTTTCGAGTTGTCCCTTTTTCAGGTCTGAAGAAGGGTCTCAACCCGAAATGTCACCCATTCCTTCTCTGCAGATGCTGCGTGTCCCACTGAGTTACTCCAGCATTTAGTGTCTAATTCCAGATATTTTCACCTAGCCCACAGCGAACAATGGCCTTTATTGTCTTTACTTTTTTGCATATCTTTCAGTCATTAGTTCTATATCTCTCAATCTCACCGTCTATATCTCTCGTTCTCCTTTCTCCGACTCTCAGTCTGAAGGGTCTCAACCCAAAAAGTCACCTATTCCTTTTCTCCAGAGATGCTGTTTGACCCGCTAAGTTACTCCAGCTTTTTGTGTTTATCCAGGCTCCAGACAAATTGATTAGACTGGAAATGTATTGCTTTATATTGATTAGATGCATAAATACATTTGATATGGTGAATGTCATCGTGAGTCAGGTCGGGAGGGAGCTTGAGGACTGTTTGTTTAAGGAATCGGAATCATCTTTATTGTTATTTTATTTATTTATTTTTATATTATATGTTTATTTATTTATTATATTTATTATTTATTTATGTTTTTTGGTTACTTCATACATATTACTTGTATGTGTTTATCAGTTGTATGTATACATGTCTGTATGCATCTCTAGAAATTGTCTGGGGTACGCATACGGTTAAATTGCATCTCAAATGAATAATTAGCTATTGTAGATTATATATTGTATATTATGTTACATATTACATTACAATTGATACATTATCATTATTGTTATTATTATAAGCAATGTTATTAATAATGGTGATAATGATGATTATTAATTAATTAATTATTAAATATGGAAGAAGGGTTTAGGGAGAAGGGGTGAGATTAAATAAGTTATTCGTCTTCTCACTCCTTTTCGAGCTTGTAAAGGAAAAGTGTTGGATGTTTAAATTTTGCTTTATACTTTTCATTGCTTTGCAAATATTGCCTGGACTGTCCAATTGTTTGACTATTTCAATTTTGTGGTTGTTATTTATTCCTATTCATGTCTTTACTTGTTCGGAACAAATAAACAAGTAAATAAATAAATAAATAAATGGTTCATTCACAGGTGTGGGCATTTACAAGGGACAAACAGGAGTGGGGAGATGATGGGGGCGAAATGAAACAAGCTGAAATGCCAACAAAACTGAAATGGAGAACTTTATAGAAGACATATATGGCCAGAGAATACAGTGAAATAAATGGATCCGATGGAAATAGATAGCAAAAAAGTGAGCGTAACTACTATTAAAAATAAATTACATTATTTTTGCACAAATGGCTAGTTTAGTAAAGTTAAGTTTAGTTTAGAGATGCTGTGTCGAAACAGGCCCTTCGGCCCACCGTGTCCACGTCGACCAGTGATCACCTGTACACTATTCTATTCTGCACAACAGGGACAATTTACAGATGCCAATCTTTGTCACGTCCTTGGAATGTGTAAGGAAATGGATCACCCGGAGAAAACACACAGGGTCACAGGGAGAATATACAAACATAGATAAGAGTGGAGGATTACATTTAGAAGAAAAATGAGATCATGTACTTGTTGGCAATTAGAATTTGAAAATGGTTAGAGAAGCTGGGAGTTCATGTACATAATTCACCAGGTAGACAAAAACGCTGGAGAAACTCAGCGGGTGAGGCAACATCTATGGAGCGAAGGAATGGGTGACATTTTGGGTCGAGAACCTTGTCTACCTCCGATTTTCTAGCATCTGCAGCTCCTTCTTATACATAATTCACCAAATCTGTTGCAACACAGATTAACAAGTAAGGCAAACGAAGCATGAAATTTCACATCCAAAGGAAAAGAGTGAATACAAAAAAACAAAAAAACTCCTTCGCTCCTTAGATGCTGCTGCACCCGCTGAGTTTCTCCAGCCTTTTGCGTACCCACAAAAAAAACATTAAACTAGCATTGAAAAGCCTCATTTGGTGAACTATGTTCTGCTCTGGCTGCCATTTGGTGTCAATGGGGAGGATTCATAAATTATAAGAATATTACTAGATATTATCTGTGAGGTAAGGTTGAAATCCATGTGTTTTTTTCACTTTTAAAAAGCAAAGGATGAGAGATAATAGATCTCTAAAATTCTCAATGTCTCAATGATTTTAATAGATACTAGACCAAGTAGGAACCGTTGTGTCCCAGCCCCTCAATGCACGGCCTACAGCGTCACACACACACTAACCACCCATGGAAATGATATTAATATTGTTCATTCACTCCTTTTACCTCATCCCCTGCCCTATCCACTCACATATAGCCCCCAACTCACAGGCGCAGCTAGAGAGGGAGGGGGGGTAGAGAGAGAGGGACACATAGCATGGAGAGGGACACAGAGAGGGACACAGAGGCATAGAGAGGGACACAGAGAGGGACACAGAGGCATACAGAGGGGCACAGAGGCACAGAGGGAGGGGGGAGGGGGAGCGAGAGGGAGCATGAGGGGGGCAGAGAGGGAGCGGGGGAGCAGCGAGGGAGGGGGTAGAGTTTGAGGGATGGGGGTCACGTTGTCACAGGGAAGGGCTGGTTCCCGAACGCAATAATCCCTGGTTACCGGCTGCAAAGCGCACCTATCCCCTACCCGTTGCCCCCACGGTAGGCAGAGAGGGAGCGTGATGGGGCTAGAGAGGGAGGGGGTAGAGTTTGAGGGGATGGGGGGGGCGTGTCATCAGAGGGGAGGGCAGAGAACCTCGCTGCAGGCTCCAGGCTCTATGATCTTTAGCAGGCAGGGGTAGTGGTCGGGGGGGGGGGGGGGGATGACGTCACTCGCAGCAAGAAGACAGCATTCGATGATCTTTGGCCAGCGGGGTTTTTGTCAAATATTTTTCGGCAGCGACGGATGGGAGGCGCGACAAACCGGACAGCTCTAATACAGGGCTCATGTTGCTCGTTCTTCACTCGCAGCACGTGCCGCAGTCTTCAGCAATGATCTTCGGTCTTCAGTCGACGGGGTGACTTTTGAACAATGGGGGGAGGAGGGAGGGGTGGGACGTGCCGCAAGTCGCAGCGTGAGCAGACGGCATGGCAGGCAGGCAGATCCATTGTCACGTCATCAGCAAAAAAAACAGGTGTTTTGAATTGAAATTTTGATTGATTTGTGAAGATTTTTATTAATAACTCAAGAAATAATGCGCAATGTTTTCGGGTAAGCATATTTTGGACTCCAGGGGGTAAATCTCTACCGGAATATGTAAAAATGTTCCCGTTAGCGCGTCGTTTCTTCGAGTAGATGTGATCACACACAAACAAATACACACATGCACACACACACACTCATCCACATCCAAGATCAGGGTTTTATAGTTATAAGGATATCATTGGGGATAAGAAGTAAATCTGAGTCAATACAAGACACTTACAATATTGGGAATACAGAGAAAACCCAGAAGTTGGTGAGAAAATCAAATTAGCTTGTAGAGTGAGAGTGAAGAAACAGATTTCTCAGACTTTTCAGAGTCTGAAGAAGCGTTCAGACACAATGTCAATATCCATGTTCTCCAGAGATGCTACCGGACCTGCTGAGTTGCTTCAGCACTTTCTGTATTTTTTTGTAAACAGTGTCTGCAGTTTCTTGTTTCCAGTTAATAGGGGGAGTAGCTGAGTTGAACAGATGAAATTACTTCTCGTTCATCCTATTAAACTGATCACTTAGCGCTTCGCTCTCCTAAACTTCATCTGTCACGTGTCAATGCATTTTAAGTTCAAATGCTGCAGGAGACAGTTTCTTACCCTTATTCTTTACTACATGTCTGCCGGGGTGGCATGGTGGTGCAGCGGTAGAGTTGCTGCCTTAGAGCGCTTGCAACGCCGGAGACCCGGGTTCAATCTCAACTACAGGTGCTGTCTGTACCGAGTTTGTACGTTTTCCCATGACTTGCCTGTGTTTCTTCGGTTTCCTCCCAAAGACACCAAAGACGTAGATTAATTGGCTTTGGTATAAGTTTAAACTGTCCCTCTCGCCTCGCCACCCACCCTTTGTTCTCGACAGTTCCACCCCACTGAATCCCTCTTTGTCCTCGGCGGGCTGACCCCTTCTCCTCGGCCTGACCTCCTGCCTGCAGCCCGACTTCTTCTCTGCGGCCTGTCCTCGGCCCAACCTCCTCTTCCCCTCATGTGGTTCGGCAGCGAGCCGCCGCTCTCTTTGCCAGTCCTTCAGCCTTCGTGTCCCGGGGGGTGCCTCCAGCAGCCGACCTTGGAAGCGAGGGAGGTTAGACCCGAGGTCTTCCTCCCTTTGTCCAATCCAACTCTCTCCTCCTTCCGATTCCTAGTCTTTGGGGGCGAGTGGGAGATGACACTCCAACTGGCTCCCTGGACAGACTGGGGCCTATAGGGGCCTCCGTGTGCTCTCCTGGTTCCACAGCCATGTCCCCTTGGCAAGGCTTCTACTGCAATTTGAGTCAAGTTTGGGTACTGCAATTTGGGTCATCTGCAAAGCTTGAATGTATGTCTTAATCCAGTTCATTAATGATTTCACACAGTGCATATCGTTTAGACAGGTAGCATGGAAATAGGCCCTTTGGCCCACCGAGTCCATGTCGACCAACGATCACCCGTACACTAGTTCTACCCTAGACACGAGGGATAATTTACAGAAGCTAAAGACCTGCACATCTTTGCAACGTGGGAGGATATGGAGCACCCAGAGAAAACCCACATGGTCACAGGAAGAATGTACAAACAGCACCCATAGTCAGGATCGAATCCGGGTCTCTGGTGCTTTAAGGCAGCAACTCCACTGCTGCGCCACCGTGCCGCCCCTTGTATTTTCTGTAATATTCAATTTGATTTGATTTGATTGTGACATTTTCAGATGATAAAATAATTGTTGGGTAACCTGATAATGCGGAAGAAAGATATGAACATCAGGAAGTTTCAGTTGACTGGTTTACAGATCACTTTAACTGGGCAGCTGGACAACATAGTGATAAACTAGGTGCAATTGGTGGACATATACGACCATACACAATATGTGGTGTATGGCTAAAGACGCGAACAGGTCCACAGTGCACGTCATCCACATGGCCCTAAACTTATGTCTGGTACATCTTGTCAACAAGGTCTCCTGCATTTGACTCCTATTTATTGACGATAGCCCTGCCTTCAACACAATAATCCCTTCCAAACTCATCTCTAAACTAGGTCGCTCACATCTAGGATTCAGCTCCCCCCTCTGCCACTGGAGCCTTGACTTTCTGACCCATAAACCACAATCAATGAGCATAGGCGACAACTCATCCTCCACAATAATTCTCAACACTTGTGCCCTGCAAGGATGCCTTCTCAGTCCCTTATTATACTCCCTATACATCCAAGACTGATCAGCCAAATTCCTCTCTGAGCCCATCTGCAAGTTTGCAGATGACACCACTGTGGTGGGCAGATCACAAACAACGATGGGATGGAGTACTGGAAGGAGATTGAGAACTTAATAACATGGTGTCATAATCTCTCCCTCAATGTCAGCAAGATGAAGGTGCTAGTCATTGACTTTAGGAAGCGTAGTGGTGCACATGTCCCAGTCATCAACAATGCTGCTGAAGTGGAAATGCTTGAGAGTTTCAAGTTCCTTCGCATTAAAATTACCAATGATCTGCCATATTGATGTAGCACCCAAGAAGACACACCAACGCCTCTATTTCGACGTATCTCTCCTGTTTCAGAATACACAGATGCACCATCAAAAGCAAACTGTTGGGATTAATCAGTTTTGTTTTAGAACAGATATGCCCAAGACCACAAGAGATTATAGAGAATTCTAGATGCAGCCTAGTCCATCACACAGACCAGACTTCCCACCATTAACTCCATCTACACTTCGTCTCACTAATCCACACTGCCTCGGGAAAGCAGCCTCGGGAAAACATAATCAAAGACTTGTCCCACCTCTGTCATTCCTTCTTCTCCTTGTTCCCATCAAGCAGAAGGTACAGAAGCTTGAAAGCACACACCACCAGACTCGCACCAGACAGGGTCTTCCCTTCTGTTATCAGGCTTCTGAACAGTCCTTCCATAAGATAGGGTACTGTCTACTTTACCTCCACTCCAATGCAGTCATTGGACTTTGTCAAGGGAACTGATGTTCTACAATGCTGTGATCTATATTTTGTAGTCTATATCTTCACCTTTGTTCCATCTATTGTACTTCAGTCCTACTTGATGGCATTTATGTATAGTATTATCTGATCTTTTAGGATAGCTTTTCACTGTACCTCAGTATATGTGACAATATTAAACCTAAACCTAGAAATAAAAGGATTGTGGAGTTGATACCTACAAAGCCCACGACTCATAGATAATTTGGATAAGAAGGTGCACATTAATTTCCATTCTTGGCTGAAGTGCAAATAAAAATATTTTAAAAGATCATATTTGAACTGTGGGGATAAATCTATGTATGAGGACTACAACGTATGAATAAGCATTTCTTCTGTCCAAGAATTATATTCCAAAGATCATACAAAAGGTCGAAGATAGACAGAAAAAGCTGGAGTAACTCAGCGGGTCAGACAGCATCTCTGGAGAGAAGCAATAGGTGACGTTTCGGGTTGAGAACCTTGTTCTGTCGATCTTCGGTTAAAATCAGCATCTGCAGTTCCTTCCTCCACACATCATACAAAAGATCTACTGGTTTCTTGTCCACATCTGCATATTTAGAAAATTCTCAAGTCAACTTGTTCCTGTTGACCGAGTCTCGCTTCGAACTTGACAGAAGCAGTGAGTCCAACTCCCCCAAACAATGCAAACATAATTGCAGTTCTGGGCCGATGTAGAAATAATTAATTCCTGTCAAAACTCATGATTATTTATTTAGTGAGAATGAGGTAACTGTTGATGTGTTTAAAGAGATTACTTCAGCTGATGCCTCAAAGGAATTGTCATGTAACATGAAAAAAGCGTTACAGTGTGTTGTTAGCATTACTTTACACCTTTCAATGAATTAATTGATAACATGATGTGAGATGAAACTTTTAACTGAAATAACAAATGTTCCCAGATTAATCAGAGAGTTTAGCTCACAGAGGGAAAAGATCAAAAAGCTGCCAGCTTGGATCTTTAGAAATATAGAATTGCAGTTGCTAGTAATACACCAAATGACCCAAAATGCTGAAGTAATTCAACAAATCAGGCAGCTTCTCTGGAGAACATGGATAGGTGATATCTTTACTCTCTGTAGAGTCAATGAATTGTCGGAGACTGCAGCCAGACAATTCCCATTCAGAACCCCAGATTAAGAAGAGGAAATACAGCCAAGATGACAAGCACCTACCATCATCCTGACAAGATGACAAACCATTATTTGTCCATAACAGAGATAGACAAATTCTTGATTAGAACGGGGGTCAAGGGTTATGGGGAGGAAAATGGGATTAGGAGGCAGAGATCATCCATGACTGAATGGCGGAGTGGACTCGATGGGACGAATGGCCTAATTCTACTCCTATAACTTGGGAAGCTCGTGAAGTGAGTAGTCACATGGGCTTCAAGCAAAGATGGAATCTAAATTATCTCTAATACACTGAAAGTTCAACAGTTTACAATCAATGGTCACAGAGTCATACAGCATGGAAACAGGCCCAACTCATCCATGTTAATCAAGATGCTCCTTCTCAGCTAGTCCCATTTGCTCACATTTGCCCATCTCTCTCAAAACCTTTCCTATTCATGTACCGGTCCAAACGTCCTTTAAATGTTGTTATAGTACCTGCCTCACCTACCACAACTGGAGCTTGTTCCATATACCCACCACTCTCTGTGTGAAAGACGAGCAGTTACAACTTGTGTCATTCCATTTGCAGCAGTCATCAAGTCTTAACCATAAATCAAACGTTAGTTGCTGTTCTCCATTTAATTTTTTTTGGACGACTTCGGACGACAAATATTCCAACAATATTTTTGCAGCCTTTCAATGTGTCAGATTTCATCAATACATCTTATTATTCAGCATCATATTGTAAAGGGGAAGAATGGTAAGCAAAGCAAGACTGATAAAATAATATATACTATATGACTAGTATACTCACTACATGTAAATATCATTTTAATCTTACTCTAGTTAATATTAAAAGCTTGAGGCACTACAATAACACCATCTCGAGCTTCTTCAAAGGTCAAGCACACATTATTTTCCATCTTCTAGTCAAAACTCTTTATATATGCAGCTGTATATGCTTCAAATTATCTTTCACTGTCACTTCCACCCACATCTAAAGCAATTATTCCTGAGCAAAGCAGACAGCTCAATGCAAATAGTAGTTTGCAACAACATTAAAATGCTGAAAACTAATCATTCAGTACGACTGGAAAAATAGTTAACCAATTCATTAAGTTAATTTCAAAATTTATGATCTATCTTTCATGCATCCTTCGCAGAATCACACCACCCTGGCCACACTTAATTCATTACATGAATTGGGCCAAATTGTGAATTTCCATGCTGGACTTATATCAGCCAGATTCAATTTGTTGTTTATATACTTCCCTCTCACGATATATTGTGGGTAGAATGAGGCAATCAAATATACACATCTCAAACACTTATAGCAGATTGCAAACAACACTGCTGTTGTTAAACTAATATGTTCTGCCAGTGCTGCCCACAATAAATGAGTCATGTATCAAATATCCCCAAAAGTGTTTTCAGAGATAATGGTGCTTCTGCTAATTGCTGGATCAAATGGGGTTGGACCTGGTCAGTGGTTGTCCTGTGTTAAGATTCTGAGACGCACACAAACTAAAGAGCAGAATATTGAAAGTTAAAATGCAGGATTGTTTAAATAATTTAAGAAATGGAGAGGTTATCCACTTTGGCGGCAAAAGCAAGGGGACAGATTATTATCTCAATTGGGTTAGGTTAGGTAAGGGGGAGGTACAGCGAGACCTGGGTGTCCTTGTACACCAGTCACTGAAAGTTGGCGTGCAGGTGCAGCAGGCAGTGAAGAAAGCGAATGGAATGTTAGCCTTCATAACAAGAGGATTTCAGTATAGGAGTAAAGAGGATCTTCTACAGTTGTATAGGGCTCTGGTGAGACCACCTCAGGAGTATTGTGTACAGTTTTGGTCTCCTAATTTGAGGAAGGACGTCCTTGTGATTGAGGCAGTGCAGCGCAGGTTCACGGGATTGATCCCTGGGATGGCGGGAATATCATATGAGGGAAGATTCAAAATACTAGGCTTATATTCACTGGAGTTTAGGGGCGATCTTATAGAAACATATAAAATTATAAAAGGACTGGAGAAGCTAGATGGAGGAAAAATGTTCCCAATGTTGGGCGGAGTCCAGAACCAGGGGCCACAGTCTTAGAATAAAGGGGAGGCCATTTAAGGCTGAGGTGAGAAAAAACTTTTTCACCCAGAGAGTTGTGAATTTGTGGAATTCCCTGCCACAGAGGGCAGTGGAGGCCAAATCACTGGATGGATTTAAGAGAGAGTTAGATAGAGTTCTAGGGGACTGGTGGAATCAAGTGATATGGGGAGAAGGCAGGCACGGGTTATTGATTGGGGACGATCACCCATGATCACAATGAATGGCGGTGCTGGCTCGAAGGGCTGAATGGCCTCCTCCTGCACCTATTTTCTATGTTTCTATGAGAAAAGCACAGGTACAGACCTTGCAGCCCATTATTCCAATATTCACTTTTTGGTGGGGCGGTTGTCCATTTAGTTCACTGCTCTTTCCCCATTGTCTTGTAATTTATTTTCTGCAACAGGTTATTTGCCTAAATATTAGGAAAATCAAATACTGGAGGGCATAGCTTTAAGGTGAGAGGGGCAAAATGTAAAGGAGATGTGCAGGGACACAGAGGGTATTAAGTGCCTGGAACGCGCTGCTGGAGGTGGTGGTTGAGGGAGATTTGATAGTAGCATTTTAGAGATTTTGGGATAGGCATGTGGATATGCCGGGTATGTAGGGTATGGAGTATGTGCAGGGAGATAAGAATTGGCGCTAGCATCATGTTCGGCACAAACATTGTGGGCCGAAGGGCCTGTTCTTGTGCTGTGCTGTGTTCTAGTATCTACCCTCCAGTCTTCCTTGTGGAAAAGAAGCCTTAAGAAAGAGAACTTCCAGTAAAACATCAATAATTGCCCTCAATAGACAATAGGCAATAGGTGCAGGAGTAGGCCATTCAGCCCTTCGAGCCAGCACTGCCAATTTAATGTGAGCATGGCTGATCATCCCCAATCAGTACCCAGTTCCTGACTTCTCCCCATATCCCCTGACTCCGCTATCTTTAAGACCCCTATCTAGTTCTCTCTTAAAAGCATCCAGAGAACCTGCCTCAACCGCTCTCTGAGGCAGAGAATTCCACAGACTCACCACTCTCTGTGAGAAAAAGTGTTTCCTCGTCTCCGTTCTAAATGGCTTACTCCTTATTCTTAAACTGTGTGGCCCCTGGTTCTAGACTCCCCCAACATCGGGAACATGTTTCCTGTTTCTAGCGTGTCCAAACCCTTAACAATCTTATATATCTCAATGAGATTCCCTCTCATCCTTCTAAACTCCAGAGTGTACAAGCCCAGCTGCTCCAATTAAGGAACTCAATCGGTTTTCATCATATTTTTGTCTCATTTAAATCTCTAAGTAGGTTGAGACATTTCAAGGGCTCTAGTTATCAATCACAGAGTTGGTCAGAAACAAATCCTCATCATCAGTAAAGGCCCAAATAAACTATTTATATCATTTTTGGCACCCTTGATATGTTAGACCAAAGTCAGTATTAGTAGGTTATGAAACTATAACAACTTTGCAGCTGGGAATCTGTGTTAATTGCAACATCGGAGGAGGTGGGGCATAGAGAAGTGGTTTCATCAAATAGTACAAATTACCATGCTAATAGAAGATTTGTCCATTGTACGGGATGATAATTTAACTATAATCCCTGGATAGTGGTACAACAGGAGGATGCTTTAATTAATTTAATTGGGACATTTAAAACAAACTGTAGTGCACAATTACTAGTACTGATTACCAGTACTAAGAATGAAACAAATATAGGCTTTAAACTGTTATCATTTTTGAAGATCACACGCTACTCAAGCTTGTAATAAATTTATATTTCAAAGTTCCCTTCACAAAGCCAAATGTATCCTCAGCATGTAACCCGCTCCGCAGATTGATCGGAACTTCACTTGCAGATTCAAAATTTGTTTATATGATGGGTCATAATTAAGACAAAGGGTGGAAAAATAACCAAATACCTCAAGCCGGAAAGAAGGAAAACTGTCGTGTGCTTGGATAATGCAGCAGATGTTAACAGAGGTGGTGAGCGGGAGCGGTGGATAGGGGAGATGCTAAGATCAACACTGGAAGGCGATCTCGCTGGCCCTCCACTCCACTCTGGACCACTTGGACAACAAAAACTCATATGTCAGGCTGTTATTTATCGATTACAGCTCGGCATTTAACACAATCATCCCCTCCAAGCTGGTTACCAAACTCTCAGAACTGGGTCTCCGCGCATCCCTCTGCAATTGGATCCTCGACTTCCTCATTCACAGACCACAGTCCGTTTGTATTGGTGGAAATGTGTCAGCCTCGATAACAATCAGCACGGGAACACCTCAAGGCTGCGTGCTCAGCCCCCTGCTGTACTCACTCTATACTCATGACTGCGTAGCCAATCACAGTGCGAACTCCATCATCAAGTTCGCTGACGACACCACTGTTGTGGGACGTATCACTGCTGGGGATGAGAGAGTATAGAAGAGAGATCGAGCAACTGTCCATATGGTGCCAGCACAATAACCTGGCCCTCAACACCAGCAAAACCAAGGAACTGATTGTGGACTTTGGAAGGAGTAGGATGGGGACCCACAGTCCTGTTTATATCGATGGGTCAATGGTTGAAAGGGTCAAGAGCTTCAAATTCCTGTGAGTGTACATCTCTGAAGATCTTTCCTGGTCCGAGAACACTAATGCAATTATCAAGAAAGCTCACCAGCGCCTCTACTTCCTGAGATTACGGAGAGTCGGTTTGTCAAGGAGGACTCTCTCTAACTTCTACAGGTGCACAGGAGAGAACTTGCTGACTGGTTGCATCATGGCTTGGTTCGGCAACTTGAGCGCCCTGGAGAGGAAAAGTAGTAAACACTGCCCAGTCCATCATTGGCTCTGACCTTCCTTCCATCGAGGGATTTATCGCAGTCGCTGCCTCAAAAAGGCTGGCAGCATCATCAAGGACCCACACCATCCTGGCCACACACTCATCTCTCTGCTACCTTCAGGTGGAAGGTACAGGAGCCTGAAGACTGCAACGACTAGGTTCAGGAATAGCTACTTCCCCACAGCCATCAGGCTATTAAACCTGGCTTGGACACAACTATGATCATTAATAACCCATAATCTGTTATCTGTTATTTGCACTTTATCAGTTTATTTATTCATGTGTGTATGTATTTATATAATGATATATGGACACACTGATCTGTTTTGTAGTAAATGCCTTCTATGTTCTGTTGTGCTGAAGCAAAGCGAGAATTTCATTGTCTTATCAGGGACACATGACAATAAACTCACTTGACTTGACTTGAGAACAGATGGTGTCAAAGGCTTCATCGTGAGCTGAGTTTTGCTATAGGTAGGAGGTGCTCCATTTACCTGAGCCCTCACTGAAATTATGTCAGGGTGGCACACATATAGAACATAAAAAGCTTTGAAAAATAGGTGCAGGAGTAGTCCATTTGGCCCTTCGAGCCAGCACGCTATTCAATATGATCATAGCTGATCATCTAAAATCAGTACCCTGTTCCTGCTTTTCCCCCCATATCCCTTGATTCCTTTAGCCCTAAGAGCTAAATCTAACTTTCTCTTGAAAATATGTAACCACATAGTTGTTAAATAAGCACCCAAATCCATCTTGCATCTAGTCAGTTCTAAAGGGCCTGTCCCACCAGCATGCAACTCTATGCGATGAGCGCGACCTAACGTGGTCGCTTGAGCCGTCCGGCGTTGCGGGGCCGGTTCCACTTCGATCGCCGGAGCCGTGCGGAATTGTGCGGAGTTCGTCCCGACATTGCGCGGGGCTCCGAAAAGCTGACCATGTTCAAAAATTGCGCGCGGCGACGGCTTGTCGGCTCGCTGTCGCCTCGACACATTACACACCGTCTCGACGTCGTGCCTCCGTGACCCTCTCTGTAGGTGCCTCCATGACCCTCTATGTGTGTGGCTCCATGGCCCTGTGTGTGTGTGCCTCTGTGCCCCTCTCTGTGTGCCCCTGCCTCTGTCCTGGCGAGCTTACATTTAAGACTTTGCTCCAAGTTTGCCTCACTTTGCGCCGCGTTGCACCACTCACCCGACCTCCGCGCAGCCCTCGCTGCCGGTTTGGTCGCGCTTGCAGCATGCAGGCGCATGCTGGTGGGAACGGCCCCGTACAGGGATCACCCGACCTCCGCGCGGCCCCCCCCGCTTCTAGTTTGATCACGCTCATCGCATGTTCTGTGTGCTGAAGCATGTTCTGGATGCTGGTAGGACAGGCCCTTAACTGTTAACAAGGTTAAACTGGATCAGCAGGACTGGAAGTTGGGTCGGGGTTAATGGGGGGCAGTGGGGATGGCCGCTGATAATGATGAAAACGTTGGTGATTGTAGGAAAAATGCAGGGACACAAACTAGACTGGAAAGAGCCTGCCATTTTCTGTGAAATCCTTCTCCTTCTAACAGATGGAACATTAACATTGAAACTCCCTCACCTCATTTCCAGCACCCTTTAGGAATGGTTCAGCAACTCAAGGCCTGGAACAATGAGTGACAAATGTGCAGCAATGGCTCTATTCATTTTCACACTCAGAAAAGGTGCTGGGATCCTGGTTTGCTTATCCAGAGGTCCCACAACAGCAAAACCTTGGTCATGAAATTCCATGAGCGCTATTTTCCTGACGTTCAGTTAGTTTAAGCAACGTACCAAGCATTGTGTCAAAAAGCTCTTAAAAACAATGTGAAATACTTTAATGCCATTTCCAAAACAAGGCTTGAGGCCTCCCTCACGTAATAACACTGTTTCAGAATCAACGTGCTTTCAGGCTTGGATCTTTGATTGGCAGAATGTTTCCTCACGTGTGAACATAGGAAGTGGCTTTGACCTGTTCAGTGCCTCTCCCGAATATGCCTGGGTCATGGCCAATAGTGAACAAAAAAGCGTAGCAGTGAACAGGTTAAAGGGTCACTCCACAATAGAATCAGCCATCTTCTCTCCACTGAAGAGTGTTGTGAAGGAAGGAATCTCATACTGGAATGATAGGAGAGGGGTGGAGGTTGACAAGGTCCTCTCATGGGGCAGAAAATCCTGCTCAGCTTTCTGGAGAACAATGCATACAGGAGGCAGCTTCCTTGTACTGGCTGCACTCCTGATACAAAGATTTATGAGCAGAGTCTGCAAGAGCATGATCCCTTCAATGAATGTCCAGGCATTTCAAAGCCTTGCAATGCAGTTCCATTGCCAGTTGAAGGTGTAATGGCAAAAACAGGTTCCCAAAGTTACCAGTAGAATCAGAATCAGAATCTATTGTCATTGCACATTTAAAAGTCAATCCAACGGTGCGATTCACAAGAACACTCTTAAAATATAAGGAAGGGTAAAAATATATACATATTAAAAAACAATTTAAATAAACAATTCAGTTTGAATGTGAGTGTTATTTCTTATTTTGCATTGTTAAGCTCACGTATTGCTATGGGGTAGAAGCTGTCTCTGAGTCTGTTTGTGCGAGTTTTGAAAGAACTGTACCTTTTGCCAGAGGGCAGCAGGTTGAACAGGTTGTGTCCAGGGTGGGAAGGGTCCTTCAGAATGTTGGCTGCCCTGCCAAGGCAGCGAGAGCTGAAGATGTCCTTCAGGGCGGGCAGTGGGCAGCCAGTGTTTTTTTGGGTGGTGTTGATGACCCTTTGAAGGGCCCTGTCCGCTGCAGAGCAGCTGGCATACCATGTGGTTATACAGTACGCCAGCACACTCTCGATAGAGCAGCAGTAGAAGGACACCAGGATATTCTCTTCCAGGTTGTTTTTCCTGAGGATCCTCAGAAAGTAGAGTTACTGCTGGTCCTTCTTGACTACTGTGGTGGTGTTTGTGGTCCAGGAGAGATCCTCCGCAATTTGTGTGCCCAGCAATCTGAAGTCTGAGACCCTTCCACACAGTCCCCATTGATGAATAGGGGTTGGAGGGCTGCACTGTTCTTACGGAAGTCTATGATAATTTCCTTTGTTTTTGTGGTGTTTAGGATGAGGTTGTTGTCTGAACACCACGCTGCCAGTCTTTGGACTTCCTCCCTGTAGGCTGTCTCATCTCCTCCTGAGATACGTCCAACCACAGTCGTGTCGTCCGCAAACTTGACGAATGTGTTGGTGGAGTGGGCGGGGGCACAATCGTGGGTGTAGAGTGTGTAGAGGAGGGGGCTCAACACACAGCCCTGTGGGGAGCCGGTGCTGAGTGTGATGGGGGTGGGGAGGTGATGGCCCAGTCTGACGGTTTGGGGGCGGTTAGACAGAAAGTCCTTGATCCAAAGGCAGATGGGTTGGGAAAGTCCTTAATCCATGAGTTTGGTGACCAGTCTGCTGGGGATGATGGTATTGAAGGCAGAGCTAAAGTCAATGAAGAGCATCCTCACATAGCTCCCCTGGTGTTCGAGGTGGGTCAGTGCAGTGTGAAGAGCAGTGGCGATGGCATCCTCAGTTGACCTATTTGCTCTGTAGGCAAACTGGTGTGGGTCGAAGGTGAACGGTAGGCTGGCTTTGATGTGCTGCTGAACCAGCCTCTCAAAACACTTCATGATAACTGGTGTGAGAGCGACCGGTCGGTAATCGTTAAGGCCGCTGATAACAGGCTTTTATTAGTAGTGGGATGATTGTGGCAGACTTCAGGCACGGTGGGATGATGGATTTGGACAGGGACAGGTTGAAGATTTTCATGAAGACCTCGGAGAGCTGGTCTGCACATTCCTTCAGAACCCTTCCTGTCACGCCATCCGGTCCGGCAGCCTTCCTCGGGTTCACCGCCCTGAGCACCCGCCTCACTTCATGCTCCTGCACAGTGAGGGTGTAGTTGTTGTTGTTGGGGGCTGGTGGGAGAATGGTGACGAGCTCTTCTGATTCTGCCTCAAAACGAGCAAAGAAGGAGTTCAGCTCCTCTGCCAGTGTGGCGTCGCCGTCGGCCGTCGTACTGTTACTGGGTTTGTAGTTGGTGTTGTGCTGGATGCCCTGCCACACCCGCCGTGGATCCTTGTTGTTAAAGTGGCCCCAGTACAGACCTGTCGGGCATTTCCAGCATTCTTTGATGTTCCTTGCATTACGCAGAGCTTTTTTCAAAGTGGGACCCTGCATCGTCTGAAGCTGCCAGCTGCTGAAACACCTAGCATCGAGCGTGGGAGAGTGCGATGTCAAGTTTTATCTCTTTCCCGCACATATTGTTTTGATGCCCAAAGAATGATGCAGATCGTGGCTGAATCTCAATCCCCACTCATGGGTCTTCAATTCCAGAAGCAGCCCAATGCAACTGGATCACCTCCTTGCAAGTAAATGGCAAATGGTTCAGGATTAGTGAGCCATGATGGCCACATGCAAATGGAGGAGTCATATTGTACATGGCTGTGTAGGCGTTCCTCTGAGAGACACCGCTGTCTTGCTTTGTTGCAGTGGTTATGAGTTATAGATAGAGTCCTTTTTTTTGACAAAGATGTAATTAATTTGCTGGATCTGGAGCCTGTTGCTAATCAAGATTCCCACTCTTGCACCCACACGGAGATGCCTTATGTCAGGAAATCTTGTGTACCATTACGCAAATCACACATTTAGAACCTGTGAAAGTCGCACAAAATAAGTCATTGGCAAAGATGAGTGGCAAACTTTAGAGCTGATATCAATGACCATCTGCCTGGTTGGCAGGCACTTTATCATCTATTTTAACGGCCACTCACTAGTTCATAGTGATGCAGCAATTAATAAATGCCAACATATTTTTAGTTTTCATATTTGAAGTGGTTGCTATATTGATATTTATTAGTGAGTTCCTTGGCATTTATTTCACAGTTTTTTTTTAAAACATTTAAAGATGGCATAATTATGAATCAAAGCATTTATTCACTGACTAAATCTACTTTGGGTCTTTTCAAAGTGTTCATAAAGATGAACTCTGTATCAATTGTATTGTGGGTTGCCAACTTTCCCACTCCCAAGTAAGGGTCCAATCCCCAACGGCATGAAGTACAGAAGGGCTTCGTCGAGTCACTGATGACGGTCTTAATCCACGTCTATTTTGCTTCCTATTGCTTGTTATAGCAGCACAGTCTTTTCTTTTCTGCAGGTTTATCCATATTTGCACACGCCAAACCGACCGAACAACACCAGACGTTACTGAAACTTGTTGTTTTGGCAGGAATTGGCAAAATATAGCGTGCACCTGATGAGCATAAAAGGGCCTGTAATTGGATGACTGGTGAATCACTCGTGCGTGATGTCAACAGCACCAGCAACACGCACGCACGCTGTTGTATCAGATCTAGGATCTGTCTGTAAGCCTGGCCCTCTGGTGATTACAGAGTACAGATGCTCCTCGACCTACGATGCATCGACTTATGATATTACGACTTAACGATGGTGCAAACGATACACATTCAGTAGAAGCCGTATTTCACTAGCCTGGCCTCGTGGCAGCGTTGATAATTTAAGCGGTAATGCTTTACTGTTTAATTAAAATTGCTTTCCTGTGGTATATTTAGATTTATGCCTGCTCTGTGGAGCAGACGCACTCGCTCGCTTGTTAGTATGGCTTGTTAGTATCTGGCTTATTAGTATCTAACACTAGCCTGTGCACTTTCTCTCCTATTTATCTTGATGTAAGGTCAATTGAGTCAGCTGTTTTGTATGCGAGTTATCTGCACTAAGGCTGGAGAGAGAGAGAGAGAGAGAGAGAGTGCAGTGGATGCAGAAGAGGTGAGCTCCAGGCAAAGAGGCGAAGAATAGGCTGGCATATGGCGAGATTTTGCAAGGAGATAATATAACCGTGTTAGCCTTTCCATGGGAGAAAGCGATGAGGGAGGGACTTGCAGGAGGTGAGATGGACATTGAACGGCAACAGATCTGATGAGTCGGTTGATAAAATCTCACAGCTGCTACCTGCTGTGACAATTCGCCATGTGTTTGCTCCTGCGGGTGCGCTCAGGAGATTTAAGGGGCGTCAGTGCTCAGGGAATTGGTAAGTGCTCCGACGGAGCAGGGGCGGTGGTGGGAGTGGGGGTGAGGTGAGGTGGGGTGGGCGGTTGAGAGACGCCAAAGAGATTTCATATTTAAAACGTGGAAATTAAAATTGCGTTCCTGTGGTATATTTAGATTTCTAAACACACACTAGTTTAGATCAGAGATTTCATAATTAAAATGTGGAAAAAACTCAAATACGGGACATTATGGGACAAACCAATTTAGCCCAATGTACGGGATGTCCCGGCTAATACGGGACAGTTGGCAACACTACTTGGATTAGTTGTGCTTCAATAAAATTCAGCAACCAGTGTCCAAGATGGCAGTTTGAAATTACAGAAAAGCACCTACCTAAATAAAGGCACTGCCCTGAATTCAAAACGTTAAAACATTAGAATTATAAGACCTGTAAGTGGCTTAAATTAGAAATAGAAATGTTGGTGGGAATCCACACAGTGTATTTCAAAGAAGCCAGATGGAATCATTTGTGTTGTAAGAGGAATATTTTTGCATTTATTAGATGACCATTAAGTGCCTTTCTTGATTCTACTTCTGAACCCTAACCCCTGATTTACAATTGCAAATTCCAGATCCGCGTCATGATCATGAAGCAATCTGATCACAATCCTGGACTCAATTAGCCGTGAGCAGGTCAGTCATTAACAATGGTACATGGCACTGTGACGTGGGGAGTCTCAGGCCTCTGAAACCATGCACACAGAATTGTCTCTCAACCCCAAAACAGGGAAACGAGATTGCAGTATGCAAATCTGAAGCAGGTATGCATTGAACCAGCAGGTCCGGGGTCCGCAATCACCTGTGAACCAGATCTCGGGAATTAAACTCTGGCGACACAGATTCATACATGAAGTCCAGATATAATCTTGATCAGACCATGAAATAGCTAAAAGTTCTTTTGCTCTGGACTGGAGTATGAGACTGATGTTCAGCAGGATTTGCAGGGTCTACAAGGCAAAACCAGGGGGCGACTCAAGCGATAGCAAAGCATCAATCCCATCCACTCCTTTCAGGGACCCAAGCAGTCCTTCCAAGTCCGACAGAGGTTCACCTGCACCTCCTCCAACCTCATCTACTGCATCCGTTGCTCCAGATGCCAGCTGATCTACATCGGTGAGACCAAGCGGAGGCTGGGCGATCGTTTCGCCAAACACCTCCGCTCGGTCCGCAATAACCAACCCGACCTCCCGGTGGCTCAGCACTTCAACTCCCCCTCCCATTCCGTATCCGACCTCTCAGTCCTGGGCCTCCTCCATGGCCAGAGTGAGCAACACCCGCAAGTTGGAGGACTATCACCTCATATTCCGCTTGGGGAGTCTGCATCCCCTGGGCTTAAACATTGAATTTTCTCAATTCTGTTAACCCAGGCTGCCTCCTCCCCCTCCCCACCTCTCCCTCAACCCTCGGGCCCTGGCATTCCTTCTCTATCTCCCCCCCCCCCCCCACCCAAGTCGCACTAGCTTCTCATTTTCACACTACAAACAGCTTACAATGGCCTGTTTCCTTTATCATCAATACTTTTTTGCATATCTTTCATTCATTGTTCCTTATCTCTCCACATCACTGTTTATATCTCTTGTTTCCCTGATCCCTGACCAGTCTGAAGAAGGGTCTCGACCCGAAACGTCGCCTATCTCCTTCGCTCCTTAGATGCTGCTGCACCCGCTGAGTTTCTCCAGCTTTTTGTGTCACCCCAGATGTCCTCAATGTGTTCTCCACACACTGTGATAGGGAGAACGCTGATGTGCCTTCCCGAGCCCCCATAGTATGGTATTACAATCACAGTTACAGAGGCTGACGTTAGAAGATCCTTCAGGTGGGTGAACCCTCGGAAAGCGTCTGAACTTGATGGTATACCTGGTCATATTCTTAAAACCTGTGTGGACCAACTGGCTGGAGTTTTTACAGACATCTTCCACCTCTCATTACTAAGGTGTGAAGTTCCTCCCTGCTGTAAAAGGGCACCAATAATACCGGTGCGCAAGACGAGTGCGGTGACGTGCCTCAATGACTACCCAACTGGTGGCACTAACATCCGTAATGATAAAGTGCTTTGAGAGGTTGGCTATGGCACATATCAACTCCCACCTCAACAAGAATCTGGACCCACTCCAATTTGTCTACCGCCACAACAGGTCAATGGAGGATGAAATCTTGCTGGCTCTCCACTCTGCACTGGACGACTTGGACAATAAAAACACTCATATTGGACAATTTAGGGATGATGACGTGCAAGAATGTAGGAAGGGTGACATGGTGCCAAACAACGACCTTGTTCTCAACATCAGTAACTGATTGCTGACTTTAGAAGAGGGAGGATGAGGATCTGACTTCATCAATGGGAGGGGAGTGTTGAGAGTCTAAACCTTTAAATTCCTGGGTGTGCAAACCTCTGACGATCTGTCCTGGACCCAGCACACATGTAATCATGAAGAAAGCCTATCAATCAATGCCTCTAATTCCTTCGAAGCTTGAGGAAATTTGATCGCCTAATACTCTTTCGAATTTCTACAGGTAGACAATAGAAAGCACATTGACTGGTTGCATCCAGGTCTGGTTCAGCAACTCGAACACCCAGGAACAAAGAAGATTGCAAAAAGTAGTGAACACTGCCCGGTCAGACCATTAGGACTTCCCCACCATCGAAGGGATCTACAGGAGTCGTGGCCTCAAAAAGGCAGACGGCATTATCAGGGACCTACACCATCCTGGCCACGCTCTCATTTTACTCCTGCCAAATAGGATCCTGAAAACTCTAACAGGTTCAGGAGCAGCTTCTTCCTAACGGGCTATCAATACAACAACCACGAACTAGGCTCCAACTACATAGTTCTTTATATACTGTTTGTTCTTTATATACTGAACAATTTTGTTGTTTATAGAGTAATATCTTTACATGTCTGTTGTGCTGCTATAAGTAAGAGTTTCGGTGTTCTGTTTTGGGAGAATGACAGTAAAACACTCTTGACTTTGACTCTCTTGAAATTAGATACTCTGCTTTAAGAAAAAGACCTGTAAAATGTAATGAAAAATCTGGCATTACTTTACTAAATCCATCTGCCATCTGCCCTGGTTTTCATTCAATTACCCGCTTTAGCTCTGTTCTTTTCACACCTTACATGTTCTTTGTACCCTTCCATATCTCGTTTCCCTCTCCCTTGACTCTCAGCCTGAAGAAGTGTCTTGACCCGAAACGTCACCCATTCTTTCACTCCACAGATGCTGCCAACTCCGCTGAATGACTCCAGCAATTTATGTCTACCTGCTTATGAAACAGTTCAGTATTTTACAGCCAGTTAAGCGTTAATTCTCTTTTACACGCAGGAGTAAAGTAGCTTCTGAAATTTGACCATCTCTCTGCAGATTGCAAAGTTATTAAGCAAGGAAACTGCAGATGTAAGTCCAGAAATGTGATTGCAGAGTGCTCAGTGCCACATGGCTGAAAATGTACTTACCAGGGAACGGAACATGATAACTATATTTCCAGGTTATTTTATGTTATGTTACTCTAAAAATTGGACTGAGCTCTTCCTAATGTAGTTGAACGTACTGAGCGAAACAACTTCACTGCACAGAGCTACCATTGCACATTTATTTAAATCCTTTCGCTCTTTGTCCATTTATATATGACCAACAATTCTCACTCCACTATTGGATTGAATTCCAGCACGTCTACATTCACATAAACATCCAAGGTTTGGGATTTTCAACTGTAATTTGCAAATGAAATGGATGCATTTGGACACATTCAAGTTTATAGGCCCTAATGTCACACTTTTATTTATTGGCAAAACAACTTAACATTATATAATGTATAAGAAAGAACTGCTTATGCTGGTTTAAATCGAAGGTAGATACAAAATGCTGGAGTAATAGCGAGACAGGCAGCATCCCTGGAGAGATGGAATGGGTGATGTTTCGGGTCAAGACCCTTCTTCAGACTGAATTTCTGTCTGAAGAAGGGTCTCGACCCGAAATGTCACCCATTCCTTCTCTCCAGAGATGATGCCTGTCCTGCTGAGTTACTCCAGCATTTTGTGTATACCTTCACATTATCTAAAGTATCCTCTTTTCTGTTAAGAAGATAATGGCTTTCAACAAAGCAACATTTCTAATAAATGAATTGACTGTTAAAGGGTATTAAATTTTTTCAATGTTAAAGATAGCAAACTATAAAAAGTCATATTTAATTTCTTATAACTCCTCATGCAAGTATTATTTACATTGCAAAAGGAAGGACAGTGTGAAAATTACATAACTTCATTAACCTGCTCAGTGCCACTCCCGAGTACACGTGGGTCAGAGTATACAGGTGAAAACAAATCTTGGTAGTGAAAAGGTTAACTTCCATCTAAAGATAATTAACCTCCAATTCTCACATGGTTGTCCTTGTGAGTTAACACTGCATTTCACAAAAAAAGCCTATTATTGAAATGGTAACTTGATGGAATCGTTATTTGGGAAAATGCTGGGTTAATTATTTTCACTGATAATTGTAAGTCATGTTTCCTGCAAATTGGCAAAATTCCTTGAAATCAATAAAAGCAAAACATAAATGGAAAATGCAGAAGAAAGTACTGTTACAATGTCCATTCTGCATTTATTTGCAGCAGAAATTAGAAGTTATGAAAACATTAGAAAATATGCGTTTGATCAATTGAAGTTATGTATTTTTTCCAATTATTAAATCAATTAGTCCCTTGTAAATACTGAAAGTAGAACCAACATGATTTTCTATAAATGCTGCAGCATCTACTGCTATAACTGCAAAATAATCGATTGTGCGCATTCATTGATTGAAATACAACATTATAGACACCAGAATTTCAGTCACACACATTTTTTAAAACAGATACAGTTTTTGCCTGCAATAGCTGCTCTTGTTTATTTTTAAACTGTGGAGTTTTATAATGAGGCTTGCGGAGTTCAACACATGTCAATACCTCAGATTGCACACTCTGCCAATTTATCATCATCATAACTGTCTGTTGTTACATTGTTACCCAGAAGCTCCGCATGCAAGGGCACATCACTTAACAGAAACTTACAATCTCAAATTAATCAAACCAAAGAAGGCAGAAATAATCTGCCAATGATCAAGGACAGAACTGAAGAAACAAAAGAGCAACATCATTTCTCAATAGGATTATATTCCCCTTACTTGTTGTACAATAGTTGTCAGTTCCAGGCAGAGCTGAATGACATTGTTTCTGGTAACTGAATAGTCTGTCACTGCAGCAAATGGAGATCTGGTGGAAAAGTAAAGTTAGACACATGATTAACATGATGCATGACAAAAAGACACAAATGCAGATCAAACTAAGGCCTTGCAGTTATCATCCAAAGCAAAATGGCAAAATGTCAATAATCCAAGTAGAAATAGGCCATCAATGCAAAAAGTGGCAGTAAATTATTAACATTCCAATGCAAATCAGAACTACAGAACTTCAAGCAGCATGTTCAAATGGATTTTTAATAGATTTTCAAAAAATATATAATATATAATTAATTTATTTTTAGTGAAGAGGAAGATTTACTGGTATAAATTGTTTTTTAATTTTATTCTATTCAACGCATAAAATGCAAAAACTGTCTGACTGAAATGAACACCAAGCAGAACATGAGAACATGTGGAATGGTCAATTGGAACCTGACATTACTGAGAGATAAATGATTTACTTCATGATGGAAGCATATGACATAGCAAAGGGTCATTTTAAAAACATTTCCATTCATGTTGCACTTATCCCCAGCAACTTCTCAAAGTAGTTCACATATGGTAAGTTACTTTGAAATGCGGGGACTGTTGCAATGTGAGCAAAATCTGCAGGGTTTTTTTTTGCCCCACACAGCAAAAATAATCTGCAGGCAGCAGTAAAATGAATTGCAATTTGATCGTTGGACGTTGATCAATAAACATCTGTGCCCCAGACATCGAAGATGCCAGTTGTCATCATTTAAGAGAGAATGCTGGCAACATTGTTTGGAACATAGCTTAACAGCTCATCTGATTGTTGACAGAGCCATCAACTAACAGAGTCATGGTGCTCTGTAATAATGGTCCAAATTAAGTGTGCAAGGCTGCAGTTTACATTTCAACCAAGGAAAAAGAGAAGGACAACAAAAATAACTATCCCTGCAATAGGAAGGAAATCCAGTGTGTAAATGTGGCGGCTAGTTTATAAAGGCATAGAGTTTAATAAATCAACAATAATCTGGCACACTGATCATGCTGGACTAACAGTTTTCTGGGCAATTGGATGTAACTCTTATTAATACCCAAACACATTTCTATTCAGTTTTCCAACATTTTTTAAATACATTTTCCAGTGTGAGCTTAAGGGAAGTGGGAAATATGCAAACAGTCTGAGCCCCGACCTTGGTTGCAATCCCACCCGAGTTCCTGACTCTGTTTTGAACACTAACCCTGGTTCAAGGTGCTCCCCCGTCCCACAATCCATATAGCCAGCTGCATTCCAGACTTCTGGGTCTGGCTGCACATTCTGCTCACACTCTTGACCCCAGGCTCACATTCCATCCCTTTCCCATCCTAATTTTCCAACTAGCTTCACTGTCCCCCTTATTAAATTTCACTGATTGTGTGCCTCATTATCACCTTCCCCTCAGCTAACAATGATCCATTCGACAACTTCCTAGAACCTAGTCTCATTTGATGACTCGTTTTCACACCTTATCCTTCTACATCCTTGTGTCTCCCTCTCACCTGACTCTCAATCTGAAGAAGAGTCTCAACCCGAAATGTCACCCAATCCTTCTCTCCAGAAATGCTGCCTGTCCTGCTGAATTACTCCAGCATTTTGTGTCTATCTCCAAACAATCGGATGCCAGATTATTGAAGGTTAATTTATATTGAGACACAAATCCCAAGACACTGCTGTCAGGGAAGCTGAGATCTAGAGTTCAATGTTTATCTCAGTTTCATTGCACCCCAATAATTGCTTACCCTGTCATTCTCTCAAATAATATTGGCAAGGCTAACAGTGTTGCCATTGCTATGAGAAGGACCTAATCACAATGTCTATCATCTGCAAATTCACTGTAATACAGAGTCAAGTAAAAACTGCTGGCAGGGCTTCTCCATAGCAGCGGTCCTTCAATTCAAGGTCATAAGGACATAAGTGATAGGAGCAGAATTATGCTATTCAGCCCATCAAGTCTACTTCAATCATGGCTGATCTGTCTCTCCCTCCTAACTTCATTCTCCTGCCTTCTCCCCATAACGCCCGACACCCATACTAATCAAAAATATATCTATCAATATCTTTAAAATATCCACTGACTTGGCCTCCACAGCCTTCTTGGCAAATAATTCCACAGATTCATCACCGGCTGACTGAATAAATTCCTACTCATCTCCTTCCTAAAGGAACGTCGTTTAATTCTGAGGCCATGACCTCTAGTCCTACACTCCCACTAGTCGAAACATCCTCCCCACATCGACTCAATCCATGCCTTTCACTATTCTGTACATTTCAATGAGGACCCTCCCCCATATTTTGTTAGACTCCAGCGAGTACAGGCCCAGCGCCGACAAATGCTCAAAGCCATCAAAGGCTTGGCATTGAAATGTTGCAATGGCCCAAATTTCTCCTTTCTCCTTTAAGACGCTCCTGAAAGCCCATTCCTGCTTCCACGCATTTGGACATTTGTCCTAATTTCTCCTTGTGTGGTTTTTGGTGCATCAGCATTCTGTGCTGACAGTCCTTTGAAATCCTCTTCGATGCTTGGGCCACGATAAAGTGCAATACAAATGGAAGATCATGTTATATTTTAATTGTTCGAAATTTGCTTCGGTATTCGCTGGGCAATATTCTTAAGGAATTACCCAGTGGTTTGTTTGCATTTTCAAAAAGAATGAGTAATTGAAAAAAAAAACTTCACATAAACTTTTACACATATTCCTGTGCTGAAAGATAACATTTTGGTCCCCAAATTTGAGAAAGGACATTCTTGCTATTGAGGGAGTGCAGCGTAGGTTTACAAGGTTAATTCCCGGAATGGTGGGACTGTCATATGCTGAGAGAATGAAGCGGCTGGGCTTGTACACTCTGGAGTTTAGAAGGATGAGGAAGCAGGTTTTTAGGTTAACTGTCTCGGTATATTTGTATAAATTGTAAATTTTCCCTGGTGTGTATAGGATAGAGTTAGTGTGCGGGGGTGGCTACTTGGTGCGGACTCAGTGGGCCGAAGAACCTGCTTCCATGCTGTATCTCGAAACTAAACTAAATTACTGACTGGAAGATTTATATGCACAAATGGAAAATATGCATTTTGATATGATCATGAAAAGTTCCAAGCAGTGCATAATATAATTGCATGCATAAAATCATGAACATAAGAGAATCCATTAGGAATAAAGTTCAGCAAAGTGGTTGAAGTTTAACGGCAAGGTGTATGGAAGAGGAGGGTTCAAAGAGAGGGAATTTTACCCATAGATTTGATTTTTAAAAGCTTTCAAAGTGCCCCAAAATCTGAAGAAGGGTGTTGACCCGAAACGTCACCTATTCCTTCACTCCATAGACGCTGCCTCACCTGCTGAGTTTCTCAGCATTTTTATCTACCTCCAAAATCTAAATCAATCATTAAGACGTTGACTCCTCTTTAACTTGTCTGCCAGCATGCACACAGAAAGCTTTAAGGTCTTTTGGTGGCCAGCGCTGCATCATCTCCTTTCATCAACTGGTTTGTGGAGTTACAGAGGATGTCTCTGGCACTGGTGAAAAACGGTGTCAAAAATCTACATTGAAACAGATGTCTATTTTTGCACATCTGGGCAAGTTCTGGTATTCGCCAATTAAATTCACAACTGCACGTTTAAAAAAAGAACCTTTTATGCCAGACTACACTACACTGGGAGTCATTCCAAGTGAAATCCCACCGATCACAAAACTGGATCAGGCAGTGCTGATCATGAATCACTTTGGTGCTACATGGTGTTTTCCCAGCCTCAGGTGCCCACATAATGATGCCAATATTTTCCTTTGATCTTCCTTTGTACTAGCGCTTCCAAGATGGCGCCAACCCAGGCGACTATTTGCACGCTAGCCATGGAAGCAGATTTACAAACTCATATTACAATCGCTCCACGCTCTTACATTTCTCTTCTCACAACAACATTTTTTACTTTATGATCCTCTTAAACTCCTAACCGTGCACTAAACGTTATTCCCTTATCATGTATCTATACACTGTAAATGGCTCGACTGTAATCATGTATGGTCTTTCTGTTGAGTGGATAGCATGCACCAAAAGCTTTTCACTGTACCTCAGGACACTCGACAATAAACTACACTAAACTAAACTAGTTTGGCTTTGTTGCACTTATGTACAATATTGTCTAATTTTATTGGGGAATATGCAAACCTTCTTATTGAACCTCAGAACACATGGCATTGATAAACCTAAACAGCTTTGGTGATAAACACACCATTCACAGCACAGTTCCAGGAAAGCTAAGCACAACTATATTCTCGCTTTATTCAAAATTTAAGGTGTGCTCTGCTGTCATCAGGATATTTCACAAAGTAACACCAACACATACTTATAGATATTCTAAAGTGGTTAATGTATGCTCAACATGACAAGTGCTTCTTTCTGAAATGAAAATTACATTTAGATCAATGATCTCCCTACAGGTTGCTTAAACATGGGGCCTCTTGATGTGGGCATCTGTTCTGGGAGGTTAGCTATTCCTGAGGCACAGAGATACAAAACTGTGATGGTCCAGCAGACCTCTTCTGCCCCAAAGAAACCTCAGTGCTGTTGCTCTCCTGCAGCAAAGTGACAGAAGGTGTTTTATAGTGATACTGATTCCAGCAATGCCCGTGCAGATCACAAATCAATGCGTGAACATTGCAGAGGCTGCAAATCTGAAACTGGAAAAAAATTGGCACGACAGGCAGCATCTCTGGAAAGGGTCTCTTCATGAAGAAATCTTTTGAGATGGAATGCACAGTGACATTGTCGCATGCATTTTTATAACTACTTTAGTGATCTTTTGTGAACGGGATAATTTGGCATCAGTGTTGGACACTGTGGAGTTTTTAGCATGCCAAAAAAAGCTTAAATTATTCTTAAATTATTGAAAAGGTGCATTCTCATTCAAATGAAATATTGTCTCAGGGAAGTCGGGAGCATTGAGAGAGGAAATAAAATAAATGAGATCAGGGCAGAAATCTTTCAGCATGAGCACAATCAACAGATACTGACATGTTTTTTTGTATCTCTATCACCACATTTGTACCCACAAGCAGCTACTTTGAGGCTCTTCACTGCCATATGTACAAAGATATCACGTTTTTTAGTTATGAGAAAAGGAGATTGTACGATCCCCCCCCGTGACTTGCGGCGGTTTTCGCTGCGAACTATGGTTCCCTCCCACACTCCGAAGACGTACAGGTTTGTAGGTTAATTGGCTTGGTATGAATGTAAAACAAATTTGTCCCTAGTGTAGGATGGTGTTAATGTGCAGGGATCATTGGTCGGTGCGGACTCGGTTGGCCGAAGGTCCTGTTTCCGCACTGTGTCTCTAAACCAAACGAACAGCCAGGATTTCCATATAAAAAGACACATGTAAGAAAGATGACAAACATGGGCATGTACTGAAGATGTAAAATTGTAGACCATACTGTTATTTCGAACACAACTTAATCAATGCACGATTATCCCTATGAAATACAAGTTATTCACACACAAGGCATGCCGACAATTTTAAACTAAATTCAGTGTGTATCATTTTACTATGCATTAGCTAAAATAGCTCATGAAAATTGCAGTTATCATCAAATCAATGAAACCAATCAATTGGTTAATCTCTTGCATTTCATTTAACTTGATATTCAACTATCAACATTATTATACTTTTACTCCGAACGCCGAAATCAATGCCACAACAATCACTGATGGGAGAAATGGACACCTCATTTCTTTCACCAGCAATCTTCACACAACTATGTTTCGCAAAGGATTATCCATCTCAGAAAGCTCAATAAAAGGTCAAATAAAACCAATTCACAAATATGGAGTGACATTGAAAACCAGAAAACACAAAATTACAGCAGTCAACAAAAATGATCTGAGATTTTGGGATAATAATCATTTCATAACTTGTTTTTCCAGCAGTTCAGTGTATTGCCACATGTACCGAGGTACAGTGAAAAGCTTTTGTTGCATGTTAACCAGGCTGCAGAAAGATAATCCATGATTACAATCAATCAATTCGCAATATTTAGATACAGGATAATGGGATAACTTTTAGTGCAAGGTAAAGCCAGCCAAGTCCAATCAAAGATAGTCCAAGGGTTACCAAAGAGGTAGATAGTAGTTCAGCACTGCTCTCTGGTTGTGGTGGGATGATAGAGTTGCCTGGTAACAGCTGGGAAGAAATTGTACCTGAATCTGGTGGTGTGTGTTTGTTTTCACACTTCTATACTTATTGCCTGATGGGAGAGGGGAGAAGAGGGAGTGTCGAGGATGCGACTCATACTTTTTTATTTAATTTAATCATAATAGCAGGAGCAGTGATCTCCAAACCAATTCTGATACCACTTCACTGGTCAATTAACCAGTGCCACCTTGCGGAAACTGTTCTTGCCCTTAGGGATAACATTTTGGATGGATGAATTCCAAGAGGCTCTTGTGAAGTCTTGGAGCCTGGACGGACATTCTGCAACATGCCCATAGCCCAACCAAATCCTGTGACTTTGAAAACAGTGGCTACTCGGACAGCTCACAGACGTCTTATGAATAAACAGCTTGATTTACATATATTTATCACAGGCTCAGAGCTTCTAGTTAACATCTGTTGTTATGTTGGCAAATATTCATGAAGGGCTGTTGTCGAGCCCAAGATAATTGATCTGCAAACCAACAGAAAGCAATAGAAAGCCTGCCTGTATACTGCAAGTATAGTTTCCATATTCTGGGATAGATTTTTTCCCATGCTTCATTCAAGTTTCTTCCCATGGTGATTTTCTCTCACCCTTCCAGCACATCCATCTTTATTTCTCCTCACCACCCACCCACATCCTTATTCAGTTTCTCCTGAAATGCAAAAGTTCTGATGAAGGTCTTTCACGACCTTATATGAAGGCTTGTTTCTCTTTCCACAGATGCTGCCCGATTCACTGAGCATTTCTTGCAATTTTTACTTTGACAACCCCTCATGGGCCTGTCCCACTTACGCGACTTTTTCAGCGACTTCCGGCACCCTTCATAGGTCATTGCAGGTTGACGAAAGTGTTCAACACGTTGAAAATTCAGCACGACCAGAAAGACTCTACGAACGACTGAGGAGACTACTCACGACCATTCAGGCGACACCCTGGCGACATGTTGCGAGGTGAAGCCTGTATGTTCGTGAGTAGTCGCCCAAAGAGTCGCACCTTGTCCTGATCACCGCTAGATTTTCAACATGTTAAAAATTTTCGGCAACCTGTAACGACCTATGACGGGTGTCGGCAGTCGCCGAAAAAGTCAGGTAAGTGGGACAGGCCATTAAATATCAAACCTCAACTTCTCCATGTGACAAGAGTTCCATGTGTTAACAACTCTTTCGATGAAGATATTTCTTCGAAACTAATGACTGGATTAGTCAATCTCCTATTTTCACATTAGACTCACAAAAATATTGGCCAATGAAATAGGTCACATAACGTTGAGGATTCCCCTTTGTCCCAGAGTCACTTATGTCTGAAGGGTGTAAATTGTGACCCTTTCTGGGTCGAATCTTGGAACTCCAGAAATTCACAGAGCACGTCCAATAATTATCAGAAGCGCATGGAAACCGGACTTTCACCACAACTGAAGGTTGGTGTGGTAGCAGAGTACAGATCAGGTGTAGGAAGGAGCTGCAGATACTGGTTTAAACTGAAGATGCTGGAATAACTCAGTGGGACAGGCAGCATCTCTGGAGAGAAGGAATGGGTCTCAACCCAAAACGTCACCCATTCACTCTCTCCAGAGATGCTGCCTGTCCTGCTGAGTACAGATCATGGTCAGATAAGACTTAGTCACCAGATATACAGATGGAAGAAAGGTACAAAAAAGGTCATGGCAGGGGTTCAGGTCCTGTTTTTTATTTTTTGCCAAGATGGTTTATATTTGTTATATATTTTTAGTTTCCTTTTTAGGACCATCTGTTCAGGTACTGACTTTCATCAAGATCTAAATGGTGCCTGCATGTCTTTTGCTTCAAAGTTAAGTAGGTAAGGTACCTGGGGAAGGAGATCAGAGGGTGGGAAGCTGCGACACCCAGGCCAGGCATTCAAAGGGCCAGAGGGGAAGGGCAGACTGCAAGCCTCCAGGGGGAGGTCAGAGACCTTGGAGGGAGCACTATATCATGATCTGACTGAATGGTTTTGAAAGTACAAAGTATCACAGATATTGGAAAAGAGAGATCAGAGACTATATTAATGGACCACAGTGGAGGAAAAAATGGGTGAAGATCATTACTGTTTCTTGGAAAGAGGGGTTTGTCACTAGGGATACATTTATTTGTCACAGCGACATTCAGAGCAGCGATGACATGTGAACTGCTTCCAGTAGGTAAGGTTAATAAATTGACCTGGTCGATTCTACAGTTCTTCCTCAGATGAGGTGCTTTCCTCTTTCTATTGGGGGTGAGACTGGGGGATCCAGGCCGTCAGATTAAATTTTAAATGGGAGGCACGCAGCCTTATTAACATATCTGATATTTAGACACATTTAACATGTCTCGGGCATCGGTAGATTTGCTGCCTTACAGCGCTTGCAGCACTAAAGACCCGGGTTCAATCCCGACTATGGCAGCCGTCTGCACGGAGTTTGATCGTTCTCCCTGTGACCGTGTGGGTTTTCACCAAGATCTTTGGTTTCCTCCCACACTCCAAAGACGCACAGGTTTGTGGGTTATGAGGCTTGGGTTTGTAGACTTGGTATAAGTGTAAATTGTCCCAAGAGTGTGTAGGCTTGTGTTAATGTGCGGAGGTCGCTGGTCGGCGTGGACTAGGTGGGCCGAAAGGCCTGCTTCTGCGCTGGATCTCGAAACTAAATTAAACGAAACTAAACATTGCAGTAAATAGCTTAAAAGTTACAATTTGACCAACCAAATAAAATGAGTAACACAGTGAAAAACAAAAATATAATATAAAACATAAAAATGCTTCAAAACCAAATAACTTACCTTGCTTGTCCTAAGCCCCAGGAAAGGATCCCCCACTGAAGTTAATGTGATCTCAGATCCTACGTCATGACTGATTATGTAAGATCAGACGTGGACCTCCCCCCATGCAGTGCCAGGGAATCCCAGCATGTCTCGGCTCTTCTGAACGATGCTGTTGGAGGGTGGCTGGCAGCGGAGCGACAGATGCACCGGCACCTGTTGCTCAGCACCCGCTGGACTCACGGTGGATCTACGCCAATCTGGGATCAACCTGGGAGAGGGCTGGGAGCCGGCAGTCATCTTCAGGACCAGCTGCCACAGCCAGCATGATATGACCGGCAAGTCAAGAACAGCAAATCCCAAGGAAAACAGTCTTATAAAATCCTGGTAAACAGATTTGCCCAACAGAATCCTGGGATCAAATATTTTGATTGCTAATGACTCCGTTTCTCGATAGAAAATTAGTATTTTTAGAAACTATTTACTGGAAGTCACCTCCTTTAAACTGGCCCTCTTGGACTTCAGAAACACTTGTGTAAGGTTTAGGTTTATTATTATCACTTGTGCCGAGGTACAATGAAAAAGCTTTGATTAACATGCTATCCAATCAGATCAGATAACACAATACATAAATAAAATCAAGTTCACACGTTAGAGGAGTAGAATTAGACCATTCGGCCCACTCAGTCTACTCCGCCATTCAATCTCTGGCTCCCAATTCCATTTTCCTGCCTTATCTCCATAAGCCTTGGCACCCGTTCTAATCAAGAATTTGTCTATCTCTGCCTTAAAAATATCCACTGATATGGCCACTACAGCCCTCTGTGGCAACGAGTTCCACAGTTTAACAACCCTCTGAGTAAAGAAGTTCCTCCTCACCTTTTTTTCTAAAAGAGCGCCCTTTCATTCTGAGGCTGTGACCTCTGGTCCTAGACTCTCGCATCAGTGGAAACATCCTTTCCACATCCACTCTATCTGTGCCTTTCATTATTCTGTGTTTCAATTAGGTCGTCAAATCAAGTCAAATTTAAGTACAATAGATGGAGCAAAGTGCAAATTCAGAGTGCAGACTATAGTTCGCAGCATTGTAGTGCATCAGTAGTTAGTTATAAGACACAAAATGAAAAGAAACAAAGATAAAAATGCTGCTTGGAAGGAATTCAGTTTGAAATGTTTAAGTATCAAAGCAAATTAGAATTCCATTAATTCAAATGAGTCTTTCCCATAGTGTGTAAATGGTCACATTCAAAGAATTACCTGTCCAACCATGCCAGTAAACTTTTAGCAGCACCAATAAGATCCACGACTGATGTAAGGAAATCATTGGGCAATCTCCTGGAGGACCTTCCATCATAGTGTCCACTTCTCCTCCGCCCAGTTATAAAATTCTGAAGATTTTTGGCAGATGCATTCAGTTTATGGGATAGCGTTTTAAGATTTTCCGTTTCAAGCCCATAATTCTAAATTAAAAAAAGAACACATTACTTGTGTAAGTTCATGATTTCTATTACTTTAACCGAGCGTGAGCATTGTTAAATTTCTTTCTTGCATCACTCAAGCATAAAATGTCACTTAGAACTGCTAGAAAATGCAAAATATCTTGTTTGTGCAAGGCGACTAGTCTTCTCATGAACAGTAGACAAAAAATACTGGAGTAACTCAACGGGACAGGCAGCATCTCTGGAGAGAAGGAATGGAAGATGTTTCGGGTCGAGACCCTTCTTCAGACTCGACCCGAAACATCACCCATTCCGTCTCTCCAAAGATGCTGCCTGTCCCATTGAGTGACTCCAGCATTTTGTGTAAGTCTTCGGTGTAACCCAGCATTGGCAGCTCCTTCCTACACACATCTCATGAACAGTAATAGAGAGACACAGCACAGAAACAGGCCTTTTGGCTCACTGAGTCTGCGGCAACCATTTTCATTAATCCTATTTAAAGAAAAGAATCCCACAATCCAGCAATCAACATACTTATTAAGTATAATTCCCAGAAGTTTTTTTATTTAGTAATAATGAGCTGATCCTTTATCACAATAATCACAAAATAACAATAGAGGGCCAATATGTAATATGTTGCAGTATTATTAACCACATCCAATGATTTGTTGTTTGTTGCAATAACCACACTGTGTTTGATGCAATCTCGGGTATTAAATTACATTTCTCCTCTTCTCGTCCACCACAAAATTAATGTACTTACCCCTGGCACGATCTGTATTTATACAACACTTGTTTCAGCAATTTTGTGCTTAATGACATTTGCTCAAAAATTAAATAAATTAATCTATAATGTTTATGCAACCTGACATAAAATGTCATTGTGTGAGACAGGACAGAGGTATATGAATGGATGAATGAATGAATAAGTTTATAGGCCAAGTATTCACATACAAGAAATTTAATTTGGTACTCTGCTCGCAAGTGACAACATGGCATACAGTGACGGTTAGGAATGACACATGAAAACATTAAACATTAATAATAAATCATTACCGATTAAAAATGTGAATTAAATAAAATACCAGAACAAAAGGAGGTTACAGATTTTTGGTTATTGAGTAGAGCTACTACTCGTGGAAAAAAACTGTTTTTATGTCTGGCTGTGGCAGCTTTGACAGTCCGGAGTCGCCTTCTAGGGGCAAGTGATTCAAAGAGTTTGTGAGAGGTCAGAGATGATCTTACCCGCTCACTTCCTGGCCCTTGCAGTGTATAGTTCGCCAATGGAGGGAAGGTCACAGCCAATCGGATGATTTGCTAACAATAGGTTAACTTTCAAGACCATTTCTTATTGAAATGTAACACTTATCTCGGTTTGTTATCTTAGCCTTGCTGGGACAAAAATACTAGATTTTATAAATGAGGCAATCAGGCAGATCATTTTCATGGCCTCCGTTTGATATTAAACTGCAGGTAATATTTAATCTTGTACCAAGGCACATCAAACAGCAGGCACGTTGTACTGTGTGACCATCAAACTTCAAAGTCTGCATTCTATTCAACAAGTAGGAACCTCAGTCTGAATCTCTGTCTGAAGAAAGATCTCGACATGAAACGTTGCCTATCTCCAGAGATGATAATAGACAATAGGCAATAGGTGCAGCAGTAGGCCATTCGGCCCTTTGAGCCAGCACCACCATTCGATATGATCATGGCTGATCATCCCCAATCAGTACCCCGTTCCTGCCTTCTCCCCATATCCCCCGACTCCGCTATTTTTAAGAGCCCTATCTAGCTCTCTCTTGAAAGTATCCAGAGAACCTGCCACCATCGCCTTCTGAGGCAGAGAATTCCACAGACTGTCTGACTGCTGAGGTACTCCAGCTTTTTGTGTCCATCTTCTGTTTACCCAGTATCTGCACACGGAACCTCAGTTGTGTTCTCCATTGAAATGTCTATTAGTTTCATTCACACAGTAATTAGTAAAAATGCTAACATAAGTTAAAAATCGCTGATAATCTTGAGTAGGGATAAACTATTGAAAAACATTTAAATTATATAGTTTGCCTTCTTTTTTAAATTCTCCTTCTTTTGTTGTAAATACATTTGTCTGACCAGCAATTAAAACAATTCCAAAGAATGTATTGATGGATCATTCAACAGTTGACATTGACTGTTCCATTCTCTACTCCCAGGAAGAATCAGGGTCAGTTGTCAAACTACAGTAAATGATTCCATTAAAGAAGAAAAGGAAAGGTTTAACTTTGATATAAGGGATGATTCATTTTCACTGTTTGGGAAATGAGCTCCTGCAGGGGTTTGTCCCGGTCACTGGGAACTAATGGGGTGAATTGCTCATCAGTTAGTGGAAAATTAGACGATGGCCGATCTGTATCTTAACTTCATCCTGGATGATGTTGGGAAAGCTTTTATTCCATTTACTGGGGAAAGAACAATTAACTAACCTGAGTGGTGCCTCATCAATAGAAAAATGGCTAGCACCAGACAACATTGTCAAAGATGAATCCCTGCAGCCCAAGTAGACCGTGGGCCAAGGTGCTTTTGTGTTTCATTTTTTTAACCCAAATCACGTATCTACCTTTATTTATAACATATTGTGTAAAAATATTATAGAAACATAGAAACATAGAAATTAGGTGCAGGAATAGGCCATTCGGCCCTTCGAGCCTGCACCGCCATTCAATATGATCATGGCTGATCATCCAACTCAGTATCCCGTACCTGCCTTCTCTCCATACCCTCTGATCCCCTTAGCCACAAGGGCCACATCTAACTCCCTCTTAAATATATCCAATGAACTGGCCTCAACTACCCTCTGTGGCAGAGAATTCCAGAGACCCACCACTCTCTGTGTGAAAAAATTCCTTCTCATCTCGGTCCTAAAGGATTTCCCCCTTATCCTTAAGCTGTGACCCCTTGTCCTGGACGTCCCCAACATCGGGAACAATCTTCCTGCATCTAGCCTGTCCAACCCGTTAAGAATCTTGTAAGTTTCTATAAGATCCCCTCTCAATCTCCTAAATTCTAGAGAGTATAAACCGAGTCTATGCAGTCTTTGTTCATAAGACAGTCCTGACATCCCAGGAATCAGTCTGGTGAACCTTCGCTGCACTCCCTCTATGGCAATAATGTCCTTCCTCAGATTTGGAGACCAGAACTGTACGCAATACTCCAGGTGTGGCCTCACCAAGACCCTATACAACTGAAGTAGAACCTCCCTGCTCCTATACTCAAATCCTTTTGCTATGAAAGCTAACATACCATTGGCTTTCTTCACTGCCTGTTGTACCTGCATGCCTACTTTCAATGACTGGTGTACCATGACACCCAGGTCGCGCTGCATCTCCCCTTTTCCTAATCGGCCACCATTTAGATAGTAGTCGGTTTTCCTATTTTTGCCACCAAAGTGGATAACCTCACATTTATCCACATTATACTGCATCTGCCAAACATTTGCCCACTCACCCAGCCTATCCAAGTCACCTTGCATTCTCCTAGCATCCTCCTCACAGCCAACACTGCCCCCCAGCTTAGTGTCATCCGCAAACTTGGAGATATTGCCTTCAATTCCCTCATCCAGATCATTTATGTATATTGTAAATAGCTGGGGTCCCAGCACTGAGCCTTGCGGTACCCCACTAGTCACTGCCTGCCATTGTGAAAACGACCCGTTAACTCCTACTCTTTGCTTCCTGTTTGCCAGCCAGTTCTCTATCCACATCAATACTGAACCCCCAATGCCATATGCTTTAAGTTTATATACTAATCGCTTATGTGGGACCTTGTCGAAAGCCTTCTGGAAGTCCAGATACACCACATCCACTGGTTCTCCCCCATCCACGCTACTAGTTACATCCTCGAAAAATTCCACAAGATTCGTCAGACATGATTTACCTTTCGTAAATCCATGCTGGCTTTGTCCAATGATTTCACCACTTTCCAAATGTGCTGCTATCCCATCTTTAATAACTGACTCTAGCAGTTTCCCCACTACCGATGTTAGACTAACTGGTCTGTAATTCCCCGTTTTCTCTCTCCCCCCCTTCTTAAAAAGAGGGGTTACGTTTGCTACCCGCCAATCCTCAGGAACTACTCCAGAATCTAAAGAGTTTTGAAAGATTATCACTAATGCATCCACTATTTCCGGAGCTACTTCCTTAAGTACTCTGGGATGCAGCCTATCTGGCCCTGGGGATTTATCGGCCTTTAATCCATTCAATTTACCCAACACCACTTCCCGACTAACCTGGATTTCACACACCACTTCCCGACTAACCTGGATTTCACAGAAAGAAATCATAGAATTATAGAAATCATACCTGAAACTCATCAAGAACAAAAGCTGCACATATTTTTAAAATGAGTAGTAATTGTCCAATCAAATCACTTTTGACATTGACATTGAGTTGGAAGCCAATTGACCAATCACGTTTCTTATTTCATGGTAGCGAGGCAGCGAGCACTGGGATCATGGCTGCCTCCTAATTACATCAAAACAATAGCAAGGTTTCGAAGGAATAAAGGTAATGCTAACCTTGCTGATAATTTTGTTTTATAACCGATTTATCTTTGTAAAGTTATGATGTGAACTGTTAAAAATAATGATAAATAAAAATGTAGAGCTAGGGTTAGGATTATAACCCTGTCCCACTGTACGAGTTCATTCAAAGAGTTCTCCCAAGTTTGCCCTGATTTGATCTCGGAGATTTACGGTAATGGCCGCTCGCAGGTACTCGGGGCTCTCGTGGACATTTTTCAACATGTTGAAAAATCTTCACGAGTCTTCCCGAGCTTACCTGCCGTTAGCGTTACGAGCCGCTAAGAGACGTCCCCAAGCTCCGATGTACCCGCGTTCTACAAGCTTACGAGTTCGATTATTTTTATTCGGGAGAGCATTTGAATGAACTCGTACAGCGGGACAGGGCTTTTCGGGTTAGGGTCAGTCAGTCGGTGGGTGCCGTGAGGGGTCGGTCGGGCTGTCGGCCGGCCGGTGTTGCAAGATGCGAGTTGGCGGACTGACGAAGCCGGCGTTATGGGGGTGCTGAAGGCAGCCCGGGCAGCGTGCAGGGCAGTGCTGCTCACCACCGTATTAACATTCGGTGTAATCATGGCGTCGGGTAAACTGCTGCTGATGATCCAGAAGGGCATGCTGGCCGAGGTGGACACGCTGAGCGGCCACACTCACGGAGCCCGCAGCCGGTCCCAAAGCGGCTCCAGCTCCAGCCGTGGGCAGCTCTGGAAGGGGGGTGAGTTAGGGTTAAGGTTAGGCATTTTCCTCTCAGTGGAAGATGCCGTAGCCTTCCCCCAGCCTGGCACTGCCCCAGTCCCACTATGGCTGTGACCTCCACTCTGCACACTGGCTGTCAGTGGGGTTCAGTAAATGGGGGAACGCACAGGATCTGCCCATTAATTAGGCGGGTTCAGGAGCTGGTGATTATATTGTAATACCACAATTATATTCATATCATTTTTATATAATATAATATAATTATATAACTCCAGTCATATTCACATCATATATATATATGTATGTCTGTATGTACACACACACACACATATATATACACACACACATATATATAATATAGATATATATATATAATATATATTATTATTATATATTATAATGTATATATACATGGTATAATAAAATATGGTTTAAATAGGCAGAAGCGCGGAACAAGGCTCCCATAGAGTAATATGAACATTGAGCACTAGATGGCTCTGTTACTTTTTCTGCCTAATTTTCTAATTAGCTTAATTAATTAGTGTGCAATTTTTGACACTGACGAGTTATGAATTCCTTCTCAATTATATTTTATCTAAATCTGTGCCAAATTTGAAGTAGATACCAGACATGGGTCACAAATGTTAAATTGTAGACACATTTTCGATACTCGGCCCACGGCCTAAAGTGGAATCTGACAAATGGACCTTAACCTGAAATGCAAACTCTTCTTTTCTTTCCACATAAATAAAATAAACTAGATTGCTTTGAACACAATCACAGACCTGGAAACAAAAATGTAAAAGAAACAAACCAAAAACAGAACCTGAGATTAAATTAAAACATGAGCAAAGCGAAATACTGCAGGTGCTGGAAATTTGAAATAAAAACTATATCTAAGAATAGTGAAGTAAGGACAATACTTCAGATTGATTACCTTTCACAAAATAAATTCTGCCTCCCGGAGTATAGAAGTTGTGAGGCCATGTTGTAGTTGTATAAGGCATTGGTGTGTTGTGTTCAGTTCTGGGCACCATGTTAAAGGAAAGATGTTGCCCAGTTTAATGAGAAGATTTATGAGGATGTTGCTAGGACTCGAGTGCCTAAACTATGGAGCGAGGTTGAGCAGGAGTGGACTCTATTGCTTGGAGCACAGGAGGATCAGGGGTGATCCTATGGAGGTGTACAAAATCATGAGAGGAATAGATCGGGCAGATGCACAGTCTCTTGCCCAGAGTAAGGGAATCGGGAACCAGAGGACACAAGAGGGCCCTGGAGATTGATATAGAACAGGGTGACCTAGGACTACAAGTACAAGGGTGGTGAAGAAGGCATTTAACATGATGGCCTTCATCATTAAAGACATCTTATCTTATTTATAAGCCACTAAACGCATGAGGGGCAGAGATAAGGTGAAAGCACATAGTCTTGTTCCCAGGGAAGATTAATCAAAAACTAAAGTGCATAGGTTTAAAGTGAGAGGAGCAACTTTTTCAGAGCGCTGCGCGTGTATGGAACAAGTTGAGAGAGGAAGTGTTTGAGACAGGAATGGTAATAAGGTTTAAAAAACATTTGGATAGGCACGTGCATTAGAAACATTTGGAGGATATGGGCCACGTGGAACTAGGTTGGATGGGCATTATAGAAACATAGAAAAATAGGTGCATGAGTAGGCCATTCGGCCCTTCAAGCCAAATGGCCTACTTCGAGCCGAATGGCCTATGGACGGCACGGATGAGTTGGGCCAAAGGCCCTGTTTTTATGCTGTATGTCAATGGTATTCTGAAGATAAACTGTTATTCAGCAGGTTATGTCTAACTGCTGTGCATTCAGATTTCCTATGATTTGTATATCACATTTATCAGAGGATTCTCCATTGTAACCTCGGGGTAAAAATTACTTTGACACTTTGTTGTTGCTGGCGGTTATTTTTACTCTAAGTACCTTCAAAGCCAAACCTGTGCAAAGGTACAATGGAGATGAAAGGGAAATGGATTACAGAGCAACATTTGGCAATTATCATTTTGAGCAAGCATTAGCAAAAAATCAATTTAGCATGACATTTACCTTCTCTTTGCATGTCTAAATACTGATAGTTGACATAAATATCTTGTCAATACATGATGCCCCCTCACTAGTCCCACCAAATAGAACCATTTAGTAATACAGAAGAGAAAGGAATGGAGGAATTTAAAACCCAGAAGCTACCACTTATAAAACAATACAACCTTGAACTTGATCAAATAGCTACACATAATCATTCTACCACGTCACCTCCACCAAGAAAAGGTAAAGGTGGTTGGGAAAAATAAAGTAGAAATAATGCATCTTAAGGTTCGTTAGCAAATATTGTCACATTTGCAAGATAGTTGTAAACCATCCAGTCCACATTGGATCTCAGAGAGTGAGAGCTGTCCCATTACCCACTCACCAGCCATTTCCCAATACTCGGCAATATTGATCAGTTCGGAATCCATTCATTAAAATGGAAGCATGCAGGAGAGAAAAAGTAAATAGTTTACTCACCAAAGCACACAGCAGGTCTACCGCCTCGAGGATAAGTTCCTGGTGACCAATACGCGTGACACCCAGCTCATCTAGTTCCTGGTGAGTGATACGCAGCAGCTGATCTCCGCTGATTTTTTCTCTCTCAAAGTTCTTAATGTATTGCTGCAGGCAATCATCAAGGCCTAATGGTTATGAATAGAAAAAAAATTCTCATGTAAAATAAATTTAAATCTGCTGTACGTCCCAGTAGAGATACTCTGCTCTTGGAGATTAGTTATTCAGAACCTAACATGGACCTATGTGTAACTGCAAAGAATACCTGAAAATCTTTGCACAAATTTAATTTCCCCATAGCAAATCTGCACTCCATAACAGATAGATTTGAAACTACTGAACACACCAGCATTAACATCTTTGTTGGTCATAACAAACTTTTAAACATTTGATTTAACATAGCTTACAAATATAAAAACAATGTGATCTATTTAACAAAGAGATAACTGGTTATCATTACTGAAAATCATTCAATCTTCCACGTATTTGCGTTTGCAATTTCCCCCTTCTTTTCACTATTTCCTTTTGCCTCTCCTGAAAGTGCTTGGATTTCATAATGTATTACTATATCAAAGAATATCAATGATTAGCAGTCATTTTGAAGAAGTCGTTCTGCCACTAAGCTAGTCTGGCTCTTTCCATGATAAAATTGAGTTTGTTCCACTCTCCCATCTCTATTCGAAACCTGCATTTTTTTCCTTCAAGTTCTGATCCAATTCCCTTTTTCCCAGTCACAATGAATGTATTCCAGGTGTTGGCCACATGCTGTGTGAAAATGTTTTTCCTCATGTTCTATCAGCTCCTTTTTAGCTTCTCTGCTCCAAGAAAAACAATCTTGAGTCTTTCCCTTTAACACAAATTCCTCATTCCAGGAACAATACCATTGAGTCGCACAGCACGATACAGGCCCTTCGACCCAACTTGGCCCATACACACTAGTCCCACCTGCCCGTATTAGGCCCAGATCCCCCTAAACCTTTCTTATCCATCTATGTCCAAATGCGTTTTAAATGTTGTTTCAGCAAATCTTCTCTGCAGCTTCTCCAACAAGTTCACATCTTTCCTAAAGGATGACAACCACTATAAGACAATGCTCATTTGCAGTTGACCTAATATGTTATAAGGAATATTCAAAACATCTTCACCTTTATACTCTCCTGCCACTATTTATAAAACTTAGGATCCCATATCCTTTAGAATCCTCAACCTGCATGTCACCTCCTGCAACTAACTTACTCAAATGAGCATTCCTCATAAGAGCCTAGACATTGAGTCACGGAATCAAAAGGTTGTAAAGCAAAGAAACAGCCCCTTCGTCTCACCATGTCTAGGTTTGACGTTTTTTGCCATCTGGCACAGTAGGTAATGGTAATTGGAATTAGTATAGATGGAGACTCGGTGGACAGATTGGACATGGTGGGTCGATAGGCCTATTTCTATACTCTATACTCTGTGACACTGCTCTTATTCTTTTTGGTGAGAGAAGTTGTAGGTTTAGAAGCTACTGTTGGAGTAGTGTGGGTGAATAACAGCAATACATTTTGTAAATGGCAGTTTTCGTCATGGAGCTTAAACATTAAAATAGGTCCTTCGTTCCACCTTGCCCATGTCAACCAAATTGGAATACTGGGCAAATCCTATTTGCATCAACATCAAGGAGCTCGCAGTCTCGGGAGGAGACCGACATCGGGAAGCTCCGAAAGCCGCACGACATTTGATTAGCCCCGACCCGGGTTAGACCCGGCGAGGGAGAGCTGAGATCCCCCCCGATGCAGGAGCTTGATCGCTCCAATGAGGAGGCTCGCCGCCGGCTACAGGAGTAAGATCGTCCCGTCAACGGAAGGTTAGAGGCCCCCGACCGGTGGAGGACAAGGAAGGGAGAGATTGAACTTTGTTTCGCCTTCCATCACAGTGAGGAATGTGGAGGAGTCACTGTGGTGGATGTTCATGTTAAAATGTATTTTGTGTGATCTGTTGCTTTTTATTGGTATGACTATATGGCAAATCAAATTCCTCGTATGTTGCAAAACTTACTTGGCTAATAAAGTATGATTATAATCAGGATTATGATTATGATCAATTGACCCATATACCTCAAAATAATTCCTAACCACATATCTGTCCAAATGTGTTAAAAATCGTAATTGTATCGTTTCCAAAGCTTCCTCGGGCAGCTTATTTCAGATGCTGACTACTCTCTGAATATAAAGGTTGCCTGAGGTCCTGAGCTTAAATTTCTCACTTCATACCTTAAGCCCATGCCCACTATTTTCAGAAAAACAAGCCACCACAACTAGCCTTTGACTCCTTCCTTCAAACCGACTGGCCACGCTCCTTGGATTCCATTTAATCTGCCCTTCCAGATTAGCCTACCATGCAGGACTACTTGTCAAAGGCCTTGCTTAGCAAATTCCAAAGAGACAATGTCTAGTGTCCTGCTCTAATTATTCCACTTTAAAAAACTCTAATAAATTTGTGGGACAGGATTTCCATCCAGAAAACGATGCTGACTATCCCTAATCAGTTTGTGGCTATCCAAATACTGATAGAACCAATCCTAAGAATCCCCACCAACAACTTTCCCCACCACTGCCATCAACAGCCTGTAGTTCTCTGATTAGTCCTTGCTGCCCCTTTTAAATAATGCCGCACCATTAGGCATTATTTAGTATTTGATAAGGTCCCACATAGGAGATTAGTGGGCAAACTTAGAGCACATGATATTGGGCGTAGAGTGCTGACATGGATAGAAAATTGGTTGGCAACAGGAAACAAAGGGTAGGAATTAACGGGTCCCTTTCAGAATGGCAGGCAGAGACTAGTGGGGTACCGCATTGCTCGGTGCTGGGACCGCAGCTATTTACAATATACATTAATGATTTAGATGAAAGGATTAAAAGTAACATTAGCAAATTTGCAGATGACACAAAGCTGGGTGGCAGTGTGAACTGTGAGGAGGATGCTATGAGGATGCAGGGTGACTTGGACAGGTCGGGTGAGTGGGCAGATGCAACTTAATGTTGATAAATGTTAGGTTATCCACTTTGGTGGCAAAAACAGGAACGCAGATTATTATCTAAATGGTGTCAAGTTGGGAAAAGGGGAGTACAACGGGATCTGGGGGTCCTTGTTCATCAGTCACTGAAAGTAAGCATGCAGGTACAGCATGCAGTGAAGAAAGCGAATGGCATGTTGACCTTCATAACTAGAGGAGTTAAGTATAGGAGCAAAGAGGTCCTCCTGCAGTTGTACAGGGCCCTAGTGAAACCACACCTGGAGTATTGTGTGCAGTTTTGGTCTCCAAACTTGAGAAAGGACATTCTTGCTATTGAGGGAGTGCACCGTAGGTTCACGAGGTTAATTTCCGGCTAGTTGTGAGTGTGAAATTCTCTGCCTCTGAGGGCGATGGAGGCTGGTTCTCTGGATGCTTTCAAGAGTGTGTTAGATAGGGGTCTTAGGGATAGCGAAGTTAAGGGATATGGAGAGACGGCACTGATTGGGATGATCAGCCATGATCACATTGAATGGCGGTGCTGGCTCGAAGGGCCGAATGACCTACTCCTGCACCTATTGTCTATTGGCATCTTATAGTATTCTGGAACGTCACATATGGCTCAACATTAGTCCTATTTGCCTGAGTTCAGAAGATACCATTTAATGCTTTGCCTAATTTACTGTCTAATATTTCTTAAAAGGAATAATTGTTTTAGATTCCACCACCTCCTCTGGTAGCATGTTTGCACAGTGGTTCAGCGGAAAAGCTGTTTCCTCATCGTGCCAGAGAACCAGGTTCAATCCTGATGTTGGGTGTTGTCTTTGTGGAGTTTGGACATTTTCCCGGTGATTGAATGTGACCAGATACTCTGGTTTCCTCCCACATCCCACAGACAGGCGAGTTTGTAGATTTAAACGGCTGTCCCACTTAGGTGACCTAATTGGCAAGTTTAGAAGAGTTTGAAAAAAATGACGTGTTGAAGACCTCCTTCGACTCTGTTGAAGACCAGCTTCGACTAGCTACGACTAACTTCTGGAAAACTGGACACCGAATAGTGGAGAGAGAAGACGACCTTTTTTTACTCGCGGGCAATTTTTAACACATTGAAAAAAACAACGCGACCTAGCTGAGGCCTAGAGTACACGGAGACCACTCTTGAGCATGAAGGAGAGATACGAAGACCTCCTACGACCTTGTGTGGACCATGCTGCGAGTACAAGTCGAGGGCAAACTCGCCAGAACTCGCGGATTAGGTCGCTCAAGTGGGACAGGCCCTTAATTGGCCTCTATAAAAGTCCCCATTATGTGTAGGGAGTGGATCAGAAAGTGGGCACATAGAACAACTGTGCACGGGTGACTGATGGTCAGCATGGATTTGGTGGGCCAAAGGCCCTGTTTCCATTCTGTATTTCTTAACTAAACTAAACCCTCTCAGTAAAAACCTACTTCTCAGATCCCCTTTAAAACTTCCTCCTCTTGTTTTTGAGGAACCACTCGTTTTTGATGCTGCTACATGTGAAAACAGATTTTGACTATCTACCCTCTCCATGCCGCTCATAATTTTATATACTTCTTTCAAGTCACCCCCTCAGCCTCCTTCACTCCAGGGAAAACAAGATCAAATCAGAAGGGGAAATCAACCCCGAAGCTCAAGAAGGGTCTGAAGCAGGGTTTCGACCCGAAACGTTGCCTATTTCCTTCGCTCCATAGATGCTGCCTCACCCGCTGAGTTTCTCCAGCATTTTTGTCTCCCTCTGGAAGCTCAAGTCTAGGTTGTTCTGCGGCACTCGAGATCTAAATCCAGGAGTTCTCCCTTCCCAAACAGAGCCAGTTGAAGCAGGTTTCAGTGGCTGTGTGCAGCCCTGTTTGAATCAAATGTATATTAAGCCTTTCTCATAAAACTAATAGAATCTAATACAAGGGACGGCATGGTGGCGCAACGGTAGAGTTGCTGCCTTACAGTGCTTGCAGCGCCAGAGACCCGGGTTCGATCCCGACTACGGGCGCTGTCTGTATGGAGTTTGTACGTTCTCCCCGTGACCGCAAAGGGCCTGTTTCCCCGCGCTGTATCTCTAAACTAATAAACTAAACTAAACTACATTGTAAAGTATTCTTTTTTAAATAAAAGATTAGCATCTGAAGAAAATATGTGCCCATAATTTGTCTTAAAGGATAAACATTTAAAAATAGATATGTAGAAACAGGTAGGCAGGGGTAAGTTTAGAGGCACGTTTAAATATTAGACATCTTTGTCAGCAATTGGGTTTAAGTGACTGTTTCCATGGTGTAGAACTCAATGAATCTATAATAAATGTCCAGGTTCAGATATGGAGCCATTGCTTAATGTCTGCATTACTGGTTTACGATAGAAAAAGATTGTAAAGGTGTAAGGGGCACATCCGTTTCATTATAAAACTATCATTTCAATATATCATTCCTTCGGGAAAACATTTGAAACAAAAATGTTTTGATAAAGAGTGAACACTGCAAATATATCAGAAATTGAAACCAGACTAAGCCAAATGCACGTTTGAACTGGTTTTACAATTCAATAAGAACACAGTCTTACAGGGTGACACAGAGGCGTAGCGATAGAGCTGCGGCCTCACAGCCCACCGGTTCGATCCTGACCTCAGGCGCTGACTGTGGGGAGTTTGCACGTTCTCCCTGCGACCTTGTGGGTTTCCCCCGGGTGGGTTTCCTCCCACATCCCAAAGACGTGTGAGTTTGTCGGTTAATTGGCTTCTGTAAATTGTACCTAGAATGATGGGTAAAACTAGTGCGTGGGGATCGCTGGTCGGTGTGGACTAGGTGTGCTGAAGGGCCAGTTTCCACGCTGTGCCTCTAAACTAAACAAAATTAAACTAAATAGTCAATCCTGAATCTTCTCTGCTTTCCTGCCTGCCCTGTTTCTCACGATTCCCCTCCTGTTATAAATCCATCCATTGCAATCTCAGTGAATGTTTCAAATTACAAAAGTAATTCAGTTCAGTCTTATGTCAAAATAGTGATTATGGGATGCTTACATGTTGTATTACTATCCCTTTCCTTCAAGGACATCTGTATTTTTTAAAATGTAATCCAAAGCAGAGAAGGAGCAATGACACACACAAAAAGTAGAGCTTTGAAGCCTCACTTTCAATCTGTTGTGTTAACTTTTGTGAACATTTTGTTTGTTTTAAGACTGGAAATGATAAGCATCAGTTCCTGTACATCCAAAGCATTCAATGTAATTGGGTAAGTTGTCTCTGAAATCTTAATCGAAACAACTCTGAAGAAGGGTTGCGACCCAAAACATCACCCATTCCTTCTCTCCAGAGATGCTGCCTCTCCCGCTGAGTTGCTCAAGCTTTTTGTGTCTATCTTCGGTTTAAGCCAGCATCTGCAGTTCTTTCCCACACAACTCGTCACAGATAGTCCATCTTGAAAGGAGCTCCTGATATTGCCTCTTCCTTTGCTACACTTGTCCCCCCTTGTTGTTGTCAGATTGGACCATTATAAATAGGAGTGGCTCACATAACGTCTTGAGGCTGTTTGCCATTAATGCCATAGATAGTAGGCCTAGACTGACATTAGACAATCATTGATGCCACAAGGGTACACAAAAGGCTGGAGAAACTCAGCGGGTGCAGCGGCATCTAAGGAACGAAGGAGATAGGCAACGTTTCGGGCCGAAACCCTTCTTCAGACTGATGGGAGATGCGGGGGTCGGGGAGAAGAAAGGAAAAAGGAGGAGGAGGAGCCCGAGGGCTGGGGGAGAAGTGGGAAGGGGAGGAGACAGCAAGGGTTAACAGAATTGAGAAAATTCAATGTTCAAGTCCAGAGAATGCAGACTCCCCAAGTGGAATATGAGGTGCTGTTCCTCCAACTTGCGGTGTTGCTCACTCTGGCCGTGGAGGCGGCCCAGGACAGAGAGGTCGGATACGGAATGGGAGGGGGAGTTGAAGTGCTGAGCCACCGGGAGGTCGGGTTGGTTATTGCGGACCGAGCGGAGGTGTTCGGCGAAACCATCGGCCAGCCTCCGCTTGGTCTCACCGATATAGATCAAGGGAGTTGCGGAGGGAGCGGTCTTTGCAGAAGGCAGACATAAGGTTCAGTAAGTAACTTATTTCAATCAACAAATCCTACATTACTTATCAACAGATCTGCACGCAATGATCATCTATTTTAAGAGATCTGATGGTGGTGACGGTGATGGTGGGTGATGTTCCTCTGCAAAATGTTCCAGTCCCCACTATCATTGAACAGTTTTGTTCCTGCAGATGAGAAATCAGCACTCCACACTGAATTATGTCATTAACTAAACATGGCCATAAAATGCTGGATTAACTCAGCGGGTCGTGCGGCATCTCTGGAGAAAATGAATAGGTGAAGATTCGGGTCGAAACCCTTCTTCAGAGGTCACTAACTCTCTATGCTGCTGTGCACTGCTGCCACGCACAAGCGTCATGTTTGGCATTGCTCTTCTCAATGTAATTCGCTAATTATTGCAATGTTATGTTTCCCGGTCAGTTTAAGCTTGCTAAATGGATTAATCTGCCTTGGCCGCTCAAATTAATTCCATGATTAAATAATTAGATAGTGTTGCTTATTTATTGCTTTCTCATGTCAGAATTCCACACCGTGAAATATTCAATTAAATCAGCAAATGTGAACTGTTCCTCTGGTTCTTCTTGGAACCAATCGTAGCAAAGCAATTCAAAGCATTCCCACAAACCACCAGCCCACAGGACAAATGAGTCTGAAGAAGGGACCCAACCCAAAACATCGCCTAGCAATTCTCTCCAGTGATGCTGCCTGACCAGCTAAGTTACTCCAGCATTTTGTGTCTATCTTCGGCTCATAAGACAATATTGTTTTCTTGATTTAGTTTGCTGGGCATCGTTTGCAGGTCCATCAGTTGTGAGGCAAAGATAGACACAATATGCTGGAGTAACTCAGCAGGACAGGCAGCATCTCTGGAGAGAAGGGATTGGTGACGTTTCGGGTTGACTCCCTTGTTCAGTCTCAACCCGAAACGTTACCCATTCCTTCCCTCCACCGATGCTGCCTGTCCCGCTGAGTTACTCCAGCATTTTATGTCTATCCTCGATGTAACCCAGCAACGGCAGTTCCTTCCTGCACAGTTGAGAGGCAAAGTTCCAGGAAGCAGCTCAGTGTCAGGGTAATTAATTTTGACAGTTAACATACATGTTACCAATAATCTACAGAACGAACAAACAAGCTGTTTATCGCAAAAACTGTTTTTTTGAAAGTAAGCATAACACGGCTGTGCTTGTTAAATCACTGCCCTGAAAGCAGGGGAATGATACAGCTGTGTGCGTAAGTGCAATTTAAATGGCTGAAGAAATACTGTTGCTAAACAAGAGGATTTAAATGGAATTCCTCAAATCAAATCAAAATTTCAGAAGGAGAAAGGGTGTAGTCCTGGGAAGAATGCCATTAGCAAAACATAAAAAAACAACATAGAAAAAATGTGTAAATGTGAATCGGTGAAGTCGTGAAGAAGCATCACTGTCGATAATGCACTATCAATCAGACAGATGACAACAGGAGATTATTTAACTGAGAAAGGCATGGACATCCAGTGGATAAACAAAACAAGATTAATAGCAGTGTAGGAAAGAACTGGAGATGTTGGTTTAAACACAAAATACTCCAGCATTTTATGTCTATCTACGATTAATAGCAGATTAGTCAGAGAAAAAAAGACGTGACATTTTCAAGCCTTTTTCATTGTTTTCAATCCTACAGTACGTGTAAGAAAAATACTGCATAATCCAACATATATTCTTGTTATTTACAGAAAGCAACCACTTGCATACATAGAATGCATTATAATACAACTATTGGTTTAGCATTCTTGTCGTGTGTATTAAGATACAATGAAAAGCTTATGATCAAAATTGCCATCTCCTCAACCTCAGAACCAAGTTGCTCAGATGCATGCAAGAAAAGCCCAGAGAGATTTAGACTTGTAGACAATGTCTGTCCATGCTTTCCCATTAAAGCAGGGATAAAATCTAACAGCAATCTGTTCGGAAATCAACTGCAACTTATTATAGCCTTAATATCATTCTGACAGAAAGTGACAATAATAGACGACTTTCATAATGATCATGAAGTCGGAGTCACACATTTAATTAGAACACACAGGAGAGAAATTAGATTGCATATGAAAATGGACAGGGGGTCACAATGTGGAAACTTCAAGTGTTTGCGCCTTTGGAACTTGATGATTTCTGTTCCAATATGAATACTATATTTGTTGTGACTAGCATCACTAGTAACTCAGCATCTCTGGATAGAAGGAATGGGTGACGTTTTGGGTGGAGACCCTTCTTCAGACCATGAATCAGGGGTGAGGGAGACATAGAAGAGTAAGGTATGAAAGCGAGAGATATAACGAGACGAAGTTCAAGGAAAATGTAAAATACATCATTGTTAGCTTGGGGAAGGTGGCAACGAGGCATACAAAGATAAAATTTGTATGTCAGACTGGTTGGAGAACTAGATTGGGGAGGGATTGAGAGAAAGGGAAAGCAAGGGTTACTTGAAGGTAGAGAAGTCAATATTCGTACCGATGGGTTGTAAGCTACCCAAGCAAAATATGAGGTATTATTCCTCCAATTTGCATTGGGCCTTACTCTGACAGTGGAGGAGGCTCAGAACAGAAAGGTCAGTGTGGAATAGGAGGGGGAGTTAAAGTGTTTAGCAACCAAGAGTGGTCTTAGCTTTTGCCACAGGCTCCACAACCTCTGGACGGCATGTATTAGTAGGAATAGGCCAGTGTTAATGAAATCCAAGTCTGCACCCCATAAAAAGGAGGAAAACAAGGGTTTATAGGAATGGTGCAGGAAAGGGCCTGAGGTAAATAATTAATCTTACAGGCGGTGGAGCAGGCATATGGGGACAGATGGCCTTCTCCTACTTCTATTTCTAATGCTTGGTTGCTGTAAATGGTGTTACAAATCATTCCATGGATGGCAAGGCATTTGTGAAATGATGGCTGACTACCAGATGGAGCAACAATCACTTCTCCCAACCTCAAATGCTACTCAGGTGAAGGCAACTGGGGATAGATGGCCAGGCATCCTCTCCAATACATTGGGGCAGGAAATCACACATCCTAGTTATGGTAATTCGGCAGGACATGGAACTATACCCAACTGTTAATCCTGGCTACAGAGGACGAGTCAGGACTTCAAAATGGGGTTACGTGTCAGGGCTTGCTGGGTGATTTGGTCAAATTGGGATTGCGCTCTGCAGAGCTGGGACAAGCCACGAGAGGTGCCAGAGAGTCTGGAACTTTGATACAATTCATATGCAAAGAATAGGAAGTCCTGCAAGCCTTGTCAATCTGATACCAAATGCATAGAATGGATTGGGTGGTTGCAAACTAGATATACATTTTGTAAATAGCTAATAAATAAATGTTGCAGGATCTGACTCTGCTGGATGTTTATTGGATGGGGTTGTTAAGCCTTGTCTGAGAGTTCTGTTAATCACGGTAAATGTTTCAAAAGTTGACTTCGTTTTAAAGTCCGTTGTGAATACAATGTATTGAACTGCTGTATCATTGAGTTAGGGAAATGTCTGTTATGTATGGGGTTAATCAATATCTGTAATTGGGTAATTGGAAGACAACCCCCGTGTGGTTTGCTTCTCAGTTTCGCGGGGCATATAAAAGGCCGTGATCACGAGGCTCAAGGTCGATCTTCTGAAGGAACTTCTGGAGTGTCTCTGTCTGCGTGAGGCCTAGAGGGTTTGAACAGATAGACACAGGGATCGAACCCGCGGTGGGGGATAGGTGCAGTGTGTGATCTGTGACGCGCTTTTGGTCAATAATAAAATTTAGTTAATTCAAGTGCTTGATTCAGTGTTTTTACTGAAACTAGACTGGGAGAAGCTCAGAAATGAGCAATAATCACAACCAGCTTCATTGGAATTATACCCTACCATAAGGTCTTCATCCTATCATATGGTCTGAATTGGGAATGTCTACTGATAAAGCATTTTTTTCAATTCCATTCACAATCCACATACAATGAATTAATTTGTGTGCGCATGCAACAAGACCTGGGCTGATAATTGTTGATAATTGATATATAAAGTCCACATCACACATATCTCCAAGCAGTGATTATCTTCAACAAGAGCCTCATGACTTCCCCTTGACATTCAAATCATTATGATTGCTAAATCCCATACCATCCACACTCTGAAAGTCACCAATGGTTGGCAACTCGACTGGATCAGTTAAAGCCCTGTCCCAGTGTACGAGTTCATTCAAGAGTTCTCCCGAGTTTGCCCTGATTCGAACTCGGAGATTTACGGTAATGGCCGCTCGTCGGTACACGGGGCTCTCGTGGGCATTTTTCAACATGTTGAAAAATCTTCACGAGTCTTCCCAAGCTTACCACATTTCCCGAGTACCTGCCGTTAGCGTTACGAGCCGCTAAGAGACGTCCCCGAGCTCCGACGTACCCGCTACCACGAGTTTGATTTTTTTTTTAAACTCAGGAGAGCTCTTGATTTAACTCGTACAGTGGGTCAGGGCTTTCATACAATGAGGTGGTCAGGGCTGCATCAACTGGCCGTGAGTCACTTAATGCCCAACTCTCTAAGGCCTCTCCACATCTTAAAAGCACAAGTCAGGAGCATGACGCTCTCTGCTTGCTTGATTGAATACAATTCTAACCCCATTTATGAAACTCAGTACCATTCAAATTAAAACAGCCCCTCAACAACTTTGAACATTCCATCTCTCGACTGCCTGTGTATCGTGCATTGTGGCAACCGGTCGACACTTCTTCAACAGCACCTCCCAAACCAGCCCTATCCACTGACGAGACAGACAAGGACAGCCAGGTAAAGGAAAGGGTAGCCCACATGCCAGTTGCCCAGAGTTCCTGATGACACATGTTCTGCTCCAAAGACTCAGATTCACATAATAATACAACTGTATTTGGAAGGGGGCGCTATGAAATGTTGGACCATTAGTTGGCCTACCAGAAAGAACAAGTTCAACATCAAGGAACATGGGAGAGTCAAGCTCCAACCGTGGACAGGGCATTCCTCAAAACCAGGTGCAGTATGGATGTGGTGATCATTTCAACAATGGAATTATAACAGGGTGAAAGAGCAATTGGTGATATCCACAAAGGCAGACATGGGAGTAGAAGACGAGGAAGCAACAGGTGAAGAGTTGTTTAATAAAATTCTAATAGCAGTTTGAAATTGTGTTTTATTGCAATTCTGTAAAAAGGAAAATTAAGAATGCAAATGAAGATAAATAAATAAGTAAATTCTGAGTAAAATAAGTGGTCGATATATGCTGGAGAAGTAGGGATGAGAGTGAGTGGTCCAAATAAAGATCTCAGACAAGTGCAGAAAATATATGGAATCAAATGATTAGACCACAGGTGCAAATTCAACTTGGAGCGCGTGACATGGCAGTCATGGTTCAATCCTGCTTGAAAAGCTGTTCCTTAAGGGGCTGTCCCACTTGGGTGACCTAATTGGCGAGTTCAGAAGAGTTTTAAAAAATGACATGTTGAAGACCTCCTTCGACTGTGTAGAAGACCTCCTTCGACTATGTTGCAGACCAGCTTCGACTAGCTATGACTAACTTCTGGAAAATTGGACACAGAATAGTGGAGAGTGAAGACGACCTCCTTCGATCTCCTTCGACCTCCCTTCGACTAAGATGAAGACTATTTGCGACTGCCTTCGACTAACATGCCGACCTACTTAGGACCTACCTCGTGTAAACGTACAAGTAAAAAAAGTAACGATTTTTTTCCATGGTGACCTCTTTTTACTCGCGGGCATTTTTTAACATATTGAAAAAAACACAGCGACCTTGCTGAGGCCTCGAGTACGCGGAGACCACTCTCGAGCATGAAGGCGAGTTACGAAGACCTCGTACGACTTCGTGTCGACCATGCTGCGAGTATGAGTCGAGGGCAAACTCGCCAGAACTCGCGGATTAGGTCACCCCAGTGGGACAGGCCCTTAACTGGGAGCCAGAAATGCCAGGTCACTAGATCCCCAGGAAAGATAGGGAAAAGATAGGGAAGAAGGAGCCTTAGTGATTTAGGTTAAAGCCGCTTTAATAATTGAAAAGGACATAAAAGGATCTATGCTGTGGTGAAGCTTTTATGGGAAGAATAGAGAAATAGAAAATGATTTGTGACTACAGTGGGAGTTGTACATACACCTTTGGCAACAGTTGCGAAGTGAGAGAATAGAAAAACGTTGAGATTTTAGACAGACTGAAATAAACTCTATAACACAGTGGTCTCTCCCTGAAATAAGGAACACTGTATGTTAATTATTATTAGCCACTCATACTTTATGCCTGCCACCTCATTCAATGACCGCAGGGAGCATACATTTTATTTCATTAACTCACAGTGCTCAAGCTGCGAAGAATGAAGTACATTTCACAAGCAAGCATTCACGGCTACGGGACTGCATGCACCACACAGGGCTGAAAAGGCCCTTTCATTCTGGTCTTACAGTGCCCTGAAGTAGTAAACTCAAGGAAGGAACACTAAAAACTGCAACACTGAAAATCTTCTATTTCCCATACCTTTCCATTTCTTCATGAAATTGACAATATTGCACTGAATTATAAGAGTTTTGGGGGTGGACACCCTGGTTTTGATCATTTGAGAAATATCTTTATGAAGCTAGACACAAAATGCTGGACAGGTAGCATCTCTGAGAAAAGGAATGGGTGACGTTTCGGGTCGACACCCTTCTTCAAGCGCCAAGTTAGACTTGGAGCCAAGGAACTCGGGTAAAAAGACATCCAAGTTTCTCTTACGAGGCACCATATAAATGCAGATCTCAATCTTCCTGGTAAATATTTATCCTCAAGCCATGAATAAAGTCGTATCTGTACCATTATTAACAGCCGGTACTCAAGCAGGCCCTTACAATTATTATGCACAGAGTTCAGCCATATGTAGATTAAACAAACACTGAATTATAAATCCTTTTGCAAAAATGCCTCCTCGCGAATTAAACCTCCACATTAACAAATTACAACTTTCCGAACGAAAATAAAATCAGTTACAACTCAAAAACATGATATTTTTAGTAAGTTTTCAGGGTACTATTTGTTGACATTGGTGGACAGTGGAGACTTGCCTTAATCATGAATCTATAAATGAAGCAGTCAATAATTCAGAAGATAGACACAATATGATGGAGTAACTCAGCGGGACAGGCAGCATCTCTGGATAGAAGGAATGGGTGCCGATTTGGGTTGAGACCCTTCACAGTCAACCCAAAACATCACCCATTCCTTCTCTCCAGAGATGCTGCCTGTCCCGCTGAGTTACTCCATCATATTGTGTCTATCTTCGGTTTAAACCAGCATCTGCAGTTCTTCTTCTTCTTCTTCTTCTTTCGTGTGGCCTGCACAGCCTAAAGTTGTTGGACAACTTGTTCTATTTGATCTTCCGTTTGTGCACATCGAGTTGATTGCATTAGTCAGAACAGGGCGGATCACGTGAAGGTTGCAATCTTCCACCCCAGCATCTGCAGTTCCTTCCTGCACAGTGAATATTTCAACCAATCCTTGTGATTAGAGTTTCTGGATCCAACTTTGGTTCAAAATAGAATGGAATCAATATACTGCACTCCAGGGTGTCACAATTGCAAATTGGCCATGGCATTTCAAATCATCTGTTGCACTTGGCAAATTGGCCCAACAAATTACTTTGGGTTGAGTTTACAATGCTCTTTGCTGACCAGTGACCAGTGGGAAAAGCCAGTAAACACATCCTGACAGGGAAGTAGGAAGAGCTGCCAATATTAAATCAGCACGCCATGCAAAAAAAGCCTGAAGGGCCTGTCCCACTGAGGCTTATTCTTAGGCGATTACAAGCGATTATGCTGTCGCCACATGGTCGCCAGGGTGTCGCCTGTATGGTCGTGAGTAGTCTCCTCAGTCGCCCAAAGAGTTGCAGAGTCTTTCTGGTCGCTGCTGGATTTTCAACATGTTCAAAAATTTGCGCCATCAGTGCGCTTGACGCCAGCGAGCGCCAATTTTAATCATGATACGGGTGCTGTTTGTACGGAGTTTATATGTCCTCCCTGTGACTGCGTGGGTTTTATCCGTTTGTATGATAGTGTTAATGTATGGGGTGGGGGGGGGGAGGGGGAAGGGGGAGGAGGGGGAAGGGGGTGGAGGAGGGGGGCAGGGAGGAATAGGGAACGGGATGGAAGGGAGGAGGGGGGAACGGAGATTTTGTAGTGGTGAAATGCTGTGTGGTGGGTAAGTGAGGGGTTTAAATGCTGTGTGGAAGGTAAATGTGAGGCTTTAAGCCAAGAGGCTTCTGGGAGGATGCTGAGGCATGGAGTCTGAGCAGAGGGGGGCAGAAGGTAAAGGTACAGTCTGCTGTTTCTTGTGTGTGGTTGCTGTGTGTCTTTTTTTCCTGCATTGTTTGGGCAGTATTGATGGCAGGTAGAATGGTGCAATGCCCCCTCCTGCACATTTGAGAAAGCAGGGAAACTCCTGGTGTCCTTGATGACGATACTTGTGGGATTTGTATCTAGGTGCTGCTCCTTACAGGCTGCATTAGGGAACTGAGCTGCAGCTGGATGGCCTCGGAATCATCGAGGAAAGTGAGAGCTCCGTAGATCGCCGTTTATCATGCAGTGCTCATGCCTAAGGAAGAGAGTAGGTGGGTGACCTTGAGGAAAGCGAGTCCACAGAGAGAGCAGTTCACACCTGTGGCCAATCCTTTTTTTTGACAATTGGCGATAGGTGCAGGAGTAGACCATTTGGCCCTTCAAGCCAGCACTGCCATTCACTGTGATCATGCCTGATCATCCATAATCAGTACCCAGTTCCTGCCTTCTCCCAATATCCCTTGACTCCGCTATCTTTAAGAGCTCTATCTAACTCTCTCTTGAAAGTATCCAGGGAATTGGCCTCCACTGCCTTCTGAGGCAGAGAATTTCACAGACTCACAACTCTCTGGGTGAAAAAGTTTTTCCTCATCTCTGTTCTAAATGGCCTACCCCATATTCTTAAACTCTGGCCCCTGGTTCTGGACTCACCCAACATCTGGAACATGTTTCCTGCCTCTAGCGTGTCCAATCCCTTAATAATCTTATATGTTTCAATAAGATTGCCCCTCATCCTTCTAATTTCCAGTGTATACAAGGTATACCCATTTGGATACTATCAGGGTAGATGACCTGTCAGGGGAGAGTAGATGACCTCTCTGGGGGGAGCACCAAACCTAGCTCTGAGACACAGCGGGAAAGGGTAATGTCAGGCAGAGCCATAGTGGTAAGAGACTTGATGGCCTGAGGGGCAGACAGGAGATTCCGTGGCAGGCAATGAGACGTTAGGGCGGTGTGTTGGCTCCCTGGTGCCAGGGTCCAGGATGTCTCCGAGCTGCTGCATGACATTCTCAAGGGGGAGGGCGAGCAACCAGAAGTCTGTGTTCATGTTGGAACAAATGACAAGGATAGGAAAAAGAATGAAGTCCTGCAAAATCATTATAGGGATTTTGGCAAAAAGGTAAAAAGCAGGACCTCCAGGGTAGCTATCTATGGATTACTCCTGGTATTTTGTGCTAGTGAGGGTAGGAACAGGAAGATAGCACAGATGAATGCTTAGCTAAGGATCTGGTGCTGGGGACGAGGGATTTAGATTTTCGAGCATTGGGATCTCTGCTGGGGTGGAGGTGACCTGCACAAGAGGGATGGGTTGCATCTGAACTAGAGGGGAACCAATATTCTGGCAAGCAGGTTTGCTAGAACTACATGGGTAGGTTTAAACTGGATTGGCAGGGGGTAGGATCCAATGAGGGAATGAGGCTGGACCTTGGTATGGAAGGTGATGGAAGAAATTTCAGTTGACAGAATAGACAGGAGCACAGCAGACAGTGAGAAAGGACTGAAGATAGACACACAATGCTGCAGTAACTCGGCAGGAAAGACTGTAACTCTGGATAGATGGAATGGGTGATGTTTCGGGTCGAAAACCTTCTTCAGACTGAAGAAGGACTGTTGGATGTATTTGCATTTATTTCAATGCAAGAGGCCTGACGGGTAAGGTAGATGAACTCGGCGCATGTGACTGGGATGTTGTAGCTGTTACGGAAACATGACTGAGAGGCAGCTTAATGTTCCAGGGTAAGATAGAGGTGGGAGTAAAAGTGTTGGTTTATTGATTAAGGAGAATATCACGGCACGACTGCAAGATGACATACTACTGGTTCGTCGAGTGAAACTACGTAGGTGGAGCTGAGAAATAAAAAGAGATAACTTTGTTGCGAGTGTGCTAAAGGCAATGGCAATTAAAAGAGCAATATGCCAGTAGATCACAGATTGTCATACGAGGTGATTGTAACTTTCCCAACATAGACAGGGACTGTCACACTGCCAAGGGTTTAAATGGAGTGGGAATTGTCAATGTGTTCAGGAAAGTTTCTTCGGGTAACATGTGAACGGTCTTACTTGGGCGAGGGCAAAAATTGAGGGCAAGAAATTGGGAGGGGCAATGACTGAAGAGTCTGTGGGTGAGCGTTTTAGGACCAGTGACTACTGTTCTATTAGCTTTAATGTGCATAAAGACAGGGTGGGCCCGCAAGTTAAAATTCTGTATTGGGACAAGGCCAAGTTTCTAAGTGATAGACGGAAACTTGCTAGTGGTAGGTTGCTTGCAGGCAAAGTAATGTCCGGATAGTGGGATGCTTTTAAAAGTGTGATGACAAGAGTTCAGGGTATGCATGTTCCTGTTAGAGTGAAGGACAAAACAGTTGGCAGAAAAGAAGCCCAGATGATGGGAGGAATTGAGGCTCTGGTCAGAAGGCATTATATAGATATAGGCAGCTGGGGTTAAGTGTATCCCTAGGATTTTTGAGGAGCATTTAAAGGAAATCAGGAGCAAAAGGGGTCAGGAGATAGCTCTGGTAGATAATATTAAAGGAAATTGCAAGATACTTTGTAAGTATAGTGAGGGAAAGAGGGTGACTAGAGAGAGAATAGGGCCCCTCACAAATCATCTTTGTGCAGAATCGCAGGGGATGGACAAGGTCCTCAATGCGTATTTCACCTCTGTCTGGAGAAAGACTGGGGAACTTGGGACAGTTCATGGAAATGTCTTGAGTACCATCCATATTATGGTTGAGGTGCTGAAATAAGGTGTATGAAAATAGATAAATCTCCTGGACCTCATTAGATATATCTGAGGACACTATGGGCAGCTAGAGAAGCAATTGCAGGTTCCCTGGCTGAAATATATGAATTGGTATTAGAGATGGGTAAAATAGGTATGAAGTTGGGATCTTATGTTACAGTTGTACAAGACATTAGAGAGGCTGCATTTGGAGTATTTTGTTCAGATTTGGTAATTCTCCTATAGGAAGGATGTTGTTAATCTGGAAAGAGTGCAGAGAAGATTTATGAGGATGTTGAGGACCTAAGCTGTAGGAAGAGATTGGGCAGACTAGGACTTTATTCCTTGGAGGGTAGGAGGATGAGGGGTGATCTTATCGAGGTGTGCAAAATCATAAAGGGAATAGATGGGGTAAATGTACAGAGTATTTTGCCCAGAAAAGGGGAGGGGGGGTCAAGTATCAGGGGACCATAGGTTTAAGGTGAGAGGAATCTGAGGGGCAACTTTTCACAGGTGGTGGTGGGTATGTGGAATGAACGCCAAAGCAGGTAGTTGAGGCAGGTACACCATTTAAAAGACACTTGGGCAGGTACACATGCAGATGCTGGTTTACACCGAATATAGACACAAAACCGAATATAGTAACTCAGTGTGACAGGCAGCATCTCTGGAGAGAGGGAATGGGTGATGTTTCGGGTCGAGCCTGAAGAAGGGCCTCGACCCAAAATGTCACCAATTCCTTCTCTCCAGAGATGCTGCCTGGGCAGGTACCTGGGCAGGAAAAGATTAAAGGGATATGGGCGAAACATGAGCAGGTGAGACTAGCGTGGATGGGGCATGGTCGGCATGGGCATGTTGGGCCGACGGGCCTGTTTCTGTGCTGTATGACTACAATTCTGTGTGTGGTGAAGTGTCAGCAGATGCATTAAATTGAATGTAGTCATGTCGGGCAGGGATATTTGACTTCATACGTTTGACTATACTTCACAGTAATTTGTTTCAAACACCTTTTTGGTCAATTTCACAATGTTCTGCAGGGACCAGAATGGGCATCATCCATAAGATCATGATGGTTTTGTGCCACACCAAAGAAAAAAAAATAATTGTTTTCCAATTTCTAGATTAAGGAGGCAACATATCCTCTTGGAGCCATTACGACATAACTGATGTTATTAAAACTTTTATAATCTATAATTTTTTAACAATTTATTTAATTCAACATCCCCATAAAACATTGCAGCACATTTCCTCTTGTCTATGTTGTAAAACCTTTCATAAATAATATCCCACAAGAACTTTCAATAAACTGCCAATATAATTAAAGTATGGACACAGTCTACAGTTCTATTATTCAACATCTGGCATTGCACACTGGTCTTTGAGTTTCAAAGAAAACATTGCATAACCACGTCCAGGTGGAAAAATAAACACATCAGTATTTTCGATTTAGAGAGACTTTTTAGTGGAGCATTTCAATTTGCAACAGGAACCTATATCCTAACTCACTCCATTCTGATAATAATAATAATAATATCTTTTATTGTCATTACACATAAGTGCAACGAGATTTGGCTTGCAACTTCCATCCGATGTCATAACTTAATCGACAAATAAAATGTAGGTTTAAATACCCCGAGAACAAGGTTTGCAAAAACAAACATTTGACCAGTAACATCAACACAGACTAAAGTGCGAGGCCGGGGGAGACAGTCCATGGTGGTTGAGCGGCTACTCAGCAGGGCCGGTTCAGAGCCGCTATAGCTATTCGGTGAGCTACAGCGGATGATCTACAGCTATAGATCATCCGTTTTTTTATATGGAACCAGTCACTTGAGACAAGATGGGACCCAATTTTATAACAAGAATTCAACAGTGGTGCCGTGTGCTCAGACTAGCTCCAGCTGGGCATTCACGGAATAGTGGTACGGTTCCAGAATCCGGGTAACATCCAGATATCCTGTGATACTTTGCTACAACACAATCACAGCCAACTACAAGACATTTAAAAGAAATAGCTAACCTATGAGGCATTTTGTCAATGATTCAATATTTGGATCATCAGGTTGTCAGAGAACATTTGACTCATTCACCTGTGGCAAACATTTTATTTAAACCTTTACAGAGAACCCACTCAAGCATAACAGCCAAGGTCATCCTTTAAATGCTGCATTTGTTGTTACATTCCAGGCAGATGATAACATTTATCCTACAATTTTTCAAGGAGCAGTAGATAGTAATTCAGGGCAGAGGAAACAGATATGAACCATAGAAACAGCCACACCAATGAGAGGCTCCATATATATTATAGTACCGGAATTTGGAAATCTACTGCTCCCATCCCCACTCAGTTTCTATTATTAACAGTATAAACAATATACTGCAGGGGGATACAAATGTGATAGAAATCGTGTATTCATTAATTTTTGCCTGAATATTTAATTTTGTCCATTTTGGTTTGAAAAAATGGATGCAAGGGACAGTGTTGTCATCGCAAAAAATGGTTCAGATAAAATCAGATAATAGTGAGAGGGAGGTTGAGATGAGAGGGGGAAATAGTGCATGGGGCTGCACTGGTATAAGCCCTGATAATGGTGTGGGCTTGATTGAGTTATGTGGGAAGCCTCAAGAACCTGTGATCTATTCCAGAATGGACCTTGCAAATTAGAGGTCTTGACCTTCACAAAAGGCTGCCAGACCCATTCTTCTATTGTACCGAGACATAGCATTAAACCTTTTTTTTTTCGATATCAAGGCAAATCATACCAGACATGAATACAATCATAGTACATATGAGTACAAGTTGAGCAAAAAGAGAAATGGAACAGAACGCAGTATATGGTGTTACAGCTTTATTGCAGATGCCAAACCTAAGGACCATTTTAATTGACTTATTGTTTGCCATTTTTGCAAAATGTCAGTTGGGGGGACCACATCACCAACGCCTAGCTCGATGGGGAGATTCCACCTTTGACCGAGAAGATGAGGTGGAGAAGGATGAGGCTCGCTGGTCACTGCCACCGCCACCCAAAAATGCCAGCAAACAGGGTTGTGCGGTGGGAACCCACCCATGGAAGACGTGACCCGGGACGGCCGATCAAGATGATGCTGAAGACGTTGATGGAAGACGCATGTGTGGAGACAAAAAAGGAGCTTGTCCGCTGCATGGAGGACAGAGATGTGTGGTGCGTCCGTCACTGTGCCCGCCGGAAACCAGCACCACTGCGTCGCTAATGTTTTCAACGATTTAATAATAAAATAATTTTTTGGGATAGTTACATATCCATTACGTTATTGCGCATTATTTACAAAAGTGGCAGGTCACCACCTAACAAGTCTATTCCTGTTTTTAAGCATTTGACTTCCCCGTCGGATTTTGTGCACACTGTGAGAGCAGCATCAAAATATAAGAAATTATACCCAACCCTGATGAATCACAGAAGAAGCACTCCGTCCAATTTCCTGATGAGTGGAGACTTAAGGGGCTGTCCCACTTGGGCGACCTAAATGGCGAGTTTAGAAGAGTTTGAAAAAATGACATGTTGAAGACCTCCTTCGACTATGTTGAAGACCAGCTTCGACTAGCTACGACTAACTTTGGGAAAGTTGGACATCGAAAAGTGGAGAGTGAAGGTGACATCCTTCGATCTCCTTCAACCTCCCTTCGACTATGATGAAGACTATCTACGACTACCCTTGATTACCTTGACTAACATGGCGACCTACTACGACTAAACCTACAAGTAAAAAAGGTATTGATTTTTTTCCATGGCAACCTTTTTTTAACATATTGAAAAATCGCCACGACCTAGCTGAGGACTCGAGTACGCAGAGACCACTCTCGAGCATGAAGGAGAGCTACGAAGACCTCCATTGATCTCGTATGAGTCAAGGGCAAACTCACCAGAACACATGGATTAGGTCGCCCAAGTGGGACAGGCCCTTTAGAAAAAAGATTACAACTACTTCTTCAGGTGCAAACATCCTGAAAGATGGTATTTATGCATTAAAAATTGGTGAAAGGGCTCTCAGCACTTAATCCCTTGTCAAACCTAAAGTAAAGATTGGATTCTATAAATATAAACTAATTTGCAACTTAACAGCATTTATAGGCTTGAGGCACAGGTCACATTATCGAAAAGCAATCCACTGAATAATGGAATAATATTACCTGCCTTTACTAATTGTTCTGGCTTACACTGTACATTAACATTGATTTAACAGTGACATAATCACATTAGGTGAGGGTGTGCCGACAACCAGCTAGCAGCTCCATGGAGTGATGTCAGGAAGCTGCAGTGCACATAAGTTAAAGGTCAGGTTGATTTTATTTAAATAAGTGTTTTAGCTGTGTAAACACTACTTTATGTCTGCTGTGGGACAGATGATGTAGGCCGACTGGGCCAGAACCTGCTCGACTCAGCCCGTGCCTTGTGTTGGTCTCCCAGGATATCCATGCAGCTGGCTGTTCTAATCTTGTGGCTGCTTGACTACTGATGTCATAGAGCCACAGAGTCATACAGCATAGAAAGAGACCAATCCGAACACACGGACCAACATGCCCCATCTACACTCGTCCCACCTGCCTGCGTATGATCCATATTCTTCCAAACCTGTCCTGTCCATGTACCTGTCTTTTAAATGTTAAATCTCAACTACCTCCTCTGGCAGCCCGTTCCATATACCCACCACCCTTTGCGTAAAAAGGTTGCCATTCAGGTTCCTATTAAATCTTTCCCTCTTCACCTTCCATCTGGTTCTTGCTTGCCCAACTCTGGGTTAAATACTCTGCATTTACCCTGTCTATTCCCCTCATGATCTTATACACCTCTATGAGATCACCCCTCATCCTCCTGCTCTCAAAAGAATAAAGTCCTAGCCTGATCAACCTCTCCCTCTAGCTCAGTCCTTTGTGTCCTGGCAACATCCTCGTTAATCTTCTCTGCACCTTTTTGAGCTTAACAACATCTTTCCTATAACAGGGTGGCCAAATCTGAACACAATACTGCAAATGTGGCCTCACCACAAACGTGTCCAGAACCTTTGCTATTTCACAGGCACTGCGAGGTGGAATGGTGTGCGATAGATGCCCAGTCCTCAGTGCTAAACCCTAGTCCCATCACTGCATCACCCCAATGAGATTCCACACCTGTGCATAGGTGCCAAAGTACAAGATAAGTGCAGGTCAGAAGGCAGATATCTGACCTCTGACTCCTGCCAATTGCCTCCCACAGCCCTGTTGCGATTTTACAATGCACTGAACTCAGGAGGTCAGGGTACTTTGAACTTGACCCTGGACTTCATGCCCATCATATCTGCTGCACTCGCATTCATTCATTCAATTGAATGGGTTCGCTGACCTTCATTAAATGGGCAAGGAACGCAAATGGTATGTTATTCATCTTTTCAAAACTAATTTATTATCTTAAATTAACATCTGTGAGCTGAGCAGGATTTTACATTTATTAAGTCACTTTTAATCATTTTAATTATGTAACTGTATTTCAACTGCTCCCGAGGACAATCTATTCTGAAGCCAGGCCCAATTTTGAGCACCATGCATGGCACAGTGCTCCTACTTGACACCACACACACTGACCTCTTCCACTGTGACCACTGCTGCAAGTCAACAGATGCAGTTTGTGGTTATGGTGCGGTATTGTGAGTTCAAATTAATATCTCATTACTTAGTGCCGATACGTTGTGGTATAATTCCACAAGGTTTATCTGCTGTAAAGTTTTGTACTGAGTTCATAAGATCATAAGTGATAGGAGCAGAATTAGGCCATTCAGCCCATCAAGTCTACTCCACCATTCAATCATAGCTGATCTATCCCTCCCTCCTAACCCCATTCTGCTGCCTTCTCCCCATACACCGGTACCAATCACCTGTACCAAGTTCATACATCATAGACCAGAAATTCAATGGTGTCGCAATGTGCTTTCAAGCATGAGGGGCTTGAATTGTAGCATGGCCTTGGCCATTTGTACAATGGTTGGGTAGATGCTGGGAACAGCGACTCTCTTATCCAAGGGTGGTGTAAAGAAGGGGGTTAGAGAATTCCAGCGTACGCCAGCAACTGACTCGGAGGGTGGGAAACTCAGAGAAGGGGAAGGTAGAATTCTGGTACAGGTCTCCATAAACACAGAGGAAGTACTCAATGGCTTAACTGGGTTAAAGGTGGATAAATCCCCAGGGCCAGATGAGATTTATTCCTGACTGCTATGGGAAGTCAGAGAAAAAAAAATTGGTGGAGATTCTTCTGAGCTCTTTTACATCTTCGCCATCAGATGGAGAAAGCAGGGCAGCAGGACAAAGTGGGACAATTGTAGATGTGAGGCTAACATCAGTGGTCGGGATATGATAGGAAAAAATGCTGAAGGACAGAATTGATGATCATTGGAATGGCAAGGACTAATCAGGGATAGCAGCATGGCTTTGCATGGCCAAAGACAGATCTTGACCGACCAACCTGATTGAATTTTTTTTTTTTTCATGATTGAATTTTTGAGGAGGTCACAAAGCACATTGAGAATAGCAGTGCAGTAGATGTAATGTATATGGACTTCTCTGAGGCCTTTGACAAGGTCCCATTTTGGAGAGTGATCCAAAGATTATGAGTCCGTGGGAGCCAGGAGTCCAGGACAAGTTGGCAAATTGGATCTATAATTGACTTGGCAACAGGAGGCAGAGGGTCGTGGCAGAGGGTGTTTTTTGTGATTATGATGCCAGTGACTGGTGTTGTTGCCCAGTGATCAGTGTTGTTTGTAAGAAACATGAATGATTTTGATGTGAATATAGGTGACATGATCAGTAAAGTCACTAATGGCACCAAGATTGGTGGAATTGTTGACAGTATGGAGGGTAGTAGAGGAGACAGCGTGATACCGATGCTCTGCGGAAGTGGGCTGAGGAACGGCAGATGGAGTTTAATTCCTATAAATAAGGGGTGATGCATTGTGGAAGTATCTATGAGGCTAGGGCATGCACCATGCATGACAGGATCCAAGGATGTATTAAGAAATAGATGGGCCTTGGCGTGAGCAAAGAGGTCCGGCACTTGTACAGGGCCCCAGTGAGACCACACCTGGAGTATTGTGTGCAATTTTGGTCTTCCAATATGAGGAAGAACGTTCTTGCTATTAAGGGAGTGAAACTTGGGTTCACCAGGTTAATTCCTGGGATGGCGGGACTGTTTAGAAGGATGGGAGGGGATCTTATTGAACCATATAAGATTATTAAGGGTTTGGACACGCTAGAGGCAGGAAACATGTTCCCGATGTTGGGGGAGTCCAGTACCAGGGGCAAGCCATTTAGAACGGAGATGAGGAAAAACGTATTCACACAGAGAGTTGTGAGTCTGTGGAATTCTCTGCCTCAGGACAGTGGTGGCTGGTTCTCTGGATGCTTTCAAGAGAGCGCTAGACAGAGCTCTTAAAGATAGCGGAGTCAAGGGATATGGAGAAAAGGCAGGAACGGGGTACTGATTGTGGATGATCAGCCATGATCACATTGAATGGGGTGCTGGCTTGAGGGGCCGAATGGCCTACTCCTGCACCTATTGTCTATTGTGAACTTAAAGATCTTGAAGATGGCAGTGCAGGTAAATGATTACAAAAGCATAGGGGACTTCATTGGTCAGGGTTTTGAATACAAGTGCAGGGAGCTTATGCTGCAACTTCATAAAACTCAGACCTCAGATCGAACGCGCTTCTGTGGATGGTGGGTGAGGCGGATACTGATCGTGGCATTTAAGAGACTTTTGGATAGGGCTATCGCATATAGGAAGAGAGATAAGAGTTGGTCTTGGCATCATGTTCCGCACGGATGTTGTAGGCCGAAGGGCCTGTTATTGTGCTATATTCTAGAGTACAGTGTGCAGGTTTGGTCACTACACTACAGGACTGATGTGATTGCACTGGAGAGGGTGTAGAGGAGATTCACCAAGATGTTGCCTGGGATGGAGTGTTCCAGTTATAAGGAGAAAGAGAAAAAGCTGGATTTGCTCTCCTTGTAGTACAGGAGGTTAGGAGGAGACATGATGGTGGTACATAACATTTTGCTGTTAAACAAAGGGTAGACTTCAATAATGTTTTCCCCTGATCAGAAGTGAATTAGACTAGAGGGCATCGATTTAGGGTGAGGGGTAAGAAATTTAGAGGGGACCCAATGGTGAAATTTCTCACCCAGAATAGTTAGTACCTGAAATACACTGAGAATGCGCTGGAAATAGAATTGTTAACAACAGTGAAGAGGTGTTTGGACACCAAGGCATGGAAACTATGAGCTGGGTGCTGTGAAAAGGGATTGGTATAGATTGGCCCACTCATTGTCATCAACATGCTGGGCCAAATGGTCTATTACCATGTGTAGGTAGGAACTGTAGGTGCTGGTTTACACAGTAGACAGACACAAAATGCTGGAGTAACTCAGCGAGACACACAGCATCTCTGGAGAGAAGGAATGGGTGACGTTTCGGGTCGAGACCCTTCGTCAGACTGAGAATCAGGGGAGAGGGAGTCTGGTACCATGCTGTGTGACTCGACAACGCTTAAGATATCAAAGGCTTCCCCTGAATAACAAAAGTGTTCCATCACTGCAGGAAACAAAAGTCCAACATTTCTTCTTGGTGTTTCTTCCATGAAACATATTGTAATGTTTGACTTTGATTTTTTGGGCATGGTTCTAGCAATTACTTGGCAGAAAATGAACAACCAACCGTGGCTGAAACTGCATATGTGCCATGTTGACTGATGTGACCACTTCATGCTCAGGTGCACAATTGCATTAGGTGCATTCAACCGCACAGTAAAAGTTCAAACATCTATTATCTATCTATTGCATTCAATGGTCCATTGTGTGCTGCAGTTCAATCCACCAGTGCCTGGCAACATATGTTATCCTGATGGATTTCTAGGCAGAGATCGATACATTCTGTGCAAAACTTTCCAACAAGTAAACTTGCTGGAATAATATCTTAACGTATTAGCATTCAGTGCCTCAAAGATGTTGATCTGCATCCACACAATCCCACACCACAACCACGCACTTCGTATTTGAGTTTTGAATATGCCAAGAACATTATGTAATTCCCACACAATAAAGCATATTAAAAAAAACGATAGTTTCCAGAATTTGTCGCAGTGACAGAACTCAGATGACAGATCATCACATCAGGTAGACTTTGGAATGATTGACACAAAGAAGCAACAAAGAATACAGAGATGAAAGAGTACATCTGCTTAACTATTCATTGTAAAGAACAGCACATGGATTTAGATATCAAATGTTTACATTTGTTGACATCTGCTGTTTGATGCAAAATAAAGAATTCAAACATGCCTGCGATAGAGATTCAATACGCTCCTTTGAATCAAAAGAATAAAAATGCATGGATTCTTTATTTCAGACCGAGCAGCAAATTAATGTTTCCAGAGATATGGATTTGATGCACAATATGAAGAATGCAAAGATAATCAGAAATTAAGTAGAGAACATGGCTCAAATGCACATAAGACATTTTTGGAATTGGGTGGAGGTTCAACGATGGCAGTGGAGGTTGGGGTATGAAGAGTAAGAAAGGAATTACCTCGCGTGTATTCATTGATTTAACGTGCTTACACAGCTTTACATGAAGAGAATTTGAAATGAACTAGATCCTAACAAGAAGAATCAAGTAGAGATGCAGCCACAAGTATTTGTCAACCCGATTTGCAAATATAAATCATTAATTAACATCCCAGGTAAAATTGAAGATAAGAAAATCAATTTTTTATAGTAAAAAAATGTCTAACACATCTCGAAGGAACTGCAGATGCTGGTTTAAACCAAAGATAGACACAAAAACATGGAGTAAACTCAGCGGGTCAGGCAGCATCGCTGGAGAAAAGGAGTAGGTGCCATTTTGGGTCATGACCCTTCTTCAGACTTGTCTAACTCATGTCAGACTTAACACGTGCTGGCTAATTAAATATGCGGGTTAATCCAGAGTTATGTTATATGAGTAATATATTACACTGTGAATAACAGATGACATAATAGAGGTGGAGAGTAAATGGACAGGTTCACAAAAGCAGCACCCACTGTGCAGATTATGAAGCAACACTTGGTAAACACACCATGGGAGGCTACAGTTTATTTGCTGGGTCGCTCTGATATGGAACTCAGTGAACAGGATCAAGTGGTTTTGGAAATGCCAGGTACTTTGGCATTCCGGATTGTCAAGTGCGACATAATAAAGCTTCTACTTATCTTTTGACCTTCTGCTGACAATTTGAGAAGTTAAGAATGTTAGGTTCTGGTCTTTTATGGCAGGCGGCACAGTGGCCGGATGCGGGAGTGCAGCTCATAGAACTGCTGCTTCACAGCCCCAGCAGCCCCCACATTCACCCTGTGTCCACATGCGTTTCCACTGGGTGTGCTGTGGTTTCCTTCCAAATCTCAAAGATATGCAGGCTGGTCAGATAATTGGCCACTGTAAGTTATCTGTAAGTGTAACATATGATGAGCATTTGACAGCACTGGACCCGCACTCACTGGAGTTGAGAAGAATGAGGGGGGACCTCATTGAAACGTACAGAATAGTGAAAGGCTTGGATAGAGTGGATGTGCAGTGGATGTTTCCACCAGTGGGAGAGTCTAGGACTAGAGGTCTGAGCCTTAAAATTAAAGGATGTTCTATTAAGAAGGAGATGAGGAGAAGTTTCTTTAGTCTGAGGGTGGTGAATCTGTGGAATTCTTTGCCTGGAGGGAAAGTCTGTGGATATATTTGAGATAGATAGATTCGTGATTAGTACGGTGTCTGAGATTGTGGGGAGAAGGCAGGAGAATGGGGTTAGGAGGGAGAGATAGATCAGCCATGATTGAATGGCGGAGTAAACTTGATGGGGCAAATGGCCTAATTCTATTCCAATCACTTATGAACATGATCTCTGGTGTGTAGATTTGAAGTAGAACATGATGAGAATATGGGGAGATTAAAATTGGACTAGTGTAAGATTACTGTAAAAAGGTGCTTGGATACGAGTGTGGACCGAGTGTGCTGAAGGACATGTTGCCGTGCTGTACCATGTTATGATTGTGACATTTGAAAACTAGGAATGAATTTGTTCTTTCGTTCAAATACCAGGGATAGATAGTAATCTAAAAACAAAATGTTGCCGATCCTGCGAATCTAAAACTAAAAGGCACAAGAAATACTCAGCAGCTCAGGCACCTCTGAAGAGGGAAACAAAGTTAATGTTTCAGTTTGATAACCCTTCATCAAAACTAGAACAATACTAAATATAACAACTTTAATGTTGCAGAGAAATGGGAGAGGTGTGGAAAGAACATAATGTCTAACATATTACCGACACCAGACACTTTCCCTCTGCTATCCTTTAATCATATCGAATACACCATTCCCCCCATTTTGCATTTTTGCACTCCGCTCTTCAAGAAGTCTTTTCATGCAAACTCAGGGAATGCAACGCCTACCCGTTTGTCTCCTTTCTTCCTGTTATTCAGGGTCCCAAACACTCTTTCCAGGCAAAGCAGCATTTGTTTGCACTTTCAATTTCGTATACATATGGTGCGGTCTCCTCTACATTGGGAAACCAAATCCAAGTGGAGTAATTGCTTATAGACACAAAATGCTGGAGTAACTCAACAGGAAAGACAGCATTTATGGAGAGAAGGAATGACGTTTCAGGTCGAGACCCTTCTTTAGACTGATTGCATAATTGCTTTGCAGAATGCTTCTATTCAGTACTCAACGGTAACCTTGAACTTCCAATTGCCTAAAACTTCAATTTTCTATTTCATTCTTAATCTGACCTTCCTGTCTTTGCTATCTAACACTGTTCCAATGAAGCCCAACTTAAACCTGAGGGAAAACATCTAATTCTCCGACATGGAACGTTGTAGGCCTTGGAGAATTAAACATCAATATCACCAAATAATTAGTATTAAGCAAACTAATGTGGCTAAAGAAACTGTTAGGTCTGTTGTAGGATGAATCACTAATGGTGACGAGTCAGAGTAGAGAAGTGAGATCGACCGATTGACCAAATGGTGCCAGCACAATAACCTGGCTCTCAACACCAGCAAATCCAAGGAACTGATTGTGGACTTTGGAAGGGGTAGGATAGTGACCCACAATCTTGTTTATATCAACAGGACAATGGTGGAAAGGGTCAAGAACTTCACATTCTTGGGCGAACATATTTCCTGAAGATTTTTCCTGGTCCCAGCACACTGATGCAATTATAAAGTAAGCAGATCAGCGTCTCTATTTCCTGAGAGGATTACGGAGAGTCAGTATGTCAAGGAGGACTCTCTCGAACCTCTACAGGTGCACAGTAGAGAGCTTGCTGACAGGTTGCATCGTGGCTTGGCTCGGCAACTTGAGCGTCCAGGAGCGGAAAAGAATGCAGAAAGTTGTGACCACTGCCCAGTCCATCATCGGCTCTGACCTCCCCACCATCGAAGGGATCTATTTCGCAGTCGCTGCCTCAAAAAGGCTGCCAGCATCATCAAGGACCTACACCATCCTGGCCACACACTCATCTCTCCGCTGCCATCAGGTAGAAGGTACAGGAGCCTTAAATCTGGTACATCCAGGTTCAGGAACAGCTTCTTCCCCACAGCCATCAGGCTATTAAACTTGCCATTAAACTCTGAACCATAACAGCCTATTGGACTTTATCTGTTTATTTATGTGTATATATATGTGTATATATATATATATATATATATATACACACATATACATATATATATGGTCTCCGCTGTATAGACACACTGAACTGTTCTGTATTTATGCTTGCAATATTCTGTTGTGCTGCAGCAAGCAGGAATTTCATTGTCCTATCTGGGACACATGACAATAAAACTCTCTTGACTTGACTTGACTAGGTCTCCTAGAATTGATTGTTTGCATCCTAAAATAAGTGGTGAGACAGATAATGGATGCACTGGTTATAAGCTCCAAGATCTTTTGTTTCCGCCCACATTCCAAAGACGTACAGGTTTGTAAATTAATTGGCTTGGTGTAAATTGAAAAAAAGTGTGAGTAGGGTAATGTTAATGTGCGGGGATCGCTGGTCGGTGCGGACACAGTGGGCTGAAGTCCCTGGTTACACGCTGTGCCTCTAAACTAAACTAAATTGCATAGAAAAGTCACACATAAACTGACACGAAAACTAACAGGCGTAGCTTGTAGTAATGAAGGCTGATGGAATAATGGTTTACACTTCAGGGACCTGAGAGCATTAAAGTAAGGAAGCCCTACTACACTGTACAAAAGGCACAAGTGAGACCACATCGGGAATACCTTGTACAGTTTTGGTCTTATTTAAGGGAAGATATGCATTGAAGCATATTAAATTATATGGGAGCTTGCGTGGGTAAATGCAGAGAGGATGTGTTCTCTTGCGCTGGAGTCCAGGATGAGAGGATATAGTTTCAGAATAAGGGGGTGCTCATTTAAAACTGAGATGAGATTAATTTCTTCTCTCAAATTGATGTTTGGGGGATGAATCTTCAAATTTTCAATTTATTTTCTCCTCTTCTTCCATTATTTTCAGATTCCATTATTTTTCTCCTATTTACAACATTGTTATTCACCAGCCCCTACTGCCTAAATCCAGATGGCACACCATTGATTATTATTCAATCTCTCTTGGAATCCAACCCATTACAAACCCTCCCGTTTGTTCCCTCCACCCACTCCTCAACAAATCACTAGCCCATTCTACCACAACTACCCCTGCTTCTCCCTACAAATCCATCTCTCTCCAAGTTCAAACCTGGTTCATTTCTAACTTTTCCAAGTTCCAATGAAAGATCATCAGTCCATAGTATTATCTCCCTTTCTCCTGCCACAGAAATTGCCTGACTTGCAGAGTATTTCCAGTATTTTCTGTTTTATAGAAGGCATTACCTTTAAATCACACCATCTGCATTTTAACATGGTTATTGTGAATATTCAAGGCTGTATCATTCTGAAATATGATTGTTGAATCGATGACTTCCAATGCAGATCATCATGCATCAGATGACTTTCGAGAATCACTGCGGAAATAGGCCCTTTGGCTCACCAAGTCCGCACCGACCAGCGACCACCTCATGCACTAACACTATCCTATACCATTGGGACAATTTACAATTTTGCTGAAGCCAATTAACCTGCAAACCTGTACATCTTTGGAGTGGGGGAGGAAAATGGGGCACCTGGAGAAAGCCCATAAGGTCATGGGGAGAATGTATAAACGTACAGACATGGTGAAAATTAATCTAGGGTCTCTGATGCTGTAATGCAGCAGCTCTACTGCTACGCCACTGTGCTGTCACCTTATCAGTAATTTAAATGTGGAGGTTAGTGAAGTGGACTCGACATTGTAGACATTTATTAAAATAAAACAAAATAGTCCTAGGATATTTTTAGGTTTAAAATATTCCCTGGTCTACCAATTTACACACAAGATGAGCTCCAAACTCTGAATAAATTTGCAAAATGCACCCTTATGACCGAGAGCTGATTAAAACAAATGAAAGAGCCATATGCTTTAATCAGCTAAGGGCTACCATTTTAACAAAGAACATCATAAGGCATTTATTACTAAATGCACATTTACCTCATGGACAACAGCTGCAAAAAAAAATGATTACAAAGCAAATTCTTCTTCTCAGAATAACATTAAGGGCATTATACTACATTAGGGAGCACTTATAGTGATATTAGTGACGAGGAAAACATTTGGTCAAGAAAGTTGTTGCAGTAAAAGGCCTGAACTTTATGGAAAGACGCTTTATTAATCTACAGGCTGCTTTTTAAGCATTACACCACACAATTGTATTCACATAACAGCCTTAATATAAAGACTGTCTCTGTGCTTCATGGAGGAGCAAGGAATATGACCATCCAGCTAAGAATGTGACATTTATTTAATGGTGTTCGGTCAGAAGACACTATTACTGTTTCAAAAGTATGAGGTCTGAGTGGTGAATGGGATATGGAGTTTAAAGCCCAATTCAATGTTTAGCTATGGTAGAAGTGAATAGAGTCCATGCTGCGAGATTAGCTGTGCAAGGTTGGTGAAAAAGGCATTGAATTTGTAGCAGTGTTCAAATGATCTGAAAATGTTTTTTTCCTGAAGAAAGTTTGTGACCGATCCAAAGTGGAGTGTTGGAGAAGCAACCATAGAACACCAGAGAAGGAAAGTTAAGGCAGAGGTAGACAACATTAACATGTTGGTAAATGCTGACCTCTTGGATTGTAATCACTAGAAGTACCATTTTGCTCAGGAAACAGTGGAGTCAACAGGTAGATGCATGGGGGAACATGGAGCATGATAGCTGAAGGAGGCGCATTGCACGGATTCTGATCAATCACAATAGAATTGGAACACAACTTTCAGCCCCTTGGTGTGTTCTTTCTTTCATTAAAATCACAGCTAACCTGTATCTCAACACAATTCACCCAATCTTATTTCTATTCTCTGAGGTTTTTATTTGACAAAAAATATTTTATCAAGGATTTCTTTTTTTTTGTCCACACTCCATGGTTTGTTGATAGACATCCACTATCATTTGTGTGAAAGGTCGTTTCATTTTACTTCGGAACCACGAGAGTGACTACATGAAGAAGCCCGCCAGCCCGCATGCACGTCAATATGTCTAACGCATTGCGCACGACTGGCTGGGAGGTGCGTCGGTCCTCCAGCGGTAAGTTTCAAACCCTGCAGGTAAGTTTTAAACTTATTTTCAGGTTGTATTTTTTGGTTGCAGGAATCTCTTTTACAGAGTTTCCTGCTGGATATGGAAATCCGGGGTGAAATCCAGACGGGCCGCGGGGAAACCGGCTACGGAGGACCGCGGGAGTGCGGGGAGATGGCAGTCGGCGGGTTCGCTACCCGAGTCGCTGACAGTGCGACTTTGGCAACCCCGAAAGGGTGTACAGCCAAACGGAGTCTGAGAGGCCTGGGGACTCGGATGTGTCAGGCCAGGAGGGGTCTCCTCCGACAAACACTGGTAGCGTCATCGGGCATTGATCCCAGATGGAGCATGGATAGCGTCCTCGGGCGTTCATCCCACAGAGGATGCTCCATCATGATATGCTCCGTGAAACGGTGCCATATCAGCGCAGGTCTCCTCGGGGGCCTGCGGCAGCGTCTGTTTCAGGGCTGCTTAAAAATCTCCCTCTCTGTGGAGGGGAGTGCCACAGGTCAGTGCATGACTGACTCCAAATTCCGAAGTATGTCCGTGGAACATACTGGAATACATGCGTGAGGTTCAAGAAATTGTCTGTCATGGCATCAAGGTTTGTGATACCCTCGCAAACAAAGGAGCTGCTGCAAGCAGAGTTGGCTTCCAGCAGCAACTACCTCACGTCACATCATTATCGGAACAGGTGACGGTTGCAGAATACAATACACCTGTAAGTTGTGCATTCCTGAAAGTGCCGGCAGTGAACAGCGCTATCTGGGGAGGCATTGGAGGGGGCGTCAAAACCCAGGAAATGAAACTCCAACAATTTTTTTAAATTACTGGCCTGAGGCATTATGGGCATTTGCCAGATCTGTGAATGGCGGGCCCTCATCGGACATCCAGCAGGATGCCCTGGTGTTGATGTGCAATGCACACTTCAAAATGAACTGTTTTCAGCATAACGGCATCAGACCTGCTTTAACTGCCAAAATTTGCCGGCTTATGTAAGACCAGCAAGGTCCAGCTGCCGAATCTTCTATTCGGGGAAGACCTACCCAAACAGGTAAAGGACCTGGATGAGGAAGCAAAAACTGTCGGACTAATCAAGGTACCAGCGACGAGCAAAGCTTCACAGTTTCGGCGACAACACCCCTCGCCTCCATCGGCAGTAAGCGGTTCACTCCGTGCCGCGGAGTTTGAATTGGCCCATTCGCGGAGCTGGATTCAGCCGCGGGACTGACTTACCATCACCCGGCGAGGTCAGAACATCAGAAGCCTAGATCGCCTCAGCGCAGAGGGAGAACAAGGAGGGAAGAGACAAAGACTAAGACTTTTGCCTTCCATCACAGTGAGGAGGTGCCTGGTGAACTCACTGTGATGGATGTTAAATTTGTGTTTATTGTTTTTTTTTGTTATTTTTATTATATGTATGATTGCAGGCACGACATTTCGTTCATACCGAAAGGTCTGAATGACAATAAAGGTAGCATTTCATTTCATTTAAAACCGACTGCCAGGCCGGGTTTGTTTGCCAACACAATTTTAAGTTCTGTTTAATAATTTGCTTTCCCGGATGTAGGGATCGCTATTATTATCATTTGCATCAGCATGTTTTAAATCCATGTCATGTCTGAATGCATTATTTGTTCAATCAATTCTGGTTAACTAATGCAGTTTTGACTCGTGTTCACGGCAAGAAAACACAGAGCTTTGAAATCTTCACGTGACTACAAAGTAAAATAGTAAGATTAAACGAGCTTACCAGTTTGAAGTTTGATCTTTATTTTATGAGGAGTTACGATGAGGGATTACGTGCCCTCCACTCCCAACCCTCTTCTCATAAAGGTCGTGTGGTAGTTCTAGTTTCTCGAATCTTCCGATAATCAGTTCAACAACTGTTTTCTGTGATTTCACACCGCTGCTTTGAAGGTTAACGCACATGCGTGCTGGCGGGCTTCTTCACGTAATCTCTCATCGTAACTCCTCATAAAATAAAGATCAAACTTCAAACTGGTAAGTTCTCATTTAATCTTCCTATTCTGCTGCACTTATATGTGTATGTGATGAATAAAACTGATTGATAATTTTAAAATTGCAATACCAAAATTGGTTGGATGTTGGAAATCTGTAACAACAGCAGTTCAGATTTAGGGCTATCAACCTTAAGATTTAAATTTGTTTTTCTATTGATATGTCCATCCTACCAGACTCGAGGTGTATTTTCAGCTTTCCAATTTTGTTTAAGCAGTTTGCTTCCCCCCACCCCCACCTTCATTTAATATTTCCTGAGATTCAGAGCCCAGACTAAAATACTTCACATGGACATTGACCAACATTTTGCATAACCTGAAGCATCTTTTCAACAAATTCCAGTCCACTTAAGATAGAGTAATATTAAACTATCTATTTAGTTTTATTTTTGGTATCTTCATATTGATTTAAGGAAGTTCTATACAAGGACATAGAAATTAATTTGCTCCTCACTAACTCCTTGTCTTTCAACAGGTAAATGTACAGAGGATTTTGCCCAGTGTAGAGGTATTGAAAACCAGAGGACATTGGTTTAAGGTGAGGAGGGATAGATAGGAACCCGAGAGGTAACTTTTCTTTACACAAAGGGTGATGGGTATATGGAACGAGCTGCCAGAGGGGGGTAATTGAGGTTGGTATTAAAAGACAATTGGACAGGTACATGGATAGGATAGATTTAGAGGGTTATAGGCAGGTGGGGCTCGTGCAGATGGGGGCATGTTGGTCGGCGTGGGCAAGTTGGGCCTAAGGACCCGTTTCCAAGCTATAAAACTATGACTCTTTGACTATGATTAAGATAGAATCAGCAGACGTTTTTATGCAATTTGTGCTGTTTTCCTACCCAGAAGCAAATATGCCTCCTGACCTGAAAGTTACTACCTATTATGAATTACTTTCCTGAAAGTTCATCTGATTAGATTCCAACTCAGCTGCAGATTTTTGCAGCTCATCCTACAGTTTCTGTTGAGTCTTCATCCCTACGCACTATGCCAGCAATATATTCAAAATTCAACAAAATTGCCCAGACATAAACCAAAAAGCAACAACCCACAGGAGTAGCTTTTATTTGCTCCGAGGTAAACTACATTTCACAAATCTCTTTTTGAACAGCTCACACTTGTCCAAACGCGCAGTCACTCTGTCTCTAATAGTGGACAGTATTATCTTCATCCAAACTGGTGTTAAACACACAACTCTCTGGATGTCTAGTTACTCCTTCCCTTCCTAAGTAATATTGCATTTTACAACTTAAATGCAGAAACTACAATTCATAGACCAAGACACTTGTACAAAATTCTCACCTGTGCATCTGAATTATTTTTTACATTGTTCATTCAATGGGTCAGGTCTCCAGGATTTACAATCTACTCTACTATCTGCATTGCTATTTTGTACTTTTATATTTATTATTAAGGTCAAGCTCATGACTTTGTGATTTCCTCACCTGGCTGATATTCTATTCTTATTCTCTGCCAGGAAACAGATAATTATTTTACTGGCTCCATCTGTGCAAGTTTCAATAGGCTTACCTTCCCCTTCCACAAGGCTTCTGATATGGTGCCACAAAGTGGGCTCAATAGGAAAGCAGTACTATGTGGCATAAAAGGGGGGCATTGTTCACATGGATATGAAGTTCTCCAAACAAAAGACAACCGAGGTGTATGTGGTGAATGGTTGTTTGTCAGAGTGCAGGAAAGTGAACAGTGATATTCCCCTGGAGATTGATGTTAGTGCCATAGTTTTATTTTCAGATCTGTATTAATTACATGGATTTGAGGGTGCAAGTCATGGCACAAACTTGGCCATATTGTGAACTGCGAAGAGGATAATGATAGATTGTAGCAGTTCATTTCAGTTTAGTTTATTGTCACAAGACTATAACACCCCGGATGCCTGGGATGGCAAGACTATAACACCCCGGATGCCTGGACGCGACTCAGTCACTCTGCAAGATTGCGAGGGAGAGGCCACGACTCTCATTCTAAGCTGTGAATCAACTGAACTGCGAGTCTGCAATGTACTTGCAATAAATGATTTGTTAGCCCTTAATGACAATGTCAAGAGTTGTTTGGCCTACTGCCCTGCCTGTGCTTGAAACTGCAATGTTTTATTAGGTCCAACTGTGTTTGGTTCATAAGTCCCTCTCATTTCGTGACTTCCACTTAGTGGACAGGTCGCGCTGATTGCGTAATTTCCGGTGAATGCAGAGGTCGCGCTGATTGCGTAATTTCCAGTAACTGCAGAGGTCACGCTGACTACAGACGTGTCGCTGACTGCGGAAGTCCCAAAGTGGACATGCTGCGCTCAACCTTGTGAGTATTCAAGAAAGTTTACTGCCATATATACGGTGTGTGTGTCAGTGAGTGTGTATGTGTGTGAATGTGCATCTGTGTGAGTGTGTGAGTTTGTGAGTATATTTGTGCATGTGAGTGTATGAATGTGAGTGTGAACGTGTGAGTGAGTGTGTACGTGTGTGAACGTGTGAGAGAGGGTGAGAGCGAGTGTGAGAGGGTGTGAGTGTGGTCTCAGTGACTGAGCTGTCAGCCCAAGAATCCATTCGGCCAACAATCTCCATACTAGCCCTCTGGAAACCAGTCCCTTTGGCCCATAACACCATGCTAGCGCTCCAGAAACCCCCCCCCCACTGGCCAGTAATATTTGAATTGGTGGAGAGGTGGAATATTGCGTTGGGGGACCAGCCCTCCAGTGTGAAGCTGGGACCCAACGGGTCCCACTTAGTCTAGTCTCTGCCTTAAATATATATATTTATGGCCTCCATAGCCATCTGTGGAAAATAATTCCACAGATTCACCACCCTCTGACTAAAAAAATGTCCTTTTATTAGTCTAGTATCCATTAGTTCTGCCCTTTATGAAACATACTCCTTCAGAAAACAGTCCAAAGACATTACAGGAATTCATTTGCCTATAAAGAGATGGATTTGTCATCATGCAATTTTAACAAATTAAAAAAAAATAAAAAAAATATGACATGAAAAACAATAGCATTGCTGAGATTTGCATGAAACTCTGCATTCCAGAACGTGGAGAGCCTCCGTCTATCTGCAGCACCAACACGTGGATAGGTCAGGATATGTGTTGCAACAAACAACATAATTTTCAACAAAGTTTGCAGACTGGATCTTAGGTAGGAATGATTTCGAACACCTGTGCGGGCATTTTAATTGTCATTTAATGGAACCTCAGGACATGGATTTCAACACCAGAAACCTGTCTCAGGAGGATCTCCTGCAAGGAATACGTTCACCCCAGCTCTCTCTGCAGCTTCCTTATCACCAGTCTCCAACAAACAACTGGACTGGGATGCTAAAGATGGGGGTGAAAGAACCACAAAAATATAACAAAGGGAAGCGGGGGGGGGGGGGGGTGGTTATTCCCGTTTGAAAGTGAAATGCTGCAGATGCTGGAAATCTAAAGAAAACAAATATTGGAAATGCTTGAATCAGACTGTATAAGACCTTGTGAATTAGATAAACATGGACGTGTGTCATTTCTGTTGTAACCATCCTTCCCTCACACAGCCACAATCTTAAGATAAAAGCCAAAAACCTATGGGAGAGAACGACTTAGGTATTCAGCAACTGAAATAATGAAACCCCTTCAACAGTAGGTTCTGCATAGACACTAGGTAACCAGTGCCATGCAGAAGGTGCATTGCAAGTCTAAACCATGCACTGACAAAATTAAAATCCCCAAAGATTACATCACATCAATATGAACGGAAGCTTCCTGTCACCATGGTAACAGACTTGCAAAATTGGTTGGGAACCACAGAAAGAATGTATAATATATCCATCCGTGAGTCCACGCTTGGTGTACAACCTCAACATAGTCTCTGGATGGGTCCAATCTACTCACTTGTCAGTCACACTACTAATGAATGCACATAATGTTAGACTACCCTGACACTGCTCTTCTGGGAAACTTCTGCACAGGTACAAACAAGATCTATCATCAGAAACTAGAATGTTCTGTTCCCATATCCAATCAGGGAACCACGGAGGTTTGAACAGTTTCAATCATTGAATTGGTAGATCAATGGAAATCAAAATTATACTGACGAACTGCTGCACATTGATGCAAAGCCAACTACCATTGACAAAGCTTGTTTCTTAAAAAGCAGATAGCAACAAAAACTGCTAAAGGTAAACTGTGGCAATCTTTAGTTGATTCGTCAGACGGGAGTGGAGAGATTACAATGAGCACAAACTTTGCTCAGTGCTTCTCGGGCTCCACTCAGAACAAAGGACAGTTAGCACAATTATATATTTTTCTTATCAGTAAAACACTCCTACCAAATCTGTATGTGGCATGACTGAAACATTCTGCAACCTTTCAGAATATAAGAAAAGCTGGGTCCAAATCAAGCTCATCCAATAACAAGTTATTACTTATCTCTGGAGCGTCAGCTATTTTTTTTCAATCTTGGCTTCTTTATGGCCTTGAAAAGATGCACATGTTATTACTTCAGCCTGCCATCTTAATGTCTTTATTAAAAAGACAACCTGTCCTCCATATTGTGTTCCATATAATTTACAATGTCATTCAGACTTGGCACCGAGCCATTCTTTTGTTCTACTAGTCCATGCTTTTGTAGAAGAACAACTCTATTTTAGATTTGACTATTAGATTTGACTATTAGCTCTTTCACCATAATGGTAGTGCAGGTAGATATCAGGAGTAGCGTTGAAGAGGCTTTCAGATACACATGGATATGCAGGGAATTTAGGGCTATGGATCATGTGCAGACAGATGAGATTAGTTTATCTTGGCATCATGTTCGCCGCATATTACATTTGTGGGCCAAAGAGCCTGTTCCTGTGCTGTGCATTATGTTCCTTAGCTTTCCTGGATATAATATGTTGAGAATTTTTGCAAATGGACATATGCAACCTGCAAGATTATTTTGAAAAGGAAACCCATTTAACATGTAAATCCACTGAGGTACAGTATCGTTGTCAATATTGGGGGGATGCGGATGTGGGAGAAAGAGAGAGGAAGAAAAAAGAGCATGGGTGGATGAAAAAAGTGGAAAGCAATGTTAAAGAAGGTAGACAAAAGAAAGTAAGAATGAAAGGGAGAGGAAAGAGTAAAGGAGATGAGAGGAAGGGAGGCTGCGAGGCAAGCAAGACAGAGGTGGATGGGTGGAAAGGCTAATCAGCTTCATGTGGACTAAATGAAAGGCCGGAAAGAGAGTAGGGCCAGCAAAATAGTGAAAAGTTAGGACTGTGGGCATTGAGCAGGTGGAACAATGAAGAATAAGTAGAAGCCAAGAGATGAGGAAAAATAAAGAGGAAATGAAAGCAGGGCAAATAATGGGGAGTAAATTAAAGAATGGATAGGAATAGAGTGAGGAATGTGGCTGGAGAGAAAAGGAGAGAAGGTGGAAAGGGAGGGATAGAGAGGGATTGCCAAGCAGATTCTGAAGGATTGCACTGCATTTAAATGGAAACATTGGCTGCCCAATGCAGAATTGGCATGGGATACCCATAAACGTCTATTTAAAATTCAATCAATTGACTAGCATCATTTGGCTAAAATGCAACCTATGAAATAAAATCTTTAGTATGAAATTATGCTTTTAATAATTTTTGTTGGAGCGTGAACATTTATTTGTAAGTCTTTCATCAAAAAGACGTCAAAACCATTCTGCAACCAATATCATTCTTGTCCATTATGAAATGATATTGTTCTATCTGCTACTTATCAGTGTCACCTTACCCTGGGTATGCAAGCAAAGAATTTCACTGTGACTGGTCACATCAGACAGTCAACATCATTGCATGTGTCAGAGAATGCATCTTCAAATGCCTGGGCAATTAGCAAGTGGCAGCAACTCGGCAAGGGATCAATATCAGCAGTGGACTGCAACTCTTAAAGACATATTCAACCTTTTAAATTCTGCAGTTGTATGACTTAATGCTCTGAACTTGCATCCCTCAGTCACCAACAGCCTAGATCACAAAGACTAATACAAAACATTCATACATTCACTTCACCCACAGATTACACACTGCAACCTCATCAATAGTGAATAGTTATTTATTGTCACACATCTGGATGCAGTGAAATTCTTTGCTTTGCACACAATCCAGTAAAATCCTCCAATGGATAACCACAATTATACATAAGCACAAGAGTGTAGTGAATAAACAGTAGATTTCTTCTTAGGCAGTACACAAAAATTCACACATCCAGTACTAGGCAGTACACAAAAATACACATTTCCTGCACTATCTTGTACCCTGTTAAACAGATTGAGTCTTATCTTGGCCTTAAAGTCCCATTGTCCTGGTGGCGGCACCAGGTGGGTGATGTAAGGGTCGGTCCGGCCTGGCGATGATGTCAGTCTTCACCACCACCAAACTGCTGCTCTGTACTGCTGTAGGCCACGTCTGATCCGAAGCAGACGTACCAGATATACTACTTTGAAGTTGGACAAGGGAGCAAATCCCTCTATCCCACAACCCACTGCACAAGAACGAGATTCTAGCCAAAATGGACTTGCTGCTCCATTTTCTACCTGACATCGGCAGCCACAATTTAAAAGTTAATTTGCAGGTATCTGGAAAGGGTGGGTCTAAAGCACTGCCACAGGGGGAATCTCTATCATTCACATGCTACAGATGGCATGAGAGCGTACATCTTACTTTCCCCCATCCCTCTTCACAGAGGTGCAAACAAAAAAAAGACTGAAGATGAAGGGATTTCACAATTTAACCCTTGCTGTTACCATCTCAGATGTTAATGCTGTGCATAAGTGACAGAGTTGCTGAAAGGATAGATTTGTACACAGTTAAACGTGCAGTCAAGTGGCTAGGGCTGAGGGAAAGGGGAGCCGAGGTAGCAGTTCACCAGTGGTCAAAGTCATGAACAGAAGAGCACTTTGGTGGGTGCTAATCGACACCCACAATAAAATGGTGGGAGGCCTGGCAGACAACCTGCATCCAAATTCAAGGAACACTGGGAAAGCCAGTGCAGGTAATTCTACCAGCACATCTGAACCCAACAAATATACTACAGTGTCTCATATACGGCATCTAGTTTTGTTTAGTTTAGTATGGAAATACAGTGTGGAAACAGGCCCTTCAGCCCAACAAGTCTGCACCAACCAACAGACACTTTTACATCGTGGCCATCTGTACACTGTGATGTCTATTGGCTGAGGGTAGAAAAAGACGTGCCTATTGGTGAATTAGGGATTAGTGTTTCTGATTGCAGTCAGATAAGCTCAGACCCGAAAATGGCTGTCTGGGGTGGTTCCTCGCTTCTGATGCTTTTAATGCTTTTCTTCTTCAGATGGCGGCGAGGAAGGGCGGCAACCCCATAATGGGGTACGTTGTGGAGCAAACCACCAGAAATCTTGGCACACATTCAAGTACTACAATGCTCAAAGTGGCTGAGACATCAAATGCATGCTTTCAGCAGATCAACAGGCAACTATCAGATTTTGTCTGACAACGTGGCAAACCAGATTCATGATTATGTGATGAATGGATAACCCTGCTTATCCACAAGCTAACTGATTGCTAGTTGTGGAGGTTCAAATGCACCTGACACAGCAGATGGCCATGTGTCATAAAATGATATCAAATAATGATGAGATGGACTACAGGGAGCAAATTGAGAACCTCTTGTCCTGGTGTCGAGAACAAACCTTTCTCTCAATGTCAAAGTCAAAGTCTCCCTTATTGTCATTCAGACCTTTCGGTCTGAACAAATTTTCGTTGCCTTGCAGTCAAACATAATAAAAAACAAAACACACAATAAACACATATTTAACATCCACCACAATGCGTTCATCAGGCACCTCCTCACTGTGATGGAAGGCAAAATTCTTAAAGTCTTTGTCTTCTTCCCTCCTTGTTCTCCCTCTGCGCTGAGGCGATCCAGGCCTCCGATGTTGTCGTCCACTGGGCCCGCGGCCGAGCCTCCGAAGCCAGGTCTGCTGCCGGAACGCTGGAACACCACAGCTCTGAAGCCGGGTCTGCCGCTGGAACGCTGGAACACCACAGCTCTGAAGCCGGGTCTGCCGCTGGAACACCACAGCTCTGAAGCCAGGTCTGCTGCCGGAACGCTGGAACACCACAGCTCCGAAGCCGGGTCTGTCGCTGGAACGCTGGAACACCACAGCTCCGAAGCCGGGTCCGCCGCTGTCGCCGGGACGCAGGAACACCACAGCTCCGAAGCCGGGTCCACCGCTGTCGCCGGGACGCTGGAACACCGCCACAGCTCTGAAGCTGGGTCCACCGCTGGAACACTACAGCTCTGAAGCTGGGTCCGCTGCTGGAATACCGCAGCTCTGAAGCCAGGTCCGCTGCTGGAATACCACAGCTCTGAAGCCAGGTCCGCTGCTGTCGCCGGAACGCTGGAACACCGCCACAGCACAGAGGCCGCCAGCTCCGCCATTAGGCCTCAGCACAGACGAAGACGGTGATGGGGGACGCGACAAGAAAAAGTCGCATCCCCACGAAGGGAGAGACTAAAACCTTGTTTCTCCGCCCCCCTCCCCCCCCCTCACACACACACACACACATACACAGCCTAATAAACTAAAATTAACTAAAACAGACACCAGAAAACAAAAAAAAAGAAAAACAGACGGACTGCAGGCAAGCTGCAGCTGCCAGCCGCAGCGCCGCCACTTCACTGTCAGCAAGACAAATGAGATAGTGATCGACTTCAGGAAGCAAAGTGGTACAGATACCCCAGTTTGCATTGACGGTGCCGAAGTAGAGATGGTTGCAAAACTTCAAATTCCTCAGTCAATGCCACCAACAATTTCTCCTGGATCACCCATATTGAAGCAAGGACAAAGAAGATGCACCAACACCTCAACTTCCTGAGAAGGCTTAGGAAGTTTGGCATGTCCCCTACACCTTTCACCAACTTTTACAGATGCACCATAAAAAACATTTTATCAGGATGCATCACAGCTTGGGGACATCTCCATCCAGGACCAAAAGTAATTGCAGCGAATTGTGGATGCAGCTGAGACGATCACATCACATCACCTCCCTTCTATTGATTCCATTTATACCTCATGCTGCCTCGGTAAGGCCAGCAGCATAATCAAGGAAGAATCGCGCTCTGGCCTCTCCCCCTTTTCCCCTCTCCAATCAGGCAAAATGTACAGAAGTGTGAAAACACACACCTCCAGATTCAGGGACAGCTTATTCCCTCCTGTTATCAGGCAACTGAATCATCCTACGACAGCCAGAGAGCAGTGCTGAACTACTATCTACCCCTTTGATGATCCTCGGAATATCCTTGACTGGACTTTGCTGGCTTTACCTTGCACTAAACGTTATTACCTTATCAGGAATCTATGCACTGTAAATGAATTGATTGTATAATGCGTTGTCTTTCTGCTGACTGGCTATCATGCAACAAAAGCTTTTCACTGTACCTCGACCATCTCTACATCTGACAATAAAGTAAACTGAATGAAGGCATCAATGCTGCGATCAGGATTCCCAGCAGTGATGGACATTACATGTTGCATGGTCAAATCCCATCTGGAGACTGTATGAAAATACAGAATATCCCAGAGTAAACCCCATTGCCTGTAATGAGGTGTATGCACATCAATGGCACGTATCCCTGGGAAGTCGGAAGGCCATGCAGAGTTGTGCGCACATCCCACCTGCTGCTCTCTCCAGCAAGAGAATACATCGTTCCCAGCCTTCTGTGGCTCAGCAAATAGAAGATTGCAAATTACAATTAGAGTTCAGTGCCAATATCACTTTGATAACCAGCGCCAATGTGCTCCGAATCCTGCTTTGAGGAGGTAATTGTGACTGTAGCTGGAGGTGAGTTACAGAGAGACCCTCAAAGTAGGACACAAGCCTCACGTGCTTCCTTCATGAAGTTTGAGGTAGAGGATTACCTTTTCTGCCCACATCCATCATTTTTTCTTGTGCCAATCATATTGTATTTCCTGGTGAATGTTCACCTGTGCATCCATGTCTCCAGGTGATTGGTTTGTACACAAGTAGCAAAATAAGAATTAAACCCTTCAGTAGCGATTACACTTCTCATGATAACAACCGTAAAATAACACACAAAGCGGCAGACCATTGTACAGTTGCAACAATATTTAATCAAAATCAGTCAGGTGGTGCAGCGGTAGAGTTGCTGCTTTACAGCGCTTGCAGGGCCGGAGATCTAGCTTCGATCCCAACTACGGGTGCTGTCTGTACGGAGTTTGTACGTTCTCCCCATGAACACGAGGGTTTTCACCGAGAGTTTTGGTTTCCTCCCACACTCCAAAGACGTACAGGTTTGTAGATTAATTGGCTTGGTATAAGTGTAAATTGTGTAGGATAGTGTTAATGTGCGGGGGTCGCTGGTCGGCGCCGACTCGGTGGGCCGAAGGGCCCGTTTCCACTCAGTATCTCCAAACTATTCTAAAACTAAACGAATCTGTGGGCATGCAGTCTCTTTAAACAGTGCTGGTTGTTGTCCTTCTGGCGCCTGAATGCATGTTCAGCTGTGCGAGGTTATGTGAGTGAGTACACCAGCTGGAGCTCTCAGCTCCAAACTGAGGGCAGTGACCCAAAACCAACACTAAATTAACATCACATTCTCCACTTTTCTGCACACTTCGAGCAGGCATTGCCCAGCTGTGCATGGGCTGATGGACGTACGCCACAACAGCTCCTGCTTGAAAAGCGTGCAACCTGATTTCACAACCAAGTCAGGCTCCAGCTTTCAAACATGTGCTCGCACTGATGTCAAAGCTTCATCCCAAATCACTCGAGGACTAAAACCTACACCTGTTATTTTTGACGTGCTTGGTATTATGCTGCAAAACTAACAATTATGTCTTAATTGTGGTTTGGAGTATTGGAGATAATGTAAGATTTCTACAATATCCACCATATGTCAAAACAGTGAATATCATGCTGTTACTCCAGTATATTTAGAATGAAATTAATCAAGTCACGTCATTTAAAAGACAACTCTTGTTGACCAAAGTGCTTTACATTGGTGGAGGTACTAACGTTATACAACATTGGTTTACAGATTAAGTACATCCATAAATACATACATATAGCCCTCCCTCAGAGGACGTCAAGAAAGGCTTGAGAGTAAAGATGAATTTAAGTCTCGACTTAAAAGAGTCGATGGAGGCGGCAGTTCTGATGGGAAGAGGGATGCTGTTCCAGTCTGGGAGCTGCAACCGCAAAGGCGCGGTCGCCTCTGAGTTTATGTCTAGACCGCGGGATGGTCAGTAACCCCGTTGGCTATAATAGTTAGTTTACTCACAAGATAATGCAAGAAACCATAACAAATTAGTACTTTACTTGATTTAACCAATTCTGAAGTGTTTTAAAATAAGTGTCGATCAAAATCTTGGTTACTAATTCCAATAGCCTTAATCAGACACATCGTTGGTGATAACTTCAAAGTCTCGCTAAACCATATTGTATAGTTTGGAGGATTACACAAAAAGCTGGAGAAACTCAGCGGGTGCAGCAGCATCTAAAGAGCGAAGGAGATAGGCGACGTTTCGGGTCGAGACCCTTCTTCAGACTGGTCAGGGATCAGGGAAACGAGAGATATAAACAGTGATGTGGAGAGATAAGGAACAATGAGTGAAAGATATGCAAAAATTGGTATTGGTGACAAAGGAAGCAGGCCATTGTAAGCTGTTTGTGGTGTGAAAATGAGAAGCTAGTGCGACTGGGGAGGGGGGGGGGGGGAGATGGAGAAGGAATGTCAGGGCCAGAGGGCTGAGGGAGAGGTGGGGGGGAGGCAGTCTGGGTTAACAGAATTGAGAAAATTCAATGTTTAAGCCCAGAGGATGCAGACTCCCCAAGCGGAATATGAGGTGCTGTTCCTCCAACTTGCGGTGTTGATCACTCTGGCCGTGGAGGAGGCCCAGGACCGAGAGGTCGGATACGCAGTGGGAGGGGGAGTTGAAGTGCTGAGCCACCGGGAGGTCGGGTTGGTTATTGCGGACCGAGCGGAGGTGTTCGGCGGAACGATCGCCCAGCCTCCGCTTGGTCTCACCGATGTAGATCAGCTGGCATCTGGAGCAACGGATGCAGTAGATGAGGTTGGAGGAGGTGCAGGTGAACTTCTGTCGGACTTGGAATGACTGCTTGGGTCCCTGAAAGGAGTGGATGGGGGAGGTGAAGGGACAAGTGTAGCATCTCTTGCGGTTGCAAGGGAAAGTGCCCGGGGAAGGAGTGGAGTGGGAGGGAAGGGAAGAATTGACGAGGGAGTTGCGGAGGGAGCGGTCTTTGCGGAAGGCAGACAGGGGGGGAGATGGGAAGATGTGGCGAGTGGAGGGGTCACGTTGGAGGTGACGAAACTGGCGGAGGACTATCTGTTGTATGCGCTGGCTGGTGGGGTGAAAGGTGAGGACCAGGGGGACTCGGCCCTTGTTGTGAGTGGGGGAATGGGGAGAGAGGGCAGTGTTGCGGGGTATGGAGGAGACCCTGGTGCGAGCCTCATCTATAGTGGGGGAGGGGAAACCCCGTTCTCTGATGAACGAGGACATTTGCGATGACCTGGTGTGGAACACGTCATCCTGGGAGCAGATGCGGCGTAGACGGAGGAATTGGGAATAGGGGATGGAGTCCTTACAGGAAGCAGGGTGGGAGGAAGAGTAGTCCAGGTAGCTGTGGGAGTCAGTTGGTTTGTAGTGGATGTCAGTCAGGAGTGTATCACCTGCAATAGAGATGGTGAGGTCAAGGAATGGTAGGGAAATGTCGGAAATGGTCCAAGTATATTTGAGTGCCGGATGGAAGTTGGTGGTGAAATGGATGAAGTCAGTCAGTTCTGCGTGGGTGCAGGAGGTGACACCAAAGCAGTCGTCAATATAGTTTGGACATGGAACACTTTGTCATCTCTCATCCTGACTTTAGAACAACTTAGTCTTGAGACTTGCCAAACCAGTGAAATCATATTATCTTGTTCTTTACTGTTATGAGACAACACAACAGGTGGAGTCTGTATGTCACCTGTCTAACAATCTGATTAGAATCCACAAACTCCAACACAACATTGCCCACACACGTCAAGTAGTGATATGCATCTGCCGAACTCAATTTCAGACTTCATTTAATCACACCCTCAAACATTGCACATCCCTCACCTCCTCTCCTGCCTCCATCCTACCCACTTGGTCTCCCCCTCATCTTTGCCCCAGGAATGAAAACTTTGCTCTCAGCTACCAAATCAAGATTTTTAGTAGACCTTAGAAGAAGCATGGATGCACAGACATAAAGTTGAGCTGCCTCAAGGTGATTATAGTGGGCTGCAGGTCTAAAATTGGCAGGGGCAGACTGAGATGTGAAACTGGTGACATTAAAATTATACTACCTGCTATAAATTGCATTCCAGGCTTCAGTGCTGAGTTTTTCGCTTGCTTGCTTGCATGCTGCGAGTACATGTGGGACATGTGAGTACATGTGTTTAATCAAAGTGGCCAGACCGATACTAGTATATATCGTGTGAGGAAGTGACATCGAGAACTTAAGAATTATTTTTGCTTTTTCACAAAGAGAAATAATAATTTAATCTCACTCTTAAAAAAATGAGTGCCGCTACCTGATGAAACAAATTATTTGCAATAGTTTTCATCTCCCATGATTGGCAGAGTGTTCAATGAATAAGAACGTACAAGTAAAATCCTGATCCGATCACTGTTCATCTGGGTGAAATAGAATATATTCTAAGTCATTAAAGTACTGAATTACTAAATTACTAAAGAAGGGTCTCATCACGAGGGATAGAAGTAGAATTAGGCCATTCGGCCCATCAAGCGCCATTCAATCACAGCTGATCTATATCTCCCTCCTAACCTCATTATCCAGCCTTCTCCCTATAATCTGACACCCTGTACTAATCAAGAAATGTTTTGTCTCAAAACGTCACCCATTCCTTCTCTCCAGTGATGCTGCTTGTCCCACTGAGTTACTCCAGTATCTTTGGTGTAAACCAGCATCTGCAGTTCCTTCCTACACATTGTGTCTGCTCGCCTACTGAATTCATGTTGCTTTCTAATGTGTACGATTGAAGAAATATATATTCCCAATGCTATTGGAGAGACTGTATGTCTGGATAGTATCAACTTCAACTGGAAGAGCTCAGGGGCCAACAATCAGCACTCAAGGCGAAAAAATGGGTGTTGTATAGGGAGATGCTGGATTATGTAAAGTTTCCTTTCCTAAAAACTGTCCAAATGCTGACTTTGTCACAAATCTGAAACATCTTAATCCCATATCAATCCATTCTATGTATACTTGCTATAATTCTTTCATTTCAGTGACAAATCACCTTAACACTACTTATAATGAAACTATTAGAATCTCCACTATATGCTGTCATTAATCAATGCTGTGGGGGTATTTTATTACTCTTACTGATAACTTAAAGATTGCTTTAAAAATGTATGGGAGAATTTGTGTAAAGTCAGATTTGCATCGGTCAGGTCATTTGCAACCAAGAAGCCCCTGTAACAGAGTGAGAAGGTAAAACCTCACTCTCACGACACTATACCTTTAATAGCAAAGGGCCAAAGGAAGACAATGTTTATGATAAAAATTCAAAGTGTTAATAATGCATTTAATCTCAATATACTCACACTTATTCTTAGTTTATGAAACCAAATTAAAAGAGCAGGGCTATTTTTTTCCCCTGAATTTCAGTCAGGTAACATTTTTATATGAATTCCTCCTGTAATTTAAATCGAGAAGTGAGTGAATGTGTGTTTAATACACATAGCAGATCCTCCATAATTCAGATTTGAATATCCTTTCAATCCTCCTGCTTATTTTTATGGAAGATTTGTGATGTGAATTAATAATTTTTACAATAGCATCAAATTTACATTTGAGCCATTAGTGTAATATCACCTGAAAACTGTGACCAGGAATTTTATGTCTCCCTTTGCATTGTTATGTTTCCAGGACTATTTTAAATTAAAATAATGCAATATTTAATCATTTTAGTTATTCTCATAACCCGCGTATAGGTCTGACAATTTCACAATGAAGATCTGCAGCCAATCATTTTTTGCAGAGCTGTTAATCAGAAAATTACATAGCTACCAATATCCATGTAATTACAAGATAAAGCCGTAACCACATACATGCCTGAGGGTTCATCTTCAGCACTGTGTTCCCAGATAGAAGTCCCATATTGAATTAAACAGCGCCTTATAAAGTGGTGTTGTTTATTAACCATGCACTGCACAGCACCACCAAACCAACAATTTGGGAGGGAGTTAGATGTGGCCCTTGTGGGATCAAGGGGTATGGAGAGAAGGCAGGTACGGGATACTGAGTTGGATGATCAGCCATGATCATATTGAATGGCGGTGCAGGCTCGAAGGGCCAAATGGCCTACTCCTGCACCTAATTTCTATGTTTCTATGTTTCTAATTAAAACATCGTCATTCCCGTGCTTTCTTTCCATGCATGTTGAGTTGTCAGATCCAAGGTCATTTGTTAGTCTGTAGGACAACAACTTTCATTTATAAAGCATCTTGAATGCACTAAAATGCCTTGTCAGTAAGACAGGCGACGTGAAGCTTGGTCACACCACGGAACAGAAGATAGAGAAGTGTAACAAGCACGAGTGGTGGGGATGTGGAGCACGCAAAAAATTTAAAAATATATGTTTTTTAAAAGAGCACCGTAGGGCTGGAGCAGGTTAAACAAATAGGAAAACACAAGGCCCGCGTGGTAATATTATGTCATGTGGCATCCAGCTCCATTTCCAGTCCTCCCGTTCAATCCCAACCAGATTTTCAGACACCATTTTAACTCCTCGTCCCATTCCCATACAGACATTTCAGACTTGGGCAGCCCCTATTGCCAGAATGAGGCCACACACAAACTGGTGGAACAGCACCTCATATGCCACTTGGGCAACTTACAAACCCAACGGTAGGAACATTGAATTCTCCAATTTTAAGTAACGACCAAATCTTATCCCCCCACTTTCTTTTAAACCACTTTCTCTTCCTTGTCCCCCACCTGACTCGCACCTTTCTCCACCCCCTCCCCTTACACCCATATTCCTTCCACTAGGTTCACAATTTCAACACTTCAATCTTTTTGTCTCACACTTCTATCTTTACATCTCTGGCAGCCCTAAGGCACAGTCAACTGGGAGAGTTTGGAGTGTAGTAGCTCTGGCACAATGCAGAGCTAAAATCTACAAACAAAATCCTCGCATAGATCCCCGGCGGCCTAGGTGCTGTAGGATGAAGTGCATGCCTAGGTTGACCGCATTATCTGCAGATCTATTTGCTCGGTACACAAACTACAGATGGACCAGCAGGGGGTTTGTGATATTTTTCAGATGGGCCAGCACATCTTTCAAGGTTCTTCATGACTAAGTGCAACAGGCCTGTAGTCATTAGGACCAGTAATCCTTGGCATTTTGGGTACAGGGACAATAGTGGAGACTTTGAAGGAGGCAGGGAGAGTACAGATTTGCAGGGACTGGTTGAAAATGTCTGCGTAGACTGGTGCCAGTTGTTCAGCACAGAACTTGAAGGTAGAGGGGGAACCATTGTCTGGTCCTGGAGATTTCCAGCTTTTCTGTCTCCGGAATAGCTTCTCCACCGCCTCAATTGCTGTTGTTAGGGATGGAGAAGTGGCTAGACTGATGTTGGTCAGCAAGGATGGGGTGGGTAGTGGACGAGCCGAGGGTCCATTCTTTGCACACTGGAGTCAGGCTGCAAGTAGGTGTGAAGTGGTGATTGGGGAGGAGTGGGAGGGGGGAGTGGGTACCAGGGTTATGTTTCTGTCTATTGAATCTGCAGTAGAACTCGTTCAGGTCGCTGGTCAGCTGACGATTGTCCAAGGAGCGGGGGGTTTTCCTCTTGTTGCTGGTGATTTCATGCAAGCCCTTCCAAACCGAAGATGATTTATTAGCTGAGAACTTTCTCCTTAACTTCTCAGAGTACCTTGCCTTGGCAGCTCTGATTCCTCTACTCAGCTTGTACTTGGGCTGCCTGTAGAGGTCTGCATCCCTGCTCCTGTCAGCCTCATCTTTAGACTGGCGGAGCTGTCTGAGTTCTGCTTTAAACTGGGCTTGTCATTGTTGAACCTGATCCGGGTCCTCGTGGGAATGCAACTGTCCTCACAAAAGCTGACATATGATGTCACAGTGTCTGTATACTCATCGAGGCTTGTGGTTGCTTCCCTGAACACATTCCAATCAGTGCAGTCAAAGCAGGACTTTCAATGCCCTCGCTTGTCCACTTTTTCATTGCTCTGATCATCGGTTTAGCAGATTTTAGTTTCTCCCTGTAGGTTGGAATAAGGTGAACTAAACAATGATCAGTGAGACATATAAAATTCTTAAAGGATTGGACTGGATAAATGCAGGAAAAATGTTCACGATGTTGGGGGAGTTCAGAACCAGGGGTCACAGTTTAAGAATAAGGGGTAGGACATTGAGAACTGAGATGAGGAAAAACTTCTTCACCCAGAGAGTTGTGAATCTGTGGAATTCTCTGCCGCAGATGGCAGTGGAGGCCAATTCACTGTATGTTTTCAAGAGAGAGTTAGATCTAGCTCTTAGGGCTAAAGGAATCAAGGGATATTGTGGGGAAAAGCAGGACCGGGGTACTGATTTTAGATGATCAGCTATGATCATATTAAATGGTGGTGCTGGCTTGAAGGGCCGAATGGCCTACTCCTGCACCTATTTTTCAATGTTTCTATCTGAATGTGAAATATTGCAATAAAAAGCAAAATTGAGGCACAGTAACCTAACAGTAGCTAAAGAGGATTAAAGTTAAGTGTTTCATGATAAAGTGCTAATCTCCAAAAACAAGGTTAATCCAGTGAAACTGTGTCAGAAGTCTTGATGCACAGCATTATCTACAATGGAACCTCATTAAAAGGCAGCAAAGCATAATCCAGGGTCATGGGCTTTTGGTGGTAAAGATTGAGATGCCTGAAAAAATCTTCAGTGCATCCCCTTCAAACAATGGAACATAATGGGAATTACCATTCCAATGTCTATAGTCTTTATAGTCTTTAAACATGAAGCATCTGGGAATAGTGCTCCCAAAATGGAGGGTGGCACAGTGACTGAATGGCGCAGATGGTCGAGCTGCTGTCTCACAGCGATAGAAACCCAGATTCAATCCTGACCTTGGGCTCTGTCTGTGTGGAGTTTTCACGTTATCCCCGTGACCGCATGGGTAACCTGCCACATCCCAAAGACATGCAGGTTTGCAGCTCAATTAGACTGCATGGGTAGGGAGCAGGTGTAAAAGTGGGATAACATAGAACTAGCGTGAATGGTGCTCGATGGTCGACTCTCTGGGCCAAGTATCTTTTCATCTTTTCGTGCTGTACCTTTCAATCCATCAAAACAAGAATATTGGAGGATTCCTGGGAACAATACTACATTCCCTGACTCACCCGTCCTTCTGTATTTTCCTAATGCAGTGCCGACCCACTCTGTCAAGGCAAACGCCACAGAAAAGAATGAAGGATCTTTCAAGATGCCCACCTTACCAGATGGCAGTCAGCATAATATTTGGCTATGTGCTTTGAATGGAGATGGTCATTTATTTCTGGTCGAGACCCTTCTTCAGACTGAAGGGGCTCGACCCGAAACGTCACCCATTCCTTCCTTCCAGAGATGCTGCCTGTCCCGCTGAGTTAATCCAGCATTTTGTGCCCTACTAGACATCACCTATTCTGCTGTGCAAGTGGGGCATTAGCCAGGGTCAGGAGTAGTCTTTGAAGGCCATGCCCACCAAATGAAGATTAATGCCCCTGTCCCACTTAGGAAACTTGAACGGAAACTTCTGGAAACATTGCGTCCTACCCAAGGTTTCCATGCGGTTCCCGGAGGTTTTTGTGAGTCTCCCTAATGGTAGAAAGTGGTTTTCACTTCTATATTCCGACGATATTTCAAAATGCTCAAAACCAACCGCGACTAAAAATAGGTTGTGGTTTTAAAAATCGGTAATTTTTTAGTCGAAGCCGGTTGCGATGCTAGTTGAAGGTGGGTGCCGGAGGTTGCAGGTAGTGGAAGATAAGACCTCCCTGGTGGAATAAAACTGGGTGAAAAAAGGGTCTTACCTTCCACTACCTGCAACCTCCGGCAACCACCTTCAACTAGCATCGCAACCGGCTTCGACTAAAAAATTACCGATTTTTAAAGCGGAAACCTATTTTTAATCGCGGCCGGTTTTGAATTTTTTGAAATAATCGCCGGAACATAGAAGAAGCGGAAACCACTTTCGACCATTAGGGAGACTAACAAAAACCTCCGGGAACCGCACGGGAACCGCACGGGAACCTTGGGTGGGGGCGCAAAGTCTCCAGAGGTTTCCGTTCAGGTCTCCTAAGTGTGACAGGGGCATTAGCCACTGATCTACAAAGTCCACATTTATCCCACCCTACTATGTGGAGCTGAGACTTTCACCTCAGCAGATGTCAGAGCTTCCAAATCCTGCTGCCGGATGTGCCTCCGGAAGTGCCTGCAAATCACCTGTGCAGACAGGTGCACCCTGACCTCCATCTCCCAAAACAAATCCTTTACTCCCAATTACTGGCAGGACAGCGAGCTGCTAGAGGTCAGAAGAAGCACGATAAGAATAACATCAGGTCAACCTCAGAGTGCCGTGTCAACCCCAGCAATTAGAAGGACAGAACAATGTGGGGAATAACTGGTCATGAGGGAGCAGCATTCCATGAAGAGGACCTTTGACAAGCTACAAAACATAGGCGTCAGCAACAAAAGAGGAGACCCACCGCTTAGACCCAGCCACATCCCATCATCATTACCACCCGTCCATGCGCACGCTGCCAAAAAGTCAATGGCTCCAGGATCGGCCTCGTCAACCATCTCAAGACCAACAGAAAGGACCACTTAAAGGACAATCATACTTAACTTCGAGTGAACGGCAATGATGGCTCTGAGAGCCCACAGTATCAAAGGGAAGATACAAGCATGGATATCAGGTTGGCTGGATGGCACAAGATGGAGAGTGGCAATAAAGGGGGCTTTTTCTGGTTGGCTGCCAGTGACTAGCGGAGTATCGCAGGGGTCTGTACTGGGGCCGCTATTCTTCACGTTGTATATTAATGATTTGGATGAGGGAATTGAAGGCGTTTTGGCCAACTTTCCAGATGACATGAAGATAGATGAGGGGGAACGTACTGTAGAGAAAGCATGGACTCTGCAGAAAAACTTGGACAGATTGGTAGAATGGGCAGAGAAGTGACAGATGGAAGACAGCCTAGCAAAGTGTGGAGTCATGCATTTTGGTCGTCGGAATAAAGGCACAAACTATTTTCTAAATGGGGAGATAATTCAGAAATCAGAGGTACAGAAGGACCTGAGAGTGCTGCTGCAGGATTCCTAAAAAGTAAATTTGCAAATTGAATCGGTAATAAGGAAGGCGAATGCAATGCTGGCATTTATTATTTAGAGAGGGTTAGGATATAAAAACAGGGATGTAATGCTCCACAGACTCCAGCCAAAAAGGCACAACAGAGATTGTACTTCCTGCAGCAGTTGAGGAAGCACAATCTGCCACATGCAATGATGGCCCAATTCTATATGGTCATCGTAGAGTCTGTCCTCACTTTCTCCATCATGGTTTGGTTTGGCTCAGCCACCAAACACGACATCCGGAGGCTGCAACGAATCGTCCGATCAGCAGAGAAGGTTATTGGCTGCAACCTTCCCTCCATTGAAGAACTGTACACTACAAGGGCCAGGAAGTAAGTGTGTAAGATCATCTCTGACCCCTCTCACCCTGGCCACAAACTCTTTGAATCACTTCCCTCTGGAAGGCGACTCCAGACTGTAAAAGCTGCCTTGGCCAAACATAAAAACACGTTTTTCCCCCCATGAGTAGTAGCTCTACTCAATAACCAAAAATCTGTAGCCTCTTTTTGCTCTGGTATTTTATTTAATTCACATGTTTAATCAATAATGCTTTATTATTAATATTTAATGTTTTATGTGTCATTCCTTACAGTCACTGTATGTCATGTTGTCACTTGCGAGTGGAGCACCAAGGCAAATTCCTTGTATGTGAATATACTTGGCCAATAAACTTATTTATTCATTCATTAAGGCTTTATAAAGCATTGGTCAGACTGCATTTGGAGTACTGAGAGCAGGTTGGAGCCCCATAACTGAGGAAGGATTTGCTATTATTGAAGAGGAGATTTATGAGAATGATCCCAGCAATGTTTGGGTTAACGTACGATGAGCGTTTGAAGACACTGGGCCTCTACTCGCTGGAGTTTGGAAGGATGAGAAGGGACCTCACTGAAACTTACCGAATAGTGAAAGGCCTGGATACAGTGAATGTGGAGGAGATGATTCCACGAGTGTGTGAACCTAGAACCAGAGACCATAGCCTCAGCGTAAAAGGACGTATGTTTAGAAAGGAGATGAGGAGGAACTTGTTTAGTCAGACGATGGAGGTCAAGTCAATAGATATTTTTAAGGCAAGGATTGACATTCTTGATTAGTAAGGGTGTCAGGGGTTATGGGGAGAAGGTGGGAGAATGGGGTTGTGAGAAAAAGATGGACCAGCCATAATTGAATAGCAGAGTAGACTTGATGGGGCAAATGGCCTAATTCTGCTCCTAGAACTTATGAACAAGACGTTATTAGGTTTATTCGACACACACATACACGTAGACACACGCAAACTGATCAGTATTAGCTGATGTAAAGAGTATTATTTTGGGAGGCATTGGACAATCAATTTGCAAGGTTGAAAATGAATTGACGACAATTGGCCTTGATTTCGTCTCCTACTAAATGCAATTGGACCCTTTGAAAACATTTCACCAAGTATAGTATTTCACTTTCCAATTTACTGTTTGTTCTGATCCCAAAGATAATACCTAACCAACCTGGCAACAGTAGCATGTGGCTAATTTAAAATCAATCATTATTTAGCGGAATAGGGTTTGGTGAACACCTGAACAAACAAGATGTCTATCTGAGCTAGTCCCATTTCCCTGCATTTGGCCCATGGCCCTCTAAACTTTTTCTATTTGTATATCTGTCTAAATGTCTTTTAAACGTTGTAACTGTACCCAATCTACAGCTCCCTCTGCCAGTTCGTTCCATATATTCACCATGCTCTGCATGGAAACATTTACCCCTCGGGTCCCTTTTAAACCTTACCCTTCTAACCTTGAATCTATGCCATCTCATTTTACACTCCCCTCCCTCGGAAACGACTGACCATCCAACTTACAGTATCTATGTCCTTAATAATTTTATATACCTCGAACAGTCAGTCCTCAGTCTCCTGCACTCCAAGGAAAAAAATGCCTCATCCTATCCATCCTCTCCTTTTACCTCATGCCTTCCCTTCCCGGTAACATCCTTCTGAATCTTCTTTGCACCCTAACAATCCTCAATTACATCCTTCCTATAGCTGGGCGATTGGACCTACATGCAATACTCCAAGTGTGGTCTAACCAGTGACGTATAGTTGAAACATGACAAGCCACTCCTTTAATCAATACTCTGACCAATGAAGGCAAATGTGCCAAATGCCCTCTCCATCACGTTGTCTACTGGTATCGCCACTTTTCGGGAACTCTGTGCCTTGGTCCCCCTGCTCCTTTCTCCAGGGCCCCATTATTAACCAGCCTTGGTTTACCTTCGGTTGTCATTTTCAGAATATGTAAGTATTGAAAGAAATATTATTAATGTTAAGGGTCAGAATTAACCCCATATTTGAAGGACACAAAAGCAGTAAGGAAAGCCTGACCAGAAAATATGCTGGAAACATTTTCTTTCCGCAGATGCTGACTGATTTATTGAACACTCGTAGCATTTTTCACTTCACATTACCATTTGTAATGTTCTGATTTTCACAGGCAGAAGCTCACATCACATTTATTAAGAACAAACCAACGTTATCAATAATGACTGGCCGCTAGCAGCTAACCCCACCAGACTAAAAGCTTCTTGTATTTTTTTTTAATATGAAAACAAAATGTTGTATCACAATCATGTTTGACACCAGCAAGGAGAATGTGCATCTGTTGTGGGAGGAATGAGAAGGGGAAGAATATTTAAGATATATGTGGGGTAACTGGCGATTACCCCCACTGGCTGCACAATTAAATCATCAAGAAATTCTGCTGTGCTCTTGTTAATGGACTAGAGCTTACTGCAGTTATCTTTTCTGCACCCTTTCAATGACATCCTTCCAATAGCTGGCCGACTGGAACTACATATAGCTAACAGTCGTACATTTATTTTTTGAGGTTTGCATTGGAATTACTGCAAGGCTGATATTTTTAGTTTAGTTCAGAGACATAAACCCCTGTCTCACGGTGCGAGTAGGACCACGAGGGTCCCCGAGTTTTCACTCGCGGTAATCCCGTACAATCAACGTGGCGGGGACGTCGGAACTGGTGCGTGCAACTTAGCGACTCGTGGCACTAACGTCAGGTACCCGTGAAACTTGTCAACTCGTGAAAAATATCAAACATATTTGATATTTTCCACGAGTCAAATTAACTGTCCAAGTTAAAAATTGAAACATTTAAACTCGTTGTAATAACGTAGTGGCCCATGCGTTTACCTTAGTGACTCGTGCGTCTACCGTGGGAACTTTTTAATCTGTTCGTTCGCTCGAGTAAAGACTGAACCAAAGATAGGCACAAAATGCTGGAGTAACTCAGCGGACCAGGCAGCATCTCTGGAGAGAAGGAATGGAGTCGAGACCCTTCTTCAGACTTACCCGAAACGCCACCCATTCCTTCTCTCCAAAGATGCGGCCTGCCCGCCGAGTTACTCCAGCATTTTGTGTCTATCTATACTTTAGTTTCGGATATGATCAAGTGTAAGAAACGCAAACCAGACTACCTTCACATCAGAGAATCCTAATGTTCCAGGATAAAAATCCACACACCCTAGTTACATCCAATATTAAATTGCATGAATATCATGCAGACTATGCATCTATGAGCTCAAGATTTAAAGGGCTGCCCTTTAAATGAAAAGTATGCCAATCATAGAGATTGTGTTAAACCACTGTACAATATTTTAAAATATTTATAACCTGTATCGATTTACTTGGGTGACAAAATAAACGCATCAAAACCTAAAAGCGAGAAAGAGAAAATAAATAGGTCCGATATTTGCTTAAAATCATCTCCTAGATTTTAGAAATTATGCCAAAGCCCAGCTTTACCATTCAAAACTGCAGCAGTTCAAATTATCTAATTTATAAAAATACATTGAGAATCAATGATTCATAATGGAATGTCTCTGCTCTTCAGTAGAAGCAATTAATTTCCTCTGGGGTTTTTTTAACAGACATATTCTCTTTTTAAACGAGATTAATTTAATTATTTTTGTTAGGAGCCTCTCCCGCCACTTTATTTCTCAATATCATCCTCGCTCCTCCGTCGAGAAAATCTCCACTGAACGCACCGGTTCTGATGGAGAAATTAAACAACATATATAGTGGATATGTCAACATCTTTTTGATCTTGGGGTTAGGTGGGGCGGTTTAGTCCATCAAGTCCGAACACACAGATCTGCTTCAGCTGATGTGAAGAAGGGTCTCGACCCGAAACGTCTCCCATTCCTTCTCCCCAGAGATGCTGCCTGACCCACTGAGTTACTCCAGCATTTCGTGTCCATCTCAGCAAGGCACAGTCCCGCAGTTAACACCACACTCCAGACCTATCTAACCCCTTATTTGTGAAAGTTCCACACATATTTATTGATACTTTTTCCGGCAGTGTGCCCAGGCTACGGACACCACACTAAGCCCAAACTAAAACAATCCCAGTACTTATTGGTGTGTATGGTTTGACCGAGGACACGTGCAATTTGGCTGAGGCACTTCACTGTCCGTGTGTAGGAAGGAACTGCAGATGCTGGCTTACACCGACGATAGACACAAACATGCTGGAGTAACTCAGTGGGACAGGCAGCGTCTCTGGAGAGAAGAAATGGGTGATGTTTCGGGTCGGGACCCTTCTTCGGGACCCACTCAATCTTCACTCGTCGATGTGAACTTGTGAGGGTGCGAGGAATCGGGCATCGCTGGGTAAGGGGAAGAGAGGTTTTACTGCTGAATTATGCGCAACAGAAGTATGAAGTGGGGGTAAGGTCCGTTGAAACTATCTCGTTTCTCCCCCCCCCCCCCCCATCTTGGGAGAGAAAAGGGAGAGAGTTGTGCAAACAAACCACGGGAGACTGCATCTTTAGAGGGAAATCATAAAATGAACACAGATGTTTCGGGCCGGGACCCTAAAGGTTGGCTACCCGTTTCCCAGATGTTGCCTGGCTGTTGGCTTCTTCTGCAGTTTGTTTTTGTCCCAGGCTCCAGCATCTGCAATCTCCTTGGCCTCCGAGGGGAAAAGTTGCTTGTGAAGCGAAGGTCGATATTGACCCATGCTTACTGCGAAATCAAAGCTGCAGTGCTTGCGTATTTAATTAAACCTGCACCTTAAACAGCTTCAAACTCTTCCTCCGTGGTTGGTGCCGGCGGAATTGAAACAATTTTCCAAAGCACTCGGTTTGTGCTTCAGATTAAGTCATAACTTCCTCAATTGTACGAACAAAATGATCATTGAGCCCTCAACCTGCTCTTTCATCTCGACCAGTTCACTCTTCACCTCTTCCGAGTCCAGGCCCACTCCTCTACCCCTTCCTCTCATTCCTTCTCCTCAACCGGCAACGCCGTTCCCAGCCCCCCTCTCACTCCTCCCCACCCACATTCCTTGCCTTCTCCCAATTCCACCATCCCTCCTCCCTCCCCCCGAACCTGTCCTCACCTGAACTGCTGAAGATAACCGAGTGCTTTAAATGCGAATCCCGGACTGCGGCAAAGACAGTCCGGGATTTTACGTAGGGGAGAAAAGGTACAGAGTTTATTTTTACATAAAAATGTGGTTCTTAGGAAGCCTTTAATCAAATTTTCATGTTGCGAAAAGGGGACAAAAAATATAACCAAAGTATTTTTCCTGCCGACTGTGGGTTAAATTCACCGCAAAGTTCCAATCCACCGCGTTCCAATAAAACCCACTCGCAAGTTGATTTAAATGGCCATTAATTTACAGGAATTAAACACTAAATTTCTTCCATTTGGCCTATAAATTCTTGAAAATGAGATTTAAAAATCATGTCATATTGTGAATTATTGTGTGAATGTTATTTGGACACTTAGACAATTTAAAAATGTTTATCTTTTCTTAAGAAATGGATCGATGTTTAGATCTAGTAATTGAATTTTGTAATTAGCTACAATTAGATAACCAACTAATTATATGCTTTAATTTCAGGTCATCCAAGTAAGATTGTTTCATATTTGTTTCAGAATGCTTCAATCCATAATAACTGAAAATTTCATTGAGTTCTCTTAATGTTTAAGAAAGTTATAGGCTATTGACTGTCCTAGATCATAGCTTTTGAGTTAAGTCAATGGAAAGGCAATGGGGAGCAAGATGCTAATTTCCGAGTATGAAAATGACCATAACCTTTTTAATACTGAAGATATGAAAGTGAATTAGGTGTCAAATTAAACTTCTTTTTATGCTTTATCTGATGGGATAAATTGCAGACTTGATTTTTTTAATCTCAAAATTTTGTAACATTGCTACACTAGGAACAATTTTTATATTTATACGAAGCCATTTAATCTACAAACCTGCACGTCTTTGGAGTGTGGCAGAAAACTGAAAATCTCGGAGAAAACCCACACAGGTCACGGGGAGAACGTACAAATTCCGCACAGACAGCACCCTTAGTCGGGATCGAACCCGGGTCTCCGGCGCTGTAAGGCAGCAACTCTACCGATGCGCCACCGCGTCGCATTGGCCCGGTGATGTTGAAAAGCATGGCATCTTCTGCGACTCCTCAATGCAAAGATATCAAGTGTATGGCTTCTTAACAGGTTAGGTCGAATGGATCAGCGCCAAAGAAAATGGGGAAAATAATATCCAAATTGGGTGCAGAAAATAAAACTAAATAAAAGAAAAAGGGTTCAAATCAAGAAAGAGATAAAGGAAGCATAAAGATTAAAAAGAAAAAAATAAGTTTACCAACAATTCAAATCTGCAAATGGTGATGCCACACTTATTTTTTAGCATTAGATGAGTTGTCCATCATTGCTGAAGAACCGATGTTCATTTGGAAGTAACAGAGAATAAATGTGTCTTGGGGAATGAATAACTGAAATAGATTAGCATTAATAAAAAAAGTAGCGTAGAAATTGATAGAGTGAAAATTCAAACGTCATTGAGACATAAGAGGTCGTAGACTCCAGAACAGTTCACACAATTTTACGGAAGTAAATGTAACCACTATTTAAAATAAAAAGAGAGAGTAAACAGGAGATTGCAGACGGGCTAATTGGATATCAATAGTGGGGTTGTATGCTGGAATGTATTATTAAGGAAGTAGTGACAGGACATAGAAAATAAAAGTAGGACTAGTGGAAGAGCATTTTGAAGTGGGTCAGGCAACTCAGCAGGATCTGCGGAATAACTCCAGAACTTAGTGTCTATCTTTGTCAAGAGTGTATTATTATTATTATTATGTCCAATAACAGAACGATGAAATTCTTACTTGCAGCAGCACAACAGATTTGTAAACACAGTACTCATTATTTGACATAATAAACAAAAATAAGTCCAATAAGCAAAAAAAACCCTACATAGCGCAAAACAAAACAAAAGACCAAAATGCCTAGTGCAAACGAGACAGTTCGGAGTTCGAAGTTTTAGCTGGCGTTTGCAGTATTCAATCGCCTGACAGTTCTTGGGAAGAAGCGGTTCCTGAACATGGAAGTCACAGTTGTCAGACTCCTCACCATCTCCTGGATGACATGAGTGAAATCAGAGCAATGCCAGGGTTGTGTGGGTTCTTGATCATGTCAGCTGCCTTTTTGAGACAGTGCCTCCTACAGATCCCCTTTCGATGATGGCCGGGGGGGGGGGGGGGGGGTCTGCACCCATGGTGGACCGGGCGGTATCCACCACTTTTTGTAATATCCTTAGTTTCTGGGCATTCAAATTGTCATTTTGTGTAATGAACTAACCTCTCCAAGGAAAATGGAAGCGTGACTTTTTGCAACCATGATGCCACCACAAACTGTATTCAGCTGTATGAACACAAAAACACACATCCAGTAACAAAGTTAAATCTGTCAAGTAGTTTTATTGTTGATCTCTAATGTGTAACATAAATTGGCAAATTAGTCAACGCATATTATCTTTACATTACAATGATGCAATATAATACTTATTGAATAGCTATCACTGGAAGTGATGCAAATAAATATTTTGAAGTTGTCTTACGATCAAATAGATAATTGAAGTGTTGAAAACTCCCATCAGAAGTTCCTTGTATCACCCCAATTGAAGTGCTTGCAGGGTTAAGGGCCTGTCCCACTGCGTGGATTAATTTGCGAGTTTAGAAGAGTTTGCACTCGACTCAAACTCGCAGCATGATCGACACGTGGTCCTAGGAGGTCTATGTAACGCTCCTTCATGCTCGAGGGAAGTTCCCGCATACTCGCAGCCTCAGTTTGGTCGAGGAGTATTTTTTAGCATGCTGAATATCGTCCGCGAGTAAATATTGGTCGGCATGGAAATCGATTTTTTTTTACCCGTAGGTTTAATCGAAGTAGATCGGCAGGTTATTCGTAGGTAATCAAAGGCAATCGAAGGTAGTCGTAGATAGTGTTAGTATATTCAAAGGTAGTCGAAGGAGGTCGTCTTCACTCTCCACTATTTAGTGTCCAATTATCCCAAAGCTAGTCGAAGCTAATCTTCAACGTAGTCGAAGGAGGTCGTAGGAGGTGTTCTACTTCGGCGATACAACAAGACCACGACACTTTTTAAAACTCTTCTAAACTCGCAAATTAGGTCCCCGCAGTGGGACAGGCCCTTCAGCCTGTTTACCTAATTTGTCAAAGCATCCAAACCAATCAAGAAGACTACTTCAAGACTTTTTATATCTTTTCACAGTACCACGGTGAAAAGTTGGCATGGTGGCATAGCGGCAGAGTTGTTGCCTTACAACGCCAGAGACCTGGGTTCGATCCTGACTACGGGTGCTGTCTGTACGTTCTCCCCATGGTTTTCATCCAAGAACTTCGTTTTTCTCCACACTCCAAAGACGTGCAGGTTTGTAGGTTAATTGGCTTGGTGTAAATGTAAAATTGTCCCTAGTGTGTGTAGGGTAGTTTTAATGTGTGTGGATCGCTGGTTAGTGCGGACTCTGTGGATCGAAGGGCCTGTTTCTGTGCTGTATCTCTAAACTAAACTAAATAGACTTTTTCTTTGTCTTGAACTGAAGCACATTTCCCTGACCAAATGGGGAGATTTTTAGTTCAGGATCTTAAGTGAATTAACTGAATGCAAATAGCAAAAGTGTGCAAATGTAAGAGAGCAGCAAAATAATGTAAATCGAAAGAGAGAACGATTAAAAACACAATTCAAACAATCAATAGCAGATGCCACTGCAAAGCAAATGAAGATAGTGTGAAAAAAATCATGGCTGTTAAATATATCAGTTGAGGCCAACTACTTTACATTATAAAGCAGATAGATGCAAACCATGCAGATAGATAAATTATTAATGATCGGAAGGGGACAATAAGCACAGTAGCTTTATTCCCTAATGAGTCTTTGCCAATTATTCTTCTAAACCCACTGACAATACAGTGCCAAAATGCATCATAGATTAAATCTCAATTATATAAATGTTACCCTGGGCTCAAACCAGAGATGCAAAACATAAAAGGGGCTGGAAAACATTCACAATCAATCTTATCTTGTAACAGTGAGACACTGCCACTAATTAGCCAAACCAGTTCTCTTACAATTGACATCTAATTATTCTCCACGTGGGCTAAGAACACACAACAAAATGACACACGAAAGTTGTGCTCTGGCCTATGACACTTTGCTTTCTCAGGCTGCCCCCCCCCCCCCCCCCCCCCTCCCCCCTCTAGCTCACCCCACTCCATGCTCTTCTGGGCAGACTGGGGAAAGCAACAGAAGCTGGGGGGGGGGGGGGGAGGAGGGCAATGTAATGGTGTGAAGGCAGATTATATAATCCATGAATATCTTAATGGGAAACACATAGATCTTAGGGAGATGAACAGAGGGGAACATTAGGGACCAAGGCTTAAGATGAACCTAACAAGCAGAAATGGGAAAACCTGTTCTTTGAAGGGAAGAAACTGGCGTGGAAAACCAGAACAATTTTGATGGGGGAAGTGGGAGAATTTGTGAGGATGCACAGCTGGGTATTGGAGAGCATGAGATCAAGTGGAATATTAGGTAAGGGGTAAATATTGGAAGGCCAAAAAGAAAATAGATTATTTTTTTAGGCCAGGTTGCAGATAGAGAATAGAAATGAGAAGTGTAGAAAACAGGAGATTATAGATCACGTGATATGGGGCTCAGGACGTAGATGATGCAAGCTGGTCAATATTTCATTTTCAAGTTAATCTGTCAATTCTGCAATCCCAGCAAAATCATTCTTTCCTGCCAAGCAATTTGAATCCCACCATATCCCCAATGACAACGCACACCTACAGATTTGAAAGCATACGCACAGGTTCAGGGACAGTTTCTTCCCAGCTGTTGTCAGGCAACTGAATCATACTACCACAACTGGAGAGCAGTCCTGAACTACTATCTACCTCATTGGTGACCCTCAGACTATCCTTGTTCAGACTTTGCTGGCTTTACCTTGCACTAAGTGCTATTCCCTTATCATGCATCTGTACAGTGTAAGTGACTGGATGGCATGCAACCAAATATTTTCACTGTCCTTAGGTACACATGACAATAAACTAAACTAAACCATGATATCAAAATAAAAGATCAAGAGGAAGAGGTTAGAGACAAGGAAGCTGCCACACTCTCTCACACACACACAGACACACACTGAAAGCGACAGACTAAACGTCGCCTATCTCCTTCGCTCCTTAGATGCTGCTGCACCCGCTGAGTTTCTCCAGCTTTTTGTGTAACCCCCAAGCGACAGACTATGTTCTCCACAATCCCTGTCCACAGTATTTAAAGGATATCTGGTATACAGTATGAACAGCTAATTAATGTTGCAGTTAGTTTTCACTGGATTTATGCAGTTTATTTTACTTTCTATAATTTTTTATTAGTAAAATGTATCAATTTCAATTTGTTTCTTCTCCATTTGTGTCACTTTGAATAATCTGTTACTCTTCGTGTCACTCTTTCACTATATTTCTACATGTTTCACCTTAAGTAGTTTTTTTTTCAGGTAGCATGAACACATTAAAGAACTGATTAGATAGTTTTGCTCCAATTTTTTTAGGATAAACTTCTTCTTGTCCCATCAGTGTTGAAGAGCTCTTCTGGAGGCATGGCCCTAAGATTTTGTGCCACATCACTTCTTTCCGCTGTGATGGACTTGTTTAGTGACAGAATGCGAACACCTTGCACTCTTTTCCTTTGCCAGAGTATTCTGTCTGATCATACGTATTGTAGTTTAAGAAGGAACTGCAGATGCTGGAAAATCAAAGGTGGCCAAAAATGTTGTATACTGTATTCTCCATTTGCGAGACTAGAGTCAGTGGGTTTGTCCATAATTGTTCCACACACTCCTTCCTTGTACTTGTCTTCAGAGAAGAGTATGTGCGATTGTCTTTCATCTTGGTGTTAAAGCAATGTACTCCAATGTACTCCAAAAAAAGAAATAGACAACAACTTTGCACATTTTATCAACTTCTATTCCCAAAGAACCAAATATTTTTTATATTAGTTCAACCTGTTGTATGAGCAATGTTCAGGTGTCTTTGGAAAAATATAAATGAATTAATGATCCTTGTTCAGATACAACTTTCCATTTGACGGTACTCTTCCCTTCACCAACTCCTGAGTGCCGGAATGCATCAAGTCAGAAGAGGAGACACTTTTTGTCAAGTTTACATTGAGCTCTGTTGGATCAGAGAGGATGTGAGAGGGAAAATTACATTGATAGTCAGCAGGAAGCCGAGGATCACCTCTGTGGAGTGAACAGAGGCATTCTGCAAATCCGTCACCAATTCTGCATTTGGACATTCTTCCAACTGGGCATGTTATAACATTAAGGTCACTGAATTCAACAATTTCAGATAACTCGCTCTTCCAGTGTGTATTTTGAGTTGGCCAATTAAAAAGTGAACAACAAGTGACATCAAACTCTGACTCTCTCTTCAGAGTCGATTGCATTTTGTTAGGTGATTTCAGAATTAAAACAAAATTCTGATCTCCAGCTGCATTCTATTTTTCCAGTTTGTACTCAACAGTTCCAGCATTGTGTTGTTTGTTCCCTCTCCTTTTATTCATCTTTCTATTCATTTCCAGCTAACAGATCGTCTGCAACTAACAAGCTTTCACTATCCTCCCTCAGGTTTCACAGCTCTCATTGTGTCATTCAGTCCTTCCTGGACACCCACCTTACTTCAGACATTGAGGGTTACACAAAAAGCTGGAGAAACTCAGCGGGTGCAGCAGCATCTAAGGAGTGAAGGAGATAGGCGACGTTTCGGGTCGAGACCCTTCTTCAGACAGTCTGAAGAAGGGTCTCGACCCGAAACGTCGCCTATCTCCTTCACTCCTTAGATGCTGCTGCACCCGCTGAGTTTCTCCAGCTTTTTGTGTAACCCTCGATTCTTCAGCATCTGCAGTTCCTTCTTTAACACTTACTTCAGACATTTCCTGTCCACCCGCCTCTTCTTTGCAACTTCAAAACTGGCTTCATTTCTTACATCTGAAGCTCACTGACGTGAAAAGTTAACTTTCTTCCCTGTACACAGATGCTACCTGGCCGGTTGAATATTTTATTTCAGATTACAGACATCTGTGGGTACTAATTCTGTATAGACTGGGCGGTCAAGGACGATCATGTTGGCACAGCGGTAGAGTTGCTGCCTTACAGCGAATGCAGCGCCGGAGATCACGACTACGGGTGCTGTCTATACAGAGTTTGTACATTCTCCCCGTAACCTGCTTGGGTTTTCTCTGAGATCTTCAGTTTCCTCCCACACGCCACAGACATACAGGTTTGTAGGTAAATTGGCTTGGTAAATGTAAACATTGTCCCTAGTGGGTGTACGATAGCGTTAATGTGTGGGGAGCGCTGGTCGGCGTGGACCCAGTGAGCCGAAGGGCCTGGTTTCGTGCTATATCTCTAAACTAAACTAAAACTGGAGGAGAGATATAATCTCCTTTCCACTATATGGATCTAATCTCACCTTTTCCTCTTAAGGTCATAAGAGATAGTAGAATTAGGCCATTCGGTCCATCAAGCCTACTCTGCATTTCAATCATGGCTGATCCATCTCTCCCTTCTAACCCCATTCTCCTGCCTTCTCCCCATAACCTCTGACACCTGTACTAATCAAAAATCTAACCACAGTATCTCAGCCTTAAAAATATCCATTGACCTGGCCTCCATAGCCATATGTGGCAAAGAATTCCACAGATTCACCACCCACTGACTAAAGAAATCTCTTCTCATCTCCTTCCTAAAAACTTTCTTTAATTCTGAGGCGATAACCTCTAGACCTAGACGCTCCCACTGGTGTAAACATCCTCTCCACATCCACTCTTTCCAAGCCTTTCACTATTCTGCACGTTTCAATGAGGTCCCCCTCATTCTTCTAAACTCGCTATCAAAACATGGAGGGGACCGGGGACTGGGGGGACATAATTCTTTGGCGGCCGAGCGCGCATGCGCACACTCACACACACATGCGCGAGACTTCGGAGGCTCAATCCAGCGCTAAATGCAGCTCAACTCTGCCTGTCTCGCCGGGTTAACTACAGCCCTGACTGGACTGACGGGACACCAGTGCTGCTTCTCCACGCTGGCCATATTTCCCGCAATCCCAGGCAGGTTGACCTGGCGGGACAGGCAGAGTGAGCTGGGTTTAGCGCTGCTTCTCTGCGCTGGCTGTGGGCCTGGGGGTACAGCTCGCGTCTGACTGCCAACGTCTCTGGCCACCCATGGGGGGGGGGGGGGGGCACTCAGGTGGGGACGGGACAGCGCTGGAGACCCGGCCGGGATCGATCCTGGCCATGGATGAGGCGCAGGTCTGTGTCACGTCTCCCTCGTCCAATCACCGCACTCTATCCTCAGTCCCATCCCCCCCCCCCACTCCTCCCTCCTCCAATCATCGCGCTGAATCATCATGTCCCGCCCCCATTGCCTGCTGACCAACGTCTGTCTCGTCCAATCGGCGCCCTCGATCAGCAGTCCCACCTCCACCGTCTGGCGGAAAGCGGAGATTTTATAATCCGGATGACAAAAACTTGCGGGGGATGTCCCCCACCTCTCAAAACATGCAGGAGACGTGTCCCCTCTGGCCCCCCCCCCCTCGGGTTTTCCGCCCCTGCCAGCAAGTGCAGGCCCAGTGCCAACAAACGCTCATCATAGGTTAACCTATGAAGGTCCTCCATTTCTCCTCTGTATGCTAACTTCCCCATTTGATTTTTTTCCGCACAACAGCATCACAATTGTCCTAAACCTGGTCACCTTAACTGTCGAGCCCCTCTTCACCCGAGGATTGCTCTTGCTTGAGCTCCCATGGGCAAGACCACATGGAGATTACAAGGTTCATTCATGAAACAATAATGTAGATGTTTTTTATAAAACTTTCCCCCCCCCCCCCGGGCCTGCAATGACATATGTAATTATTTAAAACAATCTCAATTATTTCTTGATTCTCAGTTGTCAAATATTCTTGACAGTCATCACAACAGACTCAAACAAATCTGCGAAGGCTGAATTTGCAGAGTTCAGCCCCAAACAGCTGTCAAAAGACAAATTCAAAATATACTGCATTGTCTTTCTTTGATGACCAATCCGGCTTGTCAAGCCTTTGCCAAAATTAAATTTTGCCGCTGCCAAGAAAATAAGCATATTATCAGACTATTTTGCCAACATCCTCACAGCAGAGGAAGAGGTCATTTAGCTTATCAAGTCTATCTGGCTCTCAGAACATTCCCATCTACAGCACTACGTGTAAATTAGAGGGATGCAGAACACAGTGGTGGAATCTGTCCAAATATCACATCCATAGCTCTCTGAATGGGGATAGGGTGGTAAAGAAGGTATATGGCATACTTGCCCTTATTTGCATTGTCAAGCATTGTCAAGCAATGTTTCATTTGTTTGGCCACATATGGAGTATCATGTGCTGATATAGTCACCACATTACTGAAAGTATGCCTGGCTTTGGTGAAGGTGCAAAAAAGATTAGGTATAAGGAGAGGTTGGACAAACTTGGAGAGGTAGGACAAACTTGGATTGTTTTCTCTGGGGTGTCAGAGGCTGAGCTAGTGATCTGATGAAAGAATATAAAATTATCAGAGGCACAGATCGGATGGACAGAGTAATTTTTCCCATGACAGAAATATAAAATACCAGAGGACATTGCTTTAAGATGAGTGGGGGAACTTTTAAAGGAATTTTGATAGTGACATTATTTTACACCAAGAGTGGTGAGTGCCTGTAACGCATTGTGAGGAATGGTGGCAAAAGCAGATACAACCACAACATTTAACAGGCATTTAGACAGGGACATGAACAGGCAGGGAATAGAGGAATATAGACCATGTTTAGGCAGGTGGGATTAGTTTAAATTAACATCTTGGTGGACACACACGTGAGTCATAGGACCTATTCCTGTACTGTATTATTCCACATTCTATGTGTATATATCTGCGATCTCATCTTTCTGTTCTAATATCTTCCACCCATGAAGACCAGTCTGCCCTGCTTGCCTGCCGCAGTCTCCAAATCGGCCCGAAGCTTCATCAGAATCGACGATACTGAGAGCAAGGAGGGACTGAGGGCGAGGTGGATCAACGAGAGCAATGAGGGGGGGGGGGGACCTGGCCAAAGGCCGCTGAGAACAAAGGGGGGCCTGGCCTGGAGGGAAGGGGGGGGTGGGAAGCTGCCACATGCGGGCAGTAGATAGGTTTGTTTGGTACTTTAGTAACTTTATTGGTGCCAACAGGTGGCGACTCTTGTGTACCGCCCAGGTTGTATGCAAAACAAAGCATTGAACTGTATCTAGGTACCCTACGTACATGTGACAATAAAGTATCATTCATTCATCAAAAATACTTCTTCAAAACTTGTGTGTTTTCCATTTCTGATTATTAATTGCACACTCATCCTCCAAGGAATCAACATGCACTTCACTCTCCCTTCCTCTTATCTCGAGGGGCTGAACATGTCCTTAGCAAAACCATTAGCAAAAGACAAAGCAGACAAAGAAGCATAATCTCACTTTAATGGTCATATTAACTGACCATTGCTTCTCATTGGAGACAACTTGGTTTCACCCATTGCTCTCCTCCACCTTCTTGAGTTTGTCGCCTCAATGTTTTTCTCTTTCTCATTTCTGACAAGTGGCTTTGGAGCTACGACAGGATCTAGCCCAACAAGAGGAGCGCTTCCAGCCTTCCTAGATTTTATTTCCTATTTGCAACATCAGCATCTTTTTTGACTGTTATCATTGTAGTCAATGATAAGAAAGGGGAACCGATTATTTATTTCTTTTTAAGTGCCGGTTGGAGGTGAACTATAGTATCTCACCAAAATTTCCTTAACTCAACACAGGCTAGGGATTACATCTGGGGTGTCCTCAATCTACATTGCTGAAATGTCTAGATGCAGGGCACAACCGCAAACCTAAACTACCCCTTCACCTGCACAGCAGCAGCAGTTTGCTTTATAGACAATAGGTGTAGGAGTAGGCCATTCAGCCCCTCGAGCCAGCACCGCCATTCAATGTGATCATGGCTGTTTTTGTCCATTGCAATGGAGCGCATTAAGTCACCCAAATTAAATTGTATTCAGATTTTCAGTGAGACAGAGAGTAAAGAAGTGAGAGGTGTACGGTGTGATTAAGATTGTCAAAGGTGGGCAGTTTGTTTGGAAGAACAAGATAAAATTATTCCGGCTATAACACTGAAGCATTGGCTTTGTGTATCATTTGGCACAATCACACTTTCTACAACTTGTGAAAGGAAAGCAGTTTAAAAAGGTGACATCACATTTTAACCCTTTGTTCAGTTTAAGCATCACCCATGGGCAGCAATATAAACACCTTCATTTCTGCAACAGATGAGTAATTCACTCGCAAGGTTACTACCCACTCAAGAAAGACTGAAACACCTCCAAGGTCTTTCTCTGGAACATTAAACTATCTTTTCAAATGGTAGCAAATGTGTGTGTTTTCAGCACTTTGTTATCCATTTGGGAATCAAGTATCTCATGAATTACCTCTTGCCAAGAAAGAACAATATGAAACTACATGACAGGGTGAATGTCCTTTCAACTATAGGACAGGGATTAATAATAAACCATAACGGCAGAATGATCCATTTGTGTGTGACAACTCTGAACCTTTTTTGCTAAAGTGGTCATTTGAAACGTTGCAATGGGTACAAAAAGAAAATGTTGCTACTTGCCATCAAACCCAACAGTCTAACTCCCATGGTTTGCATCTCTCAACCTCTAGAACAAAACAAATCCCTACATATCCTGAAGAAGGGTCTGAAGAAGGGTCTCGACCCGAAATGTTGCCTATCTCCTTCGATGCTGCTGCACCCGCTGAGTTTCTCCAGCTTTTTGTGTAATTCCCTACATATCCGCTGGCTGGTAGCTGCGGCTCACCTGCAGTCCGTCTGTTTTTTGTTGGCTTCTAGTGTTAGTTTTAGTAGAACCTTGTTTTATTAGGTTGTGTATATGGGGGGGGGGGGGGGGAGAAACAGGGTTTTAGTCTCTCCCTTCGGGGGGATGCGTGTCCCCGTCACGTGGTGGCGGCCTGGTTTGGAGCTGCGGTGCTCCAGCAGCGGCGGTGGCCCAGCTTAGAGCTGCAGTGCTCCAGCGGCGGCGGCGGCCTTGCTTAGAGCTGCGGTGCTCCAGCGGCGGCCTGGCTTAGACCTGCGGTGCTCCAGCGGCGGCAGCCTGGCTTAGAGCTGCGGTGGTCAGGCTTAGAGCTGCGGTGCCCGGCTTGGAGATGCGGTGCTCCAGCAGCGGCGGCGGCCCAGCTTAGAGCTGCGGTGCTCCAGCGGTGGCGGCAGCCTGGCTTAGAGCTGCGGTACTCCAGCGGCGGCCTGGCTTAGAGCTGCGGTGCTCCAGTGGCGGCGGTGGTCTGGCTTAGAGCAGCGGTGATCCAGCGGCGGTGGCGGTCTGGCTTAGAGCTGCAGTGCTCCAGCGGCGGCAGCGGACCAGCTTAGAGCTGCGGTGCTCCAGCGGCGGCAGAGGCCTGGATCGCCTCAGCGCAGAGGGAGAACTAGGAGGGATGAAGACAATGACTTAAGACTCTTGCCTTCCACCAGAGTGAGGAGGTGCCTGGTGAACTCATTGTGGTGGATGTTGGATATGTGTTTATTGTGTGTTTTATTTTTTTTATTATATGTTATGACTGCATGGTAACAATTTCGTTCAGACCGAAAGGTCTAAATGACAATAAAGGAATCTAATCTAATTTCAGTTAGAAAAGATTGATAACATAAATTAAGGCTTTTATTTAAACATTGGCTATAATTTTTATTTGCTATATTTCTTTGATATTAGTTTTTTAATTAACATCTAATTATCAAAAAGCTTGAGTGGTACCTTCTCACCTAGTTTATAACATGCCGCGTAGAAACTCATTGGTCTATCTGGTTATAGTATCAGAATCATACAGCACAGAAACAGGGTCTTCAGGCCTCTGTCCCCATCCAGTTCAAGCACCCACCTACACCAATCTCACTTTTCCTTCCACATCCCCATCAATGCCTTTCCTGAAATCCTCTTCAACCCCACTTACACTAGGCGTAGTTTACAGTAACCAATTAAGCTATCAACCAGCATACTTTTGGCACGTGGGAGGAAACCATTGCAGCCAAGAGTTACAGGGAGAGCATGGAAACTCCACACAGGCAGCAAACAAGGTCGGGATTCATTGCTGGCCTATTAGAGCTGTGAGGTGTCAGCACCAACTACGTGCTCCCTGGATGCTTCATCGTAGATTTTGTCAAAAATGTATTTGTACACTGTTCCAGATTCAAAAGTTAATACACAATGACATAGTTGTATCTGCAAACTGTGTGAAACACCGACACTCTTTGATCAGGAAAAAGCTGTCTTTCTTTTGTTCCTTTCTACCCCCTCTTCCTTCTTTCATCAATTTAATCTCGTTTCATCCCCAGTGTTCGTGGGAACTAGTGAATCAATAGTCTCTCACATTTGCGGCCCGACAATCCGTAAAAAAGGCCATCACCAGTTTCAGAGGCACACATCAAATAACTGGTTGACCGGACATGAGCAGCAGATATTATTGTCCTCTCCCCAATGGAAAACCAATGGAGACACAAGAGACTGAAAATGCTGGAATCTTGAGCAAAAAACAAAGTGCTGGAGGGACTCAGCAGGTTAGGCAACATCAGTGGAGGGGAATGGACAGATGATATTATCTTGAGACTGATCAAAGAATTCTGACCCAATATATCATGTCTATTTTCCTTCACAGGTGCTGCTAACCTGTTGAGTTCCTCCAAGCATTTCATAAAAACCAATGGTGGTGCCCATATCAGTTTTTCTAAATGAGATCCACTAACTTTGAAGAAAGGAAATTAGGAGCCCAAGGAATGGATGGGTTGTTTTTATTTCCCGCAAGACTCATTCAATTTTCAAAGACAAAGAAAGCTCAGAAGTTTCATAGTTTCTTCACACTCCAAACTATTTTGATTGACAAGAAAAACCCATAGTTTTTGCTCTATGTTTTATTTTTCTATAAAAAATGTGTCACTCGAAGTCTGGCAGCTCTGATGATGCACATCCTTTTTTGATAACAAGAGGAATTTGATAGAATGAATGAGTAGAGGCTCTTGAAAAAACAAAGAAAAAAGTCACAATCAAGGATATGCAATGCAACAGTTATGAGAAGTGGGTCCAGATGATTGGGACATACACAAGTGTCAGAAAAACAATTGACTCAAGCTTGATTTTGATTGACTGGAGTTAATTTCTGAATGATATTTATACGAGGACAGAGGAGCCATATTATATAATGGAACAAAATGGAACACACATAACTGAATAGGAGCAGTCTGCTCTGCTATTCAACATGATCATGCTAATTTACCCCAGGTATCAAATTCCCTCTTTGAATGAACTTCATGGTCCTCAATTCTTGATCTTTCAAAAATCATCAAGAGTATTTTATTGTCATATGTCCCAGATAGAACAATGACATTCTTACTTGCAGCAGCCCAACATATGTAATATGTTGCTACAGTGATAACAATATGATAAACGAAAAAAAAGTTCAGTGTGCACATATGCACTCACGCTCTATGCACATACAGACATATATATACACACACACATATATATACACACATATATATACAAATACATGTATATACATACATATATATGCATACACATATATACATACACATACATACACACACATATGCATGCGCATATACACATGCATACATAGATATACATACATGTATATGCATACATACGTACACACACATATATACATATATATATATACACACATACATATACATACACTCATTTATACATATATAAATTAAAAAAAACAATAATAGTGTAAATAATAACAATAATAGTCTATGTAGTTCAGAGCTTATTTGAGGTTGCAGTGTTTAATAGCCGAATGGCTGACGGGATGAATGGCTGTAGGAAATGTATCTACCTCCACTTTAAAACCTTCTCATCAGCTGACCTCCACAACTCTGGCACAGAGGATTCCAGAGATTTGCCACTCAAATCAGCAGCACACACTATATTGTAAAAGCTATCTATTTTTTGCTGCTTGAAACACTGCATGATATTTGCAAGTCTCCTAACAAGAGTCAATAAAGACCAAGATCACAAAATCCTGAGAGCATGTATCTGAGCTATTGTGGCAAAATTGATGTATAATTTGTAGGTACAACAGTTGGAGACACACAATTGATTTAGCAAAGCCATGGCTTGCTGAGGTTAATTAGGCACTGTTTTCAATCCTGATTGCTAGTCTGCAAGTTGTTCTGACAACTCACGTGTGCTAATCCCAAACAAGGAGAGGGATGTGATTAAATCACGAAAGGTTAAAAAACCGCATGCTCATTCTTTGAAGAAAAAAAGCCAAATGTCTACACTGATTTAATTACCAAGTGGTGAGCACTGACTGGAACATGTCTCTCACTTGAAGAGAATATTCCATTTTCACTCGGCCTCACATCAGTTGCTGGGAGCGGAGTTTCTGACAAATCTATGTCAATCTTTCTCACATTTGGTTCTGAAAATAATAACAATAAACACACATGAAATTGAGCGACAATCCAAGTGTGGAAAGATTTTATCCTGGTGAGTGGGTCCGAAATATCCTTCATTAAAATTTGTGGTCCTACAAGAATAAATCTAGATGAACCACACCTGTTAATGAAGAATCTTCCTGTACACTTTGCCTGTTTTTTTTTTAAAACAGTCTCAAATATATGGCAGTGATTTTATTTTTGTCTTCCTTGATCACTCTGTGCAACATTAGTGATACCATAACTGCTGATCTTTAACGAAATCTAAACATGCAAGCAGAAAAAAGAAAGGAGACTTTACTCTGGCAATTTATGATTACTTTCTGCAAGATTAAGTGATGTTGTGATCCTGAGCTCCCAGGTCCTGCGGTGCCATTGATGGGAGATGTGTGCAGAGTCCAATCATTTCCTCCACGAAAAGCAGGAAAGAATTGCAGGGTATGTCAGTCAGTCAGCTGGCATAGCTCACCTCCATGTGCGCAAGCTTCAATGAAACCCCACTGATCTCTCCAGAAGCGAGGCTACTCCTCTGGTTAATGAAGCAGCCACAATTTATGCAGCCTGTCAATTTAAATCCAAACCTGAATTAAATCCGTCCCTGAAAGTATCACAAAGGTATCCGATTGTACCCCATGCAAAGGAACTCTTAAAGATTTGGCCATTAGTTACATGGTTGTGAATTCAGATTCCAGTCCAACTTGTGCAAGAAGGAACTGCAGATGCTGGATTAAACCAAAGATAGACACAAAAAGCTGGAGTAACTCAGCAGGACGGGGGGGGGGGGGGGGGGAGGGGGGGTCATAGCCCTACTCCCAATTCCTCCGTCTATGCCGCATCTACACCCGGGATGAGGTGTTCCACACCAGGACATCGGAGATGTCCTCATTCTTCAGGGAACGGGGTTTCCCCTCTTCTACTATCTCACCAGGGTCTCTTCTATACCCCGTGAATCTGCTCTCACTCCCCATTCCCCCACTCGTAACAAGGGCAGAATCCCCCTTGTCCTCACCTTCCACCCTACCAGCCGCCACATACCACAAATAATCCTCCGACATTTTCGCCACCTCCAATGTGATCCCACCACTTGCCACGTCTTCCCATTTCGGCTTTCCGCAGAGGCCGCTCCATAACTGGTCAATTCGTCCCTCCTCACCCAAACCACCCCCTCTCCGGGCACCTGCCCTTGCTACCACAGGAAATGATACACGTGTCACTTTACCTCCCCCCTTGACTCCATTCAAGGACCCAAGCAGTCATTCCAGGTGCGGCAGAGGTTCACCTGCACCTCCTCCAACCTCATCTATTGCATTCGCTGCTCTAGCTGTCAGCGGCTCTACATCGATGAGACCAGGCTTGGCGATCGCTTCGCCGAACACTTCCGCTCGGTTCGCAATAACCAACCTGATCTCCCGGTGGCTGAGCACTTCAACTCCCTCTCTCATTCCGAATCCGACCTTTCTTTTCTGGGCCTCCTCCATGGCCAGAGTGAGGACCACCGTAAATTGGAGGAGCAGCACCTCATATTTCGCTTGGGAAATTTGCACCCCAGCAGTATGAACATTGACTTCTCTAATTTCAGGTAGTCCCTACTTTCTCCTCCCCTTTTCAGCTCTCCCTCAGCCCACTGGTTCCACCTCTTCCTTTCTTCTTCCCGCACCCCGCACTCCCACATCAGTCTAAAGAAGTGTTTCGACCCGAAACGTTGCCTATTCCCTTTGCTCCATAGATGCTGCCTCACCCGCTGTAGGCATTTTTGTGACCTTCCATTTTTCAGCATCTGCAGCTCCTTCTTAATCAAAATATGAGATGCTGTTCCTCCAATTTGTGTTTAGCCTCACTCTGACAATGGAGGCGACCGAGGATAGAAAGGTCTATGTAGGAATGGGAGGGCGAATTAAAGTGTCAAGCAACTGGGAGATCAGATAGGTCCACACGGGCTGAGCGAAGGTGTTCCGCAAAACGATCGCCCAGTCTGCGTTTGGTCTCGCCGATGTACAAGAGTTCTGTGGATGAATGGTATTGAGAATTAAAGCGTCCAGCAACCGGGAGGTCATGTGGAGCGGATGCTTCAAGTTACGCAACAATCTGCGGGTTGAGCAGCAGCCGTGCAGAGGAATTTGCAATTGAGGTTTCATTTTCATAAGTGATAGGAGCAGAATTAGGCCATTCTGACCACCAAGTCTACTCCACCATTCAATCATGGCTAATCTATCTTTCCCTCTCTAACCCCATTCTCCTGCATTCTCCCCATAACCCAAGACACCAGTACTAATCAAGAATCTATCTGTCTCTGCCTTTCAAAATATCCATTGACTTGGCCTCCAGAGCCTTCTGCGACAATGAATTCCGAATTAGTTTTGGATCGGATCCTTTTAGTTGGGCTGGAACAGCAGAGGGGAGACAGTTAGTATAAATAGCTGGGGGGGGGGGGGGGGGGGGGTGGGGGGTGGGGGGTTGTGAGGCAAGAGAAGGCAGGCGATAGGTGGATCCAGGTGAGGAAGGGCTGATTGGGAGGTGGGAGGCAAAGATGGAAACAGCAACAGGGGATGTTGGATTATAGGTGGAGGCAAGAAAGGGCTGAAGATGATGGAGTCTGGTCATCAATGAAGCACGTTCTAGCATCTGCAGCCTCTTGTGAAGCGAAGCCACCATTCTACAGCAACACTAAGGCAGAGCTACACTTAGAGGTATAGAGTGATACAGTGTGGAAACAGGCCCTTCAACCCAACATGCTCACACTGGCCAACATTTCCTAGATACACTAGTCACCCCTGCCCGCATTTGGTCAATATCCCTCCAAACCCGTCCTATCCATGCACCTGTCTAACTGCCTCTTGAACATTGGGATAGTCCCAGCCTCAACTACCTCCTGTGGCAGCTTGTTCCATATACCTACCACCCTTTGTGTGAAAAAGTGACCCCTCAGATTCCCATTAAATCTTTTCCCCCTTCACCTTGAACCTATGTCCTCTGATCATCCATTCACCTACTCTGGGCAAGAGACTGTGCATCTACCTGATCTATTCCTCTCATGATCTTATACAACTCGATAAGATCACCCCTCATCCTCCTGCGCTCCAAGGAATAGAGTCCCAGCCTCTTGCTTCCCCCAAGATGCAGGCCAGAATGCCACAGGAGATCCTTCATTCCTGTGGCTATCGTATCGTACTCAACTTCTGCCGAAAGCTCAGACTTTCTAGTCCTGGCAACATCCTCGTAAATCTTCTCTGTACCCTTTCCGGCTTGACAACATCTTTCCTATAACACGGTGCACAGAGCTGAACGCAATATTCTAAATGTGGCCTCACCAATGTCTTATACAACTGCAACATGACCTCCCAACTTCTATACTCAATACTCTGGCAGATGAAGGCCAATGAGTCAAATGCCTTTTTGACCACCCGATCTACCTGCGACTCCACCTTCAGGAGCTGTGCACCTGTACTCCTAGATCCCTCTGGTCTACAACACTTCCCAGAGCCCTACCACTAATTGTCTATGTCCTGCCCATGTTAGACTTCGCACCTCACATTTTTCTGCATTAAATTCCACAGGCGATGCATAAGTTACCTTGGTGCTATTTCGAATAACAACAGAGTTCTCAGCTGAACAATATTTATTCCCTGCTCATAAAACCGACTACCGGATTGTTATCACGGTGCTGGCCAGGATTGTGTGCTCCAGGCTTTGGATCTTTCCTTGAAACCTGCAACTGATCAAGGTGTTTTCACCGAGCCAGAGCCGAGAGGAATGGCTTTTAATGAACTTGCATAACCATCACTGCTTTTCACAAGTGCAGCTGCATCATTTATGTTGTTTCATTTTTTTTAATAACATGATACTATAAGCAGTTGCTGATTACCTCAGTTAAAAAAAAATTAAGTCCCTATAATTTATTTTGCAAGGATTTAAATTTCCACTTGATTTTCAAACATTTCACCATTTTTATAAATCTCTTTGGCAACCACTTTTATTTTCTCAATAAATATATTTAACTGCTGGAAGTAATGTATTCAATAAATTAAACAACATGAAAATTATATCTTTCACTACAAGCACAAAACACATCTCGTGATTTGCCTTTTTATATTTCTGAATGTTTTCATAAATATTTGTATTCATAGTGCCAGGTCTCAAAGCAGAGCCTACGGTTTGAGTTGATATTTCTCCCAGAACTGTCACTGACAGCTGAAGACAATCAACAGTTACAGCTCAACCACAACACCAGTATGTGCACTGAGGGCAACATTTCTAATGTGCATCAGTGTGCAATTACTCAGCGTCTTTCTTCCTGCTAGAATGGTAATTACATTTGATTTTCTAAGTGACTTCCAACGAAATCCAGGCTTGGAGCATGGAACTATCTTCAACGTGCTTTTTTGACGAGATAACTATTTTCAAACGATAGTCGTTATAGCTGAGTGAACAAATGGAGTTAGAGAGAGAACAAGCAAAGGTCAAAGAGAGAGGTAGATCAAAAAAGAGAGAGGGAAAGAAACAGCAGTGAGGGGTGGGGAGAAAGCAGTGAAGAAGGGTGCAAAGGTGTGTGTGTGGGCAGGGGGGAAGGAAAGAGAAACTGAGAAAAGCGAATTTTGAGAGGTTGGTTATAACAATCAACCCCCTGGTTTAATAAGGATCTGGACCCACTACAATTCTCCTTCCGCCACAGTAGATCAACAGGGGATCCTGGCTCTCTACTCTACACTGGTCCACTTGGACAATACAAACATGTACGTCAGGCTATTGTTCATGGATTATAGCTCGGCGTTCAACACCACCATCCCTGTCCAACCTACCATGAAACCCACAGAACTGGGTCTCTGCTCATTCCGATGTAATTAGATCCTCGACTTCCTCATCGGCACACACCAATCAGCCCACATTAGCAACAACATTTCCTCCTCAATAACCATCAGCAAAGAGGCATCTCAGGGCTGCGTATTTAATCTGGGTGACTTTTCATATCAAAATGCATCCACGTCCTCCAGAGATGCCACCTGACCTGCTGAGTTATTCCAGCACTTTTTGGTTATTTTAGCTGATAAAAGGTCAAACACTGGGGAGCAGAGCAACCACGAGCAGCTTTTCACCACTTTGTCAACAAAGGTACTCGCTAAGTATCAAGTCAAGTCGAGTGAAATAAAGCTGGGTTTATTGTTCCACGCACAAATACCGTGATGTAAGCGTACAGGCACTTAGACGCCAACCACACACAATAAACAAATTATACATACATTATTCATAACTTATGTAAGACAATGAAAAAGAAAAATACTTTGCACGACATTAGAGCACAAATACAATTTGAAAGCAAATCCATGGTTGTGCAAGAGGTGGTTTATAGTCCGTTGTCTAGGAAGGATTACAGATACGTAGGTCAGTTCAAGAACTGATGGTTGTAATAATGGAGCTGTTTTTGAACCTGGTAGTGTGAGGCATCAGACGTCTGTACCTCATGACCAATGATAGCAGCAAGATGAGAGCATGGCGCAGATGGTGGGATCCTTCTCTGCGGATGTCGCCTCCTTGAGACACGTCAGGGGAAGATGTTTCTAATGGGGGGGGGGGGGGGGGGTGGAATGTGTCCGTGATGGACTGGGCAGCACCCACCACTCTCTGCAGCCTCTTGGATTCTTGCGCGCTGGAATAGCCATACCAGACCACGATGCACCCAGTCAGGATATATTCTGCAAACCATCTGTTGAAGTTTGTTTCCGTATTCAATGACATGCCGTATCTGTTTAAACTTTAAAGTAGTGGCTCCGACACATCTTCTTCATGATTATATCTATGCACTAGGTCCAGGACAAGTCATGTTGCGTCACCACTCAACGGGATGCTCTCTCACTCCTACACGCTGACTCATCACCACACGCAGTTCAGCCAGCAACAGTGGTGTCATCAGCTTATTTAGAGATGGCATTGGTGCGATGCTTAGCCACACAGTCTTGGGTGTGAAGAGAGCACAGCAGGGATTAAGCACACAGCCTGGAGATATACCTGTACTGGTGATCAGTGAGGACGAAATGTTGCGATCTGATTGCGATCTTCTGCTGAGGAAGTCAAGGATCCAGTTGCAAAACAGATAAGAGAGGCACAGTTCTTGGAGCTTGGTGATAGGTTTGGAGGGGAAGCTGATGTTGAATGCTGAACTGTAGTCGGTGAACAGCAGCCTGACATGTGTTACTGTTATCCTGTTCAGAGCCCAAATCAGAGTGGAGAGCCATTGAAATAGCAACTGCTGCTGACTTGTTGTGGCGACATGCAAATTGAAGCAGTCCCAGATCACTTCATAGGCAAGAGATAGAGAAGGAATGGGATACTGCCTGTCCTGCCTTCACTCCAGATTGTTGTGTCCATCTTCGGTTTAAACCAGCATCTGCAGTTCCTTCTTACACACTTCAAAGGCAGGAGTTGATTTGCACCATTACCATCCTCTCGAACCACTACACCATGGTGATGTAAGTGCGACAAGATGATACTCATTGAGGCAGGGTCACCGTATTCTTCTTGGGCACCAGTATGACAGATGCCCTTTAGAAGTGGGTGGGAGGCTGACACTACTGAAACACGAGGTTGAAATTGTCCTTTAATACTCCAGCCAGTTGGCCCGCACAGGTCTTTAACCCTCGACCAAACATTCCGTCTGGGCCGAATGCTTTGTGTGGGTTTAGGCAGGAGGTCATCATTCTCTTGGCTTAGGATGGCTGTATGCAAGGTCCATACAGTCAATGGTACTTATTCAAGACAAAATGTTTGACCGTATTAACATTCCATAACCTCCTGAAAACATTGTTAATAAGAAAAATAGCAGGTGGCTAGGTTACCAATGCAACAATGACGTGCTTGTGCAGGATCGGAAGGTGTGGCAGCAGCCATCATATCTCATATTACAGATTGATTCACAAGTCCCGACTAATGAAGTTGACCACCACTATTTCTAGAGAAGGTAGATGGTACAACCTTGACACTTTCTGACAAGCCCATTGAAGTCCAAAGACATAGAATAGTCGTGCAACTTGGCGCCTGCTCTACTATTTTCCCTCTGACCAGCCCACACATGTCCAGAGACCCACCACAAATTGTTCCCGCATCGAAGCTAACCAACATATTGGAAACAGCATCAGTATCTGAGTCAATAGCTGCTAAAGGAAAAATGAGTAATGGTATAGATCCACCTTCACAAACTTCTTATTGTTCTATTACTATCTGACCAGCATGCAGTCCATAACCATCTAAGTGGAGAACATTAGGGTAATGCTTAAGCAAGGGAGAAAAGGAATCTTCAGCTTGTAAACGAGAGTCTATAGATAATGATACAATACGATAAAACTTGATGTATCCCAGGAGGGGAAATTGATCTGCCAACAGTCATGAAACACAAGATACATGAAACATGATATTAAAGTGATTAGTGGAAAGGATTGGGGATGTGCAAAGATTGGGGAGGGGGGAATGGGGAGTCAGTCTACCCCGCGACAGAAGGGGGAGAAGTTGTACAGTTCGATAGTCACGGGGAAGAAGAATCTCCTGTGGCATTCTGTACTGCATCTTGGTGCAACCAGACTGTTGCTGAAGGTGCTCCTCAGGCTGACCAGTGTGTTACGGAGGGGGTGAGCTGTATTGTCCAAGTTGCTCCGCAGTTTGAGGAGCATCCTCCCCTCCAAGACCACCTCTGACCCCAGGACAATTGCTTTAATTAAGAATGAAAATACAATCAGCTTCCATGCATTCATAGCTACCAGCAGCCAGACTCAATGAAGGCCACTCTCTCTTCCATGGCACCAGGAGGTGTTGCTCCAAGTGACTATCACCTAATAATTTAACACGGAGTGAAGTGCGTCACTAAATATGTGCGATGTTTTTGCAATTTAATTACTGGCAAACTGTGAAATGTGGGTGCAAGGATTGCACCTCTGGCAAATGTATGTGGGTGTGCAGTGTGACACAGCGGTACAGCTGTTGCTACTCCATTCTCACCGCTTCAATGTCCTGGGTTCGATCCCTGATTCCAGGTGCTGTGTTTGAGGAATGTTCACATTCTCCCTGTAAACTCCTGGGTTTTCGTCAGGTGACCTGGTTTCCTTTCAGATCCAAAGTATGTACAGTTTCCTCTCATATCCCAAGTAGGTTAATTAGCAATTGAAAATTGCCACTTAAGGGCCTGTCCCACCAGCATGCAACTCTATGCGATGAACGCGATCGAACTAGAAGTGGGGGCCGGGTGATCCCCTGTACAGGGCCGTTCCCGCCAGCATGCGGCAAGCGCAACCAAACCGGCAGTAGGGGCCGCGCGGAGGTCGGGTGAGTGGCGCAACGCGGCGCAAAGTGAGGCGAACTTGGAGCGAAGTCCAAGGTAAGTTCGCCAGGACAGAGAGGGGCACACAGAGAGGGGCACCGAGGCACACACACACACACACACAGGGCCACGGAGCCGCACACATCGAGGGTCACGGAGGCATTTACAAATAGGTTCACGGAGGCACGATGTCGGGGCGGTGTGTAAATGTCGAGGCGACTGCGAGCCGACAAGCCGTTGCCGCGCAGAATTTTTGGACATAGTCGGTTTTTCGGAGCCCCGCGCGGTGTCGGGACGAACTCCGCACAATTCCGCACGGCTCCGGCGATCGAAGTGGGACCGGCCCCGCGACGCCGGACGGCTCAAGCGACCACGTTAGGTCACGCTCATCGGATAGAGTTGCATGCTGGTGGGACAGGCCCTTTAGTGTAAATTGACGGGAAAAAATAAATCGCAGGGTTGTGAATGGAGGCGTTGAGGGGCACGGATGTGAAGGGGCTGTCCCACTGCAGGGACCTAATTTGCGACTTTTGAAGTGTTTGCCCTCGACTCATACTTGCTGCAAGGTCGACACGGGGTCCTAGGATGTCTTTGTAACTCTCCTTCATGCTCGAGAGTAGTCCCCGCGTATTTGAGACCTCAGTTAGGTCCCGGCGTTTTCTTCAGCAAGCTGAAAAATGCCAGCGAGTAAAAAAAAGGTCGCCATGGGAATAAAATTGATATTTTTTTTACTCGTAGGTTTAGTCGAGGTAGGTCGGCACATTATTCTTAGATAATCAAAGGTAATTGAGGATAGTCGCAGGTAAAGCTTGTTGAGAAAAAAAAACAACCGGTAATGTTAAATGCCCCCTAACCTTCTGAAAAGTGTCTCCACTCCTTCTCCCCCCTTCTCGTCCACCCCCCCCCCCCACGCTCTAAAGGACTTACTGTAACTGTGCCAGCCGTCTTTTACCTTCTTATTCATCGCTGGTGTGAATTTCAGACCCCGCTTTCCCTGGCCCCGGCGTGTGCGCAGACGGTCAATCCGGCTCACGGTTTCGAAGACAGTCGCTGAAAAGTCGCGTTAGTGGGACAGGCCATTAAGAGAATAAGTTGTAGGGGTACAGGATAATAAGGAGAGATGGAACAGGACTGATAGGATTATTCCCCTGCGAGCTGGCATGTACTAATGGGCTGAAGGGCCCCATTTGTCATCTTTAAAAGTACAAGAAAGCAAAGTTAAACAAGAAATATAAGTATGTGGGTGAATGAGAAAGATTCTTGGTGGGGGAGTATTGAGGGCATGTGGTGCAGTTATTATTTGTAGGTGTTTTGCATGTCCTTTATCTAATATCCATTCACTCGGCATCTTGCTGGCCTGCATCGAAACCTTTTGGGATTAAGTCACGGCATTGACAGCCACATCTACTTTCTCTCGCTTTCTTTGCAGAGCTTGTCCAGAAAGCCACCCAATCACAGATAAATAATCACACCTCTCCCACTGTCCATTTCCTCCACCATTGATTACAAATGCAAAATTGGAAAATCTTATTGCAATCTCTTTCCCGTTCAGTGTCAATCTCCCAAATCAGACTGTGTTCTAGATGCAGGCAACATACAGCCCCACTTTAATGTGTAGTCCACTTCAAGCAATATCAACTAACTTTACATATTGCTACCCACTCACAATTTTAGTCCCTGTTGCCTGCGGTGTTATCAAGTCGGGATTAATCCAACAGAGTGATCCCGCACTCATTTCCAGGGCTCACAAATTTAGCTCCCACTGTCTCTCTCTTCCCTTTATTATTCTCTTGCAAAAGGGTAGTTAAGATAACAGAGTCTTTGGCTATTACAAATTGCTCTTCATGTCAAACAGTGTCGTCCAGGTGGAGGGATGAGTCACTCTTGTTGAGCTGGTGATATCATTTAAAAAAATAATTGCACAATACAATCTGGGAATTAACCTTCTCCAATAGGAACAAGGAATGCATAACTAATATTCACACATCAGTCACGACGCTGTAGCCCACACCGTACTATAAATACCTGTCAGTAGGATGAAATTTAAATATTCGTGTTTGCCAGCTTTCACAATTTGTTCAGCTGCAAGTACTAATGTTGCGCAGGTCTTTCTGACACTGGATTTGGTTGCAAAATGTTAACCTGTTACTAACGTCTGTATGAAAAGCACACACTAAAAACAGAAGCTGTTTGATAACAGGTTCCTTTGCAAGCTCCTACGGAATAACACAAAATTAAAAACAAATCAAATGTTTGTTGGCATCCAAGAGAAAGAAATAGTAAGATAAAAATATTTGTGTTAAGATCGTAAGAGATAGGAGTAGAATTTGGCCATTCGGCCCATCAAGTCGACTCCACCATTCATTCATGGCTGATCTATCTCTCCCTCCTAACCCCATTCTCCTGCCTTCTCCCCAAAACCTGTACTAATCAAGAATCTGTCTCTGTCTTAAATATATCCACTGACTCAAATTAGATTTCTCCTGAAAAGGAGAATAACTTTTGAAGATCTTATAAAGCAAATTAAGAAATTCAGTATGAAACACGATAAAGCGCCCCTGATGCACCCACTTCATAGTATATGAACAATCTACTGACAATTCTTCATATCTAGGTAAGGAAAAGGTAAGTAGTTTTTTTACTTCATGTTCCTATTTTTAACACCACATTCTGGACCTAATTAAACAGCACTAATGAAGTTATTTTCTACCTTCAAAAGTCATCCTATTTTCATGTACGGTTTGCACAATTTTTAAAAGATTGAAATTCATTATCATTTTAATTTGCTTGTATCATTTCTTTTCAAAGCTCAACATGAACGCAGTTAAAGTTGAAAGCTTCTATAAGGTCTTAAGATAAAAGATTAAACGGGTCTGACTGCAAAAGACTGTTGGTCATTCTGGGCCTAGATCAAACAGGTTAATCCATTATTAACCCATATTTGCATGGCATTGCCTGGCAACTAGCTGTCCCAAAATGAGGCTATTTATGTAATATGTATAGGAATATAGTAACAATACAGTACTAGAACGGAAGCACCCCAGCTTTCACCTCCAACTGAAATTATGACCACTGCCATTTAATATCAGTAAACTTTTCCCCATTTTATCTCCAATGGGGTAGTGGATCGGCACTCTGAGTAAGCACCTGGACAGACAGGAGACACTAACATGAATGCACAAGCAAAATGTGTAGGTCTGTCAATGTGATATAATGCATCAAATGATAAATGTTGTTTGTTGAGATTATATTGTATCTGCTTCTATATTTGTACTCTGGACAAGTATGAACACTGATGGTTGGCAGCAGAGGAAAGAGAGGTTATGGGACTACTGATCAATGGGAAATTGAGGCAGGGCACATTGGCAATGCAGCGCTGCCAATGGTCAAGAAAAGTGTAACCATTGTATTCTGTTGGGTAAAAGGGGCTGTGCCCCAATCTTCAAGCACCAATAGTAGGCACATAGTTCCTTGAAAGTGGCGTCACAGGTAGATGGGGTGGCTAAAAAGGTTTTTGGCACATTGGCCTTCACCAGACAGAGTATTGAGTTTAGAAGTTGGGATGTCATGTTGCAGTTATATAAGACGTTGCTGAAGCCGTATTTAGAGTATCGTGTTTGGTTATGTGCACCATATTATAGGAAAGATGTTTGGTTGGAAAGGGTACACAGAACATTAACGAGGATGTTGCCAGGACTTGAAGGTCTGAGCTATGGGCAGAGATTGAGTTGGCTGGGACTCTATTCCTTGGAGCATGAGAGGGTGAGGGGTGATCTTATAGAGAAGTATAAAATCATGAGAGAAATAGATCAGGCAGATGCACACTTTTGCCCAGAGTAGGGGAATTGAGAATCAGAGGGCATTGGATAGGTGAAGGGGGAAAGATTTTGGTGGCATCCGAGGGGTAACTTTTTCACACAAAGGGTGAAGGGTCTATGGAACGAGCTGCTGGATGAGATAATTGAGGCAGGGACTTTCGCAACATTAAGTAATTAGACAGGGTAGAACAGGTTTAGAGGAATATTGGCCAAACGCTGCCAAGTGGGACTATAGATAGGACATGTTGGTCGGTGTGGGCAAGTTGGGCCAAAGGGCCTGTTTCCACACTGTATGACACCACTCTGCCATATGAACAGGGCTCTCAGACCAGTTCAATCATCAGAATCATTGTTTCCACTCACTGATGATCAGCAGCATGTAATTTCAGTGATACGATGGGTTTCATTGAATAAATGTTGGCTCGGTTTGCATGTTAAATGGCCTTTAGCATTCAGAGGCCAAGCATTCATTGTCCCATTGCATCAGATGCAGAAGTGAGGATGAAATGCTGCAGAATAAATGCATGACGACATGCCATGAATGCCGCCATTGATCATAATGTGCACTTTATGATCATACATTCGCTGAACAGTGAGAGAGTGAATCCATCCCCGTTGCAGTGCACCTCTGAATTCATCTGACATTATGCTCTGCATATGGACATTTCTACAATATGGTGAATACTGGATACTTCATAAAGTTTTCCCCAACTGGAAACCATGGTTGAACCATGGATGAGGTCCACTCGCAGGAGAAGTCCAAGAATGCAGTGTTCAAGTCAAATGATCCAGCGTCGTACAAGAAATCTAACTACAATCTTGACAAAGTCATCAAGGAGACAGAGTGGATTCCAGATCAAGCTGGAGTCCAGGGAAAGCCACATGAACACCAATCGATTATGGCAAGACCCGCATGTTATAATGGGCTACAAAATGAATGGCTGTATCGCTGGCAATAACACATCCCATCCCAACAGAACAAATGAGTGAAAGCACGTGCCACCAGATTCAGGAACGGCTTCTTCCCCGCCACTGAACGGACCACCCATAAACTGGAATGACGACTCGACTTTCCAACCTATCTCACTGGGGACCTTGAACTTTTTCTCTGCAGAAGACTATATAGTTTGTTCTTTGAAGTTGGAACCTGGATAATTTCTGAAGTTCAAATGAAACCTAGATTCAGAGAGTGAGCGAGTGTGTGAATGAAATAAAAATAGCCCAGCACCTCAATGGAATGACAGAATGTCTGTACTTGCTGACATCTTGCTTGTTAAAATCACTTTGACCTTAAACTGGCTCCCCAGTGTAGCCAGTACCAACCTACGACCTGCAATCATATCCTCTGTTTGTCAATTAAGTACGTTTGAATTTACCACAATCTTTTGCAGTCATCCCTCTCTGCTTTAGATGGGTTGATGTTCCTGTGCTAGACCTAACCCAGCACAGGCACATTAGGAAGAGTTCCCTGTGTAGCCTCTGAAGATCTATTGTACTTCACATCCCACTGCTGGACCCTATGAGAATCCACTCGCAGAGTGTAACGGTGTTGTCAAAGGCAATCAGCCAAGCGGGGGTTTGAGACTTCTGAGACCACACACTCTTGCATCGTAGTCAGTAATTTACATGAAGATATGAAGGTAAAATGCCATCTTTTTAGTAGACTACTGTTACATAGGAGACATATTTGTCATGATTCAAGTGAGATACATTCTTGAAATAGTTATTTAAAAATGCAGCACATTGAAACAGTAAACACAGTAGAATAATAATAAGTGTATTGTAGTGGCACCAAACGTGGTGAACAAACAGTTGCTTTATTCAGACATTACATGGTTGGTGTACATGCAAGTTTTGTCGTCTAACATACTGAGCGATTGCTGCTGCAGTTGAGCGAGAGTGTTGCCTCGAGCTCAGCTACTTGTCAACTCATCATCTCCAGGTGAGATCTGCTTATGTAGCAGGACACTCCCCTTAACCCATGATGTCAAGTGACAGCCCTCGTAACCACTGACGAGGGTTAGTCCGTAAGTGGTCTGACTATCAGCTGATGCCACAGGACCCCCCCCCCCCAGAACCTGAGGAAGGAAAACGAGCAGACTACCGAAACGCGGCAGCCAAAACTCGTAAATGCACAGACAAAAAGGACAGAACACATTCACTTTCCGCCAGAAGGTGTGCAAGCATGGTCGAGGGTGGCTCCTGCTGTGGGTCGGGATGGTGGGGCCTGCGGGCGCAGACAACGCTCCGGCTGTGGGCCATCCTGGCTGTATGCCGAGGGGTGCAAGGAGACCAATGCAAAAGCTGCAGGTTTGACGAGACACTGTCACATATCGTCGCCCAGCAGGGGATCATGTCCCGAGAAATACAGTACCCAGCAACGGCTGGGAGACCTCGGCAGCAATGCAAACCAAAGAACAAAGAATAAACTAATAGCTAAACCCAGCGAGGTCATTACAGTGTAAAAAAATGCAAAGAAACAAAACAAACTACCGTGAGCAAACGAGTCCAAAGTGGTAGGAAACTAAGTTCAAATTGTCCAGTCTCTGATGTGAAGCTGTGCTGGAAGCTGGAAAACTGGAGGTTGCAGTGACACCATCCGAACAGAGGTGGCGCTGTTGCCGGCGGTCAGGCTTCAGATACCATCCGACCCGAGGTGGCGCTGTTGACGGTGGTCACACTGCAGAGACAGCATCCAGCCTGAGGTGGCGCTGTTGATGGCAGTCAGAGCAGGCCAAGCGTCGCTTCTGGCCAGCCGCGGCAGCCAGTTTTGTAGTCGCTGCAGTGGCCATGTGGTAGTAGGCCGAGGCGGCCATTTTGGCAGCCGGCTGAGGCAGCCTTTAAAGGCGGCCAACCGAGGCAATTCGCCGGTGGCGTGCGGGGCGGCCAGCATCGACTGGCCTCGCCCCACCGCTGCAGATAGGGACTCCACCCACCATTGCCGGTGTCGTCAGAGACCGGCTGCGCTGTCGCGCCCTCGGCAGAGACTGGTAGCTGCCGGGGAACCCGTCGTGGGACCACCGACCCACAACCGCCAGCGCCTGGGGATCTTCGGGGTCCGCGCCGGTGAAATGCAAATGGACGTCTTCGGGCAGCCGCCCCAGGTTGGCCTGCTCGATTGGGAGGCTAGGCCTTGAGCAGCGGCCGGTGGGGTAATGGGCTGGCCAGCTCTTTCCCTACTCCCGGTGCCGTCGGGCAGGGGGCAGTGATGTTGGGGGTGGAGGGCTGCTAAACTCGCAGCTCCTGCAGAACCTGGTGGGGGAGCGGCAGCTGGTGGGTCGGCTCCAGGCGGGTCATGCGGGAGTGATTGACAGCCGTCAAACAAGGCCCAGACCGTGTCCATCGACCCGGGTGCCCTACGAATGCGGAGGCCAGTCACAGGAGCGTGTTTAGGCGGTCGGTGGTGGCATACATTATGATAGGGCCGGGTTGGCGGCAGCGTCATTCATCAGGGCTGGGCTGCTGGCTGTAGACATCAGGTCTCCTGAGATTGCCTGCGTCGGGAGAAATCCAAAATCCTAAATTTGGATTGCAGTTTGGATTGTCACCAGTGCAGCAGTACCAAAAGTGGTGAACAAACAGTTGCTTTATTCATACATTACATGGTTGGTGTACATGCAAGTTTGGTCCTCTAACATACCGAGTCATTGCTACTGCAGTTGAGCGAGGGTGTTCCCTCGAGCTCAGCTACCTGTCAACTCATAATCTCCAGGTGAGATCTGCTTATGTAGCAGGACAATCCCCTTAACCCATGACGTCACGTAACCACTGATGAGGGTTCGACCCCCGTAAGCGATTTTACCATCAGCTGATGCCACAGTATATTCTTTTAAATGTTTCTCTTTTCTCTGGGTTTGTAGTTATTTTCTGTGAGGAGAACGTTGGAAAACAAAGTCAGCATCCCATGAGATTTAAGAATATACTTATGCCAGTTATCTTTTGATCTTAGCCCATGTTTCTAATGGCAGAAGTGAAACCTTCATGTTATGGAGATCACTTTGTGCCTGCTGCGGAATTGGATTGATGGAGGTTTAAGCTGAAGACACCAGCTGCTTTTTTGGCAGAGGCTGCTGTTTACAATAAAGCTGACTCATTGAGTTGGCAAGATTAAATAGATGATGTAACTGTATTTTCTAAGAGTGTGGGATTCGAGGAGGAATTGACTGATGTAAATTTACTGGAATATTTTAATAATGATTTCCATAAAGAATTGCAAAGTATTTGGTGTCTAGCAACAAGATATTTATATGACAATGCTCCAGTGCAGATATGTTTTCAAAAAAATAAAAATTATTGGTAGACGTTTTACAAATCACTTGATACATACAACATTCTTGCTATAATTATAATTATAGTATTCAGCATCAACAAAAATGTTTTGGGGTAATTCCAAATGACAAATTGGCTTTAATCTCAGGATTGCATCAAAGAATCCGATCTGCTCAACACCAATAATTTACAAAATACAATTACCTTAATAATTTCATACCTTTGAACAAGCTTTTTCTAGTTATTCATGAGATGCTGCAACTAGGGAGGTCGATAAAGGGGAACCTGCAGCTGCACCTTATTTGAGTTTCCCAAAAGCACTTGACCAGGTTCTACATAATACGTTACCTCACAAATTAAGTGCTAATGATATCAGCGGATGGTAAAGCTAAATGGGTCACCTTCAGCTCTTCAGTGTGAGTGCATGGCACAGAGTGCCAAGGAGATCATAGCTGGGATCTCAGCCATTTGCATATGATATTAATGATGAAGAGACTGTGTTGTATTCAAGTTTGCTAATGCTGCAAAACTAGGTGGGAAACCGAGCTATGGGAAGGACACACATAGTCTACAAAGAAATATTGACATAGTGACATATTGACATTGACGCATTGAAAGGGAAATAGAAAATCATTTGAATTGAGTGAGACTAAAGAATGTGGGTCTGCAGAGGGTCTGGTCTTTATACATGAAACCCAATGTCAACATGCAGCAAGTAATTTCACTACAAAAGGGATAGAGTTCAAATGGAGATTAGTAAGACAAGGCATCAGTGAATTCAGATCTAGAGAGCCGAGATACCATGTTTATTTCATATTTAAGGCCAGAAGGCAATGTAGAGAATGTTCACTAGATTGATTGCTGGAATGAAAAAGTGGTTCAATGAGGAAACATTGAGTAGGAGCATCGGAGTACTCTCTGGAGTTTAGAAGAACAAGTGGTGGCATTGATGATTCAAAACAAGGACTTGACAAGATAGAAGCTGAAGAGATGTTCATCTTGATGATGAGCGGGTGGTCGATAATAAGATCATAATTTCAGGATAAGAGTTTGACCAATTAAGATTGCAAAGAGGAAGAATATTTTTTCTCGCTGGGTGTTGTGTGTCTTTGGTGTTAAGTGTACTCAAGACTCACTGAGATAGAAACACATCTGACCAATTTAGAAGGGCCTTACTGAGTATGAGAGCCGATTTGAGGGCCATATGGGCTCCTTTTCTATTTCTATCTCCTAACCTAGTGTTTAGGTCCTGGCAGGATCCCCAACATTAACTGACCTTGAGAAATTGGCAGAGGGCCACCATGAATGACTGCAGTCCCTTTGAAACCTGCCTTAGTGAAAGAGAGAGTTTGGGATTATGATTCAGGGACAGTGAAGGAATAGCAATTTATTTCCAAGTCAGGATAGTATATGACTTGATAGGAAACTTGGAAGTGATTATATTTCCAGCCATCTGCTATTCCTATCCCTCAGTGCTCGAGCTGTTGGCTTTGGGAGACGTTTCTAGAGTAACTTTGGCAATTTGATGCAATGCATCTTGCACTGTAGCCAGGTTGAAGTGATATTTGAGGAAGCAAGTGATTAAGGTGGTGGATGAGCACAGATCAAGCAAGCTGTTGCCCTGGATAAGTGCTGAGTTTCCCCAAGAGTTGCAGTAGTTTGGAAATGAGAATTCCATTACATTTTCAGTACAGACACTCCCTGACTTATGAAGGGGTTATGTTCCATGGGCCCTTACGTAAATCAGATTTTGCGCGTCAGATTCACTTTAAAATTAGATAGGAACAAAGATGCTGTTTGATACACAAAATGACACAAAATACTGAAGGAACTCAGGAGAGGCAGCATCTCTGGAGAATATGGATAGGTGACATTTCAGGTCGGAACCCTTCCTCAAAGTGAATCCGGGGGAGCAGATAAAGTGACGGCCAACAGGAAGAAGTGGAAGCAGGTGAGAGGGGAGGGTGCCACATGGTGACTAAGCGCATCCTGCCAGTGTTGGCAGCCTGAAGAAACCTGAAGTAAACGCTGTCAGCCAGCGGCTACAACGCGAGCTGCAACAACAGCCGCGCCAACCAGTTGGTGTGGCAGATGGTGAGAAAGAGCTCGCCGGTACACCTTGTGGAAGATGTCGGTGACTCGGCTGGGAGTTCCTCTCCACCACCTCCCTCATTCTCACTACCCTTCACAGTATCGTACTGAAGGTGCCACAAACTGGCTGAGCAACGTTTTAACATCTATGGAGGGGACAGGAAGCTGTCGCCAACCCCCAGTTTCAATAACACAGGTCATTTTGGAAATGGTACCACCTTTTGTGAATTGGTTACGTGAGTGCGAGTTTACGTAGGTCACCTATTAAGCAAGTCAGGAAGTGCCTGCAGTCTGTTGAGGTGATTTCGTTATTGTTGTTTTGTTAACTTATAGGTATTCTGTATAATTTAGTAATTGAGACGGCAATATCTGACTGTTAAGAGTGCATTGTGTGAAAACTAAATGCCAAATGTGTTTCAAAATAACGTTTGATGCACTCATTTATGTCACAGTTTTGCATCAATCAGGATATTGGCCAAAGTATCAACACACATGGAAAAAACATCAGATGTAAGTGTGCAGAATAGGCAAGTTGTGTTATCAATCAATTGGCAACACTGCTTTAATATTGTGTTACCACCGGCCAACACCGTCTCTTCACCTCTCTGAACTAAATGTGCATCCAGCAGCAGGAAGGAACCCCAGGCAGTAATATTTCACACGACCATCTAATATTTTCCATTTGGTTCTGTGACTTCTACTGACTCCGAACCTCCAAATACTGAGTAATTCCTGGTATGTCAACATATATTTTTTAGCCAAGTTGCCCTTGAATCTCAGACCTTGATGGGTTCATAAGGTCATACGTGATAAGAGTAGAATTAGGCCATTCAGCCCATCAAGCATACTCCACCATTCAATCATGGCTGATCTCTCTCACCCTCCTAACCCAATTCTCCTGCCTTGTCACCAGAAGTAGAGTGAGGACTTGCAAGGCAGGAGGACCTGCTGGAAGAAGGAGGTGAAAGAGAAGGTTGAAGAGCATTCTCAATAGGAAGCCATGTTTCCCAAATGTGGTGAAGACCCAATTCTCCAATCTGACCCTCAAGACACACCTGTGCTACAGCGTCTCTTGAAGCCATCCTCAATAAAAAATAATGTGCTTGCTCCAACTGTAGCCAGAAGCTCAGAGAAGAGCAAGGACTGCTTTTATCAGCGATGTTAGCCATGAACCTTTATTATTATTATTATTATCATTATTCAACTCTGGAGTCATAAATAGATACAGCATGGATCCCTTTGGCCCAGCGCATCTGCTCCATCAACATCCGATTACACTAATCTTAATTTAATCCCATTTTATATTCCTTATATTCCCCATATTCCCAACAATTGCACCAAATTCTACCATTTACGTACACATTATGTACAATTTAATGTGGCCAAATAACCCGTCAGCCCACGTCACTGGGAGGTGAGAGGAAGCCGGAAAAGCCCACGTGGTCACAGAGAATGTGCGAACTCTACTCACAGACAACATTCAAAATTAGGATTGAACCTGATCTCTGGTGCTATGAGGCAGCGTCTGCCTGGAGAGTATTACACCATCTTTCACTTTGTCATCTGTTATTCTAGAAGTGAGATCACAGACCTCTTCAATGACAGCTGCTCGATTTCATTCCCTTCTTCCAAAGAACAGCAGGTGGAGCGAGCTTTGCTGTTGGTGTTGATATTTGTTCTGTCGTGTTACCAAGATACAGTGCAAAGCTTTGTTTGAATGCTATCCAGTCCAATCGTATTACACGCGAGTACAATCAAGCCATGCACAAGTACAACATGCAGTACAAAGAGAAAAATACCAGAGTGCTGAATATAATGTTACAGTATTATAACATTACTGTTACAGAGAAAAAGTCCAAAGTTCACAATGAGGTAGGTTGGAAGATTGAGAATACACCCTAGTTGACAGGAGGACAGTTCAGTAGACTGATAACAAATGGGAAGAAGCTTGTGAGATTTCCTCATATTTTTTTGCATGAAAATATGGTTCCTTTTCTTCTTCGAGAGGAATTCCACAATTCTAGGTGCATGTCTGTTGATAGCCAAAATAATGCCGTGCCCTCAATGGAACAACACTCACTAAAAGTTATTAGTTTAGTTTAGAGATAAAGCGCGGAAACAGGCCCTTCAGCCCACCGGATCCGCGCCGACCAGCGATCCCTGCATATTAACACTATCCTACACCCACTAGGAACAATTTTTACATTTGCCAAGCCAATTAATCGACAAACCTGTACGTCTTTGGAGTGTGGGAGGAAACAGAAGAAAACTCGGAGAAAACCCACGCAGGTCACAGGGAGAACATACAAACTCCACACAGACAGCACCCATAGTCGGGATCAAACCCGGGTCTCTGGCACTGCATTCGCTGCAAGGCAGCAACTCTAACGCTGCGCCACGATTATGCCAGGGTTGTATTTTTAATCTCAAAATTAATCTTTTTAATTCCGCGGAGACAAAAAATCATTTATTTAAAATGGGTTATCACTTCTACTGAATTAAGTGGAAAGCTTCTGGCCAATGTGTACTATGACATATCCATTTTTTCATATCCCAGGTTGATTCTTTGATCACTAGGTGGAGATATGGGGGTGGGGGGGGGGGAGAGGAGAGGGGCGTTCAGGGAGGGAGCAGTGTGGGTGCAAGATATCACCTGCAGGAGTTCTATACTGTACCTAACCCATGAGAGATCAAAATGGGAAAATAGTTGGGGATTCAAAGCAACTTCCTGGAACATAGCCCTTTCATAAAATGAGGAATGGCAGACGTAAAGCAGAGGTCAAGGAGAAAAGGAAATATCCAGCGATCTATCCTTTGAAGAAGTTATTTCTGTAACTTGGTGATCAAATCTACTCTGCGTCCCTCACTGAACAAATATTGCAAGTCCACACCAATAGAGTTTTTTTTGACAATGTCAGTCTCAAGTATGAACAGTAGTTATTCACAGCAAAGTATTTTATCGTCAGTGAAAGGCATCATTACTGGAGGATGGGGACTACACATGAAGACATTTTCTTCTTCATTTGTTTTTCAGGATGTGAGCATCACTTTCACTTATTGCCTTTGCTTAATTACTTGAAAAGGTGGTGGTCAGCTAGATGTTGCTTGTCGGAAGGTAATGCCACAATGTTGTGCCATGAGTTCAAACATTTTGGTGGCATACAATTGATGAAGATCAACAGCTGTCCAGGATGTCCAGTATTGTTCTACTCGGAGAATATCCATTCAGTAGGTTTGTGGTATCACACAGTGGAGGATGTCCATGGTGTAAAAATATCCCCACATGAAATTTTGTGTTGATGAATCCAGCTAATGCTTTTATCGACAGATGCTTCTGCAAGATATTTATTGTCAGTTTTGAAGACTCAGCTAGTCTGACGAGTTGTTGGAGCAACAAGACTAATTATCAGCAGGGTAGATAAGGTCACACAGCTGGCAGAGTGCTGCCCCACAAGATCTGGGTTTGATCCCGACCTCGAGTGCTGTTTATGTGGAGTTTGCACATTCTCCCTGTGACAACACAAATTTCCTTGATAGCCTGGAGGGGTGGCACAGCGATTGAGTTGCTGCCTTACAACACTTTCAGCGCCGTGTTCGATCCTGACTACGGGTGCTGTCTGTGTGGAGTTTGTACGTTCTCCCGTTGACCTGCATGGGATTTCTCTGAGATCTATGGTTTCGGCCCACACTCCAAAGATATGCATGTTTGTAGGTTAATTAGCTTGGTATGAATGTAAATTGTGCCGAGAGTGTGTAGGGCAGTGTTAATGTGCGGTGATCGCTGGTCAGTGCATACTCGGTGGGCCGAAGTGCCTGTTTCCACACTATCTCTAAACTAAACTGTCCTAGAATCTGGCCAAGTTACAACCCGAGTCATATTTGGACAACATGCCTCCTGCCACAATCCCTTGTGAGTCAGGTCTGACATCACAGTTGGTGATGTAATGGTATGTGTGGGAGGAAGTCGTCTTGGGAGATATTGACATAATTTCCAGGCCGATTAAGTCTCTTGGCTTTAAGGAAATTATGCAAAGGGAACTTCTGATTATAATTTATCATTCTCTGCTGATGGAGTGTTCTTCCATGTTGAGCAGGGTTTTGTAGAACATCGATAGTAATAGTATGCAGCGTGCTCCTCATTATCCATCACAAACAGACGTTTATTTTATTTTAGAGATACAACATAGGCTCTTTGGTCGAGTGAGTTCACGCCGACCATTAATCACCCATTGTTGCTAATTCTATGTTTTCCCATTTTCCCCATCCACTTCCTGTACACAAGGGGCAATTTAAAAAAGGCCAATTTACCTGCACACCTATGGAATGTGGGAGGAAACCAGTTACTCCAGCACTCGGTGTTCACCTTCAGTATATTTGCAGTTCCGTTCTACACATTTTTACCATCTCAATTCAGTTGGTGAATGTTCTTTGATCCTTATTTTGTTTTGAGGTAGTGATTGTGCGATTAATGAGTGCCTAGCTCGGCCACTTCAGGGGACACTTAAGATTAACCATAATTCCATAGGTCTGGATAAACATCAGGGACTTTGCAAGGATAATATAGGGCCATTCTTTGGAAAGTGACCCAAAATGACACACGTGACCAGATAGCATTACATAAAGTAATACAATTTTAAAAAAATCTTGTAAGGGATTAATCTTATTCACAGCTATTTTCCTACCTACAGAACTATAATGCATGTCAGCTAACAATATGAACATTCTACCTTTTTAAAATTTAGAGTTTGTAAGATAAAACTGAGTTATGATTAAAAAAGCATATGTGAGGCCACACACGTGACCAGTCATATTTAACTCTGACCCTAAACAAACATTGTCAGCATAACATTAAAATTTCACTTCATAAACTTAGAAAAAACAATATACCTGTAATACTTTCAGAATTCGAAGAGATGCATTCCACAATTTTTCATATTTTTGGTCATACGTGACTAAGAATGGGCCTAAATATTCCACTGTGGGGCATTTGTGAAACAGATGCCTTTCAATTCAGTACAGCACAGACACAATTACTGATGGTTTATTTTAAAAATACCAGATTTGTTAATTAACCAAATGCAAACGCTATTGTCATTACCAACACATCGATTTCCCCACTATCCATCATCCATCTATCCTATCACCACATCTTAAACGCTGACCACTAATATTTCCCCAGTATTAACGTAATGTCATTAACCCGAGGCATGAACTATGTTTCTCCCTTCAGACGTGTTATCTGACCTGAGTATTTCTGGAATTTTCTGCATTACTTCAAATCTCCAGCATCCAAGCCGATTTTGATTTTGATGTTTATAGTTTAGAAATCAATCATTAGAATCATGGAAGCAAGCGATCGTTAACTTAAAAAGTAAAGGGCCCGTCCCACTTTCCCCGAGTTGTTCACAAACTCTCCCAAGTTTTCAAACTCGCAGAATGTTCGTAACGAGACTGTAGGAGTCCGTGGATATACCGTAGCAGCTCGTTATGCCAGCCGTAGGTACTCAGGGCTATTTTATTTACTCGTGGACTTTTTCATCATGCTGAAAAAACGTCCCGTCTTACTTGATGCCACGAGTACCTACGGCTGGCATCATGAGCCGCTACGGTATATCCACGGACATTCTGCGAGTTTGAAAACTCGGGAGAATTTGTGAATAACGCAAGAGAATTCGTGGATAACTCTGGAAAGTGTGACAGGACCTTTATACCATTAATACTTTTACAAGAATATGTCAGGGAGTCTAAAACTTGAGCGGCAAATTATGATGGCTGTGAACTGCAGCATCAATCTTAACCCTGAAGGTAATAATTTGTCCAGGGATAAGGCTGAGCATTGTTAAGGCTGGTATGCGCTGACTAACAGATGCTGCTGCATTGGCCGCACTGCTCTGTCATTCGGCTCAGTCTGAAAAAGGGTCTCGAACCGAAACGTCCCCCATTCTTTCTATCCAGAGATGCTGCCTGTCCTGCTGAGTTACTCCAGCATTTGGTGTCTATGCTCAGTCACTGGACAGTCCAGTTTCGTCCAGAGACAAAACTATAATGATTGTCAGCCTGGAGAGTCGGAAGAAAATGTTTGCTCAATTTAATATTTTTAATAATTCCTTTGTGCCGTTTGAATTTCAGGGGATTTCGCAGGAAATAAAGCTGCACCCCCCTGCTCGGCCTCCTATCATCAGCTGTCAGAGCATTCTGAAGTTGCTGCTGCATTGGTGAATTTACTGAGAACTACTTGCTGCTGAAACCTCACTATGCCTTGTGAGATGTCTCCTTGGTGCAGAGGATTACCTGGATCTACCCCAGTTTAATCATGAGCAGGTAAGGATCAAGGGTGGAGGGCCATTTCCTGCATAACTTGGCTAAATAACCACTGGCGAATCCAAGGAATATGGTTGTTAAGTCAAGGCACTCAGGATTGTACTTAAATATCATCTGTGTGGAAATGATCAAGTAATTTACCGCCTACACTATTTCCTTGTTATTTATTCGAGATGGTTAGATCCCAGCGGGTTCTCATAACCCTGTGATGCAGTATCTACCAAGGCTTTCAGATAGATATCCATTACATTTCATTCAGAAGCCGATTACACAAGATTAAGTCAGTGGATATTCTCGTGAGATTTTTAAATGAACAAAAAATTGGCTGAAAACGAGAGGGATTTTACTGTGATGAGGTTGGAAGACTGCAGAATAGGTAGTTACAGCGACTGTAGTGAACCACACACAAGAACCACCTATTACAAATGTAAAGCATGTCCTGTCACACTGCTCTCTGCACAAGTTGACGAGGATTCAGAAAAACAATTTGTACCCATTTCAAACAAGGAAAGGAAACTGGCAATCAAGTCCAAAAATACTTGATATGAACAAGAGGTTCTTGACAAAATCTATAAGTGGCAAAATCATGAACTGGCACTCAAAGCAAATAACACATTGCCTAGAAATGAGTAGGGAGAATGGGATGGAGGAAATCTGTTGAAATATGGAGCTCCAATAACATTGGACTCAACAGCTGCCATGCAGAGATATGACGAGATGGAAGCAATTAAATCAGTCTCCACAGTGTTTTTGAGGGGAGCCTGGATTTACAATCTGGGTGCCATTCATGCATTTGCTGAAGTCTCAAACTTCCTGATAAGTCCCCATGCTTGTCAATCCATTGTATTGTGATATTGGATCCTCAGGGGGTTACACAGAAAGCCAGCATTCCTCTGCTGATTCCCAGCAATTCAGCACGGCAATATTTACATTTCATATCATGTACTGCTTAAAGAATTAGTTGAACAAACTTAAATGTATTCAAAGGTGGACAAAAATGCTGGAGAAACTCAATGGGTGAGGCAGCATCTATGGAGCGATGGAATAGGTGACATTTCGGGTCGAGACCTTGCACCCTTGTCTATCAATATCTCTCAACCTCTGCCTTAAAGGGGAAATCATGCTTGACTAATCTTTTGGATTTTTTTTGAGGATGTGACTCGGAAAATGGATAAGGGAGAGTCAGTGGATGTAGTGTACCTGGACTTTCAGAAATAATTTGATAAGATCCTACATAGATTAGCAGGCAAAATTAGGGCACGTGGTAGTGGGCGTAGAGTGCTGACCTGGATAGAAAATTGGTTGGCAGACAGGAAACAAAGAGTAAGGATTAACGGGCCCCTTTCGGAATGGCAGGTAGTGACGAGTGGGGTACCGCAAGGCTCGGGGCTGGGACCGCAGCTATTTACAATATACATCAATGATTTGGATGAAGGGATTCAAAGTAACATTAGCAAATTTGCAGATGACACAAAGCTGGGTGGCAGCGTGAACTGTGAGGATGCTATGAGAATGTAGGGCGACTTGGACAGGTTGGGGGAGTGGGCAGATGCATGGCAGATGAAGTTTAATGCGGGTAAATGTGATGTTATCCACTTTGGTATCAAAAACAGGAAGGCAAATTACTATCTAAATGGTGTCAAGTTGGGAAAAGGGGAAGTACAATGGGATCTGGGGGTCCTTGTTCATCAATCTATGAAAGTAAGCATGCGGGTACAGCAGGCAGGGAAGAAACCCAATGGCATTTTGGCCTTTATAACAAGAGGAGTTAAGTATAGGAGCAAAGAGGTCTTTCTGCAGTTGTACAGAGCCCTAGTGAGACCACACCTGGTGTATTGTGTGCAGTTTTAGTCCTCTAATTTGAGGAAGGACATCCTTGCTATAGAGGGAGTGCAGCGTAGGTTCACAAGGTTAATTCCCGGGATGACGGGCCAGTCATATGCTGAGAGAATGGAGCCGCTGGGCTTGTACACTCTGGAGTTTAGAAGGATAAGAGGGGATCTTATTGAAACATACAAGATTGTTAAGGGTTTGGACACGCTAGAGGCACAAAATATGTTCCCGATGTTGGGATAGTCCAGAACCAGGGGCCACAGTTTAAGATTAAGGGGCAAGCCATTTAGAATGGAGACGAGGAAACACTTTTTTCTCAGAGAGTATTGAGTCTGTGGAATTCTGTGCCTCAGAGGGCAGTGGAGGCTGGTTCTCTGGATACTTTCAAAAGAGAGCTAGATAGTGCTCTTAAAGATAGCAGAGTCATGGGATATGGGGAGAAGGCAGGAACGGGGTACTGATTAGGGATGATCAGCCATGATCACATAGAATGCTGGTGCTGATTCGAAGGGCCAAATGACCTACTCGTGCACCTATTGTCTAAAATCTTGCACAACTGCTTCCACTGCTCTTTGAGGAAACTAATTCCAGAGATTTATCATCCCTTGCGACAAAAAAAAACTTGTCCGTCATGAATGGGCAATCAATTATTTTTAAACACCGACCCTCATTTGTACATTCTCCTGAACATGCTCTCCTCAACCAACCTGTCAAGTGGAGATGGTGGGTTGAAGACCTGGGGTCTTTTCTATCCAGCTCTTCACCCCCCCTCCCTCCCCTCCTTTCAGTCTGAAGAAGGGTCCCAACCCCAAACGTTATCTATCCTTTTTCTCCAGAGATGCAGCCTGACCTGCTGAGTTACTCCATCACTTTGTGTCTATCTTTGGACACGAGTGAATACTGTGCACTATGTTTCACAGAGATATGGTCCATCCCCAGCCATGCAGCCTCAATCCTCCAGCCTGAATGTTTCTTAATCCAGTGATGGACTGGACAACGTCATTGGGACAAGGGAGAGATAGCAACATCTGTTGTTGATGATGCTAACATGTAGCAGTCTTGCCCAATTCAGCTCCCCGCACCTGGAACATCTAGCAGTGAAGTCATATTCCTTCCACCTCCCAAGGAAATTCACCTCCATCATCATGACTGCTCTGCATCCCACTTCAGGCAAGCACTTGGAGAGCTGGACGCCATGGTCAACACCAGATACCTTTGCCATCAAAGCCTTCGGGAAAAAAAAAAAACCTTCCATCTAAACTGGGGATGATGATCGGCACCTGTAGCAGGGCTTGCATGCCATTATTTTCTATGCAGTAAAACCAAGTAGTAGCTCAAGTGTCAGCAGTGCACCATTCCCAGAAAAGCTCACTGTTTTCAGCCCCAGATGCCATACATAGTCGCATTATTAAACCTGCGCGAATAAGTTGGCTGAAGATTTTGCTGACACCTTCAACCTCTCACAACCAAGGTCGAGATCCTACTTGCTTTAAAAGGACATCAACAATACTGGTGCCCAAAAAGGGAAAGGTGATATGCCTCAAAAACGATCAATTGCTGGCGCCAACATCTGTAATGAAGGAGTGCTTTGAGAGTTTGATGATGACTCATTTCAACTCTTGCCAAAGCTGCAATTCCCTTACTGCTACAACAGTTATAAAACATTTGGACAGGCACATGGATAGGAAATATCTAGAGGGATATGGGCCAAACATTGGCACGGGACTAGCGTAAATGGGGATCTTGGTTGGCACAGGCAAGTTGGGACAAAGAGCCAGTTTTTGTGTGGTATGACAGACCTACATGGGATGCAATCTCACTGGCTCTTCACTGCAACGCATGAGAACTTGTACATCAGCCTGTTCTTCAGCTGGTAGAGCTGCTGCCTCAGGGCACCACAAACCCAGGTTTAATCTGACCTTGGGTGCTGCCTGCGTGGTTTGCACATTCTCCTCGTGACTGCATTTATTTTTCTGGGTGCTGCGGTTTCATCCCACATACCAAAGATGTGTGGGTTTGCAAGTTCATTGCCTCTGTAAAATGCCCCCTTTATACAAGGAAAGATGCAAAAGTGGAATAACACAGAACTAATGTGAACGGGTCATCGATGGCCAGCATGGACTCGATGGGCTGTAGGATCTTGTTTCCATGTTGTATTTTTCAATCAGTCAAGTATCAGTTCGACATTCAACACCATTATCCCTTGAAAACTTATCTTCAAATGCAGAGACCTGGGCCTTTGCTCATCCCTACGCCATTGGATCCTCTACTTCTTCATTGGCAGACCACAATGAGTATGAATTGGCAGCAACACATCCTCCTGAATAACCGGCAGCACAGGAGCACAGCAAGGCTCTGAGATTAATCCTCAGCTCTTCTCTCCATACGCAAGACTATGTCCCAGATACAGCTCCATCGCAATCTTTAAATTCAATGACGATACCACTGTTGTTGGACTAATAATGGGCAACAGTGAGTCAGAGTACAGGAGAGAGTGATAAACTGATTAGTGCCAGAACAATAACCTTGGCCTCCACGTCAACCAGGAGGGGAAAGCCCCAGAGATCTATGAACCCGTTACCATCAGCGTGACACATAGATCCCACTTGAATTATGCATCAGTGGCAGTGCATAGAGCCAAAAGATTCAATTTCTTGCATGTACATTTCTCCGAAGATCTGCCCTGACCCGAGCAAATTGATGCAGAAATCACTCAGAAAGCCTAGGCTTCCTTAGAAAATGGAGGAAATTCAGTAAGTAGCCAAATGCTCTATCGAACTTCTACAGATGTACAGTAGAGAGCATACTGACTGGTTGCATCATGGCCTGGTTCAATATCTCAAACTCTCAGAAATGAAGGGGGTGTCATAAAGTGGTAAGCTTTGCTCAGTCCAACACAGGTACCGATGCCCCCACTATCGAAGGGATCTACAGCAGGCACGATCTCAAACGGGCATCATCAAAGATGAAAGCATCATGAAATCATCAAAGATCCACAACACACTGGCCACGCTTCTCATCTCATTACTACCATAAGTGAGATAGAAGGTACAGGAGCCTGAAAACAACTACTGCCCCACAACCATGTAACAATGTTACCTTGGTAACAATGGGCTTTGTTTTGTTTGCACTATGGACTTCAATTATGCATTATAATGATTTGGTTACCTATCATTATTGATTATTAATTTATTGTATGATTGAGTATTTATTTGTGCATTACTGGGCTTGTATAGCGACAGCAAGCAGCTTTTCATTGTTCCTCTGCCAGAGCACATGACAATATCAAATGTTTGACTTGTTGTAGCATCTCACAAGCAGGAGCAATCAGTCCGTAGAAGGGTCTCGACCCAAAAGGTCACCAATTCCTTCTCTCCAGAGATGTTGCCTGGCCCGCTGAGTTATTCCAGCATTTTGTATCTACCTTCGATTTAAACCAGCATCTGCAGTTCTTTCCCACGCAACACCAATTAATGTTGTATTTCTATGAGTTTAACTGGCCCAAAACCATCTTAGCCGCAAAGTTGTTATAGAATTGTACAGGACTACAGCACTGGGAAACATCAGTCAGCTTCCTCTTCTCTAAATGAACCCCATCTTATCAACATTTAGATTCTGAACATTCAATAAAATGATAGGAAAAGCTTATTAATATCAACAGGAGGGTAAATCAGAAAAACCCAAGTAATAAGGATATAAATGGAAGATGGAGAGAAGGAGCAAAGAGTGGATAAAATGATTTTGTAATTCAAATAGATGCAATAATTCAAAGCATACTAAAAATCAATAATTCACCTGGCTACTGAAAGGGTTCTGAATATACATGAATAAGTCTGGAAGACTAAATACAATTTGGCTATTTATACATCTCATTGAAGAGTCCATGGGAGATTACATTTAATGTGGGGAAAAGATTGTCATTAATGGCAATAAGCTAGCCATTATTTCTTGAGTTGTCTACATAAATAAGCAGGGTAATGATTCCTTTCTTTGCACCACTGCCATAATAAATTAACACACAAAGTCACATCAGCATCTACTCCCTTGAGAGATATTCATAGAAAGGGAAGAGCACATGAAGTCACTCAACCCACGCCCGTTTTCGGCAAGAACTAATTTTGATCCACGCTCCTACATGCACTTCGTAGCCCTGTGTTTTGATATTCTTTCAAGTCCTAATGTATTCACTTCCAAATAAAATCCAGTCCCATCACGGATCCAGAAACGTACTCCAGTTCCTAATCAATCGCCGCTGTATAATAATGGTTTTCTTCACTTGATCTTTCATTCCTTTGCCAATAACCATGACCTCTGATTCTAGGTCCTTTTGCCAATGGGAACAGTTTTACTTTTAGCTACACAGCTTACATGACTTTCAATATTCTCATCAGATACCGCCTCAATATTCTCTATTTCAGCAGCCTCTCCACAATTAAATTCCCTCAAGCTTGGGATCATTCTAGTAAATCTCTACTGCACCTTAGCATCTTTCTTGATGCAAGACTTGGTCACAGTGTCATGACTTCATTGTTATTATCTGCGCTTCAATTTATAAAGTGTAGGATCACATATAGTTTTTTCACTGTTTTCTCAACGGTCTCTGCTACTTTCAATGATTGAGGTGCGCATATTCAAAATGTATTTTGTCCCTGTAACCCTGTTAAAATTGTGCAAGTTTCTTTTGCCTTCCCTGGGACTTTGTAATTAAATGGCAACATCTCACATTCTTCTGCATTGCATGTTACTTGTCAAATATCCATTCCATTTACATGCTTACAACCTCTTGAAGCCTATCACTCTTTAAATTACAAACAGTTACCATAGAATGAAGTGATTAAGAAAGAACTGCAGATGCTGGAAAAAAAAAATCGATGGCGGACAAAAATGCTGGAGAAACTCAGCGGGCGAGGCAGCATCTATGGAGCGAAGGAATAGGTGACGTTTCAGGTCGGGACCCTGCTAAAACCTTATTCCTTCACTCCATAGATGCTGCCTCACCCGCTGAGTTTCTCCAGCAGTTGTGTCTTGCATAGAATGAAGTTCAGACTGCACTATCCCTTTGGCAGCCTGCTGTATCTGATGAATTCCTCAAATGTTATTACTACCACGAGTTTTATCAGAACTTGTCAATTTGCTCAGTTTCCCACAAATATTGCCAAGTATTAACATTTTGGTTTTATGTGAATGGTGGCTTTATATCATGCTTTTGGTGTTAACCTTTAACTAAAAAGAACTGAAAGACTTTTCCAACAGCTTTTTCTATCATATTCATCAACGTGAATGTCACTGTCCTCCAAGAAGTGTCAGCTACTTAACCAATCTATTTCATTTTCTTAATTATAACAATGAAAGATAACATTATTTCTGAACAATACCACACATTCATTGGAATGCCCATATACTAATGATTTCATAAGGAAATCTTTATTCTTAATTGAAAGTATCAATTTACATCACTTCATCACCCAAGGTTAATGGAGTTTTACAAATTGCCATTTCAAGGAGGCTGGTTTAAAAAAAGATGCAGTACTGAAGCAACTCCTCGGATCAGGCAGCATTTCTGGAGAACGTAGATAGGTGATGTTTCAGGACGAGACCCATCTTTAGGCCGGCAGTTAGCTTGCTTTAAATTATTTCTGATTCATGCTTTTTAATTAATTATGTGCTTTGGTTGTATTTACTGCTTCCCAATTTATTTTTAGACCTTTCAACCTTTTCCCCCCACTATTTACTTAAATTATATCTGTCACAACACCTACATCACAGAAGAAGCACAAAACATCACCACCAACCTTTCCTACTGCTAAAGGCTGTTTGATATATTTCAAGGCCAAAACCTCCTCAATGTCTGGATAGTTGATATGGGGAGGATGTTTCCACTAGTGGGAGAGTCTAGGACCAGAGGTCATCGCCTCAGAATTAAAGGATGTTCCTTTAGGAAGGAGATGAGGAGGAATTTCTTTAGTCAGAGGGTGGTGAATCTGTATAATTCATTGCCAATTGTGGAGGCCAAGTCAACTTGTGGATTATTTTAAGGCAGGGATGGATAGATTCATGATGAGTACAGGTGTCAGAGCTTATGGGGAGAAGGCAGGAGAATGGGGTTAGGAGGGAGAGACAGATCAGCCATTGAATGGAGTAGACTTGATGGGCCAAATGCCCTCTTCTTCTCCTCCTATCACTTATGAATCTGCCAAAGACCTCACTGCTACTCACACCACACCCATGGAATAATCACAGAATGGCCCTTACATCCAGCTAAGCCCAAGTGTGGGTGCGGGTGTGGGGCCAAGGGTGAAAATTCAGACAGTACAAGCAGCGTTGACAACTTCGCAAGGTTAGGTCCATTAAAGTTATGTGATTTAAATTGGAGAGATACAACATCAATAATGATTAGGAGCAAATCATAAATCCTATATCATATATTCTCAAGCATATTCTTACTGTAAAGTAGATATTAAAATCCCAATACCTGCCATAACTGTGACACAGCCAAGTTTACAGACGGCCTCCTCCCCAGGTTTAAGAATTTCCACACCTTCACAAAGTTCCTGAGCTTCCATTGGGACCAGGATCAGTCGCTGGAATTCCTCACTTTCCACATTTCATTACGTCTGTTATATTTTTGTACATATTCTAACCTTCTCGTGGTTAATTTTGCCTTTTGAATCTCCAGTTACTTGCAAACTTGTACTCCTCCATGTGCATCATGTTTTGCTTTCAGTGATTGTAATTGGAAATTGCCCTCCACATATCTCACTATAGCCATTTAAAAGCAGCACAGCAACACACAGTAATGTTTAAAGAATCATGCAAATATGCATCACAAATGATAAATGACCTCAAGTCAAACAGTGTCATAAAGATAAGCTTCAACGCACTCTTACGATATAGCATTTGAGAGAAAATCTAACTAATGTAATTCTTACTAAATATTTTTGAAAAGGTATTTATTTTTCTCAGTGCTTTACCACTTCATCTTTTACCTCTTTATGCAGTTTCAAACTGAGGTTATTTTTAAATGGATTTCCGTGAACATACTTCGTTAATTTGAACCTTTTAGAGGATGGAAAAGAGTTTCTGGGCCTTTAAATCTCGCCATTAGGATCTTAAAATAGGATGAACGAAACAAATTATGCAGCAAATTATAAAATGGAATTATTCCTTGCATAGCTTGTAACTAAGAGTACTTGTATTATTAAAACTAGCTTCCTACTGTGATCCAAATTGCACTGTATTATTTTTAAGGAGGCAGCTGCTAGCCAAAAACTATGGAAGTGTTATTTTGTCACACCTGTGATTCTACTCAGAATAGTGAATCCATGGCAACCACATAATTAAAAGCTCTGCATTGAGTGAATCGGATTGTGCACATAGCACTTGAAAATGTGAGACAGTCCATGTTTCTGTTGCGTTTATAGCTCATCCATTAAAAAATAAACATTTATAAATTAACTCTCCCCAATAGAAATTTAAAAAATATATACATACATACACATATAAGAAAGCAACAGAGGAAAAATAATTAAAAACAAGACAGGTGGGGAAATTGAAAGATGGGGAGGAATAAAGAACGGAATAGAGAATCACCAGCTTGCTTTGCACCCTATTCAATTATTCTCAGTATTGAAATCAATGGGAAAGAAAAAAAGATAGACACAAAATGCTGGAGTAACTCAGCGGGACAGGCAGCATCTGTCCCGGACAGAAGGAATGGGTGACGTTTTGGGTCGAGACCCTTCGAGCGGAGAGTCAGGGGGGAGGGAGACTAGAGATATGTGGAAGGACGAGGTGTGAAAACAACAGATCAAAGCAGACAATGTTCAAGGCAATGTAGAATAGGTCATTCTGAAGAAGGGTCTCGAGCCAAAGATCAGCCTGATGAAGGGTCTTGTCCCGAAACGTCACCCATTCCTTCTCTCCAGAGACGCTGCCTGTTTTACTCCAGCATTGTGTGTACCTTCAAATAGATCACACTTGGTTGAGGGGAAGGTGACAACGGCAATATAATCAGCAAAATTAACCAGGACAGTGAATATACTCAGAGAACTAGGGTGGGAGAGGGATGAAGAGGGGGAAAGCAAGACTTGCTTGAAGTTGGAGAAATCAATATTCATACTGCTGGGTTGTAAGCTGCCCAAACAAAATATGAGATGCTGTTCCTCAAATTTGCATTGGGTCTCACGGACAGTGGAGGCCCAGGACAGAAAGGCCATTTTGGGAATGGGATGGAAAATCAGTCGGGTGGACAGGATTTGTTAGCTTGGTAGTTGGTTTTCAGCCAATAACTGCACCCACCAGGTATATTTTCAGCCGTAATAGATCAAGTATTCACAATTACGGGTGCCTAGGATGGCAGGTACAATGCTCAGTCAGTAACTAACCAATAAAGTGCTATAAATACCATTTCTAAAACAACAGAATCTAAGTTGTGCATAAGTAGCCTTGCCATCAAGCTCTCCATTTTCTATCTGGATTTTTTCAGATACATTTAGGAAAACAACACTCTAATTTCTTGGTCCATTCCTGGAGTTTGCATTGATTGTGCAGCCAAGTGTTACCATTAGCAGTGGCAGCCCAAATGCTTCACCATAAATAAATTCACTTAACTGCCTCAATTCTACCACATTATATGTGCTGTGGTTCTGGTTAGGGGGACTTGCTCAGAGTTTGCCAGTTCCATTCTCACCTCAATATTTTTTTGGCTCCAGTCCTGAAACCGATAAGGCAATCTCACCCTACAACCTCAGTGAAAGGCAGAAATTACTTGACAATATTTGACTACGAGAATGTTCTCATTTAACAGAATGGTAAATTTCCAATAATCCACAATCACACGTCTCTGAAATCCCGATGGATCAACATCTGGCTCATCCAGCGTTTTTCCCAATGCTGCATTTAAGTTCAAAGGGGGTCCGTTTCCACACTACTGTTTCTCCTCCAACGGTGAAGGGCAGATGTACACCTGACCTACTCATTCGTTAACTGAGATCAGTCATTTTAGTGAACACCAGAGATTTATACTTGGGCCCTTCCTAGTCTTAGCTACTGTGGATCACCAAACTGATTGTGAGATGTTAAATGGAATTGCCAAAAGGACTATCCCCAACCCTTACCCTTTGTGTTCTGAGTCTTCTTGCTTTTTCCCCCTCACATTTTGATCTGATGGAGGAGCAAGTCATTTTTACTCTCAGCTTCTTACTATAATTCTCCTCTTCTCCAGAATGCACAATCCACACACAATTCCTTATTTAAGCACTGTTTGTTCTCACTTGGAGATTGTGTTGGAGCATGCTGTTTTGTCCGCTGCATGATGGAATGAGATAAAACTTGACAGCCAAGAGCATACTTCTGGATTTGGGTAACGGGATCTCTGTGAGCAACCTGGGCAGGCACGTGACGCAAATTGTTTAGCAACACTCATTCTTATGGTATTGGGCCAAAACTGAATCCCATCCAAAGCCCACAAATGAGGGGAGTTTGCACATTTAAGAATGCTGCAATCTGTAAGATGCGGCCTTATAGGAGGGCCTCAAATTATCCAGATGCTTGCTTGGGAATGCCGGAGTTCCCAGCCAAACTCTTTCATTGATACGAGCACCACCCACTCCCAACCCAACATGATCTATGTCCTCAAGTTCCCATTACCTTGATTCCACATCTAACTCCCTCCTAAATATAGCCAATGAACTGGCCTCAACTACCCTCTGTGGCAGAGAGTTCCAGAGACCCACCACTCTGTGTGAAAAAAGTCCTTCTCATTTCGGTCGTAAAGGATTTCCCCCTTATCCTTAAGCTGTGACCCCTTGTCCTGGACCTCCCCAACATCAGGAACAATCTTCCTGCATCTAGCCTGTCCAACCCCTTAAGAATTTTGTAAGTTTGTATGAGATCCCCCCTCAATCTCCTAAATTCAAGAGAATATAAACCGAGTCTATGCAGTCTTTGTTCATAATACAGTCCTGACTTCCCAGGAATCAGTCTGGTTTATGGTTTATCAGTCTATGTTGTAGTTGCACATGATGTGGATGAGGCCTTTGGGTATTGTGTTCAGTTTTGTTACCCTGCTATAGGAAGATGCTATTAAACAGGGAAAAGTGCAGAAAAGAATTACTAGGATGTTGCCAGGCCTTGTGGGATTGAGTAATATGGAAATGTTTTTGTTCAGTTTAGAGATAACAGTATGGAAACAGGTCTTTCGACCCACCGAGTCCAGGCCAACCATTGATCACCAGTTCACATTATTTCTGGTAATATCCTACTTATCTTCCACTCTCTACACATTAAGGGCAATTTTTCAGAGGCCAATTAATCTGCAAACCCACATGGATTTGGGATATGGAGGAAACCCGAGCACCTGGAAGAAACCAATGCAGTCATAGGGAGAATGAACAAACTCCTCTCAGACGGCACCCAATGGAAGAATCGAACCCTGGTCTTGGGCGCTGTGAGGTGGCAGTTCTACCAGCTACGTCACTGTGCTGCCTTAGGCAGAATAGGCTTTTATTCCTTGGTGCATGTGATTTTACAGAAGTGTATTAAATCATGAAGGGCATAGATAGGTGGAACGCACAGTCTTTTATCACACTGTCTGTCGGACATATATGAAACTTGCTACCAGAGAAAGTGGTTGAGACCGCTATATTAATAGCATTTAAGTGACATTTGGACAAGTATATGGATAGGAAAGGTTTAGAGGGATATGGGTCAAACACGAACAAATGGGACGCATGGATGGGCATCAACGGTCGGCATGGACAAGTTGGGCCAAAGGGTCTTTTTTTGCTCCATGATTCTTTATTTATGACTCAATGACTATTGTTAGCATCTTGCCAACGACAACAGAGAAAAATGCCTGCATGCTCCGTGAACCATTACTCACCTGCTGAATCCTCTGGCAGTCTAGCCATCACATAATATTCAAGCTGGATAGGATGCAATATTCACCAATTATCCAGATATATGCATCCATAACAATATTTAAAAAGGTCAACACAATCAGTGACAAAATATGTCAATTGTCAATCAGCCATTAGTCTCAATTTCTACACTTCCTCTGGCATAAATGATTGATAGAATGATATGCAGCAGTTATTTCAAGGACCCTTTTGTTTATTACTTCTACCAGATGCGATATTAAGGAAACACATGTCTGCACCCCAAAATTCACAGGCCATGTTAACCTGGAAATGTGCACACCCTTCTGCCAACATTGCTAGGCATGTGCTGGAACTTCGTAACACATAGCCTTGTAAAGAACACTTTCTCCATGGGGGAAGTGACAGGCACACCTTCAATTCAAAAGGAGATATCAAATACTGATGTGATGGTATCGCTTTAAGCATGATATTTTAAACCAGATTTTTTTTTCTGAATTTTCCATCGGCCGGTTTACTCAATAAACGTAATTAACATCATAAGGTGGATGAGGAATGGTTGCCATGATTGTGCCTCTGAAAGTGTTTTGATGGATTGTAATGAAATTAATAAAGTTGTGATTTGTGACTGGTGCCCGCATCCAGCAAAAACTGTTTCCATTGTAGATAACAAAAATGTCAAAATGACAGATCAGTGGTATTTACTGTATAAGTATGCAAATACATTCCTTCCCTGCAGAGGAACTGCATGCATTAAATACACATTTTTACATAGAAAGGGAAAATCTGAAGTGGAGGAATGGAGATTATATGCCTTTTCTTCCCCTAAAGACCACAGCTCCCCTCATTGTTTGGCCACTCTCAGGTTGTGCATCTCTGGTTGCTTCACACTACAGAGACCAATACAAAGGGTGGGATGCCTTTGATCGTATAAATCATAATAAATATTATTAGAACGGATGATAGCATAGGCTGAAATAACATTTTGCAGAGTCTGGTATGGAATTGAATTCAATAAAACGTATGTACTTCCAACTCACAGAAGCTTTGCTGAACCTCCGGGCAGAATAACAAACATGAAATATAAACTAAATAATCTGTAACACAACTTTACCCGAGTAGACTATTTGAATAGAAGGTACAAAGTTAGCAATTCTCCAGCAGCCCAAATTAATGCTGCCAGAAGTTACCATTTATTTTCGCAGAGCTAAACTATCTACTGTATTACTAAACATATTCCACCATCTGCTATAAATTCTATTATTTGCGTTTACCTTGGTCTACAATCGCCCACGTGGCACGATGGTGCAGCGGTAGAGTTGCTGCCTTGCAGCGCTTGCAACGCCGGAGACCCGGGTTCGATCCAGACTACGGGCGCTGTCTGTACGGAGTACGTACGTTCTCCCCGTGACCTGCGTGGGTTTCCTCCGAGATCTTCGGTTTCCTCCCACACTCCAAAGATGTACAGGTTTGTAGGTTAATTGGCTTGGTAAATATAACAATTGTCCTTCATGTGTAGGATAGTGTTAATGTGCGGGGATCGCTGGTCAACATGGACTCGGTGGGCCTTCCCCGTTTCCACGCTGTACCTCTAAAACTCAAACCACAATCATATTGTACCTGGATCTTATATTTGCAGTATTTATCCAATTTTACATTTTTGGATTTGTTAAGCAGAAAAGTGACAGTGCTGAAGATAGACACACTCTCCCTTTCCTGAGCTATTATTTGAGATTGAACCAGACCATTAGCTGGCTTGGGGCTTTATCTGAAACAGAGGTGAGCTCTGGTATTTTGCCTATTTAAAAAGACCAGATATTTCCACCTCTGTTCATCCCGAGGTAATTTTCTGCTGAAAGCCTCTTTCCTGGCCATGCTCTGACACATTGGTATGTGCACGTGGTAATCCAAAACTTCTCCACATCATCTGGTTCATACTGCCTCATTCACCTACATCTTGTGCTTACTGACCTACATAACTACTGATTAACCAAACATCTCTATTTTAAACGTTTTGTTCGGCTTCTTCAATTTCTTCAGAGCATTGGAGCTCCCTAACCCTGTAATTTCCATCAGCTCTGCAGCCTTCCAAGGTACCTGGCCCCTTAAACATTCCTAATTTTATCATTCCAGCTTTGGCAGCAGTATCTTCAGCTAACAATGCAAATGCTGAACCCTGCATCGCTCTTGTGAGACAGTCCTTGAATGTACAAGCCTTGGGGCAACCTCTGTGAACTTTGGAAATTCTGTGTGAAGCACCTTCAACTGTTTTACAAAGTTAAAAATATAAATACAATTGTTCTCCTCAGTCCTTGTCATTTGCAAGGGACGGGGCACAGACTTCCCAGAGATTACAAAAAAAACACTGATACCACGAAGGTTGCTGGCTATGACACTAAGGAATCAATGGCGGATTGTGGTGCCCGGCTCCCTGCCATGGATGCCCTCCACCGAAAACGGTGTCTGAAACGGGCCGGGAAGATCATCAAAGACCCCTCACACCCCAACCATGGACTGTTTGCCCTCCTACCATCAGGGAGGCGGTACAGGAGCCTCAGGTCCCGCACTAGTAGGATGAGGAACAGCTTCTACAATAACACCATCACACTGCTGAACTCGGAGTCCCGCTGATAGATTTCTCCAGTCTCTCTGTCCACATTGTCTGCATTCTGCAATATAGTAATTTATTTTCTATATTGCCATCACTACGAACTGACGCTACACTGCATTTCGTTGTACCTATACTTGTATCTATGCAATGACATTAAAGTTGAATTGAATTGGTCAATCCTCTATGGATAATGACAGTGTATGTAAGTTTCAGCTTCAGTTTTGAAGTAAACCTACCCACATTCCTGACACTGGTGTTCTAACCCTGATCTTGTGAGTGCATAGATCCATAGATCATATTGACGACAAAGTGTATTGTGGAATGTAATTATTGGAAGGGGTGCAGGAAAGACTTACAAGGATGTTGACAGAGCTGGATGCGGTTTGAGTTATAAGGAGACTCAAGGAGGGTGGGAGGCCCAGGGTTAATGTCATAGAGGTATATAAAATACATCAAAAACTAGAGTGGAACATGGATAGGAAAAGTTTGGAGAGATATGGGCCAGGTGCAGGCAGGAGACTGGCTAGGTTAAGCAATTTGGTCAGCATGGACAAGTTGGACTGGAGTGCCCGTTTCTCAGTTCTGACATTCCTGCTCTGAGGAATAGAACATGTCAATCTGTGTGAAATCTTAAAGCATGGGGGGTACGGGACCAACTCACACCAACTGTCAGTCTTGACAAGAGTGAGATATTGATTCAACAGCAAGATAAGTAAAAACCACTCCTCTGCAAAAACATCAAGCACGTGCACTCGCACTCACATGCATAAATGTGCGTTTTCCTGACCACACTCTTGCCCCTGAGCATCCCTCCACACCATCCGGATTCGCTTCTTCCTTTAATCGCCCTCATCCCTGTCCCTCATCCCCAAGCTTTCTCTCCCTCCTTGTTATCCCTCTCCCTTCATTCAGTGTTTCTCCAGTCTCCCCATCCATCCCCTTCGCCACCTGCTGGCTGAAAATGCACTCCAACATGGAGGCCACCCACCATCACCATTGCCCATGGCTACTCCAATTATGTAAATCTGTGTCAGTGCTTGGTACCATTGAACAAGGAGGCCTGGGGTCAAATGCAAAACAAAGTGCCCCATACCTTTCCAGCCCTCCTTAATCGCAGAAAGATGTTCCAATCTGCTGCATCAATGAAGTACTGCACAAGTTGTTGTTCAGATTTCTGAACTAAACTGAATAAAACACAGGCTGCCCAGGATATTGAACAATTGAGGTCAGTGGCTTCACAAATATCTCATTCTCCTCCCCTGAGAGTTTTGTTAAACAGACGTCGGTACCATATATCGCACTACTGAGCCTTTTCCTCCTTGCAATCAATTCGGCTGAAGCTTACAATGAGGTATCAGTTTGCAATATGTGGCTGCAGCCAGAGCAATTAGGCCGTCTCTGCATAAAGCAGTTTCTTATAGGAGAAAAAGGTGTGTCCGACCGAACTGGATTAGCCCAAATCGTGGCATTGAAGAATTGGTGATGTTAATGGACTTTTCCCTCGGCTATATATAGTTTCCATAAAAAAGGGCAAATAATTAATTCAATCACATATTCCACTGAATGCAAGTTTTGTTCAATCCATGCTCAACAACAAAGCCTTGCAGAGTGGCAAGCATTTTTGCTCATAAAGTCAGTAAGAATAATCTTCGTCCCCCCAAATTGTGGTGAAATCTGCCCCGATAGAAAAATCAACAAAAGTTAACGAAACCCAGATATTTATAACAAATTAAACCATAAACAATGAGAATAGAATTAAAAATGTTAAAGGTAAATTAAAAATTAATGAATCCAATCAATTATCATCCTGGTTGCTCTCTTCAATCAATTTCCAAGAAAAGTTACAAGGACTTGTGCCCCCCCAAAAATGGTTGACAGCAATTACTCCCATCCTTCAATTTGACATTGATGTTCATGAACAACAGTATAATAGTACACAAAAGATGCTCAAAAAAGCTACCTGAATGAATATTTTAACTTTAGCACTGATCAGCAAGGTCAAATACTCCATAAAGATTTGTTGGCAAATTATGGCACTGCACTTCTCCACAATGAAGCAATGGAGACACGACAACAATGAATTTGTGACCACATTCACATCTCCCCACATGTTCAGATTATCGCATTACCATGTCTGTTATTGTACCTGTAACAATCACCCCATTTATACTCCCAATTATTTTTAAGCAACTTTTTAGCCTGCATTTCGCTGCAATTGAGAAAGGCCAACAAATGTTGGCAGATGCTAAATCCCTCTTCCAATGCAATAGCACACCATATTTTTACTACTATCAAGCATAAACATTTCTGTCAATAACTTACTCAGAATGTGTAACAGTTATATGTAAGGAATTGTTTTCCAAAGCAGACTGGGCAATAGTTGTGACAACACTAGGGCCATTTACAGAGCCAAATGCATTTCCAAAAGCAGCCGTGATTTTCCAATAATCAAGTTCCACATTTAAGTGGCTGAATACAGAGATTCTACTTCATCTCTGACATGGAGCCGGAATTGCATGTCACACATGAATGATTTACTGTCACCTGCAGAAGATTTGGCAAAGCACATCATGATGGCTGCAATTTTACAACCTACATTAATAAAGGCTTGGCCTGGAAAGAACTGTGCTTCCACTTAAACCATGATTTCATGAAAATGAACCAAGTACGAGACGAGGTAATGTGGATATTTGTTAAATATTCCCTTAACTGTAATCTGTTCAACAAATATTGCATTATTTCAGAAGACCAGCTCATAGTGGATTATATTCTTGTACAAGACAAAAATTTGTAATTCTAATGAAATACATAACTTGAGTTAATTGAGAAAAGTTTAACAGCTGACAACGTTTGAGTTAATTTTCAGTATTAGCAAAATATCAACATAATTGCAAATATGTATTAAATACACTGATTATGTAATATGCACAGTGGCTCAGTGGTAGAGTTGCTGCCTTACAGCGCCAGAGACCCGGGTTTGATCCCGACTAAGGGTGCTGTCTGTATGGAGTTTGTATGTACTCCCTGTGACCCCTTGGACTTTCTCAGAGATCTTCTGATCTGTGGTCGGTGCGGACTCATTAGGTCAAAAGGCCTGTTTGAGCTGTATCTCTAAACTAAAAATATGCTTTCGTCTTCAGTAGGATGGCTGGATAACTGACAGGTACACGATGAAAAATGACATCCGAGAGACAACATTCAATGTATCATCAATACGTCAAGCTATACTGTGCAGTTAAAAGAAAATGTAAACCATACTATGGTGTATTAATTCTCTTAGGAATAATGTACTGAACAACAGTGGATTGGACTGTTGACATCTAAAGTCAAAGCTCAATTTAAGATTTTCAATTCAAAACTTAGTTGCATATTGAGATAAATATTTCCAATATGTTTACTCACTTAGAATTATTGGCAAAATCTTACAATAAAACTTATGTATAGAAGAAACATGTTGTTCAACACAAACTACAACAAACGTGCAGACTTTATTAAGACATTGGAGTTATATACTGTGCAGTTAAAAAAAACTATCAAAACAAAATTAATGGTTCAAATATCTAAAAATTTCCATTAAGACCTCTACCTTGGGAGGAGCTGAGATGATGCTCAGGTTGGATAATTAAGCATGTGTAATATTTCTCCCCTCTTCCCAACATTCAGTTCCAATGAAAATTACCCCCTCCCCCAAAAAAATGATCGAACGTGGTTCTACCCAGACAGTGGGTGCTGTCTGTACGAAGTTTGTACGTTCTCCCTGTGACCTGCGTGGATTTACCGGGATCGCTGTTTTCCGCCCACATTTCAAAGACATTAGGTTAATTGTCTTCAGTTAAAATGGTAAATTGTCCCTAGTGTGTATAGGATAGTATTAATGTGGGCGCATGGGAGGAAATGGCTTCTAAAACATGGGGGGGGGGGGGGGGGGGGGAAACATACAATGAGGCCTAACATCTAGGACAGGGTCGGCAACCTACGGCCCAGATCCAGCCCGCAGGCGTTTTTTTTTTTCAATTTGTTTTCGCGACCTGGGAACAGCAAGCCCCGGGGCATGCAGCCAGACCTGGGCACGACAGGCAGACCTGTCAGCCGAACTGGGCACTACAGCTAGTCCCGGGGCAGGCGAGCCCGCCTGGGCACGCAGGTGACCTGGGAACTGCAGGTCCTTTGGCCTACCACGTCCTCGCCGACCCTCAATCACCCAGCTCACTAGCACCACGCGACACACTGGGAATGATTTACAATTTACCGAACCACTTAACCTATAAACCTGCACGTCTTTGGAGTGTGGGGCAGGTAAGCCGACCCAAGTGCGTTAGCCAGTCAGGGGGAATGTAAGCAACCTGGCCGCTACAGCCAGACCAGGAGCAAGCGAGGCGACCTGGGACTGGCTGGTTGTGCCCAGGTCACAAAACATTGTGTGTGTGGGGGTGGTAGGTCCACCTCCATCCCCCAGGATTTCCGCCGGCTGGTCAACATGGGCTCAGTGAGCCAAAGGGCCTATTTCAGCAATGTATCTCTAAACTAAATTAAATCAAGAGCCAAAAGAAACAGTGCAGATGCTGGAAGTCTGAAAGTGCTGCTAATCCTCAGGATCGCAGTTTTGTTTCAGTAAAAATACTAATCTTTGAAATGCATTTAGACATTTTTAAAGCCAATTTAAAAGTTTTCAAATGCACTACACTTTCCTAATAAATTGCACAGATTTGTTCACAGTAAATCCTTCATGACCTGCTTAATTCTTCAACAGATTGAAAATCAGAACATCTGGCAGCAGTCTTCAGTGTTTCACCGAACCTTGCAAGTTCGTTCATTAGCTGGATTGAAAATGCAAAAGAAAACAGCAGTGCATTGCTAATAAAAAGTGTACAGTAAATCTTGTAAATTGCAAAAGAATGGAATCCCATGCTTCCTTGTTACTTGGTATGAGGTGCATACATCCCATGTTGATGCCAGGTGAAGTGATTAGATTTAATCCTTGTAAAAAGCAATGGTTTTCTAAGACTGTTTTATTCTGATCAACCATTCTGCAATTGCAAGCCCCAATTAGATAATTCAGAGTCGCAATTTGCGGTCTCAGTTCCAATACTTCTGTTGCCCACGTGAGCTGTGAAAATGCGATACAAAGTAAAGTGATAAGGACGTTACTGGCATTGCAGCAGACATTTAATTTTGCCCCCACAATTATTTCACAAAACATGTCAAACTCAGCATTTCTCAGTAATATCAACAATCAAATGGAGATATTTTGCCAATTGAATGCATCAGCCTTCAACAGGTTAATTGCCTGCACTTGAGCAGAATGTGCAGAATTGAGCACATCAAGAACTTTATTTCAAACATTGTTCTGCAAAAAAATCATTTGCCTTTGAAGTTCACCACTCATTTATAATTATGCTCTCTAGTATTTGACATTTCCACCTTGGCGTATAGTTTTCTGACTGTTTGCCCTATCTATGTTTCTCATCATTTCTTAAAACTTTCATCAGCTCTCTCATCTGCCTCCAACGTTCCAAGAAAAGCAATCAAGGTTTCTCCAACCTCCCCTTATACCCAATACCCTATTCTTCTGCACTCTCTCCAAAACCATATCCTTCCTGTAACAGGGCAACTGCAATTGCACAGAATGCCATTACACTTAGTACCATTGGTCACAGTCCTCCAGCCAGAAAGACAACCTTCCACCACTAACTACCCTCTATTTTTTATGGGTAAACCGGTTCCGAATTCAAACTGCCAACCTTGCTACCCTGTATCTTAACCCCCTGGATTAGCCTACCATGCTGTGTTAAAGTCTATGTAGATATTGTCCACTATCCTATCCTCATCAATCACCTTCCTTACCATCTAACATCACAGCCAGTCACCTCCTCTGATAGTTTAATAGTTTTTCTTCAAACAAGTCAGCAACGATGCAAAACAAAAGTCAGTAATTTAAGCACATGTATTAGAACCCATGAATTGTCTGCACACTGCTTTGATCAATAGCATTTAGTGCTTATTAAACCGTGTAATGAGTAATTGTTGGCTCAGTGTCAAAGAATATTCAAAATAATACATTTTGTTTTTGTAAAAAATGTCAACTGGCTCCACCCCATTAATTTGTTCAATAACAAAATCACCTGCCTCTCTAATTTTAAAATCTTTATTTTTGGATTTTACTTCATTTCTTGGAAATTAGAAAAACAAATGTTAAGTATTCAGATATCTTCCAGGCCAAAATATAGTGGCAACATCATGTTATCATCGCATTATATTTTCCACGACCAAAGTGAGCAGAATGCAATGAATCTAATGAGTTTTTCTTGAAGGATACTAGGGAGTATGTAAAGCCAAAGTCTGCGGCTGGAGCCAAGTTGTGGATCACTTAATAACAGATGGAATAGAAATATGGAGCTCGACTCCTGTTCCTTTGAGTGGCCAAAACTATGTCTCCACTTATTCCAATGCATTTTGGCTAAAACATCAACAGGATACTCTGGTGTTCCAAAACTGTACTCTGTGCAATCTAATAATTGTACAGAAAGATTTAGTTGAGTTTAGAGACACAGCGTGGAAACAGATTCTACAGCCCACCAAGTCCATATAGGCCATCAAACACCTATTGACTCCAGTTCCATGTTATCCACTTTACTCAGTCGCTCCCTACAATCCAAAAGTTACAGGTTCATTGCTTAAAACAAAGTTTCCTCTCAGTCATCACCACTTCTGGCAGTGCTTCACAGCTCCAGCGACCCCAGGTACCATTCTGATCGCAGGTGCTGTCTTTGTGGAGTTTGTATGTTCTCCCTGTGACAGTGTGGGTCTGGAGAAGGGTGTCGACCCGAAACGTCATCCATTCCTTATCTCCAGAGATGCTGCCTGTCCTGCTGATTTACTCCAGCATTGTGTGTCGACCTTAGATTTAAACCAGCATCTGCAGTTCTTTCCTACAGTGTGGGTTACTCCTGGGTGCTCCAGTTTCCATCCACATTCCAAATATGGAACCGCTATTAAATTACCCCAGGTGTGGGTGGGCAGTGGGAGTATCATGGTGGGGGGGGGGGGGGGACAGAGAATGCATTGTCTGCATAGAAAAAAGGATTGATGACCATTGCTCTGAAAGCGGGAATCACTTGATGGGCTGAAGGGCCTCCTTATATGACACTTGAAAATACGTTTCAGATGGTTTATATCCAAGTAGTCTCATGCAATAATAATTATGGCCTAATCAAATATCCATTCCAGATAACTACAATTTGGACATTCCCTTTCACTTTGGTCGCATTGTATGTTATTTTGGGAAAATATTCAAAGTTGTTCTTGGTTCCATTTCAAAGGAATGGTGCTTTATTTTTAATACATGCAGTGCCTATTTTAGCAAAGAAAATGGAACTTCCGTTTTATTTTCTAGCCATCAAGTTTGAAACCTTTTGGGAATACAAACCAGGTCTGCCAGACCGTAAAGAAAATTGATTGTGAACCCCTCCATTGGAAATCACTAAATTATTGACCAGCTTTTTCCCCTCGCAGATGGTGATAGCTTTAATTGTGTACATAGATCATAGAACAGTCCAGCACAGGAACGGGATCTATGGCCCACAATGTTTGTGCTGAACATGATGCAGAGTTAAACTGATCTCATCTGTCTGCACATGATCCATATCCCTCCATTCCCTGCACTTTCATGTGCCTATCTAAAAGCTTCTTAACCTGTTCATTGCCACCCTCAAGTATACTTAGGTCAGAGAATACAAGTGAAAAAAAATCTTGGCAGTGAACAGGATATCTGCCTCCACCACGACCCCTGGCAATGCTTTCCAGGCCCCCACCGCCATCTGTGTGAAAAAAAACCTACCCCGCACATCAACATTAAACTTTCCCCTTTTCACCTCAGAGCTATGCCTCCAGTGTTGGGCATTTCCACCCTGGAAAAAAAGATTCTGACTGTCTACCCTATCTATGCCTCTCATCATTTTATACACTTCTATCAAGTTTCCCCTCAACCTCTGATGCGCAAGATAAAACAATCCAAGTCTATCCAACCTCTCCCGGTAGCCAAAACACTCTAATCCAGGCAGCATTCTGGTAAAAATGTGCATTTAAGTTTGTTTAAATATCTTGTTGAGATTAAATGAAAATAAATGTGTTTTAATTTCTGTTGGAAGAACTTCCTTCAGAATGGTTCACTGAAAACACTGCTTGATTTATGCACGATTAATATATCCCTCACTGAGGTTAACGGCATCCTAAAATTCTAGAAGAACCAGGGTTGAACTTCACCTGCATTTTGTAGCAGGCTGGATACAAAGTGCTGGAGTAACTCAGCGGGATAGGCAGCATCTCTGGAGATAAAGGCTGGTTGACGTTTTGGGTCGGGACCCTTCTTCAGACTGTGAATTAGAGTCTGAAGAAGGGTTTCAACCTGAAACGTCACCCAGCCTTTTTCTCCAAAGATGCTGCCTGATCTGCTGAGTTACTCCAGCATTGTGTGTCAATCTTTGGTATATACCACAGCTGCAGTTAATTTCTACACATTTTCACTACTAGACTGATTATTTCCTGTTCAGAATAAATAGTTAAAATTCACTGTATGTATAAATTTACAGAGAACGGCCAGTTTAATATGTTGCTCAATATATTTGTGCCTTCCCAGCCACCCCAAAGAAGCACATGGCAAGGTATTTCTCTGCTGTTAATTTCATTGAAATAATAGCTCTCTGCACTAGCCCACTCTTATCAAGATGATCTTCCCTTTATCTAACAGCTGACAATAACCTACATGATGGCACATTTACTGCATCAGCTGTCCCAGCTCTTTTCCTTCACAAGAAAAACTGCAGAGCATTGAAATAATCCCACTGTGCATATAAAACTATAAAATAAAACTTTAATACTTGGCAGTATTTATAGAAAAGCGAGCAAATTGTTCAGCTCCTATAATGCAAATGACAGCAATAAAGTTTGCATGATTTATAACTTGTACCTGGATCACAAACTTGTAATTATTATATGATCACTGTAAATGAGTCAAGAAATAATGGATAGATTATATGCTGAGACTTTCCTTCCCCTTATAAATTTAAATGTATTCTTGAGTGTATTATCTTCGTGTTTAGAATAAATAGTTACAATAATTCACCGTGTGCGTTTTAAACACCATGTTTCTCAACGTTTGCCTGATTAAATCAAATGACTGATCACCCCATCCACAATTAATTAATGGCCATTATACGCATTGCATTCACCATTCGGTATATTTTGCTTTATAGCCCCTTGGTCGTGATTTGGTTCCTTCAGGCCACTAATGAGTGTTTTGGGATGATGTGGAGTTAGATGAGAGGGAGACACACACCAGCAGGCACCCATCGGGACCGGTGGCGTGTGTCTGTGCTGTTCAACTCGATGTAATTCCTTCCACCGTGAAGCAGGTGGGCCAAAGTGCACAGCTGCCATCGGCTCAGCATGCCCATCTGCCAAATGTCAACCTACGCAGGTAGCAGCAGGGCTTCTCCATTTGCTTTTAAACGTCTAGATTTACTTGTAGAAACATAGAGCTGACATATCCCTCCTCCCGCCCACCAGTCAATCGAGACTTTCACCCCTTCCCCTTGCAATAAACACTCCAGGATCGCCCGATTCCGTTCACAATCGCCAATCTCAGAGTCGGCGGGTTTAAAAGCCTGGAATGAACTGAGATTAAACTCGGTGTCATTCTTTAAAAAAATGTCAGTTTAGGGTCCGAGCTCCACAAACTGAAGGCAAGAAGTGGCGTGGAGTTGCTTGCAACGAAGAGTTCCCGCTTGGAACTGTTCTCTTGCATAAGTGGCTACTTGTACAAGGATCGCCGAGAATAAACCTACTTAACGACACGGTTTGCACGCGTGAAAAATGTAACCTGGTCTTCTCTGGCCTCTTGTCAAAAAAAACCTACCCGCAATGGAAGTCAAGTTCCTCAATGTGGCATTTCTGAGCAAGCCCGTAGAGAAATGCACACTTGATCAGTAAAAGTTGATAAGCTCTCCAAGCGAAAGTGTGAGCCGAGTTTTCAAAGACTAATATCGACAGTGGACATACTGGTGGGGAAAATTGGATTGATTTACCCAAACAGATCTCCGACATCCTGCCACGGAGGATGCGAGACCACGTTTCTCTGAATAACTCAGCCAGCTCCATAGATCAATAAACCTAAACGACCATGCAGGCGCAATTGCAATCTTCGATTGTTAAAACGCATAACAGCAACCAGCCTTGATTGTTCTCCCCCCGAACTAAACGTGCTGCCAAGCAACTGCACAATGCTGGCGAAAATGTCACCATCCACTTGACAAGGTTCCAATAATTATGTACACATATAATCTGTAAATGCTCATAGAAACATAGAAAATAGGTGAAGGAGTAGGCCATTCTGCCCTTCGAGCCTGCACCGCCATTCAATATGATCATGGCTGATCATCCAACTCAGTATCCTGTACCTGCCTTCTCTCCATACCCTCTGATCCCCTTAGCCACAAGGGGCACATCTAACTCCCTCTTAAATATAGCCAATGAACTGGCCTCAACTACCCTCTGTGGCAGAGAATTCCACAGATTCACCACTCTGTGTGAAAAATGCTTTTCTCATCTCGGTCCTACAAGACTTCCCAATTATCCTTAAACTGTGACCCCGTGTTCTGGACTTCCCCAATATCGGGAACAATCTTCCCGCATCTAGCCTGTCCAACCCCTTAAGAATGTAGTAAGTTTCTATAAGATCCCCCCTCAATCTTCAAAATTCTAGCGAGTTTTTAGCGAATTCATAGGTTTTTAAAGAGGGTTGAGCACCGTTTGTGAAATGCAACAAACGTTCCCCAACTCAATCCCTGCCCCAGCAAGCAGCAAAGCCGGTCACCCCGCACGCACGGAACTTGCTCGATGCACACTCAGTTTACCTTTCATCCAGTCCACCACTTGGCTCGGGATCCATTTACTAACAGGTTCCATGATCAGAGCCATGAGAAACTTTCGCCTCCCGGGGTAACAAGCGGAGACAATGTAAGCGGGGCTCGCTCAGAATCAGAACGTGGTCCGGAGGCTCCTGTCACTTGCTCTCAGTCCCCGTGGCGGGGAAACCCTCCACTCGGACTGTCAGCCGCCGCCTCTCCCTGCAAAGCGCTACTTCTCTCCCCCTCTCTCCACCGTCCGTCAAGCTCTCGCCTTCCTCTTGCAAGTTTGCCTCTTGCGAATAATTCTCACCGTCAAAACCGTCCTTGCAGGTTTTTGTAAAAACAATTGCATTGGATTGCGAGAGGATGAAAGTGCATGTCTTGCCGGGGTGGGAGGAGGGAGCGGCTGGGTCGAGGTCCGTGTGTCAACTGCGATCAAGTGCAGTGTGCTGGAATGCAGCGTCCGTCAGCAGCTCGAGTTTGCTCCGGCTCGTCTGCGCTCTCTCTCACTCTCTCCCTCTCACCGAAGCCTCCAGCTGCAAGCTGTATCTTTGCTCCAGCTTGCAAGCGGCAGGGCGGGCTGACGGCGCTCTCCGCTGGCCCCTTCTCGCACTTGCACCCTTCACACTCCCGCCGCATAGACTGGAGCCGCCGCTGGAACCAGGGGGATGGAGAGAGGGAGGCAGTGAATTGCCACGAAAGTTGCCGCGTTTCACCGGGGGGGGGGGGGGGGGGGGTGTGGGGGGTGGACAACGGGTTACTTTAGGTCCCAACCCAATTAAACATGAGCGATGCGTTCAATGCAACCCCTGCAAATGGGACACGCTGATTTGCGATGTTCTTCTGAACGTGATGCAGTCACTGGCAGCGTGGGTGGCAGAACCTACTCACACACTAATGATGTTGCTTCGCAATGCATTGGAGAGGTGGAATATGCGCAACAGTTCCTCCTTTACGCTTGGAAGTGCTGCAATATCAATACAGGTTTTTCGTATGGTCTTCTTCGGGTTCTTTTTTCCCCCCTCTCAGCGAATCTATTTACATCGCAGGGCGAGGCGACTTCCCCGAACCCAAGCTGGATAACATGTCCAGGAAAAATGCAGTGAGTGGTGGACAGTTATCGAAGACATAGAAATATGCGTGGTGAAAAATCGCAGTACCTTTCAGCAGTGTCAGGGTTACTTCCAGTGAAATTCACCACCCATCCTCGGCATTGTCATTCATGAATAACGAATTGGAAGTGGGAGTGTGGGCACAATAGACACCCCCCTGGGACGTATCTTGTTATCCTGGCTGTCCAGCATTGCCTTGGAAATGGTTTTGGCATGTTTTTTTTTTAAACAATTGAACATGCACATTCTGACTGCATGTTGAACCAACAACTGGGACCTTCATTTGTTGCCATAAAATGCGTGACGTTTGCTATTAAACAGGTTGCGCGAAGTTACAAAAAGAGAGATAACGAAGAATATGGTCAAATAAGTAGATTTTAAAGAGTATCGCAAAGAAAGATGGGAGAGAGCAAGAGAGAAGCTTAGGGAGGGGACTGCTCAGCTCATTTTGATGCATTTTATATATTTTCCGACAATTGCCATTTATAATGGTATCTACATAGTTAAACGTCGGTAGACATAAAATGCTGGGGTAAGTCAGCGGGATGGGAAGCATAACTGGAAGGGATCGGGTGACGTTTCGGGTCGAGACCCTTCTTCAGTCTGATGTCAGGTGAGTGGGCAGGACAAATAGAATGTAGTCGGAGACAGTAAGACTGGTGGGAGAACTGGGAAGGGGATGGGATGGGGAGGGGATGGCGAGGGAAAGCAAGGGCTACTTAAAGTTAGAGAAGTCAATGTTCATACCGCTGGGGTGTAAGCTACCCAAGCAAAATATGAGGTGCTGTTCCTCCAATTGGCGCTGGGCCTCACTCTGACAATGGAGAAAGCCCAGGATAGAAAGGTCAGATTAGGAATGGGGAGTTAGTCCTGAGCAACCGGGAGATCAGGTAGGTTAAGGCAGACTGAGCGGAGGTGTTCTGCAATACAATCGCCAAGCCTGCACTTGGTCTCGCCAATGTACAGAAGTTGACACCTCGGACAGTGAATACAGTTGATGAGGTTGGAAGAGGTGCAAGTGAACTTGTCTCACCTGAAAAGACTATCAGGGTCCTTGGATGGGGGAGGGGGGAGGGAGGTAAAGGGACAGGTGTTGCATCTCCTGCGGGAGGGGGGTTGTTTGGGTGGGAAGGGACGAGTTGACCAGGGAGTTGCAGAGGAAACAGTCTCTGCAGCAGAAAGGGGTGGAGATGGGGCCAGTAGTGGGATCCCGTTGGAGGTGGTGAAAGTGTTGGAGGCTCTTGCTCATTTGGAAAATTAACAAATGAGCACACTTGTCATACAATAAAGTCTCCGGGGTTAACATTGCATTGATTCGAGAATGAAGGGACAGAAGTTTAGGAGTAACATGAGGGGGAACTTCTTTACTCAGAGAGTGGTAGCTGTGTGGAATGAGCTTCCAGTGGAAGTGGTGGAGGCAGGTTCGATTTTATCATTTAAAAATAAATTGGATAGGTATATGGACGGGAAAGGAATGGAGGGTTATGGTCTGAGTGCAGGTAGATGGGACTAGGAGAGAGTACGTATTTGGCATGGACTAGAAGGGCTGAGATGGCCTGTTTCAGTGCTGTGATTGTTATATGGTTATTGCAGTGTAATACTCTGTAGGAAACAAATACATAGATTCAAAATGAATACACAAGAATCAAATTTAAAAGACCATTATTCAGAAGGGGATCAGATCCTTGAGTCACTTTCTACATCAAAATTGAGCATTCTGGTCAATTTTAAAAAATTGTATTTTGCAATGTTTAAACCTTTTGCTCTAAAACAGGAAAAGTAAATTAATATTTCAGTTTACTCGAGTGATAAAGATCTCACTTACCCCTCCTGTCGTTGTCCACAAGTAATTCCATTTGAGAATTGTATCATAGCGACAGAAGGTCAAACCAATGGATTTTCATTGAGGCATCCCAATTTCAATTGCACAGCTCATGACCAGTGTTAAATGGGTGTAACAGACCCACACAGAAGTCCTGCCTTGGAGGTTAAAACCCCTCTGGAAAATCAAGAGAAACAGTACATGTAAATAATGAAATTCTGCTTTTATACAGTATTATTTTTGAAGAAAAACACCCCACTATATTTCATGAACCCATAGGAGGAAAATATGTTTTTTTCAATGTTTGCTTGAGATCCTATTAATCAAAAATGTTTGACGTTTTTAATTTGGTTTAGTTTACTATTGTTACACGTACCGAGGTAAAGTGAAAAGATTTGTTGCGTGCTATCCAGTCAGCGAAAATACGATACATGATTACACTCAAGCCGTCCACAGCATACAGATACAACATAAAGGGTATATTTAGTGCTTTCTAAAGTCCGATTAAAGATGGTACAAAGGTCTCCAATGGGATTGATGGTAGGTCAGGACCTCACTCTAGCAGGGAAGAGGATGGTTCAGTTGCCCGATAACGACTGGGAAGAAACTGTCCCTGAATCTGGAGGTATCCGTTTTCAAACTTCTGTTCCTCTGTCCTGATGGGAGAGGGGAGAAGACAAAGTGATCGGTGCGAGACTGGTCCTCAATTTTGCTGGTGGCCTTGCCGAGGCAGCACGAATACAGATCCACGAAAGGGTTTGTGTGATAGTCTGTGTTACGTCCACGACCCTCTGAAATTTCTTGCGGTCTTTGATGGAGCTCTTCCCAAACCTTGCTGTGATGCATCCCAATAAAATGCTTTCTGCAGTGCATTTGTAGAGGGTTGTTGGGAACATGCCAAATTTCCTAAACCTTCTAAGGAAGTAGAAATGTTGATATGCTTTGTTAGCCATTGCTTTGATGTGGCTGTACAGGTCAAATTGCTCCTCAGAACTTGAAGATTTCGACCATTTCTACTTCAGTGCCATCAATGTGCCATATACTGTGTGTATACCTGTATATGCAGGTATACAGGTATACCTGTATACCTGTGTATACCTGTATATGGTTTGTGTACTGCTTCCCTTCCTGAGGTCAATCACAATCTCCTTGGTCTTGCTGACATTGAGGTCGTTGTTTTGACATCAGCTTATGAGGTTCTCAATCTCCTTCCTGTACTCCATCTCATCTTTATGCTGTTTGTGTTGCACAACAGTGATGTTATCTGCAAACTTGTAAATTTAGTTGGATAAGCATTTGGCTGCACTGTCATGAGTGTGTAAGGAGTAAAGAAAGTGGCTGAAAACACACCTTGCAGGGGACCAGAGTTGAGGATTATCACAGTGGATGATTTGTCACCCATCCTCACTGAATGTGGTCTGTTGGTTAGAAAGTAGGGAATCTGGTTGGAGAGTAAGATTGTTGAAAAGCGAAAATAATTTGTTAAATCATCAGTGGGTTGAACACCGCTTGATTATTGTATGTATTCAATCTCATGCATGGAATTGAAAGACCAACATTTGTAGTCATAGTCACACAACATGGAAATAAGCCCTTTGGCCCAACTTTCCCACACCAACCAATATGCCCATCTACACTAGTCTCATTTACCTGTGTTTGGCCCATATCCTTCCAACCCTATCCTATCCATGTACCTGTGAAAAAGTTTTGCAAACCTTGTGACTGCAGCTGCTTCACTCTGGCAGCTTGTTCCATGCACCCACCCTCAAGTTCCTATTCAATCATCCTCCCCCCCCCTTTAAAATCATGTCCTCTGGTTCTTGATTCCCCTCCCTGGCTAAAATCTTCATCTTCAACACCTCAACAAGATCACCCCTCATCCTCCTGCGCTCCAAAGAATAAAGAAATAAAGTCCGAGCTTAGTCGTACTGTGAATAGCCCAGGAGATACAGAAATAACATTCAGATATTAATTCATGACCAACTCTATCTTAGCTTTGTGGCCTAATTTTTATACAATACCAAATGGATTATAATTTACATTTAAATAATGGTACAGAGAAGTTTTAGAAAAAGTTGACTGGATTATTAGTGTTTCTCAATAAAGGATGGAGAGCAGAGGATCAAAACTAAAAGTTTTGTCACTGTGAATGTTTGATGGTTAATATCTCGTATTACCTATTTTAATTAGAAATGTCCTTTATTAATACAAATGTAGATGTTATCAACTTACAAAGAAAAATTACTGCAGGATGCATACCTTGTAGATATGGTATGCATGCGGGTTAAATAATTCTATTTAATATTCATCACAATGTTTGTGACATCCTTCATGCAGAGTTGGAGGGTGCATCATGTCACCCAATACACAATGTAATGCATAAATTCTATTCTTGTGAAAATTAAATCAGTATTGTTGAATCTAAAAACATTTTTTTATGTGCTGATTTTTCATTTCATGGCTTTGATTAAAAATGAACTCATCTTCATATTTATAAAATAATTAAGTTATAAATGAAATATAAGCAACCTTTAAATAACGTATTAAGCCCTGAATAATAAAGTTAAAAATAAAACCATTGATTTTCTACTCTCAGTTTATGATGAACTGCGAATTTTCAAAAACTGCCAATTCATAAGTTTCACTTAGCAGCTTCTACTGCCCTCCGCTAGACTTCACAGAAACATAGAAAATAGGTGCAGGAGTAGGCCATTCGGCCCTTCGAGCCTGCACCGCCATTCAATGTGATCATGGCTGATCATCCAACTCAGTATCCCGTACCTGCCTTCTCTCCATACCCCCTGATCCCTTTAGCCACAAGTGCCACATCTAACGCCCTCTTAAATATAGCTTCTTAATGTACTGACATAAAGCTATTTGTTGTCAAATTCAACTGGTTTAAACACAATCTACTTCACCAGTAGAATACACACTGTGCATTATTCATGTCATACTCAAAAGGACACATCTCCTGACATTGCACACATTAACATCCCATATTATCACAAAGAATACTTACCTAGAAACAAAATATTGTATCTTCCTGTGCATTATTTGCTTTCTCACTAAACGTTAATGACAACACTTATATTGTAATTTTAACAATGTGTTAAAACATTGGAATTGCTGTAAAATATGGATCTATACATTTTGAAGTTCAGTGTCTGAGATGGCTTAATTTTTTACTGAATTAATTAGTATTCCATATTATAAAGCACACACTTTAAACTCAGTGCTTAATTATCTTTCCAAAATGCTTTTTGGAAAGGCTATTTAAAAAAAAAAAAAAAACATTTTTGTACTGAGTGAAAAATAGTTGACAGGTCATTTCTGATGAATTGACACCAGCTCTTTTGTTGGTCATATGTTGGTTAATGTCTCCAATTCCTTCCACCTCCCCAACTCCTGCAGTACATCAATTGGTAGAGTTTGAGGATTTTATTTTCTTAAAAGTGAGAAGACCTACGTTTTCAAACTAGTCTGTTGTTCAATGTGCCACTAACAATGAAAAGCATCTATTTAGAAACATTTCCAACCCTTTTTGACTTCACATGTGTCATAGAGATACAACACCGAAACAGGCCCTTTGCCACCATCTATATCAACCTATATCTAACTACAATTCACACTAATCTACATTAATCCCATTTTGTCTTTTCCCACATTTTCATTAACTCTCCCCACTCATTCGCTCACCCACACATTAGGGGCAATTTACAATGTCCAATAAGTCTACCAACTCTTGCATCTTTGGCCTTGAGGGGAAGAAGAGGAAAGCCACCAGGTTTCAGGGAGGATTGAACCCAGGTCTCTTGCCCAGGAGGCAACAGCTCAACTAGCTGCACCACAGTGTTGATTAACTTGCTTTTCTATGCAGGTACTGGAATAGATCTGATTGTTTTAAACCCTTCTTGACTTCACATGTGTCATAGAGATACAACACTGAAACAAGATTTTTTCTGAATTAGCTTTACTAAAACAAGCAGAGTCAGCCTAAGCCCAAGTAAAACACCTGGATTCTTCTATTTTTAAACTAGACAAGAGATGATGCCTTGAAACAAGTGTTGTTGTATTCCTTTTACAGATATAAAACAAGTGCAAAACCATATAAATGCTGATGTATTAGTATCAGAACCAGAGGTTTTGACGATCCCCATCTAAAACAGGCATGAATCCATTTGTATCTGTACCTATGTGAGGCCACGTTGTAAAAAATACGTTGCCTGAATGCAACTAGATGCAGACAGAAAAAGTTCCAGCAAACAATGTGCTGGAGGAACACTGCAAGTCAAGCAGCATGTGTGGGTTGAAGGGAATGGTTAACATTAATGGTCAATACCCTGCATTGGGCCTGAGAGCGTCAGTCATTATGGAATGCAAGCCAAGTCACAGACAAGTGAAAACACTAAATTCTTCTGCTAATAACACAACACCAACTTATTGAAGTCCCCATGACATGTCCTACATCATTATACACTGATGTATTCCTCATCTTTCTCCTTGCCATATCCTTACTTATTTTACTCCTTTAGTTTAGGAAAGCTAATTGAACGTATTTGCATGTAACAATGTTGCATTTTATCCAAATAATTCCTATTCTACGTGGGAACCATAAAATAAAGATCTTTAATCAGAGGTAAAATCGTAGTCACAAAACGAAAAGGGTGGCGCCAGCAATGGCTCCCTCGCCAACAGTCTGTCCCTTCCTTATTTGTTGTTTGTTTGTATGTGTTCAATGTCTGTTTTTAGTGTTCTTTAGCTTGTTTTATTGGGGGGGGGGGGGGGGGGGAGAAACTTTTTCTAATCTCTTATCTCGACAGATGCGATTTTGTTCCGTATCGTATCTCCATCCTCACTGCCGCCTAACATTGAGGAGTTGGTGGCCTTTGCTGGAGACCGACTTGGAGAACTCCACCGTGGGTGCCTGCGGACTTGAACATAACGGAGCTCGTGGTGTCTGGTCAGAGACTGATTTCGGGAACTTCAAGCCACAAGAGCTTTGACCGCCCCGACGCAGGAGCTTCGATCACCCCGAATGCGGATGGTTCGACTGCCCCGACCATGGGAGAATAAAAGATTGGACTTTATTGCCTTCCATCAGTGTGGTGGATGTTTATGTTAACCTTTGTCATTTTGTGTCTTGTTGCTTTTACAGTATGGCTGTGTGGTAATTTGAATTCCACTGTATCTTAATTGGTATATGTGACAATAAAGAAACCTTGAAACTAATTTTTTTTCAAGTTCACAGTGAACTTCCATTAATCAATTATGAGTAACTTATTTTTAAGAAATTACCCATTGAAAAGCAATAAAGCAGACTACAGGAGGTGTATGTTGGAAATACTTAGCTGACCAGACAGCATCTGGCATCAGTTAGAACACCTCTGGGTTCAGGTTCCTCTCCAGGAATCTCTGCAGAGGAGACCACACTGTGGGCACTGAATGCAGTTCCCCAAATTCTGCAAAGCAACCAACCTATTTGTGCTTGGTTTCTGCCCAGGAGGCAGCACACGCACTACACAAGAGATACCAAATGCAGATTAGCTTACTGCTTTGTGGAACAATTCTTATTAGAGCAGAAAAGCAATTTTGAGCTTCCAGCCTCCTGTCAATTTAATTCTCCATCCCACTCTTTGTCTCAGACCTTCTACATTGCTCCAGTGATGCCCAACATACCCTCAAGGAATATCACCCTTGACCTGAAACATCAACTGCTTTGCTTTCCCTACGGATGCCGCCAAAGATGCAGACTGCTTTCAGCATTTTTTTTAAAGTATTTTTTGTATTTCCAGCATCGACAGTTTGATGCTCTTTTTCCCAGGCACTTTGTGGGTGAACAGTGGTGAAGATTCAGCATTGCATCACGAATGGCTGATAATTGACGGTTAATATGCATGAAATTCAGTGTATTCTCGCAATCTGGAAGCAGTTCATAGGTTGACCCAGGAATAAGTGGCATCTTGGCCTTCAGATCAACAGATACATTGTTAGATAACATGACTTTAGTTTAGCAATACGGTGCAGAAACAGGCTCGCGGCCCACGGAGTCTGCACCGACCAACGATCCCTGCACATTAACACTATCCTACACACACTAGGGACAATTGAACATTTATACCCGAGCCAAACCTACAAATTATGTATGGCTTTGGAGTGTGGGAGGAAACCGAAGATCTTGGAGAAAAACCGTAGTCACAGGGAGAACGTACAAACTCAGTACAGACAGAACCCGTAGTCGGGATCGAACTCGGGCCTCTGCCGCTCAATACTAAATTGTTTTTAAAGATCTCAAGTAAAAGCCTTGCCAATTAACACACCAACCGCCTGCAACAAATGCCCAGAAACATAATTTCATCCTTGACTTGCGCGAACCAACATGTGCTGCAAGCAGCACCAATTCCTATTTGGAATAAAATCATCTAAACATTTATTGGAAGCGGCGTTTTGGCAGGATGTACTTGGAATCACGTTAAGCACAAAGCAAGGACAATATAAAGGACTTGCATGTTTCCCGTTGGGAACAAGGCGAAGGACTCCCCACTGCCACATCTGTACTGGTCTCCTCACTGGGAAGGGTGTCAGATCCTGAAGGATTTCATCCTAGGATTTCATCCTAAAAGGCAGTCATTGGGGTGAGGAAAAATGCATGGGGGAGGAGAGACGTGGCTTTTTGTGTGGGCAATCCCTCCAAAGCAGTCTGAACACATGTCATAGGTTATTCTAGGTGAAGGATGACAAAAGAGCTGGAGAACACAGCATGTAAATTTGATATACATAAAATAAAAGGCCCCCAATCAACAATGGAACAACCAGTGATTGGTTTCAAATTTCCCGAGTATTAGAACCAAGGCTGGCAAATACTGCGTGCAAGATATCAATATCAGAAAGGAGAACCTTTAATTGCTGCTTCAATGGCAACTTTAGACTAGTGTGCATCTATATGCTCTGTAGGGGTTCAATGAAGGTTGTAGTTTGAATGCACAAGCTCCACTTTGTCAGTAGTGGCAAACTAAGGAAGAAAGAGTAAAAAAAAATTACTCGAGTGTCATCAGGACTCGAGGGGCTGAGTTATAGGGGAGCTTGGGCAGGCTGGGACTTTTCTTTCTTGCAGCAAAAATGACTGAGGGTTGACATTACTGATGGGTGTAGATCATAAGGAGTATGTACAGGCAAACACAGTCTTTAGGGAAGGGGAAATCAAAAACTAGTGAGTATACATTTAAGATTTGAGAGGAAAGATTTCATAGGAACCCGCAAGCAACCTTTCACGGAGGGTGGTGAGGGTACGGAATGAGCTGTCAAACGAAAAGGTTGAGGGAGGAACAAAAACAACATTTATAAAACACTGGGACAGACATGGATATTCTTATTGGTGTTTGTTTATTAATATCCCACGTACCAAACTACAGTGAAAAGCCTCCAAAGTTATAGAATGACAAATTACACAAGCACAACAGATTATGCAAAGTGACAAAGTGCAGTGTGCCGAATATGGTCTGACAACATAATAGCATTAGAGCTACGGAGAAAATGCTGTAAAAAAGTTCAAAGTCTGCAATGAGGCACATTGGAAGATCAGGACCATTCATCCAGCACACGGGAGGACCATTCAGTAGCCCAATAACAATGGGAAATAAACTGTTACTGAGTGCCGAGGTATGCTTTCTCAAACTTTATTACTCATCTGCCCGGTGGGAGAAGGGAGAAGAGGGGAATGACTAGGGTGAAAATGGTCTTTGATTATGCTGGCTGCTTTCTGAAGGCAGCACGAAGAATTGACGGAGCGAGGTTGGTCTGTGTGATGGATTGGGCTACATCCACAACTCTCTGCAATTTCTTGGGATTTGAGCAGAGCAGTTGCCAAACCTGGATGCGATGCAACCTGATAGTAAGGCTTCCTTCTGAAGTAGATTTGTAGAAATTGGCAAGATTATTGGAGCCATGCAAGCTTCTGCAGTCTGAGGCAGTAGGGGCATTGGTGCATTTTCTTGGCAGTAGCTTCAATGCAGTTGATGATATTTTGCCTCAGAAACTGATTTTGGGTGTGCACCCCTCATTTCTTGAAGGCGATGACAAGCTCCTTCATCTTGCCAACTTTGAGGGATAGGTTGTTTTCCTGATACCATGTAATTGAGTTCTTTATTCCATCTCATCTTTGTTCGACATCTGGCATATTGCAGTGGTGCCATCTGCTAAATTGTAAATGGAGTTAGAGCAGAATTTAGCTGTGCATTCGTGATTGCATTTGTGGGAATATGGTAAGAGTCTGAGAACGCACCCTTGATGAGGATTATTGTGGAGGATATTTTGCAACCATCCTCACAATGTGGCCCATGGGACAGAAACTCAAAGATCTTGCCGACTCTTAGGACAAGGAGGACCAAAATGAGTTTGTTTGAGAATATGGTGTTGGAGGCGGGGTTATAGTCATCAATAGGAGTCTGACATGGATGTCCTTGTTATACAGTGATAACTGCAAGGCTAGGAAGATCGTATCGGTCTGACAGAGAAGGTTTAGAGGAATACAAACCAAAAGCGGGCAAATGAAACTAACTTAAATAAGCATCTTGGTCAGTAAAGAAAAGTTGAACTAAAGTGCCCAATTCCAAGCAATATTACATTATAAATGTCTCCAGAAAGAAACTAAAGTTTTAATATTGAGTGACCACATGTCAAATTGAGTTTAAACAGTATTTGGATTGGTTGTTAACCTTGACGATTTTGTCAATGCACTCACAGCTTATTTAATGATATAAAATGTTCTGTTTCTACATATGGTTTCAGCAATAAATATGTAAGAGCTTAAGGCAAGGTTCAGTGTATTGTCTTCTCTAATTAAGATAAATTAAATCAAAGGGAAACAGGATTTACAAGATCTGTCTGGTTGATTATTGAAACAGTAGATACAATATTAAATGTGCTCTCAATTCCAAATTTAGACTGGTGGCTTGAGATGGGATTGCACCAAGTTTCTGTTGTGCCAAACCATTGTTACTTCTAGCACTGGCTCTACTATGGTTCCTGCCAGATAAATCATGGCTTTGCTTAGAAACTGCATTGTGTAGGAAGGAGCTGGCCCAAACAGAGTTCAAAGAAGGGTCTCAACCCGAAATGTCACCCATTCCTTCTCTCCAGAGATGCTGCCTGTCCCGCTGAGTTATTCCAGCTTTTGTGTCTATATTAGGTGCAGTTTTAGGACTGTTTCAGTGATGAATAGGAGGGACATTGCCTGTTGGGGGCACTCACAGGTACAACACAATACCTGCCCAGAGTTGGTCTGCCACTATGTGCGATCCAACTACAGAGGCCTAAACCACCTCTTGAGCAGAGACTATACAAAATCTGCAAGGTATTCAGATTACTACAAACCCTCTGAATTAATCAAATCTGTACATCTTGATTGCCACATATACAGTGTCATCAGAAAGATATCTGGGGTACAGCCTGTAAGAAACAACTATCTTCAGTTACGTCTTTGCAGAGTATCAAGAAAGGCCTTAGTTCCCTGATTTGGAGCAGGAAGAGCATGATGAAGGCAAGAGCAGAGGGACAGGAGGAAGGAGATGAAACACAGACAGTGAGTACCAACATAAACCCATCTGCTGATATTAAAGTACGTAAACAGGCCCTTTGGCCCATCGAGTTTACGCTGACCAACAATCACTCGTACACTAGCACTATTCTACACACGAGTGACAAATTAGAATATTAGCGAAGCCGATTTAACCTACAAAGCTTTGGAATGCGAGGAAACCCGAGCACCCGGAGAAAACTCACAGGGTCACAGGGAGAACGCACAAACCCCTAGATGACACTGTCAATGTTGGATAAGGACATTTCCTGCTACTTTTGCTCATGCATCTTCTTCACGGCTCTCACTGCTCTCCTCGCTGTTTCTCTTCCGGCACTGGCTGCTATATGCGCTTTGTAAAATTGTCCAGCATGCAGCTTCCCATGAAGAAGTATCCAGACCAAGTGGGTGTGAAGTACAGGGACCCCTGGGCTGATGAAGCCCCCACTGTTACAACACCGTGAGACCAGAGCATTCTCCATTACCACCATGTATAGTATGGTTCTAGTCACTCTCATGGATGTGGGTGGAGTGCAACCAGTAAGCAAAGTAAATGAGAGGATACCCCTTGTCCCCAAGGATCCATCATTCAGGGCACTGCTGGATGCTGAAAGCACAGATCCCCTCTGGATCAAACTATTAGAACTACTAGGAAACATGGCATGCACCATGAGACAATTTTTCTTCACAATAAACCAAAGTTAGAAAGAGTAGAAAACTTTCCTGGGTTATCAGAGGAGTGCAATCTACATCAGAGGGAAGCCAGCAATGCTGGTAAATGCCACTGTATAAAATGGCACTTCCTCCTCACATTGAAATTACAATACAAATTATTTTCTCTAGTCAGAAGGAAGCAGAGGTGACCTCCCCGATGCTCCAGCAAGCAGCAAATTGAGGGATATTGACATTGATCTGCCGTGGTTTCCTGGGACACACCAGAGGTCATGAAGGTGACAGTCACCATCCACTTGACATCCGCAGTTGTGGGTGCAAGGTAGCACACTGTAGGGCAGCTATTTCAGTTCCAGTGACCAGAGTTTCATCTGACATCATGCTGTCTGCATGGAGTTTGCAAGTTCTCTCTGTGACCACATGCTTACTCTGGGTGCTCTGGTTTCATTCTATATCCCAAAGGCATGCTGATGCTTAGGTTAATTGACTACTGCAAATTATCCCTAGTATGGTGGATGGTGAGAGAATCAAAGAGCGTTAAATGATATTCATAAGAAAATAAGCAAAAAAGAAAGGTGGGTGAATGAGATTGATGGATTACTCAGAGCTGGTATAGACTTGGTGGGGTGAAAGGTCACTGTCTAAGTCACGAAGAAATATGAAATACATCTAAATATGTAGATGAAGAGACAAAATGCTGGAGCAACTCAGCCGTACATGCAGCATCTCTGGATAGAAGGAATGGGTGACGTCTCGGGTCTAGACCTTTCATCAGACTTCACACTTGTCATTGCATTTGGAAAAGCGAGTCTTTGAACAGTCTATTCATCATCAGGTCCAGGTTCCATGTATTTCTCCTGGGACTCGTGTGGTACCTCTCCACAGATTGGCAGATCCATGCCTGCTGGCCCAATATTTCCAACACTCCAAGAGGAATCATAAGATAGGAGTAAAATTAGACCATTCAGCCCATGAAGTCTACTGAGCCATTCAATCATGGCTGATCAATCTCTCCCTCCTAACTTCTCCCCATAACCTTTGGCACTCAAATTTGTATCTCTGCCTTAAACATATCCACTGTCTTTGACTTCTGTGGCAAGTGCCACACTTACCTCAATGCTTTCATCCAGTATTCATTGCTGCCATTGATGTCATTGAATAAACAACTTCACCAACTAAATGTAGCAAACATTAGTGTTCCACGTGGTTGCTGTGTGGAGCTTTGACCTCCAATATGTACGGATAGGCCTGAAACTTGATTGACATCATTAGGTGCAGGCCAGAATCTGAGTGAATATCAGTCATGCTGGTGTGTTTAATGAGCAGAAGAAAGTCCAATGTAGTGAATGATTGGACTTCCCCGGGAGATGATTGCCAATGCAATTTACTCCAGATTAAATCAATTTTAGATAGTGTGATGCTGAAGAAAAACTATTCCATATGATCCAATTTCTGGGCACTGATTTGCTATGGCAAATGAAATTCTTTTCATGTTCATTTTCTTTCCTCCTGTGAGTAAATAATCTTTCACAGCAAGCACTAAGATTTTGCTTACATGTATAAGGAAACAAATTTTGATCTGATAAGATTGCCTTTAAAAGTACAAAAACATTTCCTTGCCAAATATAGCACAAATTATGTTAAAGCCATTCAGAAGGGGTTTCGGTCCGAAACGTTGCCTATTTCCTTTGCTCCATAGATGCTGCTGCACCCGCTAAGTTTCCCCAGCACCTTTGTCTTCATTAAGGGCCTGTCCCACCAGCATGCAACTCTATTCGATGAACACGATCAAACTAGAAGCGGGGTCCACGCGGAGGTCGGGTGATCCCCTGTACAGGGCCGTTCCCACCAGCATGCGCCTGCATGCAGCAAGCGCAACCAAACCGGCAGTAGGGGCCGTGCGGAGGTCGGGTGAGTGGCGCAACGCGGCGCAAAGTGAGGCGAACTTGGAGCGAAGACCAAGGTAAGTTCGCCAGGACAGAGAGGGGCACACAGAGAGGGGCACTGAGGCGCGTGCACACACACACACAGGGCCACGGAGCCACACACATAGAGGGTCACGGAGGCACTTACAAATAGGTTCACGGAGGCACGATGTTGGGGCGGTGTGTAAATGTCGAGGCGACTGCGAGCCGACAAGCCGTTGCCACGCGGAATTTTTGGACATAGTCGGTTTTTCGGAGCCCCGCGCGGTGTCGGGACGAACTCGTGACAAACTCCGCACAATTCCGCACGGCTACGGCGATCGAAGTGGGACCGGCCCCGCGACGCCGTACGGCTCAAGCGACCACGTTAGGTCGCGCTAATCGCAGAGAGTTGCATGCTGGTGGGACAGGCCCTTTATGTTGAAGCCAAGTCAAACCGAGATTATCATGACACCAATAGTGTGGCACAGGTACAATGGAAATCTTGCCGGCCGCAGCTTTAAATGTGCTTGGACCCAAACAGAGAAACTTAGCCTCTGTGGCAAAGAATTCTACAGATCCACCACCCTCTGACTAAATACATTTCTCCTCACGTCCTTGCTAAAAGAACATCCTTTAATTCTGAGGCTATGACCTCTAGTTCGAAATTCTCTCACTAGTGGAAACATCCTCTCTACATCCACTCTATCCAAGCTTTCCACTATTCTGTACGTTTCAGTGAGGTTCCCCACTCATTCTCCTAAACTCCAGCGAGTACAGGCCCAGTGCCGACAAACTAACCACCAGTTAACCTACTCATACCTGGGATCATTCTTGCAAATCTCCTCAGGACCTTCTCCAGCACCAGCGCATCGTTCCTCAGATATGGTACCCAAAATTGCTCACAATATTCCAAATGCAGCCAAAGGCAAGGGCAGAGAATTTGAAAATTTTCTCTCAGAGGGATGGCAGGTGTGTATGACCTGAAGCATATTCTGTGGTCAAAACAAGTTTAATTTGACCAGGCACCAGGGATGAGGGTGGTGTATGTGGCAATGAACCATGGGTTGGTTAAATTGATTTCAATTTTTTACAGAAGCTTATGATTTTCAGCTTCCTAATATTTACACAGAAGCAATTTTTTCTCAACCAATAATGACTGCTGGACAGAAATGCTGCCGTCCCGCTGAGTTACTCCAGCATTTTGTAGCTGCTGAAGAAGCAGCTTGACAGTTTATGGATTGGTCACGGGACACAGTGATGAGGTAACGCTAGACATAGTCCGCAAGTGTGTGGATGATATTGCCTTAGAATATAGTTTTAAAAGAAAAAGGTGAGCAAATGAGATTTAGGGATTACAGAGCTTGTATAGACTTGATGGGGAGTATTGATGGGGAATAGTACAAAGCCAAGGATAGTAGTCAAAATATGGAAAGAGAATCCAATGCAAGTGAATCTTTGGTTATGACAGGATGGATCAGACTTAAAGCAGCCACTCCAAGATGGACTATGTTGGAGGAAGGGTTACACAAAAAGCTGGAGAAACTCAGCGGGTGCAGCAGCATCTAAGGGGCAAAGGAGATAATATGTTGGAGGAAGAGTGTGTAGTGAATCAAATGCTTCAGGGTGGTTGGGAATGATCAGGAAGAACAGACCTCCTTTTTGGTCATGAGGTTAGGCCTTTCGTGACTTTGACCTGTTCCGTATGATAGCACGAGGCAAACCTGAAAGCGGGAAAAACATTTTTCAATCGATACGCGTATGAGAACCGATAACACCTGCAGGAACATGAGATTAAAGGAGGACTGGATATAGGTGAATAGTTTAGAAGGCCCGATAAGTCAGTTTATTTTTTTTAGTTGAGCAGGGGTGACCGCAATTTTGAAAGCAAGGAAGACAATAATTAAAAAAGAACATGGATAATGTCTGCAAACATGGGAAACACTGAGCAAAGCTGGCTGGTCAGTACTTTGTGGGGCCAAGGGTCAGGGCTTTATCGACGAGGTGATCTTAAAAAGATATGAAGGGAAAAGAACGATTGAAGGATGTGTCCTGGGCTTGTGGTAGGGCCGGATAAATTGATTTCAATTATTTACCGAAGCTTATAATAAGGATGAATCTTATTTCCGTTTTTGTTATCAGATTAACAAAAGTTATCAGTTTACTTGCAACGAAATATACAAATTCAGCAACATTTTGCACTGGATCTTTTGAAGGTCAGAAAATAGATCAAAGCTCTACGTTAATAATGGCTGGAAAGAATCATCCCAGGCAAAACGTTAATTTCTTAAGCATAGATTTGCTTGCCTTGGCTGATACAAGAATATTGTCATTTAATACAAAATAGTGAGATTAAACGAGAACTTACCAGTTCGAAGTTTGATCTTTATTTTATGAGGAGTTACGATGAGGGATTACGTGAAGAAGACCCCGCCTGGCGCTGGAACGGCATACTTCAAAGCAGCGGCATGAAAAACACAGAAACCAATAGCCGAAGTAAAATAGTAAGGCTCAAAATAGACTAGAACTACCAGATGATCATTTACATTATGAGGGTTGGGAGTGGAGGGCACGTAATCCCTCATCGTAACTCCTCATAAAATAAAGATCAAACTTCGAACTGGTAAGTTCTCGTTTAATCTCACTATTTTACTTCGGAGTCACGTGAGTGACTACGTGAAGATTTTGAAGCTCTGTGTCTTTCATGTCGTAAATTCATTTCATACGACTCTGTTTAGTCAAAACAGTAGTGAGTAAATAGTATTTTTAGGACATTGTTACAATTTATGTAATAAGTCCTTCAAGCATAAAAAAGAACAATTTTTTAATAATAACCCCTCTATCTTAGGGGAAAATTACAAAATAAATTGATAAATGTTGTCAATGGTAACATAAATCGATAATATAAATCGATAATATAAAACAAAGCAAGCATTAAAGAGAACCCATTACTGTGTGTCCAAACCTGGCACCGTGACAACAGGTTTATTCTAGAACTTTGAAAATCTCTTCTCTAGACCACCCTGCGGCCTCTAAATTTTATCGAGTAGCACGTCCTGTACCTTTGCCACGGACGCAGCTGCCGCCCTAGTGGAGTGAAATTTAAACACATCAGTATCTATTCTTGCTAGACACAAACCATCCAGAAATAGTTTGAACTAAACCTTTTGTATGTGGCTTTTTGTGTGTTATTAATAACACTTTCTCAGAACCTCTGAGATTTTGGTTACCTCAATGTATTGAGTTAAATGCTTAACCACACACAATGTTTCATCAATAGGATATGCTTTAAACATTACCTTCATTCCAGTTCTTCCTGGTCTGCTTTGTTTGATCAAGTCATAAACATAAAACATAATGTTATCTGTAGTCACATGCATGCAATCCAACCGTTACAACTGCAAAGCTTGTACTCTTTTTGAGCTGATACCAATGCCATTAACTTTACCACCTTGAATGTTAATTTCTGCAAAGACATTGAATTAATTGGAGTCCATTGTTTAAACAAAGTGAGAACAATGCTAACATCCCAAATCTGACACCACCAAAATTGCCTTCGACAGCGTCTTGCGCTTTTAATTGAGACATTGCCCAATGAGACAGAATGGGGAAAATCATAAAAGAACAAATTCCCCAGTGTAGCGAGAAAACATCCACCGCTACTGCCCCTGGATCGTGTTCCCCAAGACACGTATTTGGGCAATTGGTGATTCAATCTAGATGCAAACAGATCAATGTCCGGTACTCCATACCGACTGACAATATTTTGAAATTTTGTGGATTAACATCCATTCTGTATTGTCTTTAAATATTCGTGATCTTTTGTCTGCCACAACATTGTCTCTCCCCGAGAGATAAATAGCTGAAAGCCAAATATTTTTTGCCATACACCATTGCCACATCTGGTTACCAGATGATGACATGATATTGATCTGACACCACCCATGTGATTGATATATGCCACAGCTGTGGTATAATCTATTTGTACTTGGACATGCAAATCCTTTAATGAAGGCAATAATCTTTTAATACATAAAATGTTACCAAGAGCTCCAAATAATTAATACCATATGTTTGGAACAATAAATCCTCTTGGACAGCCCATCGGCCTCTACAGCTGGTCTCATTATCCGTAGCCCCCCCCCCCCCCCCCCCCCCCCATCCGAGAGAACTTCGTAATTTTGCAAAAACACTACTGGCTGATGAACTACAAAGTTCTTAGCAGCTTATGGAACATTCTCAATCCACCAATGTAATTCTGATAAAGTTCCCTTAGGCAATTGCATTGGCCTATCAAATGGCTTGCTCGCTGAATAAGCGCTTGAGTTTTTGCCCTTTGAAGATTTTGGTAATGTTGACGACCAAACTCTACTGTCTGGAAATGCTGCTGCCAATTTACCAATAACCTTGGCAACCTCTCGGATGGAGGGATAAGGTTTGTAAATCAGGTCTTGACACACATTTGTCAAATCCAACACTTATCCATTGGTAAAGTTACCAACATGGTAACTGAGTTAATCTCAAACCCCAGATATTCAATGGTTTGGGATTGCTGTAACTTAGATTTGTTGGATGGATCAGGAACCCAACTTCTCAAACAACTTGCAGTTGCTGAGACTAATTTTCCACCTGGCTCCTGATTAGCATTGACAATTAAATGTCATCTAGATAAGCCATAACGATGTACTTTTGTGCCTAAGGCAGTGCAAATGCTGGCTTAATCCTTAAAGGCAAAGCTTGTAGTACCACAAACTGTCTCATCCATAAACTTTAATTACCTACGAAATTATGGTGAATTGGGACCGAAATATGCATCTCTTCAATTTATTGTAGCCATATAACCACCTGTTGATACCTGCTGTATTGCAGTGTTGAATGTGTCCATTTTTTAAAAAATTACTGGACAATATATTTAATTGTGTGAGATCTAACATGATTGTACAACCCCATCTTCTACGGTCTGGGGAAATATTTGATACAATTGTTGTGGATCCTTTCCTGTTTCTCAATACCTCCTTCCTCACACAAATTCTTACGTCTTTGTCAATTTGAATTATTCCAAGACTATAAACATGAAGAATGATAAGGTTATTGTGTCCCAATGGATCCATACCTCTTCATCATCAACATTTGGAGTCTACCACCAATCTGAGGTTCATCCAAACATCCTTCTTTAATAGGATTAAGTTTTGTACCTCTCCAACTGTTTGACGAAATTACCTCCTTACCCAAAATATGGGTGTACATTTGTTATTTTATTTAATATATGGTCCCTAGATAAGGGACGTATCAGATTTAAACTGATAAGAACAGATACCATGCTTAATCTTAGCCAAAAAGCCGAGAAGCAATTTGCTGGCTGGAAATTCTTCCTTATCATACTCCTGCCTCGGCTCAAATCAAATCCCTTTTCCATACGACCAGCCTACTGGCCAACTGAAGGGTTTCTTCTCCTTCATCCATACTTAATTTGCTTAAACAGATTTTCTCCGAATCAATAACCAGGAGTTTGAACATTGCTTGTCCTGTAAATCTTTGGATGTAAAAGAGGCCGAATGGCAATCTTCCATTTATATAATTTAACTCAAATGAGTTTGCAGAATAAACCTAACATATTTTGTTTCATTCTGAACTTTAGTCATTCCACAACTTCCCAGCTTGTCTTAAAAGACAGTGATGCCAATTAGTTTGAGGATTCTTTTAATCGTAATTCCTGCGCCCGCATAATTGCTGACATTGGCGCCCAAAACCCGGATTACCAGGTACCTTCTTAAAGGTGTTTTAGAATGCTTCATGCATTTGCGTCATCCTTGCGCATCCTAATGTTTCTTATATTCTGTATTATTCCAATTTTAGTATATGTGCTGCCGAAGCGAGCACATGTTTAAATGCAAATCTGCTGTTTCAACCATAACAGCTTCTTGAGGCAGGTGAGAGACCATATAATTAACATTGGCCGCCAGGTTCCTTCCATGGCCTCACCGCCTCCACCAGGTATAGTAACTTTGTGCCCCTCAGACACACCTGGATTTGCATTGTGGTGGGTACTTCTGGCCACAAACACCACTTTCAGGGTCTGTCTCATACAGCCCTGGTACTCCTGAAACTCGTTCAAGGAGACTTCCTCCAGTCCATACCCAGGCACTGGGGTTTCAAATTCCCAATTCGAATTGGCACCATATTCACGATATGGAACCCCCTCAGGGGCTGCCTGGGAATATTCTGGGTACTTAGACCCTTGGTTGATATAATTTGGAGTATTTCCTCCATTAGATCCATACTTAGCCAATTTTAGGCTTACCTTACAGGATCTTTTAGAAACCTCAGGCCTTTCAAGCCTCTTTTTACTTTTTAGGCACTGGGTTTTCAAGTTTTGTTTGTGGAGCAACTAAAGGCTCCCTAATGGGTATTTCAATCGGCCACCGGTATCGGAACCATCTCCGCAATAGTCTGCTGTCCCGACTTTTTACACCCCGGGACGCACGTTTTACCCGCGATTTTTTTAAAACATTTTTATTTTTTATTTTTATTTAAACTCCTGCTGGTTTCCTACCAGCCTACGGAGTTTTAAGAAAACGCCCTGGAAGTAAAATAATTTTACTTACCTGCGGGCTGTTTCCTTACCGCTGTGCTGGAGCTGCGCTCTGCAGCTCTTCCTTTGCCGATAGCGTCGACGTAATGCCGTTCCAGCGCCAGGCGGGGTCTTCTTCACGTAGTCACTCACGTGACTCCGAAGTAAAATAAGAATTCCATTTTGCTTATTTTTATATAGAACTGGTATTCAAATACAAGTGATATCAGTCATTTTTCTGATTTAAAAATTGTCAACATCAATTGCAAGGGGAGCCGACATATCATTTGGCTGTGTTACATCGGAGTTTGGTGCCTGTATATAAACATGCGTTGCCATGTGACAAACTATCCTCGGTCAAAAAATTAAAATGAGACTCACAGAAAGATGTGGATGTTGAGTAAACGGAGGCTGAAAATATCACTTTTGTAAAAATATGGGAGTTGATTACTTATTTGTATAGAATTAGTGCATAATATGGGGTGGGTTATTCTTTCCTGTCATTGTAGATTGCTGTTAGGGTTCCATTCAAGACCTAGCAGGTCATTTCTCTGGTTAGTGGTTAAATCACGAACATGTTTGTCCTCAAATTCGAAAGAGCCCCAGAGACTATTTGAGCAGGGCACACTATCGCCCCACTGAACCCTTATTTAATATTATTAAGAAAGTGAGATTAATATGGATATTATTTATGGCCTGGCTGCAAAATGATTGCTGTCATATTTTTCCACACATTACAACTGAGAGAAAAATTACTTGATTAGCAAGGAAGTGCTTTGGGACATTCTAATGGCATTAAAGAAAATGAAAGGTTAGTCTTCCTTTCATTATAGTATTATTTTTTTAATTTGTTTATTTATTTTGGCTCAAATTAAAAGTAGAATCCTTTCATGGCATCTGCTGCAAACATACAAACCAACTGTTCAACTTCAAATCCATTTTGGAAATGCCACACTAATGTTAACAAATATTAATAAAGATGATTTCTCGACATTTCCATTGTATTAGAAATATCAGTATAGTATTTTAACAAAAATATTCTTTCCTCTAACACTTTATGTAGATATTCAATTAGTTCAAAGTACTTTTCACCTCGAGTTACACGAATATTACGTGTAAATGAGAGAAACATGATGCACAAAAATAATTTGAAATAAACAGAATTGCAGCACCTTAATCTAGATTAATGGAATGTATGTGCGCTAATATATCCATTCTTCTTTAATATTATTTTGTTCTACATTGAAAATAACTGAGAGTGTTCAATATGTTCCTAGCCTGGAAATTTCCCACTCTGCAGAGTGAGTGCAATTAAATCAAACACTTTTTTTTCCAAGACAGAACATACCTAAAATAGCTCTGTATCAGTGTTTTGCACTGCACACATGCTGTTTATAGCTCTGGAGGATTCTGACTCATACATCCCAGAAGGTGTTCTCCAAAAATCAAAGATTAATTTAGTAATTTCATGAAGTAATTATTATAAATCTCAGATCTTGATTTTAATGTGCCATTCCTTTCATATTCATGCAGCTACCAAACCAAATATTAAAATTCAAAACACTGTATTAATTTTCTTGTGTTTTCTTGCAGCAGGGTGCTATTCAAATCAGTATTAACTTGGAGAGCCTTGGGGCATCCAAGAGTTTAGTGTGGGGTTTTGTACTTGGATCCTATTTGTTATTCTCGAAATAAGAGCAATTACGCCTCTTCCTATTCCCTGAAAAAAGCATAGTACCATTAATAAATAAATAACCTGTCTAAACAGTTCGCCCAAACTAAAAATACCATGCAATGGATTTTTATAAAGAATAGTTATGGAATTTGGGTGAGTGATGAATGAGCATTTTCCTGCAGTCGTGCCTGGTCTCCGATGACCAAGACCTTGCTCCATCATGCCTATGTGGTCACTGATGTGCAACATCTACCCTACATTAAAAGAGGCCGCACACACAGGCAACTTCCACTCCACAGTATGCAGTTCAGGAATTAAGTGTCATGAACCTCATGGGACAATCCCAACAGCAACAGATTCCAGTACTGCACTGGAACTTAGCTGGGGTACACATGCTTTGACATCTACACCACCTCATTGAGTGGGACGTAACGCCAGGGTATGGACAGTTTAGAAAACAAGGTGGGTACACCTTCTGCTGGAGATGCAAATTGGACGAGGAGCACTACTAAATGGAGTAAATTGCCATCAAGACTGAAAAAAGTTCAGTATCCAAGAACTCCCTGTTGCAAAACTAATCAATACCTTGGCTTACTCTAACACTACAAAAAGCAAGTGAAGCAGTGATTCACGTGCACTCCTTTCCAACCAAGTTCAGCCCATTCACTGTTCACAATGTAGCCATCTCTACGTTGGAGGAACCAATGCTGATTGGGAGATCGCTTTGCAAAACACCTGCGTTCAGCCCAAATGGTGACGCTGAGCTCCCTGTAGCCTGCCACATTAATTCCCTCTCCCATTCTCACTGCCCTTTCTGTCAGTGGTCTCCTGCATTGTTACAAGGAGGCCCAATGCAAACCTGTGGAACAATATCTCAAATTATGCCAGGCCACATTGATGACTCATGACGAAGCAGGGACTCTTCCAAGATGGTGCAACTATTTGTGTGCTAGCCACAGAAACAAATCTACAATCACATCGGTCCACACCCTTAAATCTCTAATCCTACAGCAACATTTCAGACATAGCAGTCTTGGCGAGTCCAGATTCACTACCAAATTCTTACTTCATTTATACACTCTTTCTGTCTGTTTTAGAATAGACCATTTTTCCAAATCATTCATTGTGATTTTGGCTGATGTATTTTCTCCCCATTAGTAGCCTGCTGTGCATGTCCACATTCCTGCTATTAACAACACGTCACAGGCAAAGAAGCACATTGGGCTTTTAACTACCATAATAACTTTTTTGGACTCACCCCATCAGCCATATTTCTTTAGTTCTACGTACCCCTATTGAATACAAGCCTGTTTTACTCTCTCCCAATTCTGACCAAGGGACTCAGCCTTGAAATGTTAGTTGTTTCTCTTTATACAGATACCATCTGACCTGCTGAGCATTTTCACTATTTCCATGTTTATTCCATTGCACCAGATGGTGTTCTCCCCTCCAGAGTTGCCCATGTGGAGATTGCATGCTTTTCCTGCGACTGCATGAATTCCAAATGCTCCAGTTGTAACAAATAATAGACGCTGCATGGACTCAAACACAGAGAAGACACAGGGGTCAATGCGAGGTTAAATTGAAAAAGGGTTTTTACTAGATTCCCGATTCACAAGGATCAGCATGGGCATAAATCCAAGACTGAAGGAAGACAGAGACAAACATCGGCACTTAAATAAAGAACTCGCCAGGTGATTATAAATGATAATGACACACAGGTGAAAATACTTAAACACAATTGAACACAAGGCAACACTGCCCTCAGTGGTCAGCAGAGGTATCAACAGGCACCATGACACCAGTTTCCTTCTCCGTCAAAAAGACAAGTGAATTTGCCACTGTAAATTGCTCCTGGTGATAAAAGAATCAGCATGGATGGTGTTAATAGATATAGTTCAGTTTAGTGTCGTTTATAGACACAAAAAGCTGGAGACACAGACAACATCTCTGGAGAAAAGGAATAGATGACGCTTTGGGTTGAGACCCTTCTTCAGACCCTTCTTAGGTTTAGTTTATTGTCACATGTACCGAGGTACAGTGAAAAGCTTTTGTTGCGTGCTAACCAGACAGCGGAATTACTTTACAATTGAGCCATCCATTGTATACAGATACAGTACGTGATATACAGAAAATAACGTTTAGTGAAAGATCTCTGAGCTGGCAAAGACTTTGTGGGTCAAATGACCTCTTCAGTATTGTAAGCAAATATGGAATAAGCTTGCATACCAAACTGAATTTCACATATACCTTGAGCTGAGTAATGAGTGTTGCATATGCTACAGAATGGCAACTTATCTGGCAAACAGTGTAAAGGTCAACTATTTTTCATCTGTGAAGGCGTGGCTGAATTGAAACATAGAAGCATAGAAAATAGGTGCAGTACTAGGCCATTCGGCCCTTTGAGCCAGCACCGCCATTCAATATGATCATGGCTGTTCATCCAAAATCAGTACCCCGTTCCTGCTTTCTCCCCATATCCCTTGATTCTGTTAGTCCGAAGAGATATATCTAACTCTTTCTTGAAAACATCCAGTGAATTGGCCTCCATTGCCTTCTGTGGCAGAGAATTCCACAGATTCACAACTCTCTGGGTGAAAAGGTTTGTCCTCATCTCAGTCCTGAATGCCTATCCTTTATTCTTAAACTGTGACCCCTGGTTCTGGACTTCCCCAACATGGGGAACATTCCTCCTGCATCTAGCCTGTCCACCCTTCAGAATTTTAAATGTTTCTATAAGATCCCATCTCATCCTTCTAAATATCAATGAATGTAAGCCCAGTCGATCCATTCTTTGTGAATATAAGCTCAGTCGATCCATTCTTACAGGGTCTAAACTGGAGAGCTCCCAAAAACAGTTTGCTACTGCAATGCAAGATTAATCTGTTTAGTGGAATGTGGGCAGGACAGTAACCTTGTTTCCACTAGTCACTGGCATGGTTGTAACATCCATCCAGCAATGGCTGGAAGCATCAGCATCGGACTAATATCATGTATCGAGTCACAAGGAACTGCAGTTATTGGTTTTCAAAAAGACATAAAGTGCTGGAATAACTCAGTGGGTCAGGCATCATCACTAAAGAACATGGGCTGAAGAAAGGTCCCGACCTGAAACGTCACCTATCCATATCACTTCTGATGCAAGCAAGACTGATTGAGAAACAAGATCATTGTCAGGCTTAAGATAGATACAAAAAGCTGGCGTAACTCAGTAGGTTAAACAGCATTTCTGGAGAAAAGGAATAGGTGATATTGCCGGTCAAGACGGGCCTGATGAAGGGTCTTGACCCAAAATGTCATCTATTTCTTTTCTCCAGAAATGATGTCTGATCCACTGAATTACTCAAGGGCTTTGTGTCTATCTTCAGTTGAAACCAGTATCTGCAGTTACTTCCTACTCATTGTCAGGCTTTCCTGAATGGTGGCAAGGAGCATGGAAGAGTCTATCTTCATGTTCATGCCGGAGCCAGGAGGCCAGGCCTCAAGCTACTCCCAGATGCAAGAGACCAGCCTCTAACTGGATCCGTGTAAGTTGGCAAGAAGCAGAAAAACTGTGTGGCCTCTGCGCCTGAACCACCTGGCATGGTGAGGGGATTGCCATTGATCTCCAGCAGTGAGCATGGTCTCCAGAGAACAAAGAACAGCTGTGCAAAGGTGCCTTTTGTCTCCACATCGCATGAGCAGTGTGGTGCCATTCATGAGCAGATTAGTGCTGTCGTCTGACACAGTGAGCAGCTCACAGTTGCAAGGGAGCAAAGGGATGCTGCAGCCAACAGCTAGATGTCCTTGACTGAGAAATGCAGCACATCGGCAGAATTCCCTCCTGCATGAGCAGATTGCGATTATACAGCAGCAAAGATATGACACATGGGAAATCAACACTGATCAGCAGCAACAGAGACATGACCCCACCAGCCACATTTCTTCACCATGACTTGAATCCTGTTTAGATTTACAAGGACTCACTTTGAGGTGAAGATTGGAGACTGCTGATGGATCAGCTCCCGATCTGGTTAGCTACAAGAGTGGAGCGGTTTCTGTGCAGCAGATGACTGCACCAGAGATTCAACTGATAAGCGCGTTTAATATCCGCACTCATGAGGAATCAAATTCACTCTGCAACACAGCCCAACAGGGCAGCATGCTCATCCATGCCTCACATGCACCCATTTCAATTAGCCCCAATGTTGGATATTGGAGCAAATCCATTGGAGATTCACTGGATTGAGAGGATTATTTCTCAAGAGTGGCTAAATAATTTGGATTTGCATTCCTTGGATTTTAGAAGAATGAGGAATGGCCTGATTCAAAGATATAAGTCCTAAAGGAACTTGGCCTGGTAGATGCTGAAAATTCTCCACCAGTGGGGAAGTCATAAACAAATAAATAGCAACAAAATAACATGACCAATGCTTTACTGCCAAATCATGTATGCAAAGTTGGTTCATTTATTCCACTGATTGTCATGTTCTTACAAATACTTTCCATGGCAACTTCTAAGGAAATGACTCGATGGACTTGCTGAGATGTATGACCATGGTTGCAAGGTTATGTGATGTTACCTGTCGTCTGGGAACTTCCCTATATGTAGGTATTGAAATTGACAAATTTAGCGAGAATGCATATTTGAAAAGTGCGACTCTGCATTGTTCACATTCAATTGCTGTGAACAGAGTGAAACATAGGACCTCTGCTGCTGGTACTTAATCGGTTGCGCCCCAGTGTGTGTCTTGAAATGGTCAATTGGTGCAATGCCTTAAAATGAACTGCAAATGCAGTTTCATGAAGGATTTCTCATTGAAGAATGTTCGTGGATTTCACAGGCTTAAAAATGCTGATTCCTCAATTCACCTTTTACCTATTGTAAAGCACTCTGATCAAAATAGTGTGATGTGTGCATCTTTTAGCTGTTCTGGCTGCACTGTTCACTAGCAATGAATGCTACTGGAGTAGTAATAACTAGGATCAATCCTTCTATGCAGAAGCTTTAGAAGTGGCAAATGCCCTTTAACATGCAGAACACCATTGCATACGTCTTTGAAGTTTGTAACAACCTCACAGGCCAAAGATTCAATGGAATGGCCAGAAGAACGTAACCTCAAGTTGCAGATAATTGATGATCCCAATCACTGATGGTGATTCTCTCTGCTGTTATGCAAGCTGGATTGTTGATATAAGGAATGGAAATATGGGGCCAAATCAATGTTGCCTTATTAACATCCATGACTGATAACAGGATCACTCTGCACGTTATAATTCTGATTAGTGTTCATATCAACCAGACAAAGGTTGCACCTGGATCAATTAATTTAAAAAAATATACATGCAAAGTAACATTATTTTTTCCCTTTGCTCCCTTTTGAATTACCCTTTAGAATCCCAACTGACTCGATTCCCACTAACCCCACAGGCAGTGAGTTCCATATTATTACCTCTATCAATGTTACAGTTGCTCCTTTTGCCCATCACCTTGAACCAGTGTCACGTGGTCCTCCCACCATCTCTTGCTGGAAGCAGCTTTCCTCTGTTTACCCCAAAGGATACCTACTGGGACTTTGTTGCAAGTGTGGTTGCAAGTGTTATTTTCTACGCTGTTGTCTGCTGGGGCAACAGCATTAAGGGCCTGTCCCAGCAGCATGCAACTCCATGCGATGAGCGCTTGAGCCGTCCGATTGCCGGAGCCGTGCGGAATTGTACGGAGTTCGTCCCGACATCGCGCGGGGCTCCGAAAAACTGACCGTGTTCAAAAATTACGCGCGGCAACGGCTTGTCGGCACGCAGTCGCCTCGACGCATTACACACCGCCCCGACGTTGTGCCTCCGTGAACCTATCTGTAGGTGCCTCCGTGACCCTCTCTCTGTGTGGCTCCGTGGCCCTCTCTGTGCGTGCCTCTGTGCCCCTCTCTGTGTGTCCCTCTCTCTCCTGGCGAACTCACCTTTAAGACTTCGCTCCAAGTTCGCCTCACTTTGCACCGCGTTGCGCCACTCACCCGACCTCCGCGCGGCCCCTGATGCCGGTTTGGTCGTGGTTGCCGCATGCAGGCGCATGCTGGTGGGACGGGCCCTGTACGGGGATCACCCGACCTTCACATGGCCCCCGCTGCCAGTTTGGTCGCGCTCACCGCATGGAATCGCATGCTGGTGGGACAGGCTCTTTAATGCAAAAAACAACAAGAAGCTGGACAAACTGGTTAAACGAGCTAGCTCAGTGCTGGAGGGGAAAGTGGACTCTGGGATGGATGTGCTTGAGAGGCGTATGAGGCGCAAGGTCATCCTGGAAAACCCCGGGCACCCCCTCCATGTAATTCTGGAGAGTCAAAAGAGCACTCGGAACATCAACCAGCTCATCTCCCTGCCCTGTAGAACGGAGCGGTTCAGGAGATCCTTCACCCCTGCAGCCATTAGATTTTATAATACGGACTGCTAGGCTGTAGGGGGATGCATTTTTGCATTAAATTTTTTAAAAATTGTTAATTATTGGTCTTTTAAAGTATTTATTGCTCTCAGGTAGTGTCCACACTGTATTTTATGTATTTTCTGTCTGCGTTCGTTTTGAATGTGTGGGTTTGTTGGTTGGGGGCTTCTTGACATCTGAATTTCCCTGAGGGGGATCAATAAAGTATTTATTGTTATTATTATTATTATTATTATTATTATTAATTGTGCATGTTCAGTTTTATCTCAATATACTTTGCTCCATGGAACTCCAGCTAATTTAGTCGAAAAGTGACTGAAGCCCCTCATAGCCAGAAGCAACGTGGTAAAGCTTGCAGCGCCGGAGACCCAGGTTCAATCCCGACTATGGGTGCTGTCTGTACGGAGTTTGTTCGTTCTCCCCGTGACCGTGTGGGTTTTCTGCAAGATCTTCGGTTTCCTCCCACACTCTAAAGACGTACAGGTTTGCAGGTTAATTGGCTTGGTATAAATGTAAATTGTCCCGAGTGCATGCAGGATAGTGTTAGTGTGCGGGGATCACTGGTCGATGCGGACTTGGTGGGCTGAAGGGCCTGTTTCTGTGCTGTATCTCTAAACAAAGCTAAACCTTTTATGTATTCTTGATAGGAACTTCAATTCTTTCTTAACCACAATTATTCTAATTGGATGTAAAACCTCAGTGAAGGCATAACCTGGTGTTTCAAAGAGTTAACAAAAACTCACTGCTTTTACCTTCTAGGGCATAATAAATGCTCGACCAACCCCCACGTAGGGTACGATTGCCGGCGCAAGGGAACTGACATCCCCCCCGATGTAGGAGCTGATCGTCCCGATGCGGCCACCCAAACGCCGCCAGCTACGGGAGTCAAGATCTTCCCATCAACGGAAGGCTCGAGGCCCCCGACCACAGGAGAGCATGGAAGGGAAGAGATTTTAACTTTTTTTTTCGCCTTCCATCACAGTGAGGAATGTGGAGGAGTCACTGTGGTGGATGTTTATGTTAAAATGTATTTTGTGTGTTCCGTTGCTTTTTATGCGTATGACTGACTTGGCAAATGAAGTTCCTTGTATGTTGCAAAACGTGCTTGGCTAATAAAGCATTATTGTGATTGTGATTGTGTATTTATGATGCGTTTATGATGATTGCTCTTCCCATGATGGTTGGGGGGGGAAGTGTGCATATTTCAAGAATGTGAGCAATGTGTGATACCTATACTCACTATAGCTGAGTATAATGAGAGCCTTTGCTGTATATGTTGGCATGAGAGAAATTTACCTTTCATTCCAATGGATTTGGCAGAGTTTGCTGAGATACCTTTAGTGGTTTGTGGTACCCAAGTAGGTTTTGTCTTAAGTTTAGTTTTGTGCGCTGGAAATTGAGGTTGGATCTTCATGAGGACTGACACACACCATGATCAATTGACTAGTTCATACAAATTATTTTATGTTGGTAATATTAAACATATGATATGCCTTTTGCATTTCCCATTGTATTTCAGTTTGCAGGCTGAATGATTTGAGAAACCTGCGAGATGAATTAAAATGCTTTCAGAAGGCACTGCAAACGAAATTGCACTGCCAACTCATCTTTCACACTGATTCTGGTTACTTGGATGGTAATATACTGATTCTCGAGGCAGCTCACAGTCATCAACAACACCACCAAGGAATTAAAATACCGAATACTAACTACAAATCTAAGCCACAAATAGATTAGGTACATTGGATCAATATAAATCTACTTGGCTTCTTACAAAAGTCAGCTTAATTAGCAGCTCAAGATTCTGTACTAATCTTTGCATTGAATCTTGTGACTTCTGGTGTATCTCAGGGATCAGTGCGGGGCCCATTGTGGTTTATATCAACGATTTGGATGAAAATGTAGAAGGCATTATCAGTAGGTTTGCAGATGACACGAAAGTGGGTGGTATCGTAGATAGTGAAAATGGCTATTAAAAAAATGACGGCAGGATCTTAATCAGCGGGTCTCGACTTGAAACATCACCCATTTCTTCTCTCCAGAGATGCAGCCTGTCCCGCTGAGTTCCCCCAGCATTTTGTGTCTATCCATAGATATCAAGTTTGCTGTAAGAGCTCCTTATTGAAGCATTGACTGCAACATTCATCGCCCCAGCCTCTATTATCCACACACAGCATGTCTATCAGTCATGAACAAGGAGCCTGCAGTGTATATTGCTAAGCCCACCAGTAAATTGGCAGACTTTCCACATCTGCGACAGAGTTTGACTTCATGTAACACCCTGTTTCTTAATAGGCAAGACACTGGCCTGTGAAATAAGTGAAACAGATATCTGAACAAAACTAAACCAGTTGTTGGTATAATTAGATACGTCGAAACATAAATAAAAACATATTACTCTTATTGTCTGTGTTCAAGACCATTTTGAATCCTTTCTGTTTCACTAATTTAGCAGGGAATCGTGAATGGCAATGAGATGATCAGCACAAACTTCAAAATCACACGTTGAGCACAAACTGAATGTGAATGGAAATCTAATTGGCATGAATATCAATGGAAATGGGTATTGTGCAAATAATGGCATGATTATGTATACACATGCTGGGTGAATGCTATGCCCACTTGGATAGTGGGAGTGTCCAGTTTCACACCTCGTCAGGCACTGGTTAGCTCGAAATTTGGAATATTGTGAGCAAATTTGAGTCCAATATCTGAGGAAGGATGTGCTGGCTCTGGAGAGGGTCCAGAGGAGGTTTACAAGAATGATTCCAGGAATGGGTGGGTTAGCATATGATGAGCGCATGACAGCACTGGGCCTCAACTCGCTGGAGTTTAGAAGCTCGAGGGTGGATCTAATTGAAACTTAGAGAATAATGAAAGGCATAGATAGAGTGGATGTGGAAAGGATGTTTCCACTGGTGGGAGAGTCTAGGTCCAGAGGTCAAAGCCTCAAAATTAAAGGGTGCTCTTTTAGAAAGGAGGCGAGGAGGAACTTCTTTAGTCAAAGGGTACTAAATCTGCAGAACTCATTGCCACAGAGGGCTGTGGTGGCCAAATCAGTGGATATTTTTTAAGGCAGCGATAGACAAATTCTTGATTAGAATGGGTATCAAGGGTTACGGGGAGAAGGCAGGAACATGGTATTAGGAGGTAGAGATCAGCCAGGATTGAATGGCGGAGTAGACTCGATGGGCCGAATGGCTTAATTCTACTGCTATAACGTGAACTTGTGCCAGAAATGATCACTTGTATGAGTGACTGGTAAAATACATTTTTTTTGGGAACTGAGAATGCTGAGCAAATTAATTCCCAGGCTGTAGTGCCCTCCGCAATCCGTCATAGCACATTCTATTTGAATAAGATGGAATAGTATAGGAAGGAACTATACTATTAATTGCATTGATAAAGTAAGTTTCAGTGCATTTTCCGTGTGGTATCGATGGAAAAAAATGGTGATTTTAAATAGTTCCTCCAAAGGTGCTGACCTTACAGCCAATGAATGTTTTGTCAATGAGCCCGTTGCTAGGATGTTAGATTGTGGAAGAGGCCAACAATTTTGTGTGCTATTGAATGAGACTTCTGCACCCAAGGCCTTTCCTTCATAATTATATCTAATATCCAAGGCAGGGAGACAGGATGGTGGATGTGAGGGGGGGGTTTGGGGAGAAGTGTGGGCCAGTCACACCTGCCCTGCTTTGACTTTGTAAGATGCAACACCTCGCAATTATCTACATTAAACCTGTGTCCTCTGATTCTATTACCCACTCCTCTCCCCACTTGCCCAACTGATTAAGATCAAAAATACAATTCCTTTTCTCCAGAGATGCTGTCTGACCCGTTGAGTTACTCCAGCTGTTTGTGTCTACCTGATAGTAAATGCAGCAATCCTCATGCGTCCCCAGCCCATTCTACTGCTGCACTTTTTGATTGCAGCAGAATTTTTTAACACCATTTCATAGGATTGTTATTTCATTATTTCAATATTGTTTTTGAATAGGAAATTATCCAGCGAATAAGTAATTAAACTAATGCACAACATTCTGGTTGATCTTTCAATTTGAAAGATCCAATTTTAAACCCAGTGGCGCAAATGAACTGAAACTCAAATGTGGAATTCTGCAAGTTCAGTGCTTTGATAATGGCAACCTTAGTGTGTTAAACCAAAACCCAGATGTCCTATTCATCCTAAGTAGACACAAAATGCTGGAGTGACTCAGCGGGACAGGCAGCATCTCTGGAGAGAAGGAATGGGTAACGTTTTGGGTCGAGACCCTTCTTCAGACTGATGTCAGGGAGGTGGACGGGACAGAGATAGACAGTAAGACTGGTGGGACAACTGGGAAGGGGGAGGGGATGGAGAGAGAGGAGGACAGAGACAGAGGGGATAAGACCTTCTCACTTATCCTTGGACATGATGTCTTTGTTCTCATCTTAACACCAACAAACACCATTGTGTCATGGTTCCCATTTGCCTTTTCCCCTCCATGCTTATCTCCTTGTTCTCAAGGTAAAATAACAATTAACAACTTGGATCAAGTAATCTCCTTTAAAAACCCTGGGATTGGCTGATATGGTTCGAAATAACAAGACTAGTACTTCAATTAAGTATCAAGTTCTATTGGTCCAGGCTACACTTCTGGAATTGTAGCTTATACAATTTGCAGGTCTATGTAACTACAATTCATACAATTAATAATGTTATACACAAGTCTAGCATATATTCCTCTACAATCATAACAACGTAAAATTAGATTATGAGGGCCAGTGATTATGATAAGCATGTTTCCAAAACCTCTTCATTGCCCTATACCCAAGAACTATCCCATACACTGATGCCTCATTTTTAAATAGATAGTGATGCCACTCTCAACCCAAGTCAATTATTTCTGTTCTGATATTCCTTACCTTTTGGCTATTTTCATTTTTTTTACATTTTATTCTATAACTGCTGCCCGGTCGTATCAACAATCATTTCCCCCTTCTTGGTTATTTTGATATTTCCCTTCTATTACATCTCATCTCTCTTATGACTATTATTGTTTTTTGGGGTTTTTTTTGTGTCGATGTATGTGTGCGTGTGTATACACACATACGCACACATACGCATACATACACACACACTCACACACACAATCTGTATATATACATATATATATACACACACACTCAGCATGTTTTTTTTGTCCTCTTTTTTAATTTTCTTTGTTCTCTTTCTTTCTCTTCTTCTCTCTCTCGTTATTATATTGTTTACGGTGGACTGTGTTTACATATTCTGTTGTGCTGCTGCAAGTAAGAATGTCATTGCTCTATCTGGGACATATGACAATACAACAGTTTTGACTCCTGAATGCCCCCACCCCATCCCCTTTTTTAACCTCCCTTGAGTGGTTCCGTCGCCATGCTTACACTGGTTTTGTCTGAAGGGCTCATTGAGTTCTTCTTATGTGACAACACCAAATGTTCTCCCCATGCCCATCACTTCATTTCAGAGCTATCGTTATCAATATCCTTTCCAATACTGTCACCAACCCACCACTTCCCCTTCTGATTCTGCCAAAGGATCAACAATGAACACCTTTTATACAGTTTGAATCAAAATGCAAATTCATGTGCAAACAAGAACTTTTGCCATCCGCGGTAAACGTTGAAATATTCTTTGAATAGGAACTGGCTCAAAACACAATTTCAAAGGACAAAGGACATTTATTGTCACATACACCAATTGGTGCAGTGAAATTTGAGTTACCATGCTGCACACAAATAAGATAAACACAACACTTTAGAATTTAACATAAAACATAAAAAACATCCCCCCCACAGTGGAATCAGCGTTTCCCACTGTGAGGGAAGGCACCAAAGTTAAGTCCTCCTCCTCTGTTCATCCGTGGTCGGGGCCTATTGAGGCCTCCGCAGTCGCCATAACGATGGCCCGATGTTTTGGGCCCACCATTTTATGGCTTTCTTATACCCTCGCTCCTAAATTTGCATTATGGTTGGATTTACACTATGTTTCATCTTGCTGCAAAAGTTTAAAATTGCACATCGATAAATATTTAATATATCCAGTACATACATTTTCCAACGATGAACAAAATGTGAGTATTTTCTTCCTTCAACACAATGTCAACAAGATCAGCGACCAAGACCATTGGCCATTCTTGGATATTGTGCGCAAAGGTTCTCTTGTACTATTGCCTTACTCATCAAAGCTCTTCAGAATGTTATTCTCCATGACTAAGTGATTAATTAATTAATTTGATTATCTTAGTAATCAGGACACATCAGACATTATTATGTTCAGAACATTTTTAAGTATATGGTAACTTTTTAATGTACATAATAAATGGTTTGGGATTTCCTTTAATCTGACTCAACAGAACCCGTTTGCTCCTTCTAATCTCCATTTGTGTTCTTTCCTCCTTTCTTTATAAGGTCATAAGAAACAGTAGAATTAGGCCATTCGGCTCATCATGGCTGATCTATCTCTCCCTCCGAACCCCATTCTCCTGCCTTCTCCCCATAACCTCTGACACCCGTACTAATCAAGAATTCTTGAAGGACCATGTCTGATTCTATCCTCTTAAACCTTGCATGTGCTTTCTTATTCTTTTTGATGTAGATAATAAATGGAGGCGAATGGATTGGCATTTAGCCCACCAGTGAATGGGAATGTTTTCAAAGATCTTCAAATATTGTTTACTCAAGTTCGAATGCCAAATATTTTGATGCCATAAGTTACATTCATAACATTTACAGACTTACGACACAAGGTTGTTTCCAATAAAACAGTGAGGCTGAGAGTTCTCTCATACTGAGAATTAAGTTTCTCGCTGAGAAACTTCAGATGGACTTTTAAAAATCAGGCATTAGATTGACAAAATGGAGAGGCACAGCAGCCAATAAAAAGAAGGAAGGTTTAGCAAAGTGGCCATTTTGGGAGAGAGGCTGTGTTGAGGTGAAGTTGCTGTATTTGAGTACAAGGGCACCGCTGAGGCTAAGGCTCAAGAAGCTTTGACGAGAGGTCTGAGCAAAGGCTAACCACGGGTTGAGACACAGTGTATTTCTCTGTGTAATTACTCCCTGGTCTTGGTGTCACGGAGATGACAGATGGGACAATGGAATGCTGCTCCTGCTGGATGTTGGAAGTCAGGGGGATTTCCAGTGTCTATGAGGATGACAACTACAGTACCGGTGTTCAGCTGCAGCTCCTCACAGAGAGTGTGAAGGTGCCAGAACTGCAGCTGGATGACCTCAATATTATCTGGGGTTGTGAGAGGTGCCAGAGATGGAGCTACAGTGAGGTGTACATGCCTAAGGTAAGGCAGGAAGAAGATGGGTGGGTAGGAGGTTCCTACTAGAAACTCCATAAGTTTTGAATAGGGAGAAGGCTGAACCTTGACAAAGGTATTAAAATAGTCAGGTAAATTACATTATTAAATAGGAGCTGGGCAAGTCCACATCTGACATGTGGAAGTTGTTTCATGGCCAGTTGATTGTGGACGTTCCAGCGGGGAAGAGGGATAAGGATATCAGAGGAAGTGAACCCTGGATGATTAAAGAGGATGTAAATTTGGTCAAAAACAGTGCAATTGGAAAATAATTTGATTGGGACTAAGAGAGGTGGGGTCGGGGGGGGGGGGGGGGGATGATTAACAAAGAGAAGGGAGAGAGATGTCAATGGAGGGAGGGGGGCAAAAGAAAAGTAGAGAGAGAGAGAGTGGGAAAATGGAGAGCAGGAAAGGGTTGGGGAGGAGAGTGGCTAGAGAGAAATGGGAAGAATGAGTGAGAGGTGAGATGAGAGAGAGGAGGGAACAAGAGAGTGAGGGAGAGGATGAAATAGAGGAAGAGGAGAGACTGGGAAATGAGAGTTGGAGAGGAGGGAGGGGCAAGAGGCAATGCAAGAGATGGATCTAGAGAGAAAATTTATATATAATGAGGGAAAGGGACAAACAATACAATATTAATAGGGTGTAGTCTGGAGAAGTTGATCCAGAAGAAAAAAAAATACTGAGGGTGAGGAGCATGAGCTGAAAGAGATTTGTGCTGGCAAGAGAATTATCTCATTGCTGAAAATAGTTTTGGATAGATGAAGGAAGTAGAAATGAGGATCTGAGGAGGAGGTTCTCGTGAAGATAAATCTGAATTGGCCTTTACCCTTGGAAGGAAGTCCTGATGTAGGAGACAAATTTGGAGATTTTGGTAACTGGTGAACAGATGGTGCTGCAAGCCTCATAGCAAATACTTACATTTAAAGTAACATGAGCATCTCTTTCAAGGTGCTTTAACACGAGAAAATAACACTGCATCAGAACTGAAAGTGAGAACATTTGGTTGCTTGACTATTTTTAAATGCATTACTATAACTGTAATCCAGTAAAGAATGTCAGAGAAGTAAGAGGACAGTTTCCCATATATTGGCTGCATTTCCATTGTTAAATGTTCTCCAAATCACTCGTGCTCTTATTAATTAATCTGTAGCTTCAGCTAGAAAAACAAAATCCATTTCTATTTTTTCCAAAATGTGATTTTCCTCAGTCACTTCTTGTAACTTTGCCCTTGAGGGTGAATCAAAGGACATGGTCCAAACTAGGATGGATCTTGCACCCGGTGGGGTGGGTTGCTGGAATATTTGGGAACAGGGTGAGTAAATTTAAAGTAATGAGTGACATTTCGAGTCGAGACGCTTCTTCACACTGAGGATAGGTCGCGACCCAAAACGTCACCCGTTCCTTCGCTGCAGAGATGCTGCTTGTTTTACTGAGTTACTCCAGCATTATGTGTCTATCTTCAGTGTAAACCAGCATCTGCAGTTCCTTCCTACAAATGTAAACTGATGTTCCGTTTCTCACCCAGCCAGGGTGGAAACAGAAGGGGCAGACGGAGGAAGGGTACCTAACCCTTAGACATCAGCCAGTGGGGCCAAATGATTGGTGGGGTGGGGGGTGGAGGTGGTTTTGGAGGATCTTGCGCAAGATAAGGGAAATTCTAAAGAGGGAGATGGCAAGAAGGTTTGAAATGTGAGAGAACAAATAAAAGAGGTGGTTAAGAAAATAGAGTGAGCGGAAAAGAGAAAGAAACACTGAAGTTTCTTTGAAATTTGTCATTTCGAATGAAAGGTCATGACTAAAGCTAACACCTTGATTTGGCTTGGGAAAATAACTTTCCTGACTCGGCTCCAGGTAAGATTGGAGTTGTCATGAAACTTCCTTCAGTTTTTTTTGACAAGGCGGTACAGTGACCTTGCAGCGCCATGTTCGATCCTGACTACGGGTGCTGTCTGTATGGAGTTTGTACGTTCTCCCCACGACCGCATGGGTTTTCTCCGAAGTCCATAGGTTTCCTCCCACATTCCAAAGACGTACAAGTTTGTAGGTTACACAAAAAGCTGGAGAAACTCAGCGGGTGCAGCAGCATCTAAGGAGCGAAGGAGATAGGCGACGTTTCGGGTCGAGACCCTTCTTCAGACCTGAAGGGACAGGTCTGAAGAAGGGTCTCGACCCGAAACGTCGCCTATCTCCTTCGCTCCTTAGATGCTGCTGCACCCGCTGAGTTTCTCCAGCTTTTTGTGTAACCCTCGATTCTCCAGCATCTGCAGTTCCTTCTTTAACAAGTTTGTAGGTTAATTGGCTGGGTATAAGTGTCAATTTTTCCTAGTCTGTGTAGGATAGTGTCAATGTGTGGGGATTGCTGGTCGGCGCTGACTCGGTGAGGTGAAGGGCCTGTTTCCGCTCATCTGCCATCATTATTAGATGCATAGATGTTGCGGGAGAAGGGCTCTTCCATTTTAGCTGTTCATCCACTCCGTTCACGTTTCCACAGAGCTATTTACGCCGTACATGGCAACATACTAGCATGGAGCCACTGACAGGCATCAGTATGGCAGCTGACCAAAGCCCACAATTAGAAGGTCTTTGGTATGGAATTTGAGAACAAAAAGACAAGAGTTGATTATTGTTCCCTCCCTTCACATAGACCCAGCCCTGTCCTCGCTGAAGCAGCTATCAAATCAAGCTGCTACCCTAAATAGACAAGCAAGAGGTCACACAGAAGATATTTAGAGTTGAACGAGATGCCTTAATTCAGCAAGCTATGCCAAATACTTCCAGGAATGCGGGACACAAAGTCAAATAGACTGTATATTGCATTGTAAGCAGTGTGGGTGGAAGCATAAAATTACAACAATATTAATAGAACAAGCAATTAAGTAAAGCAACAGTAAATGGATTTCAATATGAATGAGTGTATTCCCAATGGGAGAGATCAGAGTACTTCCTAAATGATGGAATGCTGGAAACAGTGAAGGGATATTATGTGCTTAGACTAGTCAACATAATAGACAAATGCCAAAAGTGAACGGCGGCTAATGTTAGAGTTTAAAAAATGACTAAATCTATGGGTTGTGAACAGTTCTGGGTATCCACATCTCAGAAATGATGTGTGGATAAAGAGGGCAACACAAGATTGGAGCGGAATGTTATCTGACCAAGGTTGAATTCTAAGCAGGTATTAATATCTAAGCAGATATTAGCAGTTACATTCTAAATAGATAATATAATAATGGAGGTTCCATTCTCGTAAATGTAGAAGGTTATGGAATGATCTGAAGTTGTCATTATTTATTGGTAAACTGACAGAGAGAAAAATTAGTTCACGTTCAAGTGACATTTATTGTCACATACACCAATTGGTGCAGTGAAATTTGAGTTACCATGCAGCCACATAAATAAAATAAACACAACACTATAGAATTTAACATAAACAGCGGAATCAACGTTTCCCACTGCGAGGGAAGGTAACAAAATTCAATCATTTACCAACTTGTTCCCCCGTGGTCGGGGCCTATTGACTACTCTGTCAAATGGGGGTGTATGAATGCCAGAATTTTCTAAATTGTAGTTTAGAACCAATTCTACATGACGTTGATACTTTAAAATCTGAAATTATTATTGACCACAATATTAAGCATACAGTATATGGCAAAGATGGATACATGTATAGGAAGGAACTGCAGATGCTGGTGTACACCGAAATTAGACAAAATGGAGGAGTTCCAAAATGCTGAAGGAATTCCTTCTATCTGGAGATGCTGCCTGTCCTGCTGAGTTACTCCAACATCTTGTGTCTATTATAGATAGATACATGTTCACGAAAATAAATAGTGGGGTTAAATGCAGCGCCGGAGACCCGGGTTCGATCCCGACTACGGGTGCTGTCCGTACGGAATTTGTACGATCTCTCTGTGACCTGCGTGGGTTTTCTCCGAGATCTTTGGTTTCCACCCACACTCCAAAGACATACAGGTTTGTAGGTTAATTGGCTTGGCAAATGTGAAAATTTTCCCGAATGGGTGTAGGATAGTGTTAATATGCAGGGACCACTGATCGGCGTGGACTCGGTGGGCCGAAGGGCTTGTTTCCGCACTGTGTCGCCAATCTAAATTAAATGCTGTTTTCATGTAGGTAGACAAAAATGCTGGAGAAACTCAGCGGGTGAGGCAGCATCTATGGAGCGAAGGAAATAGGCAACGTTTCGGGCCGAAACCCTTCTTCATGAGGCGACGAGGTTCGGCAGGCTCGGTGAGGCAGCGAGGTGAGTAGGCCCCGGTGTGGCATGTTTTCATGTAACTTTATTTTATATAAACAAATAATAGGCAGAAGAATTTTCTAAGGTGAATATAGTTTGTCCTGAGGTGTCACTATGAGTATTTCATTAAAAAAATCCAACATACTCCGCAACATTCCAGTCATTATGCTTTACTTACCATGATTGGGTAGATGGTATTGTATAATGTTGAATTATGTTGTGTTGTCTAGAGGGAGGAGGGCTTGCCACACTTCCCAATTCCCACTCCCACACAACATCTCACCTCCTTATCATTACCTGTGATGTGGATTAGAGATCTGAGCCATTGTTGTTGTTATTTGGTCTTACTTCACCATTCAGGGCAAACTCTCAGCATGAATCATGCTCTCAACAGACAATGGGGAGGTTGGAAAGGTTACAGATATTTATGAAATCCTAACAGAGATATATAGACGTTTCAAAATCGAGAACACTGCAGTTGCATTTATCGGTCACAAGTGACTTTGCTTCCAGAATTACAATGGTGTGGACCCATCTAAGAAGCAGGTAAAATCAGAAGTATAGTTGTCCTTCCATGATTCTCGTCTACTCCGTCAAATAACACAGCAGAAGGTGCATAAGGTGTCTGTGATGAGAATGAGCTCCCAGAGCTCATACAGCAACAAAGCTATAAAACTCCAGAGCTGTTGGCAGCTAATGTCACCACTGTACTTCACTTAGTCTTACACCATCAAACTTTAGCCACAATGAGAGCATATCTCAGCCCTGACAGCCCTTCGCCTTTAATCTCAGTGAAGATAGACACAGAATGTTGGAGTAACTCAGTGGGACAGGCAGCATCTCTGGAAAGAAGGAATAGGTGACGTTTCAGGTCATAGAGTGATACAGTGTGGAAACAGGCCCTTTGGCCAAAATCACCCAGCAATGTGGCCAGCAATGTCCCAGCTACACTAGTCCCACTAGCCTGCACTTGGTCCATATCCCTCCAAACCTGTCCTATCTATGTACCTGTTTAAATGTTACCTAAACGATGGGATAGTCACAGCCTCAACTACCACCACTGGCATGCTTGTTCCATACACCCACCACCCTTTGCATGAAAAGGTTACCCCTCGGATTCCTATTAAATCCTTTCCCCTTCACCTTGAACCTGTGTCCTCTGGTCCTCAATTCCCCTACTCTGGGCAAAGGACTGTGCATCTACCTGATCTATTCCTCTCGTGATCTTATACACCTCTATAAGATCACCCCTTATCCTCTTCGGCGCCATGGAATTGAGACCCAGCCCACTCAACCTCTCCCTATAGCTCACACCTTCTAGTCCTGGCAACATCCTCGAAAATCTTTTCTGAACCCTGTCAAGCTTGACAATATTTTTCGAAAACATGGTGCCCAGAACGGAACACAATATTCTAAACGCCCTGTCTCATGGTGCGGGTCCACCCAAGAGTGACCCCAAGTGAAAGAAAAAAAACAGACTCGTGGTTATGCACGAGATTCAAAGTTTATGGTCAAGTGTTTAACCGAGTTCCCACGGGCATGTTATTTATGCGATGTTCCAAGGTGCTCTCCCGAGTTGCCAAGTTCCTCTCCCGTTACACTTGAGCCAACCGTGAATGAAGGTATGTTTTAATAAAGCAACAATGTTAAAGAAAACATCTCCATCCTGCGGCTTTGAGTTAAAGATAGAAATCCGTGCGGCCGCATCTATTTATATAACCTATAAAAGGGAAAATGCGCACCCTCCAGTGCCAGAGCAGTTATACTTATGATTTGTTTGAAACACACATCACGTAGTTAGAAGACCAGCGGGCGAAGGTTTGTTATATTTGGAGGGGCAAGTGAAATATAATAATGATAGGTCTGAGGTGTTGCACTTTAGGAGCGCTGAAACATTCGGACATGTGCAATGAGTGGCAGCAACATTGGGAATATCGTATTAACAAGGAACGTTGTTGTACAAGTGAAAACAAATTGCTTGAAGGCAACATCACAACTGGATAAAAGATAGACACAACGTGCCGGAGTAACTCCGTGGGTCAGGCAGCATTTGTGGAGAAAAAGGGTGGGTGTCGTTTCGTTAGACGGGTCCGGATCCAAAACATTTCTCCAGAAATACTGCCTGATCCATGGAGTTACTCGGGCACTTTGTGTCTATCTTTGGTATAAACCAGCATCTGCAATTATTTTTTCTACTTAGCACAGCTAGATGTGGTGGTTAGGAAGTGCGGGAACCAAATCAAGGAGGGAGTGCGGGAATCAGAAGCAGGTGAGTTTGACGGGAGCGTGGGAGCCGCACACAGCGAGTGGAAAAGTGTTTGGGAAGCCGAACCCAGCATGAAAGAACCAGCACGGGTATTGGGTCCCAACAGGAATAAGTTAAAGGCTTGAAGAGAAGATGGAGACAGAGACACTCACATTCAACAAGGACAGTAATTCTGCTGTAACACGATCGTTGCTTTGCGAAGTAACGTAGTTTTTTTAATAGAAAATCCTGGCAATGGGGAAAAGGTGTTTCACCCTTGCAGTAATCAAGTTATTTTCCTGTGGTCTTTTGAATAACTAAGTTTATTTATGTTACTGCAAGCTAAAATACTAAAGGTTGTGTGTTACACTGTTTAATAGAGTTTTGTTGTTCAAATATCAAAGGAAGCGATTGTTTGTCAATTTCTATGGTCGTTAAACCCATAGTTGGGCTCCGGTGATTGGGTTGATCATGAGATCATGGTGCCTCGTCACTGCTGGAAGGCTACGGCGGCGGCACTGGGTTAACAGCTGCGGCCCACCTGCAGTCTGTCTGTTATTTTATTTTTATGTCCTGTTTTTGGTTGGGTTCGTTCGTTTTGTTGGATTGTGTGTGTATGTGGGTGGGGGGGGAGTAACATGTCCGGGTCTCTTCCTTCTGAGGGGGGGGGGTGCGACTTTCTGTCGTATTCCCCGTCTCTGTCTGCGCCGAGGCCTAATGGCGCAGCTGGCGGCCTTGGGCCCGGAGCGGTTCCAGCAGCGGCGGCGGCAGCAGCGGCGGCGGCCCGACTCCCGGAGCGGTTCCGGCGGCGGCCCGACTCCCGGAGCGGTTCCAGCAGCGGCGGCGGCGGCGGCCCGACTACCGGAGCGGTTCCAGCAGCAGCGGTGGCGGCGGCAGCAGCGGCCCGACTCCCGGAGCGGTTCCAGTGACTACCGGAGCGGTTCCAGCAGCGGCGGCGGCAGCAGCAGCGGCCCGACTACCGGAGCGGTTCCAGCAGCGGCGGCGGCAGCAGCGGCCCGACTACCGGAGTGGTTCCAGCAGCGGCGGCGGCGACAGTGGCGGCGGAAACCCGACTCGGTCCCGGGGCGGCGACCCGACTTGGTCCCGGAGCGGTTGCAGCGGCCCGACCACGGTGGACCTCCCAGGCCGCGGGGTTGAACCGGCCCATTCGTGGAGATCAGTTGAACCGCGGGACTGACTTACCATCGCCCAGTGCGGTAGCGGCATCTGAGGCCTGGATCACCTCGGCGCAGAGGGAAACAAAGAGGGAAGAGACACAGACATTAAGACTTTGCCTTCCACCACAGTGAGGAGGTGTTTGGTGAACTCACTGTGGTGGATGTTAAATTTGTGTTTATTGTGTGTTCTGTCATTTTTTATTTATTTATTTTTAATTATATGTATGACTGCAGGGAAACAGAATTTCGTTCGGACCGAAAGGTCTGAATGACAAATAAAGAATCTAATCAAATCTAATCTAATCTACATGGAAGCATTTTTGGCTGCTTGCTAATTTCCAAACTAACTGTAGTTCCCAACCTGAAGGGCCCGTTTCTGTGCAGTATGAAGCAATAATGAAAACAAAACAGTGCAGAAGAGCCAGGGTGTGTAGGAAGCACAGGCAGAACAGGGGCAGAGGGACAGGAGGAGACGCTGTATGTGTGGGGAGCTAGTGGTACTTCCCCAACTCTACCCCCACTCTACATCTCTTCGTCTCATCATACAGACCAAACTCCCCACCATTGACTACAAGTGCATTTCATGTTGCTTCGGGAAAGCAGCCAACTGAACTAAAGACCTTTCCTACCAGGGCCATTCCTTCCTCTCCCCGCTCCCATCGGAAGAAGAAACAGAAGCTTAAAAGTGCGCATCAGTAGAATCAGGAATGCATTCTTTCCTCTGTTATCAGGCTTTTGAATGGTCCTTCCATAAATTGGGGGACCGTTCGATTCTCCTCAACCTCATTGTGGCCATTGGTCTTTGTCTCTGGAATTCAGCGCTAAAATATTGAGAACGACAAGATCTGCATTTTGTTTCTGTCCCGATCTATGTACTTGAATTTAGTTTATTTCTATTTATGTATAGTATTATCTGATTTGACTGGATAGCATGCAAAACATAACTTTACACATGAAAGTAATAAATCTAAACCTAATGTTGTTTGTATCGGGTAGTTGTGCATTGTCGTGGTGAGTTTGTCGGTAGCAAGCATCTTTCTGAAAGCAATGAATGCTGAGGGCAAACCTTATCAACCTGAATACGGACTTCCAGAGGGGTCTTGACAAAATCGCAATACGTGGTGCAAAATGAATATTGAAAGGATGTACATGAGGTCAACAAAATATTAAACAATCTTGGTAAATGCTTGTGGGAAAGTGAATAGTGTGTCCCCCCCTCCTCCCGGATCACAGTCACAGTCATCGGTAGCCACAGTCACCCGTAAATAAACCCACTACATCCAATATGCGACTTTTTATGATCATGGATGACAATCCATTTAACCTCAGTGTGAATTCAAATGAAGGTTCCTGCTCCCGCCTTCTGCTGTCACTTTCAATGCTGCTACTATTGGAGTCTGGCCTCTGGTAACTCCATTCCCACCTGGGGAATGAAAAGTTTCCATTGACGGTGCCACGGTAGACTCACGAATCAATAAGGTAAACGCACGGGCCACTACGTTATGACAACGAGTTTAAATGTTTTAATTTTTAACTTGAACATTACATTTGACTCGTGGAAAATATCAAACATGTTTGATTTTTTTCACGAGTTCACAAGTTTCACGGGTACCTACCGTTAGCACCACGAGTCGCTAAGTTGCTCGCGTGAATTCCGACGTTTCCGCTACGTTGATTGTACGGGATTACCGCGAGTGAAAACTCGGGGTACCTCGTGGGACAACTCGCACCGTGAGACAGGGGTTTAAATGCGGTCTCACCAATGTCTTATACAACAGCAACATGACCTCCCTACTTCCATACTCAATACTATGACTGATGAAGGCCAAAGTGGCAAAAGCCTTTTTGACCACCTTATCTACCTGCGACTTGACCTTCAAGGAACCATGCACCTGCACTCCTAGATCCCTCTACTCCACAACACTACTCAGAGGCCTACGATTTACTGTGTAGGTCCTGCCCTTGTTAGACATCCCAAAATACAACACCTCACACATCTCTGTATTAAATTCCATCAACCATTCATCCGCCCACCTGGCCAATCGATCCAGATCCTGCAGCAATCGTTCACAACCATCGTCAATATCTGCAAAACCACTAACTTTTGTATCATCAGCAAACTTGTTAATCTTGCCCTGTATATCGAGACCCTTCTTCAGACTCTGTGAGACACTTTGTTGAACCTGTAACTTTAAATTGCACAATCGGCTTCTGTGTCGACCCACCCAGTGACCCTACCTTCATTCCTAAGAGCAGGACTAGTGATCTGCACAAGTGGTTGTGTGAAAGGAGTTGACTCTGATGAACATCACAGAGAGATAGAGGACATGTGGCACAGCAGATGGTGAGATGGTTGTTGCATGCAGCAGGCTGATTTGCCATCACCTCTTCATACTGTTCTCTCTGTTCCAATCACTCTACATGACAATCTGTTCATGTATAACTACTTGTCATCTGCTGATACATACCTCAGCCTCTGATTACTAATTCTTGCACTTATTTCTTCCAAGTCTATCAGAGTTCTTGGATGAAGTTTTAACAAGCTTCATTTAAGGCCGGCACGGTGGCGCACCGGTGGAGCTACTGCCTTACAGTGCCAGGGACCCAGGTTCCAGCCTCCGACTCGCTATCCCTTGCTTAATTTTATAAATCCCTTTTTGATCATCCATTAATCTCCTGTGTTCCAGTGAGAATAAACCCAACCCATCCAAACTGTCTTCATAAATACTAAATCCAAATCTCTCCCCAACTTCATCCGCAGCTCAGTCTGCAGGGACTGAGGGCATCAGGGCCACAAGCATAGAGTCGTACAGTTAGGAAACAGGCCCCTTAGCCTAAACAGCCCATACCAACCAACATGCCCCATCTACACTAGTCCCACCTGTCTGTGTTGGCCCATATCCCTCTAAACCTATCCTATCCATGTACCTGTCCAAATGTTTCTTAAATATTGTGATGGCACCTGCAATCACTGGTACTTCACCCCATTATATTCCGACCAGCCCATCCCACCAACCTCACTTCTATTGACTCCATGTATACCTCACGCGGCCTCATTAAGGCCAGCAGCATAATCAAGGACGAGTCGCACCCTGGTCAATCCCTCTTCTCCCCTCTCCCATCAGGCAAGAGGTATCGAAGTGTGAAATCGCACACCTCCAGATTTAGGGACAGTTTCATCCCAGCTGTTACCAGGCTACTGAATCATCCTAGCACAAACAGAGAGCAGTGCTGAACTACCATCTACCTCTTTGATGACCCTCGGATTTTCCTTGATCAGATTTTGCTGGCTTTACCTTACACTAAACATTATTCCCTTATTATGTTTCCTATGATGTAAATACGATATGATACGATAGATCTTTATTTACCCAGAAGGGAAATTGATCTGCCAACAGTCATAAAGCATATGATACATGAAACATGAAATTAGAGTGACGAGTGGAAAGGTTTGGGGATGTGCAAAGATTGGGCAGGTGGGTGGGGGAGCCAGTCAACCTCACGACAGAAGGGGGAAGTGTTGTACAGTTTGATAGCCACAGGGAAGAAGGATCTTCTGTGGCGTTCTGTACTATATCTTGGTGGAACCACTGTTGCTAAAGGTACTCCTCAGGTTGTCTAGTGGATCTTGATGCAAATGGCTCGATTGTAATAATGCATTGTCTTTCTGCTGACTGGTTGCAACAAAAGCTTTTCACTGTACCTCAATACATGTGACAATAAACTGAACTGAGACCATTCCTTCAAACTTGCTTGCATCCTTTGCTCACAAACTTTTGCCTATTGAAGCAGGATTCCTACCTGGAAGGGCACCAGATATCCGTCCATGAGCAGCAGGGAGCCAGTAACGCCACTTAAAGGAAATTCTGCAGTCAAACTGTGGTGATTTAAAGCCCTGTCCCATGGTACGAGGTCATTCCAAGAGTTCTCCCGAGTTTGCCCTGATTCAAACTTGGAGATTTAGTGTAATGGCCGCTCGTCGGTACTCGGGGCTCTCGTGGACATTTTTCAACATGTTGAAAAATCTTCACGAGTCTTCCCGAGTACCTGCCGTTAGCGTTGCGAGCCGCTAAGTGACGTCCCCGAGCTCCGACGTACCCGCTACGTACATTCTCTGTGCTTACCATGAGTTTGATTTTTTTTTAACTCGGGAGAGCTCTTGGAATGAACTCGTACCGTGGGGCAGGGCTATTACTTTTACGTTTTGTAGTATTTATGACGTTGTCAAATGTTTAATATCAACCACAGACTACGAATCAAATATGTCCAAGTTGGAAAAGATAGATGAATTGCAAATAAAACAGAAAAAAAGTTGGAGCAAGGAAAAGGAGAAACTGAAATTGAAATTAAAAAAAAATAATAATCACTTCAATGTTTGTATCATCATATACTTAAAACTCTGATCTTGTATGTGTGTATATGTAATTGTCTTTACATCTTCGCAAAAACACTACGTGGTAACGATAACATTTTTACATATTCTGAATCACATTTTTCCTTTCTAGGCAAAGATCACCTTCGCTGAACATTTTATGCTTTATTTCTCGACATTACTGATTAAAGTTTTAAAAAAATCAAAAAACTCTGAATTCAATATGACCAGCTTCAACTGATGATGCCACAATGGCTCAGCTAACAGTGATCAGGTTTACTGGATTTCACCCATATTTCACATTATTGGCGATTAAAGTTTAAAAAATGCCAACAAAACGATTTTTACTGTTAAAATAGTTCCTCCCTGCTTCCAACACACTTTGGTACAAAGTTGCAAGACAGAAACACTCTGAACCTTTCACCTCAATGGGATTTTTCAACAGGAGGAGAAGGTCCAATTGGTAATGCAGTTGGAACTTGGAATATTTTTAAAGTCCACTGCTGAGGGGGGCTGGGTAGTGCTGGAATCTTACGTTCGGGAATAGGTTTAGATTCCCATCAGTTCCTCCCTCCCACAAGATCTTCGGTCCCCTAGTATTTCCTTGTTTCCTAATATAAATTCACCTGTCTCTGATTGTAAGGGACCTACATTTGCCTTCACTAATCTTTTGATTTTTATATTTCTAAAGAAACTTTTACAGTCAGTTTTCATATTCCCCGCAAGCTTTCTTTCATGCTCTTTTTTCACCGCTCTTAATTAACCCCTTAGTCCTCCTCTGTTGAGTTCTAAATTCCAGTCCCCCGATTTGCTGCTTCCTCTGGCCAATTTATATGCCTCTTCCTTGGATTTAACACTATCCTTGATTTCCCTCGTTAGCCACATTTGAGCCGCCTTCCCCGTTTTATTTTTTCACCAGACAGGGATGAACAATTTTTGGAGTTCATCCATGCAGTCTTTAAATCATTGCCATTGCATTTCCAACATTAACCCATTAAGTATAACTTGCCATTTGAATTTTGTGCTTTAAATTTTCACACCAACCATTTTTACACTAATTTCACAGTTACAAATTTTAGTCTTCACATATATAGACATGAAATGCTGGAGTAACTCAACGGGACAGGCAGCATCTCTGAAGAGAAGGAATGGGTGACATTTCGGGTCCCGCTGAGTTACTCCAGCATTTTGTGTCCATCTTCAGTTTAAACCAGCATCTGCAGTTACTTCCCACACAGTTATTCTTCACATAGTTCAGTCAAAATCCTCCCATATGTATCTACACACAAGGACAATTTTGAAGCCACAGGGAGAACACACAAACCCCGCATAGATCGTACCAGACCGAACCCACCAGCTGTGTCAATGCTTGCCCCTTGGGGGATGATGCAGGACAATTCCATAGAGAGGACCTGGCCACTAAGATCTGGTCATCACATTACAGGCAAGATGTGAAGGCTTTGGAGAGGGAGCACTAGAGGTTTACCAAAATGAGGGCTGAATTAGAGGGTTTCAGCTGCAGGCAGAGGTTGGAGAGACTTGGATTGTTTTCTATGGAACAGATGCTCTTGAGAGGAAAACACAAATTATTTTCAAGAGCAAACTATTCAAACAGATTTCTTTTAAGCAAACTCTCTGGGAAAGTATTTTAATTGAACGTATTTATTGCTTAATGAATTTTAAGCAAGAGAAAGGAAGCAATTGTGCTCATAGTATACGTTCAAAGGAACCACCCATAATGCCCAATACCATCATCATCATCATCATCATCATCGTGACAAATGTGAACTTCCTTTTCCATAGCAACAGCAGCACAACTCTCCTGTTGTTCCCATAGCAACTGCAACATGAAGCAATCTCAAGATGGAAACAGATTATAATACATGCTTACAATTCAAGGGGAAAAACGCAAGCAGATTAAATGGAAAATGCTTTCAGCATTTATCTTCCATTTTTAGATGTCCACCTTGAAGAATAAAGCACAAAACGTATTTGAAGTAGAAATTTTACAACACGGCCAGAAACTGAGATACCCATGAAATATTATACAATCATGTTGAATAACCGATTGGACGATATTACAACAACAGATGCTGAGCAACCAATAAAAATACTTATTTTATCCTTCTCCATTCCATTTTTCTGTTGAAACATCTCTTTTCACAGGAGACCAAAATGGTGTATCAGACATCCTACATACCTGAAGCACAATCTTCCTGCCAGTATATTCAATTCCTCTTGCAAGACACAATAACATTCTGGTTAGTTTTCCCAATACTTTGCTGCACCTGAATACTAGACTCTTGCAAATTGTGCATTACAATACCCCGATGCATGTGTAGTTCACACCTCTACAATCTCTCACAATTTAGATAATATGCTTCCTTTTTAATTTTTCTGCCAAATTGGACAATATTACACTTTTCCACATCATACTCCAATTTCCAGGTTTCAACCTATTCACTTAACATGTCTTTTCATCTCTTAGTAGCCTGTGCACATGCACAATGCAGCTACAGAACGGAATAAACTAATTCCACGTTCCAGCAGCTCTCTGTGTTATTTTGTGTTTTTCCACAATCCTTATTTTTTCCCAGGTTAGAACGGAAAACATGTACCTCTGCAAAGAATTGCAGTGAAGATGTTAAGAATGGACCTCAAGTGAATCATAAATAATGGAGCTCGCCATTTACCTTGAAGCTCATGGCCATACTCTGAGGCACTGGCATCAGCGGTGAGCATTGGAGGGGGCTAAGTCTGAGTGAATACAGGTAAGTGTGGGCATGGAGCACCCAGCACCCAGGCGGGTGCATCAGTCGAGGACTGGCACAATTCCTATGGGCAAAAGCAAGCGGAGGCACTTTACCCACCAGAGTGACTGTGGATATGCAAGAGTACAGAAAGAATAGTATCGGGAATTAGACTAAAATTAAGTGAGACTAAAATTGCTATCGTAATTTCAACGAATCAGAGGTTGTGACCAATGACACTAAACACAAAACGCGATACACCAAATGGAAATACTTTGTGTGTTCTGGTGTGATGTTGTAAATGTCGGTACCACGTGAAGAGGGAATGAGGCTGCACAGACTCAAGCAACATTAACAGCTTTGATGGAAATGATCGAGTGCATGAACCAGGCAAAGAACTTACGGAGATGTATTTTGTTGCAGAAGATAGCACAATAGAAATTAATAGTAATCTTAAGAGAGTGAGCCTGAACGAAAGGACACTGAATGGGAATAAAAAGAACTCATTTGGACTAGAACTCTTCCAGTGTATTTAATGGCCAACATAATCAAGGACCATTCACTGTACACCCCTGCCATTCCCTTTTCTCTTTTGTCCCATCAGGCAGAAGATACAGACGCTTGACATCATGTACCACCTGATTCCGAACAGCTCCTTCCCCTTTGTTTGGAGATTCAGGATGGAAGCAGGTCCTGTGGTCCACCGAGTCCACCAATCATCCAATCACACTAGTTCTATGTTGTCCCACTTTCTCGTCCATTCTCAACACACTCAATTTACAGAGGTCAATCAACCGACAAACCCGCATGTCTTTCGCATGTGGGAGGAAATCAGAGGATCCGGGGGAAACCTAAGCAGGGACAGGGGGAATATACAAACTCAACAAAGACAGTTCCCGAGGTTAGGATCGAACCCGTGTCTCCAGCTCTGTGAGGTAGCAGCTCTGCCAGCTGCGCTGCTGTACTGCCTTGCATTTAGGCCACTGAACGGTCCTCTCATAAGCTAAAGATCATAAGGTCACAAGTGATAAGAGCAGAATTAGGCCATTTGGCTCATCAAGTTTACTCCGCCATTCAATCATGGCTGATCTATCTCTCCCTCCTAACCCCATTCTTCGGCCTTCTCTCTGTAACCCCTGACACCCGTACTAATCAAGAATCTATCTATCTCTGCCTTAAAATTATCCATTGACTTGGCCTCCCCAGCCTTCTGTGGCAAAGAATTCCACAGATTCACTACCCTCTGACTAAAGAAATTCCTCCTCATCTCCTTCCGAAAGGAACATCTGAGGCTATGATCTCTAGTCCTAGACTCTCCCACTAGTGGAAACATTCTCTCCACATCCACTCTGTCCAAGCCTTTCATTATTTTGTTTATTTCAATGAGGTCCCCCCCCCCCCCCACTCATTCTTCTAAACTCCAGCAAGTACAGGTCCAGTGCTGTCAAACGCTCATCGTATGTTAACCTACTCATTCCTGGTGTAATTCTTGTAAACTTCCTCTGGACCCACTCAAGAGCCAGCACATCCTTCCTTAGATATGGTGCCCAAAATTGCTCACAATATTCCAAATGCAGCCTGACCAGTGCCATATAAAGCCTCACATAGAAACATAGAAACATATAAATTAGATGCAGGAGTAGGACATTCGGCCCTTCGAGCCTGCACCGCCATTCCATATGATCATGGCTGATCATCCAACTCAGTATCCTGTACCTGCCTTCTCTCCATACCCTCTGATCCCCTTAGCCACAAGGGCCACATCTAACTCTCTCTTAAATATAGGTGAAGTCCTGATCTCCCAACCTACCTTGTTGCATCCCAGGCACTTTTGTAATGTGCTTTCTCTGGAGCTAAAATGTTATTACACTGTAACACTATATTCTACATTCTGGTATTTTTCTCTTTGCACCACCTGTTGCACTTGGGTATGGCCTGATTGTATTTGTGTATAGTATATTTAACTGGATAGCAGGCAATCAATGGTTTTTAAAGTATGTTGTTTTTGCATATGTAAAAAATAATAAACCATAGGCTTATTAGTGACCACCATTTTCGAGTTACCAATACACACTTTGGTCGGTTTGCTAAATGTGTTCAGTGATATTACAGAGAATCTACGATATAATTGAGCATAGTTAGAAAGTCAAATCCTTATGAAGCAGGTTTCTTTTCAAGAAATATTTATGAATTTTCAAGAATGTTCGCAAGCCCAATAAATAAATGGAATAAATAAAATGTGTTAAAGAAATTTGATATGGCTCCAACATAGTCAGTTATCTTTAAAATACAATATTACATCCAAATAACATGCAGAGATTACACTGGGTATACAAGAACACCACAAATCAATACCTGGATTTATTCATTTTCTGACTGCTGCTCTCTCCCAGGGAATTCAGACAAGTGACTTTTCAGTACATTTGATATGCATCAAATAGTGACTGGGAGGGAAACAGGTCAGTCCAGGTGATGTAATAATAATGGGCAGTGCATTTCACTCTGGGGATTAAACTTACCCTGGATTCATTTTGGTGAAAAAGTAAGAATTAAGCCACGCTTATAACACGTGCCATGTCCATGACTAACTTTTGTTTTAATTATTGTTCACTAAATCTGATTTTGGTTTAAGTTGAAAAATCAAAGATCTGCAGGTTTATCATCATTCAAATAATTTAGTTTAGTTTAGAGATATTGCGCGGAAACATGCCCTTCGGCCCACCGAGTCCGTGCCGACCAGCAATCCCCACACACACTCGGGACAATTTTACACATACACCAAGCTAATTAACCTACAAACCTTTATGTCTTTGGAGTGTGGGAGGAAACCGAAGAGCTCGGAGAAAACCCACGGAGGGAGAACGTACAATCTCCATACAGGCAGCACCCGTAATCGGGATCGAACCCGAGTCTCTGGTGCTCCAAGTGCTGTAAGGCAGCATCTCTACCGATGCACCACTGTGTTGCCCAAATCCTGACTAGATACATTTTTCATGGGACATGGATATGTCTCATGCACTTCTGCTGAATGTGTGAAGTCACAGTGAATAGTGTTGAGGTTATTACAGCGACAGTGAAACACTGGCGGGATAGGACGTCTCGCGTCCGCATGTTTCTTTGTCCCCCGCGTAGGTAGAAATAGATGCTAGTACACCTCCCTTTTGTCTTTCAATTTCTCATTCATGCAGATGGCTACCACTAGCAAGATAGATAGGACCATGCACACACTTGTGTTGGAAGGAACTGCAGATGCTGGTTTAAACCAGAGATAGACACTAAAACCTGGAGTAACTCAGCAGGTCAGACAGCATCTCTGGAGAAAAGGAATAGGCGATGTTTCAGGTCAAGACCCTTGTCTTGACCTGAAACATCGCCTATTCCTTTTCTCCAGAAATGCTGTCTGGCCTGCTGATTTACTCCTACTTTTTGTGTCTACCATGCATACACTTTCTCCTTGGTGACTGCTATATAATGAGCCCAACAAGATGAAGGAGAACTTGTTGTGAATGAAATTAACAAAGAACGTGTGTCGGAAATGTTGTGGATGTTGGTCAAATCTTGTAAAGTTCCCCAAAAAACTCTCTGATATGTTTCAGAATTTATTTTCACAACTTCAGTAGAAAACAACGTATAGCAGCATCCCTTCATCTATTGTCTAAAATAGTGCCAGTACCTTGCTTAATCCAAGGCAGCTGCTCTCAGTCAGGAAGAACTTCTACAACATCCAGAAGGTGTAGGATACATTAGTTTTCATTGTTACTTTAAGGAGGTTACTGCTTTAAGAAACATGTCATTGGGTTGACTGGTTCTATTAGCTGGAAGCTCGTTATGGATAAAGACAGGGTGGGCCCACGAGTTGCACCCGCTGAGTTTCTCCAGCTTTTTGTGTAACCCTCGATTCTCCAGCATCTGCAGTTCCTTCTTTAACAATTTGTCTACTCCACTGCGATATCTCCTCAAGGTATGCCTACTTTGAAGAAGTTCTCTTCCTCCCTACGAAGACAGTTTATATCTCTCGTTTCCCTGATCCCTGACCAGTCTGAAGAAGGGTCTCGACCCGAAACGTCGCCTATCTCCTTCGCTCCTTAGATGCTGCTGCACCCGCTGAGTTTCTCCAGCTTTTTGTGTAACCCCCAGTTTCAATTTTAAATTGGGGCAAGGCCAACTTTGATGATATAAGACAGGAACTCATTCAAATTGATCGGCGCAGGTTGTTTGTAGGAAATGGAACATCCAGAAAGTTGGATGCTTTTAAAAGTATGGTGACTAGAGTTCAGGACATGCATGTGCCTGTTAGAATAAAGGGCAAGGCAGGTGGGTGTGAGGAAGTTTGGATGTCAAGAGAAACTGAGGTTCTGGTCAAGAATAAGAACAGGGCATGGTGCAGGTGTAGGCAGCTGGGATCAAGTGCATCCCTGGAGCAGTTTCGGGAACTGAAGAGCAATGCTAAAGAAGGAAATTATGAGGGAAAAAGGGGGCAGATAATATGAAGGATAATCCAAAGAGATTTTATAAGTACATTAAGGGAATTACATTCATGGAATTAAGGGAATTACATTAAAGGACATTCCTGGCGAGCAGCGGGCCAGGACACCCCCAGCACACAGGCCCCACTCGCCCACTGCAGTCAGAGGTCGTAAGAGGATTTGTCCACTGCGGTCCGACCTGCCTGGTAGGCCCGGTTCACCCATCACAGACTTTCAATCGGCCCTGAGCCACCGTCGTCTTCGGGAATCACTCCACCAAGAGAGACCGAGATTGATGAGGGACTGAGAGTGAGGTGGGACTGAGGGTGAGGAGGGACTGAGAGTGAGGTGGGACTAGCGAGAGTGAGGAGGGACAAGTGAGAGCAATGGGGGGGACCCAGCCTGGGGCAGCACAGAACAATGGTGGGTGCATGGACGGCTCAGGGGAGTTCGGCCAAAGGACTTGTAAACCTCTATGACTCTGTGTTATTACCAAGGCTCCATTATGCACCTTGCTTCCTCCACCACTGACCATTGAAAAGCCTGGAAAACACTTCATTCATTCAACCTTCCTTCATTTGACTGCATTAAGCTTCAGCAGCCAGAAAGCACATCTAAAAACAGAACAAATATGGTCAGTCTCATTCAATATTTTTTAAACAGTTTCATGTTGTGTTTGGTTCTGCATGCGTGTGTATGTGTGCATGTATTTGTACATGCGCATGTGTTTGTGTATAGGTTTGTGTTCAGGTTTGCACATGCATTTTGGTGTGCTTGCCCATGCATGCGTATGTATACTTGCATGTGTACGCACGTGCCTGTGCTCGGTGTCGTTTTCAGTCTACGCATGAAGCATGAACTGGTATTCACATGCAAAACTCCACAAATAAATCTGCCTCTTCTGCATACAATTGCAACAAAACTTTTCGTACAGCCAGTTCATCGTGTAAACCACTGCACTGAAAAATAACTTCATCACAGTGAGTTATGCAACATTAGATTGAAGTAAGGGTGGGAAGGTGAGTGGAAAATGCAATGTTCTCGATCCTGCAGAAGCTGCCTTCTTGGTTCAATGTTAGTTATGGCCGAGGTATGGTGAACTTCCTTTTTTTGTATACAGTTCAGTAAATATTTTACTATACTTTGGCACAATCATACTTAAGTATCACAGTGTAAGAATAGTTGATGACACTGAGTAAGTACACAAGAGTTGCATGTTTATGGTGCCACCTTCTATCCTTGATGTTCAAAGTTGTTAAAAATGCAAGATCTTAACTTGGTCACAAAGGCATGTTTCCCTGGCAGCAGCACTGGGTTGGAATTGCAGGGATTTGTCTGGGTCAGTGGCGTTCATTTTTAGTTTAGAGATACAGCGCAGAAACAGGCCCTTCGACCCCCCCCCCGCCCGATTCCAATTAACCTACAAACCTGTACATCTTTGGAATGTATGACAAAACCAAAGAACTCGGAGAAAACCCACATGGTTACGAGAAGAACGTACAAACTCCGCACAGACAAGCACCCATAGTCGGGATCGAACCAGGGTCTCTGGCGCTCTAAGATCTGTAAAGGGCCTGTTCCACTTGGGCGTCATTTGCGCGTCACGCAGATGGCGCGCAAAGATTTTGTACATCCCAAAATCCAGGGGCGCCGCGTGTGACCGAGCGTCACTGCCTACATCACCACGCACCATGCGCGCGTAATGCGCACCATGCGCGCCATGCATCGTAAATGATGTCGCGTAAATGACGTGCAAATGACTCCCAAGTGGGACAGGCCCTTAAGGCAGCAACTCTACCGCTGCGCCACAGTACCGTCCCTGTTGATGTCCTCCACCGCTGCTCTGCGCGCTACCGCGACGTTGTGGTGCGTTGCTCTCAGAGCGGCTCCCTATCCAAATGAATCCCAGACAGCTGTAGGTTCTCCAGTGGCCAACTCCAAGGACACCTCAATCCGGACATATCGTTCCACTAACGTGCTATCCCTCATCTCACACAGCACCGCTCATCCCTTGTGCCCTGGGGCACCTCAGTTCAGTTTAATTACTTATCACATGTGCTGAGGTGCAATGAAAAGCTTTTGTTGCGTGCTGTCCAGTCGACTTTGGAATCCTCATGCTGCCTTTGAGGGTGCAGGAGGTAACGCCCAGCCCATTCACCAACATCATTATTTCCCTCTGTCCGCCATCACTGCTGGTGGAGTAAAGGGCCTGTCCTACCAGCATCCGACTCCATGCGATGAGCGCGATCAAACTAGAAGCGGGGGCCGCGCGGAGATCGGGTGATCCCTGTACAGGGCCGTTCCCACCAGTATGCACCTGCATGCGGCAAACGCGATCAAACCGGCAGTGAGGGCCGCGCAGAGGTCCGGTGAGTGGCGCAACGCGGCGCAAAGTGAGGCGAACTTGGAGCGAAGTCTTAAAGGTAAGTTCGCCAGGACAGAAAGGGACACACAGAGATGGGCACAGAGGCACACACACAGAGGGCCACGGAGCTACACACAGAGAGGGCCACGGAGGCACCTACAGAGAGGGTCACGGAGGCACGACGTCGAGACGGTGTGTAATGCGTCGAGGCGACTGCGAGCCGACAAGCCGTTGCCGCGCGGAATTTTTGAACAGTCAGTTTTTTGGAGCCCCGCGCGATGTCGGGATGAACTCCGCACAATTCCGCACGGCTCCGGCGATTGAAGTGGGACCGGCCCCACGATGCCGGACGGCTCAAGCGACCACGTTAGGTCGCGCTCATCGCATAGAGTTGCATGCTGGTGGGACAGGCCCTTAACGCAGCAGTTAGTAGTCCTGCCACACAGCTTCAACAACTTATGTTCCATCCTCACCTCGAGAGCTGATTGTCAAAGATTGCACAGTCTCTTTGTGGCTGCATAGATTTGTATGCTGCTTTGATTTTGGGGAAAGGGACTGATGGAATGGTCTATGGGATGGCATCATCTCAATGGGCCAAACGGCCTCCTTCTGCATCATGAGAAGTCCAGTGTACAAGAAAATTTGGGCGTTTACACATTCGCATTCAGCTGTCATGAAATTCAGAATTGCTCAAATGGGAGTAGAGAACTGTATATATATTATAAAAAATATCAATGTAAAAATTAGCCACAGATTAACACTTTGGGTTCAAAACGACAGTTAGAAATCTCAGGTTCATTTTGGGTTTTGACATCTTTGGAGCCGAGTGGAAAAGCAAACTCCTACCAATCTATTTATGTACATATGTCATTCATTCAGTACACAACTTACCAGGAACTGGAGGCGTGAGTGGGAGGAAGATTTTTTCCCTGCTCTTAACTAAAAGATGCAAATATCTCAGTTATAAAACAGTTGTTAGCATTGAGGAGAAATGTAACAAATTACCATTCTGCATAATTTAAAGCCAGAGGGCTTCGTATAAGATTTAAGCTGCAAGAGGTTTAACCACATGGATGAATGGAATAACTACCATTCAAGCATTATGTAAAATATTTTAATACAGTTACCTTGGTTACGTTATTTATTTCATATTTTAAACCCTAAGAATATTGGAAGTTTTGGAGCATTGGACAATAGCAGATATTTTGATGCAATAATAAAAATTGGAAGGGTATTTGATGCAGATTTTCCTTCTGATTGTCAGGATTATGTTTAGATAGTCTGAAGAAGGGTCTCAACCCAAAACGTCAGCCATTCCTTTTCTCCAGAGATGCTGCCTATCCCGCTGAGTTACTCCAGCATTTTGTGTCTATCTTATATTTAGATTGGATGTTTTATGCAGTTTTAAATTTATGCTTACGCATTAAGAAAGGGTCCACATAGCGAGTATACTAATTGTAAATTATAGTCAAGATTCAATTAAAAATTTATTTAAGGTGCATTGTTGGCTTGGTTAGTAATTATAGTGTCCTGTGTGAAAAAGAATCACATATAGAAAGAAAGGTCACAGGGTCAAAGCTTGCATTTCGCTAATTTAGCAGTAGTCGAAAGACAAGGTATTCTCGAGGGCTTTATTATTCCTGAGCCAAAGAAAAGAGGAATAAACAGACAGAGATTTTGCTCCTGGGTTGTCTCACAATGACCAGCAATGTGCAATGCATGTGGGTGGATGCCACATGAAGAATAGGAATAGCTGAGCAGAAAGCTCAGAGCAAAATGGGGCTCCTGGTGCTCTTATCAATAACCACACATGATGACTGGCTTCTTGCATACAGAACCTGAGGACAGCCGGCATCTGTGAAGGTGTGTTGGGCATTTGCAATGCAGTCAATTTAGAGTACATTTTGTATTTTGTGATCCTGCACACTTAGAACTTGATTCTAACTATTCCAGCAATATTTCACGTCTAATCCTTATAGACTTCAGACAGAGGGGGCTTTCATTCCATCAGTCTGGCAGGGTTTCAAGTGCAAGTCCCATTGGGGAAAGGTCATCAGCTATATCCAGAAAGAGCTTCTGTTGCATATCTGTCGCCTGCTGAAAAAGGTTTATTTTTCTAAATCACGTGGTCAATAAAGAAAGCTGCTGCAGTTATTTTCATGGTGCAAAATGCAATATATACAAAACCAGTGCAAAACAAATATTGCTATTGTGAGATAAATGCACATTTACTTTATGAGAGTCTATATTTGGATTTTTAATATTAACCAACGACCAGAAACTTTTATGAACCGAGTTTATTTAAATAAAACACCATGAATTGTTGTGTGATGCTATTTAAGATTTTCTTTTGTTTAAATTCAATATTCAGAACTAAATGTTGAAAGCCTCCTCTTCCATCAAAATCACTTTCAAATGGAAATATTTTTGCACACTGGATAACAGAAAGTAGAGATGCATTTTAAAGGGCTATGCAATAATCTCAGGGGACTTTATGTTCAGAAATTGTTAACGATAATAGTGGTGCGATTATGGAGGACAGATGCATTTGGCGTACGGTAAATAGTTTTCTCAATCAGTATATTGAAGAACCAATGAGGGGGACAGGCTACTACTGTGCATCCTGGAAAGTTTAATAAATAATCCAGGAGTTAGTGGGCCATTGGGGAATAGTGATCATAATATGATAGAATTATGTATAAAGACTCCAAGTGATTTCTATTCAATCTGAAAACAAAGTTTAACCAAACTTAAGCAAAGCAAACTCCAGAGGGTGTGAGGCATGAGTTGGCAAGGATGGATTATTGTTATTGAAAGGGAACGACTTAGTGTTTTGCCAAAAGATGCAGTAAACCTTGGAGTGTTAACATTAACAAAGATGGACCAAGCCATTAGCAAGGAAAGATGAAACAAGCAGGAACAGCAACAACATTTAAGAGGTATCTGGAAAAGTTGATGCGATGACCAGAATTTTACACATTACCCCAGATATGGCCAACCTATTGATTATCATACAATTATAGAGTAACAGGGTTAAACGTTACACAAGAAAACTGGTTCTTTGGCCCACCACATCTGTTCCAATTATTATACCTGTCTATACTGATCCTACTTGCCTGCATTAATTCCACATTCCTCCATTCTTTGCTCATTCAAGAACTTGTGCATATGCCTCTTAAATGTTGTTACTTTCCTGCCTTCACGATCTCTTCTGGCAGCTCATTCCAGATACCATCCGCTCTTTATGTCAAAACATTAATCACTCAGATCCCCTTTAAATGTCCTCCCAACCAACCTAAACCTGCACTTTCTCATTTTTGATGCCCTTACTATGGTAAATCTGGCTACCTCCTTCTGCAGTTGTACAGATCCCTAGTGAGACCACACCTGGAGTATTGTGTGCAGTTTTGGTCCCCTAATTTGAGGAAAGATAGTCTTGCTATTGAGGGAGTGCAGCATAGGTTTACAAGGTTAATTCCCGAAATGATGGGACTGTCATATGCTGAGAGAATGGAGCAGCTGGGCTTGTACACTCTGGAGTTTAGAAGGATGAGAGGTAATCTCATTGAAACATACAAGTGTTGTTATGGATTTGGACAAACTAGAGGCTGGAAACATGTTCCCGATGTTGGGGGAGTCCAGAACCAGGGGCCACATTTTAAGAATAAGGAGTAAGCCATTTAGAACGGAGATGAGGAAACACTTTTTCTCACAGAGAGTGGTGAGTCTGTGGAATTCTCTGCCTCAGAGGGTGGTGGAGGAAGGTTCTCTGGATGCTTTCAAGGGAGAGCGAGACAGGGCTCTTAAAATAGCGGAGTCAGGGAATATGGGGAGAAGGCAGGATCGGGGTACTGATTGGAGATGATCAGCCATGATCACATTGAATGGCGGTGCTGGCTCAAAGGGCCGAATGGCCTACTCCTGCACCTATTGTCTATTGACTATTGTCTATTGACTACCTTATCCATGCCTCTGATGATTATACATATCTCTATTATGTCGCCCCTTATCCTCCGGTGCTCTTTGGAAAACAGATCCAGATTCTTCAATCTCTCTTTATAACTCAAACCCTCAAATCCAGGCCATATTGTTGTGAATCTTTTCTGCGCATTCCATAACCCATCACATCCTTCGACGGACAATGGCAAATCAACTCAGTTTGGAGTTCAGAGATACAGCATGAAAACTGGCCCTTCGGCCCACTGACCAACGGTCACCCATGCACTAGTTTTACCCTACGCAATCGGAACAATTTACAGAAGCCAATTAATCTACAAACCTACACGTCTTCAGAATGTGAATGAAAACCGGAGCTCCCAAAGAAAAACCATGCGTTCAGAGGGAGAACGTACAAACTCTGCCTCTACGCCAGCAACTCTACCACTGCACCACTATGAGGCCCTCCTCTAAACATGTGGATCACTACATTTCCCGCACCCTGACCCTCACCACTTAGGGTTGGTTTCTCAATCCCCACTCTATTCCCTACATATGGTCAAGCCTTGCGCCAACTCGATCTATAGGTTCGAGGATGATACCACTGTTGTTGGCCGGATCTACAACAGTGATGAGCCAAAGTACAGGAAAGAGATCAAGAACTTGTTCTCATAGTGTCAGGATAGCAACCAAAGCCTCCACATCAGCAAGGCAAAAAAGAGATGGTTGTTGACCTCAGGCAGCGAACACAACCCTGTCCTTAACAAAAAAGCTGTTGTAGAGATGATCGACATCTTCAAGTTTGTGGGCAATCATATCATCAGCGACCAGACCTTATACTTATATACTGACACAGTGATCAAGAAAGTGCATCAGTGTACATCTTTACTTTCGTATGTGCCTGGGAAGATTCGGCATATCCACGTGGATTCTCCCAAACTTATAGAATCACGGTGTCATGAAGCTGCACAGCATGAAAACAGTTCTGCTCGAGATCCCCATCGCTTCCAGCTGCAACCAGGACAGAGTCCCACTAGTCCTCACCTTTCACCCCACCAGCCTCCGCATCCAATACATCATCCTCCAACATGGCCATCACTTCCAACGTGATTCCATCACTAATCACATCTTCCCATCTCCCCCCCCCCCCCCCCCCCTTCCGCCTTCCGCAGAGAACACTCCCTCCACAACTTCTTGTTCCACTCATCCCTTCCAACTCAAACCATTCCCTCTCCAGATACCTTCTCTTAAGTTCCTTCTCTCTACAAGTTAATTCAGAAACACGGGTCCTGAACTTAAAGAAAGGTAACTTTGAGGGTGTGAGACGTGAATTGGCCAAGATAGACTGGCGATTGATTCTTGAAGGGTTGATGGTGGATATGCAATGGAAGGCATTTAAAGACTGCATGGATGAACTACAACAATTGTTCATCCCAGTATGGCAAAAGAATAAATGAGGGAAGGCAGAGCATCCATGGATAACAAGGGAAATCAGGGATAGTATCAAAGCAAAAGATGAAGCGTACAAATTAGCCAGAGAAAACAACCTACCAGAGGACTGGGAGAAATTCAGAGTCCAACAGAGGATTACAAAGGGCTTAATTAGGAAAGGGAAAATGGATTATGAAAGAAACCTGGCAAGAAACATAACAACTGACTGCAAAAGCTTTTATCGATATGTGAAGCGAAAAAGATTGGTTAAAACAAATGTAGGTCCCTTGCAGTCAGAAACAGGTGAATTGATCATGGGGAACAAGGACATGGCAGACCAATTGAGTAACTATTTTGGTTCTGTCTTCACTAAGGAATACATAAATAATTTGCCAGAAATAGCAGGGGATCATGGGTCAAATGAGATGGAGGAACTGAGTGAAATCCAGGCTAGCCGGAAAGTGGTGTTAAGTAAATTGAATGGATTAAAGGCCGATAAATCCCCAGGGCCAGATAGGCGGCATCCCAGGGTACTTAAGGAAGTAGCCCCAGAAATAGTGGATGCCTTAGTGATAATTTTTTTAAACGCTTTAGATTCTGGAGTAGTTCCTGAGGATTGGAGGGTAGCTAATGTAACCCCACTTTTTAAAAAAGGAGGGAGAGAGAAAACGGGGAATTACAGGCCAGTTAGTCTAACATCGGTAGTGGGGAAACTGCTAGAGTCAGTTATTAAAGATGGGATAGCAGCGCATTTGGAAAGTGGTGAAATCATTGGATGAAGTCAGCATGGATTTACGAAAGGTAAATCATGTCTGACGAATCTTATTGAATTTTATGAGGATGTAACTAGTAGAGTGGATAAGGGAGAAGCAGTGGATGTGTTATATCTGGACTTTCAGAAGGCTTTCGACAAGGTCCCACACAAGAGATTAGTATACAAACTTAAAGTGCACGGTATTGGCGGTTCAGTATTGATGTGGATAGAGGTCTGGCTGGCAGACAGGAAGCAAAGAGTAGGAGTGAACGGGTCCTTTTCAGGATGGCAGGCAGTGACTAGTGGGGTGCCGTAAGGCTCAGTGCTGGGACCCCAGCCATTTACAATATATATTAATGATTTGGACGAGGGAATTAAATGCAACATCTCGAAGTTTGAGGATGACACGAAGCTGGGGGGCCGTGTTAGCTGTGACGAGGATGCTAGGAGGCTGCGAGGTGACTTGGATAGGTTGTGTGAGTGGGAAAATGCATGGTAGATGCAGTATAATGTGGATAAATGTGAGGTTATCCACCTTGGTGGCAAAAACAGGAAAGTAGACTATTATTTGAATGGTGACCGATTAGGAAAAGGGGAGATGCAATGAGACCTGGGTGTCATGGTACACCAGTCATTGAAAGTAGGCATGCAGGTGCAGCAGGCTGTGAAGAAAGCGAATGGTATGTTGGCATTCATAGCAAAAGGATTTGAGTACAGGAGCAGGGAGGTTCTACTGCAGTTGTACAGGGTCTTGGTGAGGCCACACCTGGAGTATTGTGTACAGTTTTGGTCTCCTAATCTGAGGAAAGACATTCTTGCCATGGAGGGAGTACAGAGAAGGTTCACCAGACTGATTCCTGGGATGGCAGGATTCCATATGAAGAAAGACTGGATAGACTCGGCTTGTACTCGCTGGAATTTAGAAGATTGAGGGGGGATCTCATAGAGGCATACAAAATTCTTAAGGGGTTGGACAGCCTAGATGCAGGAAGATTGTTCCCAATGTTGGGGAAGTCCAGGACAAGGGGTCACTGTTTAAGGATAAGGGGGAAGTCTTTTAGGACCGAGATGAGAAAATCATTTTTCACAAGAGTGGTGAATCTGTGGAATTCTCTGCCACAGAAGGTAGTTGAGGCCAGTTCGTTGGCTATATTTAAGAGGGAGTTAGATGTGGCCCTTGTGGCTAATGGGATCAGGGGGTATGGAGAGAAGGCAGGTACAGGATACTGAGTTGGATGATCAGCCATGATCATATTGAATGGCGGTGCAGGCTTGAAGGGCCGAATGGCCTACTCCTGCACCTATTTTCTATGTTTCTATGTTTCTATGTGAAAAAACAGCACTGTACAAAATATGGATTGACCGTGCCATGTTTCTAAGCCTGGCAGATATAACTGTTATAAGATTGTTCTGCAGTTGTATAGGGCTCTGGTGAGATCACACCTGGAGTATTGAGTACAGTTTTGGTCTCCGAATTTGAGGAAGGACATCCTTGTGATTGAGGCTGTGCAGCGTAGGTTCACGAGATTGATCCCTGGGATGGTGGAACTGTCATATGAGGAAAGATCAAAAAGACTAGGCTTGTATTCACTGGAGTTTAGAAGCATGAGGGGGAATCTTATAGAAACATATAAAATTATAAAAGGACTGGACAAGCTAGATGTAGGAAAAATGTTCCCAATGTTGGGCAAGTCCAGAACCAGGGGGCACAGTCTTAGAATAAAGGGGAGGTCATTTAAGACTGAGTTGAGAAAAAACTTTTTCACCCAGAGAGTTGTGAATTTATGGAATTCCCTGCCACAGAGGGCAGTGGAGGCCAAGTCACTGGATGGATTAAAGAATGAGTTAGATAGAGCTCTAAGGGCTAGTGGAGTCAAGGGATATGGGGAGAAGGCAGGCACGGGTTATTGATAGGGGTTATTGATAGGGGACGATCAGCCATCATCACAATGAATGGCGGTGCTGGTTCGAAGGGCTGAATGGCCTCCTCCTGCACCTATTTTCGAAGATCATAGCAATCTTTCAACAATAAATTGGCTTGAATGTAAATGAGAACCATTATTATGGATGTAGTTTATGATGGTGTGTGTGTGCATGTGGGTGTGGGGGGAATCAAATTTGGAGGTAGTTTGTAATTCGTGGCTGTGTTGGCTTGGATTTTATTCTATCAATGCATAGATTTTTGAATGTTTTTATAATTAGTCTGCAGAAATATGCAACAGCAAACTACTGCAGGTGTTGGGATTATAAAATGAAAACAAATAAAAATGCTGTAAGATAATCTTTTATTAGAACCAGGAATATTTGAGAGAAATATTGAGTATTCCCTGTATTTTCACTATATAGGGGCGGCACATTGGTGCAGCGACAGAGCTACTGCCTTACAGCACCAGAGACCCTTGTTTGCTCCTGACTACAGGTGCTGTCTGTACGGAGTTTGTACGTTCTCCCCATGACCTGCATGGGTTTTCTCCGAGATTGCCAGTTTCCTCCCACACTCCATAGACATACAGGTTTGGCTTGCTATAAGAAAAAAGTAAAATTGTCCCTAGTGTGTGTAGGGTGTTGTTAATGTTCGGGAATCGCTGGTCAGCACGGACTCAGTGGGCCGAAGGGCCTGTTTCTGCGCTGTCTCTCTAAACTAAGAGAGACAGCAGACCCAACATGTTCTGAGTGAAATGGTGAATCTTACTGGATGATTATGTGGCTGCCTCTAATGAACACAGTGGGATTAAGGTCAAATCATATTTTTTTGCAGAAAAATGATCTCTGTCGCTGTCTGCACCAAAAGGTGTATCTTTAGTTTTCTGCGATTCATTGACAGCTGGTACAGTTTTTCTTTCAAAATCTCTCTCTTTGATGTTTGTGCAACCTTACCAATTTTCTCCCTTCCTCTCTTGAGACAGCTGGTTCACAAAGGAGTGAATATTTTTGCAGACCATTTCTGGTTAACTTTTGGAATTTTTGATTTATGTTTCGGGATTCATTCTGCAGTTTTCCTGCTAATGAGAACATATGGTACAGAAGCAGACGTGGAACATTCAGCTCGCCTGAGATAGGAACATTCAGCTCCTTATGAATATTCCACCATTCAACAGGCAAATATAGCTGGTCTTTTATATCAGCACTACTGTTCTACACTAGCTCCATATCTTTGAATATGTTAAAATGTATCAGCCTCTGTCTTGATTATTCTCAGCATCTGAGCCTCGATAATCCTCTTGGGTTGTGAAGGCTCACCAGCCTTTGGGTGAAGGAATTTCTTCTAATCCCTGCCAGTGGTAAATCTCTGTTTTCAGTATGGTGGGCAAACTGTCCAAGCAAAGAAACTTGAATGAACTTAATCCTATATTTATGAACATACACACGTTCAGAATTTGCATTAATACCCATAGGAAAATGATCAGAAAGTTCAGACTTTTTTTTTCCACCGCACATGTTGTGATCTCAAATTATTAGTGACCCTTTCCCCAGTTACTAGCAATGTTACAAAATTTTGAGATTTTAAAAATCAAGTCTGCAATTTATCCCATCAGATAAAGCATAAAAAGAAGTTTAATTTGACACCTAATTTACTTTCATATCTTCAGTATTAAGAAAGTTATGGCCATTTTCATACTCGGAAATGAGCATCTTGCTTCCCATTGCCTTTCAATTGACTTAACTCAAAAGCTGTGATCTGGAAAAGTTAAAAGTCCATAACATTCTTAAAAATTAAGAGAACTCAATGAAATTTTCAGTTATTATAGATTGAAGCATTCTGAAACAAATATTAAACAATCTTACTTGGATTACCTGAAATTAAAGCATATAATTAGTTAGTTATCTAATTGTAGCTAATTACAAAATTCAATGAGTAGATCTAAACATCTATCCATTTCTTAAGAAAAGATAAACTTTTTTAAAATTGCCTAAGTGTCCAAATAACATTCACACAATAATCCACAATATAACATAATTTTTAAATCTCATTTTCATGAATTTCTGGGCCAAATGGAAGGAATTTAGTGTTTAATGCCTGTAATGGCCATTTAAATCAACTAGCGAGTGGGTTTTAGTGGAATGCGGTGGATTAGAACGTTGCGGTTAGCGGTGAAGTCGGGGGGAAAAATACTGGGGGTTCATACATTTTTTGGGGACCCCATTTCGCAACGTAAAAATATTATTAATGCCTCCCGAAAAACCAACTTTTAATATAAAAATAAAGTATTTACCTTTTTTTCTCCCCTACGGAAAATGCTTCCGGTTGTCAGTGTTCACGGCTTTTGAAGGTGATTTCTAAATTACTCTAGTTAATAAATAATGTAGAGTAATTTAAAAATACCACCATTAATGAAATGTCGGAGCGATTTTTCTTCAGCAACCAAATCGCCCGACATTGATCGATTTGTCCTGCCTGTTGAAAAACGGCACTTTAAGCCCGCCCCCCTCTGCAAGGCGCGAAAGTCACGCACACGGGGAGCGGCAGAAGTGCAGCGCCAGTAAAGGTACGTTTTGTAACATACCTACAGTTACACACATTAACTACTAGTTATTTTGCAATCTGCACGCGCGACTGTGAATAAAATTGCTTTTTCACATTCAGTTGGACTTCTCATGGTGGCGATGCTCAAGAGCAACTGGTGATGTAAATTACTGGACAGCATGGAGTGAAAGTGTTAAAGAAGGAACTGCAGATGCTGGCGAATCGAGGGTACACAAAAGGCTGGAGAAACTCAGCGGGTGCAGCAGCATCTAAGGAGCGAAGGAGATAGGCGACGTTTCGGGTCGAGACCCGAAGAAGGGGAGGCAATGTTGGGGAGGCAACCAGTTTCTCAAGCAATAACCTTAATGTCTCGGTGGCAGCAATAAACATCTAGAGAATTTGGTGAGGTTAAGACCCTTCACCCAAAGGTTGCTGAAGACCTCACTTGAATAATTTACAGAAACTTGTGGCCCAATAGACCTCATCAATGTTAATTCTAACTGACTTCCCCAACAAAAATGCAAGTGCTAATCCATCTATTTCATGCATTCCATGAGTGGGGCTACTTTCCTCTTAGGCCTTGATTTTAAGTGTCCGTACCCAACTATGTGTAGGAAGGAACAACACTGAAGATAGACGTAAAATGCTGGAGTAACTCAGCGGGGCAGGCAGCATCTCTGGCCAGAACAAATGGGTGACGTTTCGGGTTGGGTCTGAAGAAGGGTCAGCCATTCCTTCTATCCAGAGATGCTGCCTGTCCCACGGAGTTACTCCAGCATTTTGTACCCAACTATCTTTACCATATATATATCAACCAATGTTGCAGCACAGTCATCAATTGTGTGTTGCACAATGAATCATATCACCACGGCAAGTCAAGTATAATGCATGCTGAACCATGTGATGTTACGTTTCACTGGTCCATAATTTTGTGCTGGTGGCGTACTGCCCATGTGCATGAGGGACCTGTGCACCAAGTCGGCATGTATCTACAGCTAATTTCCCAGAGAGAACAGAGTTGGCCTGGTGTGTAGGAAAGAACTGCAGGTACTGGTTTAAATCGAAGGTAGACGCAAAATGCTGGACTAAACAGGACAGGCAGCATCTCTAGAGAGAAGGATCGAGACCCTTCTTCAGACTGATGCCAGGGGTGTGGGCAGGACAGATAAAATGTAGTCGGAGACAGTAAGACTGGTGGGAGAACTGGGAAGGGGGAGGGGATGGAGAGAGAGGGAAAGCAAGGGCTACTTGAAGCTAGAGATGTCAATGTTCATATCGCTGGGGTCTAAGCTACCCAAGCAAACTATGAGGTGCAGTTCCTCCAATTTATGCTGGGGCTCAATCTGACAATGGGGGAGGTCCAGGACATAAAGGTCAGATTGGGAATGGGAGGGGGAGTTAAAATGCTGAGCAACCGGGCGATCAGGTAGGTTCAGGCATACTGAACGGAGGTGTTCAGCGAAACGATCACCGAGCCTGCGCTTGGCAGGAGTTGACAGCTGGAACAGCGGATACGGTAGATGAGGTTGGAGGAGGTGCAAGTGAACCTCTACCTTACCTGAAAAGACTGTTGGGGTCCTTGGATGGAGTCGGGGTGGGGGGGGGGGAAAGGGACAGGTGTTGCATCTCCTGCAGGGGTTACAGGGGAAAGCACCTGGGCAGGGGGTGGTTTGGGTGGAAAGGGACGAGTTGACCAGGGAGTTGCGGAGGGAACGGTCTCTACGGAAAGCAGAAAGGGGCGGAGAAGAGAAGATGTGGCCAGTTGTGGGATCCCGTTGGAGGTGGCGAAAATGTTGGAGGATTATATGCTGTATGCGACGGCTGATGGGGTGGAAGGTGAGGACAAGGGGGACTCTTTCCTGACAGTCCAGTCCTGGGATGTCAGGACTTTCATATGAGGAAAGATTGGATAGACTCGGCTTGTACTCGCTGGAATTTAGAAGATTGAGGGGGGATCTTATAGAAACTTACAAAATTCTTAAGGGGTTGGACAAGCTAGATGCTGGGAGATTGTTCCCGATGTTGGGGGAGTCCAGAACAAGGGGTCACAGTCTAAGGATAAGGGGGAATTCCTTTAGGACCGAGATGAGGAAAACATTCTTTACACAGAGAGTGGTGAGTCTCTGGAATTCTCTGCCACAGAAGGTAATTGAGGCCAGTTCATTGGCTATATTTAAGAGGGCGTTAGATGTGGCACTTGTGGCTAAAGGGATCAGGGGGTATGGAGAGAAGGCAGGTACGGGATACTGAGTTGGATGATCAGCCATGATCACATTGAATGGCGGTGCAGGCTCGAAGGGCCGAATGGCCTACTCCTGCACCTATTTTTCTATGTTTCTATGTTTCTTTCCTTGTTATGAATGGGAGGAGGGGGAGCAAGGACGGAGCTGTGGGATAACGAGGAGACCCTAGTGAGAGCCTCATCTATAATGGAAGAGGAGAACCCCTGTTCCCTAAAGAATGAGGACATCTCCTCATTATCCTAGTTCTCCACATTGTGGCTTTGCACAGCAACATGTTGCACATGCAAGTAGCATAGGATGGCACGTGGAAGGGAGGTGGAGAAATATTGCCAGCAGATGTGCTGAAAAATAGTAAATGAAAACAGAAAGTGTCAACGGGACATACAGGCAACTGAATCATCCCACCACAACCAGAAAACCGTACTGAACTACTATCTATCTCTTTGGTGACCCTCGGACTATCCTTGATCGGACTTTGCTGGCTTTACCTTGCACTAAATCTTATTCCCTTACACAGTAAATGGATCGATTGTAATCATGTATTGTTTTACTGCTGTCTGGATAGCAGGCAACGAAAGTTTTTCACAGTACCTCGGGACCGGTGACAATAAACTAAACTGAACTGACAGTATCTGCGGAAGGAGGCACAGTTTCAGTTTGAAATATTAGAACTTCAGAACTGGAACCACAAACACTGAAAAATATGACTGAGGCAGCTTAACTGTCTGTCAAAATCTTTACATTTATATGTCAGGGACATTCATAAACTGTCAAAATTGATCAAAAACCTAAGTAATGAACTGAACAAAGACAAATAAGAACATATAAAACATCTTGTGTAGGAAGGAACTGCAGATGTTGGGTTAAACCAAAGATAGACACAGAAAGCTGGAGTAACTCAGTGGGCCAGACAGCATCTCTGGGGAAAAAGGAATAGGTGACGTTTCGGGTCGAGACTCTTCTTCAGACTGAGAGTCAGGGGAAAGGGAAACGAGAGGTATAGACAGTGATGTAGAGAGAAACAGAACAAATTAATGAAAGATATGCAAAAACGTAACAATGATAAAGGAAACTAGTCATTGTTAGCTTGGGGCTAGGTGAAAAGGAGTTACAGACAATGAGACTCAACAAGATGACTGAAGCTGGTATGACTTGGGTTGGGGAGGGATAGAGAGAGGAGGGGTGCTTGAAGTTAGAGAAATCAATATTTCAACATTAGATTAAACTCAATTAATTACAACAATGAAAATTACTTATTCTTTACTTAAGTCCTTCGCGTGCATTATTGTCGCCTCAAATAAATGGATCCAATAACAGACATGGTAACAGTTTTATCAGAGAAATTTCCTTGTGTCAGTGCTGTGGAATTGCCACAGGTTTGTGCCAATCAACAACAGTCTGGGAGAATCTGTTGAAAGGTTGTAAGTTTTGGACTTAAGTGCTCGTGCAAGTATCCTGAACCAGGTGGTTTGCAGGCAAGGAAATCTGACAGAGATTCTGGGAAACTGCTTGTATTTTGCTCTAAAATTGGGAGTACTGTGTCCCACAATGTACAAATTGCTTTCTGCTATCGATTTTATGGTACAATTGCATTCTGTAGTGCTTAAGAATAACATGTAATATGTAATTGAATCCCTCAGCCACATTTTCAATAATCATCATCAGCTCTGAAGTAATGGTTCCTTTTTTTTAAATTAGATTGGTATTATTTGTAACCTATACTGTGTTTCTATAGTTATTTAAAACATTTCGTTGGCACCACGCAAATGTGAATCAATGTTTAACTGTAATCCTCCAAAACGTGGACATTTCTCAAAGATTAGGTTTCACACTCTCAACCGAATGCAATTAGGATGTTGAAAATCCATAACAACAAACCTTGTAAGTGTGCACTGAGTTTCACACTTCACCAATTCATGCGAAAAAAAATGATTATAACCTTATAACAACTGAAGATTGTGCCTGAAGCAAGTTTCAAATTATCTGGGTTAACTTGTCCAGTGCATGTAATTGAAATTTTACGACAAAAGTAACAATTTCACTTTCCTTCCTCTTCTGAAAAAGAATGTCTAAAGCTAGAGGACAGGTTGACAGTAACTGGTAGATCTCCAGAACTTGCCGAAGATGTGTTCTTCAAGCACAAGCTATTGAATACAGATAAATGATTGCTTAACGACCCAACTACTCCATGTACTTGAAGACAGACACAAAAAGCTGGAGTAACTCAGCGGCTCAGACAGCTTCTCTGGGGATAAGGAATAGGTGACGCTTCGGCTCGAGACCCTTCTTCAGACTGAGAGTCAGCGGAAAGGGAAATGAGAGATATAGATGATGAATATTTACTCCAGTTTACACCAGCATCTCCAAACAAGGTACACAATGTGCATTGCCTTTCAAAATTGTCCAGCTGCCCAAATTTAGGAAGGCACACATCTCTGTTTGAGCCACAGAAATCACCTCTGGTGTAATTTGAACTCCAAAGACATTTCAGTGAGCATTGCCCCAATGTGCACTTTATTTGCCAGGATATTTTAAATGAATGAAAATATCAATGAAAATATTAAATAATTTAATTTTTGGAAACACCAACCATGTAAGGACAAGGGCAGTGTGAGACAAACGCAGGAAAATGCAGGAAACGATCGGCAGATCAGGCAGAACCTGTGGAAATGGAGACAAGAGTTAAAATGTCAGATTAAAGACTCTTTATCAGAGCTGGGAAGGAGAGAAAAACAAGTTCGATTTTAGCTGCAGAGACATTGTGTAGAAAGATAGGCAGGACAAAAGGAATGTCTGTGAAAGAGTGAGGGCAAAGTCCAATGGGTTAATGAAGGCAGTTAGAGCAAATTATACTTCTTTTTCTGTTTTATGTGTTATTAATAGCAGGGGCTCGCAGTGGTAATGGAGAGAGAAAAACTGATTTAAAATCGCAGATGTACATTTTGGGCAGAATGAAAGTTTGGATTATTTGGAAGCCCGCTCACAGTGAGTAGCATGACACTCAGCGTGCATCACAGCATGGGATGTGAACTGTCATTGAGGTACTTCTCAGAGCTGCAGCACTCCATCTCAGGCAATTATCAGGCAACTGCATCCTTTTTTGGTGCAATTATGTCTTCCCACAGCATGTCGGAGGACACACCGCTGGGAATAGCTATTAATAGCTATTAATGATTATGATATAGTTGGGATCACGGAGATTTGGCTCTAGGGTTACCAAGGCTGGGAGCTGAACATCCAGGGATATTCAATATTCAGGAGGCATAGAGAGAAAGGAAAAGGAGGTGGGGTAGCGGTGCTGGTTAGAGAGGAGATTAATGCAATGGAAAGGAAGGACATTAGCTTGGAGGATGTGGAATCGGTATGGGTAGAGCTGCGAAACACTAAGGGGCAGAAAACTCTGGTGGGTGTTGTGTGCAGGCCACCTAACAGTAGTTGTGAAGTTGGGGATGGTATCAAACAGGAAATTAGAAATGCGTGCGACAAAGGCAAAACAGTTATAATGGGTGACTTCAATCTACACATAGATTGGGTGAATCAAATTGGCAGGGGCGCTGAGGAAGAGGATTTTTTGGAATGTATGCGGGATAGTTATCTAAATCAACATGTAGAGGAACCAACGAGAGAGCAGGCTATTTTAGACTGGGTATTGAGTAATGAGGAAGGGTTAGTTAGCAGTCTTGTTGTGCATGCCTCCTTGGGCAAGAGTGACCATAATATGGTTGAGTTCTTCATTAGGATGGAGAGTGACATTGCTAATTCAGAAACAATGGTTCTGAACTTAAAGAAAGGTAACTTTGAGGGTATGAGACGTGAATTGGCCAAGATTGACTGGCAATCAATTCTAAAAGGGTTGACGGTGGATACGCAATGGAAGACATTTAAAGACTGCATGGATGAAAAATCGTTCATCCCAGTTTGGCAAAAGAATAAATCAGGGAAGGTAGTACATCCGTGGATAACAAGGGAAATCAGGAATAGTATCAAAGCAAAGGATGATGTGTACAAAGTAGCCAGAAAAAGCAGCATACCAGAGGACTGGGAGAAATTCAGAGACCAGCACAGGAGGCAAAGGGCTTAATTAGGAAAGGAAAAATAGATTATGAAAGAAAACTGGCACGGGACATAAAAACTGACTGCAAAAGTTTTTATAGATATGTGCAGAGAAAGAGATTAGTTAAAACAAATGTAGGTCCCTTGCAGTCAGAAACAGGTGAGTTGATCATGGGGAACAAGGATATGGTGGACCAATTGAATAACTACTTTGGTTCCGTCTTCACTAAGGAAGAGATAAATAATTTGCCGGAAATAGCAGGGGACCGCGGGTCAAAGGAGGAATTCAGTGAAATCCAGGTTAGTCGGGCAGTGGTGTTGGGTAAATTGAATGGATTAAAGGCCGATAAATCCCCAGGGCCAGATAGGCTGCATCCCAGAGTATTTAAGGAAGTAGCTCCAGAAATGGTGGATGCACTAGTGATAATCTTTCAAAACTCTTTAGATTCTGGAGTAGTTCCTGAGGATTGGCGGGTAGCAAACGTAACCCCTCTTTTTAAGAAGGGATGGAGAGAGAAAACGGGGAATTACAGACCAGTTAGTCTAACATCGGTAGTGGGGAAACTGCTAGAGTCAGTTATTAAAGATGGGATAGCAGCACATTTGGAAAGTGGTGAAATCATTGGACAAAGTCAGCATGGATTTACGAAAGGTAAATCATGTCTGACGAATCTTGTGGAATTTTTTGAGGATGTAACTAGTAGCGTGGATAGGGGAGAACCAGTGCATGTGGTGTATCTGGACTTCCAGAAAGCTTTTGATAAGGTCCCACATAAGAGATTAGTATACAAACTTAAAGCATATGGCATTGGGGGTTCAGGATTGATGTGGATAGAGAACTGGCTGACAAACAGGAAGCAAAGAGTAGGAGTAAACGGGTCGTTTTCACAATGGCAGGCAGTGACTAGTGGGGTACCGCAAGGCTCAGTGCTGGGACCCCAGCTATTTACAATATACATAAATGATCTGGATGAGGGAATTGAAGGCAATATCTCCAAGTTTGCGGATGACACTAAGCTGGGGGGCAGTGTTAGCTGTGAGGAGGATGCTAGGAGACTGCATGTTGACTTGGATGGTGACTGGGCAAATGTTTGGCAGATGCAGTATAATGTGGATAAATGTAAGGTTATCCACTTTGGTGGCAAAAACAGGAAAGCAGACTATTATCTAAATGGCAGCCGATTAGGAAAAGGGGAGATGCAGCAAGACCTGGGTGTCATGGTACACCAGTAATTGAAAGTTGGCATGCAGGTGCAGCAGGCAGTGAAGAAAGCGAATAGTATGTTAGCTTTCATAGCAAAAGGATTTGAGTATAGGAGCAGGGAGGTTCTACTTCAGTTGTATAGGGTCTTGGTGAGACCATACCTGGAGTATTGCGTACAGTTCTGGTCTCCAAATTTGAGGAAGGACATTATTGCCATAGAGGGAGTGCAGAGAAGGCTTACCAGACTGATTCCTGGGATGTCAGGACTGTCTTATGAAGAAAGACTGCATAGACTCGGTTTATACTCTCTAGAATTTAGGAGATTGAGAGGGGATCTTATAGAAACTTACAAGATTCTTAAGGGGTTGGACAGGCTAGATGCAGGAAGATTGTTCCCGATGTTGGGGAGGTCCAGGACAAGGGATCACAGCTTAAGGATAAGGGGGAAATCCTTTAGGACCGAGATGAGAAGGACTTTTTTCACACAGAGAGTGGTGGGTCTCTAGAACTCTCTGCCACAGAGGGTAGTTGAGGCCAGTTCATTGGCTATATTTAAGAGGGAGTTAGATGTGGCCCTTGTGGCTAAGGGGATCAGAGGGTATGGAGAGAAGGCAGGTATGGGATACTGAGTTGGATGCTCAGCCATGATCATATTGAATGGCGGTGCAGGCTTGAAGGGCCGAATGGCCTACTCCTGCACGTAATTTCTATGTTTTTATGTTTCTATGAACAAAGGAGGACCCAACGTGGGGGGACTGCCGTGAGGGGAGGGGGAGGAAGAACAAAGGACCTGGCATGGGCGTACGTTCGGGAGGGACATGGGAGGGGGAGGGAGAACAAAGGTGTATTTGGCGCGGGATACTTTGTAACTTTGTCAGCCCCCTTTATGTGGCGACTATTGCATACCTTGGAATTTCACTGTGACTTCTCGCATGTGACAATAAAGTAATCAACATCAACAATGAACTGTACACAGTAACCTATCCATGGTGTGATTGATATTTTACCTGTAGGAAGGAATTTCAGATGCTGGTTTACATCGAAGATCAACACAAAATGCTGGAGTAACTCAGCAGGACAGAGAGCATCTCATACTATAACCTCCATGCTCATGTGCAGTGCCTAAATAATGAAACCTAATATCCAGTGTGCCTTCTTCACCACTTTATCTACCTTTGCATGTCTTCAGTGATCCTTCGGCATATACACCAAGGTCATATTTTTCCAATAACATCACTGCCACCAACACTTGATTCACCGGCCTGGAATTATCTGCCTTATCCCCGTTGCTTTTCTTGAATAAAGGTATAGCTCTTCCAGATATCTGACACCTCTTAGTGGAATAAGACAATTTGAGAATTTCTGTCAGAGTCCCAGCAATCACTTCCCAATAAAAAAACTGGAATACATCTCGTCAGGCCCTAGGGATTTATTTCACTTGATGCCCACTAAACCATCCAATACCTCCACTTTTTTTAATGGTAATTTATTTTTGAAATTCATTGTCCTCTCTCTCTGAAATCCCCAACTTCCTTCCCTACAAGTCCTTCTCTGTAGCGAATACGAAGGCAAAACACTCATGTACAGAACAGGCACCATGTGGCACCATGTTACAGGAAAGATATTGTCAAGCTTGAAAGGGTTCTGAAAAGATTTACGAGGATGTTACCAGAACTAGAGGGTGTGAGCTATAGGGAGAAGTTAAGTAGGCTGGGTCTCTATTCCATGGATCGTAGGAGGATGAGTGGTGATCTTATAGAGGTGTACAAAATCATGAGAGGAATAGATTGGGTAGATGCGCAGTCTTTTATCCAGAGTAGGGGAATTGAGGACCAGAGGACATAGGTTCAAGGTGAAGGGGAAAAGATTTAATAGGAATCCGAGGTGTACCATTTTCATGCAGAGGGTGGTGGGTATATGGAACAAGCTGTCAGAGGAGGGAGTTGAGGTTGGGACTATCCCATTGTTTAAGAAACAGTTGGACAGGTACATGGATAGGACAGGTTTGGAGGGCTAAGAACCAAGCGCAGGCAAGTGGGACTAGGGTAGCTGGGACATTGTTGGCCGGTGTAGGCGAGTTGGGTCTAGGGGCCTGTTTCCACACTGTATCACTCTGTGACTCTATAACAGGCACAAACAGAAGTATGAATCTGCTTTCATGAGATATAGTAACTTACATGGTGTGTATAATTATATGTTCACACGGAAGGGCTGGTCCCCCAATGCAATATTCCACCTCTCTACCAATTCCAATATTGCTGGCCAGTCGGGGAGGGGGGGGGGCTTTCAGGAGCACTAGTGTGGGTATTGTGGGCTGAAGGGACTCTTGGGGTGACAGCTCAGTCACTCAAGCCTGATGTGCTTGCAGCTCACTCACGGCTGGTGGGCGAGCAGTTGACTCACGGCTATTCCTTGAAATTCAATTTCAAGCAGGGTGCAAGGCCACCAAATTCAAATGCAGTTTCATACCATTTCATGCAGAGTGCAAGGCCACCACATTCAAATGCAGTTTCATACCATTTCAAGCTGTGAAAGGTATGAAACCACCATAAAACCACACAAAACACCACATAAACACCACACTCACAGTTCAGTAGACATTCAGTGTGTTCAGTTGATTCATAGCTCAGACAGAGTTGTGACCTCTCACACCACCATTTAGCAGAGACTGAGCCACACCCACACGTCCGGGTTTTATAATCCCTCCCCCTCAAGGGGCGTGGCATTCATGGCGTGATTGACAGGAGAGAGATACTCAACATTTTTTTAAACACTAATAACACTTTTATTTTTCATTGATGGGAAGAATCCTCTGCACCTGATGAGCGGAGGGGGACTGATTAAGATGGCCAAAAATCACAGCCGTAGGTGGCAGCATTTTATTTAAAATCAATATACAGTGCAAACAGGAAGTTGTCCAGTTACCACCAAGAACAACCATTTGCAGTGCAGCATTTCAAAGCAGTTACCACCACCAACAATCATTTGCAGTGCAGCATTTCAAAGCAGTTACCACCACCAACAACCATTTGCAGTGCAGCATTTCAAAGCAACCACATTTTCATTTTCAAACCACAATAAGGGCACTCACAGTTGAGTAGACATGTGTTCAGTGTTATTCACAGCTCAGAGAAACATGACCCTCTCGCTTCCTCCATCTTGCAGAGACTAAGTGAGGCAAGGCAAGGCAAGGCAAGTTTATTTCTATAGCACCATTCATACAAGCTGCAATTCATAGTGCTTTACAAAAGAAACAAGAGAATAAAATAGTTTAAAAACATTGCAGAACCACAATACAACACAGGACAACAGAATAGCCAATAAGCCAATTGTATGAATAGTAAAGCAAAATCACTAAAATATTAAGGCGATTTTAAGAGCACATAAAAAGGTTAAAACAAGAGGATTAAAATTACCCACATGTAGGGTCATGAGAAGGCTACATCAAACAATAATGTCTTTAGGCCTGACTTAAATGTGGTTACGGACTGTGCACACCTCAGGTGTTCGGGGAGCCTGTTCCACAGGTGTGGAGCATAGAAACTGAATGCTGCTTCAGCCTTTTTTGTTCTCACCCTGGGAACATGGAGTAGACCTGTCCCCGAAGACCTGAGGAGTCTAGGTGCCTCATAAACAACAAGAAGGTCAGAGATGTATTTTGGACCCAGACCATTCAGAGCCTTGTATGCCAGTAGCAGAATTTTAAAATCTATCCTTCTACACATAGGAAGCCAGTGCAGAGATTTAAGGACAGGTGTAATGTGGTCCATTTTCTTGGTGTTGGTTAAGACTCTGGCAGCGGCATTCTGAATAAGCTGCAGTTGTTTAATTGATTTTTTTGCAGAGACCTGCAAAGATACTATTACAATAATCTAATCTACTGAAGATGTATGCATGAACAAGTTTTTCAGTTCTTCTTTGGACAGAAATCCCTTGATTCTTGCAATGTTTTTTAGATGGTAGTAGGCAGATTTGGTAATGGTCTTTATATGGCTGTTAAAATTCAAATCCGAGTCTATAATTACACCAAGGTTTCTGGCTTTGTCTGTGGTTTTCATTGCAATTGAGTAAAGTTGAGCGCTTATCTCTAGCCTTATTTTTTTGGGGACAAGGACAATAATTTCTGTCTTATTTGCATTGAGCTGGAGGAAATTCTGGTTCATCCACTCATTAATTCGTGTGACACACTGACTCAGTGAGTGTAGGGGACTATGGTCATGCGGTGACACTGTGATATAAAGTTGTGTGTCATCGGCATAAGTATGGTAGGATATGCTAAAATACTCTATGATCTGAGCTAGGGGGAGCATGTAAATATTAAACAAGATGGGTCCAAGAATGGAGCCCTGGGGAACCCTGCATGTTAGTTTTGTATGTTCTGATTCATAATTACCAAGGGAAACAAAATAATCCCGATCTTTCAAGTAGGATTTGAACCAGTCCAGCACAGAACCAGAGAGTCCTACCCATTTCTCCAGTCTGTCAAGCAGTATGTTATGGTCCACCGTATCAAAAGCAGCACTGAGATCTAGAAGTACCAAAACTGAAGCTTTTGATGCATCACTGTTTAGATGTATGTCGTTTAGGACCTTAGTAAGTGCAGTCTCAGTGCTGTGATGTGGCCGAAATCCCGACTGGAAAACATTAAAAATATTGTTTTGGACCATAAAGCTATAAATTTGTTTATAAACTACCCTTTCAATGATTTTTGCCAGAAATGCTAAATTAGATATGGGCCTGTAGCTGCTCAAAGTTGAGGCATCCAAATTAGGCTTCTTCAATAGGGGCTTGATCACTGCAGTTTTTAAGGCTTTGGGAAAGTGCCCCAATCGAAGGGAAGAGTTTACTATGTTCAGCACTTCTGGTGCAACACTATTAAAAATATTCTTAAAAAAGCTTGTGGGCATCAGATCAAGACAGCAGGTAGTGGACTTTAGCTGTTGAACAATTTCAGTCAGGGATGCACAGTCTAAGAGTTCAAAATGTTGAAGATTCATTAGTGAATCTGGAGGCATAAGTGACAAAGCCATGTTCCCTGGGGTGGTGCTACACATTGTTTGTCTTATCTTCAAAATTTTATCAGTGAAGAAATCTGCAAAGTCATTACACGACTTGCTGGACAGGAGCTCAGGAGGGAGTGATGACGAGGGGTTTGTCAGTCTATCGACAACGGCAAATAATGTGCGGGAATTGTTATTTTTGTTGATAACCTCTGAGAAAAAGGACTGCCTTGCCCCTTTCAATTCCTGAATGTAGATACGGAGGCTGTCCTTGTAAATGTTGTGGTGGACCTGTAGTTTGGTTTTTCGCCACCTACGTTCGGCCTGTCTACACTTTGTTCTTTGGGATCTCACTGCTGTGGCATTTCTCCATGGTGACTTTTTCCTTCCAGATAAAACCTTGGTCTTTAGTGGTGCAATAGCATCAATAAGAGTCGTAACATTGGAGCTGAAACCATCCACAAGAGGTCATCGACAGAGGCCGAGGGCAGAGTTGGTGATGGTGTAAAGGCCTGAGTGAACAATTCATTGGTGTTTTCATTGATACAGCGCCTTCTGATCACCTCTGGTTCTTTCCTGATACTGCTAGCACAGGTTGTCGTTTTAAAAAATACACAGTGGTGATCAGAAAGAGCAACATCAGTCACCATAACATCGGAAATGTCGAGACCCTTTGATATAATCAGATCCAATATATGCCCCCTATTGTGAGGGGCACAACACTTTCGGGTTTTAAAGTCCTTCCCCCCTCCCGCCAGCAGGGGCAGCAGAGAGAATGTCAACATTTTTAAAGCATTAATAACTCTTTTATTTTTCATCGATGGGAAAAATCCTCTTGTCCCACGCAGTGGAGGGGGACTCTGAGTAAGATGGCCAAAAATCACAGCCGTAAGTGGAAGATTTTTTTCAAAAATCATGAAGCAGAAAAACAGAAAGTGGTCAAGATCTTACTTTTAGTAATATAGATTTCTGAAGGCAATTAATACTATATGTGTACCTTCAACCTGATTAACGTATATCGGGATGGGTATCTATTTATTTATTAAATGAAATATTTTAATTTGAACTATTTCATTTTACTTTATGCATTTTCTCAGAAATTGGCCAGTGGACAGAAAGCATAGTGGCGGCAATTGTAATTTTAGTATAAATTAGTGAAAATGCGGATATTTTTAGTGTGTAATGCATCGCAGGTCATTCGGAGAAATTGTTTGTTTTTGCAACACTGGAGGCCCTGCAGCAGCCTGGGGTTCAATTAGATCAGGTGCCATTTCAAACAACCGAGCACGCAGGTTGGACACTGCCTGCAGCTGCTGAGTGGCAGAGCTGCGGTGGAGGGCACCAACAACATTGCCTGACCAGGCCGGCCCTGCAACCCAGTGCTGCCGCCAGGACAACAGGCCTTCATGGCCAAGTTAAGCCTCTACATTTTTAACAACTTTGCACTTGAATCGTCCAAAATGGCACCGTAAACGTGGCGACTCCTGCTGCCTGTCTCAGTCTGATCTGCTACTCATACACTCTTGTACTTAAGTATGATTGTGCCTGTCTTTAGCAAGATTTTTTTTCTAAACAGTATATAAAAAAGGAACTTCACTACACAAAGTTACATGTGAAAAGATCCCTGCATAGTAACACTGTCTTACCTACACACACTAGGGGCAATTTACACTTATACCAAGCTAATTGATCTACAAAACCTGTATGTGTTTGGAGTGTCGGAGGAAACTGAAGTTCTTGGAGTAAACTCACACAGTCACGGGGATATTGTACAAACTCCGTACAGACAGAACCCATAATCGGAATCGAACTCCGTTCTCCGGCGCTGTAAGCGGTGTAAGGCAGTAAGGTTATCGCCACTGTGCCGCATGAATTATCACATTTGGTGCTTGTTCTCTCTTGCTGCAATATTGTAACAGATAATCTAGACCACTTATTTTTGAAATACTTCAGCTTGAATTTTCACACATAGTTGTGAGCAAGCCATATTGAAATATAATCAGCAAATTGGGAGGCACAGTCGTGAAATTGCCGAAGTGAAATAAGTGATTGAAAGATTGATCTTTGTTGAGGGATTCAAGAGCATGGCCACAGTAAGAGCCAGCAGCCGGGTTACTCAACAACAGGCATCAATGGGTGGTTAAATGAAGTAGAAAGCTATGTCCAGCTGTGCCGTAGAATATGCTTTAGTGGTAATTTCATAATTGTTGCTGAAGACATCCAAATGCATTAGGATCCCCTGATAATAATAGAACCCCAATTTGCATGTGCAAATGAGGTGCCTGTCTGCTCTTGGTAGCTCTTGTCAATTTTAGGCCTCGTCATGTTATGGGGGTGGGAGGGAGAGTGGAAGATAAGCAGGAATAAAGTTACATTGTTTCTCTGCTTCTAGTAGAAATTCAATGGGAAGGAGGTCGAAGGAGGAAGTAGAGAAGCAATGTAACTTTATTCCATGGCTCATGAGGACACTGTCACAGGTGGGGCAGGAGGTCTTTGACAGGACAGTTGGAAGGGTTCTGGCTGCTGAATCTGAAGAAGGGTCTCGACCTGAAACGTCACCTATTCCTTCACTCCCGCTGAGTTACTCCAGAATTTTGTGTCTACATACAGCTTAATTAGCCTGCCAATTGAGACCAGCTAATTGGAGTTTTGATGCTGTGGCTGTGGTCCTGGGAGGAGACATTGACGTTCAATGCTTCTGCTACCAGGGGATTTGGAGGATTTGATGCAGACAGAATTGGCGGGAACTCTTCAGTGCGTGGAGATAACTTTGTTAGGTTGTCCAGATCTCCAAAACATTTCAGAGGTCAGGCATCAGAGCTGCCTTGTAGACGATGAGTTGGTACTCATGGTATATAAGGTCTTGGTCATGAGAATGGTCTTGGTCATTCCCATACATATTTCCTCAGAAGGCCAAAGGCAGACTGAAGCAGCAGTGCATTTCATCATAATTTACTGAGAGGTGACTTCCAACCAAGATTTGAACATTTCCAGCCACTCACATGGATCTTTGGTGGACAATATTTGGCAGCTGGGATTTTTTGGTAGACAACCTACGTCTTAAAGATGTTTACTGCCAGGTCCATTTTCATGGAAGCTTCAGTAAGAGAGTCAACACTGATTTGGAGCTCAGCCTCCAAGGGTACACAGAGACCAGTGTTGTTTGCCTCCTGCAGCTGGATGACTGAGATCGAACAGAAGATGGACACAAAATTCTGGAGTAACTCAGTGGGACAGGCAGCATCTCTGGAGGGAATGGGTGACGTTTCGGGTCAAGACCCTTCGTGGAGTTGTCGGTTTTGGAAGGGAGATGACATTCTCTGGAAAGCACATCGGAGGGCAGATGCAAGGGAGGGAGTCATGGAGTCGTAGAGCACGGAGACAGCTCCTTTACCTCAACTTGTCCACACTGAGATTGACAAGAGGATTGCCCTAACTGCCCCGATGAAGGATCTGTGTGCGATTTGTCAATTAAAATCACAACTTCCATATTGCAGGCAGAGACCGGAGACAAATGGGCTGGCGTTTTGAGAAGGAGTCTATAATCCCTCTCAATAGACAAAGCCATGGGGCGGGACAGTGATGCAGCAGGTAGTGCTACAGTTTCACAGCTCTAATGACCTTGGTTCGATCTTGACCACAGGTGCAGACTGTGTGGAATTTTCACGTTCTCTTTGTGATCCCATGGATTTCCCTGGAAGCTGTGTTTTCCACTCACCTCCCCAAAAAAAACAATAGTAGGTTAATTAGCCATTATAAATTCCCTCTGGTTAAAAGCAGGAGACTTGCAGGGTGTTGATTTGCATGTGACAGAGAATAAAGTACTGGAAAATAAGTGTGGTTGAGGGATTGATGGGATTTCTCCAAGATCCAGAAGAGACAAGAGTCAACGGGATGAATAGCTTCCTTCTATGTCATGAGAAATGCATATGACAGCAAAAATATGGCATGCAATATTTACTTTAGTTTGGTTTTAATTATTATTAAAAGATACAGTGCAGAAACAGGCCCTTCAACCCACCGAATCCGTGCCGACCAGCGCTTCCCAAACACACACTAGGGACAATTTACAATTTTACCGAAGCCAATTAACCTACAAACCTGTACGTCTTTGGAATATTATTTATGCTCTTTCCAACACTTTTTCTTCAGGTTGTGAGAACATTGTACCTCTCGATGAATGGAATCTGCGCTGCAACTAGGCCCATTGGGAAGATGTAATTGAGGACTTTCTCTGCACAGACAGCACACACAACCCTCTGTATTTACTGCAATTGTATGTGGCTCCTTTGTTGAAAGATGTCTGATTTTCATCACACCTCTGCACAGTCCTTGTCATGCAGAGGAAGTAGAGAATTGTAGAGCATAAAACTATTTTGTTCTGTTTTTATTTCAAATGCTCTATTTGTTTGATATGACCGGTGTGGTGGCAACTAAAGACGAACCAAATAGTTCTGCCAACACTGGTCATGTCCCATGTACAAATAACAGAAACACAAAGTGATAATTTTTAAAATGTATTTGCTATTATTTACTAAGCTTTATTACTGAAATGGTCAACATGTTAGTATTACAGTGAATATATTAAATTATTTTGAAAATTGCTCTATTGTGGAGCAGGCCACTGTTGATGGATAAAAACCAAGCTTACTTTAAATAAAAGGTGTTTAGACGAGAGTATAACTTGTTAATTCCTGTGGAATATATACATCAGCAGTCAACAGAATTTCTTGGTGCGGAAATGATGCCGTATGACTGGCCAAGATTATTTTGAAAGAAATGCGATTAAACATGAGAAGCTACCATTTGCACTTGCTCATGTGGCACGTGTAAATATAATTTTGTTTTTTTAATCCTTGAACTAAATAGCAGATGGGAAGAGTACCTGTTTCTGATCTCCATTGATTGCAAATATTACGCAGGAATCTTGGAAGGTGACAATAAACTAAACTAAACTAAATATTATGCTAGCAAAAAAGATATGATGTTCATTGAATTAATAAATAGCAAATTGTGTTCTTTTTTTCAAATGGTTAATTCATGGGAAAAAAAACCTTATAACTACAAACATTTATTGTTATCCTTTTCCTTCCATGAGCAAAAGGGGAATAGAAATGACAATGTCTCAGCTTATGTTGCTGATTTTTCTCAATTAATTAGGAAAACCAACAGAAAACTGTCATAGATTTTCATCCCAAAACGGAAGAAAGATTCTAGTGGGAGAACGAGGTGACAAGGGAAGTCAAAAACAGCATAAAATTAAAATAGAAGGCATATAATATTGCAAAGATTAGTGGGGAGCTAGAGGATTGGGAAGCTTTTAAAAACCAACAGAAGGTAACTAGAAAGGTATTAAGGGGAGAATAGATTAAATATGAAGGTAAGCTGGCCAATATTATAAAAGAGGATAGCAAAAGATTCTTCAGATGTATAAGGAGTATAAGAGAGGCAAGAGTGGGCATTGTACCGCTGGAAAATGACACTGGAGAAGTAGTAATGGCGTATAAAGAAATAGCAGATGAACTGAATATACGTTTTATGCATCATTCTTCACAACAGAAAAAAACAGCAACATGCCAGAAATCCAAGAGAATCAGGGGGTGAAGTTAGTGGAGTTGCTTTTACTCTGGAGACAGTACTTGGGAAGTTGAAAGGTGTAGTGGATGTCGCCTGGACCAGATGGGCTCACCTCACCGCCTCTGAATGAGCTAGCTTTAGAGATTGTGGACGCATTAATAGTGATCTTTCAACAATCACTAGATCGATTACCAGAGGATTGGAAATTAGCACATGTTACCCTGCTATTCAAGAACCAACTTGGTTGGTTCTTAGTTGAGTGCTTATCCTGGAATTATGGCACAAGTAATTTGTGTTTTAATTGTAATTTACCTGTAGTGATTTAGTGAGGCAATTAGTTCCATCTCTTTTTACTCACAATCATTGAAAAGAGACGTAGCTTAAAAAAAAGTACAAATGCTTCTGTTCTAAATTAGGGTTGGTTAGTCATGGAGGATGACCAGAAACAAGTAGCCATGTACACAACGTGGCTTTAAGAGCAGATCGATCGTCGACAAGGCTCAAGTCAGGTGTGTGATGGAATACTCCCAGTTTGCCAGGAAGAATGCAACTTCAACAACACTTGAAAAGCTCACACCATCCCAGGATGAGGGTTGATCCTGTAGAGGTGTATATGATCATGAGAGGAATAGATTGGGTAGATGCACAGAGTCTCTTGCCCAGAGTAGGTGAATTGAGGACCAGAGGACACAGGTTTAAGGTGAAGGGGAAAAGATTTAGTAGGAATCTGAGGGGTAACATTTTCACACAAAGGGAGGTGGGTGTATGGAACAAGCTGCCAGAGGAGGTAGTTGAGGCTGGGACTATCCCGACATTTAAGAAACAGTTAGACAGGTCCATGCATAGGACAGGTTTGGAGGGATATGGACCAAACACAGGCAGGTAGAACTAGTGTAGCTGGGACATGTTGGCCAGTGTGGGCAAGTTGGGCCGAAGGGCCTGTTACTACACTGTATCACTCTATGATTATACAAGGCATAGCTTGATAGGTATCTCATTCACCTCATAGCTTGGCACAGTGGTAGAGCTGCTGCCTCACAGCGCCGAAGACCCAGGTTTTATCCTGACCTTGGGTGCTGTCTGTGTGTTGTTTGCACGTTCTCTTTATTAAAAAAAAACTAGTATGATCAATAGACAGTGGGCAGAAGGGTCTGTTTCCATGCTGTGTCATAATACTGTCAATGGTTTAAAACTGCATTTGGGGAAAACAGTACATTCAATTTGATGAAGAGGGACCTCACAAAAATATATTTTACCCGAGAAATATAATCCACAGAAATTAATCACAAAAATGACCAGAAGGCCAGACTGGTTTAAAAAGATCCTTTGGCCAGAGCTGGACAGTGGGAGTGGGCCTTTTACATTTTACATTGTCATCAGATTGGATTTCTGGACTTTGCCATAGACTGACTGGATGATTCTGATGAAAATTAACTATAGCAACTAACAGTTTGTTCAGGCGTAAAACCTCCTATTAAACACAAGCAATATGTATTCCTTTAACAATTTTTTTACAAATAACCATCTGAAAGAATTTTACAAGATTATTAAGGAACAACATTTAACACTGAGGCACAGAAGGAGATGTTTAGTACTTGTTGATTAGTACGGATGTCAGGGGCTATGGGGAGGAGGCAGGAGAATGGGGTTAGGAGGGAGAGATAGATCAGCCATGATTGAATGGCAGAGTAGACTAGATGGACCAAATGGCCTAATTCTGCTCCTGTCACTTATGACCTTATGTTAAAAAAAATGACCATGAGCTTGGTCAAAGCAACATGGATGCCAATGGAAGAACAATCAACATTGGTGACACTCATGAGGCTAGAACTGGAGGAGTACAAATATCTTGGATGGCTGTACTGATCATCACCAGCATTAAAGTTGTATGAGCTGTTAAACTAGATCCCGTGGTTCTAGGAAGGTGTCAGATTAGGACAGAGGTTCTTCTGTACTCCACATTAAAATATGACTCTTGGCTAATGAAAGAACATGTATCTCAGCTGAAAGGAAAGCCATGGGGAGGCTGTTAGCAAAGATTTCTTCTGACAATGTACACCTCGACAATTCATGGCACTGATTTTTCCTGAAGATAGACACAAAAAATAGGATTAACTCAGCGGGTCAGTCAGCAGCTCTGGGGAAAAGGAATAGGTGCTGTTTCGGGTCGAGACCTTTCTTAGACTGATGGTTGCTTTTGGATAAGGCCCAAGTTTAGGCCATGGAGATGCAAAAGTACAATTGAAAGGAGTAGAAAAAAATGTAAAGCTCAGGGTGACCGGTGTAAAGAGGATTTACAATTTGGTCTCTTCCTTTCATTATGTAGGCATTGAAATGACTCAACACCATTGAGATGTACTGGGCCACTCAAAGCCCAAAACAAACACATTTTCTCCTTGATCTTTTTGCACAGCTACCAATAAGATCTTGGTTTGAGATTTGGCAGAGTAAATAGGCTTGTGGATGCAAAAATAAACAGGACAAGATTGACGCACATTGGTGTAGTGGTAGGGCTACTGCCTTACAGCGCTAGAGACCCGGGTTAGATCCTGTTGGGTGCTTGTCTGTATGGAATTTGTACGTTCTCCCCGTGACCTCGAGGGTTATCTCCAAGATCTTCGGTTTCCTCCCACAATCCAAAGACGGACAGGTTTGTAGGTTAATTGGCTTGATGTATGTGTAAATTGTCCCAAAGTGTGTACGGCAGAGGTAATATGCGTGGATTGCTGGTCTGTGCGGACTCGGTGGGCGAAGGGCCTGTTGCCTCGCTGTTTCTCTAAACTAAACTGAAAATCAAGAGGCAGAGAGAAGAAAATAAAGCAGGTCTGCTCCAGGCACTGATCACAAAGCAGGCAATTGGTAAAGTGAAATAGAACATTGGCCTTTGGTGCAAGAGGAGAAGAGGTGATCTCACTGAATGATTCATAGGATGCTTTGCTGTATGGATGGTGCAAAATGTTGAACTATAAACATGGTTTCAGGGAGGGCTCTGAGTACAACATTCTCTTTTGCTAATGTGTGATTGTTGGGTCCGGGCTGACTTCAGGCTCTCTTCTGCCTATTTTGGCAAAGTCCAACTAATTCTACAGCACTGCCCATGCTGAAGACTTGAGGAATGGCACAGAGCCAGAAAATATAGAAAATAACTCAGGAGCTTGATTAAACTGGAGTTGATTTGATGTGTCATGAAGTTGATGAAGAGCTAGCACTGGTGTTGATTCCGTATTTGCTGTCAATGGGCCATTTGTTCGCATAACTTGGCAGTGGAATAGTTTTGCACAATCATTCCATTGAAAAGCTTTGATCACTTTGAGTGATGGGCCGGGGGAATACTGTGCTGCAACTGAGAAGGCAGACCCGCATCATCAGAGACTCACACCACCCTGGCCACGCTCTCATTACACCCCTGCCATCGGGAAGACGGTACAGATTCCTGAAAAATGCAATGTCCAGATTCAGGAACAGCATCGGTCCCACAGCCATTAGACTGTTAAACCTTAAATAAGCTCTGAACTACATAGACTATTATTGTTATCAATACACTATTATTATTGGTTTGTTTTTTATGTATGTTCACACACTGAACTTTTTTTCTTGTTTATTATATTGTTCACAGTGTACTATGTTTACATATTCTGTGGTGCTGCTGCAGGTAAAATTTTCATTGTTCCATCTGGGACATATGGCAAGAAAACATTCCTGATTCTCTTGATCTTATGGCAGAGTATCTCAAGGAGGGCCTGGAAAAGGCTGCAATTCAATTAAATAATAATAATTGTTTGATTCAACCAAACCAACCCACTAATGTGCGGACGATATTCTTTTTTTTCCTTTGTGAAGATAAATCGCAATTCTAACTCAAACACTGATTGTTCTTTTGCTGTGAAGTGAAGCAGTTTAACAATGTGAATGTAACTCCATATTAGCGTTTTTTTGTTTGGTTCTGCTGTCAGAGAGGTTGAAGGTGCAACACACACAGACAGCGGGATCAGATCGGAATGGCTGCAAAGATGATTCTGATCACATGCATTGCTTGTCCCGGATGCTGAGTTTCTTGAATGGTGTGGTAACTGAAACCATCCAACAAGCTGAGCATATTCTGTCACCCTCCCGACCTGCCTCACAGCTGCTGTGGACATTAGTGAGGAGAAAAGGAATAGGTGGCGTTTCAGGATGAGACCGGAACGTCACCCATTCCTTCTCTCCAGAGATGCTGTATGACCCACTGAGTTACTCCAGCTTTTTGTGTCTATCTTCGGTTTAAACCAGCATCTGCAATTCCTTCCGACACAGGATTTAAAGGCTTTCAAAAAATAATGTCTGTATATTTATACATATATACTAGACTAAGTGGGACACGTTGGGTCCCATGTTCACATGGGAGGACTGGTCCCCCAACGCAATATTCCACCTCTCCACCAATTCCAATATTGCTGGTCAGTGGGGGGGGGGGGGTTCTGGAGCGTTAGTGTGGGTGTTGTAGAAGGGGACTGGCTTCCCAAGAGCTGGTATGAACATTGTGGGCCGAATGGATTATTGGGCTTGCAGCTCAGGCACTCAGGCCATGTGGGCTGGCAGCTCAGTCACTCAGGCCTAGTGGCCTGGCAGCTCAATCACTCAGGTCTGGTGGGCTGGCAGCTCAGAAACTGCCAGAAATTATGCCCAAAACAGGTGAGAGACTCTGTGAGAGAGAAAGGGGAGAGGGTGGAGAAGCAATTTTAGAAATGTTTCATCTTTTTCTGCAGATCACAGCAATGAAGGAGAAAAGTCTATCCTGGCCTGGATCTCACAGGGAGCAAATGAGGGCAGGGAGAAAAATACTGAGATGAGGTTTAATACTTTCAGGGGGAATACTTACTGATGGGCCAAAGGGACTTGTGGGCTAGTACAGGCCTGATGGGCCGAAGGGGCTCTTTAAAATAAAATTTCAGAGAAAGGCACTTTTATCTGGACTTTTCTTGGCCTGGCATGGGCCTTTTGGACCAAAATGCTCCTCCTGAGCTAATACGGGCATTTGGGGCAATAGGGGCTGGCTTCTTGGCTAATAGGGGCCTTGTGGGCCGAATTTAGTTGTTTCAAGCAGGCCAAACAACTGATTTAATTTATTTTCCAATTACATTGCAGTTTCAACCACAGGGCAGGCTGGATAGCTCATTGCATTTTCATTTCACTTCCATTGCCATTGCAGTTCAAGCACAGGGCAGGCTCAAGCCAAACAGCTGATTGTATTTTCACTTCATTTCCATTGCCATTGCAGTTTCAAGCGTAGGGCAGACCCAAGCTAAACAGCTGATTGCCTTTTCACTTCATCTCCATTGCCATTGCACTTTCAAGCACAGGGCAGGTTCAAGCCAAACATTGCATTTTCACTTCATTTCCATTGCCATTGCAGTTCCAAGCAGAAGGCAGGCCCAAGTCAAACAGCTCATCGCATTTCACTTCATTTCCATTGCCATTGCAGTTTCATTAAGGGCTAACAAATAATTTCTTCAAGTACATTGCATACTCACAGTGTTCTGTAGTTTCCCAGCTCAGACAGGGAGTTGTGACCTCTCCCTTGCCATCTTGCAAACAGACTGAGCCATGCCCACACTTCCGGGTTTTATAGTTGTTCCCCACTCCCACCGGAACAGGCATGGCTTTCATGGTGGTGATTGACAGGAGAGAGAATGTCAAGACTTTTTAAACACTAATAAGTCTTTTATTTTTCATTGATGGGAAAAATCCTCGGAGCATGCGCAGCTGAGGAGGACTCTGAGTAAGATAGCTTAAAAATCACAGCCATATGTGGTAGCGTTTTTTTCTAAAATCAAAGCACAGTGCAAACAGAAAGTGGTCAAGATGAGACTTGTAATTATCTATATTACTAAAAGTCTGATCTTGACTGCTTTTGGCTTGCTGTGCTGTCATTTCCGAGAGATCACCGCCACCTACGGCCGTCATTTTTGGCCACCTCGCTCAGAGCCCCCCTCCACCTTCCTGGACCAGTGGATTTTTCCCATTGATGAAACATTGATGAAAGACTTATTAATGTTTTAAAAAATGTTGATATTCTCTCTGCTGCCCCTGCTGGTGGGAGGGGGGAGGGACTATAAAACCCGGAAGTGTTGTGCCTCAGTCAGTCTCTGCAAGATGGGGGAAAGTGAGAGAGCCATGTCTCTGAGTCTGAGCAGTGAATAACAGTGAACACATGTCTACTAAACTGTGAGTGTGGTTTTACTGACGTTCAGTGCCCTTAATGTGGTTTGATAATGAAAATATGGTTGGTTTGAAGTAAAGAGCATAGCAAATGGTAGTTTGGGTGCTTTGGGTTGAAGTAAAAGGCACTACTGCAAATGGTGGTTTGGGTGCTTTGGGTTGAAATAAAAAGGCTCGACTGCAAATGGTGGTTTGGGTGCTTTGGGTTGAAATTAAAAGGCACTACTCCAAATCGTGGTTTGGGTGCTTTGGGTTGAAATTAAAAGGCACTACTCCAAATCGTGGTTTGGGTGCTTTGGGTAACTTCCTGTTTGCACTGTATATTGATTTTAGATAAAACGCTACCACTTATGGCTGTGATTTTTGTCCATCTTACTCAGTCCCCCTCCGCTCAGCAGGTGCAGAGGATTCTTCCCATCAATTAAAAATAAAAGTGTTAGTGTTTACAAAATGTTGAAAATCTCTCTCCTGTCAATCACGCATTGAAGGCCACACCCTTTCCGGGGGGGAGGGGTTATAAAACCCGGTAGTGTGGGTGTGTCTCTGCATGATGGGGGAGGGAGAGGTCACGACTGTCTGAGCTGTGAATCAACTGAACACACTGAATGTCAACTGAACTGTGAATTTGGTGTTTTGTGTGGTTTTATGGTGGTTTCACCCTGCTTGAAATGGTATGCAACTGCATTTGAATGTGGTGGCCTTGCACCCTGCATGAAATGGTATGAAACTGCACTTGAATGAGGTGCCGCTGCATTTGAATTTGGTGGCCTTGAACCCTGCATGAAATGGTATGAAACTGCACTTGAGTGAGGTGCCGCTGCATTTGAATTTGGTGGCCTTGAACCCTGCTTGAAATGGTATGGAACTGCACTTGAATTTGGTGCCCTTGCACCCTGCTTGAAGTGGTATGAAACTGCACTGAATTTGGTGCCTTGCACCCTGCTGAAAGTGGTATGAACCTGCACTTGAATTTGGTGGCCTTGCACCCTGCTCAAAGTGGTAAGAAACTGCACTTGAATTTGGTGGCCTTGCACCCTGCTTGAAGTGGTATGAAACTGCACTTGAATTTGGTGGCCTTGCACCCTGCTCGAAGTGGTAAGAAACTGCACTTGAATTTGGTGGCCTTGCACCCTGCTTGAAGTGGTTGGAAACTGCACTTTAATTTGGTGGCCTTGCACCTTGCTTGAAATGGAATTTCAAGGAAGAGCCATGAGTCAACTGCCAGCCCACCAGCCGTGAGTGAGCTGCCAGCACACCAGGATTGAGGGACTGAGCTGCCACCCCAAGAACCCATACCAGCACTCCAGAAAGCCCCCCCACTGGCCACCAATATTGGAATTGGTGGAAAGGTGGAATATTGCATCGGGGGACCAGCCCTCCCGTGTGAACATGGGACCCAACGGGTCCCACTAAGTCTACTATAGATATATATGTATACATAAAGTATAATGAAAAGGGAGCTCAGTGGCAGGTAGTATGGTTGCCTCACAGTTCCAAGGATCTGGGTTCAATCCTGACCTCGTCATCTTTTGTAGTTTGCACCTATGGATTTCTGCTGAGCACTTGGTTTGCTCCAATATCCCAAAGATGTGGTGGTTAGTAGATCGAAGATAGTCTGAAGAAGGGTCTCGACCCGAAAGGTCACCTATTCCTTTTCTCCCGAGATGCTGCCTGTCCCGCTGAACTACTCCAGCATTTGTGTCTATCTTTGGTTTAAACCTGCATCTGCAGTTCCTTCCAACACGTACTGGTTAGTAGATCAATTGATTTCTGCAGGGTACACAAAATGCTGGAGAAACTCAGCGGGTGCAGCAGTATCTATGGAGCGAAGGAGACAGGTAACGTTTCAGGCCGAAACCCCTCTTCAGACTGATGGGGGGTGGGGGGAGGCGGGGGGAAGAAAGGAAAAAGGGGGAGGAGGAGCCCGAGGGCTGAGGGAGAGGTGGGAAGGGGAGGAGACAGCAAGGGTCAACAGAATTGAGAGAATTCAATGTTCATGCCAAGAGGATGCAGACTCCCTAAGCGGAATATGAGGTGCTGTTCCTCCAATTTGCGGTGTTGCTCACACTGGCCATGGAGGAGACCCAGGACAGACAGGTCGGATACGGAATGGGAGGGGGAGTTGAAGTGCTGAGCCACCGGGAGGTCGGGTTGGTTATTGCGGACCGAGCGGAGGTGTTCGGCGAAATGATCGCCAAGCCTCCGCTTGGTCTCACCAAATTTGGTGGCCTTGCTTTTTGATTTGATTTCTGCAAATTACTCCTTGTGTAGGTAGGTTGGTGGTCGGAGAATCAGAGGGCCATTGTTGATCTTGTGAGAGGATTGGTTACAGTGGAGCAATGGGGAATGGAGCTGATTGGATTATGCTGAGAGCTGGCATAGACTCTTTGGACAACGTGGCCTCATATCATAAGGAAATGTGAAAGAAAACAAAATTACTTGGTACAAAAAGAATAAACCTATTTTAGTGCGGAACTGCAGTGACACGTTAATGCATTTGCTTCATGTACATCGTAAATATGTTCATACTAAGTGTTTCCTCAGTGGAAGAAATCACATCAGTGCTGGTTGTACCACCAAATGGGAGCATTAATTACGCTGGTAGACCAGATTTTATGCAGTGCCTTAAAAGAAGAAAGACAGTGAGAGAGGTTTGGTATTTGAAAAGCTTTTACCCATATCCGAGCCCATCCCTGATGCACTTAAATTGTTCCGAAGGGATTCTTTGTTTGGACTAAGTTTGAAAACATTAGTAAAAAGCAAAGAAGTAGCACATCGACAGGCACACCAACTGCCGTTGAGTACATTGTTCTTGCAGGCTGTCAGAGTGGCACTGGAGATAGTGGAGGTCCCAAATGATCTGAATGCTGCCTCGCGGGAGTTTGCATGTTCTCCCTGTGACCACAAGGGTTTCGCCTTTCCGACCATTTCACAAAGAAACATAATACGGAAATTGTCTACTGTAAATGGAGAATGGAAGTTTAGAAGAATGAGGGGGGGCCTCATTGAAATGTACAGAATAGTGGAAGGTTTGGGGAGGGTGGATGTGGAGAGGATGTTTCTACTAGTGGGAGAGTCTAGATGTCGTAACGTCAGAATTAAGGGACATTCTTTAAGGAAGGAGATGAGGAGGAATTTCTTTAGTCAGAGGGTGGTGAATAGACAATAGGTGCAGGAGTAGGCTATTCGGCCCTTCGAGCCAGCACCGCCATTCAATGTGATCATGGCTGGTCATCCCCATCCCCGTTCCTACCTTCTCCCCATATCCCCTGACTCCCCTATCTTTAAGAGCCCTATCTAGCTCTCTCTTCAAAGTATCCAGAGAACCGGCCTCCACCGCCCTCTGAGGCAGAGAATTCCACAGACTCACAACTCCTTTTGTGAAAAAGTGTTTCCTCGTCTCCGTTCTAAATGGCTTCCCCCTGATTCTTAATCTGTGGCACCTGGTTCTGGACTCCCCCAACATCGGGAACATGTTTCCTGCCTCTAGCGTGTCCAAACCCTTAATAATCTTATATGTTTCAATAAGATCCCCTCTCATCCTTCTAAACTCCAGAGTATACAAGCCCAGCTGCTCCATTCTCTCAGCATATGACTGTCCCGCCATCCCGGGAATTAACCTTGTAAACCTATGCTGCACTCCCTCAATAGCAAGAATGTCTTTCCGCAAATTAGGGGACCAAAACTGCACACAATGCTCCAGCTGTGGTCTCACTAGTGCCCTATACAACTACAGAAAGACCTCCTTGCTCCTATGCTCAACCTCTCGTTATGAAGGCCAACATGCCATTCGCTTTCTTCACTGACTGCTGTACATGCATGCTTACTTTCATTGACTGATGAACAAGGACCCCCGGATCCCGTTGTACATCCCCATTTCCCAACTTGACACTATTTAGATCATAATCTGCCTTCCTGTTTTTGCTACCGAAGTGGATAACCTCACATTTATCCACATGAAACTGCGTCTGCCATGCATCTGCCCACTCACCCAACCTGTCCATGTCACCCTACATTCTCAAAGAATCTGGATTCTTTGCCACAAAAGACTGTGGAGGCCAAGTCAGTGGATATATTTAAGGCAGAGATAACTAGATTCTGGATTAGTATGGGTGTCAGAGGTCATGGAGAGATGGCAAGAGAATGGGGTTTGGAGGGAGAGATAGATCAGCCGTGATTGAATAATGTACACTTGATGGGCCGAATGGCCTAAATCTGCTCTTATCACTTATGATCTAAATAATCACCAAGTAGGTGAATACGTAGTGGTGGAAGATGATACTAATTGGCATGTTGGAGAGAATACGTTACAGGAAAGCAACGGGGGAATGGGACTGATGAGAATGCTCTGACAACTGGCGTAGACTCAATGAGAGGAATAGCTTCCCTCTATGTTGTAAGGAAACAAAACAACATTAGTTTTGCACATTTTTTATTCATCTGCCTGTGTGTAGACAAATGAAAATGTATTGGATGTTGGAAGCCGACCCTTAACCTTGACTGCACTTTCCACAAATGGAATTTAATCTACAACAGAATATGTCTTTGAATATAAACCTCGATGCTTCAATCTCAACAAGCAAAGCATGCTAAAGAAATGTCCCAATTGTACAGTTTTGTTTAATATGTAGTCCTCACTACTTGGACCTCTGAAATTGTGACATGCTCAGCAGCAGACCACAGTTAATCTATTTATTTTCAATATGAATTTTAAAACTACGATGCAATTCCAACCCCTGGAGTTCTCCACTCACAATGCTAGTATGGCTCAGGCGTGGAATGCAGAAGCAACAAAAATTCAGGGGCGGACTGAATCTTCATTCTAATTCAGACGGAGTCTTCTCAAAGAACTCTTCTTCCGTCCATTCCAACCCTGCGCTCATAGACTCAGTCTGTATCACCTTTTTTAATTGTATTTTTACTTGATGGTCCCAAAGTATACAATGCCATGCTGGTGTCTGCTTTGAGTGAAAATGGTGAGAGTTGCTCCTTGGATTGTATTAAAACGTAATTTTAGATATCAGCCCGTAAGCTGGGGCAGAGCCTTCCCTGGGTGACAAAGCCATTGTGCAGTGCAGCTCGTCGCTTGCTTTGGGATGGGCACTCGGCTGCCTGGGATCATACCTGTGAGCTGGGAGCCAGCCTCCACTGGAAGACGATCTCCTGGATCATGCTGGAAGAAACAGGGTGCTCCCGTATGTAGATTGGATGTAGATGTCAGGCAGTGGAACTCTAGTCAGTGGAAAATCTCCTTCCTTTTATTGCACGACAGCAATTATTTGGAGCAGTGCTTTTGCATTTCTGTGTAAATCACCATTATAAAACTGGATGCTTCAATATAGTAGCCAAGAAAATCTTTACATTCTCAAAACAAATGCTGCCTTTCAAATCCTACCATGCATTACTTGAATGATATTCAAAAGGCATTTTAACAAAATTAGAGCAATCTTCCAGGATGCTCGCATAACCCTAATGGACCTGTCCCACCGACGATTTTTCAGCGGACTGCCGGCGACTATCAAGTTGCCGACAGTCGCCTGAAAAACCAGCAACTGGAACAGCGACTGTCAGAGTGGAGCACACACACACACAAACACGTCGCAAAGGCGGGGGAAGCTGGAGAGCGCTGTCTGAAATTCACAAAGGACAAAGCCAAGGTGATACAGACACACACCACGATAAACAGGAATGTTGGCGCTGTAATTAAGACGGCTAGCACAGTGAACGGTAAGTCCTTTAAAATAGGGGAAAAGTGGGGAGAGTGGGGGAGAAGGGGTGGATACAACTTTTAAGAAGCCAGACAACTTTAATAAGACAAAGATACACACACTGGTCGGTTCTCCTTGATTCCTACACTTTTTTTCCCCCAATGAGCCAATGAAAATGTCCGGTCAGCAAAGGCGATTAACTAAAACTACCTACGACCACATCGACTACCCATAACTACCTGGCGACCCCATTACAACTGCACCTACGATTGCAGGATTATCGATTTTCTCCATGGCAGTCAATTTTTGGTCGCAGAACATTTTTCAACATACTTAGACCACGACTACTTCCCAGAATGTGGGAATTCGCAACCATGAGGAGACTCACCAGAGACCATCAGCGAACATGTGGCGACCATGTGGTGAGAGCAGAGTCTACTGCACTCGCCTAAAAAGTTGCCTAAGTGGAATAGGCCCAATAACGATGATATCCACAATATATCAGGTGGGAAGTGGGGTTAATGTGAATTATCATAGTATTCTTTTGTCACATTTAATGAAGCTTGCAAAAAAAAAAGTTCTGACCTACTTGAGATTTTTGCACGTTTTCAGACCAAAAAGACGACGAACCTTTTATTCCTGCTGTTGTTTTAAATCAACTATCATGCTCAATCAAGGAAAAGTGTTTTATTTCCATGCAAATATGGCTGATGCAACACGGGCTCCTAGAAAGGGGGATCAGTAGCACTGCAGAAATGGATAGGGGCATTTCAATTTAGTTTAGTTTAGTTTAGAGATACAGCGCGGAAACAGGCCCTTCGGCCCAACGAGTCCACACCGATTGGCAATCCCCACACACTTACACTATCCTGCACACACTTCTATACTATTTACACTTATACAAAGCCAACTAATCTACAAACCCGTACATCTTTGGAGTGTGGGAGGAAACCGAAGATCTCGGAGAAAATCCACGGGGAGAACGTACAAAGTACGTACAGACAGCACCCGTAGTCGGGATCGAACCCGGGTCTCCGGCGCTCTGTATGTGCCACATAAAACTTCCTCAGCAGCAGAACACACATCAAATCTATCACATTTAAACACTAAGCTGGAAGTTGATAATAAGGTCACAAAATAAGTTTAAAATTTGATTCCTAGAGAAATAGGAGACCAAAAATAGTCTTAGAGAAATAGGGCCAAAAATACCCATAGCCATTTTTAGAATGGTACATAATGCTTATTACTAAAATAACATTTAAATAAGAATGAAACATATTTGCTTTCGATCCAAGTTTCACATTCAATTTTCCGGTTGATGAAATTATTAACAAGAGAGCTAACTTTTGGAAAATGCTTTGCTCTGTTGCCAACTACTTTTGGTTTCATTAAAAGTAGCATCTGGCAGCAGGGTGAATGTGAGATTTTGCTGATAAAGGCCCCAGATATGCTGCATAAATGAATGTTATGAATTTCCACAGCACATTACGCTGAACATTTTCTAATTTCAGAACTCTAGAAACTGCAGCTTTCTTAGTTTACAGATACCACATGGTAACAGGCCCTTCGGCCCACCGAGTCTGTGCCGACCACGGTCACTGTACACTAGTTCCATCCTGCAGACTAGGGACAATTTGGAAAGTGGGAGGAAACTGGAGCACCCGGAGAAAGCCTCGGTGGTCAAGGGGAAAACGTACAAATTCCGTACAGACAGCACCCGTAGTCAGGATCAAACGCGGATCTCTGGCTCTGTGAGGCAGCAACTCTACTGCTGTGCCACTCTGCCACAGACTATTGATGCATGTCAGAAAACAACTATCTCAATTATTCTGATAAAGATATGTTCAATTTTTGGCAAAGATTTGGATTAAAAAAAAACACGTTTCATAAAGGCAGTACTGCACTAATGATATAGGTTACATTTAAATGTTGCAGTGCACAGTTTAGAACCAGGCAAATGCAACGCTATTTTATTTATTTTCCCAATCTCTATGAACCACACAAACTGGAGAGATTGTAGCTTCAGTCAGAGTCGTCGTTTTACGGCACAGAATCACAATGTCGCAAACATCTTGCTGTGTGAGGGGATGGGGGGATCCTTGTAACAGGATTCCATTGAACATGTGTATGAAGGATCTGGAGATGTTGGATTAAACTGAAGATAGAAGCACAAAGCTGGAGTAAAGGGCCTGTGCATGGGCGTAATTTACGCGTCACACAGGTGGCGCGCGGGGATTTTGAGAATCCCAAAATCCTGGCGCTCCGCGCGCTACTGCCTACACCATCAGACTCCATGCGCGCGTAATGCATCCCATGCGCACGTTACGCGCGCGTTACAACTGCGTCGTGCATCGTGGCACGTAAATGATGTTGCGCAAATGACGCCCAAGTGGGACAGGCCCTTAACTCAGCGGGTCAGGCAGCATCTCTGGATCTCTGTAGAAAAGGAATAGGTGGTGTTTCGGGATGAGATCCTTCTTCAGACTGAGTCAGGGGAGAGGGAAACGAGAGATAGAGATAGTGATATAGGGAGATATAGAACGAGTGAATGAAAGACATGCAAAGAAGTAAGGATGATAAAGGAAACAGGCCATTGTTGGCTGTGGGCTTGGTGAAAACGAGTTACAGACAGGGAGACTCAACAAGACGACTTCACATTGAACTTACTTGAGATAAGTGTTAAGAAACAGTTAACTGCTAATTATGAATTATGCCTTATAACCATTCTTAATGTTAATGCATGGGTGGTTTTACACATAGAGACATTTTGTCAAATTTAGATTTTGTTCCCGCTGTACGATACATTTATAAACCTGATTTAATTTGACACAATGTGACATACTTAACCACATTCACTTCATCTGACCAATGTACATGACATGTTGTCAAACTTCCTTCACCGTAAATAAATGATGACAGGCACAAATTCTTTCTTGGACAGTAAGTCGATCCTGAAGGCATTATTCTTTACGCTTTTCAATGATGTTGCTTTACAGACGGAGACCTTGCACAGCTCATCCTTTGAAATATTGCAATCCTGATGTCATTTAGAAAGAGAACAGATTTGGCGTTATGATCGATACCAACCTTGGCATTTTATTTGAACCTGAGCAGAGCTTCTGAATCTAGAGCATTAAACCTGCCTGCTTCTTCCTGTGTATCACTGGCTGCCCGTGTCCTTGCTTCAGTGCATCTGCTGCCTAAAACCCTAACCCATATTTTTGCTACCACTACACCTCAAAGTTTCAATGGTCTCCTGTTGTATCCTTCATAATCTGAGCTCGTTGAAAACTCTGCCGACTGTACTTTACCTGCCGCCAAGTACAATCTGCTGAACCATTCTGCACTCACTACTATATTGGCAATACCACGATCACAATATTTTCACCCTTGTTACTTCACCTTGTGAATGGTTCTCGTCCTTCAGCCCACAGAGAACACTGTACTTTGCCAAATTTGATGACTTGTATATTCCAATTTTAATAGCTCCATTTGAAAACAGTGCCTTCAGTTGCTTGCAGCCTGAGCTCTGGAAATCCTTCCCCAAATATTTTTCATATCTCTGCATTTCAATCCTCCTTTAAGATGTTCAAGCTTTCGATTGCCTCTCCCTTTGCAGGCAGTGTCAAATGTAGTTTGGTTGTACGGGTGTCGGGGTTACGGGGAGAAGGCTGTAGAATGGGGTTCAGAGGGGAAGAGCAATCAGCCATGATTGAATGGTGGAATAGACGGGCCGAATGGCCTAAATCTGCTCCTATAACATTGCTTCTGCAAAGCAGCCTAGAGCACTTCATTGCAGTGAAATGGGAATGGAAAGACAAGTTGATTTGTTGTATCAGAATGATTTTATCTTATAGAAAATCCTGAGCCACTAGCTTCATCAATATCTTCATTATAAATTTAGAACTGAGCATATTCACTATTAATTGCACATATTGTTCAGTTCATTTTGTCATCATCAGATCATGAAAAAACGCGTGCCGAATGCATTGAGGAATGAAGCACAGAGGCTTCCACTGAGAAATACAGGTAATGTTTTCACCTGATGAATTGCATTCACAGGTAATGTTTTCGCCTATGGAGTCTTTTAAGTTCCTGGGTACCATCATCTCCAAGGACCTTATGTGGGGGCTCCCATCAACTCCACAGTCAAAAAGGCACAACAGAGAATGTACTTTCTGCAGCAGTTGAGGAAGCACAACCTGCCACAGGCAATGATGGTCCAATTTTACACGGACATTGTAGAGTCTGTTCTCACCTTCTCCATCGTGGTCTGGTTTGGCTCAGCCACCAAGCACTGGAGGCTGCAGCGAATCGTCCGATCAGCAGAGAAGATTATTGGCTGCAACCTTCCCTCCATTGATGAACTGTACACTGCAAGGGCCAGGAAGCGAGCGGGCAAGATCATCTCTGGCCCCTCTCACCCTGGCCACAAACTCTTTGAATCATTTCCCTCTGGAAGGTGACTCCGGATTGTCAAAGCTGCCACAGCCAGACATAAAAACAGTTTTTATCCCCAAGTAATTGCTCTACTCAACAGCCAAAAATCTGTAGCCTCCCTTTGATCTGGTATTTTGTTGGTTCACATGCTTGATCAATGGTGTTTTATCATTAATGTCTTATTATTATTAATGTTTAGTGTTTTCTGAGTCATTCGTAACTGTCACTGAATGTCATGTTGTTACTTGTGGGTGGAGCACCAAGGCAAATTCCTTGTATGTGAATACTTGGCCAATAAACTTACTTACTTACTTAAACTTACTGACAGTTGTCAACAAAAAACTGTCTAATCGTCTGTCCTAAACCTCAATGGCAGCACATCAGCAACTTCTGCACCATTCTGGGCTTCACTCCATTGACCAGAAATCTAAACTGGATGAAGCACATAAACACAATGGCCACAAGTGCTGGTCAGTAGTTGTAATTTTGTGCTGAATGATTCACCTCCAGAATTCCAAAATCTTTCCAGCAACTACTTGGCAGAAGTCAGGAGTGTGACGGAATACTCTCCAGCTGCCTGGAGGAGCTTCAGCATCACTTGGGAAGCTGAGTGCCATCCTGGACAAAGCAGCACGTACAATTGGCACCTCATCCTTCTCTCTCTGTAGCCAGTGCACCAGGATTACTGTGTGTACAATCAACAAGTCTGGCAATGTGCATGGAAATCCCTTCTCAACTTACGACATCTATGACTTTGAAGAACAAGGACTGTCGGCACATTCCACCATCCTGACTCAATAACATTTAACTCTTCTTTCGTATTTACCATGTTAAAGTTTTGGAGTTTCGTAACCAGCAGCAGTAGAGTTCAGAATATGAGTGACCATCTCGGAGAAAAGCTGGCCTTAACAACAGAATGAATAAACAATTGGGCAATGCAGACACAAGGAACTGCAGACACGTTGCACTTTGCACTCAAATGCCAACATTGGTCAGAGAAGCAAGGTGCATTTTGTGCCTTCTGACAGCTCCATAACTATGATTGATTCTGGAGAAAAGAAATCACCGTCAGACTGATGATAGGATTAAATTGCTAGATTAACCTTCCTGTGTAGCTCTAAACATTTACTATCTTGGTAATAAAGCTTCTCCTAATGTGTGTTTGTCCTATTGCTCGGTTTTCAGCAAACCTCACATTGGCTGCTGTGGGCTGAACAACGAGAAACAATGAAACGATTCACAAAATGCGTGTCTCCAGCTACCAAGCACACAAAACCATTAATGTATTCCCATCAACAAGGTAAAACATTGCACTGAGAAAGCAGGTCAAATTTTAGAATACATTTACCAATGATGTCATATGCAAAGGACAAACAAATAACTCCATGCCACACACAGTGCATTTATAATTCTTACAGCGTGGAAACAGGCCCTTCCGCCCACCAAGTCTGCGCCGACCAGCGATCCCCGCACATTAACACCATCCTACACACACTAGGGATAATTTACATTTATACCAAGCCAATTAACTTACAAACCTGGAAGTTTTTGTCGTGTGGGAGGAAACCGAAGATCTCAGAGAAAACCCACGCAAGTCACGGGGATAACGTGCAAACTACGCACAGACTGCACCCGTGGTCAGGATCGAACCGGGGTCTCTGGCACTGTAAGGCAGCAACTTTACCCCTGCACCACCTTTTTAGAAAGGGCCAGCATCTCTTTTAAATCATCTGAAGAAGGTTCCTGACCCGAAATGTCATCTATTCATTCTGTCTGCTTGACCTGCTGAGTTACTCTAGCATTTTGTGTTTTATCTCTTTTAAATATATGCACAATGTCACACTGACAAAGTAACAATCTGCGATTATCATTGGGGTTTCCTGTCAAAGAAAATGTTACCGCTTGAGTTACTATAATTGTCGGGGAGTGCACAGCATTGTAATATGTCATTTGTTCAGATTTGTTACCCAGGCAAAGTGGTTTAAAAAACATCAAGCAGAAGCAGAGACTATCACAAGACATGTAGGAAGGTACAGCAGATGCTGGTTTACACTGAAAATAGACACAAAATGCTGGAGGAACTCAGCAGGACAGGCAGTATCACTGGAGGTGACCTTTCGGATTGAGACCCTACCTCAGAGACATTCCATTTCTCCAGAGATGCTGCCTGAACCGCTGGGTTACTCCGACATTTTGTGTCTATCCATCACAAGATAGATAGCGAGACTGTCATATGCTGAGGGAATGAAGCAGCTGGGCTTGTACACTCTGGAGTTTAGAAGGATGAGAGGGGATCTTATTGAAACATATAAGATTGTTGAGGGTTTGGACACGCTGGAGGCAGGAAACATGTTCCCGATGTTAGGGAAGTCCAGAATCAGGGGCCACAGTTTAAGAATAAGGGGTAAGCCATTTAGAACGGAGACGAGGAAACACTTTTTCTCACCGAGAGTTGTGAGTCTGTGGAATTCTCTGCCTCAGAGGGCGGTGGAGGCAGGTTCTCTGGATGCTTTCAAGAGAGAGATAGATAGGGCTCTTAAAGATAGCGGAGTCAAGGGATATGGGGAAAAGGCAAGAACGGGGTACTGATTGGGGATGATCAGCGATGATCACATTGAATGGCGGTGCTGGCTCGAAGGGCCGAATGGTCTCCTCCTGCACCTATTGTCTTTTGTCTATACCCACAGAGCAAACTTCTCTTCATTTTATATCTTAATTGGTTCATTCAGTGAAACTTTGTCAAAGAAAAAGGTAATTAGGTATTCTGGTTGGTGGAGATGGGAAGACTGATAGCGAGAAGGTCATAAATGATAGGAGCAGAATTAGGTCATTCGGCCCATCAAGTATACTTCATCATTCAATCATGGCTGATCTATCTCTCCCTCCTAACCTCATTCTCCTGCCTTCTCCCCATATCCCCTGACACCCGTACTAATCAAGAATCTATCTATCTCTGCATTTAAAATATCCATTGACTTGGTCTCCGCTCACTTCTGTGGCAAATAATTCCATAGATTTACCACCCTCTGACTAAAGAAATTCCTCATCTTCCTAAAGGAACGTCCTTTAATTCTGAGGCTTTGACCTCTAGTCCTAGATTATCCCACTAGTGGAAACATCCTCTACACATCCACTCTATCCAGGCCTTTCACTATTTGGTAAGTTTCAATGAGGTCTAATCTCCAGCGAGTGCAGGCCTAGTGCCGACAAACGTTCATCATATATTAACCCACTCATTCCTAGGGTCTACATTTGCCCTCCTGGCTGATGTGAGTGTTTGATCAATGGGCACATTTCAGAAGCTGCATGAACGTTGGCTGAAGATTTTCCTCCACTTACTCTTGTGTTGCTGGATATCTGAGGACCGTTCACTTTACACCACCTAACACAGATTAACATGCAATGTCCTAGGTGGGAGAATACTGCCAGTTTGGAGACAGGCACAAAGCATAAAGGCTAAAACTGGTTGTACAGCTGAAATAATAGAAAAGTAAAGAGAAACAACAGGATGTTAAACCAGCAGACTGAGAAACAGAATAATATAGAACAGTATAGCTCAGGAATGGCCTTTCGGCCCACAATGTTTGTGATGGACATGAAGCCAAGTTAAACTAATCTCATCTGCCTCTACATGATCCATATCCCTCTATTCCCTACACTTCCATGTGCCTATCTAAGAGCGTCTTCAGTGTCACTGTCGTATCTGCCTCCACCACCATCGTATCGGCCTCCACCACTATCATTTCTGGCCCCCACCTCTCTCACTCTCTCAGTGTAAAACACTTACCCCGCACATCTCCATTACTCCCCCTCTCCCCTTTCACCCGACAACTTTGCCCTCTAATGTTGGACACTTCCACCATGGAAAAAAGATTCTGACTATCTACACTTCAATCCACCATGGTCAGTATTCATTTTCTAGGGTCCATTCCTTATAATCTTAATAACAATTTTTTCTAATGGAACAATTATTTAATCATCCAACACAATTTCGTTGTTCTGTGGAAATTCTGCATGTGTAGAAGAAAGGTTCCTCTTGCAGAAGTTCTTTGGTCTTTTCCTAGCATGGAAAGTATCATGTAAAGCAGTGATTTCCTGCCAAGATGCCCCTTGTACATGAGAGGCATTTTCTGATCACACATCTGATTTGAAGGTGGAGTAATATTCAGAATGGTTGCAATCACCCATTTCAAACATTGGTCATCTATGACAATCAATAAAAAATAATTGAGCAACCAACACTAGACATGCGGATGCTAAAGTCTTGAGCATAACGCAATGTGTTGGAGTGACTCAGCAGGTCAAGCAGCATCTGTGGAGGGAATGGACATGTGAAGCTGCGGGTTAGGACCCTTACACTTGTTTAGTTTATTTCAGTTTAATTTAAAGATACAGCGCGGAAACAGGCCCTTTGGCTCACCGACCACGATCAGCCCACCGAGCCCATTAACACTATCCTATACACACGAGGGACAATTTACACTTATACCAAGCCAATTAACCTACAAATCTGCACATCTTTGGAGTGTGGGAGGAAACCGGAGCACTAAGAGAAAACCCACGCAGGCCACGGGGAGAGCGTACAAACTCCGTGCAGACAGCACACGTAGTTGGGATCGAACCCTAGTCTCCGGCGCTGCAAGCACTGTAAGACAGCAACTCTACCACTGCGCCACCGTGCCGCCTGCTGTTTGTTGGGCTGTCCACTCAATGTCTTTGAAGAGCCACCTTTTTTGCATGTTCATCTGGAGAAAAACTGCAGAGAAAGTACAGGCGCCAATATCTGTTAGGTACGTTTAATATAAAGCATCATCTTTTGTGGCAATGTTCTCCTCCTTTTGTGTGTCTCTTTAATTCCAGCACTATTTACTGTAAGCAGAGTGTTTCTAAGTGGCAAAGCAAGCCGGAGCTTAAGGAGAAGGCAGTGGCAATGTTATGCTCTCTCACAGTCACAGTCCATTAAATAATGTGCCAGTTGCTGTCAGCCCCAGTGGGTATTTGGTGAGTTTCTTTGATCACTGGGGATCCCTGCGTACAAGAAAAGAGTGAAAGAGCTTTCTACTTTCCTTGAATCAACGGCAGCAGTGGCATGGGCTGGGTAGCAGGTCAGCAGCCTACGCATTTGGCAATGAATGATTCAGAATGAGAATGGCCACATTTTCAAAAGTGCAAAAAATTGTAAAATGAGGCATGGAGTACAAAGGAGAGAGGAAATTTAAATTAAAAAGCGCTGGACATGGAAAATTCTGCAAATGGTTCTGAGAAGCACATCGTTCCTTATCAGTCGGCATTTTTTCTGAAAATAAAGCCAGACATCTATCCATCGCCACAGTCGGTACTTTCAGTGCTGAGCAGATAAACAGATGATACAGAGGCAGAGTTAAATGGTATTTTTTTTTATAAATGGGGTTGTCATGGTTACAATTGAACTACATAAACAAACATTAGGCCCTGCACAATTGAAAACTAATAACATACTGTAGAGAATCGGAGCACAAGATCATCCTCACTGGTAACCAGCAGCTGAACTGATTTGAAAGTGAGTAGGAAGGAGGTGCAGATGCTGATTCAAATCGAAGATAGACACAAAATGCTGGAGTAACTCAGCGGGACAGGCAGCATCTCTGGAGAGAAGGAATGGGGGACGTTTCGAGTCTGAAGAAGGGTCTCAAAAGGTTGCCCATTCCTTCTCTCCAGAGACGCCGCCTGTCCTGAGTTACTCCAGCAATTTGTGTCTATCTATGATTTGAAAATGAGATTAGTTCATTGTGTTAATCTGAACTAAACAGTCTGACATCACCATCGAGTTGCCATTGCCAGGATCCATGGCTTTGGAGAAAAACTGCAGTTTCTCTCCATAATCAATGATATTTGCAGATGCTTTCCGCTTTGACTTTCAACTTGTCTAATCACTCTTGCTCCACTCTAAAGCCATAGAGTTATACAGCTCAGAAATAGACCCTTTGGCCCAACTCATTCAATCCGAACAAGGATATGCTTGGCCCATATCTCTCTTAACCTTTTCTATCCATCTACGTGTCCAAAGGTTTTTTTTCCCGAGATACAGTGCGGAAACAGGCCCTTCGACCCCCCGGGTCCGTGCTGACCAGCAATCCCAGCACATTAACACTACCCTACGCCCACTAGGGACAATTTTTACATTTACCAAGCCAATGAATCTACAAACCAGTACTCTTTGGAGTGTGGGAGGAAACCGACGTTCTCAGAGAAAACCCACGCAATCACAGGGAGAACGTACAAACTCATTACAGACAGCACCCATAATCAGGATCGAACCCGGTTCTCCGGCACTGCATTCGCTGTAAGGCAGCAACTCGACCACTGCGCCACCGCGATCGCAAACATTGCAATTGCACCCGTCTCCACCACCTCCATTTGGAGCACATTACACATACCCACCACCCTCTGTGCAAAAAAGACACCCCTCTTAAATCTTTTTCTTTTCCTCTTAATTCTGTGCCCTCTTGCTTTAGACTTCCCATCCCTGGGAGAAAGACCATGTCCATTTATCTTCCTTATGCCCCTTATGAGTTTGCAAACATGTATAAGGTCACCCCTCAGCCATCTTCATTCCAGGGAAAAAAGTTCTAAGCTATCCAGTCCCTCCTTACAGATACAAGATACAAGATACATTTATTTGTCACATGTGCCAGTTGGCACAGTGAAATGTGATCACCATACAGCCATACAATAAAAATAAAGAACACAACACACGACAGAGTTCAACAAAAAACATCCCCACACAGCAGAATCAAAGTTTCCCACTGTGATGGAAGGCACCAAAGTCAGTCTCTTCCTCTAATGTTCCTGATGTTCACCCGTGGTTGGGGCCTCCGGAACCCTCCGCAGTCGCCGCTACGGGGGGCCCGCTGCTCAGGCCCGCTCGCCGGGATGTCGGAACTCCAACGTCGGAACGGGAGGCTTCCCATCGGAGTCCGTGGCTCCCGAAGTACCCAGGCCGCGCCAGGCGGAGATTCACAATGGCAAAGGGCCCAGGGACTCCGCGATGCCGGTCAGCGCCGCCCGCGCTGGGAGCTCTGCGAACCACAGCTCCGTGATGTCGATGCTGCAGAACCAAAGCTCCGGAGCTTCAAACGGCGATCCAGGTAGGTATCGCCCGCTCTGTGGTGAATTCCAGCGCTGCGCCGCCGAAGCTATGGTCTGCTCCCCGGTCTCCGGTTGGAAAGGCCGCTCCGATCCAGTGGTAGGCCGCGAGGCGGGGGGCGAGGATGCGACTTGGAGAAATGTCGCATCCCCGCCAGGAAGCGACTGGGAAGCAGTTTCCCCATTACCCTCCCCCCCTCCCCCACATCGAAAAACTAAAGTATCCTCAAAACAAACTGGTTAGACAAACTAAAATTTTAAAAAGATGGAAATAAGCGGACAGACTGTGGGCAGAGGCGCCTTCAATGCGGCACCCCAAGCATAATTCAAGCCCTCTTGTCCTGGTAACATCCTTCTAAATAATTTCTGCACCATTTCCAACATAATGCCAACCGTCCTAGAGCTAAATGACTGCACAGAATATTTTCCAAATCTGATCTCACCAGGCGGTATCTTGTACAATTATAACATGTCATCTCAACTCCTGTACTCAGATCGATGAAGACAAGCATGCCAAACATCTTCTTCACCTCCCTGTGTACCTCTGTCATCACTTTAGGGGAACTTTACACTTGGACCCCTTGATTTCCCTGTTGTATAACACTCTCTAGGGTCCTGCAATCCAGCATGTAAGTCCTGCCTGATTTAACTTCCCAAAAAATGCCACATTCGCACTTGCCCAATTTAAATTCCATCTGGCATTCTTTGGCCCACTTACCCAGTTGATCTAATCTTAGATACATTTCTCAGCCTCCATTCACAATGTTTAAATAATAGTTTTATTCTCTCACTATTTTCTTGTGCCAAAAAGACAAGGAATATTGGAAAACACTCTTTAGAACAATGATTTAAAGACTCTGAACTAAAATCAGTGCATGTAATCATGAGGGGGATAGATAGGGTGACAGATTTTGTTTTTCTGAGTAGGGGAATCAAAAACCAGAGGACTTAAGTTTAAGGTGAAAAGGAAAAAATTTAGATGGAAACTGAGGGGCAACATTTTCGCATAGGATGGGTATATGGAACAAGCTGCCAGAGGAGGTGAGTCCGGTACAATTACGGCATTTAAAAAACATTTGGACAGGTACATGGATAGGAAAGGTTGAGAGGGATATGGGCCATATGCAGGCAGGTGAGACCAGCAAAGACGGGGCACTTTGGTCAGCAGGTTGGGCAAAGGAGCCCCTTTCCATGCTGTGTCACTCTATGACTCTATAACTACTACCAAGTAAGTTAAACTTCTTAGTTTGCCTTTCAAGGTTATTTTGCTTGGGGCTTGCCTCACATTCAGTGCAGGCCTGGTACAGGAAGCAAAACCCCACTAATTTCAATATTGGCCTGTAGATTAGAAGGCAAAAGGAAAATATATTATATTTTAATGATATTAGCTAATTTTAAACATTTTTCTGTCATAATATTTACATAATAGTTCTTATAGTTTTTGAATGTCAAAGACTTTTAATAATGACTAAGATCAGGGACAATGTTTAAGGACGACCAGGACAAAGCTCCCAGTTTTGCCTTTTGTCAGAGGCTGCAGAGTCTGCCAAGAGCAGAGGCTCCATGCTCACAGCCTGAGGCCTATTTACCTGTTGAGGCCTACTTACCTGTTAGACTTTTCCATGCCAGCCAGTGAGATTACGTCTCCAAATCCAGCTCAGGTGAGGCTTTGGATGAGGTTGGCCCTGGAAAAAACCTGATACGTGGTGCAACAGGAAGGCTGGCTGTGTCCTGGGTGGCGGAGTTGGATTCATGGGAGGTGGCCTTGGAGGGGAGGATGCTTCTCAAAGTTGGAGCATCTTGGACAATACAGCTCACCCCCTTCATGACACACTGGACAACCTGAGAAGTACCTTCAGCAACAGACTAGTTCCACCAAGATGCAGTACAGAACACCACAGGAGATCCTTTTTCCCTGAGGCTATCAAACTGTACCACTCCTCCCCCTTCTGCCATGGGGTAGACCGACTCCCCTCCCCCCCGCCTCCCCAATCTGTGCACATCACCAATCCTTTCCTTTCGTTATTTTAATTTCATGTATCTTGTGTTTTATGACTGTTGGCAGACCAATTGCCCTCATGGGATAAATAAAGCTCTATCGTATCATATCGGACCAATATATATGGTAACCATCATCTTCAGAATAGGACACTGATTTTGTCAGAAATCTTGAAATCATGCACTCCATCATGGTGATTAAGAAAAAATAAACAAATTGACTTTTACAAATGGAGCCAATTGCATGATTTGTGAGTGTTTTCAAAATGCCGTCCCCAATTTAATGTGTAAGAATGGTGCAGCAGGTTTATTCATGGGGCGGATGCTGCAACCTATGATCACATAAACAGTACAATAATCCTATATTTGGCAAAATGTTAAGAATGAAACTGCAGCCATTCCTTAATTTACAAAATGAATACATTTGTGGAGAGAATTTTGTTGAGCATAACTTCATGAATGGAAAAGGCGACTGAAAAGCCATGAGCGTTTGGGGACAACATGTTCAAATGAGAAAAGGATAAAGCACTATCACGCCCGGGAAATATGTCTGCCAACTGATTAGAAGGTCTCTGTGAGCACAAGCGTCGGGCCTGTCTCTGAGCACAGCCTTGATAGCTGATGAGGCCCTGGCCTTGGCTTCATTGGTTGTTAGGGCTGTCCTCACTTAAGTTTGCGTCATTGCAAAATATATATATATTTGCAAAACACAAAGAAAAAGAACAACTTAAAAACACTACAAAGCTGAGAAATATTTGCACGCACTTAAAACAATTAAATGCATCTAAATGATCAAATTAAATCAAATAAGAAAAGAAAGTAACGTCCATTTTCTGGGTAGCTATTTTGTCCCATTGATTTCAAGGAGTCAACAGCAAGCCTTTGCTGGTGTGTTGCCACAGACTCAACGGGGCTGTTTCCCAGTCCAAATGCTGGTATATCTGAAACAGTCAGTTGCTCTATTGATCTCCAAAGGCACAGCCACATTGAGCTGGACTTAAAAATCCTGAGTTTTTGCTCTGAAAAGCGAGTAAATGACAATAGTTTCAAATGGATTTTCCTGAGCCTTTAACCAGAAGATGGCGGCTATTTTGTAACTGAAGAGGTACACTTTGCACATTGTTGGCACACTTCCTCTACAGCATTTAAAGTTTAGAAGAAGCATAAAATAGTTCTTTAGCTTAAAGGAATAAAAATTCTGTCCGCAAAACTTTGAAAATAAATGCATTCCCTTCAGGAATAGCATCTGATCCCACCACATATGATAAAAAGGCCACCAATATGACTGGCTGTAACCTTTCCAACTGCATTAACACAACACACATCCTAGATAGTTTTAAGAGGACAAACAATATTTTATTGGTTTTAATAATTTATAAATGTAATATTACAGGGCTGCAGTGAAGCAGCATCTTACCAGAAATAACCGCCATGCACTGTGCCCACCTATGGACAGTCAGTTAGGTAAACTAGCCATTTTATTATTTAATTGATGGTATAATTTCTGCTCTGTGGTCTGAGCACTAACCTCCATCTCAATATATGGAGCAGATCTGGAACCACCAACCTGCAGCTCACGCCAAGGCAAAAAGACTATACTCAGCTGTAGTCAACTAAAAGCACTCAGGACTATTTAATAAGTTATAGTGCAGAAATCTATACTTCATATTAACTCTATTAAGACAAAAAAAAAACCCAGCTCCAAGTATTTCAGTAACTTTCTGAAGAGCTGCAATGCTCAACAAATGACAAGTAAAATGTTAGTGATAAGATTCAGACAATTGTCATTATTGGTGGAATAATGAGTAAATGTCACAGAGAAGATTTACGAAGATGTTGCCAGGACTAGAGGGTCGGTGCTATAGGGAGAGATTGAGCAGGCTGGGACTCTATTCCTTAGAGTACAGGAGATTGAGGGATGATCTTATTGCGGTGTATAAAATCATGAGAGAAATAGATCAGGTAGATGCACAGAGTCTCTTGCCCAGACGAGGTGAATTGAGGACCAGAGAACAAAGGTTTAATGTGAAGGGGAAAAGATTTAATAGGAATCTGAGGGATAACATTTTAACACAGAGGGTGGTGGGTGTATGGAACAAGCTGCCAGAGGATGTAGTTGAGGCAGAGACTATTCCAAAGTTTAAGCAACAGTTAGGCAAATGCATAGATAGGACAGGTTTGGAGGGATATGGACCAAACGCAGGCAGGTGGGACAAGTGTAGCTGGGACATGTTGGCTGGTGTGGGCAAGTTGGGCCGAAGGGCCTGTTTCCACGCTATATCATTCTATGAGTACCTCTGCAGATACTGTGTGGCATCAAATTAGAATTAGATCGCTGTTAACAAGCTGCAAGGCCATCTCAGTTAAAGTGATGCATGAAAAGACCGAGCATCGCTCACTATTTGGAAATATCTGCGAATATTCTGCTCACATTTCAATGACTGGGTAACGAAGGAACATGGAGTAACCAATTTCTAGTGTTTCAGTGCAGATAATGTGTTAACCTCGGTTTCAGTGCAAACTGGAGGAAAGATGCAGAAGGTATAATTCTGCTGCAGTTATATGCAGAAATTAAAGCTCAGAGTGACGAGGGAATAAACTGAATGGTTCAAAGTGTCTTCAGACTAGATATGACACCACGGTTACTTGCTTGACACATACACAGTGTATTCTTTATATGTGTTATCCCTCCCACCTTGTACTCACTTACACCACCCACACACGTATTCTTCTCCTGCCTCCATGCAAATTATAATTCTCATGATAATTACCTGGGTATAATGACTCACGCAGGCAGATGACGCACAAAACCCTTTATCATCACGGTAATTGTAGTTCATACGATGTGCAATCAGGGAAAAGAAAAAAAATAGTGTGACCAAGATCTATTTGGCAAATGTGTCAGAAGCTGCAATATAGATCATTGCGGATTGTGTGTTTTGTGTGTTTAAACTGCTCTCGCATTTCTCATGAAAGTTTCAGTGAGATGAATCCTTTGCCACACTACCCCCTCACTTGGCTAAAAATGTCACCATACCCACACTTTCACCTTTGATAATGGTGCTGCTGAGACTTGCGCTCATCTGGGAAGTCCTCTTTGTAAATGTTGGTCTCCTGGGCGATCGAGTACTTGTGGGAAGGCAGCAGTAGACAGCTATTTCTAATGACTGGTTTATTTTCTGTTGTGTTTTCAGAATTCCTTCAATAAATGCTCCTTGACAAATATGTCACATAAGATTCCTTCTGTGCGATGACAAAATGGCACTTCGTTGTAAGCAAGGGAGGAGGAAGTATTATCAGGAGAGAAGGTCTCAGCATTTGTATCTAATGGAAATTAAGCAAAGCTAGCTCTGTAATGTCATTACCTGGGTCACTGAAGGGTGTTTTTGGAAAGCTCCAAGCAACTTCTCGTAATATTTTTATAGTTGCAGTAATTGTGCCAATTATTTGTGATTTCCCTGCGAGAATAAGTAATGATGCTGACTGATGCTCATCAAAAATGTTCTGCTGCTTAAAATATGTTGAGGACTATGTCAGGTCCCTATTTTTAGTGTCGATTTTGTATCACGTGCCTTAATAAATGCTTGGCAGATCCCGCTGCCGGGCGTACTCTGACTCTTAAGCATACATTGTGTTTTTTAGAAAGCCGCTTTAGCATCATTTCACAATACATAATGAAATTTATCTCAGTATCACAGACTCAATCTCCTTAATATGCCTTTTGCCAGTGAAAAGGATCAAAATATATATTCAAGCTATTTCAGAAAGCTAATTGCTAAGGTAATTTCATTTGCTATGACCCTTGGTTGGTTTCCTTGCCATTTATATAGGATTCCTTTCATCTCCTTGAGGACATTCCAAAGCACTTCAACTAAAAGGCAGTGAAGTTTTCATTTGAAATGTAGTCACCATTGCAGTGTATAAAGAGACCATTCCTCTTCTCTACCTCCATCAAACCCTATCAGCATATTTTTCCATTATTTCTCCCTTTCCCTGCTTAGCTTCTCATTAAATGCACTGTTGTTAGCTTTATCTCCCATGATCTTTATCTTTATCGCCCATCTCTCCTTGTGGATTCAAGCTTCACATTGTATCCACTATCTACTTCATGACGATTTTCCCGAATTAGTCACTGGATTTATGACTAATGTAAGAGACATGAGTATGAGGAGGCTAATCAGGCCCTTGGCCATGCAATAGGATTTTGGCCATCCAATGTTAACTTGAGCACCACTTTCCCATTCCGCCCATACTGCTTGACCTTCCTGTAGTTCAAATACATGTCAGACTCCACTCTGAATGTATTTGATAACTCCACCTTCACAGCCCTCAGGGATAGAAAAATCCAAAGCTTAACAACTCCAGAAGAGAAGAAATTCCTGAAAATCACAGTTTTAAATTTGCAAACCTCTTCTTCTGAAACACTGGCCCCTAAATTCTAGATTTCCCAACCACGGGAAACACCATATGTTCATAAGTGATAGGAGCAGAATTAGGCCATTGGGCCCATCAAGTCAACTGCTACTTAAGTCATGGCTGATCTATCTCTCCCTCAACCCCATTCTCCTGCCTTCTCCCCATAACCTCTGACACCCGTCCTGATCAAGAATCTATCTATCTCTGCCTGTGAAATATCCATTGATTTGGCCTCCACAACCTTCTACGGCAATGAATTCCACAGATTCTCCACTCTCTGACCAAATAAATTCAACTTCATCTCCTTCCTAAAAGATTGTCATTTAATTCAGAGGCTATGATCTCTGGTCCGAGACTCTCCCACTAGCGGAAACATCCTTTCCACATCCACTCCATCCAGTCCTCTCCTCATCTGCCCTGCCAATCAACTTTGGAATCATCAATGTTCCATAAGTTCACCACAAATTCATCTGAACTCCAGTGACCTTTGCCCTAACCTGATCAACCTCTGGGTCCATCATCACCAGAATGGCTGCCTAATATTTATGACTCATGGTTTCTCATCATTTATGATCCATGATATCCACCCATTTGTGATGACCAGATTCTATTTGTATATGTTTTTCCTTCATTGTTATCCCTTTATTGTCGACGACTAATTCTGGCCTCCGTGATCTATCTCACAGGTTTATCCAATATAGCCCGTTTTACACTTCCTTAAAACATTGACTTAAAACATTGCCAACTGGCCCATTAACTTGTTGCTGGCTCACAAAGTAATCCCATCCACTGTGAATTTCCTCACAGGCCTATTCTCCCCACAGTCTCATCAACTGCCCCCACTCACCTACACTTTACAATTATCAATTATCACTGACTTTTTATATTTTTGTTCCTTGCCATACCCCCCTTTATTCCATTCAATGTGAACCAAGGAACGATTGTTGACTTCAGAAAGGGGAGTTCCCAGTTTTCATTGGTGGATCAGCGATGGAGAGAGCTGGCAGCTTCAAATTTTTGGGTGTTAACATCTCAAATGTCTTGTGCTGGGCCCAGGACATAGATGGATGTAATGACGAGAAAGGCACGCCAGCACCATTACAGTCTTTGAAATTTAAAAGATATATCATGCCATCAAATACCTGAATAAACATCAACAGAGCACTATAGAAAATATCCTGAGTGGTTGCATCACTGCTTGGTTTGGCAATTTTACTTTGGAGTCACGTGAAGAACCCCGTCTAGGCCGCATGCGCGTCAGTACGTCAGCTGCACTGGCGCAAGCACCAGACTGGCAGGACAGAGCTCCTGCCAGCGGTAAGTTAAACCGAGAGGTAAGTTTGTTTTTACTTACCAGGTTTTTTCAGGCAGGAGCCTCTCTTCACAGAGGTTTTCCTGCCAGTTTTGCAGCCCGGCGAGTGTGCCGGTTATGGACTGTGGGGAAACCCAGTCTGACTGCGGAAGCGGATAACCGGCAAATAGATCGGGTTGCGAGATGAGGAGCCGCTAACAAGGCAGTCAGCGGCTCCCAGTCTGTGGGAATGCCGGGAAACGGCAAGAATTTAAAGTCAGAGTCGCTGACAGTGCAGTCAGTGGCTCCCAGCCTGCGGGGATGCCGTTGAACGGCAAGGAAGTAACAGTGGGGTCAGTGGCTCACAGACGTTGGGCCCCAGGCAAGGAATAAAATGGGACTCATTCAGTCCTATTTGGACTCGGGTGAGTCGGGCTACAAAGGCTTTCTCTTAATAGAAACATAGAAATTAGGTGCAGGAGTAGGCCATTCGGCCCTTCGAGCCTGCACCGCCATTCAAAATGATCATGGCTGATCATCCAACTCAGTATCCCGTACCTGCCTTCTCTCCATACCCTCTGATCCCCTTAGCCACAAGGGCCATATCTAACTCCCTCTTAAATATAGCCAATAAACTGGCCTCAACTACCCTCTGTGGCAGAGAGTTCCAGAGACCCACCACTCTCTGTATGAAACAAATTCTTCTCATCTCGGTCCTAAAGGATTTCCCCCTTATCCTTAAGCTGTGACCCCTTGTCCTGGACCTCCCCAACATCGGGAACAATCTTCCTGCATCTAGCCTGTCCAACCCCTTAAGAATTTTGTAAGTTTCTATAAGATCCCCTCTCAATCTCCTAAATTCTAGAGAGTATAAACCGAGTCTATGCAGTCTTTGTTCATAAGACAGTCCTGACATCCCAGGAATCAGTCTGGTGAACCTTCTCTGCACTCCCTCTATGGCAATAATGTCCTTCCTCAGATTTGGAGACCAGAACTGTACGCAATACTCCAGGTGTGGCCTCACCAAGACCCTACACAACTGAAGTAGAACCTCCCTGCTCCTATACTCAAATCCTTTTGCTATGAAAGCCAACATACCATTCGCTTTCTTCACTGCCTGCTGTACCTGCATGCCTACTTTCAATGACTGGTGTACCATGACACCCAGGTCGCGCTGCATCTCCCCTTTTCCTAATCGGCCTCCATTTAGATAATAGTCTGTTTTCCTATTTTTGCCACCAAAGTGGATAACCTCACATTTATCCACATTATACTGCATCTGCCAAACATTTTCCCACTCACCCAGCCTATCCAAGTCACCTTGCAGTCTCCTAGCATCCTCCTCACAGCTAACACTGCCCCCCAGCTTAGTGTCATCCGCAAACTTGGAGATATTGCCTTCAATTCCCTCATCCAGATCATTTATGTATATTGTAAATAGCTGGGGTCCCAGCACTGAGCCTTGCGGTACCCCACTAGTCACTGCCTGCCATTGTGTAAACGACCCGTTTACTCCTACTCTTTGCTTCCTGTTTGCCAGCCAGTTTTCTATCCACATCAATACTGAACCCCCAATGCCGTATGCTTTAAGTTTATATACTAGTCTCTTATGTGGGACCTTGTCGAAAGCCTTCTGGAAGTCCAGATGCACCACATCCACTGGTTCTCCCCTATCCACGCTACTAGTTACATCCTCGAAAAATTCCACAAAATTTGTCAGACATGATTTACCTTTTGTAAATCCATGCTGACTTTGTCCAATGATTTCACCACTTTCCAAATGTGCTGCTATCCCATCTTTAATAACTGATTCTAGCAGTTTCCCCACTACCGATGTTAGACTAACTGGTCTGTAATTCCCTGTTTTCTCTCTCCCCCCCTTCTTAAAAAGAGGGGTTACGTTTGCTACCCGCCAATCCTCAGGAACTACTCCAGAATCTAAAGAGTTTTGAAAGATTATCACTAATGCATCCACTATTTCCGGAGCTACTTTCTTAAGTACTCTGGGATGCAGCCTATCTGGCCCTGGGGATTTATCGGCCTTTAATCCATTCAATTTACCCAACACCACTTCCTGACTAACCTGGATTTCACTCAAGTACTCCTTTGACCCACGGTCCCCTGCTATTTCCAGCAGATCATTTATGTCTTCCTTAGTGAAGACGGAACCAAAGTAGTTATTCAATTGGTCCGCCATATCCTTGTTCCCCATAATCAACTCACCTGTTTCTGACTGCAAGGGACCTACATTTGTTTTAACTAATCTCTTTCTTAATAATAAAATGTATGTATGTTATAGTGTTTTTCTTAAAGTTAAAAGCTAAAGGCAAAGTTAAGTCATAAAATGTTATTGTTATATGTTTCTGACAATGTAATCCTTGTTGTTTAGCACAAGTTGCTGTGAATCGTTTTAACCTTTCACAGGTAAAGCTGTACACTAAAAATGTTGATTTAGTGAGGTTACACTGTAATAGTGCGGGCCTATGGGACAGGCCGCTCCAGCAGCGCCTGACAGGGCTGCTTCATGTATGAAAGTGCCGGCCTATGGGAGAGCCGTGCCAGCAGCGCCTGATACAGGGCTCTTTCATTTGTGACATTACGGCCTACAAGAGAGTCATGCTAGCAGCACCTGGTACAGGGCTGTTTCATGTCAAAAAGCACTGGCCTTTACGAAAGGCGGCGCCAGCAACACCTGGGACAGTGTTGCTCAAGTTCACACATAATCTGCTACGCCCACAGAGTCGGGAGATGATTCTCCATTGGGGCTGGATAGCAAGGCCCACGGAGTCGGGGGATGAATTCCTCACCGGGGCTGGATAGTGCGTTTGAAACGACTATCCCAAATACAGTAACTGTTGCATACAGTGCTACAGAGGTCTCCCTCTTGGAGGCAGAGACCAAGACGGGTCAGTATCCTGCTGACACTGAGTCTCAGGGTATGGCCGTGAGGCACACCCCAAGGGATGAAAAGGTGTCAGAGGTACCTTTTTCCTAACAACAAAGTTGCCATCCCAGCAGAATATTCTATTGGGGTTAGGTCCAGTGGGTATCAGTATTGGCATCCTGCGGCCTGCGGCAGCGCCTGTTTAGGGCTGCCTACGAATCACCCTCTCTGAGGAGGGAAGAGCAAAAGGTCAAGATATAACTGACTCCAGGCTCTAAAGAAATAAATAGAACATATTAAGCACATATGTGCCGGCAGTGAACAGCGGCAACAGGGGGATGTGAGAGCCAGCCGCTGAATCTGTTATTCAGGTCGGCCTATTCAACAGGGGAAAAAAGCCTGGCAGACGAATCAATTAGGCCTACGGCGGGCAAAAGTCATAATTTCAGAACGTACCCCAGGTGCTCATCGGCAGTAAGTGGTTCACTGGAGCTGGGGCAGCATGATAGCTCAGAAATTCCATGCACCTTACCAATCCTACTCAACAAAATGGGTCTAGCACTTCCAAAATATGGGCAGTGCACCGTTCACAAGTTGGAATATTTACATTTGTTTTGTACAACACACAAAGGGTAAAAATATCTGGTTGAGGCGCAGTCGTAGCATTCCAATCAAGTTTGGATAATGGCCAGGGTTATTTTTTAAAAGTTAAGGTTCGGAAATTGGGCAAAAGTTCTCATGCAAACCACCCATGGAATAGGCAGGAGTGGCATGTTATTATGAAGAATGGAGAGTGTCGAGCATATGAACTTTCCGAATATGAAAACTTATTTTTCCTGACTAACAACAGATTCATAAGGGTCAAAGATCCATGCTATGCAAATCCCATTACAGAGGTTATCAAAGACAATATAACTATAAACAGTAAAGCTTTGCGGAATGGGATAAACTGTTCATTGGTCATTGGGATTTACCTTTAATTATTATTAGCGTCGACTCCGGCCTGTGGCAAGATATTGGAGTTAATAGCAATCTGTTAGAAAACTGAGTTTTATTTTCATCAAGAGTAATTGGCAATATAGTAGCTGTGTTTCAGCTGAGCAAATCAAGGAACTGATATTGTGTAAGTAGCTACCTCTCAAAGGACAATTAGACCATTGTTAACAACCTTATGCTATTGTCAGCTGAAGCTACCTCAGTCACAATGATGAAAAAACAGTATTCAGCATTGCTGAACATGACAATAAACTTATTTGAACTTGAACTTGAAACTCACTACAGTAGTGTCGTCGATCAAATTCAGTTATTACAAACTGATGCTAAGGACTCTAAGATGAGAAGTTCTGAATACCATCTCTAGTTAGAGATTTGCATGTGTTACCAATTCTTCAATTGTTGGTATCAACTAAATATATACACTAGATGCACCCCATGGGTAAGGGGCTATTGAGCGAATATACATATTCTACATGCTCAAATTCAAGTTGCTGCTCTACGATGGTGACTTATGTTAGTCACATGGCAATCAAGTAAGTATCCTGGAATGATTACCTAATCTTCTTTGCCACTGGTGTATCATCCAGTTCAGATCGATGACAACACAGAATAGGTATTGGATCTCAAAGTATTATGAAAGTATGGTTCAATACTACATCGAATATCGACATGTTGGCGCATGTTTATTCACTGTTTGCATAAATATGTGGCATAACAGTGCGGAGAAATACATTCTCGCTACAAAAGGAGGAATGTTCTTTTTTGTTTTCCTCCATTTTTTGCCTCATTAGCCGGGTTTTAAAACAGTCAGCAAGACCTGGATGATACACCATGGCAAAGGAGATTAGGTAATCATTCCAGGATACTTTCTTGATTCCCATGTGACTAACATAAGACCTCGCTTGGGTTCGTACTGTCGGACTGGCTAAGCAGCCATGTTGCCTGCTTCATCATGCATTATGGCACAACGGTATATGGTTATTCCAAAAAAACACGAATTTGCTGGTTCAAGCTATGGTTCAGGAGACCGGCCTTTGCACAATAAAACAATTATTGACTTACACATTTTGAATGGATTGACTTATGCCTCAGGTTGTCACATCAAGCCATGAATGTGCTCACTGCAGAGTGCAGGGATAGCATCCAAAAAAGCAGTACATTCCTATTGAGGGGATCAGAAGTGATTTGTTTAAATGTTAATGTTACATTTAATATGGTACAGATTACTGACATTTTCCAGTTCATTCTTAAATGGTATTTGACAATAATTCAGTTATAGAGACACTATAGCTGCAACAAAAGGGAACTACGCGGTCGGGTTCAACCCGGATATCGAGTTGTTAAAAAGATCTTGACACAAGTTCTCCCACTACAAGATTATGCAGTTGGTTATTGAAAATGTGTGAAGATTACTTCACCAGGGGGTTCCAGCTACATCCTTAGTTATGACACTAATATCAGCACAACAATGGCAAACATTGCAAACGCTGTGGCTAGATAGGATGGAATTGGCTGCAGGTGCCATTACACTTTACATTCTGGTCTACACACGCAGAGCAGACCAGGGGTGGCATGATTTAAGATAATTTTTCGGATACCCCACGGTCTCACGTGTACGTTATCAAGGCCACCAGAATCCCAAGAAGTATGGAATCAGCATTGTTTATTAATCAACAAACAACTACACAAAGGAAGGTCAGTTCAGACTATTTCAAGGAGGCTGCAGCAGGTTCTGGGTTATCCAGGTATTAACACTGGCGATTGTATATCTCATTCCACCAGGTCAGCATCAACGTCAGCGGCCAGGGCAATGGACATGCCCATCGACCATATCCTCGCGACCACAGGATGGTCAACTAAATTGTTTTAAAAAAAAATTCCATAGGCCCGTTACTGTCCCGGGGTTTTGCCCATTCTGTTTGCGTCCACTTTGGCCTCCCCTGAGTTACAGGGGTTGCTATTGATTTCTTTATTCACGTAAACCATTAATACATGTGAATCAATATCATGCTAATGCATTTTGATTATTCATTCATCCTGAGTCAATCGATGCAGTGAGACGCCGAGAAATCACAAAGCTTTGAAGACTTCACGGAACCACTCACGTGACTCCAAAGTAAAACAGTAAGATTAAACAAGAACCTACCAGTTTGAAGTTTGTTCTTGATTTTATGAGGAGTTACGTTGGTGATTACGGGCCCGTCATGCTCAACCCTCTCTCATAAAGATCATCTGATAGTTCTCGAGTCACGCATCTTACTATGTCACTTCGGTGATTGGTATTTGTGATTTCATACCGCTGCTTTGAAGATTGACGCGCATGCGGCCGAGATGGGGTTCTTGACGTAATCACCAACGTAACTCCTCATAAAATCAAGATCAAACTTCAAACTGGTAAGTTCTCGTTTAATCTTACTATTCTAATGCACAGGAATGCGATAAGCTACAGAGTGTGGTGGACTGAGCACAGCCCATCATGGGCACAATCCTCCCAACCATTGAAAACATCTACATGAGACGTTCACTCAAGATGGTGGCATCCACCATCAAGGATCCCTATCATCAGAGTAATGCTCCCTGCTATTGGAGGGCATGAAGTACAGAATCCTGAAGTTGCAAACCACTAGATTCAGAAACAGCTACTTTCCTACAACTATCACGTTCTTGAGCCGATCTAGAAAAAAGCCTTTTGACCACCCCATCAAGCTCTGATGCACTTTCAATGAACTATGCACCTGCACTCCTGGATCCCTCTGCTGTGCAACACTATACAGAGCCCTACCATTCGCCGTGTAGGGCCTGCCCATGGCAGTCTTTCCAAAATGCAACAGCTCACATTTCTTTGCATTAAATTCCATCAGCCATTCCTCAGCCTACCTGGCCAACTGATCAAGATCCTCCTACAATTTTTGACCACCATCTTCACTATTTACAATACCACCCATTTAGTGTCATCTGCAAACTTGATAATCATGCCATGTATGTTCTCATTTAAATCATTGGTATAGATGATAATCAGCAATGGGCCCAGCATTGAACCCTGAGGCACACCACTAAACACAGGTCTCTAATCCGAAGAGCAACCTTCCACCATCATTCCTTCATTGCAGTCTGCACCAAAAACAGCACCAAACCTTTTTCTCCAGAGATGCTGCCTGACCCATTGAGTAACTCCAGCACTTTGTGTCTATCTTCCACCATCACACTCTGCTTCCTTCCATGAAGCCAATGTGCTATTGATTCTGCTATCCCTCCTTGGATCCCATGAGATCTAACCTTCCAGAGCAGCCTACCATGCGGAATCTTGTCGAATACTTTGTTGAATTCCATACGTACAACATCTCCAGCTCTGCCTTCTTCGATCTTTTTGGTCACATTATCAAAAAACTCAGATTTGTGAAACACGACCTCCCACGTACAAAATCACACTGACTGTCCCTAATCAGTCCTTGGCCACCTAAATGCATGCATATCCTACCCTTCGGAATACTCTCTCGTAACTTTCTGACCACAGATATCGTTCCCAGCCTTTTCCCTGTTGCCTTTTTTGAAGAGAGACACAACATTTGCTGCCCTCCAGTCTTCTGGCATCTCACCTGTATTAAATGGTGACTCGTAAATCTCAGCCAGGGCTCCTGCAATTTCCTCTCTAGTTTTCCCACAGTGTCCTCAGATATATCTGACACATGCATGTGATGCTACTGCATGCAAGCTTTGCACAGTACCATGACAATAAACTTGCCTTGACATGACTGCATTCAGGGTGAATATCTCCCTGCAGTGCAGGAGATAGTGGAAGCAAGAAATCTTTAGAATTCTCTGTCGCAGAGAAAATTTGATGCTCATGTGTTGTGTGCATTCAAAGTAAAGAAGGGAATGCTGGAAATACTCAGCAGACTAGACAGGCTCTTTGGAGAGTGTTTCACTCTGTTTAACTCTGTTTCAATGTGTCAGTTCAAAGTAAGATTGTTGGACTGTTGGACACTGAGGGAATTGAAGGTTATGTAGATTGGGTGGGAAAGTGGACTTAGGGCACAGGTTCCTCCACTGCCTTCGTTGTCAGCGAATTCCACAGATTCACCACTCTCTGTGTGAAAAATGATTTTCTCATCTCGGTCCTAAAAGACTTCCCCCTTATCCTTGAACTGTGACCCCTTGTTCTGGACTTCCTCAACATCGGGAACAATCTTACAGCATCTAGCCTGTCCAACCCCTTAAGAATTTTGTAAGTCTCTATAAGATCCCCCCTCAATCTTGTAAATTCTAGCGAGTACAAGCCGACTCTATCCAGTCTTTCTTCATATGGAAGTCCTGCCATCCCAGGAATCAGTTTGGTGAACCTTCACTGTACTCCCTCTATGGCAAGAATGTCTTTCCTCAGATTAGGAGACCAAAACTGTACGCAATACTCCAGGTGTGGCCTCACCAAGACCCTGTACAACTGCAGTAGAACCTCCCTGCGCTTGTACTCAAATCCCTTTGCTATCAATGCCAACATACCATTCGCTTCCCTCACAGCCTGCTGCACCTGCATGCCTACTTTCAATGACTGGTGTACCATGACACCCAGGTCTCATTGCATCTCCCCTTTTCCTAATCGTTCACCATTCACATAATAGTCTACCCTCCTGTTTTTGCCACCAAAGTGGATAACCTCACATTTATCCACATTATACTGCATCTGCCATGCATTTGCCCACTCACCCAACCTATCCAAGTCACCTTGCAGCCTCCTAGCATCCTCCTCACAGCTAACACTGCCCCCCAGCTTCGTGTCATACGCAAACTTGGAGATGTTGCATTCAATTCCCTCATCCAGATCATTAATGTTTATTGTAAATAGCTGGAGTCCCAGCACTGAGCCTTGCGGTACCCCATTAGTCACTGCCTGCCATTCTGAAAAGGACCCGTTTACTCCTAGTCTTTGCTTCCTGTCTGCCAGCCAGTTCTCTATCCACATCAATACTGAACCCCCAATATCGTGTGCTTTAAGTTTGTATACTAATCTCTTATGTGGGACCTTGTCGAAAGCCTTCTGAAAGTCTAGATATAACACATCCACAGGTTCTCCCTTATCCACTCTACTAGTTACATCCTCGAAAAATTCTATAAGATTCGTCAGACATGATTTACCTTTCATAAATCCATGCTGACTTGGTCCAATGATTTCACCACTTTCCAAATGTGCTGCTATCCCATCTTTAATAACTGATTCTGGCATTTTCCCCACTACCGATTTTAGACAAACTGGTCTGTAATTCCCCGTTTTCTCTCTCCCTCCCTTTTTAAAAAGTGGGGTTACATTATCTACCCTCCAATCCTCAGGAACTACTCCAGAGTCTAAAGAGTTTTGAAAAATTATCACAAATGCATCCACTATTTCTGGGGCTACTTTCATAAGTACTCTGGGGTGCAGCCTATCTGGCCCTGGGGATTTATCGGCCTTTAATCCATTCAATTTACCTAACACCACTTCCCGGCTAACCTAGATTTCATTCAGTTCCTCCACCTCATTTGACCCCCAGTTCCCTGCTATTTCCGGCAGATTATTTATGTCTTCCTTAGTGAAGACAGAACCAAAGTAGTTATTCAATTGGTCTGCCATGTTCTTGTTCCCCATGATCAATTCACCTGTTTCTGACTGCAAGGGACCTGCATTTGTTTTAACTAACCTTTTTCTCTTCACATATCTATAAACACTTTTGCAGTCAGTGTTTACGTTCCCTGCCAGCTTTCTTTCATAATCTATTTTCCCTTTCCTAATTAAGCCCTTTGTCCTCCTCTGCTGGACTCTGAATTTCTCCCAGTCCTCTGGTCGGCTGCTTTTTCTGGCTAATTTGTATGCTTTATCTTTAGTTTTGAAACTATCCCTGATTTCCGTTGTTATCCACGGATGCACTACCTTCCCTGATTTATTCTTTTGCCAGACTGGGATGAAAAATTGTTGTAGTTCATCCATGCAGTCTTTAAATGCCTTCCATTGCATATCCACCGTCAAGCCTTTAAGAATCACTTGCCAGTCTATCTTGGCCAATTCACATCTCATACTCTCAAAGTTACCTTTCTTTAAGTTCAGAACCCTCGTTTCTGAATTAACAGTGTCACTCTCCATCCTAATGAAGAACTCAACCATATTATGGCCACTCTTGCCCAAGGGCCATGCACAACAAGACTGCTAACTAACCCTTCCTCATTGCTCAATACCCAGACTAGAATAGCCTGCTCTCTCGTTGGTTCCTCTACATGTTGGTTTAGAAAACTATCCCGCATACATTCCAAGAAATCCTCGTCCTCAGCACCCCTGCCGATTTGATTCACCCAATCTATATGTAGATTGAAGTCACCTGTTTTACCTTTGTTGCACGCATTTCTAATTTCCTGTTTGATGCCATCCCCAACTCCACTACTACTGTTAGGTGGTCTGTACACAACTCCCACTAGCGTTTTCTGCCCCTTAGTGTTTCGCAGCTCTACCCATATCGATTCCACATCCTCCAAGCTAATGTCCTTCCTTTCTATTGCGTTAATCTCCTCTTTAGCCAGCAATTCTTCTCCACCTCCTTTTCCTTTCTGTCTATCCCTCCTGACTATTGAATATCCCTGGATGTTCAGCTCCCAGCCTTGGTCACCCTGGAGCCATGTCTCCGTGATCCCAACTATCATATTCATTAATAACTATCTGCACATTCAACTCATCCACCTTATTACGAATTCTCCTTGCATTGAGACACAAAACCTTCAGGCTTGTTTTTACAACACTCTTACCCTTATGTTGAAAAGTAGCCCTTTTTGATTTTTGCCCTGGATTTTTCTGCCTGCCACTTTTACTTTTCACATTGCTACCTATTGCTTCTACCCTCATTTTACATCAATCTGTCTCTCCGCTCATGCTCCCTCCCCCCTGCCACATTAGTTTAAATCCTCCCTGACAGCACTAGCAAACACTCCCCCAAGGACATTGGTTCCCTTCCAGCCCAGGTGCAGACTATCCCGTTTGTACTGTCCCACCTCCCCCAGAACTGGTTCTAATGCCCGAGAAATTTGAATCCCTCCCCATTAGACCATTTTTCAAGCCACGTATTCATCTGCAATATTGTTCTATTTCTACTCTGACTAGCACGTGGAACTGGTAGTAGTCCAGAGATTATTACCTTTGAGGTCCTACTTTAAAGATTATCTCCTAGCTCCCTAAATTCGCCTTGTAGGACCTCATCCCTTCCACTTTATTTTCTCCCCTCCTGTGCCGCAGAGCCACCCATGGTGCCATGAACTTGGCTGCTGCTGCCTTCCCCTGATGAGCCATCTCCCCCAACAGTATCCAAAATTGTATATCTGTTTAGGAGGGACATGACCCCAGGGGACTACTGCATTACCTGCCTACTGCTACGCTGGCTAATGGCCCCACGTTCCCTTTCTGTCCGCTTAACTTTTACCTGCAGTGTGGCCAACTCACTGTACATGCTATTCACGACTTTCTCCGCATCGTGGATGCTCCAGTACAAATCCAACCTCAGCTCCAATCTTTCAATGCCGTCTGCCAGGACCTGCAGCTGGACACACTTCCTGCAAATGTAGTCACCAGGGATACCAACCATATCCCTGATCTCCCACATGTTGCAGCATGAGCAAACCATGGGGCCGATCTCAAATGACATGGCTTGTCCCCAAATTAAATCAACTCACTCAGACTATAAAAATCCTTTAAACTAACCTTTACTAAAAAGCACTGTACCCTTAGCTCACTGAACCCTTAGCTCAATGAACCCTTAGCTCAATGAACCCTTTGCTCCCTGAACCCTTTGCTCCCTGAACCCTTTGCTCCCTGAACCCTTTAACTCACTGTACCTTTAATGCAAACCAGGGGTTGCACCCAATCAGCTACTTCACCCAGTCCACTTCCACCAATCAGTGGCTTCCACCAGAACAATTGTGTGGAACGTTACAGATTGGGTCCTCCTCCTCTTGCTCCAACGGCTCCTGGGCCTCTCAAGCCTACAAACCTGTACGTCTTTGGAGTGTGGGAGACAACCGGAGAAAACCCATGCAGGACACGGGGAGAAGGTACAAACTCCGTACAAACAGCACCCGTAGTCAGGATCGAACCCGCGTCTCTGGCGCTGTAACTCTACTGGCTGCACCACCGTGCTGCCCTATGGATGATGGGAGATGATTAGTCATGGGTGGTGGATAGGAGCTTGCAAAACTGAAGCAGTGAGTGGAAGAATTTGGAAAGTGGGATGATCAGCAATAGCCAAAACATAGACAGAGCTGGGCATTTAATTAACATTGAGGAAGACCACAGTTAATTGTTTAAGACAGGTAATGCTAAGGTGAGTCAGGCGATGCTAAGATATGTATTGTGCACCATTTGTGTCATTGTGTTTACTCAGTGGCCTCCATGTACTGAGTGGTACAGGAAAATAGCATGCCTTTGTGAATAGAGAATTTTACCCAGGAGGAAGAGGAGAAATGTAACCTTTTCCATCAATACGGGATCTGAGGGTTCCAGATCAGGCAACTATCAGCCATGGTAAAATATTTCAGGTCTGCAAGCCATGATTATGCTAGATTTTGGATCTGTTGAGTTTGTGTTAGACAGGGTGAGTGAATGTAAAAATAATGGGGACACATGACTGAAGCAGTAAATTGACAAACATTGTCCACAGACAACTATATGGACACGTGTAGGAAGGAACTGCAGATGCTGGTTTACACCGAAGATAGACACAAAATGCTGGACTAACTCAGCGGCACTGGCAGCATATCTGGAGGGAAGGAATGGATAATGTTTCGGGTTGTGACTCTTCCTCAGACGGAGTGTCAGTGGGAGGGAAATGAGATAGGGAAGGGTACAAAGAACATGTAAGGTGTGAAAAGAACAGATCAAAGCAGACGATGATCAAGGAAATGTACAATGGTTCATTGTTGGATGAGGGGAAGGTGACAATGAGGTATACAACAGTAAAATTAATCAAGAGGACAGTGTGAGAACGAGGGTGGGGGAGGGACAGAGAGGGCTACTTGAAGTGAGAGAAGTCAACGTTCATACCGCTGGGTTGTAAGCTGCCTAAGTGAAATATGAAGTGATGTTCCTCCAATTTGCATTTGGCCTCACTCTGACAGTGGAGGACCCCTAGGCCAGAAAGGTCAGTGTGGGAATGGGAGGGGGAGTTAAAGTGTTCAGCAACCCAGAGATCTCAGGCAGACTGAGCAGAGGTGTTCAGCGAAACGATTGCCGAGCCTGCGCTTGGTCTCGCTGATATATAGGAATCCACACCTAAAACAACGCTTACAGAAGTTGAGTTTGGAGGAGGTGCAAGTGAACCTCTGCCTCACCTGAAATTGACTTGTGTGACTAAATGGTCTGTTTCTCTGTATTCTGATGTTAAATTCTTTCATGCTTTGGTTTTTGAATAATTCTCTCCTTGAGAGTTTAGTTTGCTCTTTATATTAAATGTAATGTGCAGGCAAAGTATGTATTAGTGGGCCATAATTAGATGCGTAAACATTCATGGGTTGATAATGTATTTTTACCGAAACTATCCCCTCAGCAAGATACACTGCTAACCGAAAAATAACATTTTATGACATTTATCTGGTGCTTTCGTAGTATAATGTGGTGATTAATGTGGAACTTGCAAATGTGCTGAGGATTAACAGATTCGCCTCTATAAGGGTTAAAAGAATCAACTTCACTTATTGTAGCTGCTCTAGAATGGACCACTATTAAACCATTGCTTTTTGCTGGAAAATATGCGAGTCAAATAGTATTGACAATGATCTCACAGACAGTAATGAAATAAATAATCAGTTTAATCAAATTTTTGGTAAATCACGATGAAGAAATGAAAGAATTCTGAGGTCAATTATGGAACTAGAAGTTTAAAAAATGATAATAAGTGGCTCTTTCAACATAAGGTATTTTACAACATTTCACGCCCAAATTACCTATAAATCTCCGTATTCAGGGGCAGTTTCTTCCCAACTATGATCAGGCAACTGAATCATCCTTCCACAACCAGAGAGCAGTTCTGAACTACTATCCTCCTTATTGGTGACCTTCGCACTATCCTTGATTGGACTTTACTGGCTTTACCTTGCACTAAAAGTTATTCCTCATCATGTAGCTGTACACTATAAATGGCTCAATTGTAATCATGTATTGTTTTTCCACTGACTGGATAGCACGCAACAAAAACTTTTCTCTGTATCTCGGTACACGTGACAATAAACTAAACTAAACTAAATCTCTCTTCAAATATGTTCCTTGTTCCTTTCACCACTGTTCAAACATCGGAAATGCAGTTTAGGAGGTTGGTGGAGTAGACAATTCCCACCTTAGAAATGTGGGAGTTTCTCTTTAGGTCTGGATACTGTACTGATATATCAACAGCAATATTTGGAGTGGCTGAGCTGTCAAATAGACATCTTACTCAAGAGATCAGGCCAAACTTATAAACATAGCAGAATAGGTTATTCAGCCCTTCATATGTGTTCCACCATTCAATATGATCGGCGCTGATCCTCCATCCCAAAATCATATACCTGTTCCCTACCAATACTCTCTTCAAATCTTTCATATCTAGAAATCTATTTCCCATCCTTGTGAGTATATTTAGTGACTTCACCACTACTTTCTCTGGAGGAGAATCCACCCTTTTCACAATTGAGCCCTAAATGTCCCTACCCTATATCCTAAACTGTGGTCCTCATTCTAGACTCCCGCCACCTTGACCTTGCCAGAGGGGAATTGTACGATTCCCCGAAGAATTTTGTATGTTTCAGTGAGATCCCCTCTCATTCTAACTCGGGTAAAGACAGGGTTATTCAACCCAATCTCACCTCACATGACAACTCATCAATCCTAGCATCAATCTGATAAACCTTTCCTGCAGTCCTCCTGAGCAAGCATATCCTTGGGATCTCCTAAGGAGATCAAAAATGCATACTGCATTCTTCCATAAATCCATGTTGACTTTGTCTAATCCATATAACTTTCTCTGTCATTTCTAAGGGAATGTAAAGAAATGTAATTGAAATATACAAAATCTTCAAAGATTTTGACTGGGAAGAGGGTTCCCTGACTGAACAGTCTAGCGCAGTGATTACAGTTTTGGAATAGGTTGAAGGCGCTTAGGACTGAGATGAGAAAGTTCTTCACTCAGTGAATGGTGAACGTTTGGAATTCTCCACCCAAATGATTGTAGAGTCCCATTGATCAAGTTAATTCAAAAAAGAGATCAATAGATATGGAAGTATTGGAGGAAAACACTGCTGAGGTGGAAGTTCAGCCAGGACAGAGCTGACTTGAAGGGCCAGAAGACTTAACTCCTGCTATTATTTCTTCTCCCTTATGTTCTTGGACAATGTAACATTGCCTCAGTGTTGTACGGCATTCCAATCAAGATTACGTTCTCTACCAAAGTATAAGTTCCACCACCTTCTGAAGCACGGGCTCAAATATCACTGGGCTTGGAAAGCCTACTTTTGCAGTTCTGGTCGAATTTTGTCCCATTTATCTTTTTAAAGTTTAAAGATCGATCCAAGAGTAAATGTTGCAGCACGAATCGGGCCTATCCAGCAATTGTAACTGGGCCCATTGTAGTGTTTCCCTGCAACAATTGTCATTTTCCACTAACCATTGCCTGGAAATTCATTTCCATTCAGTTCTTCCCAAAGACTGTGCCATATCTAGTTTAGTTTAGGTTAGCTTAAAAATCCAGGGCAGAAACAGGCCCCTTGGCCCACGGAATCCCCACCACCCAGTGATCCCTGTGCACTAACACTATCCCACACAGGGACAATTTACAAATTTACCAAACCAAAGGGCCTACAAACCTGTACGTCTTTGGAATGTGGGAGGAAACCGGAGATCCTGGTGAAAACCAACACAGGTCACGGGGAGAACATACAAACTATGTACAGATAGCACCCGTAATCAGGATGGAACCTGGGTGTCCGGTGCTGTAAGACAGCAACCATATCGCTGCCTCCCCCTGAAATGTGGGGATGTTGGCGGCATCTGTAGGCCTCTGAAATTAATATAATTGTAGTTGATTTTGGGGATATGTTTACACAGTGATGCTGCCATGTCGCATGCTTTGTGCTACTGACAAACAGCGAGTTACTGGGGAGTAATCTCCAGGTGGAACTTCAGTGGAGAACTGGTGCAAGCACCCTGTTCTGTGATTCTGGGAAAAGGGCCAGAAGCTCTTTGACACAAGGCTGCCTTTGCTCTGTTTCAACACTTCCACTTGGCGTCATTTTTTAGAAGATGCAGCAGGCCACTTGGCAGGGAGCAACCAACATTGGCATCATCCTCCCATCCTCATCATATTAAAAGGCCCATCACTGGTATTTTAAGCAGGCGGTGGCCTGTGTGGGAATAAGCTTGAGTCTTGTCACACTTGCATTGGCAGAATGAGCCTTGTAGGTCTAAGTTCAGTTAAAATTTCCACCAAAACATCTGAAGAGAACTGCTGGATCACCCACTCTAAATATTGCTGATGATACCTCAAGAAAATACCCAGAGCCTCACATTTCTAATTTATCATAAGGTGCAAATGGTCTGCCCCACCAGCCTCCTAAACTGCATTTCTGATAGAGTCGTAGAGTGATAAAGTGTGGAAACAGGCCCTTCCGCCCAACTTGCCCACACCAGCCAACATGTCCCAGCTACATTAGTCCCACCTGCCCACGTTTGGCCCATATCCCTCCTAACCTGTCTAACTGTTTCTTAAACGTTGCGATAGTCCGTGCCTCAACTACATCCTCTGGCAGCTTGTTCCATACACCCACCACCCTTTGTGTGAAAAAATTACCCCTCAGTTTCCTATTAAATCTTTTCCCCTTCACCTTAAACCTATGTCCTCTGGTCCTCAATTCACCGACTTTGAGCAAGTGACTCTGTATCTACACAATCTATTCCTCTCATGATTTTATACACCTCATAAGATCAACGCTCATCCCCCTGCGCTCCAAGGAATAGAGTTCCAGCCTACTCAACCTCTCCCTATAGCTAGGACCCTCTAGTCCAGGCAATATCCTCATAAATCCTCTCTGAACCCTTTCCAGCTTGACATTATCTTTCCTATAACACGATTCCCAGAACACAACACAATAGTGTAAATGTGGCCTCACCAACGTTTTATACAACTGCAACATGACCTCCCAACTTCTCTCCTCAATACTCTGACTGATGAAGGCCAATGTACCAAAAGCCTTTTTGACCACCTTATCTACCTTCAACTCGACCTTCAAGGAACTATGTGCCTGCACTCCTAGATTGCTCTGGTCTACAACACTCCCAAGAGCCCTATCATTCACTGTTTAGGTCCTGCCCATGTTAGTCTTTGCAAAATGCAACACCTCACATTTATCTGTATTAAATTCCATGTATGAATCCATACCATGAATGAAAACATTCCAATATCTATTCTATCAAACCCCCTTAGGTTCTTACAACTTTGAATAAGGTCATTATTTTAAACCCCAAGTAATACATGTTCAAACTATATACAGTAGTCTACCTTTGTAGGGAAACTCTCTTATCCCAGGAATTAGCCTGGTGAATCACCTTTATAATGCTCAAGACTGTACACAGTATTCAAGGTGAAGCCTAACAAACACCATGTACAACTGTTAACAAAACCTCCCTATTTTTAAATAAAAATCCCTTTATAATAAAGGCCAAAATGCCGTTTGCCTTCAGAACTACTTACTGGACTTGCCTGGTAGGTTTTTGTGATGATGCACACTCTTAGGAACCAGTACTCCAGAACGGGCCATAAGTACCCTTCCTCCCACAACAAGTGGAGTTGATTTTGCTCCCGATGATTACGGTGGAGTTGATGATGTTCCTGATTATTAAAATGTACTTTGGAATTGTCCAGAACCCGGTGACAAGGGAACTCGGTGGTGCAGTGATAGAGTTGCTGTCTTACAGCACTGACAGCGGCGGAGAACCCGGGTTCGATCCCGACCATGGGTGCTGTCTGTGTGGAGTTTGCGCGTGCTCCCCGTGACCGCGTGGGTATTCTACAAGATCTGTGGTTTCCTCCCACACTCCAAAGACGTACCGGTTTGTAGGTTAATAGGCTTGGTATAAATGTAAATTGTCCCTCGAGTGTGTAGAATAGTGTTAATGTGCGGGGATCGCTGGTCGGTGTGGACTCAGTGGGCCGAAGGGCCTGTTTCCGTGCTGTATCTCTAAACACATTTTAGAACGGAGGACTTAACACGGGTTGGCCTTGTGTATACAGTAGATCCTTTGAATTAGAAGCAGAATTGGCACAATTGTGCAAAGATTTCTTTAAAGATAGAAACACAGACATATTGTTGGAAGGAGAAACCCACAGGAGGTTCATATTTTCCCCACGCCACAGTCTAAAGGTGCCAAGGTTGACTGAGAAGCATGAACAGTAATATCAATAATATCAAAGAAACACCTTGTGAGATGGAGTGATTTTGCTTCATGTATCATCATGAAATAGAAATGCTAAGTGGGTGATTCATGGTAGCAGATGGGGCAGCCTGTTGCTGTGAGCAGAACAGTACACTCAACTTGGCTCCGCTACCAATTGAAGTTGAGTGATGTCAGGAGAAAGAATTAGGAATTCAAGGGCAAGCAAGTCTTTTCAGAATTCGCCAGAATTCGTCAGAATTAAAGGATGTCCTTTTAGGAAGGGGATGAGGAGAAATGTATTTAGTAGGAGGGTGGTGACTCTGTGGAATTCCTTGCCACAGAAGGATGTGGAGGCCAAGTCAGTGGATATTTTTTAAGGCAGAGAGAGATAGATTCTTCATTAGTACAGGTGTGAGAGGTTATGGGGAGAAGGCAGGATAATGGGGTTAGCAGGGAGAGATCGATCAGCCATGATTGAATGGCGGGGTAGACTTGATGGGCCGAATGTCCTAATTCTACTCCTATCACTTCTGACCTCTTCCGAATGATAAACACAAAATGCAGAAGTAACAGCAGGACTGGAGAGGAATGGGTGAGTTTTCGGGTCGAGACTGTTCTTCAGACTGACAGTCAGTGGAGAGGGAGACACAGAGATAAGGAAGGTCTCAGGTGTGAAAACGAGACATCAAAGGGATCAGGGAACATGTAGAATCGATCATTGTTTCCTTGGAGAAGTTGACAACGAAGTATACAGAGATAACATTTAATCAGGGGGACAGTCCAACTGGTCGGAGAACTGGGAAGAGGGAGGGATGTGAGAGAGGGAGAGCACGGGCTACTTGAAGTTAGAGAAGTCAATACTCATACCCCTGAGGTGTAAGCTGCTGAAGTGAAATACTACATTTCATCTCTTCTGAATGAGCTTGTCTTAGTCAGGGAGGGTTGATGTTAACTCGTCAACTTTTACAATGATGCCATTTCCTCTATTTTTCATAAGAGAACATCAACATATCTGTGCACTCAATCCCTCTCCTGCCCTTGTGGGGAATAAAACTATAGCCTGTGAGCACCTTAACCACTGGACCTCCTAACAACACAAGCCTGACTCTCTTGTCACAGAACGACAAGCAGACTGCCTGTCCATGGTCTGATGGAGTTGAATTAAAACCTGCATGTTGAAAGGGACAGGCTGTGCAGAACTGGTACTGGAAGCGGCCCAGTGCAACATGTAACCTCATTGCACTGATGAGAGCATCCCGGGTTCGATCCTGACTACGGGTGCTGTCTGTATGTAGTTTGTACGTTCTCCCTGTGACCTGCATGGGTTTTCTCCAGGTGCCCCGGTTTCCTCCCACACTTCAAAGACATACAGGTTTGTATTGGTGTAATTGTAAATTGTCCCTAGTGTGTGTAGGGCAGTGTTGGTGTGCGGGGATCAATGGTCGGTGTGGACTCGGTGGGCCGAAGGGCCTGTATCTGTGCTGTTTCTCTAAACAACTTAAAAAAAAAATATGATGCCAATGGGAGGCTGGAAGTGATGAAGAGGGAGGGTACCCATCGGGCTGGGCAAGGTTTGGATCCGCAAGTCAATAGTAATCTTTGCTTTAACCGGAGGGATTATCACATGAGACAAGAACCATTTGATATCATCACAATAGATAAGAATAAATTCAAGCAGAATTTCTTAACCACTCCATACATATCTTTGCAGGTTTCAGCTGTGCCCAACTCGGAGTAGTTTCACAGCAGCATTGTGCAGGTACCTCATGTGACACAATACTGTACATAGATGGAAAAGGGCTCAGGAACCTGGGGACTACAAATTAGTGGTTGGTTCACTGACTAGTACAGAGCAGACTGAGGTGGTGAGAGGTGGCCTTTAGTCAGAGGGTGGGGAATCTGTGGAATTCATTGTCACAGACAAGATTCTTGATTAGTAATGGTGTCAGGGGTTATGAGGAGAAGGCGGGAGAATGGGGTTGAGAGGGAATGAAAGCTCAGCCATGATTGAATGGTGGAGTAGATGATGGACCAAGTGACCTAATTCTGCTTCTAGAACTTGTGAACATGAGAAGAAGCAGGAGATATCAGAGCAGAGTGTGGCATGGGTTCCATGCGCAGCAGGTGAGATCTTATGAACCTAGACATTAAAGAAAGAACACTAAACAGCAATTATTGTTGCACTTCTGGGAGAAGCGTTATCTAGATTGCGACACATGCCAGACATGATACAGAACTCTTGTAACTTTGTCAGTAATCCATTACAAGGATTCCACAGACTGCAGTCCGTCATATAATGAGGGTCAGCTACACAAACAGTCTGTATGGAACATGTGAAGCAAAATTAGACACAAAAAGCTGGAGTAACTCAATCGGTCGAACAGCTTCTCCGGAGCAAAGGAACAGGTGGCGTTTCGGATCGAGACTCTCCTTCAGACTTCGAGTCAGGGGAACGGGAAACAAGATCGATAGACAGGGATGTTTGCCAGTCTTCTGCTTGTTCAGGTTGAAAGACTTTTGGAAATGAGACTTTCTGCTTGGACCCTGATCAAATCCAGTTGGCCAGCAGGGCAAAGCTGTGCATAGAGACTTAAACTCCAACAGAGCCCCTCGCCATAACATTTTACATGGATTGTTTGGCTGAATGTGCGGAACAATTGACGGGATATTTGCCTGCATCCCTGCTGTTTCTGCGTCTGCTGCTCCACAAGCCGACAGATACTGTAAGAGAGGCCCAGACGGAAGGAACAGAGGATGACAGTGCCAATAAATTGATACCACTCCACCTTCACCTGCAATGTCTTCTCAGAAAGCAGCCAGATATTGCAAGTGCTGAAGTGAAGCAGACTGAAACAAGTGCGTCTGCCGCTCACGTTGATGGAGGTGAGGGGGACACCGCAGTCCAAATAGCCTCAAACAAAAGCGGACTTGCTGCCTGTTTACCGTGTGACAGGGATTGGGGAAGAAAGAGAATACATTCCATTTCCACATGTTCAAACTGTGCACAGAGAAGAAAGCATGTTTGTGGCAGAGAGAGGCAGGACAAGGAATACAAACAGGAGCAAAAGCAGAATGCTGGAAGAACTGTGTGGATCAAGCAGCATCCGTTGGGAGAAAGGGAGGAGGTTGACGTTTCAGCTTGAGTTTGTACGTCAGGCCCGTGAGACAAGGGGAAACATTGCCAATGCACAGTAGTATATGGGTGGAATGGACGTTGATAGGTGCGAGATGGAACAAAGTGAAGACAGGAAGAATGGCAGAAGGAACTAAGTGGTAGAGGGAGGTGGGGCAGGCGCACGTAACAAATAGGTGCAACTAGGTTGGGTGGGGGTGATGGATAGAAGGAGCTGGAGGTGGGAATGTGAAGGGAGGGAAGAACAAAGGGAGAAAAAAGTGGATGGCTAATATTATGCGTTGGAAGAGAGCACTGGGATGGGAGTTAACCATATAGAATCAGAGTTATACAGTGTGGAAACAGGCCTTTCAGCCCAACTTGCCCACACCAGCCAACATATCCCAGCTACACCAGTCCCACCTGCCTGCATTTGGTCAATATCCCTCCAAACATGTCCTATCCATGTACCTGTCTGACTGTTTCTTAAATATTGGGATAGTCCCTGCCTCAACTACATCCTCTGGCAGCTTGTTCCATACATCACCACCCTTTGTGTGAAAATAAAACCTCAGATTCCTATTAAATATTTTCCCCTTCATCTTAAACTAATGTCCTCTGGTCCTCGATGCACCTACTCTGGGCAAGAGACTCTATGCATCTACCTGATCTATTCCTCTCATAATTGAATACCTGTATAAGATCACCCCTCATCACAAAAGACACAGGGTGGCAGTGTGAGCTGCAAGGAGGATGTTATGAGGCTGCGGGGTGACTTGCCTAGGTTGGGTGAGTGGGCAAATGCATGGCAGATGCGGAATATTTTATGTTAAATGTGGATAAATGTGAGGTTATCTACTTTGGTGGCAAGAAGAAGAAGGCAGATTATTTTCTGAATGGCATCAGATTAGGAAAAGGGGAGGTGCAACGAGATCCCTGGATGTCCTTGTGCATCAGTCACTGAAAGTAAGCATGCAGGTACAGCAGGCAGTGAAGAAAGAAAATGGCATGTTGGACTTCATAGCTGGAGGATTTGAGTTTAGGAGCAAGGCGGTCCTACTGCAGTTGGACAGGGCCCTGGTGTGCAGTTTTGGTCTCCTAATTTGAGGAAAGACATTTGTGTTATTGAGGGAGTACAGCATAGGTTCACCAGATTCATTCCCGGGATGGCAGAACTGACATATGATGAAAGAATGGGTCAACTGAAAGTAAGCATGCAGGCACAGCAGGCAGTGAAGAAAACGAATGGCATGTTAGCCTTCATAATAAGAGGAGTTGAGTATAAGAGCAAAGAGGTCCTTATGCAGTTGTATAGGGCCCTAGTGATACCACACCTGGAGTAGTGTGTTCAGTTTTGGTCCCCTAATTCGAGGAAGGACATTCTTGCTATTGAGGGAGTGTAGTGTAGGTTTACAATGCTAATTCCTGAGATAACGGGTCTGTCATATGCTGAGAAAATGGAGCGGCTGGGCTTGTATACTCTTCAGAAGGATGAGAGGGGATCTTATTGAAACATAAAAGATTATTAAGGGTTTGGACACACTAGAGGCAGGAAACATGTTCCCGATGTTGGGGGAGTCAAAAAACAGGGACTACAGTTTAAGAATAAGGGGTTAGCCATTTAGAACGGAGACGAGGAAACACTTTTTCACACAGAGAATTATGAGTCTGTGGAATTATCTGCCTCAGAGGACGGTGGAGGTGATTGGTGATAGACTGGGAAGATAAACAGGTTTTTCATAAATACCATGAAAAGCAAAGAGAGAGGTCAGGGGAGAGTAATGGGCCTGTCCCACTGAGGTGATTTTTTAGACAACTACAGGCGACTAGTTTGTCGCCACACATTCGCCGGTGGTCGTTGGGAGTCGTCTCCTCAGTCACGCAAAATGTCATAACGTCTTTCTGGTCGCCATTAAATTTCAACATGTTGAAACATTTTTAGCGACAGTGGGTTTGATGCCAATGAGCGTAGCTTGACTTCTCCTGACGTAGGTGCTGTCGTAGGAGCTACGCCAGGATGATGTAGGTTGTCGCCGGTTTTTCGGCAACCTGCTATGACAAAGACAGTCGCCGGCAGTTGCCTAAAAAAATCGGCAAGTGGGACAGGCCGATGAGGGTGGGAGCAATAGGAGAGAGGAATGGAGATAACGTTAGTCACTCAGCAGTACCAACACACAATACCAAATTAGTCCACATTAGCAGTCAGTATACAAAGCCTGAATTCACTATCTGCCACACCAGTAGTCTCTGTCAAGATTAAGTGAACAGGCTGTAATCTGTTGCTTCATTCATGGTATGTGCCATCTTGTGTCAAAGGCTTTACCTGCTGGCCAGAAGATAGTGGATCATGGATGTGATGGCCTCAGTAGGGGCGGCACGGTGGTTGCTGAGTTGCTGCCTTACAGCGAATGCAGCGCCGGAGACCCGAGTTTGATCCCGACTGCGTGTGCTGTCTGTACGGAGTTTGTACGTTCTCCCCGTGACCTGCATGAGTTTCCTCCGAGATCTTCGGTTTCCTCCAACACTCCAAAGATGTACAGGTTTGTAGTTTGATTGGCTTGGTAAATGTAAAAATTATCCCTAGTGGGTTTTAGAATAGTGTTAATGTGCAGGGATCGCTAGTCGGCATGGATCCGGTGGGCTGAAGGGCCTGTTTCCGCGCTGTATCTCTCAACAAAACAAAACTAAACTAAAGTATGCAGTATTAAACTGGTTATTTGCTTCAAAGAAATTACAATTGTTGCTGAAAGGCTTGGATAGAGTGGATGTGGAGAGGATGTTTCCACTAGTGGGAGAGACTAGGACTAGAGGTCACAGCCACAGAATTAAAGGATGATCCTTGAGGAAGGAGATGAGAAGGAATTTCTTTAGTCAGAAGGTGGTGAATCTGTGGAATTCTTTGACCCTATAGGCTGTGGAGGTCGTCAATTGATCTTTATAAAGCAGAAATAGATAGATTCTTGATTAGTGCGGGTGTCAGGGGTTAAGTGGAGAAGGCAAGAGAATGGAGTTAGGAGGGAGAGATAGATCAGCCATGATTGAATGGCGGAGTTGACTTGATGGGCTAAATGGCCTAATTCTGTTCCTATTACTTATGACCTTATGGTACATTTAGGGAAAATACTCAAATTGCTATGTTTCCGAGATTGAGTTTGTCAAACATTAGTGGTGAAGGTAGGGTAAAGTAAAACGTGGTCTGTACCCATCATTACTGCACCTAATACTGGCACTGTGTGACTAAAGTGGCAATCAATTCCACATTCAGGCCTGATATTCTTTTGCTTTTGTAGATGAAGAATTAAGTGTCATTTTGTCTCTAAATTTAATATATGTGTACTTTAGCAATTGGTATGCTCGCTCACTGTCTCATATGATATGCTTAAATGTGCAAGCCATAAGCAGAGTTTATTTTAATGGACAAAGAGTGCATTACGATCTAAACTCAAATTCGCGGAATGACTGGGCTAAGCAGTATGGCGCATAATCTGGTGAACTATGTAAAAATAATCACTCGAACCGCTTGACATGTAACCTTCATTAAAGAGTACAAGACCAATGCAGAATTAGTGACTTGAGGGTAAGCGAAGCCCTTTGCTCTGTGTTAGATAATTAATTCAATGAAGGATCATTGATTTTTGCTTTACTGCACTAATAACATAATCAAACTTTGGCGGCTTCAATAACAGCAGTATTGAGGGTTCTTGCACTACAGTTTGAAATGCTACATTTGTTTCACGATCGATGATAAATCAGCACATTTACAGCAAAGCTTCAGCTATGTTGTGTAGATCTTCTTTAGTATTGTACCACACATCAATCATGCACATTTCAGTCTTAAATAACAATGGGTATCTAATTTATAATTCTTTTGTGTGGGAAGGAACTGTTTTTAATCGAAGATAAACACAAAAAGGTGGAGTAACTCAGTGGGTCAGACAGCATCTCTGGAGCAAAGGAATAGATGACGTTTCAGGTGGTGACCCCCGTCAATCTACTTGTTATTCTACATTATAGCTGGTGAACCTGGAGTGCGTAACTCTATGTCAATCTCACAATTGCTCTGAATCTTTCGAACAGATATATTTAAACAATAGTTCCTCAATTTCTGATTTTTCTCTGTGTCTCTCCTGACTTCCTGGGGTCTGCATCTTTGATTTGCATGTTGAAAAATGCCCGCGAGTTAAAAAAAAGGTTGCCATGGAAAAATTCAATACTTTTTTTACTCATAGGTTTAGTCCTAGTAGGTCGTAGCAGGTCGGCATGTTAGTCGTAGATAATCGAGGGTAGTCGAAGGTAGTTGAAGGTAGACGACGGTAGGTGAAGGTAGATAGTCTTCATCATAGTCGAAGAAAGGTCGATGGGAGGTCGAAGGACATCGAAGGAGGTCGTCTTCACTCTCCACTATTCGGTGTCCAATTTTCCCGAAGTTAGCTGTAGCTACTCGTAGCTAGTCGAAGCTTCAACACAGTCAAAGGAGGTCGAACGAGGTCTTCTACATACTCGAAGGAGGTCTTCAACATGCCATTTTTTTCAAACTCTCCTAAATTGGCGAGTCTTCTAAACTCGCCAATTAGGTCACCCAAGTGGGACAGCCCCTTTAATATCCAAAGACTAAGCGACCTCCATCTTGAATATGCTCATCAACAAAGGCTCATCAGGTTTTCCCGTAGGGAACTCATCTGATAATTAATTACCCTTGGGTGCAGCCATTTAATCATATTGTGGTCCAGAATGCATGACCCTCTTTATTTAATAAGAGAATGACCCAAGGATTTAAACACCACAGACAGCACCAACACCTCTGCATTTATCTTGTCAAGTCATAGAATGTAGAACAGTACTGGCCCTTTGGCCCACGATATCTGTGCCGAACATCATACCAGAACCACTTCTTATCTTCCTGCAAATTATCCAAATCCCTCCATAATCCATGTGTCTCCCCAAAATACCACTATTGCATTTGCTTCAACCACCATCTATGGCAGCATGTTCCAGGCATTTACCACCCTGTGTAAAAATGATGCCCTGCACATCTCCTTTAAACATTGCCCCTCTCAGCTTATAGCTACTCTATCCCCTCTAGTATTTGAGTTTTGCATCCTGGGATACAGGTCTGACCATCTACCCTATCTATGAGTAACTCAGCAGGTCAGACAGCATCCGAAGAAGTCCGAAGAATAGTCTCAACCTAAACATCACCAATTCCTTCTCTCCAAAGATGCTGTCTGACCCGCTGAGTTACTCCAGCTTTTTGTGTCTATCTTAGGATCATCATATCGTTGGGCTTCCTCATTGCTTGCTGTATCTGTATGCTGAGTGACTTCTTCTTCATCTTACGTATGGCGTGCACAGCCTAAAGTTGTAGGACAACTTGTTCTATTTGATCTTATTTGATAGCATTCGTCGAAACGGGGCGGACCACGTGAAGGTTGCAATCCTCCACCCCGCTGAGTGACTCGTGGACAAGAACACTCAGGTTTTTATGAAGATTAATCTCTAATATTTAGAAAACAAAAGCATTTCCCTATTTTTCTACCAAAATGGATAACTTCACATTTTTGTACTTTAAATATTTCTTCTGCTATGTCTGCAACAACTGACAGGTACTCATGCCACAGCTGCAACACAAGAGAGCCTGCAAAACACTTTACATGTGTGTACATGCACACATTGATTTTTTTGTTCTCTCTCGTTATTATATTGTTTACAGAGTACTATATTTACATATTCTATTGTGCTGCTGCAAGTAAGAATTTCATTGTTCTAACTGGGACATATGACAATAAAACACTCTTGCCTGCCCTGCTGAGTGCCCCCCACCCCCATGGACTGTCTCCCTCGGATGTCACGTCACACAGACACATCTGCACTTCAGTCTGTTTTGGTTTTGACTGTTTTACTGTTCTAATGTTCTTTTCACAAACCTTGTTCTCCGGGTATCTAAACCTCAATTTTATTAGTCGTTTAAGTTATGACATCGGATGGAAGTTGCAAACCAAATCTCGTTGCACTTATGTGTAATGACAATAAAATATATTATTATTATTATTATTATATTATTATTGTCTCTTGGCATTCAATGCCATTACAATTACCAACATCAACTTCCTGGGTATTACCACTGATCAGAAGCTCAACTGAACCAGCTAACTGCATACTAGGGCTTCGAGCAAAGGTCAGTGGCTGGGTATCCTGCAACAAATGATTCAACCCGTGATTCCCCAATGCCTTTCCACTGCTCACATGTCACAAATCACGCATGTGATAGAATATTCACCATTTGCATGGATTTGTTCAGCTTCAAAAATACTCCACATCATCCAGGACAACATTTCTACTGGAGTTTAAGTCGCTAAACACAGCTATGTCCTACTGGCCAATTGCTGTAGATTTGATCAGGGTCCAAGCAGTAGCTCACATTCCCAAAAGTCTTTCAACCTGAACAAATGGAAGACTGGCAATCTGGCAAAATTGCTTCACATGTTCCATGCAGACTGTTCTTGTAGCTGACCCTTATAATATGACAGACTATAGTCGAAGGAATCCTTGTAATGGATTGTTGACAATTTCACCTCACCATCCGTCCTCCCCAACTCCTATTTATGTGCAGCCAATGCAGCAAGCTAAATATTGATTTCCTCCAGCAGTATCATCACTGAAACACACTAAAATAGAAAGATTAAACGAGAACTTACCAGCTTTGATAAAGTTTGATCTTTATTTTATGAGGAGTTGCGATGAGGGATTTCGTGAAGAACCCGCCAGCACGCATGCGCGACATCTCTTCAAAGCAGCGGTGTGGAATCACAGAACCAACAAAGAAATGACTTGTTATAGTAAGATTGAAGAGACTCTAGTTACCAGTTGACTTTATGATCGAGGGTTGGGAGCGGAGGGCACGAAATCCCTCATCGCAACTCCTCATAAAATAAAGATCAAACTTCAAACTGGTAAGTTCTCGTTTAATCTTACTATTTCATTTCGGAGTCACGTGAGTGACTTCATGAAGACTTCAAAGCTCTGTGATTACACGCCCTGGACAACGTCCATGCTATCACACACGCCACGATAAGGATGCACAGGAGTAATCAAAATTTTCAGACTGCTAGTTCTGAAAAATAATAATATTTATTAATAATAACAAAAGAAAAAAACCCTCACTAGGGAGTAGTCGAATGTTCTCGGCCTGCATTCAGTACAGCTTCTGCGAACATTCCAGGAGCGGTAATAGGTTTAATATAAAACCGCTGAAAAGTGGCTTCACTGGCCCATCCCGCCGTGGCTAGTATATGGTCCATGAGCACCTCCATGACCTTTGCCGCCGACGTTGATGCAGCCCTGGTGGAATGGGATTTAAATACATCAGTATCTATACCTGCTTCGTTCAAAACGATTCTGAGCCATCTGGAGATTGTCTGTACCGTCACTCTATGGTGAGGTCTCTTATGGCTGATCAGCAAGTATTGCTCCATTCCCCTTAATTTCCGCATCACTTTAATATAGTGGCAGATGTGGGTGGCTAAACATAGCCTGGCATCAGCGGGGTATGCTGGAAACACCAGCTGCAGTCCTGTGAATCCAGGCCTGTGCTGTTTAAGCAATTCATCAATAAAGAAAATAACCTTTTCTGGGGTAGAGATCATTCTATCAATCTTGATCTTGTGAAGAGTCTGTACCCTTTGTGCCGAAGTAAGTGCCAATAACATCACCAACTTCAGGGTGAGTTTGTCCAATTCAAGCCCAATCATGGGCGACCACGTCCTGAGCAGGGTCAGTACGTTCCCAATATCCCAGGTGACGTTGTAACGAGGTCTAGGCGGATTGGAATTAAATATTCCCCGCATCAGTTTGGACACCAGTTTATTGGATCCTACCTCCAAATTGAGGTAGTATGATAGTGCGCTCCTGGCGCTGTTGATGGCACTATAGCTGAGGTGTTCGTCATGATGTAACCCCGCAAGGAACTCCAGCACATCTGTGATTGAAACGGAGTCATATGCAATGTCCAAGCGGCCGCAGTAGGTTTCCCATTTTCTGATGTGCGATAAATATTGCCGTCTTGTGGACTCCCTGCATGATGCTCCCATGGTATCCATGGTCCTTGATGATAGGCCATACTGCAGTAATGGTCTGTTCAAATCCTGCAAGCCAATAAATTCAAATGACTATGGCAGGGGTGTGGTTCCCCTGTAACGGGGTTCGTCACCAATTGTGGGCAACCCTCTAAGAGGACCCATGGTTGACTGATCATGCCAAGGACCACCGGATACCATGACTGAGTAGGCCAGTTGGGTATGATAAGAATGCCATTAGCAGCATCTAGCTGGATTTTCCGCAATACCCGACTGATGAGGCAAAATGGGGGAAATGCATAGAAAAACCATTTCCCCCAGTCTAGCGAGAAAGCGTCCATCGCCATAGCCCCCGGATCTGGCTCCCATGATACATATGTTGGTACCTGATGGTTTAACCGTGACGCAAAAAGGTCAATATCCGGCTTACCAAATTTGGCTGTAATTTGTTCGAATATTTGGGAATTGAACATCCACTCGATGTTGTCATTGAATTTCCGTGACCTGGTGTCTGCCACTATGTTGAGCTTACCTGGTAAATAGGTAGCTGAAATCCAAATATTCCTTTGAATACACCAGAGCCAAATTGTATTAGCCAATTCATCACATGAAATTGACCTGGTACCGCCCATATGATTTAGATATGCCACCGCAGTGGTGTTGTCTATTTGGAGACGGACATGAGTGTCAGTAAAGTTTGAACAATAAGCTCTGAGTCCGTGGAATGCCCCAAGCATCTCCAAATAATTTATCCCTTGTGCTAACAAAAGGGTAGATTCTAGTGAGTCCCATCTTCCCCCACAACTGGTGTTGTTGTCCGTAGCTCCCCAGCCATGGGAGCTTGCGTCTGTTTGTAAGTATACCACCGGACGAGGCACAATGATGGGTTTAAATGAGTTATGGATATTGTCAATCAACCATTGTAACTCAATTTGCCTTGAGTGGCAGCTGCATAGGTCTATCAAAATGTCCAGCATTCAATTTCAATGCTGAAATCTTGGATCATTGTAAATTTTGATAATGTAAAGGTCCGAATTGAGCAGCTGGAAAAACTGCCTTAGCAGTTTGTCTGATTGATGGTATACTGGCGCAGACCAGGTTCTTGCATGTTTGAATGACATCCCCAACCTTGTTAGTTGGTATGGTGGCAATCATGTGATTGGAATCTAACGTGAACCCCAGATAGTTCATGATCTGTGAAGGACAGAACTTTGATTTATCTGGATGGATAATAAATCCCATTTTTTGGAATATTTCCACAGTGGCTGAAACTGCCAATTTTGCTGATTCCAATGTATGCCCAATAATAAGGATATCATCTAGATAGGCCATGACCGTGTAATTTGCCCTCCTCAGTGTGGCTAACACTGGCTTGAGTAATTTGGTAAACAGTCGAGGGGCTGTGGTAAGCCCATTGGGCAAAGCTTTATATTGCCAAAGTTGATCCATCCAGATGAATTTCAAGAACTTCCTGTGATGTTTCTGAACAGATACTGAATAGTATGCATCTTTTAAGTCAATGCATGCCATGAAGCAGCCCTCAGAAATCAAAGATTTGGCTGTTTCAAACGTGTCCATTTTGAAATGGGTATATTGTACAACGGTATTCAAATGGGTTAGATCTATAATGACCCGACATCCACCATCTTTTTTGGTTTTAGTAAATATATTGGATACAAACTCAATCGGCTCATGTGTAGTTCTTTCTATCACACCTTTCTCTTGTAGTCTTAATATTTCAGCATAGCCTACTGCTGTTTCCTTCCTGGAAAGTGCAAATCTGCGATTCGGCATATGCTGCTGTGGAGGAATTTGGACATTTGTGAACTCAATCTCATAACCCTGAATACTTTGTAAAATAAACTCATCCGAGGTGATGGTTTCCCATGCCTCCTTGAACCTCCGTAGTCTACCCCCAACATGTGAGGTTAGGCATGCCAGTGTATGAAAACAAGACCCCCTTACCTTCATGGTTATCGGTGGTCCCTGACGTGTTTGATGGGACGTGGAGGTGCTGGGTTGCGCTGGTAATATGGAAACCGCATTTTCCATGCTGGCCATTGAGGGCCTAGCCCTAAAAAAGGCCTGGGCTGTTGAGGCTGTTGGTACATAGGAGGCGCCGGAACGTAGGTCCTTGCTGGCCTATCGGTATGACCTCGTGGCCTGAAAAAAAGGTGTTTTCTTGGCCGTCTGTCTGGTCACGGTGTGTGACCTCATTAGACCCACTGTTTTGGCATGGTCATCTAGATCTTTGACCTGCTTCGGGAGGTCTTCTCCGAATAGCTGTCTGGGTGGTGGTGTTGGAGGTGCTCTACATAACCCCGCAAATTTGGGGTTTAATGTCGGCTTGATGATGCTTTTCCTGAAAGCATTAATTTCGTATTGCGTGTTGCAAAGTAGAGCCATGGCATCCTCCTGTTCGGTGTTCAAATCCACTCCATCCACCGACCTTGCAAACGCGGTAATCCCAGATGTAAGTAACTTCAGGATTCTCTGTAATTTCACTTCCTGAGTTCGAATGCCCGGGCTGATATTGCCCCAAATAGGCATATTGACTGTAGGCACATTGAGTGAATTGCAATTGCCCGCCGCCTTGTGTCTATCCATGGCCTTTGCAAGGACCTCCTCCTGTAGCTGATGGTTTGTGAGGAAATCTATGGTAGCAGCCAGCTTGGTATCGAGGGGTTGTCCCGATGATATGGGTAATCCAAACTTGGCTGCCACGTCCAGGAGCTCTTCCTGGGGAACTTCAGGTGCAACTGGGGCATGTACCAAGATTTCCTCCTCTTCTGGCCTCATGCTACCCATAGATGATGGGGATATGTTCATAAGTCCCCTGGAACTGTGAGTTACCTGTCTTTGATTGAGCAGGAGCTGTTCCATGATCCTCTCCATCCGATCTATGCGCCCTTCATCGTGCATGAATGGGCGGTTAGAGTCCTCATGCCCGAAGGAACTTCTGAGGCTCCTATCATCGGCCCGTACCTCGTCGAGGTAATGTCGGTGCCGTGACGATAAGTCGCTACCAGCCGCCTCAGCGATACTGAACGACTCCCGCGCGGATCTGCTCATACGCCTTCTTTTGGCTGAGCTGCATCCGGCTGCCTCTGAGGGCATGTGCGGTGAAAAGTCGGCACCCGACACCTCGGCGTGGTGACCCGACTTCCGCGCGGGCTTGCCGACTGTCCTTTTCCTGGACCCAGATGGCGTACGGTCCCGTCCAGCCCCCAGCGGGGGAAGCGGTGACCGTGGCGAGACCCCACCTGTGTGACTGCTCCTGGCCCAACTAGGTGGTGAGTCTCTACTGGCCCTCCTTGGTCTGCCAGTGGACTCAGGTCTCGCTGATACACCAGGCCGCAATCTAGCGGCTCCTGGTGAAACCTCTGCCCGAAAAGGGCTAGGTTCTCGAGCTCTATCCCTGGCTAGGCTATGAGGGCTCAGGGAGAAGGGCCGTGCAGCAGCACGTAAACCCTTTTTGCTCGCCTCTGCCAACGATCCTGTTGGCGATAGAGAAAATGGAGTCAGGGTCCACCTGCTCCGGCGCTGTACCGACTTCTTGCTCTGCGGGAACCCCGCTGGAGCTCAGCTGGTCCTGTGACTACAGGGCTCCCCGATTTGCGCGCCTTTTTCCCGGTCCTTCCAGCGGGTGCTGTAGAAGGGAGCTCCGGGCTCGGTGGCCGACAGGTCCTAGCGGATGTCCTGCGGCCCTTACTCCTTTTGTCCATGGTTCTCTGTAGGGAAAAAATACACTAACAGACAAAACCAACCAGCTCAAGGTTGATTATACTTACCTGAGTTGGTCCTTATGAGGGCTGGTGGTGAGCCGTGCTCCCCTCCAGCCGTCGACTGCAAATGCGAGCGACGATATGTCGCGCATGCGTGCTGGCGGGTTCTTCACGAAGTCACTCACGTGACTCCGAAATGAAATCCTCATCAAGCCTACTCCACCACCACCTCCCAAATGCATAATGCCCACCGCCAGGGTCAAGAGCAGTGGGTGCAATGGGAACCTCTGCGGGGTTCTCTCTACATTGCACACTGTCAACAACTTATTTGTAAAAGCAATTTGTGAAATTCTACAAATTATATTTTGTAAACAAGTTGAATGGAATTATCTGCAGGAAATCCTAACTCTTCGATCAGTGCTAGAGTTCACAAGCAAAGGACTGGCCAATGTAAGAAATACTTTGGCTATTGACCACAAGTTGCACGCTGGTGGTCACTTTGACTAACCCCTGGAACCATTCCCCAACAGTATTACACAAGTATTTTCACCAGACGAAGCACAGTGGTACATGTCCGTGGCTCACCATCACTTTCTTACTTGCTATAAATGATGGCCCCGCCAGCAATGTTCATATGACAAAAGGTGATTAAATTAAACCATTACAATCTGAAACCATCTTTAAGTGCTTTACAATCAATTAAATACTTTTAATGGGTGGTTGTTGTACTCTGTGGGGAATGGGAAAGCCAATTTGGATGCTGAGGCAGAACCACACTTGGGAAAAGTTAACTCCTTTTCTTTGAATTGTGCACAAGGTAGACAAATATTATTGTAAATAGACACAGAAAGCTGGAGTAACTCAGTGGGACAGGCAGCATCTCTGGAGTGCTATTGTGTACCATTTTGGCATAATTCAGGGCATGACTGACACACAAACATGCAGACCCACAAACAAACAAGATGAGAGTTTTAATAATATACTAGACTTAGTGGGACCCATTGGGATCTAGACTAAGTGGGAGGCTGGTCCCCCAACGCAATATTCCACCTCTCCACCAATTCCAATATTGGTGGCCAGTGGGGGGTGTGGGGGGGGGGGGGGGGGGAGGGGGCTTTCAGGAGCACTAGTATGGGTGTTGTGGGCCGGTTTCCAAAGGGCTACTATGCACATTGTGGGACGAATGTATTCTAATGATGGGATTAAAACAATCACGAGCATTGCTAATCCACCATTGTAGCTCAATTTTTGCCTTGTTTGGCAGCTGCATTGGTCTGTCAAAATGTCCAGCATTCGCTTTTAATGCTGAAATTATTCCTCTTTGCAAGTTTTGATAGTGTAACGGGCCAAATTGTGCAGCTAGAAATGTAGCTACAAGTTTCCCAATCACCTTAGCAGCATGTCTAATAGTCGGTTTCCTGGCGCAAGCAAGGCTGTTACATGCCTCTATTATGTCTGTTGCTTTGTTCCATGGGATAGTGACAATCATATGACTGGTGTTAATTGTGAATCCCAGATAGTCCATAATCACAGAGGGGTTGAATTTCGATTTGTCTGGATGGATGACAAACCCTAGTTTCTAGAATAATGTTTTGGTAGCTGTTACTGCTAATTTAGCTAATTCCAAAGTTTTGGAATATTGCATTAGTTGCCCCATCAGTACATGCGTGCTGGCGGGGTCTTCACAAAGTCACTTACATGATTCCGAAGTAAAATTAGTGGTTTCAGGCAGGCCAAACAACTCATTTCATTTCCATTTAAATTTCAAGCACAGGGCAGGCCAAACAGCTCATTGCATTTTCATGTCATTTCCATTTCCATTGCAGTTTCCAGCATAGGGCAGGCCGAGCAGCTCATTGCATTTTCATTTCATTTCCATTTCCATTGCAGTTTTCAGCACAGGGCAGGCCGAGCAGCTCATTGCATTTTCATTTCATTTCCATTGCCATTACAGTTTCAAGCACAGGGCAGGCCGAACAGCTAACTGCATTTTCATTTCACTTCCATTGCCATTGCAGTTTCAAGCACATGGCAGGCCGAACAGCTCATTGCATTTTCATTTCATCTCCACTGCCATTGCAGTTTCAAGCATAGTGCAGACCAAACAGCTAACTGCATTTTCATTTCACTTCCATTGCCACTGCAGTTTCAAGCACAGGGCAGGCCAAACCAAACAGCTCATCGCACTTTCATTTCCTTTCCATTGCCATTGCAGTTTCAAGCACACGGCAGGCCTAGCCGAACAGCTCATTGCATTTTCATTTCCATTGCAGTTTCAAGCACAGGGCAGGCCAAACAACTCAATTCATTTTCATTAAAGGCTAACAATCAATTATTGCAAATACATTGCAGACTCACAGTTCAGTTGATTCACAGCCTAGAATGAGAGTCATGGCCTCTCCCCGAGTCATGTTCAGGCATCCCCCTCCCCCACCCCCCAGAAGGGGCGTTACCTTCATTGCGGTGATTGACAAGCGAGAGGATCTCAAAGTTTATTTAAACACTCATAATTTTCTTAGTTTTCATTGATGGGAAAAATCCTCGGGGCCTGCTCAGCTGAGGAGGACTATGAGTAAGATGGCCAAAAATCAAAGCAATATATGGTAGTGTTTTTCTAAAATCAATATACAGCGCAGACAGGAAGTGGTCAAGATGAGACTTTTAATTCTATAGATATATTAGACCAAGTAGGACGCATTGGGTCCCTGTCACATCGGAGGCCTGGTCCCCCAACACAACCTGTTCCCCAGAACAAAATTCCATCACTCATCCATTTCCCCAACGCAACCTGTTCGCTCAACGCAATATTCCACCATTCACCCATAGCCCTCAACTGTGCAGGGCGACTCATTTTCCCTTATCCCCAGCACTGCCTCCCCCTCCTCTTCATCCTCCCTCTTTTTAGAAAATTTAAAATTGACTTTTCACTTTAGAAAATCCAATTGCACTTGCTGCCAGGACTCAGTACCCTGTGATTTGCAATATTGTAATGTGCAGGGTCAGCCAGTGCAATTGGATTTTTGACACTGAAAAGATAAGTCAGCAGTTTATGTAAATGAGATCCCATTGTGACATCATAGCTGCTAACTGTCACTGCAACTTGAACTGATTTTTCCCAAACTGGATTTTGTAAACTTCAAAATGTGAATAACTTGTAAAATATACCGTCAATGTGAACGAAACCTACTACAACACACCACAGTACAATGGTGAGTAAGGTGTTCCAAAAATTATAATGCTATCATGTACTGTTTTGGCATAATTCAGGGCATGACTGACACGCAAACACGCAGACTCACAAACAAACAAGATGATAGCTTCAGTAATATACTAGACCAAATGGGACCTGTTGGGTCCCTGTCACATGGGAGGCCTGGTCCCCCAATGCAACCCATTCCCCAATGCAATATTCATCCATTCCCCCATATTCCAGCACTCACCCATAGGCCCCAACTGTGTAGGAGCATATCCTCCCCCTCCTCTTGCTTTCAGGACTTTCAAATATAATGCAATTGCCCTCTTTCCCTCCTGTTCAGCAAAACACTCGCTGGAAGGACTCAGTGTTCCTCGATTGCAACTTTGCTGCAACCTAGGCCAGCTAGGATTTGGAACCCAATAGATGCAACATTTTTCTTAAACTTGAGTTTGTAAATTTTTAAATGTCAATCACTTGTGAAATATAATATCAATCTGAACGAAATGTGACACAAATGACAACAGGGCAATGGTGAGTATGGAGGTGCTTGGCTTGGCCTGCCACGTGCTTGAAACTGCAGTGGCAATGGAAATGAAATGAAAATGCATTCAGCTGTTTGGCTTGCCCCGTGCTTGAAACTACAATGGCAATGGAAATGAAAAGAAAATGCAATGAGCTGTTTGGCTTGGCATGCCCTGCCCTGTGCTTGAAACTGCAATGGCAATGGAAGTGAAATGAAAATGCAATGAGCTGTACGGCCTGCCCTGTGTTTGAAACTGCAATGGAAGTGAAATGAAAATGCAATGAGCTGTTCAGCCTGCCCTGTGCTTGAAACTGCAATGGCAATGGAAGTAAAATGAAAATGCAATGAGCTGTTTGGCCTGCCCTATGCTTGAGGGAGAGGGAGGGAGGTTGAGAGGGAGGGGGAGGGGGGTAGAGAGGGAGAGGGACAGAGAGGGAGGGGGTTAGAGAGAAGGAGGGAAGTTGAGGAAGAGGCAGGGGGTAGAGTGGGGGGTAGGGAGGATAGAGAGGGAGAGGACAAGGGAGGGAGGGGGTAGAGAGGGGGAGGGTAGAGCAGGAAGGGGGTAGAGAGGGTGGGTGTGAGGGTAGATAAGGAGGGGGCATCTCCACCCCTCCCCAGCTCCTTCATCCACATCCCCCCCATCTTCCTCTATCACCCCACTCCCCACCCTAACATTCTCCACCTCTTCCCCTCACTCCCATTCCCTGACTCAGGACCTACCCAGGGTCATAGAGCAGTGCCAAGGACTGGAACACGGCCTGGTTCTTGTACTGGGCCCGACCCTGGCTGTAGACACCAGCTGTCAGCTCGGCCGCTGCCTGGGCTCCAATGCAGGCCTCATCTCTGGTCTCGTCCATGAGCCCGGACCCAGGCTCATCCTTGTTTCAGCAGCGGCTTCTTTTTCGGCCCCAGTCGCAGCCCCATCCCAAGCCCCAGGTTTGGCCCTCACTCCAGCTTCCGCAACACCCTCCCCACCAGGTGTCGGGCATCCGCAGCCGTTGCCACTTCTCATTCACTGTGAGCGCTGGAGTGCCCCGTCCTGCATTGTGATGTCCCTCAGCTTTTTTTTCCAAAATGGGTGAGTTTTCGGGCTGTTTTTTAAATTTTAAACGATGAATAACTTTGAAAATGTAAGGGCCTGTCCCACTTCGGCATAATTTGCGCATCATTTACATGACGTCATTTACGTGTCACGACGCACGACACATGCGTGATGCGTGCATGGCGCATGGTGACGTAGGCAGTGATGTGCGGTAGCGCACGCCGCCCTGGGATTTTGGGATTCTAAAAATCCTCGCTTGCCACCTGCGTGACACGCAAATGATGCCCAAGTGGGACAGGCCCTATAGGTGGGAATGTGACGGGAAGATGTTTATTGCCTTGATGGGAAAAATGTGAGTAGGATGGGTGAAAATAGGAAAGCTGTGGCCTAGCGTTTGGAAGAAGATAGGAATTAACTAGATTTGCACACACGCACAGATACAAACAAGATAAAGACTTTTAGTTAAATAGAAATAGAAATACATAGATATTACTTTTGTACACAATCTTATTTTGATATAATTAAAAATATAACATTCATTGACAAGACGTTTAAAGACATGACATAAATGGCAGAGGAAGGTTTATTGGAGATGTGCAGGGCAAGTTTTTTTTTTACCCAGAGAGTGGTGGGTGCCTGGATTATGCTGCCAGGAGTGGTGGTGGAGGAGGCAGATACAACAGTGGCATTTAAGAGCCTTTTTGATAGGTATGTGGCTATGCAGGGAATGGAGAGGTATGGATCACGTACAGGCAGATGAGATTAGTTCAACTTGGCATCATGTTCGGCACAGACATTGTGGGCCGAAGACCTGTTCCAGTGCTGTACTGTTCTATGTTCTATATGCATAGTAACACAAGAAATAGAAACAGGCCAATGGCCTCTCGAGCCATTCCATAACATCATGGCTAATCTGACCATTAGCCTTGGCTTCATTGTCTTGACGGGAGCCCATCACACTTCATTTCCTTATAGACCAACATCTATGTTACTTACATCCAATGACTGTGTTCACCTTACCAGCGTAGTGCTTTTAAAAAAAATCTCAGTCTCTGATCGTTACTGAGACACTGCTCGCTGAGGTCAAGGCTTGTGCCAGGACAGAATACATTGAAGATGATGGTAACACTGAACTACCTCTCATCCCACACTCTGATTTACCAGCCAGATGGACTTTACTGCTTCCCCATACTTTATGCAGCACAACCGTGCCCTTGTTTAATTTTTCACTGCACGCACTCATGATTTTCAATCAGCCAAGCAACATCCATGGAGTCACCAACCATGATACAGTGTCTGATGGCCAATGTCTCATCTTCGTCATGGAGTCATACAGCACAGAAACTGCTGACAAGCTTCCACTTACCCTAATTCCACAATGAACCCATTTTATTCTTCACATATTCCACACAAGTGCAACTGGTTTTAACCCCCCCCCCCCCAACATACACAATGGACGCAATTTACAGTGGCCAGTTAACCTACCAACCTACATGACTTTGGAATGCAAAAGCACCCAAAGGAAATACATCCTGACAGCACCAGAGGTCAGAATTGAACCCAGGTCGCTGGAGCTGAGAGGTAACAGTTCTTTGTCTTTGAGTTTCAATGTAAACTCATTGCTACCAAGCAGGGTTACAGAAGGACCATGACAGTTATGGATTACAGTGTGCAAAGAGGGTTGCAGGCAAGCACATCTACCATTCCAGTAAATATCAAAGGCTTCACGGGGCAGACATGTTATCCTCTCTCAGGAAGGCAAGAACACATTACGAACCCCTCATCCATCTAACACGCCAGCCACCTTACCAGTGTGCCTGATATTCCTCCCCAGCCAGCTAGCCCAGCTTGTTGCCACAGATGCCAACCTGGTGCTGTCTGCAGTTGCATCTTACCAGTCTCGAGACGCTCCAAACCATGCCCGAGCAACGAGGCACCAACGATCTCAATCTCTGAGCAGGAGATAGATACAAAGTGCTGAAGTAACCCAGCGGGTCAGGCAGCATCTCTGGAGAAAAGGAATAGGTGATGTTTTGGGTTGAGGCCTGGGAGTCAGTGGAAAGGAGGCCTTGATTTAACTGGATTGATTTTGAGTTTCTGATGTGAAGTTAAATGTGGGGAGTTATGTCCCCACATAACCAAAGGGTTAAGTTGCTAAATTGTGAGCAATTAAATGACTATCATTTCCCCGTAATTAGATTTTTAATCTTTCTATTGTCACTTGATTTGCTGGTCTATTATGGAAAGCAACCAAATCAGGACTTGCCCAGTTAGGGGACAAGATATTGAATAGTCGAGCAATCTCTAGAACCCTATGCATCTCAGTTCCCTAAAGCATGTGATGCTTCATTGAGCAGCACAACTGAGAAATGATTAATTTTATCACATGAATATATAGTTGGACAAATTGGGCTGTCAACTGGGGTTGGAACTGAAACTTGCAAATCACTCCATTGTCATATAACTGGCAGATTCAGCCTGGAATTTATTCTTGTTCTGATGCATTTGCATTGTAAACCTTTTTCAGTTGCTGTCATTATGTGTCAACTCCATCTTAACAATAAATCTTGTCACTGCCAGGTTTATGAATTTTGTACATGTTCGATAAACATGTTAAAACATTTTTGTGTTGACAGATAATGCGATTGTTTTTGTTACTGAGGTTTTTCTTATTTGTTTGGATCATCAAAATGATTAAAAAGTACACATAATGAGTACGTATTGTTTGCTCTGGAGAGCAGCTCATTACTCATGATTGGAAGTATATATAGAAAATCTTCAGTAACTTGATATGTTTGCATGTGATCTTTTTATTTTAAGAACCTGCAACAAACCTCAGCTTAAGATGACATTCTTATCTCCAAGGCAGGCTTTGTTGGTGAAATATATTTAGGTACTTGTAACCCAATAGGTGTGGCCAATGTCAACAAGCCACTTTTAAAATCATTGAATCAATGCATGAACAAAGCAATATGAACAAGTTGTAAAAGTGCTGCAAAAAACTGTATTGCAGCGCTGGAGAGAATGTTGGTCTTAATTGCCCTACACCTAATTATAACATCAGCTGTTTAAAGTATTGTTAAGTGGTTTGAGATTGCTGCTGCCTCATTTTGTGTTTTATCTCTTATGCTATATTGCAGACTCTATTCTATGAAACACAATTTACTTTTCTTTTTGTAGCCAAGTTCACGAATGGTATCACTCATTTTCTGGCAACATGACAATATGTAATAGGTGCAGTTTTTAGAAAATAGCAAAATGACTAGAAATTGCAATGGAACATGCAACCTTGTGGAAAGCAATTGAAACTCTCCTGCAAGTGCAGAGAACCTGCTTGCCGAGAATATTCTTGAAATACAGTGAAGTCACAATTAGCCGGCTGATTTATCACCTTGCAGCATTATCGTGTGATGTTTTAAAGGCTTGTGCTGTCAGTTTGAAGAGACTACACTGTCAGCTTAAAACAATGGTGCTTCCAGGCTTAAAAGCCCACCTCCAGAGAGTTTTTAGTGAACACTGTTGGAGCTTAGTAGGAGTACATTATTTTCAGCAAGAGTATATTGGTTAGAGAACACAGTAATAGTACATTAACTACAATAATGCAGTAAAATAAAGTAATTGCAGTTCCACAGTACGAGTACACTTGCAGTTTGAGGACATTAATTACCGTAAGAGTAAAAATACAATGGACTACAGAGTATGGTAGAGTCATAGTAGTGATACAGCATGGAATCAGGCCCTTCAGCCCAACTTGCCCACACCGGCCAACATGTCCCAGCTACACTAGTCCCACCTGCCTGTGTTTCATGCATATCCCTACAAACTTGTCCTATCCATGTAATTGTCTAACTATTTCTAAAACGTGGGGATAGTTCCTGCCTCAACTACCCCCTCTGGCGACTCGTTCCATACACCCACCACCCTTTGTGTGAAAAGGTTACCCCTCAAATTCCTGTTAAATCTTTTCCCCTTCACTTTAAACTTCTGTTCGCTGGTCCTCGATTCCCCTATTCTGGGCAAGAGACTCTGTGGATCTACCCGATCTATTCCTCTTATGATTTTACACTTGTATAAGATAACCCCTCATCCTCCTGTGCTCCAAGGAATAGAGTCCCAGCCTACTCAATCTCTCCCTATAGCTCAGACCATCGAGTCCTGGCAACAACCTTGTAAATCATCTCTGTACCCTTTCCAGCTTGACAACATCTTGTCAAGCTAGAAAGGTAATATGGGGCCCAGAACTGAACACAATACTCTAAATGCAGCCTCATCCACATCATATATAACTACAACATGACCTCCCAACTTCTATACGGTTATAGTGCAATAACAATGGGCGGCATGGTGGCGTAGCGTTAGAGCTACTGCTCTACTGTGCCAGAGACCCGGGTTCGATCCTGACTACGGGTGCTGTCTGTACGGAGTTTATACGTTCTCCCTGTGACGGAGTTGGGTTTTCTCTGAGATCTTCGGTTTCCTCCCACACTCTAAAGATGTACAGGTTTGTAGGTTAATTGGCTTGGTGAATGTAAATTGTCCGTAGTGGTGTCGGGTGGTGTTAATGTGTGCGGATCGCTGACGGGTGTGGACTCAGTGGACCTGTAACTCTAAACTAAAAACTAAACTGTAGCAAAAGTACAGTAGCTCGAGAAGCTGAAAAACCTACCATTGTAAAATAATTCTCAAACAAAATAAAAGATCAACTATCTTAATAAAGAGTAAGGTACTGTACAACATGTGTAATGACTTATAATTTGATTTAATGACTTCTGCATTGTCTGTATTTTTGTATCATTCATTAAGATGGTCACAAAGTTACAGAGAGATGCAGCACAGAAATAGGCCCTTTAGCGCACCATATCCAGACCGGCTATTAATCAATAATTTTATATTACTCACAAACATTTGAAAATACAGAAGGAAAATGTTACTTCAGGAGGAACGTAACATTGTGTTAAAAAATATTTTGTTTTTAGTTTAGAGGTACAGTGTGGAAACAGGTACATTGGCCCACCGAGTCCGTGCGACCAGTGATCCCCGCGCACTTACAGTATCCTACACACACTAGGGACAATTTTTACAATTATAACAAGCCAATTAACCTACAAACCTGTGTGTCTTTGGAGTGTGGGAGGAAACCAGAAATCCCGGAGAAAATCCGCGCAGGTCACAGGGAGAACGTACAAACTCCACACAGACAAGCACCCGTAGTCAGGATTGAACCTGGGTTGGGTCTCTGGCGCTGTAAGGCAGCAACTCTATCACTGCACCCCCATGTGAACTTTCTGGAGAAGTTTGCACATGTACATTCGTGTCAGCATCAATACAGTACAAACCTTTTTTGTTTCTAGAGACAAACAGAGAGCACTGAGAGAAATACATGTGCAGTTGAATAAAGTACAAGTGAAAGCCACTGATGGGTAAAGCGAAGAAAAGGTTTAAAACTGTTGCAAGTATCATATGGGTCACCATAAAAGATGAAAGGAATGACATCCTTTTAAACGGGGTAGAATTATCGTGCAATCACTATTCCTATGAATCTGATAATTCAAACATTTTATTGAATGCTGATGTCAGTACCATGGGACTTCAAGTTGCTTGATTGTCCATTTCTTGATATTCAGAAACAGCAGCAATATGTAATAACTGAATGTATAACACTAAAAATCTACAAATTCTTACATCTTTTTGAAAAAATGGAGAGCTTTTAATGACCTATGAGATATTTATTTTCATGTCAGTGCCTTCTTGTATAACTTGATTGTAATTATTTGAAAATGAAGCAACGGACTTCAGATGAGCTCTTATTAAGAAAAAACAATTTTCTCCGCTAAATATTTGAAAATCCAACCCTTGAAGAAGGGTCTCGACCTGAAATGTCATCCATTCCTTCTCTTTAGAGATGCTGCCTGTACCGCTGGGTTACTCCAGTATTTTGTGTTGATATTCGGTTTAAACCAGCAACAGCAGTTCCTTCCTACATCCTTCAAATCACAGTGTTTTCCATTGTGAGAGTTGAAAAGAACATCCGATGTTAATTATAAACTATTAATTATAAGCAGCAAGAATGGACAAACATCAACCAGATTTCCTCCAAATGCTAAGCAAGGCATTGTTGGACAAAAACTTCATCCATCCATTAGACACCTCCACATTGGAGATGCTGGTAAAAACCTTGGTGCTGTTTTGCATTCTCACATTTTCAATGTACATTGTATAGACAGGAATAGATAGGGTGAATGCACAGAGTCTTTTACCCAGAGCTAGGGAATCCTAGGCTTAGGGTGAGAGGGAAAAGATTTAATAGGAACCTGAGGAGCAATTTTGTTCACACTGAGGGCAGTGGTTAATGGAATGAACTGGAACTGCCAGTGGAGGTAATTGAGGCAGACACACAACCCTTGAAAGACATTTGGGCAGGTACATAGGTAGCAAATGTTTAAGGGGATATGGGCCAAATTTGGCAGGTGAGACTGGCGATGCGAGAATGCCAAATTACACCAAACCATATCTTCTGATGGCCACCCAATGAATTAATTGACTTGGAACATTTAGGTTTAGTTTTGTTTAGTACAGAGATACAGAACGAAAACAGGCCCTTCGGCTGACCGAGTCCATGCCAACCAGCGATCCCTGCACATTGAAACTACCCTACACACACTAGAGACAATTTACACATGCACCAAGTCAATGAACATACAAACCCGGGTTTTGGGTACTGCAAGCGCTGTAATGCAGCAATTCTATCGCTGCGCCATCGTGCTGCCCAGGTTCAACGTGTGTTCTTCAATTTGCTGCATTGAAAGCCATACCATGGGTGCTTTTCAAGTTAAGTGCTCGCAGCACAGAGCAATGAGGAGAGCCTTGTCCAATATGTTTCAGGGGCATTGCAATACACTGGTCACGTTACTGAACTAACAACTAGGAGTTTGGGCCCATTCATCCAGAAACATGCATTTGAATCCCAAAATACAGTAGTAGCTAGAGACGATTGTACCCGTTAAATCTTCCTTTCTTGAGCAGTTTCTTGGAGTGTTGCATCACTATTAGTCCGGGAAGTTATTGTAAGGTGTGGACTTTGTCAATAAGCACAACTCAGGGTTCAAAATTAACACCACATTTACATGCTACACGAGAAAAGAAAGGACCTGCAATTTGGATATGCCCACAAGGATCTGTAAATTATATACCCTGGAGCAATCGAACCCCATTGTGCAATGCAACAGTTATCACCAAATGATTCCTTACTAGTGTGTAAAGCTGACTAGCTTCTTCATTAGTACTATTCCCAAACCCCATAGATTGGCATAACCATAGTGTGGTCATCATAGTTCAATCTGCCTGGAAAATACACCAAATACACCTAACCAAACACATGATGGCTAGTGATAAAATGGTTAAAGGAGGTGTATTGCACCACCTACAAGACCCTTTTCACTCTCTCGTCATCCTGACTGCATTTATTATTGTTCCTTCATCACTGCTGGGTCAAAACAGTGGGAAACTACCAAACAGGTTTACCAGAAAGACTGCAAATATTACCACCTTCCTTAACCTTAAAGCCCTCCGTTTCCTCCTCGACACACCTCAAATGCTCTTCGTCCACTCCATCACTTCCGGGGACTTTCCAGGCTCCCATTCCCTCATCTTCACCATGGATGCCCAGTCACTCTACACCTCCATCCCTCACCAGGAGGGTCTGAAAGCCCTCAGTTTCTTCAATGACCGCAGAACCAACCAATCCCCATCTACCAATAATCTCCTCCGCCTCGCGGAGCTGATCCTTACCCTTAACAACTTTTCGTTTGACTCCTCCCATTTCCTCCAAATACAAAGTGTAGCTATGGGCACGCGCATGGGCCCAACCCATGCCTGCCTATTTGTAGGGTACGTCAAACAATCTTTGTTCGAGACGTACCATGGCCCTATGCCCAAACTCTACCTCCAATACATCGACGACTGCTTTGGTGCTACCTCCTGCACCCATACACAACTCACTGACTTCATCCATTTCACCACTAACTTCCATCCGACACTCAAATATACCTGGACCATTTCTGACATCTCCCTTCCATTTCTAGACCTCACTATCTCCATCGCCATGATAGACTACCGACTGATATCTACTATAAACCCACTGACTCCCACAGCTATCTAGACTACACTTCTTCCCACCCTGCTTCCTGTAAGGACTCTATCCCCTACTCACAATTCCTCCGTCTACGCCACATCTGCACCCAGGATGAGGTGTTCCACACCTGGGCATCGGAGATGTCCTCATTCTTCAGGGAAGTGGGGGTTCCTCTCTTCTACTATAGATGAGGCTCTCACCAGGGTCTCTTCTATACCCCATAACTCTGCTCTCACTCCCCATCCCCCTACTCATAACAAGGGCAGAGTCCCCCTTGTCCTCACCTTCCACTCTACCAGCCGTCACATACAACAAATAATCCTCCAACATTTTCGCCACCTCCAACGGGATCCCACCACTGGCCACATCTTCCCATCTCCTCCCCTTTCTGCTTTCCGCAGAGACCATTCACTCCGTAAATCCCTGGTCAATTCGTCCCTTCCCACCCGAACCACCCCCTCCCTGGGTACTTTCTCTTGCAACTGCAGGAAATGCTGCACTTGTCGCTTTACCTCTCCCCTAGACTCCATTCAGGGCCCAAGCAGTCTTTCCAGGTGCGTCAGAGGTTCACCTGCACCTTCTCCAACCTCATCTATTGCTTCTGCTGCTCTAGGTGAGGCCCATGTTGAGCGAGGCCCACCGCAAAGGGGAGGCCCTCCTCCCCTTCCCAGCTCTCCCTCAGCCTACTGTCTCCGCCTCTTCCTTTCTTCTTCCCGCACCCCCCTACCCTCACATCAGCCTGAAGAAGGGTCTCAGCCCGAAACGTCGCATATTTCCTTAGCTCCATAGATACTGCTTCACCCACTGAGTTTCTCCAACATTTTTGTCTACTTTCGATTTTCTAGCATCTGCAGTTCCTTCTTAAACACCTTCTCAGAAGAAATTAGTTCAGTAAATGCTGGCTGTTCTAGCAATGTTCCCATCCTGAAAAAATGAGTGAAATAAAATGAATGCCCCCATTAACATGCAACGTGTATTGGAAAATGCCATGAGATGGAAATCTCTCAAAGCCCCGCTTGCTTTACTACGCTCTGATGTTTGTTGCCACAGATTATGCATTTGCCTTTCATACTATTTATACAATAAACTTAGTACAGTATGTTCAGCCTCATAATTAACAATTAAGCAACCTATTAACAACACAATCATTGCTAATGGAATGCCAGTCAATCTCACCAGCCCAGAAAGGGAACAATTTAAACCGTTCAATTTTATTCGTGCTTGCACTAAATTCTTTAAAGATGTTTCAATGGTTTCAATTTTTCTCTTACTATATCTTTGCTTCTTTTTTCTGATCGTAGTCTTTCAACCAATTTTTAATAACTGTTTATTTGTCCTCTTGTACCACATTTGACGTTAAATCCACCCATCCTCACCACCCTCTTCCCTTATCCATCTGATTCTTTCTCAATTCTTAAATCTGCTCAGTTTGCTAGATTGGTAGGTGGGCCCAGTGGAATGGCAAAATCTTGGCTGTGAAGGTCCAAAATGCACTATTGTCCACACTGCTCCTACAACAGAAGATGCTTCTTGCAGGCTATTGCCAAAGTTTTATGTCAGCCAGAAGGTGCAGGAATAAATGTCACCACTGCAGCATAACTGATAACATGATAATGTTCTGCTTTAGCAGGTCTTGGTCTAATATGGATTGCATTGAAGATTCAAGGAAGACAATGCCAGATAATGACAACATATCAGGAAGATAATGACAGCAAATTTTAGGGGAAAAAAATTGTTGTGATTCCTTGTAAGAAATAAGAACAACTAACTAATCTCCTGTTAAAACCTCTCAGTTAAAATGAATATAGACATTACAATAAACCCTATTTATCTGAGGCAAGCCAGAACAGAAAGGTTTGCTGGACTCTGATTTGTGACCTCCTGAGCTGCTTCGTTGAACAATATCATGGCTATTCGTGCAGCTTGAGCTTTCCTGTCTAATTTCCTTTCCTCCACATTGCCCAAAACATTGCTGATCTTAGCTTTGAATATGCTTAGTGAATAGCCTGATACATCGAGCCTTTTGAGTAATGAAACTTACCCTCAGCTCAATCCTAAATAGTTGACCCCTTGTCCTGACTCCACCGTTTCCAATTCTATAGTTGACTGGTCAAGAAATAGCCTTACAGCCATAGCACACTCAATCCCTCTTAAATTTGTAAATGTTTCAATGAGGTTGCCTCTCCTTTCATTCTTCTAAACTCCATCAAATATAGAACAATCTTACTCAACCTCTCCTCACTGGATAATTCTGACATCAGCCTCAAGACTCTATGCTGAACCAACTCCAAGACAACTGCACCCTTCCTGAAACATGGAGATCAAAGTTGCATACTGTACTCAGTTACTACCTCACCAAAACCGTCTGCAACCACAGCAAGACCCCTTGACTCTTGAGCTGCAACTTGCAACAAAGAGCAATATATAATCACCCTCCCAATTGCTTGTGTTGTATAAGCAATTGTGAAATATTCACAATTGGTATGTTTAATTTCTGACTTTCATAAACCAGAACATGGAGATTCCTGTATGCACCAAAATTACAAGCATCACAGCATTAAAAAAAAATAAAAAAATTTCCTATTCTTCCTACTGAAGGGAATAACCTCATATATCCTCTCAATATTTGGACGGCATACTCAGGTAATGTTAAGGGTGTTTTCTAATTAACTCTGCATGGTGTAGGACGTGGCAGTGCTGGTGAGCACCTACTCCCAGGACTGGAATATTTGACAGAGAAGTGTCGTCCCTACTACCTGTCATGCAAATTCACTTTGGCTATCCCAACAGCAGTCTGCATCTCACCCTCAGGCTGATCTAAGCCTAAGATTGCACTTGAGTAACTACACTCCTCACTGATAATCCTGAAATGAAGTACCTCGAGGACTCGTTCATCACAGCCAGGAACTTCAATCAGGTCAACCTCACGACTGTGCTGCCAAAATACTATCAGCATGTGTTCTGTCCAACCAGAGGCCCAAATACCCATGGCCATGGCACACAGCCATCAAAAATGCATGCCGTTCCGTTAGTGGCATGGTGTCAGGACAATAACCTTCCCCTCAATGTTGGCATGAAGAAGGAGCTAGTTATTGACTTCCGGAAACGTGATGGAGTATATGCCACAATCAGCAGCAATGGTGCGGAAGTGGTTGAGAGCTTCAAAGTCTTTGACGTTAATATTACCAATGGTCTGTCGTGGAACTACACATTAATACAACAACCTAGAAGGCACACCAACGCCTCTATTTCCTGAGGAGACTATGGTAGTTCAGCCTGATGCGCTGCCTGGAGCTGCTGCATTTGGTCTCCAGCTGCTGCCCAGCCCTGTTGGATGGAGGTGGGGGTGGCCGAGATGAGCCACTATCCCATTCAATTCTATTCAATCCAACTGGCAGGGCAAGGTAGATTCTAAGTGGGGAATCAGCTGTAAATACATCAGCTGGTCGAGCTGCTGCCTCAAACCTGACCTTGGGTGCTGGCTATGTGGAGTTAGCACATTCTGCCTGTGACTCTGTGGGTTTCCTTTGCATGCTCCAGTTTCCTCCAACATCCCAAAGATCTGTAATTGCCTCTAGTGTGTACGGAACGGATGTGAAAGTGGGGTAACACAGAACTTGTGTGAACAGGTGATCCATTGTCAGAGTAGATTAGGAGGACCGAAGAGCCTGTTTCCATGCTGTATCTTTCAATTATTTCATATTCTAACACCCTGCACTCAGAATATCCTGAAAGCCTTTGACAACTTGTTGAACTCTTGTTCTATAGTTTATGGTCTAAGGTTCCCTACTTACTCCTACTTTTATTTTAGTTTCTGTTTGAAGCAAAGATGATTATCATCTTTGGTTTGGAGATCCAGGGTGGAAACAGACCCTTCAGCCCACCGAGTTCATGCCAACCAACGATCGCCCGTACATTAGTTCTATCCTACATATTAGGGACAATTTACGGAAGGCAATTAACCTACAAACCTATACGTCTTTGGAGTGTGGGAGGAAACCGGAGCACCCGGAGAAAACCCACGCAGTCACAAGGAGAATGCACGATCCCCGACAGACAGCACCGGTTGTCAGGATCAAACCCAGGTCTCGGCAACAAGGCAGGAAGGCATCAACTCTACCGCTGCGCCGCCGTGGTGCACTATGTACTTTTCTTAAAATCTCCTTCATTTGCCAACTTTCAATCTGTTGGGAGGGTTTCATTTTCTGGGGAGTTCTGTCAGATTATTACCAACCTAACTTCCCTTACTGCAGTCATTCCTTGTAGGATCCTTTGATCCAGGCCATCACTCCCAGGGAACGCGACAATTATTTTTTCTTTATCACCTTAATCATTTCAATTTCTTTACCATCAATATTTCCCCACTGTTTATATCATGTCTTCCACACTGAAGACATACAAAACACGTTCACTTCTCAAACATTTTATTTCTCATTATACTATCTATCTTCAGCATCTACCTCAGAGTGATGCACATTTATGTTTAATGCTGATTTGGTTCTGATGTGGTTGTGAAAGAGGATATAATTTTTTTAACGTCTCTTGCCTGATAACTCTCACATTCCATTTGCCTTCTTTAGCAATCATTTAGTTTCCTATTGTGTGTTTCCAAGGATTACAACTTTTCTTGTCAGATTCTAAATTGCTTCTTTTCAACTAATACTATTCTAAGCCCCACATATTTGGCCATGAATAGATTACTTGTTTTACTCAGAAGTTTCATTTCTCAATGAGCTATATGTAACCCCATCAAATGTTACGAAACATTTCTCAGTTTTTGCTTTTGTTTCTAAAACAGAAAACCTTGCAATCTAATTTCCCAATTTACTCCTGGCTATTTCTATTCACCCTTATATCATTGGTTTTATGAGAATTTAAGACCTGAGTTTCCAATTGAATTGTATCCATCACATGCACTCTATAAAATCCTATCTAAATGTAATCTCGTTTCCCTGCAGGCATCCTTATAATGTAATCACCAATTAACCTTATATAGTTATACAAAATATGGTATAAAATGGCCAGAACTGTATAAAATAAACACAATAACTTAATTAAGATAACGGACAAAGGAAAGTAATTCAAACACAACAAGAAGTATTTGGATGCTTATTATTAATATTATAAAATCACATAGACACTAAAAGCTGGAGTAACTCAGCAGGACAGGCAGCATTTCTGGAGAGAAGGAATCGGTGAAGTTTTGGGTTGAGACCCTTCTTCAGACCTTACAAAATCACACAACGATTCTCTGTGACAAACAGGAGGATTCTATGAGTTGATAATAAATTGTTAGAAATCGCAGGAAAATAATAGCATATGGAGGTGACTCAACTCTAACACAAATTGTGTGTTTTGGCAAAGTCCTGCAACTGATGAAAACATTGTATTGAGCTATGATGAAAAAAAAAAATGACTGTTGCGTCTTGGTGAGAAAGTAGAGCTTTGTGTTAAGTCCTTGAGCAAGCGACAGTCCCCGTCAATTCTGAGAAGCTCGTGTGTTGCTGCAAATTAAACTGGAAAGTGAGTCATTGCAAGAAGTGAAGACAATTGCTGAAACAAAACCACCCCAATGAATCAGGGATGAAAGCTTTGCAGTGAGTCATTGAGATGGGCATCAAGACCGGGTGATATCAGCGTAAACAAAAAGAAAGGAAACAAATCAAGTACAGTAACACAAAGGATTGCCTCTATTGATAAAGGGCTATACATACTAAAAGTAACAGGACCAAATATCCAGTTAAATTGGCGGAACAGCATCTCATGTTTCGCTTGGGCAGCTTACAACCCAGTGGTATGAGTATTGATTTCTTTCACTTCAAGTAACCTCTGCATTCTCCTTTACATTCCTCCCACGCACAAGTCGCATCAGGTTCTCGTTCTCACCTAACCAACACCCAACAATTGCCTGTTTCCTTTATCATCGTTACTTTTTTGCACATCTTTAATTCAATTGTTCTATATCTCTCTGCATCACTGTCTGTATCTCTCATTTCCCTTTCCCCTGAATCTAGTTTGAAGAAGGGTCTCGACCCGAAACGTCACCCATTCCTTCTCTCCAGAGATGCTGCCTGTCCCGCTGAGTTACTCCAGCATTTTTTGTCTATCTTCGATTTAAACTAGCATCTGCAGTTCCTTCTTAGACCTTATAGGCACGTGTTGTTTTGTGATGATTTGTGCTCTATTGGGTGCACTGTGAGAGTTTTAATCCATATTGAATGCAGTAATTGTGTCTATCAGGTTAAAACTAGCATCTGCAGTTCTTTCATACACAGAAAATATACCAGCTTTATCCCACCTTGGTTGACATTGTATGTTGTGATTGGTGACACACTAGGAATTAAATTCCATGAACATTCAATTAATCTGTGCTTTTCTTAATCGTAATGTGTAAATCAAACCATGAGCACAGGTGCAGCCATATTATATTGATAATGAATCCAGGTTCAAAAGACAACAGTGTGGTTACTCAAAGCTGTGTACTTTGATACTCAAAGTAAAAGTCACAGATTCAAAAAGCAAATATACATGAGTTTAGAACAACCTCTTGGACTAAAATAAAGATTCTGTGAAGAATAAGAGTCCTCAGTTTAGAAGATGATAAACAATAGTATATTTTTTTCATTGGTCCAATGGGTACAGAACTAAACTATGCTTCTGTTTGACCCATATCCCTCTGAACCTTTCCTATCCATTTATCTGTCCAAATGTATTTTAGATGGTGTTATAGTTCCTGCCTTAACGACCCGTATTTTCCAGCAATGAAGACACTATTTTTTACCCTAAAATAAGGCCCGAAAATCTACCTGCGTCTTGGATTAGATTGTTAGCCAAGAAAGATAGACTTGGCTATCCCTCAGTACGGTGGCTGTAAAAGGATAGCACCGCTGGGGGGGGTGAGCGTTCCCTCCACAGCGTGTGGGGAGTCTGGCCCGGGTCAGCACGGCTGGGCCGCCAGGGGTAAAGTTGCGGAGAGGGCATGAGCGTTGAGAAGGAGGGGGGTTGGGGATCATGCCAGCAGCTCACTCAGTAGCTCGGGTGGCTGCGAGCGGCAGCCGGGACCGGACAGCGGAACTGCAGCTGGACCCGGGGCTCGCAGGCGACCTGGGAACTGCAGCTGGTCCCAGGGACGCGAGGGATCTGGGAACTGCAGCCAATTCCGGGGCACGCAGGTGATCTGGAAACTGCAGAAAACTAATTGAAAAACATGAGAATACTATGTATTATTAGTATGTATTATTACTAATTTATGTATTGTTAGTATGTATTAATACTAATTACTAATTTAGTTAGTATGTATTATTACCTCCATTTATTAACTATGGCGATAGATGTGACCCGCCATCTGCTCACAAACATGGGTCCTGGCCCCTAGGCAAAAAAGGTCGCCGATCCCGAGACTAAACCAAACCCTTGATCCTATCCCGCCAGCTTTTTTCAAAATTTAGCAACTCCAAATGTGGGTGCGTCTTTGACGCAGATGCGTCATCATTGCCGGGAAATACGGTACTTCCTCTGGAAGCTTGTTCAATACACACAACACGCTGTGCAAAAATGTTGTCCCTCAGGTACCTATTAAATCCTTCCCCTCTCACCTTAAACCTCTGCCCTAGTCCTTGATTCCCCAAGTCTTTGATTCCCCTGGGAATTCCCCTGTGTGCATTCACCCCATCTATTTCCTTCATGATTTTATATGCCTCCATAAGATCACACCTAGGCCTCTTGGACTCCAAAGAATAAAGTTCTAGCCTGCCCAATCTCTCCCTACAGTTCTGGCCCTCCGTCAACAAACTCAGGGATTTTCTCTGTACTCTTTCTATCTTGATGGCATCTTTCCCACAACAAGGTGGCCACAACTGAATGCAATACTCCAAGTGCAATCTCACCAAAGTCTTGTACAATCATAACATAATGATGTCTCTGGCTGCTCTCCGTGGTAAGATACCTCCCTTAATGCGCTGCTGTGGAACCGGGGAAGAGCTGCACAGAAATTCAGCAACACGTGGGAGAAATCAACAGCTGTTACAAAGACGGCAAGGCCTGAACAGAGTCAGAATGTTAACAGGTCAGTGGCCCTTGTTCCTGAGTCAATGCGGGATGTGTTTTAATGACTGAGTGCAGGTGTTCATGTTGTTCCAGCATTGACATAATGATGGCAACTGTCTGAACCATGCCTAATAAGCTGCTACTGCCACTGAATTGATGTCATTACATTCCTCCTTTTCCTCCTTCAACTTGGATCTGAGTTGGCACGGTGGTGCAGCGGTAGAGATACTGCCCTACAGCGCCAGAGATCCGGGTTTTATCCTGACTACGGGTGCTGTCTGTATGGAGTTTGTACGTTCTCCCGGTGACCTGCATGCATTTACTCCGGGTGCTCCGGTTTCCTTGCACACTGCAAAGACTAACAGGTTTAACTGAGACCTTATTATGTACTGAGGGAGTTCTCCCACATCGTCGCCATTATTGTTTACATTCCTCCTCGAGCGGAGCCTGTGGTCGCATGTGAAGTCATCCAAGAGACTGTCGCGAGATTACAGACCCGACACCCGGACGTACTCATTGCCTTATCAGGGGACTTCAATCATGTGAACATCAGCCCCCACTTGTCAGGCTTCTCACAGTATGTTGATTGTCCCACAAGGCACAATAAGACTCTGAACTTATCAATGTCAATGTCAAGGAGGCCTATAGTGTCTTAGCCTTTCCACCGCTTGGCAAATCAGATCACAACCTGGTTTATCTAAGGCCTTCATACAAACCCTGGGTACTGAGACAGCCTACAACCATCCGGTCTTTCAGAATGTGGACACCAGAGGCCAGTGAATCACTGAGGGCCTGCTTTCAATGCACAGACTGGGACATGCTGATGGAGCCACAGGAATGCAACAGCTGTATGGACATCGACAGGATGGCTGAATGCACAACGGACTACATCAACTTCTATAGGGATGTGGTTGTGCCAGTAAGAACTGTTTGTTGCTTTCCCAATAACAAACCTTGAATTACAAGCAACATCAAGACATTCCTAAACGAGAAAAAGGAGGCTTTCAAGGCTGGTGATCGGGAAAAGATCAAGAGGGTACAGCACCACTTGAAAAGGAGTATGAAGCAGGCAAAAGGGGACTATAAAAGGAAGCTGGAGAGGAAACTGCAGCACAACAGCATCATAGAGGTGTGGAGAGGAATGAAGACCATCACTGGCTTCAAGGAGAAGAGAAGCCAGCCGTCAGGAGACGTGGATAAGGCCAATGAGTTTAACCTGTTCTTGAACCGGTTTGAGCTGGTATCCCCTCCCACCTCTACAGGTGCAGCCTCTCCCCCACCATCACCTCCACAAGGCAGCCCCCCCAACACCACAGTTGCAGCAGCTCCTATGCCAGCATCTCCTCAACTGTTCTTCACAGCGGACGAGGTGAGAGCTGAGCTGAAGAGGTTGTGCCCTGGTAAAGCAGCTGGCCCTGATGGTGTATGCCCCAGGCTACTGAAAGAATGTGCGGCTCAGCTGGCAGAGCCTCTCCAGACCATTTTCAACCTGAGCCTCCAGTCAGGGAGGGTACCAGGTCCGTGGAAAACATCCTGTCTCGTGCCAGTTCCCAAAGCAGGGCAGCCGACCGAGATCAACGACTACAGACCGGTGGCCGTCACGTCCCATATCATGAAGACAATGGAGCGGCTACTCATTCGTCTCCTGAGACCACAAGTCCAGCACGCACTCGACCCACTACAGTTTGCGTACCAGGAGAACATTGGGGTGGATGACGCAGTCCTCTACATGTTGCACCGGATCTACTCCTTTTTGGCCAAACACAGTGGCTATGTGAGGATTATGTTCTTCGACTTCTCAAGTGCGTTCAACACCATCCAACCCCTGATTCTGAATGACAAGCTTAAGAAGATGGGGGTGGATTCCACATTTATCTCCTGGATATACGATTACCTGACGGGTCGACCACAGTTTGTTCAGCTGGGGGACAGTGTCTCTGGCACAGTGGTGTGCAATGTTGGAGCCCCACAGGGAACGGTTCTGGCCCCGTTCCTCTTTACCCTGTACACTGCAGACTTTAACTATAAGTCTGCCACATGCCACGTACAGAAATATTCAGATGACACAGCGATTGTGGCATGTGTAAGGAACGGGCAGGAGGAGGAATACAGGAACTTGACCAGTGCCTTTTGTGCCTGGAGTAAAGAGAACTGTCTCATCCTGAACACAACTAAGACTAAAGAGATGGTGGTTAACTTTGGCAGGTCCAAGCTCCCCCTTCAGCCGGTCAATGCTGCAGGGGCTGACATTAAGGTGATGCGGTGAGGTGAGGTTGAGACATATAAATACTTTGGAGTGCACCTGGATTACAAACTGGACTGGTCTGTCAACTCTGACGCCCTCTACAAAAAAGGCCAGAGCAGACTCATTTTCCTGGGACAACAGCATTAGTGCAAAAACAACAAGAAGCTGGACAAACTGGTTAAACGAGCTAGTTCAGTGCTGGAGGGAAGAGTGGACTCTGGGATGGATGTGCTTGAGAGGCGTATGAGGCACAAGGTGCAGGTCATCCTGGAAAACCCCGGGCGTCCCCTCCATGTAATTCTGGAGAGTCAAAAGAGCACTCGAAACAACAACCGGCTCCTCTCCCTGCCCTGATTCAAATCATTTGCTGTGTCGCTCTTCCAGGGAGATGCTAAATGCATTTCGTTGTCTCTGTACTGTACACTGACAATGACAATTAAAATTGAATCTGAATCTGAATCTGAATCTGTAGAACGGAGCAGTTCAGGAGATCCTTCACCCCTGCAGCCATTTATAATTCGCTGTAGGCTGTAGGGGAATGCATTTTTACAATTTTTAATTCTTAATTATTAGTCTTTTTAAGTATTTATTGCTCTTTTTCATACCACTTTAAGCAGGGTGCAAGGCCACCAAATTCAAGTGCAGTTTCATACCACTTCAAGCTGGATCCAAGGCCACCAAATTCAAGTGCAGTTTCATACCACTTTCCGCAGGGTGCGAGGCCACCAAATTCAAGTGCAGTTTCCTACCACTTCAAGCAGTGTGCAAGGCCACCAAATTCAAATGCAGTTTCATACCATTTCAAGCAGGGTGAAACCAGCATAAAACCACACAAAACACAAAACTGAGTAGACATTCGGGGTGGGAGATTTCAACCTTCACATGGTCCACCCTGTTTTGACGAATGCAATCAACCTGGAATGCACAAACAGAAGATCAAACAGAACAAGTTGTCTTACAACTTCAGGCTGTGCACGCCATATGCAAGAAGAAGAAGTAGACAGACATTCAGTGTGTTCAGTTGATTCACAGCTCAGACAGAGTCGTGACCTCTCCCTTCCCCATCATGCAGAGACTGAGCCACACATCCGGGTTTTATAACCCCTCCCCATCCCACTGGAAAAGGTGTGGCCTTCATGGTGTAATTGACAGGAGAGAGATTCTCAACATTTTTAAAACACTAATAACACTTTTATTTTTCATTGATGGGAAGAATCCTCTGCACATGCTGAGCAGAGGGGGACTGAGTAAGACGGCCAAAAATCACAGCCGTAAGTGGTAGCGTTTTATCTAAAATCAATATACAGTGCAAACAGGAAGTTACCCAAACCACACAAACCACCATTGGCAGTAGTGCCTTTTAACTTCAGTCCAAAGCACCCAAGCCATCATTTGCAGTAGTGCCTTTTCACTTCAACCCAAAGCACCCAACCCAAAGCCTCCCAAACAAACATTTGCAGGCAGTGCCTTTTTACTTCAAACCAACCATAATTTCATTTTCAAACCACATTAAGGGCGCTCACAGTTGAGTAGACATGTGTTCAGTGCTATTCAGAGCTCAGAGAGACATAACCCTCTGGTTTCCTCCATCTTGCAGAGACTGAGGCACACCACTTCCTGGTTTTATAGTCCCTCCCCCTCCCTCCAGCAGAGCAGCAAAGAGAATGGCGATTAAAAAAAACCCATTAATATCTCTCTGATTTTTCATCGATGGGAAAAATCCACTGGTGCAGGAAGGTGGAGGGGGCTCTGAGCAAGCTGGCCAAAAAAGACGGCTGTAGGTTGCGGTGTTCCCTCGGAAATCACACCACAGTGAGCCAAAAGCGGTCAAGATCAGACTTTTAGTAATATAGATTTCTAGTTCTCCCAGCTGCTACCCTTATAGCATGGAGCAAGGACTGCTTCAGAATTTTATTTTCACAGCATGCCAGCAGCAGTATTTATTTGTGATTACTCATGCCTTTAGAAAGGAGATGAGGAGGAATTTAATTAGTCAGTGGATGGTGAATCTTTGGAATTTATTGCCGCAGAAGGCTGTGGAGGCCAAGTCATTGGGTATTTTTAAGGCGGAGATTGGCAGATTCTTGATTAGTATGGGTGTTAAGGGTAATGGGGAGAAGGCAGGAGAATGGGTTTAGAGGGAAAGATAGATCAGCCATGATTGAATGGCGGAGAAGACTCGATGGGCCAAATGGCCTAATTCTGCTCCTATCACTTATGAGCTTATATACAAAGGGGAAGCTCTTGCTCTTTGAGTACTGGTGGGATGTTTGCAGGGCAGGGATGTTGCAGACAACTGTTTGTGATGCCCTACTCATGGGGGCAAGACAGTAATAGCTCTGTCTCACGGTGCGAGTCCACCCGCGAGTGACCCCAAGAGAAAGAAAAAAAGACTCGTGATTGTGTACGAGATTCCAGGTTTATGTTCAAGAGTTTAACCGAGTTCCCATGGGTATGTCATTTCTGCGATGTTCCAAGTTCGTCTCCCGAGTTACCAAGTTCCTCTCCCATTACTCGAGCCACCCGTGATTGAAGGTCTGTTTTAATAAGCAACGGTGTTAAAGAAGACATCTCCATCCTGCGGCTTTGAGTTAAAGATAGAATTCAGAGCAGCCGCATCTATTGATATGACCTACAAAGGGAAAATGCGCACCATCCAGTGCCAGAGCAGTTATACTTATGATTTGTTTGAAACACACATCACGTCATTAGAAAATCACGGGTGGAGGTTTGTTATATTTTAATTGAATTTACTGCCAGGTCTACACACTGTGGGGAGACGGGAGATGAAATGTTTGCATGTGGACTGATGTCTCCGCGCCTGCTCGTTCTAAGCGGAATATATTTTTAGTTGCCAGTCAAGCCGGGCTTTGGTTTTATTCCTTGTTTTTGTTTATTCGCACACACTTTTCGTGTGTGAGGGTGTGAGAAGTCCATGCCGGGTGCAGGCCGGCCACAGCCGCTGTTCTTTCACATCAGTTGCACGTCAGATTGTTGGGAGACGGAGCTCAGGGGGTTCGCCACCTGAGCTGCTTTGGTGCCCAGGCGTGAGTTGAGGTGGAGGAAGGTTGGGGGGGGGGGGGGGTATTTAACTCGTGGAAAACCTCAAACATGTTTGAATTTTTTCAAGAGTTAACAAGTTTCACGTTAGCGCCACGAGTCGCTAAGTTGCGCGCGCGAGTTCTGACGTTCCCGCTACGTCAATTGTACGTGATTACCGTGAGTGAAAACTCGGGGTCACACGTCGCACCGTGAGACAGGGGTTTAACGGCCACATACCCAGTGTCAAGTTGGTCAACAGGCAGCTGTTATGGGTCTTTGTTTAAGGCAATTTTGGTGTCACTCACACCGACCTTATAAAGAAAATCCCCAAAGTTTAAAAATAAAAGAAACAAATTCTCAGCAAAACAGCGAGAAGAGAAGCCATCCCCACTCAACTGTTACCATGGAGCACGTTTTAATCAGAGCATTTTTAACTTCAGAAATTACACTGAGTCCTTGCCTTGGTTTCATTGGTGAGTTTTCTGAAAGCTCAGAAAACCCAGCAAGTTTTAGTACTTGTTGAAATATGGTTATATCTTCCCTTCTCGAGGGCATTGGATGTGACCAAATTGATATCCTCTTTTAGTCATTAAAGTTTTCTGCTTGGATCCTCTTGCTGGATATGAATACCTCTTTTTGACAACTTTACCCCCTCGACCTGCACCAAAATCCTTGGGCTCCTTTATGTAAAAAATAAAGTCATTGCGATGTTACTCCAAAGACGTACAGGTTTGTAGGTTAGTTAAGTGTAAATTGTAAATTGTCCCTAGTGTGTGTAGGATAGTGTTAATGTGCAGAGATTGCTGGTCAGTGTGGACTGGGTGGGCCAACGGGTCTGTTACCACCCTGTATCATTGAATTAAACTATAATACAGTCATACCGCATAGAGACAGGAAGTTTAGCACACCAAGTTCCTGCCGACCATTAAGACCGATTTACACCAACCCCACTTTATTCTCCCCAAACCTCCATCAACTACCTCTAGATTTTACCACTCGCCTGCTCTCCAAGGGAAAATTAAATGGACAATGACCCTTGCACCGATTTGCGATGTGGATGCAGGCTGGAGAATCTGGGGGAAATCCACGTGGTCACAGGAAGACTAAGCAGGCTACGCTGGAGATCAGGACTGTACCTGGGTTGCATTATGATGTCTGAAGCATGTAAGGAGAATGTGTATAATATCTATTTCATGAGGGAAATAGATCGGGTAGACGCAGAGTGGGTGAATCAACGACCAGAAGACATAGGTTTGAGGTGAAGGGAAAATGATTTAATAGGAATCAGAGGGGTAGCTTTTTTACACAAAGGGTGGTGAGTGAATGGATCAAGCTGCCAAAGGAGCTAGTTGAGGCTGGGACTATCCTAATGTTGAAGAAATAGTAAGACGGATACATGGACAGGGCAGGTTTGGAGGGATATGGACCAAATGCAGGCAGGCGGGACTAATGTAGCAGGGACATGTTGGCCGGTGTGTGCAAGTTCATTCGAAGGGCTTGTTTCCACACTGTATCGCTCCATAACTTTATGAGAAAGGTTAATACAGTAGATAAACGGGAAGATTGATTCTGGAAATTAGAAGGAAAATCCAATTCTTTTTTTTTATTAACTTTTCAGAAAATGACTGACTGTTAAAGGCCAGATTATCAAACCTTTACAGAATATAATGTTTCATGTGATGCTAGGGCCCTGGAAAGGTCACCTGTTAAATATAACTGGCAAAAATTGAACACAATGCTTTATGCTCTCTGAATTTTTATTTGAGTCCTGTTACTTCATTCATGAGCTTAAAAGCCCAACAAGAGATCAGACTGAAGAATGGTCTTCACCAAAAAACATCACACATTCAGTCTATCCACAGATGCTACTTGTCCCGCTGAGTTCTCAAGCATTTTGTGTAAACCAACATCTGCAGTTCCTTCCCACACAAAAGACATGGTGCACATGGCTTTGACTGGCTTATGTCTCATGAATCTGCAAATAATTTAGGTGAAAATGAGTTGCTTTTTAAAGTAACTAAATTGCATTGAATTGGATTATCTTTTTATAATGTTACTAGGCCAAGGGCAGATTTGTTGGGTCTGCTCCCCCAACATACCCATCCCCTACCCATAGCCCCCACGGGGGGGGGGGGGGGGAGGGCAGAGAGGGGGGGGGGGGAGAAGGGGGGAGGCGATGGGGGGGAGGCAATGGGGGGGAGGGGCAGGGAGAGGAGGAGCAGGGAGGAGAGGGGGAGTGAGGAGCGGGTGAAAGGAGGGGGAGGGGGATATAGAGGGGGTTAGAGAGGGGGGAGGGGAGGGGAGGGGAGGAAGAGAGGGGGGGGGGGAGTGGAGGAGAGGTTGTCACACCTGCCTGTTTTTAGCTCGTATCCCTCTAAACCTACCCTATCCATGTACCTGTCTAAATGTGTCTTAATCATTGCGATAGTACCTGCAAAAGGTACCTGCAAATAGTTGGGACGTTATGTTGCAGTTGTACAAGTCATTGGTGAAGCTGTACTTGGAGTATTGGTGTTCACCTTTGGGGTCACTACCAGAGAAGTGCCATTAAGCTGGAAAGAGTGCAGGAAAGATTTACAAGGATTTTGGCAGGATTCAAGGGACTGGGTTATGGGGAGCGGTTGGACAGGCGAGGACTTTACCTCTTTGAATATAGAAGACCGAGTGATGATCTTATAGACAGTTAAGAAAATCAAGAGTGTTTAATTGTCATACGTGTCGGCAATGGGCCAATGACATTCTTACTTGCTGCTGCTTCATATGCCCAATAATACAATAACACACAAATATATATACAATAATTAATATTACAATAAATTAATCATCAGGAATACTGATTAATGAATACTGAATACTAATTAATATAATAAATTAATCATCAGGAATACTAGGTAACCAGACTATAATGGTGCAAAACCCAAGCACATAATGCAACCAAAACAAAGTTTGCAGTGATCATAGTTGCTGAGGAAATATTGTTGTTTGTGTTGTGCAGTGTTCAAGAGCTTGATGATTGTTGGCAAGAAATTGTTTTTGAAGCTGGAGGTCATGAATTTTCAGGCTCCTGTACCTGTGTATAAAATCGTGAGGAACATAGATAGGACAAATGCACATAGCCTTTTCCCAAGGGTTTGATGTGAGAGTGTAAAGAACTAATATGAATCCGAGGTGACAGTTTCCACACAGAGAGTGGTACATAAATGAAACGTGCTGCCAGAGGAAGTTATTGAGACAGGTAAAAAACACAGCATTTACAAGAAATTTGGGCAGGTACATGGATAGGAAAGGTTTGGAGGGAAATGGACCAAACACAAGTAAATGGGATTAGCATAGTTGGGCATCATGGTCGGCGTGGATAAGATGGGTGGACGGCCTGTTTTTGTGCAGTATGACTCGATGAGTCTACGGTCTTTCTTTCTGTATTTCTGATGACTGGCTAACACGCAACACAAACTTTTCATTGTACCTCAGTACACGTGACAATAAACAAAACTAAGATGGCTGCCAGGCAGGCCATTAGGGTGCACGTTTAATAACTCGATTGTTAATTTGTTTTAAAAAGGTTGAACAAAAGGAGAAGGTCTTATTAGGTTCCTCGTAATGTCCAAAAATAGGTGCAATTCAACAACATTGAGGTCCATTTCTTTTGGGCAGAGTGGAAGATGATGGTGTAAATTGGATCTGTCATGACTGTGTCACACACAGCAAATGCTGCCTGGAGCTGGTATCTGTTAAATATACATTGGCCCTGGGGAATAGACGAGCTGAACCCAGGCAGGGTAGCAGTGCACAGACTGTGAAAGCACCACTTAATTCACAGTCACTGGCAGCAGGGGGTGTTTTATATTTCACATCACACTCCAACTCTTCTGCATTTTCTCCTTCCCCCGGAAATTCTCTCAGGAATATTCCCACTACTATTGCCCAAGGAATTAAATACTAATGTTTTCACATTGATTTACACCAAAAATCTTTAACAACATGAAAAATTTACCACAGCTCGTGGTGCAAAGATAGCATATTTAATACAAAACATTTATTTGTTTCAGAATTCAAGCACTGGTTTTGTTTTCTGTCAAGGAACAGTTACATCATAAGGTCATAAGGTCATTGGGGATCGGAGCTGAATTAGGCCATTCGGCCCATCAAGTCTACGCCACCATTCAATCATGGCTGCTCTATCTCTCCCTCCTAACCCCATGCTCTTGCCTTCTCCCCACAACCCCCGACACCCGTACTAATCAAGAATCTATCTACTGTATCTCTAAAAATATCCCCCGACTTGAATTCCACAGATTCACCACCCTCTGACTAAAGCAATTCCTCCTCATCTCCCTCTTAAAAGAACACTCTTTAATTCTGAGGCTATTATCTCTAGTCCGAGACATCTTTACATCATTGAAATTTGGGAGGGTGAAGATGAAAACACAACTGGCTTCATGGCCCAACCAAGCTTTCCAACATTCATTGTGACACAAGCATAAGGTGTGGATCTCTCTCTCTCCCTCCTACGCCATCCAATCTCACAATGCCAACTCCCTGGTAATCCCAGAGATCTTGCTTAGGTGCAAAAGAGAAGGAAACAATCAAATTAATTTTACACAGCGTTTATTTTTCTCTTACATGTGTATATTGAACCGCAAACACCCATTCTAGAATCACTTCCTTCACAACCATCCTTTCTCCTTAAAGAAAAATAAAACACTTAGGATTCCAAAGACAGGTAAAGCAAAAAAGTAAATGGTCGGGTCCAATGACTTTACTAGCCTAACCCTTTAATGAGGTAATAGTGCAAATTGAAAGCAGCTAGAAAGAGATTTGCATACGGCATAACTAGCATGAATAGTTTGGGTCAAGTAACGCATTACTTTGTTGTAAAAGGGCAAGGTCAAGATTAAAACTCTTACACAATAGAAGTGCTCAATCTCCACAGCCCTACCTATATACTGCCACATTTCATCCATTTATAGATGGAGGCGATTGCTTGGGTCCTTGTGGCAAAGGCATACAAGGGAAAAAATAGTATTGTATCACTTGTGCAAGTGTATCAACCCTCAGTTATTCTCACCCCCAAACATCTGTTCTTTATGGAACCTAAATCCGTGGAAGGAAAACAGCAGCCAGTCCTTGGATAGCCATTTACTGCCAATGACCAGTGACAATGTTGGGTGTCGATGGGTTCTTGATGGTCAGCATTGATATGGTGGTCAAAGGGCTTTTATGCTGTGCTGCATAAAAACAGTTCACCTCCACAATGACTCAGAGGCGAACATTTTCATGAGGCTAATGCCATGTGCATCTAATGCTGGGGGTGAGGCAAACGTCCGCGCATCTGCACATCTGGAGGCCTGCAGCGGCGACTGCGGAGGGTTGTGGTCCCAACCATGGGGCAAAATGGAGGAGGACTAACTAAACTTTGTGCCTTCCACCACAGTGCTGAATGCTGTGGTGGATGTTTGTGTTAAATTTTTATTGTGTATTGTGTGTTCTTTTTTTTATTGTACTGCTGCTGGCAAGTTCATTTCACTGCAATTTATTGAGCACGTGACGAATAAATCTGACTTAACGTAAAATGGGAACGTGAGTAGATAATAGAAAAATGGGAGATGCCTAACGTGATGGGAGATGAGTTGAAGGATGTGGGGAGTGGGTGAAGGAACAGGGTGATGGGGGGGGGGGGGTGGAAGTTTGCAACCTTCACGTGGTTCGCCTTGTTTCGACGAATGCAATCAACTCGACGTGCACAAACAGAAGATCAAATAGAACAAGTTTCCTACAACTTTAGGCTGTGCACGCCACACGAAAGAAGAAGAAGAAGAAGGGTGCTGAGGGTAGTGGGAGAGAGGCATGTGCGGTGGGGAGGGAGGGAGTTGGTATAAGAAGGGTTAGTGGGGATTCACTTGAATTCATTGTTCGTACAATTGTGTTGTAAGCTACCCAAGTGGAATATGAGGCGCTGTTCATCCACTTTGCATGTGTGGTGTAAAGGGCCTGTCCTACTGTACGAGGTAATTCAAGAGCTCTCCCGAGTTTAAAAATAAAATCAAACCCGTGGTGATCACATAGAATGTACGTAGCGGGTACGTCGGAGCTCGTAACGCTAGCAGCAGGTACTTTTTCAACATGTTGTAAAATGTCCACGAGAGCCCTGAGTACCTACGAGCGGCTATTACCGTAATTCTCCGAGTTCGAATCAGGGGAAACTCGGGAGAACTCTTGAATTACCTCGTACAGTGGGACAGCCCCATGGCAGTGGAGGGATCTAATGACAGAAAGGTCGTAATGTGAATGAGAAGGGGAGTTAAACTAGATGGTAATCTGGAGATGCACCAGGCCTTAGTGGACAGGGTGCAAATGTTTCGTGAGACAGTCCTCTAATCTATACTTGGTCACGCTCATATAAAGGAGGTCAAATCAGGCGGACTGAATACAATAGATGAAGTTGGAAGGAGATGCAAGGACTTCTGTCTCACCTGAAAGGGCTGTTGGGGTCCCTGAAAGGAGGCGAGAGAGGAGGTGAAGGGATAGGGTTTCTGGTTCCCTCTCGTGTTATGTATGGAGCCCTCACCCGTGTCTCCTGTCTTTCCCGTTCTGCTCTCATTCCCCCTCTACCCAGATGAAACAAGTCAAGTTTTATTCGTCACATGCACATAAAGTGCAGTGAAATGAATTTGCCAGCAGCGGTACAATAAAAAAAAGAACACACAGTACACAATAATAATTTAACACCAACATCCACCACAGCATTCATCACTGTGATGGAAGGCACAAAATCTGGCCAGTCCTCCTCCATTTTCCCCCGTGGTCGGGACCACAGCCCTCCGCAGTCGCTGCTGCGGGCGTCCAGATGTGCAGACAAGGCGAGTCCAGGTAGGTCCTGAATCGGTGCCTCCCCACCGGAGACCACGGCTTCAAGATGGTGTAGGCCGCGGGCCAGCGGCCGAAGATCTAAAGTCCCCGCCGCGCCGCAGCCAGAAGCACCGCAGACAGCAGGGCCGGTGGTCGGAGCTCCGCTCCAGGGATCCCCGGTGAGGGACCCCGCCCCTGATGGTAAGTCCCCACCGCACCCGCGGTTAGAAGTGGGCCACGGGCTGGCGGTTGGAGCTCTTCTCCTCCGGGGTCCCCAACAAGAGCTCCGGACGCCGCGCCAGCTGGAGCTCCACAGACCGTGGCTTCAGGCTGCCGCGGGCCAGCGAATGGAGCGCTCTCCTCCGGCGACCCCCGGCGAGGGCTCGACCACTCCACGACGAAAGGGTCCTCGCTACGCCCGCGGCCGAAGCCCCGGCGCGTCTCCGGGAAAGGCCGCACCGATCTTCAATGTTAGGTCACGGGGGAGGCGACATGGAAAAAGTTGCCTCTCCGTGGAGGAGGCGACCTCAGCCGTTTCCCCCTTACCCCCCCTCCCCCCAACACCACCCCCCTCACAAGACACACAGAGAAACATAAAAAACACACATTGAGACACACTAAAAAAACAAAAAACAAAAAAAGTAGAAAAAATTAACATGCTGATGGCATGGCGGTCCAGGCTCGAAGGGCCGAATGGCCTACTCCTGCACCTATTTTCTATGTCTATTCTCCAATATTTTGTCTATCTACAATGTGGTCCCACCACCAGTCACATCTTCCTGTCCCCACACTTTTCTGCTTTCCTGCAGCCTCTTTGCTTTGGTTCAGTCATCCCCTCCCACCCAAACCTACCCTCCCCAGGTACTTTCCCAGCAACTGCAGGAAATGTAACACCTGTCCTTGTACCTCCTGTCCAACCAAAGTATATACATTATGAGAGGCATAGATAGGATAGAAGCTATTTCCCTGGATTCAATAATTATAGCATCATACACCATGACCCATCTACCCTAGTCTCCCCTGTCTGCGTTTGGCCCATATCCCTCTAAACCTTTCCTATCCACCTTCATGTCCAAATGTCTTATAAATATTGTGATAACACATTCCTCAACTACCCCTTCTAGGAGCTTGTTCCATGGGCACACCATTCTCTGTCTGAAAAAGCTGCCCTCAGGTTCCAATTCAATCTTTCCCCTCTCACCTTAAACCCATATCTTCTAGTTCTTCATTCCCCTACTCTGAGGGGCATAGGTGGGGTAAACAGTCAGAAACTGTTTCCTTGGATGGAAATATCAAATAGTCATGGCATCACATAGTGTGACCACTTCTCTCACCTGCCCATGTTTGGCCAATATCCCTGTAAACCATTTCTATCTATGTACCTGTCCAAATGTTGTTACAGTTTCTGCGTCAACCACCTCATCTTGAAGCTCATTCCAGAAACCCGCCACCCTGTGTGTGAAAATGTTGCCCCACAGATTCTAATTAAATCTTTCCCCCAATTCCCATACTCTGGGTAAAAGACTCTGTGCATCTACCCTATTTATTCCCCTTGTGGTCGTATACACCTCTATAAGATCATCCCTCATCCTCCTGCACTCCAAGGAATAAAGTCCTAGCCTACCCAACCCCTCCCTATAATCAGGCCCTCGAGCAACAAGCTGCCAGATGAAACAAGCTGCCAGATGAGTTGGTTGAGGCTGGAACCATGCCAACGTTAGAAAAAAGTTAGACAGGGACATGGATAGGACAGGTTTGGAGGGCTATGGACCAAGGGCAGGCAGGTGGGACTAGTGTAGCTGGGACATGTTGGCTGGTGTGGACAAGGTGGGCCAAAGAGCCTGTTTCCACACTGTATCACTCCATGACTCCATAACATACTCAGTAATTTTCTCTGTACCCTTTTCAGCTTAATGGCACCCTTCCTGTACCAGGATGACCAAAACTGACCACAATACTCCAAACGTGGACTCACTAACATCTTGTACAACTGCAATATAACATCCAAACTTGACAGATGAAGGCCAGTTGCGGAAATACTTTTTGACCACCCTACCTAGCTTTGATGCCACTTTCAAGGAACTATGTACCTGCACTCCTAAATCCCCTGCTCTAAAACACTCCCCAGAACCTTGCTCTGGTTGAACTTACAAAAAATGCAATACTTCGCACTTATCTGCATTAAACTCCATTAAGAATTCCTTAGCCCACTAGCCCACTGACCAAGAACCTGCTGTAATGGTTGATAACCAGCTTCTGTTCTATGTTCTAAGTTTTAACCATCACACAATGACGCCAGCAGCACTTCCAGATGAGACAGAGGTTCACTTGCATCAAAACGTATCTATTTCATTCAATGCTCCTGATGTACTGTTCTTTGTATCGATGAGAAAGCATGGACGACGACTATTGTACCAAATGCTTGGCTCTGTTGGCCAAGGCTAGCTGGAGTTACTTGTTGTCGCCCACATGAACTCTGCTTCCCATTCCCACACTGATCTTTTTGTCCTTGGCCTCCTCCACTGCCTGAGTGAGGCCATGCGCAAACTGAAAGAACGGGTCATCAGGTCATGTGATACGAGCAGAATTAGACCATTTGGCCAATCAAGTCTACTCCGCCTTTCAATCATTGCTGATCGATCAAGCCATGATCAAACAGCACCTTGTATACCACTGAGGTAGGTTACAACGCAATGGTATGACCATTCAATTCTACAATTTCACGTCAATCCCCTGAACCCAGTTCTCATTCCTTCTTCCCGTGTGCAGACTTCTTTCTCATTACCCCCTCACACCGTTTCCTTTCCCTCCTTCCTCTGCTCATTTCCCACCCCTCTCTACTCTGAGTTCCCCATTTCACTATTATCCCCCCTCTTTTCTCTTCTCTTTGTCCCCTTCCACACACATCCATCCATCCATCCGGCTTTACACTTCACTCCTCAACTTCTTCCCTATTGGACATCCTTTTTATCTCCATTTCACCACTGGAGTTGGTCATTATCGCCACCCAATTGCCAACCACCCCTCCTCACCTGTATCCACATATCAGCTGCCAAGTTTCACCCCACCCCTATTTCTCTTAGCCAGCTTCCTCTACGATGTCAGTCTGAGGAAGGATCCCAAACAGAAACATCATCTGTCCAATTTCCTCCACATACACTGCTTGACCCATCGAGTTCTTCCAGTACTATGTTTTTTTTTGCTGAAGGTTAACTTTAGTCCTCTAATAAATCCTGTAAACACAGAGATTAATGTTTCCTGTGCTTAGTCTGGACAGAATATTTCAGAAAGTTCACCATTGATAAATCTGTTGTACAGGGGGAGGAAGAGTGCTGTTCATTAACCTTCACGCCCAATGGTTTCAGAAAATGCTCATCTTTAGGACAGGAATGTATCCAGCGGCTTGCTTTATATGTGCACCTGCTATGATTCCTGAGATGGACTGCCCACAGCCGACTGACTTTTAATTTTACCCCATGCATAGAAGGACATTGGATGTTGGATTTATTTGAAATGTGAAACCAGCAGGTAACAGGAGAGACAGGAGGGAGTGCTGCTTTCAACTCTCTCCAAGCTGATGTTTTTGCAAATTTTAGGACCAAAGGATATGGGAGGTGGGAGACTGGAAAGTAGGTGGGCTGGTTGCAGCTTCAAACATTCTGCATCAATTCTCATCTACTGCCAGCAAAAAAAAAAATCATGAAACCCTTAAGGGCCTGTACGAGGTTATTCAAGAGTTCTCCTGAGTTTTCCCCTTATTCGAACTCGGAGAATGTCCGTAGCAGGTCCGTAAGAGTTCATGGATGGCTCGTAGCAGCTTGTAATGCTAACAGTAGGTACTCGGGAAATCCGGTAAACCCGTGACATTTTTTTCAACACTGTGAAAAATGTCCGCGAGTAACAAAATACTCGTAATGAAAAACCCGTTACTTTTTACTCGCACGAGCTGCTACGAGACATCCATGAACTCCTATGGACGCACTACGGACATTCTTCGAGTTTGAATCAGGGGAAAACTTGGGAGAACTCTCGAATTACCTTGTACAGTGGGACAGGCCCTTTAAGCTCTTAATGCTACAGAAAGTAACAAGTGAACGGAGCTGCTCGGAAACCTATTCTAACCTCTTTTAGTTTAGTTTAGTTTTGTTTAGAGATACAGCCTGGAAATAGGCCCTTCGGCCTGTCGAGTCTGCACCAACCAGTGATCTCCACACATTAATACTACCCTACACACACTAGGGACAATTTTACATTTATTCCAAGCCAATTAATCTATAAACCTGTACTACTTTGGAGTGTGGGAGGAAACCCACGCAGGTCACAGGGAGAACGTACTAACACTGTACAGACAAACACCCATTGTTAGGATCGAAACCGGGCCTCTGGCGCTGTAAGGCAGTAGCTCTACCGTTGCCCCACCTTCTTCCTTCAGAATACACAACTGGTAAAATAATTTGTCCCGACTTCTGCAAAATCCTCAACGTTCACTTGTAAGCACTGACTCAAGATATCTGGCACAGTCACACACTGCATTGCCCAACACAGAACCCACTAGGTTTAAGATGAGGGCTCTGTATTTGGGCAATGCACAGTGGGTGACTGAGCCAAAGCGGATGGCGAAGCAATATAGGAGATAAATCATCTGTGCCCAGAGGGTCGGCATTTGTCAGCCTGTGATTCAAAACCCTGGGGATTCCGAGCATGAGAGCCTGTTCATAGAAGGTTGCAAATTGAACGGCAGGCTAGACATGGGAATGAGTCATACCATATCTTGTAGACTGGAGTGGAGAAACGTTTGCCTCGAGTCAAGTGCAGCGATTAGATTATTAACAGCATTTCTATGCCAAGCACCCTTACAGCTGCAGAGACTCAGAGTGCCATCATATTATGGGTGTCTCTTCATCCTCCAAATATCTGGATTTGGTAAAAGATCATTCTCGGATAGCTGTTCACAGATGTACAGATTTTTTCTGCAGTTAAGCATGCAGCGAATCTGATGTCAACATTAGTGACATGCACAAAACCTGTTTTAACATCCTGAGTTAAATGTGCCTCCATGATTTTGCTGTCTTCATGATTAAACATGCTGATCTTCATTCGAGAATTCCTAAAGGCTGAATGGTTACTGTCGCAGGTTGTCCATATCGCAATGCACATTATACAGCCTTTGGCAGCTCTATTGAACTTCATGCCTAGGGTCATCTGTAGCCTACAAGAATCTTAGAAGGTGGCTCTTGTATGCAATTCTCACATGGTAACAGAACCCATGTATCAAAGGTGATTCTTTGACCAGACATCATTGAGAGATTCCCAGTGTGGATGCAAGCTCAGCTTCTTTCATCAGTGAAGTTGGAATAGATGAGACTATAATTATGGGAGGCAGGGCAGATGGAAAGAATCTGACCATTACACAATGGCAAATGGACAAACGTTTTCTGCAGGAGATCATCATTAGGCTGGAGCTGCTGCCTTTCATTAGGACAACATTACTTCCCAGAGGCTCTTAGTTCCAAAATAATTGGTTTGGGAACAGCTCCACAAGGAATTGAATGGAATTGTGGACGAAACTCAGACTATCTCACAAACCAACTTCCTTTCCATTGACTTTACCTCTTTACACTGGGTATCTCTCCTCTCCAATTTTTAATGCGAATCTCATATGCACCATCCTACACTCTCTTGGACAGGGTCATTAGACCACATGGGCATCAACTGTGGCTTAGTGCAGTTAGTGGTTCGAATCCCACTGCAGCCTGAGCACATAATGCAGTATTGAGGGAATGTGGGACTATTGGAAATTATGTTTGTCAGCTTGCAAGTAAGATAGAGAATCCACTGTCCAATTACATGGAGTAAAAGAGTACATGACACAATGCAAAGAGTAAGGTTTGCATCTGGCGTTCAGGTCAGATAATTATCCATCAACGAACATGGTTGAAATTATCAGGTCATTATTTCAATCTTATTTGTAGGAACTTACATTTACAGCAGAGAATATCTGCATGAAAAAGGTTATTTGAAATAATCAGCATTTATGATGTGCAGTAAGGAAGATAAATTTACAAAATATTAATGGGAAACAAACTGCTGACTTCCTTTGCTTATTACAGTATAATATGTTACTTTATACTGCATCCTTAGCAATGTTGTTATGAGCATAATCTCATGCTCTGAGTATAATATGAACATGAATAATGTATTCAGAGACCAAAGACTACAGATGTTGAAATCTGCAACAAAGAACAAATTACTGGAGGGACTCAGCAGGTCAGGCAGCATCCGTGGAAGGAGTAGACAGTCCACATTTCAGGTCAAGACCCTTCTCCTGGACTGAGGAGAGATAGCCAGTGTAAAGAGGTGGTCAACGCAAGGGAAATTGGTTTGGGTGATGGTCCAAGTTGCGTCCACAATTCCCTGCAATTCCTTGCGGTCTTGGATGGAGCTCTTCCCAAACCATGCTGTGGTGCATCCCGATAAAATTCCTTCTACAGAGGGGGCGGGGTGTTGTGCAAAAGAAGGGGATGAGTGGGAGCATCTCAATGGAGAGAGGGACTGAGGGGGAGCAGGTGACCTGAAATTGGACAATTCAATGTTCGTGCTGTCAGGTCGTAGACTACTTAGGTGGAAAATTAGGTGCTGTTCCTCGAGTTTGCGTTTAGACTCGGTGGGGGGTGGGGTTGTTTGGGGGAGGGCCTGTGCGGCGGCAGGCAATAGATAGGAATGTTTGGTGAACGTTTTGGCTTGTACTCGCTGGGATTTAGGGGGGATCTTATAGAGGCTTACAAAATTCTTAAGGGGTTGGATAGGCTAGATGCAGGAGATTGTTCCCGATGTTGGGGAAGTCCAGAACAAGGGGTCACAGTTTAGGAATAAGGGGGAAGTCTTTTAGGACCGAGATGAGAAAATCATTTTTCACACAGAGAGTGGTGAATCTGTGGAATTCTCTGCCACAGAAGGGAGTTGAGGCCAGTTCATTGGCTATATTTAAGAGGGAGTTAGATGTGGCCCTTGTGGCTAAAGGGATCAGGGGGTATGGAGAGAAGGCAGGTACAGGATACTGAGTTGGATGATCAGTCATGATCATATTGAATGGCGGAGCAGGCTCAAAGGGCCGAATGGCCAGCTCCTGCACCTATTTTCTATGTTTGTAACTTAGTTGGCGCAGCATACATGGCTACATGTGTACGGCCCAGTTAAAGTTGGCTGTCTGATTTATCGGGTTGTATAAGGTTGGTGGGGGTGTTGGGGGTGTGGCGAAGGGGAGGGATGATTGGGGAAGTGGTGAGCAAACCTGGGAGTCAGAGAGAGAATTCCCTGCAGAAAGCAGAAAGGGGTGGAGAGGGCAGATTTAACAGGTGGTGATTGAAATAGTGAAAACCTTAACTTACTAGTTAGTAAACTATCATCACCACAGGGAATCCAAAAAAAAGACATTCTGAAGAGAGATTTAAAGTGTTAATACATATCTCAAATGAAAATTTCATTGAGATCAGCAATATAAGAATATTGATTACATGGGGTCATAGCAATTTAGGTACTTATCCAAAAAGTTTCATATTATCACTGTTATCAAGTTCAATTTTATCTTCTGCTTCTAACGTTGATTTCTCCATCTGAACTACTTCTGTATCCTTCACAGAAGCAAAGGTGCCATTATGTCTCTTGTGAAAGATCGTCATTTATTTGTAAATTGAGTTCCTCAATTGCCTGCTTCACCTATTTTTCAATTTTGGTACACCTCCTTTTGGGTGCTCTTTGAAATATTCTAGCCCTCGGAAAAACTCACGATGAATTATTTCCTTTATCTGGTCTTGGATGATACTCAGATATATTTCTCAACAATTGAAGTAACCTCTTCCAGGTGATCTCCCAGGACAGCCAACAGCTGTCACACAACTGCCTAAATCCGTTTGATTTCAGCCATTTGCATCAAGCGTTCCATGGTTTTCTAGTTTTAGAAACACAGTATGGAAACAGGCCCGGCTAGCCTACCGAGTCTGCACCGACCACCGATCCGCACAAATTAGCATTATCCTACACACAGTAGGGACAATTTACATTTATACTGAGCCAATTAACCTACAAACCTGTACCCCTTTAGAATGTGGGAGGAAACCAAAGATCTCAGACGCATGTCATGGGGAGAATGTACAAACTCCGTAGAGACTGCACCCTTAGTTGGGATCGAACCCAGGTCTCTGGCACTGTAAGAGCTGCAAGGCAGCAACTCTACCGCTGCGCCACTCTGCCGCTCGGTATGGCCTGATAGCACTCAAAATCAGGACACCTTTTGTACCTCAGGGCTAGCAAGCTCTTTCATTTGAAAATCTATCTAGAATATCATCACCTGCAAATCACCTTATTTTTCATGGTCCTTTTCAAGCCTTTTACCTGGCCTTTCAATGGCAGGCCTATTTCACCCAATGCTAACTAAAGGCAAAAAACACTGGAAACAAAAGAATTTTGCATGACGTCTCCTTCACCTGAAACTTTAACCCGGTTTTCTCCTCAACGTGCGCTGTGTGACATGTTCAGTGCTTGCAGCATTTTCTGTCTTTATCTCAGATTTCCAGCATCCAGAGTTTACAAAAAATATCTTTTGAGGTTGTTTTGGCTACATATTAAGTGGCCATATGTGGCCTTTCCATCCCGTGCACGTTCATCCAATCCTTTTTCCAAAGTCGGAGTTTGCATTGTGGAAATTAGCTGCCACGTTATCCACATTGCAACTGCACGTCAAGAAGTGCTTAAGTGGCCTTAAAATGCATTGGTGAACCGAGGTAATGGAAAATGTTGAAAAAAATGGATTGATTGAAAGATACAGCAGAGAAACAGGCACTTCGGCCTACTAAGTTCGCACTAGTTCTATGATATATCACTTTTGCATCCACTCCCTACACACTTGGCACAATTTACAGAGGCTAATTAACCTAAGATCCATGCGTCTATGGGAGCTGGGAGGAAACTGGACCATGTGTAAGAAACCCATGTGGCCGCAGGGGAACCATGCAAATTCTCCACAGACTCCAGTAGTCAGGATCGAACCTGGGTCTCTGATGCTGTGATGCAGCAGCTCGACCCTTTCACATGGCCTAATATGCATGGCCATGTCCCAGAGCACCTATTGAAGACATTCAATGGCATTATCGCAAAGATCCTCAGCATCAACAACCTGGAATCGCCACAAGAGGAGAGATGAAGTAGACTGGGACTGACATCTCCAGCATTTACAAAGGGGCTCCCATGGAAACCTACCCCATTCTTAAGGAGCTTCACAGATTGGATGCCGGAAGGATACTATCTTCAGATGAGGAATCTTGGTGACAATTTCAGAAAATTGATGTTTTAGGACCAAGATGAGAAAAAACATTTCTTCACTCAACATGGCTGGTAAATCTTTACAACTTTCTACCCAGGAGCGTTGGGAAGGTTCACTTATAGAGTTCATTAAAAACAGAGAGATGAGATACAGGCCCAAGGGCCAACTCCTGCTCCTATTCCTTGAGTTTATTAACTCGAAACTCAGCAGGATCATCTCCATAAATACCATGGCTACAATGGCCGATAAGCATGCAACTCATCTCCTGGAACCACATAGTCTAAGTCTTTATAGTCTCTGCAGAATGTTTCTGCGGAGAGTGACCTCTGTCGGCCCACATCTTGCTTCAGATAAGAAGATTTGGCATTGAATTCAATACCACAGGATCAGTGCTGCCCAACCAGCCTGTCTACCAATGTTGATGCTCCAACATGCCTGATCTCATTTTATAACTGTATTAAAACTGTAATTTTTTCTCCCTCTTGCATCTATCGAATGGGCCTGTCCCACTTAGGTGATTTTTCAGCAGACTGCCAGTAACTGTCAAGTTTCCGGCAGTCGCCTGAAAAACCAGCAACTGGAACGGCGACACATCACTTCCTTCACCAGCCCGTGATGTAGGTGGGGGACAGGGCAAGAGGGGGGAGCGCTGTATAAAAAATTAATACGGTGCAAAGCCAAGGTGAAACAGACACACACCACGATGAACAGGAAGGTTGGCTCTGTAAAAAGACAGCTAAAGCACAGTGTATGATAAGTCCCTTTAAAGGGGGGGGGGCGCAGAAGGGGGCAGAAGGGGGCAGAAGGGGGCAGAAGGGGGCAGAAGGAGTGGAGACAACTTTTGAGAAGCCAGAGATACACGGCTGTGAAGCTTGGCGGACATTTAACATTACCGGTTGGTTATCCTTGGTTCTGAAAACTACTGCTTACCTTTTTTTTCCCCCCAATGAAATGCATCGGTCAGCACCGGCTGCAACCTACGTGAACCTCTGAGAACCTTCGACCTCCTGGCAACCCATTAGGACCTCCTGGCGACCCACCTATGGCACAGGAATTCTCGCTACTCTCCATGACGGCTTCATTCTAGTCACCGCTAATTTTTAAACATGTTGAAAAATTCACGGTGACCATAATGATGCCGCGACTAGTTCCCAGAATGCGGGAATTCCTCACGACCATGAAGGCGACTCCCCGGCAACATGTGGGGACCATGTGGCGACTGCATCGTCACCGGCAGTCGCCTAAACAGGCTCATAACTTTCCCGTAAATATATTTACACTATTCTCCTCAATCTGCCATGGTCAAACCACTTCCTGATCAAAGATGTTTCTCCTGTACAGGAACAGGACCATATTGTGATAATGGTTACCTGGGATCATAAAAAGCCAAACAGAAAACAATGACTTTAGCTGCAGCGAATAACTGCGATCACCGAAGATGCACCATTTATGCAATTTTTCATCACCCCCCTTTCTCCTCGCAAATGTCAGGAATTAAGTCCAAACATTTCAAGAGTTTTACATTAATATACACTTCTTTCTCCACAGCTCTCCCCGCCTCAATGAGTTCCACACCCACCACGATTTGGAGCTCTTCTACCGTCAAAATAAAAAAGAGTCTGAAGAAGGGTCTCAACCCAAAACGTCGCCTATCTCCTTAGATGCTGCTGCATTCGCTGAGTTTCTCCAGCTTTTTGTGTAACCCGCAGAAGTTACCTAGTTGCTTATTAGCTGCCATTATATTGTTGCTTTACTTGTGGCCGAATATTTACAGTGTAAAGTTACATCCATAAACTAACTCTTTCCGTAGAATTGCATAAATGAAACTACATCAATTAAACCAAAATTGCAGTAAGGCAGGAAATTCCAAATTGTCCAATTAATCTCAATTAATGATTGAGAGAAGGGAAAAAAAAGGCCAGGTCTCGACCTGAAACATCTCCTATTCCTTTTCTCCAGGATCCCGACTAAGGGTGCTGTCTGTACGGAGTTTGTACATTCTCCCCGTGACTTGTGTCTGAGATCTTTGGTTTCCTCCCACATTCTAAAGGTGTACAGATGCTGTCTGACCTGCTGAGTAACAGCCTTTGTGTCAATCTACACTATAGGTTAATGAACTCTGTATTCTAATCAAGGTAGTTTTATCTCAAACTGAATGCAGCTGTGGTAGGGTTCTCCCTTCAATCCTTTAGATTTGCTGCTCCATTTGAAACACCTTCTATCAATTCAGCAAATTACATGAACCACTTGGAATAAAAACATGCCAGTACCCATAAAAAGTGCCAGGATTGCAGCAGGATCCAAAATCAGATTACTATAATCAGTTATTTTTGCAAGCTCTTACTAGCAATTTGAGGAAAGGATTTTCAATGTAGGATCCTTTGTATTTGATCTTTAAGGCTGGGATTATCTCCAGCAGCAATGTATGTGCAGTCTGGTGTAAATTTTCAAAGGACATTTTCAGTGGAAATCATTGGTTTACATTAAGAGTTCCTTGTCAAACTTAAATCCTGCAAAGCTTCATTATATTCCACCCATTGCTGAAAATATATGATGGCAGGTAAAAGCAGCCAAGCCTTGGAAATTATTGGAGATTTGGAAGGATGCAGTCCAAAATTAATTTGACCAATCCTTGCATTTGGAGAGCTCATCAGAATACTTGGCAGCGATATTTTACCTTTTTAATTAAAAAAGTTATAGATAGTGAAGCTTGAAAACTAAGTGAATTATGAAATCTGATTGCAATTGCATATATTAATTCCATTTCTCAAATATTACGCCAGTGAAGGAAATGTATTTGGAAGTTGAAAAGTCCATTGCTATTTGACCTTCAGCAATGTGTTCTTTGACCAGGTTTCAGAGAGCAAGATTTTAGATTAAGCATTAGGTCATAAGTGATAGGGACAGAATTAGGCCATTCAACCCATCACGTCTACTCCACTGTTCAATCATAGCTGATATATCTGTCCCTCCTAACCCCATTCTCCTGCCCACCCTCTGTCTCTGACCCCCCCCCCCTCCCTCTCTATCCCCTACCCCCTCCCTCTCTACCACCATTCTCTAGGGAGTGGTGAGTAATGGGACCTATAAGTGAGTGGTGGAGTATTGCATTCGGGGACCAGCCCTCCCCTCTGATGAAATGTGCCCCCCCCCACCCCTCCCTCTCTATCCCCTACCACTCCCTCTCTAAACCCACTCCCTCTCTAACCCCCCCTCCCTCTCTGCCCCCCCCTCTCTGCCCCCCACCTCCCTCTCTGCCCCCCCTCCCTCTCTAGGGAGTGGTGACTATTGGGACCTATGGGTGAGTGGTGGAGTATTGCGTTCGGGGACCAGCCCTCCCCTGTGATGCCACACGCCCGCCCTACCCTTCCCTCTCCCTCTCTACCCCCCTCACACCCTCCCTCTCTACCCCATCCCCATCCCTGTCTACCCTCTCCCTCTCTACCCCCCTCCATCTCTACCTCCTCCCCTCTCTCTCTCTCTCGCCCTTCCCCCTCCCTCTCCAGCCGCGCCTGCGCAGTTCGGGGCTATGCGTGAGTGGACAAGGCAGGGGATGGGGTAAAAGGAACAAATAAATAATATTAATATAATATAAAGGGGGGGTTAGTGTGTGTGTGTGTGCGTGACACCGCAGGCCGACCCCCCCTTCCCCCCACACAAGCTGGTCCCCCAATACAATATTCCACCTCTCCACCAATTCCAATATTGGTGGCCGGTGGGGTGGAGGGGGGGGGGGGGGGGTGGTTCTGGAGTGCTAGTGTGAGTGTTTTGGGCTGAAGAAACTGGTTTCCAGAGGGCTAGTATGGACATTTTGGGTCGAATGGATTATTGGGCTGGCAGCTCAGTCCCTCAAGCCTGTTGTGCTGGCAGCTCACTCACGATTGCTGGGCTGGCAGTTGACATGGTTATTCCTTGAAATTCCATTTCAAGCTGGTGCAAGGCCACCAAATTCAAGTGCAGTTTCTTACCATTTCAAGCAGGGTGCAAGGCCACGAAAGACAGCAAGTCATGACCTCTCCCTCATCCATATTGGAGACTAAGCCACACCCACACTTCTGGGTTTTATAGTCCCTCCCCCCCTCCCACCAGTAGGGGCATGGCCTTCATGGTATGATTGACAGGAGAGAGAATCTCAACATTTTTTAAACACTATTAACTCTTTTATTTTTCACCGATGGGAAAAATCCTCGGCACCTGATGAGTGGAGGGGGGACTCTGAGTAAGATGGCCAAAAATCACAGCTGTACGTGGTAGCATTTTTTTCTAAAACCAATATAAAGTGCAAACAGGAAGTGGTCAAGATTAGGCTTTTAATTATATAGAAGGCAAGGCAACTTTAATTAGGCAACACAGCTTCAGCATTTCCAAACCAAAGGCAAAACAGCTTCAGCATTTCCAAACCAAAGGCAACACAGCTTTAGCATTTTCAAACCAAAGGCAACACAGCTTTAGCATTTCCAAACCAAAAGCAACACAGCTTTAGCATTTCCAAACCAAAGGCTACACAGCTTTAGCATTTCCAAACGATGTTTTCAAACCACATTAAGGGCATTGACAGGTCAGTAAAACCACTCACAGTTTAGAAGACATGTGTTCAGTGTTACTCACAGCTCAGACTGAGAGATGTGGCCCTCTCACTTCCCCCACCTTGCAGAGTCTGACTGAGGCACTCAACATTTCCGGGTTTTATAGTCCCTCCGGAAGGGGCTTTCAGGAGAGAGAATCTCAACATTTTTTAAACACTAATAACTCTTTTATTTTTCATCGATGGGAAAAATCCTCTTATCCTGAGCAGCAGAGGGGGGCTCTGAGTAAAATGGCCAAAAATCACAGCTGTAAGTGGCAGCGTTTTTTCAAAAATCAATATACAGAACAACAGGAAGTGGTCAAGATCAGACTTTTAGTAATATAGATAAATACAATCAAGTGAAAGTCAAGTAATACAGAGAGAGCGGGGGGGGGGGAGAGACATACAGAGTGCAGAATATAGTTCTCAGCATTGTCGCGCATTGGGTTCATAGACAAAGTCCAATGTTGGTGGAGAGAACCAACTGCTCCAATTTCCAGGGTGAGAATATCTCTGGTGATCTGTTCTGGCACCTTATACAATCCCAAAGAAAGCTCATGAATGCCTTCTGCAGGTGTACGATGGAGTGCTGACGGACTGTGGCATCATGGCCTGGTTTAGCAACTTGAAAGCCCAAGAATGGAGGAGTCTGCAGCAGGTGGGAGACATTGTCCGGTCCCTCATGGATATTGACCTCCCTCCAATTGAATTGATCTACCATGATCAGCCATGATTGAATGGTGGAGTAGACTCGAATATCCTCATTCTGCTCCTAGAACTTATGAACAAATCAGCTCCGTCTTGCCTTCCATACCTGCCCATGTTGAAGTGGAAAGCTGGGGAATGCCTTAATCAATCTAAGAAGCAGCTAACATCATCAAAGACCCACACCACGCTCTCATCTCACTGCCGCCACTGTAAGAATGTACAGGACCCAGAGAATCATTACTTGGTGTTCAAGAACAGCTTCTTCCTATCAAGCACTGGAACCACCCTGCACAATCTTAACCACAACCCTACCTCGGTATTGAAGAAATGACCTTTGTATCAACTTGCACTACATTAACTGATAATTTATTGTATTATTGTTTATATATATATTTAAAAAATATATATATTTCTATTTATTTAATTATTATTATTATTTTTTTTAATTGCACTTGCAAAGTTGCAGGAAGTAAGAATCCTGGTGCATAGGACAGCTGAACACTCTTTACTTATCTTAACTCTTGACTCTTATCTTAACTATTGTACTTTGATGTTAAAAGAACATGAAGTTATCAGCTGAGAAACCAACCATTTGGTTTTCATGTCTTTGCCATCCAAGGATAGCCTTTTGACAGTTCTCTGGTGACAAAGGCATCTGAACCTTTTAAAAGCATATCTCGGATGATCAGATTTATTTAAATGTGAAGGAAGGAACTGCAGATGCTGGTTTACACTGAAGATGGGCATAAAATGCTGGAGTAACTCAGCAGGACAGGTAGCATCTCTGGAGAGAAGGAATGGGCGATGTTTTGGGTCAAAACTCTTCTTCAGATCCGTTTTCAGTCTGAAGAATGGTCTCGACCTGAAACTTCACCCATTCCTTTCTCTCCAGAGATGCTGCTTATCTCACTGAGTTACTCCAGCATTTAGTGTCTATCTTAGAAGAATTTAAATAGTCCCAATAACATTCATTGTTCTTGTAGATGGTTTATGCATGCAACCAATAATATAGCTACCTCAGTACAATTAACCCCGCCTTAGTTAACATCAATCATAATGCTTCCCCTCCCTGGGCACAGTTCAGTAGAAGAATGTAACCAATGCTTGCTGACGTGTGTTATACCCTGTGCTATCATTAAAGGATGTTTCACACTCCAAGACTATGTGAATTGCTTATCTACAGTTCTCATTCCAACATTCCTTTATGCTTCAGCTCATCTAATTGTGAAAATTGACATAGTTTCTTTCTCAACTTCTAAACCAGGAAGTAATCCCGAAGCTCACATCTCAAAGTTCCCACTTGGATTTTAACTTCAGTCTCTCTTACGATTGAATCTAGAATTCTGAGAACTTTTCTCAAACAATATCATCCCGCAGTGCAGACTTCACAAAGCTGTCAACCTGACTGCCTCAATATTCCACGGGACTGACACTAATACTATTCAGGACATTATTACCACTGTTGGATATTTTTAAAAACACACTGGGCTGGAATACACTAACTTTCTGACAGTGGTTCCTTAGAGCACTGTCAGTTAGCCTCCACTGCCAGAAGGTTGTGGAGGTTAAGTCAATGGATATTTTTAAGGCTGAGATTGACAGATTCTTGATTAGTAAGAGGTGTCAGGGGTTATGGGGTGAAGGCAGAAGATCAGCCATGATTGAATGGCGGTGTCAATGGCGGGCCGAATGGCTTAATTCTGCTCTGCGAACTTCTAAAAATGAACAAATCAGCTTCCTCCCACCTGCCATACCTGCCCATAGTGAAGTAGCAAGCTGGAGAATGCTTAAATCCGGTTAATTACTTAAATCCATTTGCACAAATTTTAAATGCTTTAGATCATCAGACACTTTTTAAAATAGGTTCAGGTGCCTTTGACAACAGAGAAAGGCAATGAAAGACTATGTAGGCAGTCCAGGGTCCGACATCAGGATCTGCCAGCAGGGGAACTGAGGCTTGGTTGTCCCTTGTACAACTCGTGGAACGCTCGCAATGGCCAGGCCTCTTGGACACCTGCAAAACACAAAGTGCTGGAGGAACACAGCAGGTCAGGCAGCATGTACTGAAGGAATGAACAGGAAACATTTCAGGTCAGGACCCTTCTCAGATGCTGCCTGGCTCGTTGTGCTCCTCCAACACTTTGTGTTTTGTTCAAGAATGCAATATCTGCAGTTTATTGTTTCTCCAGAACAATGGGACCCTTGAGTCACAAAACATAAATTAAATGTGTGGGAAGGAACTGCCGATGCTGGTTTACATTGAAGGCAGACACAAAATCCTGGAGTAACTGGCACAGGCAGCATCTCTGGAGAGAAGGAATGGGTGAAGTTTCGGTTTGTGACCCCTCTTTAGACTGACGTCAGGGGAGTGGGCAGTACAGAGTTAAAATGTAGTCGGGGATAGTAAAACTGGTGGGAGAACTGGGAAGGAGGAGGGGATGGAGAGAGCGCTGAGACACAGCCTCAGTGATTTGACCTGGGGTCATCGGGTGTTTTGGGTCTCTCAACATCAGACACCTTCGCCCAGGCAACCCAGCCGGGGTTGATCAGGCCCCGACTTGCATCCCAGCAACAATCGCCCACGTATCAGCCATCTTAATAACTACTCTGCAGGAGTTGGGAGACTCTAGTGCGTGGAGGGACTGGGCTCTGTGGGGTGACTCCCGGCCGGGCTCCTCCTGCGTCTCACCAGGTTCAAGGCCTGTGCGCTGCACCTCTTTCTTCTTCTCTGAGCATTTCATTCTCGCCTGGTGGATTTTTAGGCCACGCTGGTTCATTAGGCCTTTCCGTAGTGAATTTCTCTGCCCACAAGCCGAATGGTGCAGCTTTTTAACTGCTTGACTATCTTCTCTTCACTTTGCAGAGTATTGTCATCATTTCTTCCACTTGGAGGAAAAGATGATTTATGTCCAACAGTTAAAGCAGTAATTTTCAATCATTTCAGCTGAGTACACATTTAATATTGGATCTTCCAACTGAATAAAAACAAAGCCCACAATAGCTTGTTGCTGGCTTTTGTTCCAGAGCAGTATAATTCTGGCCACATAGTTCAGAAAATCTAGATTCAGAGTTTGTATCCAAGGTCACAGGCAAGTAAACAGTGTACATATGCTCTGGTTTTATTCAGCGGGACATGCAGCATCTCTGGAAACAAGGAATGGGTGGTGTTTTGGGCCAAGACTCAAAACGCCACCCATTCCTCCTCTCCAGAGATGCTGCATGTCCTGCTGAGTCACTCCAGCATTGCCAAGTCAGCTGCTGGAGATGTGTCTGCAGATCGCTCCAGACTGGTGCAATACGAACAACCTGATCCTGAATGTCGAAAAAACAAAGGATGTCATCGTCGACTTCAGGAAAACCCAGCACATTCCCACACCACTTCACATCAATGACAGCGATGTGGAGGTGGTCAGTTGCACAAAGTTCCTGGGGGTGCAGATCACTAACAGTCTGACCTGGTCGAATAACATCTCATCAACTGTTAAGAGAGCGCAGCAGCGGTTGCCTTTCTGCGCCGGATGAGAAGAGCTCACCTCCCCCATCCCAACCTCACCACTTTCTACAGGGGCACCATAGAGAGTATTCTGACCAGCTGTATCTCTGTCTGGTTTGGGGACTGTAAAGCCTCTGACTGGAAGTCTGTGCAGAGAGTGGTGAGGACAGCGGAAAAAATCATCGGGACCTCTCTCCCCTCAATCGGGGATATTGCGACCAAACGTTGCGTGTCTAAGGCCAACAGTATTATAAAAGACCCCACACATCTCCATCACGGACTGTTCACTCTGCTGCCCTCGGGCAAAAGATACCGCAGCATAAGGAGCAGAACATCAAGGTTCTGCAACAGCTTCTTCCCACGAGCCATCAGACTCCTGAATGCCATGTAATGGGCTGCCACTAGTGTCTATTTATCCTTTTATCCATTTTATCCATGTCTATCCTTCTGTTAATTTATCGTGTTGCACAGGGAGCCAAATGCAACGTAATTTCGTTTGGAACTGCATATATCAATGTATTTCTAAATGACAATAAAGTTTGTTTGACTTTGACTTGACTTGACATTTTATGTCTATCTTCGGTTTAAATCAGCATCTGCAGTTCATTCCTACACATTGCTCTGGTTTATAGTGGATTTAACTGGTAGACCTATTTGTTGATATTCTTTCTGACGCCCTTGCAGTTTGTTCACTTCTGTAGCCTTTGCCTTTAGACTTGGCTCGTCATCCTTCCCAGAATCATCCCACTGAACTGGTGCTTTCACATTAATTGAGATTTGAGTGATCAAATAAAGTGAATTGGAGGAACAGCACCTCATATTTCGCTTGGGCAGCTTACAACCCAGCGGTACGTATGTCGAATTCTCCCATTTTAAGTAACCTCTACATACACTTCTCTTTCCCCCCCTCCTCCCTCCTACACTCCTTCCATTGCCCCCTTCCTCCATCCTCATTGTTTAACCAGTTACACAGTTCTCCACATTGTATCCCTCTTGAGATCTCACCTTCCTGAGCCAACAATGGGCCCACCAGTTCAACACCCTGCCCGACGTCTTGTTCCCGGTGCTGATTGATCCTGGTCTTTTCTCACCTCCAGCTCTTCACATCTTCCTCTGCCCCACCACCCCCCCCTCCTACCACCCATCTCCTATATTCAGTCGGAAGAAGAGTCACAGCCTGAAACATCACCCAATCTTTTACTCCAGATATACTGCCTGACCCACTGAGTTACTCCAGAATTGTGTGTCTATCTAAACAGATAATGCATTTCACCTGGTTCATATCAGTTGACCGGATGCTGATGCTTCCAATTCTGGGTGGTACCAAGGTTGATCCAACTAAAAATTGCAGTCAGCTCCATAGAGCATTGGGGAGGCAGGATAAACATGTCCCGTGCACTGCAACTGGAAAATATGCTGGGGTAGGAGCAAGGAGTGGAGGAAATAATTCTGGCGCATAGCTGCACAATTTAAGATATTAAGCAGCAGAACCATCACAGAGGAAAATGACAATGTGGTTTTGTCATAAACAAGCACCAGACTGGAAGTTCAGAGGGTGACTGAATACATCTAGAAATCCATCCTTGGTTAGTAGCCTCATGCAACTCGAAACAACACAACAGATAACCCTCGTTATAAAGGACCATAGAGGGTGGGGGTGGTGTCCGTTCTTGTCTATTTTCCACTGTACTGAGAAAGGGATTACTGAATAACAGATTGTAATTGTATAAGTAGTCGAGACAAATAACTGCAGATGCTGGTTAATACACAAAAGGACACAAGTGCTGGAGTAACTCAGCAGCCCAGGCAGCATTTCTGGAGAACATGGGTAGGTGATGTTTTGGATCGAGACCCTTGTTTATATTTTCGGCCCAGAACTGGGCCTGGAATCCAGACGAGTTGCCAGCCCCAGAGACGAGGATCAGTGGAATCATTGGTCTCGGTCTGCGGGCGGCCGCAGCGCAGGTAAATGGCAGCGGCGCTCAGGGCCGGCCTTAAGTCAATTGGACCGATCGCTCCCAATTGGGCCCCGCGGCTAAGGGGGCCCCGGGCTAGAGTAATCAAAAGATCCTAGAGCTCCGCAACTGTTCCTTCGCAACGCCGTGAGAGGCAAAACTGCACCAGCGGAGCTTTCGTCCGTCTGTCCGTCTGCACGTTCGCTCACTCTTGGTGCCGGCACTTCTCCCCTCAGACTCCGCCAAACAAACACATGCTCTTGGTGCCCGCAGAACGGTGCGGGACAAGACCAGGAGCAGCTTTGAGGAGCAGGGCGAAGGTTGACATCAAACGGGTCATGGCAGCTATCAAAAAAGTACGGAAATGGTAAGGGGGAAATTAAAAAAAAAGGAAGGATTTCCTGAAACCCTGAAGTGCGATCACTCCGTGTCCGTGTCGGAGGGAAGGGGTGGATGGTTTGAGTTCCTCTTCAGGAATATGAAGCCCATAATAGACTTTATTTGTATTTCTATGATTCTACAGACCCTGGCTGGGAACATGGGGCTCACCAAAACTGTTCCCAATTGGGCCCCGCACCTCCTAAGGCCAGCCCTGGCGGCGCTGGTGGCACTAGGTGTGGCCTGGGAGCAGCCAAGAAAGCTGTGTGGGCCAGCGATGGTGGAAGTGGGTCCGGCCTGGAAGCAACCAAGAAGTGATGCAGGCCGGTGTTGGCAGCCTGGCCTGGCAGTCAAGTTATTAGATCCAGCCTGGAAGCGGCAAAGGTGGGCAGTGCGGGCTGGGGGCGGCTTCGGCAAATCGGCCAGGCACTGAAGGGCAGCAGGTCCGTCCATTATAACTGAAATCTGTTATAAAGTGCACCCCCTCCAACCTCATCTACTATATCCTCTGTTACAGGTGTGAACTCCTGTATATCAGCGAGACCAAGCGCAGACTTGATGATGATTTTTGCTGAACATCTCCGCTCAGTCTGCTTCAACCTACCTGATCTCCCGGTTGCTCAACCCTTTATCCTCTCCTCCCATTCCCACACTGAACTTTTTGTCCTGGGCCTCCTCCATTGACAGAGTGAGGCCCAGTGAAAATTGGAGGAACAGCCCTCATATTTCGCATGGGCAGCTTACATCCCAGTGATATGAACATTGACCTCTTCGAGTAACCCTTGCTTTTCCTCTCTCTCCATTCCTCTCCCATCCCAGTTCTCTGACCAGTCTTACTGTCTCCAACTACATTTTAACTGTTTGCTTTGTTACCTTCTCCCAGCTAACAATGATCCATTCTACATTTTCCTGGATCTTCATTCCCTTTGCCCTGTGTACACACCTTCACACTTCGTTATCTATCTATCTCCCTCCCCCCTGACCTCAGTTTGAAGAAGGGTCTTGACCTGAAACGTCACCCATTCCTTCACTCTAGAGATGCTACCTGCCCACAGAGTTACTTCAGCACTTTGTGTCCAACTTTGGTTTAAACAAGCATCTGCAGTTCCTTTAAACCCATAATAACGAGGGTTTGCTGTACAGCACAACATTGCCATTACATTTAGTGTTCATGACCGCAGATGAAAGTCGGGGCAAATATTCTCAATGAAATTAATCATTCGTCGGTGGGAAGGATTTGGAAAGAAGAGTGAAAGGAGCAATAGTGGGAGTTCTGTAAACATGAGGGACAATGCAACGTAAGTAGAGCGTGACCATGCACGACCCCGCAGGAGCTTTTTCTGGAGAAGATAAAAGTGTAATGAGTCACAAGATACGTTATAAATTTTATCCATATGCTGGGGTTGATGTATATTTTATTCACTTTAAATAAAAAAGCAATACCTATCCCAAAAATACATTTGCAAAGTGGAAAAAAAAGAATGCTTTCATCAAATTGATATGACCTTAACATTTCCATTGGAATTATGCATGTCTTCAGGTTATGCATTCCAGATCACAATCCAATATATGGATTCTCAAGAATCCATATTGTCTGTGATTTCAACTACAAGCAGAATTCTGCAGACAATGCTTGAGAAAGCAAGATAAAGGCAATGCAACTCTCGACAATTCACTCAGTGAATTCGGCAGCAAAAAATATGCAGTATCAGATACTGTGATATTGATAATCCACAGGTAAGGCTCGGATAGTGGGAGAGTCCAGGACTAGAGGTTATAGCCTCAGAATTAAAGGACGCTCTTTTAGGAAGGAGATGAGGAGAAATGTATTTAGTCAGACGGTGGTGAATCTGTTGAATTCTTTGCCACGGAAGGCTGTGGAGGCAAAGTCAATGGATATATTTAAGGCAGAGATAGATAGATTCTTGATTAGTACATGTGTCCAAGGTTATGGGGAGATGGCAGGAGAATTGGGTTAGGAGGGAGAGATAGATCAGCCACGATTGAATGGTGGATGGGCCAAATGGCCTAATTCTACTCCTATTTATGATCTAATGATCATGATCTTATGATCTTGCAGCAAAAGAGGGTTTTGGAAGAGTTTGAATGAGGTATTAGTGCTGATCCTGGCTTTTGAAGATTCAGACAATGTTCTCAGGGGCACGATGACCACTTGCAGGGTCATATAATTTCCTAGCAAAGGTCTATTAAGATGAGCAATTGATGGCTGGATAACAACAGAGTTAAATACCATCTTGTGTGTGGCTAGCAAGTGCTGAACATTGTGTGTGGGAAGGAACTACAGATGCTGGGTTTATCCTGAAGATTGACAGAAAATGCTGGAGTAAATCAGCTGATCAGACAGCATCTGTGGAGAAAAGGAATAGGCGACATTATTGGTTGGAACCCTTCTTCAGACTAAAAGATAGAGGTGGGAATGGGGGTGAAGGGAACTGGAGGCAAGACAAGACTAAACCAAATCAGGGGTGGCACAGATTACCTCAGGAAGGGTAGAGTCCATATGGCCCATTGTTGGCTGATGAAGATGCGCTAACAGCAGGGATCATGTGATGCGAACATTGGAACTAGTAGGGGGGGGGGGGGTAGGGGGGTATGTATGCAGGAGGTACTGCAGGAGTGCTCTGGGTGTGGACTTCAATATATCAGTGAGACCAAGCGTAGACTAGGCAATTTTTTATCGCTGAACAGTTGCACTCAGTCAGCCTTGGCCGATGTGATCTCCTGGTTGCCAAACATTTTTACTTTTATGTTAGTTCATAAGTTATAGGAGCAGAATTAGGCAATTCAACCCATCAAGTCTATTCCGCCATTCAATCATGGCTGATCTATCTTAGTCTCTCAACCCCATTCTCCTGCCTTCTCCCAAGAACCTCTGACACCAGTACAAATCAAGAATCTGTCAATCTCCACCTTAAAAATAGCTACTTGGGTCCACTGATCAATAAAATCCTATATAATTTCAGCCACTTTGGAAGGCTCGAACAGTCTCCTTCACGTTTGTGTTCAGATCATCTTTTCACCTCATGAGGATCGATGCATTTTTCATTGTTTTCATTTCCTACGTTCTTGCAAATAAGAATTTGCTTCTGTTCCAGTTCCTCCTTTGAGTAAGAAACCGAGCCATTTCCCGTTGAGCAACATATGGTCTCCCAGATCTTTCTTCCTGCTATCTGGCACCTTGCTTGTGTTTCATCTGTAATCATGCGACAGGAGGGAGTACGTTTCACTTCACACTGGTTTAAGTGCCGCAGTAAACGCCAAAGTTCAACGCCTAATTTTGTTCCGACGATTCACCCCACTCTCGTAATAATCTGGAATGTAGCTCTAATCTATTAATGGCATTGCTAATTAGATTCGTTGGTATGTTGAAACTTTGTACTGTTAGTGGCTGCAGGAATTATAATGGGTTGCAATTTGTGGAAGACTGCATTATTTACTTCCAGTGGGAAAAATAAATCAAAAACAAAATTGAATTCCTATTACCATTTGCCAAAGCCTATCACTTCTGCCTTTGATTGTTAGGGCCGAAAACAACTAACTATTGCCAATTTAAAAACTGACAAATGGCTGAGCATCATAGCAAAATTAGTGCAGGATGATGCCTCTGAGCTGCTCCGACCTCTGCGACCCTTTTGTTTCAATATTCAGGCAGTCTTGTAAAAATGTCTTCTCGTCTCCCTCTCCCCTGACTCTCGGTCTGAAGAAGGTTCTCAAACCGAAACGTCACCCATTCATTCCCTCCAGAGATGCTGCCTGTCCCGCTGAGTTACTCCAGCATTTTGTGTCTATCTCCAGAGCATGTGAAATGCGTTTAAATTTATTTTTATATTTATTTGCAGTTTCTGCATTGATTGAACATACTTCCTTATTCTGACACGCAAGTAGACTTTACAGCCCATGTTAGCTCCAAGCAGGATAATCCAATCGGTCCCGATTCCTCTTGCTCCATTCCTCTGTGGATCAGCAACGTATTCTCCCCCACATGCTAACACCAAGTTTTCCTTTTGATTCTTTTGCCATTAACCTGCACTAAGTGGCAACTTAAAGTGGTCAATTAACCTGCCAGCATGTGTTTAGGGCATGGAGGAAAGCAAAGCATCTGGTGAAAATCCAGGAATTCTAGGTAAAAATATGCTAACTCTGCCCGATGGTACCTGAGGTCAGCAATGAACCTGGGTCTCAATGAACCTGAAGCTGTGAACCAGCAGCATTGACTGCTGCACCACTGTATTACCCTCAACAGCAGCTCATTGAGGAATAGGATACGTCATGCATCATGGTGGAAAAGAGGGATGCAAAGGCAAGTTAGAAGTCCCAACTGGGATGTGTCAGATGTACGCTTCCATGTTCAATTTGAGTGTCACTCCTAGGCTTGCTCTCCCTCAGTAATCTGGAGCCGTGACCCTGACAGCCAGGAATATGTGATGCTGAGACGTGTAGAGATGGTGAACTTGGCCACTTGGCACTGGATAAATGGTAATAAAACCTAAAACAACTTATGGTTTGGAACCAGACTGCCAAAGCTGCCACACCACTGGCCTTTCAACCACTTTGCAGGAGGTCAAAATATTCCTCTGTCAAACCATAGAGTTATACAGCATGGAAACAGGCCCTTCGGCCCAACCTGGCCAGGCCGACCTAGATGCCCCATCGATTCCAGGTCCACCAGCCTGGATTTGGCCCATGTTCCTCTAAACCATTCTTATCCATGTATCCTATCCTATCCAAATCCAAATGTAATTATATTTACCAAAGTTGATATAAATGGTATTTATATCAACTACATCATCAGATAGCTTGTTCCACATACCCACCATCTGTGTGTGAAAAAGTTGCCATTGAGGTTCCTATTAAATTTATCCCCTTAAACCTATGTCCTGTGGTTCCTGTTTCCCCTACTCTGGGCAAACCACCCTGTATATTTAACCTATCTTTTCCTCATGATTTTTTACACCTTTATAAGATCACCCCACAGCCTCCTGTATCCCGCAACCTGGGACTTTTTCATGTGACACAAAGCAGTTGCTTTGCTCAGAAACAAAATGCACCAACAAAGAATCGTAGGATATACCTTTTACGAGCAATATAAAGGAAAGAATTGCTTTGCACTGCAAACAGAGGATTGACAAGTTGTGATGTTATCAGTCGGTTTAATAATGCTCAGGTAGGTAATCAACGGCATGTAATTATGCAGCCTTCACTGAACGCCCAAGAAATTAGCACGATTTAATGTTGGTTTGTCTGACCAAATATATAATTTGGAAAAATTAGTATGTATCTTAGAGATCCAACGTCTTGCAAGACATGACTAAAGGAGTAGGAAGATGGAGAGTTAACATAGAGATATGATGTTACAGTCAGAGCACAGAATTGGGCCCTTTGCCCCCCCCCTCCCCCCCCATGTTCATGGCAGCCTTTTGCCCATCTACACAAATCCCATTGCCTGCACTAGAATTGAATCCTACGATGTTTAGTTTAGTTTTAGTTTAGAGATACAGTGCGGAAACAGGCCCTTCAGCCCACCAAGTCCGCACCAGCCAGCGATCCCCGCACATTAACACTATCCTACACACACGCAAGGGACAATATACATTTATACCAAGCCAAAACCCAACAAACCTGTACGCCTTTGGAATGTGGGAGGAAACCGAAGATCCACATGGGAGAACGTACAAACTCCGTCCAGACAGCACCCAATGTCGGGATCGAACCCGCGTCTCTGGCGCTGCAAGTGCTGTAAGGCAGCAACTCTACCTCTGCGCCACTGTGCTGCCCTTATATGATGTCTTGCCTATTCAAGTCTCTGTCTAAATGCTTCTTAAATGCAGTCATTTTATCCGATTCCAACACCACCTCCTCTGGCAACATAGATTGAACATGGCAATATCTTAGGAAAGAGAACAAACACGAAAATACATTTTGGTTGAAGTGACACAAAGAGATTAGCCATTGCTGATATAAAAAAATAAAAACATGGATGTTTGCAGGCAGAAGGAAAAATTGGAAGAAATATAGAAGGGAGTTTGGATTTAGTATCAGGAAATAGAAACACAAGGAGATAATATGCATGGAAATGTGGTTCTCTTGCATAATATTTGACATTAAAAAACAGGAAAAATGTGATGCCGTAGTAAAGGCCTGATTTACTGGGATTACACACTCAGATTCTATTTATTGTTAAGAAAGATAAACCATATAACAATTACAGCACAGAAACAGGCCTTCTCGGCCCTTCCAGTCCGTGCCGACCATTTATTTTCCCCTATTCCCATCTACCTGGACTCAGACCATACCCCTCATTCCCTTCCCGTCCATATACCTATCCACTTTACTTTTAAATGTTGAAATCGATCCTGCCTCCACCACTTCTGCAGGAAGATCATTCCACACAGCCACCACTCTCTGAGTAAAGAAGTTCCCCCTCATGTTACCCCGAAACCTCTGTCCCTTAATTCTCATGTCATGCCCTCTTGTTTGAATCTTCCCTACCCTCAATGGGAAAAGCTTATCCACGTCAACTCTGTCTGTCCCTTTCATCATTTGAAAGACCTCAATCAAGTCCCCCCTTAACCTTCTGCGCTCCAAAGAATAAAGACCTAACTTGTTCAACCTTTCTCTGTAACTTAGTTGCTGGAACCCAGGCAACATTCTAGTAAATCTCCTCTGTACTCTCTCTATTTTTTTAAAGGAAGGTCTAATAGAATTGGTGAATATTTAGAAATGATTGTAAAGAGTAAAAGCAAAAGTTAACTTGGGATGAATATTCAGTGAAAGCAACACATGGAGGTTGAGAACGTGTTTAGTTTCAAACAAATGGTTATTAGGTTTTTAAAAAATCTTGCACCTTTTAAGTATCCCACCTGAAGGTGTGATGACCGGGTTTGATTTTTTTGATAGGCTACAGTGCATCCAAATTGCACGTAATCACATCACACAAGGAGAAAATGAAAGACGACATATTCTATTTTAAGGGAATTGTTGGCTTGACAACAGGAAATGGTGTCACCTGGACCTTTCACATCAGAAAAGCAGGTTTCAAAATAACTGTCATTATTTCCGGCATTGCAGGTCTTCTTCAGTATTAATTGAAATGTCATTCTTAATTAAGCATATCGATGAATGTACTAACAGCTTTCCGATTCAGAAGTATCAGCATGGAATAATTACCACAAGGCTGTTGGCATTGAGACAAGCATGTTTCGAAAGCAATTGCATATCAAATGTCTATAAGAAAGTTTTTGAGCTATCGAGAATTCAGATGGACAGTTCTGATTCATACATAGAAACATTGGCTTTTAGTTTAGTTTAGGGATACAGTGTGGAAACAGGTCCTTCGGCACACTGAGTCCGCTCCAACCAGCGATCCCCGCACAGTAACACTATCCGACACTAGAGACATTTTTTTTACATTTATGCCAAGATAATTAACCTACAAAACTGTACGTCTTTGGAATGTGGGAGATAACCAAACGCGGGTCACGTGGAGAACGTACAAACTCCGTACAGGCTGTTCATGGATGTTTTATGAATAGTTGGAGTCATAATAATTCACATATATGAACATACAAATTACATGCAGGAGTAGGCCACGGCCCCTCAAGGCTGCTCTCCTATTCAGACAAATCATGGCTGATTTGATTATAAACTCAAATCCATTTACGCATCTACCTGTGGTGACCCCTTGCCACCTTGTGATTCACAACTCTAGCTACCTCTCCCTTAAGAATGTTCCAAGACCATCCGCCATCCTTTGAGGAAATTTCAAAGACTCACAACCCTCTGAGAGAAAGGTTCTCAACTCATCCATCTCAATAAGGTTTTTAAATAGTGATCTCTTGTTCTTATTCCCACAAGATAAACCATCCTGGCTTCATTCACCCTTTCTCAGATATCAAATGTCATTTTAACATTGAGAATCAGATTGTGTGGTGTGTCAGGCTGCAACATAACTTGAAGAAGTAGAGAAAACGAACTGCAGATGCTGGTTTACAAAAAAATGACACAAAGTGCAGGAGTAACTCAGCAGGTCAGGCAACATAGGGCTGCACGGTGGCGCATCAGTAGAGCTAATGCCTTACCATGCCAGAGACCAGAGTTTGATCCCAATCTTGGGCGCCGCCTTAGTGGAGTTTGCAAGTTCTCTGTTGGACTCAGTGGGGTTCCGTGTGTTTCCCCTGAGTGCTCCGGTTTCCTCCCACATCCCAAAGACAGGAGGGCTTGTCGGTTAACTGGCCTCTGTTAATTTCCCCTAGCGTGTAGAGAGTGGGTGAGAAAAGTGGGTTAACATAGAACTTGGGGGAATGGGTGATCAATGGTCAGTATGGATTAGGTGGGCCGAAGGGCCTGTTTCCATGCTATTTCTTTCAGTTAATCAATGAATTAATTTTGAGGGAAATAGAAAAATATAGTCAGCAAATCCTGGTTAACTAACCAAATGTTAAGACAGCATAGTTCCAGCTACCTGATGCAATGATATGTATCGAAATGCAAACATGGCAGGCATTGTAAAAACCTTGAAAACAATAAATGAGTACATTAATTCTTCCCAATGTAATTTCCTTCCAGGCAACTAAACCATTAAATTGAAAGACTTATCATATTACATGTACTAACTTTTCTAAGCTTTATAATCCCTGAATATTCATTGAAGTTGGGACATTTTCTGTATGCTAGACACCGCAATGGTGAATAACTACGTGATATTTTGAATGATTTGCTTGTCTATTTTCTGCTGCTTTCTGGTTAATGACATCCAGCTGCCTTCTAATGTGTAATGATTTGGAGATTAATTAAGCAGAGGTCACCCAACACGATTTATTGCGGTGACAAATTGGGTTTTCTCATTGCTCAGTCTTTTGAGAAAATTATATTTGAGCTCCTTATAATTTGGCCAGATGTATGGCAAGTACTATAAAGTGCAATGCCAGCAGAAGTACATTATGGGCAACATATTTTTACAAATAGTTAAGCAATAATTTACTCTTCATTTCCTGGCACAGCTTTTCAATATATATTTGCTGAACTGGAACAATCTTCAGGAAGACTTTCAGTGACAACCTATGTTCATTCCGATGTTCACTTTTTGATGTGACATATTCTCCTCCATTCCTTTCTGTCAGACAGCTGGTATTGCATCAACCAATTGAGAAAGGCATGCTTCAGTGAGAATTTAATGTCCCTTAACTGTTGGAAAGGTTTGTCCATAAAATGATTGTTTTGTCTCAGCTCCCAGTGTCAACACTGTTTCATCTGTACCATTGATCTCGTATCATCCCGTTCCTAAATTACAGCAGTGTTTATACTTCATCTCATTCGAGGTTGTGAAAAGAGCTGCATTAATAGGCCAGGTTTCAGGTTTCTAAACCTGCAAAACATGACAGCGGCAGCGAAGCTTCCTGCAAGTCTCAATAACAAACCTTCAGGAAGGTTTATTCCAAAAACCTTTATTCCATGCAAAAATCAATTAAAAAACACTCAGTCTGAGAGAGTTCACCACATGTTTCTGTGCGTAAGGCCATTTTACTTACTGTGTCAGCATCCACCACTGGATGGAGTGAACCACACCAATGCCTCTACTTCCTTACAAGGCTTAGGAAGTTTGGCATGTCTCCAACAACTCTCACTAACTTCTACAGATGCGTCACAGAAAATATTTTATCAGATGCATCACCGCATGGTTTGGGAACAGCTCCACCCGAGACCACAAGAAATTGCAGAGAGTTGTGGATGTAGCCCAGACCATATCCAAACCAACCTCCCTTCCATTGACTCCACGTATACTTTTCGCTGCCTCAGCAAGGCCAGCAGCATAATCAAGGACTAGTATGGCCCCAGTCACTCCCTCTTCTCCCCACTCCCATCAAGCAAGAGGTACATAAGTTTGAAAACACACACATCCAGATTAAGGAACAGTTTCTTCCCAGCCATTATTTGGCAACTGAAGCATCCTCTCACCAGCTAGAGAGCGATCCTGACCTCCCATCCATCTCATTGGAGAACTTTGAGCTGTTATTAAATCAGACTTTACCAAAATTAATTTTGCACTATACTAAATGTTGGACCCTTTATGTGTATGCTGTGAATGGCTTGATGATAATCATGTATAGTCGTTTCTTTGAATGAATAGGAAGCAATAAAGCCTTGTCACTGTACGTCGGCACACGTCGCAATAACACACCAAACTGAAACTAAACCGTGTTGGTGGGTCAAAGATCAACAGGGGCTGGACCAGGCACAAATTGCAGATTTCCTTACCCCAATGACCAAACCAGATTAATTTTACCAATAATCCAGTAGTTTAATATTTTCTATTACAGAGACCGGTACTCAAGAAGAAGTACCATAAGAAAATTGTAGTGGAATCTAAACTTACGTTTCTGGATCAGTGGCCAAGACCTCTGGTCCAGATATCCAACCATTGTATTACTATGTTGGTGACAATCATATCACTGCTTTATAATGAACAAAAATCTGTGAACCAAACATTAACTGCTTTAACCCTTACAACACAACTTCTTGCTTCTTTGTTCACTTCCACCTTGTTTGGGTTTCGCCATCACCCAACACTTTGCTTTCAGATAGCAGGATGTGCCCATAGTAATTCAGAAATCCAAAGAAGGCCCTCATCTCTGTCAAATGTATTGGACCACAGACATGCAAGACTTACGTCAACTTTGTACTCATCTGAGTAAAGCCCTTCAGCGTCCATCTTGGAGATGGCGACTTCTGACGTGGCAAACGCACAATTGCTCTTCCTTTGCAATACATGTTCTAGAAAATAAAACAGAAAATGCAGCAGGTCATGAAACATACGTGAAAGAGAAAAAGAGTTAACATTTCTATACATTTCCTGGAAAAATAACCAGTGCTAAAACTATTCCAAGTAGGACTCTGGGTTTGTAGGAAGAAACTGCAGAAGCTGGTTCAAACCAAAGATAGACACAAAAAGCTGGAATAACTCAGCGGGACAGGCAGCATCTCTGGAGAGAAGGAATGGGTGATGTTTCAGGTCGAGACCTTTCTTCATAAGTGACCATAATATGATTGAATTCTTCATTAGGATGGAGAGTGACATAATTAAGTCAGAAACAAGGGTTCTGAACTTAAACAAAGGTAACTGTGAAGGTATGAGCCGTGAATTGGCCAAGATAGACTGGCAGGTAAGTCTTAAAGGGTTGACAGTGGATGTGCAATGGAAGGTATTTAAAGACTGCATGAATGAAGTACAAAAATTGTTCATACCAGTTTGGCAAAAGAATAAATCAGGGAAGGTGGTGCATCCATGGATAACGAGGGAAATCAGGGATAGTATAAAAACTAAAGATGAGGCATACAAATTGGCCAAAAAAAGCAGCCTACCAGAGGACTGGTAGAAATTCAGAATCCAGCAGAGGAGGACAAAGGGCTTAATTAGGAAAGGGAAAATAGATTACGAAAGGAAACTGGCAGGGAACATAAAAACTGACTGCAAAGGTTTTTAGAGATATGTGAAGAGAAAGAGACTAGTTAGAACAAATGTTGGTCCCTTGCAGTCAGAAGCAGGTGAATTGATCATGGGGAACAAGGACATGGCAGACCAATTGAATAACTACTTTGGTTCTGTCTTCAATAAGGAAGACATAAATAATCTGCCGGAAATAGCAGTGGACCGGAGGTCAAATAAGATGGCGGGACTGAGTGAAATCCAGGTTAGCCGGGAAGTGGTGTTGGGTAAATTGAACGGATTAAAGGTTGATAAATTCCCAGGGCCAGATGGTCTGCATCCCAGAGTGCTCAAGGAGGTAGCCACGGAAATAGTGGATGCATTAGTGATAATTTTTCAAAACTCCTTAGATTCTGGAGTAGTTCCTGAGGATTGGAGGATAGCTAATGTAACCCCACTTTTTAAAAAAGGAAGGAGAGAGAAAGCGGGGAATTACAGACCAGTTAGTCTAACATCGGTAGTGGGGAAACTGCTAGAGTCAGTTATTAAAGATGGGATAGCAGCGCATTTGGAAAGTGGTGAAATCATTGGACAAAGTCAGCATGGATTTACAAAAGGTAAATCATGTCTGATGAGTCTTATAGAATTTTTCTAGGATGTAACTAGTAGAGTGGATAAGGGAGAACCAGTGGATGTGTTATATCTGGACTTACAGAAGGCTTTCGACAAGGTCCCACATAAGAGATTAGTATATAAACTTAAAGCACACGGTATTGGTGGTTCAATATTGACGTGGATTGAGATCTGGCTGGCAGCCAGAAAGCAAAGGGTAGGAATAAACGGGTCCTTTTCAGAATGGCAGGCAGTGAGTAATGGGGTACCACAAGGCTCAGTGCTGGGACCCCAGCTATTTACAATATACATTAATGATTTGGACGAGGGAATTGAATGCAACATCTCCAAATTTGCAGATGACACCAAGCTGGGGTGTATAGTTAGGTGTGAGGAGGATGCTAGGAGGCTGCAAGGTGACTTGGATAGGCTGAGTGAATGAGCAGATGCATGGCAGATGCAGTATAATGTGGATAAATGTGAGGTTATACACTTTGGTGGCAAAAACATGAGGGTAGACTATTATCTGAATGGGGGAAGATTAGGAAAAGGGGAGATGCAACGAGACCTGGGTGTCATGGTACACCAGTCATTGAAAGTAGGCATGCAGGTGCAGCAGGCAGTGAAGGAAACAAATGGTATGATAGCATTCATAGCGAAAGGATTTGAGTATAGGAGCAGGGAGGTTCTACTTCAGTTGTATAGGGTCTTGGTGAGGCCACACCTGGAGTATTGCGTTCAGTCTTGGTCACCAAATATGAGGAAAGACATTCTTGCCATAGAGGGGATTCAGAGAAGGTTCACCAGACTGATTCCTGGGATGTCAGGACTTTCATATGAAGAAAGACTGGATAGACTTGGCTTGTACTCATTGGAATTTAGAAGATTGAGGGGGGATCTTATAGAAACTTACAAAATTCTTAAGGGGTTGGACAAGCTAGATGCAGGAAGATTGTTCCCGATGTTGGGGGAGTCCAGAACAAGGGGTCACAGTCTAAAGATGAGGGAGAATTCCTTTAGGACCGAGATGAGGAAAACATGCTTTACACAGAGGGTGGTGGGTCTCTGGAATTCTCTGCCACAGAAGGTCGTTGAGGCCAGTTCATTGGCTATATTCAAGAGGGAGTTGGATGTGGCTCTTCTGGCTAAAGGGATCAGGGGGTATGGAGAGAAGGCAGGTACGGGATACTGAGTTGGATGATCAGCCATGATCATATTGAATGGCGGTGCAGGCTCGAAGGGCAGAATGGTCTTCTCCTGCACCTATTTTTCTATGTTCTATGTTTCTATGTTTCAGACTGGGTGATTGAGATAATTGATGGTGGGTATTTGTTGATCAGTACTTCATGAACTTCATTTCACTGCACATCTCGTACGTGGATGTGACGAATAAACTTGACTTGACATCTTTCTCCCACGAGCTACTGACAACTATATGACACGCAAAAGATTGTGTCTTCCTCCCACTGACTAAAAAAATCATCATACAGAGGTAAAGATTATCCATCTACCTTTGCTTCTCTGTTGATTGTCTTATGGTTATTACATTTTACAACACATTTCTAACTGTGTCGTCAGCCTTCAATATTGGAATGATTGGAAGAGTCAAATAAAAAATATCCAACTAATACAATGAGGCCAGCTTCCTGCAGACTCTTGAGCTCTTCCCAGCGGTTCCTTTCAGACAATGTGGTACAGCCTTGCTTTGAAAATCTCAGGTGAAGCATTTTCCTCCAGGCATATCTTGGCTTTTATACCTCGCGCTTCCAAGTTCATCACAAAACATCTTGGGGTGCAGGTCAAGTGCAGCTGATACAGACAGTTCATGCTCTTGATCTCTCTCCGTCCATCTTTATCTTTGCTATTCAATTCCTGTCTATCGGACTGTATCGTCAACCTGAGATGCTCCATCATTAGAGGAAGCTTCATGTCACATTCATCACTCCACAACTCCCTATCTTCGTGATCCTTTACATCGCCTGTGTGCAAAGGACAGAGTACAACTCCTGCAGCTTTATTGTACAGTCTGGCCCATGTTCCATAAATTCATACTCATATGATATCTATACTGCAGCACTAGCATCAATTTCCATTGCAACTCCATTATTGAACAATTGCTATTGTAGAGGAAGGTTCAGTAAAGTTCTTAGTCAGCATGGAAAGTTTATGCAATCCACCCAGGTTGTCACTTTCTTCAGTTAGTTCATGTGCTCAGAATACTTTAATACTCTTCCCAAAGATTCTGCATTGTGCATTTGTCCAAGTTTGCAGTGGCCTTGCTTTCCTTTCAAAATGTTCACAAGTGTCCCTTTATAATACACAAACTCTTTGCATCGATACCCATCGATTCAATGTTGTCTACTGCAAAATGATAACATTACCTTTGCACATTACATTATATTATCTGCACATGTTGTGGACTTTGTCTATTACTTGTTAACACTCTAAGGTTTCACTGGCCATGTTACCAATACTGCATTTCTTTGACTGTTGCCTCCATTGGCTGGGCAATATCAAATAATTGAATTTCAGTTTTGTCCCATCGAGCAGCCTCTTTTCACCTGTGCAGTCATGTGATTCTTCCACTGTTTTGTCTCTTAGTTCAGTTGGAGCCGAGGTTTTTACCCACATTTACTTCTTCGCATCTGCAGGTGTCTGTAAACTGGACTTCTTCTCTTCTGTAATGTCTTTTCCCAGAAAAAAAACGTTCTATCGTTTCCACATAGTCAATCAAGGATTTGTATAAAGGTTTGAAAGAAAACAAAGGGCTCATCTTGACGTGCTCTGTGTCACTACACCATGTGCGCAAGCAGGAAAGAATGAATCAGTGAAATTCAATTTCATCATAGTTAATCATGCTGCTTCACTGCAAACCTCATGAAATGCAAGTAACACTTGGTTCTGTAACCGTCCTGGCTAATCTTCCTTCATCTTCGGCTATCACATCATGACTTCATTTAGTGCACGTAAGTATACGCACAGACTCACAGTGCTCACCAGGTGCTTCTCTGTGTGAATCCACTCTATGCTCTGTGTCATTATCCAAAAACTGAAGTGAGTTCAATAGAATCATGACAACTCTATATATCCCTGAAAGTCATCTTTAGGGGTAGATCATAAGAGATAGGGCCTGAATTAGAGCATTGGGCCCATCAAGTCTACTCCGTCATTCAATCATGGCTGATCGATCTCTCCCTCCTAACACCATTCTCCTGCCTTCTCCCCATATTACAAAACCCAGCTGCTGACTTCCAATGTAAGCAGATGATTAGGTCCCAGTCGTTACTTTAATATTACTTTTAGTGTTTCTTTCCATGTTTGTTCTTCTTTGCTTTTGGAATTGCTTGGGTACTGGGAACCCTTTCATATTTCACCGAATAGTTGCTCTTCTCACGACTCCCAATAATGTACACGTACCATGTGACCAAATTAATCATGGGAAAGCACCATGGCAGAGCCAATCACTGTCTCAGGAACCAGCCATTCCTCACCCAAGGGCACCCTGTCTCACTGCATTATGTTGGACAATCGCAAATAAGATCAGCAAACTTCACAACCTAGGATCAGTTCAAATAACCCGTAGGTTTCACTTCTGGATTAGGCAATATATCTAAGTGGGAGATGGGATTGCTCTGAGAGCCAGCATAGACTAAATGAACCAAATGGCCACTCACTCTGTCATGAGAAATATGAAGTAAGGAACGATCCCTTCTGAAATGTCATTTGAAGATTTCATTTCTACTAAGACGCAGATTTCAAAGCTCCATTCAACCACATGAACATTCAGTTATGAATGTTTGTTAATTTATTTCAGAATAAAAAGAAATTGTAAGATTCAAGATATAAAAATGAATCAAAATTAGAACTAATTGCAGTCTAGGGATTTGTTTGGCTTGTTTGATTGTAGATTGTTCTAATGAAAGGAAATAGTGCTTAATGTACAAGGAGTATAATATGCAGATTGGTCGGGGAATTCTCCTCATCCTGTTAATTTTAACATTTGATACGTGGCATTTAAATTATAATTTTTGTGAAGTTTGTAATAAATTTTAATTTGTGACATAAGATGTAAATCACTCCCATGATCACCCTGCTCTCTAATATCTCCATGTACATGACTCCATCTCGATTGTGATCAACTTCAGGAAACGAAGTGGTACACATACCCCAGTTTGCATCGACGGTGCCGATGTGGAGATGGAGTCAATATCAACAACAACGTTTCCTGGGCCACCTATATTGAAGCAACGACCAAGGATGCACACCAACGCATCTACTTCCTGAGAAGTCCCCTACAACTCTCACCAACTTCTGCAGATGCACCGTAGAAAGCATTTTATCAGGATGCATCACAGCTTGGTTTGGGAACAGCTCCAAACAAGACAGCAAGAAATTACAGTGAATTGTGGACCAAACTCCCATCCATTGATTCCGTTTATACCTCATGCTGCCTCGGCAAGGCCAGCAGCATAATCAAGGACGAGTCGCATCCTGGCCACTCCCTCTTCTCCCCTCAAGGAAAAGATATAGAAGTGTGACAACACACACCTCCAGATTCAGGGACAGTTTCTTCCCAGCTGTTATCAGATAACTGAATCATCCAACCACAACCAGAGAGCAGTGCTGAACTACTATCTACCTCTTTGATGACCCTCAGACTATCCTTGATAGGACTTACTGGCTTTACCTTGCACTAAACGTTATTCCCTTATCATGTATCTGTACACCGTAAACGGATGGATTGTACTCATGTATTGTCTTTCTGCTGGCTGGTTAGCACGCAACAAAAAGCTTTTCACTGTACCTTGGTACACCTGACAATAAACTAAACTGAACTGAACCATCTAAATGGTGTCATGGTAGTAAGTTGCTGAGGAATTAATTTTTAGTTATTGAAACTACTATGACTAATCTTGCAACCACAGCAAGTTAGATTTTGTAGTAAACAGTGGCCTGGAATTGACAGGAGTGGCAATTCCATGTGCTGGTTGTTCTGGGGCTTAGATTTGTCCACAGAATTTTGTTACACTTCTGCAGCAGGTTTTCTGCTGTCTGGAATCCAAAGGGTACCCTGACCAAAGGGATGCTAATACTTTTATAAACAGGGCAAGCAGCTGAACTGTCTCCTTAACCCATCAGAATCATGACTTATTGTGGAGCAGTGCCATGTTTCAAACCCGAGGGACAAGGTGGAATATTGAATTCAAGGTACAGAGACTGAAGATGGAAGACTAAAGGGGGGAATTATCTGAATTATATTCAAAGAGATATCACTGTCTTTCAGCAAATGAAATTAGATTAATGGTTTCACTAAACAGTAGAATTTTCATGGTTTGTTTTGCACAGGGGTAGAACGTTAATTTAAATTTCATTATTTACAAGACAAGTGTGTTCTTTAGCAACAAACTGCTAGTCACATCACGGCTATGATAAATCAGCAGAGTTGCCCCTCACCACTTTAATCAGACAACTGGTCACCTAACTACATTCAATAGAGTCATCAGGGCCGGATTTACATATAAGCTAGACAAGCTTAAGCTTAGGGCCTCGAGATCTAGGGGGGCCTCGGCCCGCTCCACCAGGGTGTGTTAAACTTTTGACATAGTGGCGTTGTTACAAAACCAACCATTAGTGGCGCTGTGCGATAGTGGCGCTACAAAACCTACCATCGGTGGCGCTGTGCTTGCGATTCCGGAGGCTGTGCTTGTATGGGGGGGGTGGTGATTAAAATGCAGGTGAGGTTTATATTCGTTGTGGAGTGGAATTTGCTATAAAAGATCCTTGGATCCTTGGAAGTGCATGACAAAGCAAAAGGTATGTAGTTTATTTAACCCTTTTCCCCTGCTGAACCTCACCGCCCCAGCGGGCCTACCCTCCTCCGCGCCACACCGGGTGCCTACCCACCTCCGTGCCGCACCGGGCCTACCCTCCTCCGCGCTGATCCGGGCCTACCCACCTCCCCGCCGCACTGGCACCTACGCACCTCGCTGCCTCACCGGACCCACCAAACCTCGCCACCCCATCGACCATCCGCCCACCGGGACCTCCCAAGCTTTGCCCACTCACCCTCGCCACCCCACCGCTGTCCAGCAGCCCACAGCCGTCACCTTACCTGCAGCCTGGACTCAGCACCGGGCCTGAAGTTTCCACGCTGCAGACTCCAACTCCCCTGAGTTTGACTGCGTTGGATCCTAGTGCTAGTCCCCAACCATGGTAACCTCAGTGGCTGTTCCACTGGGTCTTCCCCATTCCCCTCAAACCATGTGACCCCCAGCTCTTCCCCACCCCACACTACAGTCCTCATACCCCCTGACCACCCACCACACCCCCCACCCGCACCAGACATCGCCTCGGCCTAAGTCCACTCACCTGCCTTCCTCCGGCCCCAACCCCAATCCCTGCCGTGTGTTCACCATCCCCCTTGACCTCCCCCTCTCAGATACCAAATGGTGTGTCCTCAGTGGAGGCCTCACCTTTGTCCCCCTCCGTCCCCACCTCAATGATTATGTGCCCGCCGCGGTTTGGAGCTCTTCTTCTGTCGCCTCCACCTCACACCGTTCTTCCTCCGTTCACACCGTCCTTGCCCCCCATTGATGATCCATTTTCCCATCTCCAACTGACCCCCTCCTCTTGGACCCACCCCCCCCATGGCCATCTTCCGACTTTAGACCATTTTATTTTAAACTGCCGGCGGGACATCAACCGCCTCAACAGTATATAATACTATGCAATTCTGTGTTCAGGGAAGTGGAGAGAGGACAGCCAAGTGTCTGTGTTCCTCACTTGGCTGGGGTTTGTTTTCCTTGAGTGTGAAAGATAAATCTTCGGGATGCGCTGGGACACATCCTCAGTGATGTGACCTGGGGTCATCGGGTGTTTCAGGTCTCACATCATCAGACACCCTTGCCCAGGCGACCCAGCCGGGGTAGATCAAGCCCCGACTTGCGTCCCAGCAGCAACCGCCCGCGGATCAGCACTCTTTATCCAAAGCCACCTAGTGGCTTTCTCTGCGGCTTCACTTGCGGATTAAATGGCCCTCTTCTTTGCCAGCTCCGGCTGGGGTTTGTTTTCCTTAATACTTCCATCGGCCGATAATTAGTAAAGTTTTGAATTGGTCTACCAAACTGCTTTGTGAGTTGTCTGTTTATTAAGAAGTGAACCTGTTCGTTTAGTTATAAGTTAGCCTTTTTCAAGCAGATTTGATTCAGATTTGAATCTGGTTTTGCAATATAATTGTCAATAAGGAACAATTCTTTAAGAGATATGTCCCAATGGGAGACACATGCAAAAGCCACAGAAGCTATTTTGGAAAGTTACAGCGCTATCACTGATGCCCTCAGTCATTTGTACTCTGTTGTTAATGTGAAGGGTGATACCAGGCTTCAAGCTAACAATCATTTGCAGAAAATGGAAGAACTGGAATTTGTGTTTATGCTGCATTTTTGGACCCGTCTGCTAGGTCATTTCCACAAGGTCAACAGCCACTCAGAAATCCAAACTGTCATTGAGTACCTGTGCAAGTTTGTACAGTGCACTTCGGGATTTTGTAATCAAAATTAGAGAAGATTTTGATGAGCTTGAGCAACAAGCAAAGGCCACCTTGCCAGATGTTAACTACAGAACTGTCACAGGGAGATAAAGAGTAAGGAAATGGCAAGGAAATGATGGAAGTGCACCTGGCCCTGATGCTTTAGATAAACTCTCTTCAAGAGATAAGTTTAGGATAAAATCCTTTATTCCTATACTAGATGCAGTTGAAACCAATTTAAAAAGAAGAGGTACTGTGTACAGTGAAGTTGCACAACAGCTTTCCTTTGTTGCTAATCTGACCGCATCGACACAAGAAATTCAGCAAGGTGTTGAACTGTTGATGGGAACATACCCAGCAGATGTTGACCTGAACTTACTGATGAATTTTTGCATTTTCACTCGTACGTGAGACAAAGCCATGGGCATACAGAAGAGCACTCTCTCTCATGCAGACCTTTATCAAATAATATACAAGGTTGGCCTTCCCTAACGTGGAAGCAATCTTGCGGCTGTTTCTTAGCTCAATGGTCACCAACTGCTCGGGAGAGAGGTCTTTTTCAAGACTCAAAATAATAAAAAATGAATTAAGGTCCACAATGTCTCAAGAGAGGTTGTCTGCACTGAGCATTCTGTGCATTGAGAGTGACAAACTTAGACAAACAGATTTTGGTGAACTTCTGGATGATTTTGCTGTGAAGAAGGCGAGAAAAAAAATGTTTTGCTCTTAGTGTATTAGTAGTTTCTTTATTTCTTAATATTCAAGATTCAATTCAAGAGATGCTTATTGTCACATGCACCAATTGGTACAATGAAATATGGGGGTCACCAACCAACGTCGGAATGGGAGAACATTCTCAGCGGCTTGGACTTCCGAATCGGCCACTTCCTACCGGAGACCGAGGCTCCCGAAGTCCACAGGCTGAGCTGGACGGAGATTCACGCTGGCGGCCCTCGGCAAAGGGATCCCAGGGCTCCACGTTGTTGAAATCAGCGCGTCCTGAGGCTGGGAGCTCCGCAAACCACAGTTCCATGATGTTAAAGCAGCAGGCCCAACACTCCAGAGCTTCAAATGGCGAGGTAAGGTAAGGCATCCAGGTAAGGCATCGCCCGCTAAGCGGTGAATCCAATATGTATTTTAAAACCAACTGTTTAATGATAACATACAGCAGGATCTAAAAGTGTCAACTGTTATTGTCGGGTAGTCATTGTCCTCTAGTCGTGGGGGTGGGGGATTGGGGGGGGGGCTCACAAGTGAAATAGCTTAGGGCCTCTCTTCATCTAAATCCAGCCCTGAGAGTCATGCAGCACAGAAACAAGCCCTTGGGTCCAATAAACCTTTGCTGACCATCAAAAAACTATTCATGAGCAGTGGTCTATAACTATCAATGCATCAATGATGTCAGTGCTTTTCACTGAAATAGTAATTGTCAGTAGAATGCACTGTAATGTGGTCAAGAGAAAATAAAGTGAGATTTGAGGACTACCAGAGAATTTAATGCACTGAAGGTACATAATCTATAACACTGACAGCTATCTGTCCCGAAAACAAAAGGATGTATGAAACAGAGCAGGAAGAAAATGCAAAGTTGATCAATGGGTCCTCACATTCCATGGAATACATTAAAATGCAGATGCCTGACCTTAGGATGATTTCTATTGCTCTAAATGACCCCAATGTACCACATGTGGGAACAAAAATGACCTGGTGTCAACAGTGCATTGTTGAAAAACTACTTAACGAGACTACTTTAAACTTATTCGGCATTGAACAAAAATGGAAAAATGCACAGAATGCAGACGTAACAAAACGAGCTCAGTTCAAGAAGCCTCAATGGCCCTTATGACTCAGAATACCATTGTATGTTATTACAGCATGTATTTTATCTTATGATAAGCCCAAAGCCCCGGACGTTACTTTTGGCAGCTTCTTATTAAAGTTGTTGATCAGCTACTTTGTAATAAAATTCCTTCAACATCGTCATTCACAATCTCTAACCCAAATCAACTTGACTATGTATTATCTGGCATATTGGAAGATAGCGACACTGTGTGGAAACAGGCCCTCCAGCCCAACTAGCCCACACCTCCCAATTGTTCCAAGCTACACTAGTCCCATTTGCCTGCATTTGATCCATATCTCTCCAAACCTGTCCTATCCATGTATGTAATTGTGGGGGTTTCTGTTCCATTGTCTCTTTAGTTTAGGTAGGCATAAACTGCTGGAGTAACTCAGTGGGACAGGCAGCATCTCTGGAGAGAAGGAATGGGTGACGTTTCGGGTCGAGACTCTTCTTCAGCTGTTATGTTCAGTTTAGTTCAGAGATACAGCACAGGAACAGGTCCGTCGCCCACCGAATCCGCGCCGACCAGTGTTCCCCACAGATTAACACTATCCTGCACACACCAGGGACAATGTACACTTATACCAAGTTAATTAGCATACAAACCTGTACGTCTTTGGTGCGTAGGAGGAAACCGAAGATCTCGGAGAAAACCCACACAGTACACACTCCATACAGACAACACCCATAGTCGGGATCGAACCCGGGTGTCTGGCGTTGTGAAGCAGCAACTCTACCGCTGCACCACCTGTCATCTACCTTATCTGAGAGAGATATTCTTGATCATGAAAAGCCAAGGAACTGTGCTCTCTTCAGAAACTGCCTGACCCACTTAGCATTTGCAACACTTTGAGTTTATATCAAACATTTCATTCCATTACAAACAAGAATGTGCCTAATTGCTCTCATTTTACATCGAAGTCCATTAAGGCACTATCATTACCTCTGGGGCTTTGGAGCCAGCTGATTTAGGAAATTAATATACCATACAATTAACTGAGTTAAACTTCATTAATTTTGTTTATTGGTGTTTTGTTCCAGGTGTGATGAATGATGAGGGAGCTAATGATTTTTGATCTCCTTCAACTGTCCTCCACCAGTGCTTTCTCACCCAGAGAATAGCATCCACCTGTTGGTTTTTTAACTGCTAAACATGCAACATATGCAATTTCACCATATTAATCCACCCTTAACTCAAGTTTAGAATTAAGTTTACGTTTATTATTGTCAAATGTACCGAGGTACGGTGAAAAGCTTGAATTTACATGCTATCCAAACAGATCAGATATCAGTATACATAAATACAATCAAGTCAAACTCAAATACAATGGGTAGATCAAGGTAAGAAGCAAGATGTAGACTATAGTTCTCAGCATTGTAATGCATCAGTTCCACAGACAAGGTCCAATGTCCGAGGTGGGGTAGAGATGAATCGGGCAGTACCCCAGCTTTTTGAAGGGCCATTCAGAAGCCTGATAACTGAGGGAAAACAGTTCAATTGAAAACCTTGTTGAGCTTTACTTTTGGAGGATTTAGGCTGTCTCTTCAATGTTCATTGTTCCACCAAGGTCGAATACATATCCCAATGTGATTCATTTTAAGTAAAACATATTTTCAGGTTGGTCCACCCAATGTATTGTTAATTTTGATCCATTTGTTCAAATTTCATCCATATTTTTTCATCGTTTCCCTTGAAGAGTTTATCTGATTCCTGTTTGGTGATTATTATTGAATATGCTAACCATTCCAAATTACAGATCAAATGATTTATCAAATCAAACTTAAACTGAATCTGGGGGAGTTTTATGAATGATTGCATATGTCACAAAAATCATTTGCATTCAGAAATAATTCCATGTTGCCTATAGTTATTTCACCATTCACCTTAAACTTATATTTTCTGTTCTCATGTGTTCTACTTGAAAATAATCTTTGAAACTTTAAAAATACTTCTCTTCTTTGCTCTGAGCACAATCCCAGCTTCTTTGTTACACAATGGAAACTCTACAATCTTGGTGATATCCCATTAAACCTCCTTAGAACCGTCTTAAGGAGCTGCTCAGAAATGAAACAAGAACCAAATAACTGGACAAACTCAGCAGGTCAGGCAACATCTGTGATGGCTGAAAGATGGTCCGTATATCAGGTTGAAACTCCTGAACAAGAGCATACATTAAAAATAAGAGGGTGACCAGGGAAAAGGTAGGGCCGCTTAAAGATAAAGGAAGGAATCTGTGCTTGGAAGATGTAGGTGAACTACTTTGCATCTGTAAATGGCGACAAAGATATGTTGACTGGGCATTTGTTGGTTGTGCAAAATAATTTCACTATGCTGTGCATAGGTGACAATAAAGAACCATTGAACCATAGTATTCATGTATAGGTAAGGACGGGCTGTTTAAATGTTATGACTGGGGCAGAATCTTGAATGCTGAATGCAGAATCTTGAATGCTGATTAAAACCCCTGTCTCACGGTGCGAGTTGACCCACACGCGACTCCGAGTTTTCACTCGCAGTAATCACGTACAATCAACGTAGCGGGAACGTTAGAACTTGCGCGAGCAACTTAGCGACTCGTGACGCCAACGGCAGGTACCCATGAGACTTGTTATGTCGTGAAAAAAATCAACCATGTTTGATGTTTTCCACGAGTCAAATTTACTGTTCAAGTTAAAAATGGAAACATTTAAACTCGTTGTAATAATGTAGTGGCCCGTGCGTTCACCTTAGTGACTCGTGAGTCTACCGTGGGCACTCTTTAAATTATTTCAGTGCCATTCACCCTCGAGTCTTAATCACAAAATTTAATTCACCCTCGACTAAATTTTCTTCGTTTTTTTGGTAATTTTCGTCTTATTTTCCCTTGTGTACAATTTTATATAATGTATTTTTGTCACATGAGCAAAATACATGAATGAACTCATTTTGTAAGTGTTTATTTTATTCAGCTTTTTTAACATCCTAAAAATATGTTAAAATACTAGGAGTGAAAAAAAAGTTTAATTACCACTGGAGTTGGAAAATCATTCTATTAGAATGATAAAAAAAACATTCCAACGTCTAAAAACTGGGCTTCAGCCCTATCCTACCCTTTTGGGCTTTGATTACTGCAGTTATTTCTTGGAAAATTAGTTATAAAAACCATGGAGTGTGTGATTTAATATATTTTTCTCCAACTAATATAACTTTCTATATCCCTCCCCGAAAGCTCACAAAACCACCAAATATCGACTTTGGCAACTACATTTCTACACAAAATAAAGTTACAGTTCAACAGTTGCATACGGCGATCCTCCAGTGTTGCCATTTATAAATATATGATGACACTAGCTCGTCTGGTCTTCCCTAAACGGTTATATTACAGTAAATTTGGGAAATATTCTGTTACTTTGAAATTAGAAAACCATAGATGTAGATAAAAAAACATATCAAAGTTCCAGCTCCACTGCCATTAAAACAAATGAGCTTACTAACCACTTTAATGGCAATGTATTTTTTTAAGTATAAAAAACAAAATCTGGATAAATTATGTAATTCACCCTTCACCCACCCCTCTAGTTTCATTCACTCCATAAAATAAGTTCATTCACGCTTGGGTGAACCATTCACCAGTTTAAGAAGCACTGATATAACGCATTGCATCTGTAAAGTGAAATCAGACATCAGGAAGGGTGTCCGAACTTCCGGACAGCAACGGGCCGTGCGTCGCTGCTTTCTGACATGAATCAATGGACGTGGATTTTCCTGACGTGTAGATTTACAACCAATGGCGATTACAAGATCACAAGTTTCCTGATTTACAGCCTGTAAACGATCACAACCGTCGCCCGGTGGTCACAGCCCACGTTGATCAGTTCGAACTAACATCATCCAGCATGAATAGAGTATTCACAAAGGGATTTTTTTTCCTCTTCCAAGTACATTCTATAAAGCGATTGCTGGGTTTTCTCCGCTCTATCTTTCGCTCAGGCGCCTTTCCTCCCCTTCCATCAGTTTACGATTCACATTTCTCCACTATCTTTCCTCTCAGATCACATTCTCGCTCTTTTTTTACTCAGCGGGCAGGCAGCATCACTGGAGAGAAGGAATTGGTGACGGGATTACATTGTGCTGTTTGGTCGCCCCCTGTCAGCTCCAGCTTTTTGTGTCTATCTTCGGTGTAAACCAGCATCTGCAAGCATTTCCTATCCTACACTTTATTCCTTTCTTGGCGCCTTCTGGGCAAATGTTGCCTTCTACACGAACAGTCTTGGATGATATTGTGTGTGTGTGTGTGTGTATGTGTGTGTGAGAGAGAGAGAAAGAGAGAGAATGAATGTGTGTGTGAATAGGCATATTTTAGGAGGTGCCGCGGTTTACATTGGCATTGCCCTCTTGAGATTCCTTTGTGGCGGAGAGCGCTGACCGGTAACCCTGGGTCTTGCGGTCCGGCCAAGAGGAGGTGATGTGGACACGGTTTCAGTTATAGTTCTAGAGGAACATTGCTTCCTTGTAAGTAAATGCGACCTTGGCTAATAATTTAAAAAGAAAACCTTATACAAAACCAACACCCTACAAACTCTCTGCGTCTCACGCTGCCTGTTGTCTTGTGGGGGGTGTGTGTCGGAGAGAGGGGGTGTGGGTTTGGAGGGGACCCGATGTGAATGTTACCACTATAGGATGGCGAGGTTGGGCTCTGAGCTGCAGTGAGAGAGAGCAGAGAGAGAGAGAGAGAGAGAGGGGGAGAGAGAGTGCGTGTGCGCGTCAGCAACAAAGTAATATACAACGGGCTTGTACGCGGTGGCAAGATGGGTTTCCTTTGTTCTCGTCCGGGGCTTGAGAGAGATCGGAGAGAATTAACCCTCCCTTGCACACCACTCCTAACCCAAGAGCCTTGTCACCCCAGACAGATTAATGACGCCGCCCCCCCCCCCCCCCCCCCCCAAACCTCCCTCCACCTCAACTCACGCCTGGGCACCAAAGCAGCTCAGGAGGCGAACCCTGAGCCCCATCTCCCAACAATCTGATGTGAAAGAACAGTTATTAAAACATACCTTCATTCACGGTTGGTTCAAGAGTAACGGGAGAGGAACTTGGAACATCGCAGAAATGACATGCCCGTGGGAACTCGGTTAAACACTTGATCATAAACTTGAAATCTCGTACACAACCACGAGTTTGTTTTTTTTCTTTCACTTGGGGTCACTTGTGGGTGCACTCGCCCCGTGAAACAGGCCCTTTACTGTGGCAGGGCTTGAATCCTCCGACAATGCAAAATTAGGAGGCAGTTCAATTGTCAGCAAAGCATCACTCCCTGACGAGCTCAATGCATTTTACGCACGCTTTGAACACTGATGTGCCTTCCCGAACCCCCATTCGCCGTGATGATATTTCAGTCACAGTCACAGAGGCTGACGTCAGAAGATCCTTCAGAGGGGTGAACCCTCGAAAGCACCTGGACCTGATGGCATACCCGGCCGTGTTCTAAAAACGTGTGCAGACCCACTGGCTGGAGTCTTTACGGACATTTTCAACCTATCACTTTTGAGGTCTGAGGTTCCCACCTGCCTTAAAATGACATCAATAATACTGGTGCCCAAGAAGAGCAAGGTGACGTGCCTCAATGACTATCGACCAGTGGCATTAAAGGCGGTGGTGATGAAGTGCTTTGAGAGGATGATCATGGCGCAAATCAACTCCTACCTCGACAAAATCCTGGACCCTATGCAGTTCGCTTACTTCCACAACAGATCAACGGTGGATGCGATCTCATTGGCCCTCCACTCCGCTCTGGACCACTTTGTCAACAAAAACTCATATGTCAGGCTGTTATTCATTGACTACAGCTCGGCGTTTAATACGATCATCCCCTCCAAGCTGGTTACCAAGCTCTCAGAACTGGGTCTCTGCGCATCTCTGCGCATCCCTCTGCAATTGGATCCTCGACTTCCTTATCCACAGATCAAAGTCTGTTCGTATTGGTTGAAATGTGTCATCCTCGATAACAATCAGCACGGGAGCATCTCAAGGCTGCGTGCTCAGCCCCCTGCTTTACTCACTCTATACTCATGACTGCATAGCCGGTCATAGTGCGAACTCCATCATCAAGTTCGCCGACGACACCACTGTTATGGGACGTATCACTGATGGGGACGAGCCAGAGTATAGTAGTGAGATCGACCGATTGACCAAATGGTGCCAGCACAATAACCTGGCTCTCAACACCAATAAAACCAAGGAACTGATTGGAAGGGGTAGGATGGGGACCCACAGTCCCGTTTATATCAACGGGTCGATGGTGGAAAGGGTCAAGAGCTTCAAATTCCTGGATGTGCATATTTCCAAAGATCTCTCCTGGTCCCAGCACACTGATGCAATTCTAAAGAAAGCACATCACCGCTTCTACTTCCTGAGAGGATTACGGAGAGTCGGTTTATCAAAGAGGACTCTCTCGTACATCTACAGGTGCACATTAGAGAGCATGCTGACCGGTTGTATTGTGGCTTGGTTCGGCAACTTGAGCGTCCAGGAGTGGAAACGAATGCAGAAAGTTGTGACCACTGCCCAGTCCATCATCGGCTCTGACCTCCCCACCATCGAGGGGATCTATTTCGCAGTCGCTGGCTCAAAAAGGCTGCCAGCATCATCATGGACCTGCACCATCCTGGCCACAGACTCATCTATCCACTGCCATCAGGTAGTCGGTACAGGAGCCTGAAATCTGGTACAACCAGGTTCAGGAACAGCTTCTTCGCCACAGCCATCAGGCTATTAAACTCGCCACCAAACAAACTCTGAACTATAACAGCCTATTGCACTTTATCTGTTTATTTATATATATATATCTGGTCTCTGCTATATAGACACACTGAACTGTTCTGTATTTATGCTTACAATATCCTATTGTGCTGCAGCAAGCAGGAATTTCATTGTCCTATCTGGGACACATGACAATAAACTCTCTTGACTTGACTTGATGTGAAGTTCAAATTTACAAATTACTTTACATTCATCATAAGATGCATTCAATCGTCTTTTAAAAATATATTTATTATCGAGATCATTAAAGCAAGTCATATTGTTAAGAATCAAGAAACAAGGAACCACAGATGCTGTTGTACATCTAAAGACAGAGTTGGAAGAAGGATCCCGACCCGAAACTTCGCCTATCCATGTTCTCCAGAGATACTGCCTGACCCGCTGAGTTACTCCAGCACTTTGTGTGTTTGTTTGTTCAAAAAGAAACTGAACTATCAGATTACAACATATTTTTGAGAAATTACTATAACCAAGACTGTACTGACCTTAAGATAGACACAAAAAGCTGGAGTAACTCAGCGGGACAGGCAGCAGGGTGCTGGATAGAAGGAATGGGTGACATTTCGGGGCGAGACCCTTCTTCAGACTGAATCAGGGGAGAGGGAGGTACAGAGATAAGGAAACATAAGCTGTAAAATACAGACATAGGGGATGGAGATCAAGGAAAATGAGGAATAGATCATTCTTAGCTCGGAGAAGGTACCAACAAAGCATACTGAGATAAAATGTCAACAAGGACAGTCAGACAAGTCGGAGAACTGGGAAGGGGGGAGGGAGAGAGAGGAAAGGCAAAGGTTACTTGAAGTTGGGGAATTCAATATTCATACCACAATATTCATACTTGGGTTGTAAACTGCCCAAGCGAAAACTACACACATGATACTTTAGTTGTCAGTTTTCGCCAAGCCGGTAACTTTAGTCCCTCATCATCAATGTGTGAATTTGATTCTGACCCACATCAGGCCACAGCAGCTAAACCACAATAGAAATCCAAATATATCAGCACTGTAGGAACAAAATGAAAAGCACCCTTCAAGCCAAGAACATCAGTGAGCACAGTCTCACACCTTCCATCATCCTCGAGATCATTCTTCTCCTGATTGAAATTTTAATGGACACAAGACAACCTGGAATAGTCACACTGGTGTTTTTCTGAGTAATCTAACCCTCGGTACCACAGAAATAGGTTTGAACTGTAGTCATTGCAATACTTCCCTTACAAACAGGAATAGCAGCATGGAAATAAAATAGCTGAAGAAGGATATAGGGTGCGCTGGGTCTCTCCTTTAAACATGTAATCTCCATTAAGAATCCAGCTACTTGCGCTAGTCAGCTGAGAGGTATAGGGTGATAAGGTCCCAAGTTTTATCCTCACCGACACTGCGATTGGAATAGTATCTCAAATTGATGGATCAGAGAGGGGAAATAGATGTGCAATGATCCTTCTGTGGGTGAATATCTAGTATTTATAACAAAACTATCTGCAAGTTTGGTCGGTGTCAGGATCAGCCACTGCTGTAACATGATGAGACCTGAATTGCCTCTGCCACCATTCACAGTCGCACTTCAAGGGAAAAATAGCCACGTCAGAGATGTAATAATAGGTAAACATCGTGCCTGAGTCTGTTCCCCAGAAGAGGACAATAAAAGTACCAGCAAACATGTTTATGCAAGACAGAGATGGTAACCAACAAAATAACACAAAGTGTTGGGGTAACTCAGCAGATCTGGCAGCATCTCTGGAAAACATGGATAGGTGATGTTTCCGGTCAAGACCTAGAAGAGGGGTTTCAACCTGAAACATCGCCTATCCATGTTCTCCAGAGTTGCTGCCTGACCGGCTGAGTTACTGCAGCATCTTGTGTCATTTTCTGTATTAATCAGCACTTGCAGTTCTTTGTTTCTACCACCTACAAAATAATACAGGACTGCACAATTCCCGGAGAATGCTGATCTGTTGAAGCAGTGAATAAAATGATTTTGAATTAATGGAAATCCATGCGATTTTATTTATATTCCACGTATTGTAAGCAATATCTTCATAGAACTGCTTACTCCCAATTATGAAAAAATCCTTCTGTATGGGAATGCTATTTTTAATCATGTGAAGATTGCATAGTTTCTCCTGAGGTAACTGCGGTCCTGACTCAAGCTGCTTTTACAAAGTTGTAAACAAAATGATAATATGTGATGAAATGATGTCCGGAAGATATCTAGGTTTCTAAGATATTGCCACTATTGTTCTTCTTGATTGTCAACATTACTAGGCTGCAGACTGTTATTAAAAAAAATGACTTTTAATAAAGCGTTCTATAAAAGGTATTTACTGGAGCCATCCATAGAGGCTGATCAAGGTGACTGTCCAGTACTCATGCAGAAATGATTATAGAGAGGCTATGAGAGGTCAGATGGCAAAGACCTCATACTTATTTGCTTATTATGCATTTGATCATTGAGGGCCAACATTCTAACCACAACCCTAAACAAATTATTGATGATTTTAAAGAAGGATATTTTTTAAATCAAAATGATAATAATATGGCACGTATGGTGCTCACTTCATTTAACATTTATTAACATACATTATTCCTTATTCTCCATTTCATATTTCTTTAATTACGAGAGAAATTATGAGCATAATCAAACCAACTTTGCATATCTCTTGACTCCCTCTCCCCGACTCTCATTCTGAAGAAGGGTCTCGACCCGAAATGCCGCCCATTCCTTTTCTCCAGAGATGCTGCCTGCCCCACTGAGTTACTCCTGCCTTTAATGTCTATCCTCGGTGTGAACCAGCATCTACAGTTCCTTCGTACACATTTCTTTTTTTTTAATGTTTATTTTATTAGAAGCAATTGTACAAGAATAAAGCAGTCAGCATGACAATTACACAATTATCGTACAGCTTCATCTTTAACATTTTATCAATTGATACATAAATCAAGAAAATTAAGTTAAAACATAAATCAAGAAAAAGAGTAAAATGGAAAGAATGAAGAAAAAGAAGAAAGATACAAAAAAGAGAAGACCCCTGAACTGCCAAGGAAGTGCAAGAAAAAAGAAAAACGAGAAGAAAGGAAAAAATAGATATGTCCCACTGTCCTCCCCCCCCCCCCCCCCCCCCGCTCACCCATACCAAGCATCGATTTATAAATTTATGTTCAGCCATTCTGTTGTTGAAGAAACTCGGTGAATGGAGACCACCTTCGTACACATTTCAAACAGTTCCTCTCGTAATATCATGATTCGGGAGAAGTAATAAAAGCTACTTTTGTTTAAACAGTTGTTCAAGGTACTTCCACAAGGAATGTCAGTGTCAGTGATATGGGGCTGTAAGAAATGGAGTCCAACAATCACATCCCATTCCAGTTATGTGCCAGGTTAAGCTCTGCAACTGGATAACTCAACCTACAGCCCTGGTTTTGCTATGAATCTTCCGTTAATGCATATGTGAATTATGCAAGGCTGCACAGTGGCACAGCGGTGAAGTTGATGCCTTCCGGTGCCAGAGACTGGGTTCGATCCTGACCAACGGGTGCTGTCTGTACAAAGTTTGTACGTTCTGCCTGTGACGGCATGGGTTTCTCCAGTTGCTCTGGTTTCCTCCCACACTCCAAAGATGCGGTTTGTAGGTTAATTGGCTTCGGCAAAATTGTAAATTGACCCTAGTGTTTAGGGTAGCGCTCGTGTACAGGTTGATCGGTCGTCGGCCGGACCCGGTGGGCCAAAGGTCCTACTTCCTCACAGTATCTTTAAAGAAACTAAAGTAAAGTAAACTAAAGTGTAAATGAATACTGCCTTGATGCTGAGGACACACCCAAATCTTGTACTCTTGCTCAATTCTGACCAGGAGCTCACTATATTATTGTTATAGTTTATACCAAAAAAGATGCATAGGACTGAATTGCAGGTGCTTGTTTACACCGAAGATAAACACAAAATGCTGGAGTAAATCAGATGGAAAGGCAGCATCTCTGGAGAGAAGGAATGGGTGATGTTTCAGGTCGTTACCCATTCTTTCTCTCCAGAGATGCTGCCTGTCCCCCTGCGTTAATCCAGTATTATGTGTCTAACGTCGATATTGCTGAATAACTGATTTTGCAAAGTGCATTTCTGCAGAAGTATGCTGAAGAAACATGATACAAGTCACTAAAACGGTCTTGCATTCTTCAGTAATCTGATTTATGGACCATGTGCCATTTAGATAAGAGTGGTCAACTGTTCTTCTTTATTGGTTTACTAT